>CM055314.2:57831314-59326314 GCA_029255685.2 Silene conica | reverse complement strand
GAACAAGACTCACCCCAGGTGACCGGCTGGTGCACATGAATGATGAGACTAGCCTGACACATTAAATAATGGAGCACCTGTCCACTGTATTTGCACCCAAAAAACAAATGATCACTAGTCTCCACTTCCTGGCCACAAAGCAAACATTCTGGAGGAACATCTATACCGAATCCCCTAAGCATAGCATTAGTGCGTACAGCTCCATTCACATACAGCCACCCAAAAAATTGATGCTTGGGCACACCCATACCATTCCATACCACAGAAGACCATGTCACGGCATCCCTCTGACCCCTAAGCCATTCATAGCAACCTGACACCGTGTACCCATTAGGGCTGCCCATCCATACACCATCAGAAAAGCCAGCCGCCAATCTATCCCGCACCTTACAAATACGCCTCCAAGACCAACTCGAATAGGCAGAAGGAGAGTAATGCACCCAGTCCTGATTTTTAAGATAGTTAGTATGCACCCATGTCACCCATAAGGACTCCTTATTAGTCATAATCCAATTCACAAGTCTCCCCACCATTGCTATATTGACCCACTCTAGGTTTCGAATACCCAACCCACCCTCATTCTTGGGAGCACAAATCGTCTCCCAAGCAACAAAAGGAGCACGACAATACTCCGTACTGCTGTCCCATAAAAAATTCCTGCACGAGTTCTCAATCTTTGAAATGACTCCTTTAGGCAGAATGAATAAAGACGCCCAATAAGAATGAAGCGAGGATAAAACCGCCTTGACCAAAACAAGCCTCCCCGCATAAGAGAATTTCCTAGCCCCATAGGAATGAATCCTAGCACATATTTTCTCAACGAGACAGTCACAATCTTGCTTTTTCAGTCGCGTCGTTTGAATAGGCATACCCAAGTAAGTGAAAGGCAATGTACCTTCAACAAAACTAGAGGCAGCTATAAATTGATGCTTCAGACCTTCAGGAACCCCTCCAAAGTACACATTCGATTTAGAGGGACTAACACGTAATCCAGACGCCAAGGAGAAAGTAGCAAAAGACCGGAGCAAAACCGACATAGATTGAGCATCCCCTTTAGAAAAGAGAAGGACATCATCTGCAAACATCAAATTGGCCAATTGCATCTTTTTACAAAGAGGATGATAATTAAATTTATAGACAGAGGCAGCAAACTTGATGGTGCGAGTAAGATAATCCATACACAAAGTGAACAGCAAGGGAGACAAAGGGTCTCCTTGACGAAGCCCCCGCTTCCCCTGAAAAAACCCAAACATCTCACCATTAAGGGTCAACGAATAACATGGCGAGGTGACACATTCCAAAATCATTTGAATAAAATCAGGTGGGAACTGTAACTTAATCAACAATTCTGCAATAAACTTCCATTCAACAGAGTCATAGGCTTTCTGTAAATCAATCTTGATTAAGCACTTTGGGGACGTATGAGGTCGACCATACAGACGAATTAAGTCCTGGCAAATAAGAATATTTTCCTGAATATGTCGAGCTTAAATAAAAGCCCCCTGATTCATATCAACCAACAAAGATAACACCGAAGCAGGCCTCGAGCAAAGGATCTTAGAAATGGTCTTGTATATCACATTACAGCAAGCTATGGGTCGGAAGTCCGTCACAGAGGTAGGTCTGGCCGATTTAGGGATAAGAGCAAGATTGGTAGTATTAAGTTGCTTGAGAAGCCTTTTATGCTCAAAGAAATCACGTACAGCAGCAGTAACCTCCGAATGAATAATTGGCCAGGCATCCTTAAAGAACTTACTCGAATACCCATCCGGACCCGGAGACTTATTATCAGGAATACTAAACAGAGCTTCCTTAATCTCCAAATCTGAAACAGGAAGCAACAAAAGTTGCCTCATATCATTAGTACACACCTTCCCTTGCTTAATTATCTTTGACCGAACACCAGAAGTAGACGTTTGAGTCCCAAGCAAATGTTGATAATATTCTAAGAAAGCGGATTGGATAGAAGAAGGAGTATCACAAGAGGTACCATGCATATCATTAATACTCAGAACATAATTTGCTCCATGACGCTTCTTTAATAAACCATGGAAAAAAGCAGTGTTGGAATCCCCATCCACAACCCAATCGGTTTTTGATTTCTGCATAAGAAAACTGTTCTTAGCCTCATTCAGAATCTGGAATTCAGCCGCCAATTTCGACTCAAGCGCACAATCCTCCACGTTGCTGGGATTTAATCCCAATCGCTCTTGAACGGCATATAGAAGATCTTGCTTAATATTAGCTTGAGTTTCAATGTCAGAGAACCTTGTCTTATTCAATTCCTTCAGCTTAGGCTTTAATGCACGTAAGTTGCCCACAAGTGTAAACATTGCAGTACCAGCCCTCTCCTTATTCCAAGTCCTCTCCACAGTCGGGATAAAATCAGCCGATCCGCCCCACATGTTAAAATACTTGAAACTCCACTTATTCTGGTTCACCTGATTACTGCTAACAATACAGGGACAATGATCATACAACCCTTCAGGCAAGAAAAAAGCATATAAATCAGGCCATAACCCACTCCAACATTTATTCACCATAAACCTGTCCAACCGACTATAAATACGCTCATTAGGTTGCTTCTTGTTATTCCAAGTATAAAAAGATCCCTTGCTCATTATGTCAACTAGCCCACAGTCATTCACACAATCCCGAAACTGAGCCATGTCAGATTCATTCACATTTCCCCCTGCTCTCTCATTAAAAGCTAGTACACAATTCATGTCGCCAGCAATTGCCCACGGCCCCTTAATCATCCGTGAGAGTCTCCTCAAATGATTCCAAAGAGAATCAACTTTCATATGTATATACTGTGCATTATACTCAACAAAATTCACCCTAAAAACATCCGGATTCCAAAGAATCCATATTCGACCCCCAGGATGATAACCGTTATTAGTCGAAATACTCCAAGTACGAAAACTTCCAAAAGCTTTATTCATAGCCTTAGCCTTTATTTTAGTTTCAAGTAGGCCACAAAGCCCCACTTTTTTATTTTGCAAAAAATAATTAATCTCTAACTGTTTCCTAACCCGATTCATACCGCGAACATTCCAGAAGGCTAAATTATTCATGGGTAACAATTGGGGTGGGTTGAATATTACCATTTATATCATGACAAGACCGAGGCAAAACTTTCAGAGGGGACTTTAAAGCCTCCTTGTATGAGACTGCACCAAACGCAAGTGAACTAAATCCCTCCATATTCATACCTTCCGACTGTACCCCAGGGGCTCGTTGAGGCTGCTTCCCAGGTCTAGAATCTTTGCTTCTCTGAAATCCAGCCTTACCTTTTCGCCTATTAACCACCTGCCAATCCGTCTTCGAGGGCGCTGGATGGATAGGCTTGGAGACATTCTTGAGTTCCTGACCATGTTTAGCACCTTTTCTACATTCAGATTGCTCATGCCCCATGCCCTTACACTTAGTGCACAATATAGGCCTCCATTCATATTCAATCAAAACATGAATTATCACCCCATTCTCATCCAAAAAAAACAATTTTGTCTTGCAACTTTTGATTCACCATGAGTTCCACTAATACCCTGGCATAACTCAACCTTGTCTTTGTTTCCGTCGCATAATCACTCTTAATATACTGTCCGACAAGCCCTGCAATTTTTGACAACCCTTTTCCCCAAAATTTCACCGGCAAGTCATGAATCTTAATCCAGGTTATTATTATTATTATTATTATTATTATTATTATTATTATTATTATTATTATTATTATTATTATTATTATTATTATTATTATTATTATTATTATTATTATTATTATTATAATTATTATTATTATTATTATTATTATTATTATTATTATTATTATTATTATTATTATTATTATTATTATTATTATAATTATTATTATTATTATTATTATTATTATTATTATTATTATTATTATTATTATTATTATTATAATTATTATTATTATTATTATAATTATTATTATTATAATTATTATTATTATTATTATTATTATTATTATTATTATTATTATTATTATTATTTTTGCAGAAAAGCAAAGGATCTTTATTCATAATAAATTGGAGTGAATTACAAGACCCTATACCCACTACAAAGGAGACCGAAGTGGCCACCCTATAAAAAAAACCTTTTTAAAGGAAAAAAAACCAGAAAAACACTACATCCGAAAATGTAGTGTTAAAAAAACTGGTTTAGCACAAGGGGACAAATGCCAGAGTAGCAATTGCCCAACCAAGCACCATTACAACTCGAAAGTCAGTACAAATTACCATAGGAGTTATGGAACATCCTTTGGTTTACAATGAATTTAAGCTGCCCAAGAAGGGTAGTCGTAGAACAAGTAGCCCCTTTGAATATGCGCTGATTACGTTCTTGCCAGATTAAGTAGAGAACAGCCATAAGAACACATCTCCTTCTCTTCTTAACCCAACCCTGACCCTTATTGTGAGAGGCAAACCAGTCAAGAACCTGATCCAGCCTGATTGCAGAGGTGCAGAAAGAGTAGCTACTTTGAGCTTCAGTCCAGAACTGGGAGGAATAGGAACAATGGAAAAAGAGGTGAGAATGGCACTCAACATCCTTCATACAAAGAGCACACCTGTTTACCCAGTGGAGACCTCTTCTGATGAACTGATCAGTAGTAGCAAGCTTGCATTGGATGGCCATAGAGCCCAGAATACTATGCTTGGGCACAACTTCATTATCATAAACAGTTCTAAACCAAGCCACCTTTGGAGAAGATGGACGAAGGAGGTCATAGACAGAGCTGGAAATAAAAGGAGTGGCTGAAAGCATCAGTCCCACCCAAATGAAGAAGCTCGTCCCTGACCAAGAGCAAGTTATTCCAGTAGCTAGAGGAGGCTGTGTTCTTCTGAACAGACCAAATAGACTCGTGCTGCAGATGATAAGCTCTAGTCCAAGTGGCCCAAACAGAATCAGCCCCATGCTGTATCTTCCAGATCCATTTTCCAAGCAAAGTTTTATTCCAGCTCAAAATCTCCTTAATATCGAACCCACCTTCACAACGAGGCTTACAAATAGAGGACCAACTCTGAAACACAAGCCTCCTACCATCATTATCAGCTCCCCATAAGAAATCCCTGCACAGTCTATTTATCTTTTTAGCCACATTTTTAGGCAAGAGAATGCTAGCACACCAAAAATTATGAGAACCAAAGAGAATAGAGTTAATGAGTTGGATTCTCCCAGCATAAGAGAGCTGATGAGAAGCCCAACTATTAATTCTATCTTTAAGTTTAGCAAGAAGAGGATCAAACATGCGAGTTGTAAGCCTGGAACCAAAGAGAGGCAGCCCAAGATAGGTAAAAGGTAATTCACCAGGGGTAAACCCAGTAGAAGTCAGAATAAGATTCCTGACATCAGCTGCAACTCCTCCAAAGTAAATGGAAGACTTCAAAGGGTTAGCAGTAAGGCCAGAGACATGAGCAAACTGGTGAAGACAGTCAGCCACTGCACAGACAGAAGGGAGATCCCCTCTGACAAAAACTAGAAGGTCATCAGCAAAAACAAGGTGAGTAAGCTTAATCCTGACACACTTAGGATGAAAGGAAAACCCCGCATATGAAGGAAGCTTCCTCAAGTAACGAGAGAGGACCTCCATACAAAGAACAAAGAGGTAAGGAGAAAGGGGATCCCCTTGACGAAGACCTCTTTTACCCTTGAAAAACCCTTCAACAGAACCATTGACACAAAGGGAAAACCAGGGAGAAGTGACACAAGCCATGATCCACTTGACAAACAAAGGGGGAAGACCAAAGAGGTTAAGACAAGCATGAAGGAAAGACCAATTCACAGAATCAAAGGCCTTCCTAATGTCTACCTTGATAATACAACGAGGGGTGAGATAAGCCCTATCATACTTATGAGCAAGCTCATGGGCAAGCAAAGAATTGTCAAAAATGTCCCTACCATGGACAAAGGCAGCCTGCTCAAAACCAACAACCTCCCCCATGAAGGCCCTTAAGCCTATTAGCAAGGACCTTAGTAATAGTTTTATAAAAAACCATGCAGCAAGAAATGGGGGCGAAAATCAGTAACACAACCAGGAGTATTAGATTTAGGGATTAAAGTGATCAAGGTACTATTAGCTGCTTTGGGAAGCTTGCAATTCTGAAAGAACTCAAGCACTGCAGCATAATAGTCAGTACCAACCACATCCCAGGAGGCCTTAAAGAACCCAGAGTTGAACCCATCAATCCCTGGACTACTGTTAGTGTCAATGGAATCAAGAGCCTTCTTAACTTCATCATAAGAGACCAAGGCTAGCAGGGAAGGGGCAGCAGTACTACTGAACCTACCCTCATCAAATAAAGCAACAGGGAGGTCGGAAACAGGAGAGGAGGTGCAAGCAAGCTTGTGTAGTAGGCAACAAAAGCTTGAGCAACCTCAGGAAAGCCATTACAAACCAAGCCATCAGCATCTTTAATTGAACCAATAGAACTCTTTCTGTGTCTAGTTTTCACCCGAGCATAGAAGTAGCTAGTATTAGAGTCATCAAGAGTCAAATGACTTACCTTAGCTCTTTGGGCAAGAATGTCCATCTTAGTTTGTCTAAGTTGAGAATAATCTTTTTGCAGCACCTGATGCAACAAAAAACAACTCCCTATTAAGGGGATCAGAATTAAGCTTCAACTGACAATCCAAAAGAGAGGCCTTAGACTGAGCAACTCTATCTTTAATGCCTCCAAATTGCTCCCTATGTAAGCCCCTAAAAGAGGACTTCAGATTCTTCAACTTAGCAAACAACCGACTAATCTTGTCACCTGGGGGATAAGAGCTCCACCCAAGAGCAAGACAGTCTTTATAGTTCGTAGCACTAACCCAGCAGTTAAGAATCTGAAGGGTTTATTCCTTTTATGATGAGCCAAGTGAAACTGCAAAATGGCCGCAGAATGATCAGATATACCAGGTTCAGAAAAGAAAGCAGTAGTAGAGAGAGACTGAAGCCACTGGCCATTCACAAGAATCCTATCCAATTTAGCCCATTTGAGATCCCTGACTTGATGATTAGACCAGGTATAGTAACAACCAGTGGCAGGGTGATCATCAAGCAAACAATGGTGAAGGCAAGTATTGAAAGAAGCCATGACAGAAGGGGGATATGTAACCCCTCCCAAACGCTCATCAGGGGACTTCACCACATTGAAATCCCCCAAACAAGCCCAGAAGCCAGCAGTACTACCAGCAATACAAGTGAGGGAGTCCCATAAAGAAGACCTAGCAGAGCTACTATTAAAAGCATACACAAAGGTACACCCAAATTGAAGCTGAGTGGGCAGATGAGTTATATGACAGTGTATGTGTTGGGCACTTGAACCAATCTTAGAGACAGAAAGAACAGTAGGGTTCCAAAGAATCCATATGCGACCATTATAATGGGAGTCATAGTTATCAACCATAGCAAATTGAGTAAAGAACTTACGATAAATACCAGAAGCCTTGTGAGCCTTAACATGGGTCTCTAAAATAGCACAACAATCAATCTTCTTTGACAACAGAAAGTCTAACACTTCCTGTTGCTTTAGGGGGTCATTAAGCCCCCTAATATTCCAAGATGAGACAATCATGTGGAAGTGGCCCTCCCAGGGCCCATCCCATTATTCAACTCAGACTCAGAACTAACAACCCCTTGAAACTGACTGTCCAGGGAATGGAACATATTGTGCGTAGTTGTAGCAGCCACCTTACCTTGAGACTTACCATGTAGATGCTGAGAGGGGGGAGTGTGGATGGTATCCACGATGCTATCAGTAGAGGGGGCAGGGTCAGGAGGCAAAGGCTGACCATGATTAGAAAAAGCAGGATCAGGTGGCAATGAGGGAGGGGCAGAGTCCCCATCAGCAACCCCTACAACAGGCACCACTGGCTTGACTTTCTCCTTGTATCTAGGCTGCCCAGACCTACATTTCTCCTTTGTGTGACCCATTTTATGACAAGTGTGACAGTAGTAAGGCACCCATTCATAGGCAATAGGTTGAATGACAACCCCCCTGAAGGGAGTTTTAAGAGTTACTTCCTTAGGGAGCTCTTTAGATAGATCCACCTCTATCAAAACACGAGCAAAAGCAAGCTTACTTTTATTAGTAGTAAACTCATCTGCACAAATTGGTCGACCCACAGCACTAGCTAATTTACTAAGACTAGTGTCAGACCAAAAACACGGATCCAGGTTAGGGAATTTAACCCAGATAGGTATCTTAGACACCACATGAAGTTCCTCAACAATGGTTGGACTCCATTGTTTCAAAATTAATGGGAACCCATTCATATTCCAAGTATCATTATAGATTTTATTACGATCCTCTTCAGAGGCGAAGCGGAAATAATACCAACCCTTAGCAAATTACAGAACCTCTGGAATACCAACATGGTTCCAGGACTTTGACACCAAAGAATCCATTTGAGCAAGCGTGGTCTGACGACCCATAACTGTACCCACAAGAGTATAAGCCCAATATTCAACCTCATTCATAACATCAGACTCTTCAATTTCAATCTCGAGATTAGCCTTAGGTTTAACATAAGATAATGTCATACCTTTGTTAGAGGCATTCGAGAACTGGGAATTGAAGGGAGGCTTGACTGGAGGAGCTTTGGTGTTTCCCCCCAGCAATACCCGAGAACAATCCGGCAAAGGTGGGTTTGTCAGGCACCGGAGCAGCCACAGAGACACTAGACACTGGTGGAATCACAGTTGAAGATGATGGGATGGCAGTGGTCGGAAGAGGGATCGCAGTAGGAGAGGCTCCTTGAGACACCACTGGAATCGCAGTAGGAGATTTGGCTGGAATCGCAGGAGGGAGAGAAGGAGACGCACGAGACGAAATCGCAGGCTCTTCTTCCTCAAACTCAGATTGATCTGACGACGTGAAGAGATCGGAGGTCAAATTTTGAGGACGAGATGATTTGCGCGGCCGGCCTCTCCCTCTGGCCATGGCGGAGTTCAGGCGTGAACCACCCTGATCGCAGATTTTCAGAGGTTTTAGTCAGAGAAGCTATAAGAGAGAGAAGCTATTATTATTATTATTATTATTATTATTATTATTATTATTATTATTATTATTATTATTATTATTATTATTATTATTATTATTATTATTATTATTATTATTATTATTATTATTATTATTATTATTATTATTATTATTATTATTATTATTATTATTATTATTATTATTATTATTATTATTATTATTATTATTATTATTATTATTATTATTATTATTATTATTATTATTATTATTATTATTATTATTATTATTATTATTATTATTATTATTATTATTATTATTATTATTATTATTATTATTATTATTATTATTATTATTATTATTATTATTATTATTATTATTATTATTATTATTATTATTATTATTATTATTATTATTATTATTATTATTATTATTATTATTATTATTATTATTATTATTATTATTATTATTATTATTATTATTATTATTATTATTATTATTATTATTATTATTATTATTATTATTATTATTATTATTATTATTATTATTATTATTATTATTATTATTATTATTATTATTATTATTATTATTATTATTATTATTATTATTATTATTATTATTATTATTATTATTATTATTATTATTATTATTATTATTATTATTATTATTATTATTATTATTATTATTATTATTATTATTATTATTATTATTATTATTATTATTATTATTATTATTATTATTATTATTATTATTATTATTATTATTATTATTATTATTATTATTATTATTATTATTATTATTATTATTATTATTATTATTATTATTATTATTATTATTATTATTATTATTATTATTATTATTATTATTATTATTATTATTATTATTATTATTATTATTATTATTATTATTATTATTATTATTATTATTATTATTATTATTATTATTATTATTATTATTATTATTATTATTATTATTATTATTATTATTATTATTATTATTATTATTATTATTATTATTATTATTATTATTATTATTATTATTATTATTATTATTATTATTATTATTATTATTATTATTATTATTATTATTATTATTATTATTATTATTATTATTATTATTATTATTATTATTATTATTATTATTATTATTATTATTATTATTATTATTATTATTATTATTATTATTATTATTATTATTATTATTATTATTATTATTATTATTATTATTATTATTATTATTATTATTATTATTATTATTATTATTATTATTATTATTATTATTATTATTATTATTATTATTATTATTATTATTATTATTATTATTATTATTATTATTAGTTTTTTTTTTTTTTTTTTTTTTTTTTTTTTTTTTTGTGCAGAAAAGCAAAGGATCTTTCTCATATATCATAATTAAATTGAGATTACAAAGACCCTGAACCCAACTACAAAGGAGACCAGTGTAGCCCCCCCTTTAAAAAAAACCTTTAAAAAGGAAAAAAAGACCAGAAAAACACCACATATAAAATGCGGTGTTGAAAAACTGGTTCAGTGCTCGATGATATGCTATCAGAATAATAGCCTATCAAGAGGCACCCAAAAAAGACAGCCAACTAAAAAGTAATCAAGACTAAAGGTTACAAGCAGAGGCTACAACAAGCCCAAAAAAAACGAGAGAATTAGACTAAGGCACATGACCCATAAGTCTGATAAAACATCCGAAGCTGGACAACGGAAGTAATTTGATCCAATAGCAAATGGAAAGGTCTGCCCACTCCTTTGAAGACTCGGTAATTCCGCTCCTGCCATAGTAAGTATATAGTGCTTAGTAAGGCACACCGTCTTCTCTTTTTGACCCAACTTTGGCCGCGATTGTGGGTGCAGGTACCAATGCACCACATCCTCTAAATCAGTCTCGTAAGTCTGAAAAGAATAGGCGCTCTGAACTGCAACCCAAATAGCCGCAGAGTAACTACACTGGAAGAAGATATGAGCATGGCTCTCGGAAGCACACTCACACAAAACACACCTATTAACCCAAGGGATACCTCGCCTTATGTACTGATCAATGGTAGAAAGCTTCCGCTGCATAGCCAAGGAGCCAATAAACCTGTGCTTCGGCATAATAGTTGTATCAAAACAAGTATTATACCATCTAAGTTTAGGAGCAGCAAGTCTGAAAGTATTATAAACTGCAGCCAAATCAAAATTGCCAACCGAGAGAAGAGATTGAGAGTTATGAACCCCCTTCAACGAAAGCAGTTCGTCGCGAACAAACAGGATGTTATTCCAGTACCAAGAAGTTGCTGAGTTCTTATGAGCAGTCCAGACATTAGTGTTCTTGAGAACGTATGCCTTGATCCAAGCTGCCCAGATAGAACCAATGTTGTTGTGAAGCTTCCAAATCCATTTCACAAGCAAGCTTTTGTTCCAACTTAAAATTTCCCGGATATCAAACCCCCCTTCACTACCGGGTCTGCATATAGCAGCCCAGCTCTGGAAAATAAGCCTCCTACCATCAGCTTCGACTCCCCACAGAAAGTTTTTACACATACGATTTATCGCCTTAATCACTTGCTTTGGTAAAAGAACACTAGCCCCCCAAAAGGTGTTCATACCAAATAAGACCGTATTGATAAGATGTAATTTACCCGCATAGGTCAAATGATGGTGATTCCACCCCTCTATTTTCTCACGGATGGTCTTCAGTAAAGGAGCAAACATGTGCTTGGTCAATCTGGAACTAAAAAGGGGAAGGCCGAGATATGTGAAAGGCAAATCACCCTCCGCAAAACCCGTAATATCCAAAATAAGCTTCCTGACAGAATGATGGACTCCTCCAAAATAAATCGAAGTTTTCAAAAAAAAGTTGGTACATTTCTCGCATTATACGTGTCAACCTTGCGCAGGGGACATGCTAATCTTCTCTGTATCTCGCATTATTATTATTATTATTATTATTATTATTATTATTATTATTATTATTATTATTATTATTATTATTATTATTATTATTATTATTATTATTATTATTATTATTATTATTATTATTATTATTATTATTATTATTATTATTATTATTATTATTATTATTATTATTATTATTATTATTATTATTATTATTATTATTATTATTATTATTATTATTATTATTATTATTATTATTATTATTATTATTATTATTATTATTATTATTATTATTATTATTATTATTATTATTATTATTATTATTATTATTATTATTATTATTATTATTATTATTATTATTATTATTATTATTATTATTATTATTATTATTATTATTATTATTATTATTATTATTATTATTATTATTATTATTATTATTATTATTATTATTATTATTATTATTATTATTATTATTATTATTATTATTATTATTATTATTATTATTATTATTATTATTATTATTATTATTATTATTATTATTATTATTATTATTATTATTATTATTATTATTATTATTATTATTATTATTATTATTATTATTATTATTATTATTATTATTATTATTATTATTATTATTATTATTATTATTATTATTATTATTATTATTATTATTATTATTATTATTATTATTATTATATTATTATTATTATTATTATTATTATTATTATTATTATTATTATTATTATTATTATTATTATTATTATTATTATTATTATTATTATTATTATTATTATTATTATTATTATTATTATTATTATTATTATTATTATTATTATTATTATTATTATTATTATTATTATTATTATTATTATTATTATTATTATTATTATTATTATTATTATTATTATTATTATTATTATTATTATTATTATTATTATTATTATTATTATTATTATTATTATTATTATTATTATTATTATTATTATTATTATTATTATTATTATTATTATTATTATTATTATTATTATTATTATTATTATTATTATTATTATTATTATTATTATTATTATTATTATTATTATTATTATTATTATTATTATTATTATTATTATTATTATTATTATTATTATTATTATTATTATTATTATTATTATTATTATTATTATTATTATTATTATTATTATTATTATTATTATTATTATTATTATTATTATTATTATTATTATTATTATTATTATTATTATTATTATTATTATTATTATTATTATTATTATTATTATTATTATTATTATTATTATTATTATTATTATTATTATTATTATTATTATTATTATTATTATTATTATTATTATTATTATTATTATTATTATTATTATTATTATTATTATTATTTTTATTATTATTATTATTTTTATTATTGTTATTATTATTATTATTGTTATTATTATTATTATTGTTATTATTTTTTTTTTTTTGGTAAAAGGTAAGTATATTAATATATCAAAAAAAAAACAAGGATAGGCGGGAACAAAATTACAAGAGATTGCACTGCCTAAGCCAATCTAAATCCAATCTATGAATACTAGACAAATCAAACCGTCTGACACGTAATCGCACATCCTCCCTGATAGCAACATCGACTTTACGAGGAACATGAACGAGGTGATCATGTTTACTCTGATTCCGTTGTTGCCAAATATGGTAGAGTGCACTCAACACAATCGCAGCAACAGTCCCATATTGCATCTGACTCCCATTCTTCAATTCGCACCACTGTATAAAATTCTGGTCAGGCACATTAATGCTGGCCAGGTCTGCCAGAGCATCGAGCACTCGTTTACTGAACACGCAAGCAAAAAAGATATGCTCCACAGTTTCTTCCGCCTGCCCACACAAATAACAGATTGCAGGAACTTCAAGGCCAAAACCAATCAGAGTAGCATTCGATCTTACTGCGCCATTCATATAGAGCCAGCCAAAAAAATTGGTGTTTAGGCACAACCAGACCATTCCACACCACAGAAGCCCAGGAAACATCAGACCTGCGTTCCCGTAACCAGTCATAACAGCCTGCCGTCGTGAAACCATGAGGACTTCCAGTCCATTCTCCAGTTGAAAATCCAGCCGCCAACCTGTCCTTCACCTTGCAAATACGTCTCCAGGCCCAACTTGAATAGGCAGAGGGAGTATAATGCAGCCGAGGGAGTATAATGCAGCCAGTTATGAGTTTTGATGAAGTTTGTACGCACCCACGTCACCCATAAGGATTCTTTGTTGGTGAAAATCCAGTTCACTAGTCTGCCCACCATAGCAATATTCATCAGCTCCAACCTTCGAATGCCCAACCCACCCTCACTCTTGGGAGCACATAACTTATCCCAAGCTACCAGAGGCGCTCTGCTATATTCCGTACTACTATCCCATAGATAATTCCTGCAAGTACTTTCAACTTTTGTTATGACCCCTTTGGGTATAATGAATAAAGTGGCCCAATATGAGTGGAGCGAAGTTAACACAGCCTTGACTAAGACAAGTCTCCCCGCATAAGAGAACTTTCTAGCCCCATAGGAATGGATTCGAGCACATATCTTCTCAATAAGGCACTCACAGTCCCGCTTACTCAACCTCTTGGTTTGAATTGGCATGCCCAAATAGGTAAAGGGCAGAGCTCCTTCCATGAACCCCGAGCTAGCTAAGAACTGTTGTTTCAAGTCCTCAGAGACACCACCAAAATAATCAAATGACTTGGAGGGGCTAATGCGCAAACCAGATGCTAAAGAAAAGGTAGCAATAGACCTGAGCAAAATCGACATTGAGGCAGAATCACCTTTGGAGAACAGAAGCACATCATCCGCAAACATTAAACTTGCCAACTTCAATTCTTTGCACATTGGATGATAACTGAACGGATAGGTGGAGGCAGCGTACTTGATCATACGAGTGAGGTAATCCATAGAAAGCGTAAAAAGCAAAGGGGAAAGCGGGTCTCCTTGACGAAGCCCTCTCTTACCTCTAAAGAACCCAAACATCTCACCATTTATGGTCAAAGAGAAGCTCGCTGTGGTGACACATTCCATAACCAGTTGAATGAAATCAGATGGGAAATTAAGCTTGTTCAGCAATTGGTCAAGAAACGCCCATTCAACAGTATCATAAGCTTTCTGAAGGTCGATTTTAAGCAAGCATTTTGGTGATGTATTAGGCCGACCATACAGACGAATTAGATCCTGGCAGATGAGGATGTTTTCTTGAATATGTCGAGCATTAATAAATGCCCCCTGATTCATATCAACAAGCAAGGGAAGGACAGAAGCCAGTCTCGAACATAAGACCTTTGAGATGACCTTATATACAACATTGCAACATGCAATAGGGCGGAATTGCATCACTGAGGTGGGTCTGGCCAGTTTGGGGATAAGCACAAGGTTGGTTGCATTTACTTGTTTAAGGAGCTTTTTATGCAAAAAGAAATCCCGAACAGCCAAGATCACATCGTCACCAATAAGAGGCCAAGCATCCTTGAAGAACTTACTTGAGTAGCCATCCGGCCCCGGGGATTTGTTATCTGGAATACTAAAAAGAGCCTCCTTGATCTCTATATCAGTCACCGGAAGCATCAAAAGATGTTGCATATCTTGAGTACATGCTTTCCCATGTGCTATGACCCTGGAGCGAACTGCGGACGTGGTATTCTGACTCCCAAGCAGGTGCTGATAGTAGGCCAAGAAAGCGGACTGAATGGAACTAGGAGTATCACAAATAGAGCCATTCATATCCTCAATACTCAAAACAAAATTATCTCCCTGCCTCTTCTTAATTAATCCATGGAAGAAAGCACTATTCGAGTCCCCGTCAACAACCCAAGAATGCTTTGATTTTTGCATCAGGAAACTGTTTTTTGCAGCATTAAGCTCGTGAAATTCAGCAGCAACCTTCAATTCGTGGGCTCTGTCCTCCATGTCCAGCGGTTGTTGGCCCAGTCTCGCTTGAATAGAATGCAAGAGAGCCTCCTTAATACTGGCCGCAATCTCTATATCATTGAACCGAGTCTTATTCAATTCCTTCAGAGGAGATTTTAAAGCCTTAAGATTACGAGTTAGCCTATACATAGGCGTACCCAGGAGGGAATTATCCCAGGACTTCTCCACCGTAGGACGAAATTCACTCGAGCTTCCCCACATATTGAAGTACTTGAAGCTTCGCTTGTGCTGAATCACCTGATTACTGCTTAGAACGCAAGGACAATGATCATACAACCCTTCGGGCATGAAATAGGCATAGAAATCTGGCCTGCTTAAACTCCAACACTTATTAACCATAAATCTATCCAGCCTAATATAGATTCTCGCTTCAGGTTGTTTTTTGTTATTCCAAGTATAATACGAACCTTTACTCACAATATCAACAAGGCCACAGTCATTCACACAATCCCGAAATTGGAACATTTCAGAAGCAGGCACATTACCTCCAACCCGTTCATTCACAGCAAGCACACAATTCATATCTCCAGCAATCGCCCAAGGACCAGTGATCATGCGAGAGATCCTCCTCAAATGGTTCCACAGCGGAAGACGAGCAGAAGCCCCATTGAAGGCATAAATCATAGTAAAGTAAAAAGAATGCCGATTGATCAACGAGTCTACTTTCATATGGATAAATTGAGCATTATATTCAATAAAATTCACCCTAAACACACTCGGGTTCCAAAGAATCCAAATGCGACCCCCAGGATGATACCCATTATTAGTCGAAATACACCAAGAGCTAAAATTACCAAACGCCTTATTCATGGCCTTAGCCTTTATTTTAGTTTCAAGAAGGCCACAGAGCCCGACTTTCTTATTCTGCAAAAAGAAATTAATTTCTAACTGTTTTCTAACCCTATTCATACCCCGAACATTCCAAAAAGCAATATTATCCATGGACATGATTGGGAGGGGTTAGGGCATTACCATTATCTACAATACCAAGACGTAACGGTTCTTTCATGTGGGACTTCAAAGCTTCCTTAAAGGAGACTGCTCCAAAAGCGTGGACACTAAATCCTTCTGAATCAGTAACTGCTCTCTGGTCTCTTGATTCAATAGCCTTATGCCGAGCCCTAGCATCCGTGCCAGACCTACTAGGGCCTTCCTTCTGTTTTGGTTTCCTCCTAGTCACCACCTGCCAATCATTCATAGATGGCTTAGGAATCCTAGGCATGGGACCTCGGTTAGAATCATTAACTTGATGGAGACCCTTCCTGCATTCCGAGTCCTCATGCCCCATCCCTCTACATTTTGAACAAGTTATAGGCTTCCATTCATATTCAATTAACACATTAATTATCATCCCATGCTCATCCTTAAAAGCAAGTTTATCATTCAACTTTTGATTCACCAAAAGTTCAACCAAAACCCTGGCATAACTCAATCTCGTCTTACTTTCCGTAGCACCATCAGTCTTAACATATTGCCCCACAAGTCCTGCTATTTTTGGCAATCCTCTTCCCCAAAATTTCACTGGCAAGTTGTGTATCTTAATCCAAGCAGGAACCGATTGAATGGCTTCCTTTTGCATATCCAACTCCGCATTCCAGGCTTTGACTATGAGCGGTTTATTATCAAAGAGAAAATGCCCAGAACATAGTACCTTTTCTTTCATCTCCATGGATTTAAAACGAACCAGAAAAACCCCATTGTGCATAAACGAGATCTTGTCAATACTAAACTTCGACCAGATTCTCCGAATAAACCCTTCTACAACCTCCCAAGGAGGATTTGCGCCCAGAATGAAGCACATCACCGCTTGATTCCAGTACTCTATCTCTTCCTGCACATCTTCGAATTGGATTTGCAATAACTCCGCTTCATTAGCTTGTTTATCGACATCCCCTTCAGAATTCAGGGAACTGACTCTGTTTTGGAAACCGACTGGTTCTCCCGTCTCCAACCCTTCTCCCAGAGGAACTTCCCTTCCCTTCCTCGAATCCAAGTTGATTCCTCCCATAGCCTCCCCTGAAGAATTCCCACCCAAATCTCCCACCATTCGCTCCTTCTCAGGAAAAGACCTCTGCCCAGATTTCCGACCTTCTCCATCAGCCTCAGATAAATCTTCGTCCGTCTCTATGTCAAAAGCAGAAGCCTCCAGGAAATCTGCATAGTCCTTGCCCTTACCTTGCCCGCCATTTGGTTTTCCGGTGCCCTCCGTCTCCCCTGAAGAAACCCCATCCCGCCTCTTATCTCCCCCCAAACCCTCCTCTGTCTGTAAAGAACTCTGTGCTTGTTGTTTGAGAGCCCGCCAACCTCGAAGATTAGAGGATCTTTGCAGTTGAATACGGGATTTCCGACCCATCATCACCGACGGCAGACGGATTCTCCAATCCCCCAGAAATCGCCCCTTTATTATTTATTATTATTATTATTATTATTATTATTGTTATTATTGTTATTATTATTATTATTATTATTGTTATTATTGTTATTATTATTATTATTATTATTTATTATTATTATTATTATTATTAGTATTATTATTATTATTATTATTATTATTATTATTATTATTATTATTATTATTATTATTATTATTATTATTATTATTATTATTATTATTATTATTATTATTATTATTATTATTATTATTATTATTATTATTATTATTATTATTATTATTATTATTATTATTATTATTATTATTATTATTATTATTATTATTATTATTATTATTATTATTATTATTATTATTATTATTATTATTATTATTATTATTATTATTATTATTATTATTATTATTATTATTATTATTATTATTATTATTATTATTATTATTATTATTATTATTATTATTATTATTATTATTATTATTATTATTATTATTATTATTATTATTATTATTATTATTATTATTATTATTATTATTATTATTATTATTATTATTATTATTATTATTATTATTATTATTATTATTATTATTATTATTATTATTATTATTATTATTATTATTATTATTATTATTATTATTATTATTATTATTATTATTATTATTATTATTATTATTATTATTATTATTATTATTATTATTATTATTATTATTATTATTATTATTATTATTATTATTATTATTATTATTATTATTATTATTATTATTATTATTATTATTATTATTATTATTATTATTATTATTATTATTATTATTATTATTATTATTATTATTATTATTATTATTATTATTATTATTATTATTATTATTATTATTATTATTATTATTATTATTATTATTATTATTATTATTATTATTATTATTATTATTATTATTATTATTATTATTATTATTATTATTATTATTATTATTATTATTATTATTATTATTATTATTATTATTATTATTATTATTATTATTATTATTATTATTATTATTATTATTATTATTATTATTATTATTATTATTATTATTATTATTATTATTATTATTATTATTATTATTATTATTATTATTATTATTATTATTATTATTATTATTATTATTATTATTATTATTATTATTATTATTATTATTATTATTATTATTATTATTATTATTATTATTATTATTATTATTATTATTATTATTATTATTATTATTATTATTATTATTATTATTATTATTATTATTATTATTATTATTATTATTATTATTATTATTATTATTATTATTATTATTATTATTATTTTTTTTTTTTTTTTTTTTTGGTAAAGGGTAAGATATATATATCAAAAAACAAACAAGCAAAAGCTAGTTCAAAATTACAAGAGATTATGATTCCTTAGCCATTCTAAATCATCAAAATGATAACACACTGCATCTTTACGACGGATCCTAAAACGCACATCATCCAAAATCTTGACAGCAACCGATCGAGGAAGATGAATGAGATGCTCATGCTTGCCCAAATTCCGTTGTTGCCAAATATGGTAAATAGTACCCAAGAGAATTGCCGCGGTAACGCCAAAGTGCAAACCATCCAAATTAGCATTACTACACCAAATTACCGGCTGGTGGACAGGAATTGCAATGCCAGCCAGCTCCCACAAATATTCAAGCACCTTACAGCTATAATCACACCCAAAGAAAATGTGTTCAATTGATTCCAATACATGTCTACATAAATAGCAATCGGCAGGAACATCAAAGCCAAAACTAATGAGTTTATCATTAGTTCTTAAAGCCCCATACACGTACAGCCACCCAAAAAACTGGTGCTTATTATTATTATTATTATTATTATTATTATTATTATTATTATTATTATTATTATTATTATTATTATTATTATTATTATTATTATTATTATTATTATTATTATTATTATTATTATTATTATTATTATTATTATTATTATTATTATTATTATTATTATTATTATTATTATTATTATTATTATTATTATTATTATTATTATTATTATTATTATTATTATTATTATTATTATTATTATTATTATTATTATTATTATTATTATTATTATTATTATTATTATTATTATTATTATTATTATTATTATTATTATTATTATTATTATTATTATTATTATTATTATTATTATTATTATTATTATTATTATTATTATTATTATTATTATTATTATTATTATTATTATTATTATTATTATTATTATTATTATTATTATTATTATTATTATTATTATTATTATTATTATTATTATTATTATTATTATTATTATTATTATTATTATTATTATTATTATTATTATTATTATTATTATTATTATTATTATTATTATTATTATTATTATTATTATTATTATTATTATTATTATTATTATTATTATTATTATTATTATTATTATTATTATTATTATTATTATTATTATTATTATTATTATTATTATTATTATTATTATTATTATTATTATTATTATTATTATTATTATTATTATTATTATTATTATTATTATTATTATTATTATTATTATTATTATTATTATTATTATTATTATTATTATTATTATTATTATTATTATTATTATTATTATTATTATTATTATTATTATTATTATTATTATTATTATTATTATTATTATTATTATTATTATTATTATTATTATTATTATTATTATTATTATTATTATTATTATTATTATTATTATTATTATTATTATTATTATTATTATTATTATTATTATTATTATTATTATTATTATTATTTTTTTTTTTTTTTTTTTTTTTTGGTAAAAGGTAAGTATATTATATATCAAGAACAAAATACATTATGAGACTACTTCTAATACATGGTAATCGTAAACAATCGAAAATTGCCCTATGCTTAAACCATGTATCCTACCGTTCTCGTAAGACCATGAATGCATTAAAAATGCATTCTCACGTCAACCCCTAACAAGTTGCACCTTAGTAACAACGAATTAGAGCAAGGCTACATAAATGACTGCATCTGCTTCAGCAGCCCAATTCAACTATTTATTCCTTATTCAAAAACCAAAACAAAAATACCAAAACCAGAGGCCTGATCTGCTCAACCATAAAACTGCCAATCTACTACTTAGTCCTCCCATGTACGCCAATGCCCTGTCTGTTCTGACCACTGTCAGGCCTAGGGTGAGCAGTGCCCAGGGACGGGAATTGAGTAGCATCGAGAACAAAAGTAGTATTCGCATTCGTTACTCCAACATCCTTAGCCCTTTTCTTCCTTGGAGGTTTGAGCATTTCCTTATATGAAAGTGTTCCAAACCCAGTAGCAATACCCTTTGGGTGAAACTGCTTACCTGGTTGGAGTTGTGTCGGAACTACTTTGCCCAGACCTTGTTTTCTCGTGACTTCATCTTTTCGACACAACCGAGTTTCATGCCCCAACCCCTTACATTTTTGACAGGTAATCGGTCGCCATTCATACTCCACCTGCACCCGAACGACAACACCAATCTCGTCCTTAAATGCAATCTGTTCAGGAAACTTTTGGTCTATTTGCAATTCAACCAACACCCGTGCGAACCCCAACCGAGTCCTATCCTCAGTGGCCGCATCCCTCTTCACAAAATTTCCAATAATGGATGTTATTTTAGGAAGACCTTTGCCCCAACATTTTAATGGAAGTTGATGCAATCGAATCCAAGCAGGAACGGATTGAAGAGCATCTAACCTCATGTCCAATTCTTTCGACCAAGGCTTGACTATTAGAGGTTTGTTATCAAATAGGAAATGCCCCGAATGCAGAACCTGCTCTTGCATCTCCTTGGATTTGAATCTGACTAAAAAGACCCCTTTTTTCATGAACGATATTTTATCAATGTTAAATTTTGACCAAATTCGCCGCACAAAACCCTCAATAATTGCCCAAGGCGGATTTGCCCCCAAAATGCAGCACATAACTGCTTGATCCCAGTATTCGATTTCTTCTACCACATCCGCAGTGTCCAATTGAATAAGATTATCCAAATTAATATCAACAGGCTCCGCATAATTACCCTGTATACTCCTTTGTCCCATGTTGCCAACTACTGGACTCGGGTTATCCAAATCCAAATTTTGAGGAAGTTCAAAATTGCCCTGACTCACTCCATCTTCCTCGCTTTCATTACCAGATGAACTCAATCCCTCCGTTTCCGATTCACTATCACTGGTTTCTACAGCTAAAGCAGAGATGCCAGGAAAAATAGGGTTACCTGATTGAGCTTTTCCATTTCCAGCGGTGTCGACGATCACACCTGATTTCGCTGCACTTCCAGGACTACCACCGGTGGCATTACGACCCAGATCCAAGTACCCAGTTCCCGACTGCGCCTCCTCCATCGGCTTGGGGATACACCCCAACATACTACCGACAGTCGCCCGATTCTTATCGACAGTGCCAAATGGAGGAGACGCCATACCGGCAACCTCTTCCGTCCCCAGCCCTTTCACCGCCACCGGAGTTGATTGTTGTTCAGATACCGCCGGCGACCCCTGAAACCTCGATGATTCCTCAAGTCGATCGCTGATATTAGCCAACTTCGCATTCTTGGCTTCTCTCCGCGCTCTTAGATTTGCCTCCCTCTGTAGTTGGATGTTCGATTTCCGTCCCATGTCGGAGAGATCTACCGCCGGTAGGCCCGAGGGCCACAGACGAGAGTCACTCTGGAAATCGCCTCAAAATCGCCTCTTCTCTTTATTATTCGCCTCTCTATTTTTTGGTTTTTTGGTTTTTTTGGCCATTATTATTATTATTATTATTATTATTATTATTATTATTATTATTATTATTATTATTATTATTATTATTATTATTATTATTATTATTATTATTATTATTATTATTATTATTATTATTATTATTTTTTTTTTTTTTTTTATTTTTTTTTTTTTATTTTTTTATTTTTTTTTTTTTTTTAATAATCGGGAACTTTTATTAAAAATAAATGGAAAATTACATGGAATTTGTGGGCACCCGCGAAACTAGCTGGGCGCCCACTCCCTTAGCAATGGCAAAACTAAGGCGAGTAAAGATAAAAGCAGCGCTCCGCGATCCGGCTTCCTGGGACACAGCAAACTTCTGAATCAGCTTGAGCAAGGAAACAGCATCTTCCCCTAATTCACCCAAAGAAGAGAAGGAGAAAGGCAAGAAGCCATATCCATGCCCCGCGCACAAGTCCCTGTACTTGGCGCATTTCCTCCGAGCAGCATCAACCACCACCCCACCTGGCACAAAATCAGTCATGCCCGACTGAGTCAAAGGAGAAGACCCAACCAAATCCACACAAACATCGCGCCCCCCGGTCCCATGAATAGAACAGCAAATCAGCAGGTCGCAAAGGCCCACCCGCACCGTCGAGCAACCCAATATCCACCTCCCGACCAGTAGAGATCCCCGACCGGTAGCAGATATCCAAAAGAGTATCACGGACAAGGTTATGCCGATGTTTGACACCAACAGCACTAACGCAAGAGACAGCGTGATCCCCGAAGATATCTCCATCATAAACCCGGGAGCAAGCGGAACAAGGCAAGGACACCGGAAATAGCGGAACACCCAAACGATAGCTGAGCACGCACCGGTAAGTCCTACTGTTCATAGTCTGCCCCAACCCAGAAATAGGGGCCACCCGCAACCAATCAGAAGAGTAACCTCCCAGCTGAGACTTCCATAGCACAACCTGACGAGGGGTCAAAGAGAAAACCGACTCCGCCGAAGCAACAATCTTAGTGAAATAAACATCTGCCAATTTCTTCATAAGTTTGGTGGTAGCGACCTCACTAGGGTTGCGCAGAAAGTCAGACCCCGTAACCGAAGCAAAAGCATCCAAAGCTGACTGAAACGATGGTCCGGGGTCATGGACTCCCGAAACCTGAAGAAGCCGATCCTGCAAAGCCACAGACTGCAACCGAGAAGCTAGAAAAGCATAATGAATGACGTCGCCCGCAGCGTACACGCCAAGCCCACCAAAGGAAAAGGGGAGAGTGGCTAGCCTCCATTGCCAGTCACCGAAACCCGGTCCAGAAGCAGTGACGATACGCTCTAAATGAGAGCGTAGAGCCGTGTCAAAAATAGGCGCAGCGGCCCCAAAAGCAACAGGAGAACAAGTACGCAAAGAAAAGTAAAGCTTCGAAATACCTGTGCAAGCCCGGAGCAAGAGAAGCTCACACTGTGGATCATCAATCAGAGAGACGGAGTCCATGATCTCAATGGTCCGAGTCACTCTACCCATCATAACCTCACTACAAAAATCCGGGCACACACTAACCGGACCACCAAGGACAGTAACTCCACGCTGTGGCCGAGCAATATCAGAGGGAAAAACACCCCGGCTCCTGGGATCATCAGAAGGCCAAAAAACCTCGGTCTTGCTGATATTAAGATGGAGGCCCAAACGCGGTCCATCCTCCATAATCAACTCCAAAACCTTCCCCACAACAACGGTATCCCCGACAATAGTACCATCATCCAGATACCAAGCCTGAAAACTCAAGTCAAATGAATCACGGATCTTACAAGCCAAAGGGTGTAAGACCAGAGAAAAGAGCAAAGGGCCCAAAGGATCACCCTGCTGAACACCCTGACATGACCACAAGCTATGATCACCATAATATAAACGAGCGGGGCGAGAATAGCAAAACTCCACCCACCCAGAAAGTGCGGGGCAATGACTACGCACCTCTCGCAACATGACTTCTCTATCAACCATGTTGAAAGCGTTCTGGAAATCAACCAACAGCATAGAAAGACCCACCTCAGCACCCTGACGCTCAACCAACCGGTTCAAGGCATGCATAATAGCCTCGCCCCCGCCAGAAACACCTACACCAAACTGAAGTCCATCGAAATAACCACTCAAAGATGGACCAATCAAAAAAGCACCAACCTTGGATACAAGGCGTCTCCAAATCGTACCAACGGCAATAGGGCGGATACCACCAACCGGCTTAACAAGCGGGGTCAGCGGCGCACTCGCGATATACTCACTAAGGACCAGCGGACACCGCCCCTCAAGGAAGAGGTTAACCACCGCAGTGATAGAAGCCAGCAACTCATCGGAAACGGCAACCGCAGCACCACTCAAACAATCCAGAAGATGCTGAGCACGAAAACCATCCCGTCCACAAGAAGTACCACGCGGAAACCCCTGAATCATACCCAGGACAGCGGAGACAGAGGCAACAAGAGGAGGATAACCCACCGAACGAGGAGGCAAAACAGGTGAAGGGACGATGGGGTGCTTATCAGCCAAAGCCGCGAGAGTAGCCGTACTGTAAGGGGCTACTCCAGAAGATGAAAGCACACGAACAGTTGCACTATAGTGACCATCACATATTTTCCTCCTACACTGCTTAACATTAGCCTCACCTAGATCAAGCTCCTCATCAAACCGAAAAGAGGGGGAAGACGTAGCTAAGGTATCCCGAAGAACCTGCAACATGCCACCAGGCACACCCCAAGAACAAATAGCACTAGCAATGCTCTCCTCCTGCCGCTGACGCCTGACAGCGGCACGACACTCACGACTACTCCGCGGAGAAAAAGTCTTGAGAATACAAAGGGGTAAAACAAGCAGGGCAACCCAAGACGAGAGATCAGAAGGAGAACGGACCACAGCATCAAGGGCCCCTTTAAGAACCCGAGAGAAACCAAGACGACACCGAGGGGGAATAGACTTCACAGTTCGCAAACCCTTAGACAACAACCGATCAAGGGAAGTAACAGTGAAACCACCGACAACCACATGACCAACACTATCAGAAGGCAAGGGTGGGTCAGGCTCAGACGGTCTAGGAAATTCGTAAAGAACGAAAGAGACAACCCCATCCCCCGAATCTGGAGCCTCAACAAAGGTCCCATCCCCATGCAGACAACGCTTACTATGAGCATGGGTTTTAAAACAAACCCCACATAACCAGATACCCATGCGACGAAAGGTAGTCTCAGCCTCATCAAAAATAGACAAAGAAGTAAGAGATTGTCGAGTAATAACCTGGGCATCACCAGAACAGTGCCGATCACGTAGATGCGTTAACATGGAGGCTTTTTTGAGACCATTACCACGGCCATCTTGACACCCAGATAGCCCCACAAAAGGACAATGGTACCGAGTGATGTTCGGCATGACATCCACGTACCACACTTGTCACGAAACAAAGCAAAACAACCCCACACTGGCACAAAACCGAGCAGCCCCTGCAACCTGACTAGTAAACCGAACAAGCTACCACACAAGCTGCACAATCTTTTGCTAATTCGTAAAAAAAGGAAACAACAGGCCCACGTTGGATCACGAAAACCACCACCCAAAAGCCACCACAAAGCCGGAACAACCACGCCGCCAACACTTAATATCTCCGGCGACTCCACCGACAAAACCCGAACAACCACGCCTTAACCCAACACCACACCGCGACAAAAACGAACCCGCACCCGAAACCGCAACACACACACGCCACTCACTCACTCACTCACAGGGAAGCACCACAACCACAAATTTATCGCCGACAACGAGAGGTCGTCGGCGAGTAGTGGGGCGGACGACGGTTACGTGAGGTAACCACCGGCGGCTGGATGCACTCACTCACTCCTCACGCAAAAGACAAACAAGGCTCTCCCACGCACTCTCTCTCCAACGACCACCGACAAAGGACTCGGATGCCGGTGAAGGGTCGGGACGGCGTTGATGGCCGCAGACCGACGGTCGTTGCACGAAAACCCTAGAAAACGCAAATAACGCTCGCACCACGTTCGAACCCTAACCACCTATCGCAGCCTCTCTACGCGCCCTCTCCACCCGAAAACACCACCCTTGAACTCGCCGGCGATGAGAGATGCCGATTTATTATTATTATTATTATTATTATTATTATTATTATTATTATTATTATTATTATTATTATTATTATTATTATTATTATTATTATTATTATTATTATTATTATTATTATTATTATTATTATTATTATTATTATTATTATTATTATTATTATTATTATTATTATTATTATTATTATTATTATTATTATTATTATTATTATTATTATTATTATTATTATTATTATTATTATTATTATTATTATTATTATTATTATTATTATTATTATTATTATTATTATTATTATTATTATTATTATTATTATTATTATTATTATTATTATTATTATTATTATTATTATTATTATTATTATTATTATTATTATTATTATTATTATTATTATTATTATTATTATTATTATTATTATTATTATTATTATTATTATTATTATTATTATTATTATTATTATTATTATTATTATTATTATTATTATTATTATTATTATTATTATTATTATTATTATTATTATTATTATTATTATTATTATTATTATTATTATTATTATTATTATTATTATTATTATTATTATTATTATTATTATTATTATTATTATTATTATTATTATTATTATTATTATTATTATTATTATTATTATTATTATTATTATTATTATTATTATTATTATTATTATTATTATTATTATTATTATTATTATTATTATTATTATTATTATTATTATTATTATTATTATTATTATTATTATTATTATTATTATTATTATTATTATTATTATTATTATTATTATTATTATTATTATTATTATTATTTTTTTTTTTTTTTTTTTTTTTTTTTTTTTTTTTTTTTTTTTTTTTTTTTTTGATAAAAGGTAAGTGTATAGTATTTCAAAACAAAAGTACATTATAAGACTACTTCTAATACATGGATACAAACTCCATGTAGTTCCGACTCACACAACGTGAGCGCAAAATTAAAAACACATCTTACGCTAAACTTAAAGGTCGTAATCCAATTGACACAAAGAGACAAAGTAAACCCACTTGTCCTTTATGCCAATCTTGAACAAAAAGCCACGCAAACTTCAACCTATTTGTCTACTGTCAAACTAATTGCAGTCCCTATTGTAACGCTTCTGATTGCAATCTAGAATTGCAGCCCGTCCGCGTTTCAGCTCGAGCATCCTGCCCCTGCTGGGCACCATTCGTCTTGATCCCAGCACCCCTTCTCTTTCTCCCTGCCCCATGTAAGACAGCCGTGTCCAAAGTAGGAAAGTGCGTATCATCCAGCGGTGCAGCAGAGTTCCCTTTGGTACCCACAGTACCTCCTGTCCTCTTATGAGTGAGCACCTCGGTATATGTCTGAGCACCAAATCCGGGAACAGAAACTCCATTACCGGCCCGTTGCCCAACCTTAACCTGCCATTCCTTTCGAGTCTGTTTCTCCTTAAGAACTCCTTTCTTGCAAAGAGAAGTGTCATGCCCCAAACCCTTACATGCTTGGCAAGTAATAGGCTTCCATTCATATTCTACTTGCACCCTTATCACAACTCCATTCTCATCCTTAAAGGCTATCTGCTCAGGGAACGTTTGGTCCAACAATAATTCCACCATCACCCGTGCATACCCCAACCGAGTCCTACCCTCAGTGGCCGCATCCTTCTTCACATAATTTCCAACAATAGACGCTATTTTCGGAAGAGCTTTCCCCCAACATTTCAGCGGTAACTGATGCAATTGAATCCAGGCAGGTACTACTTGAAACGCATCCAATCGCATGTCCAAATCCCTTGACCAAGGCTTGACCACTAGAGGCTTGTTATCAAAAAGAAAATGCCCGGACTGAAGTACCTTCTCTTGCATCTCCTTAGTTCTGAATCTGACCAAGAAAACCCCTTTGTTAATGAACGAAATCTTATCTATGTTGAATTTCGACCATATACGTCTCACAAAACCCTCAATTATAGCCCACGGGGGATTAGCACCCAATATGCGACACATAACGGCTTGGTTCCAGTAGTCAATTTCATCCTCTACATCTGCGCTGGCCAAATGAACCAGGTTATCCACATCCAATTCTTTAGGGAGCACAATACCCCCCTGACTCACTCCATCGTCATCGCCCTCACTTTCCGACCCAGATGAGCACTGGCCCTCCGTTTCCGATTCACTACCACTAGATTCTACATCTAGAGCAGGTATACCATTAAAAAGCTGAAAAATACCTTTTCCATCTCCAGCAGCGACCGCCCCAGCCGTCATCACGTTCGAAAACGCTGCATTTCCAGCCCTGCCTCCGTTGACCCCACGACCCAAATCCCCCGGCTGCGCCGCCACCAATGGCGAGGGGAAAAGCCCCATCGTGCTGCCGACGGTTGGCGAAGACTCGATTCTCGCTTCCGACCCCAGGCCAGTCCCCGCCGATCTGCGATGATGGTCTGACATCGCCGGCGACCCCTGAACACTTGAAGACTCCTCAATTCGCTCGTTACCATTACCCATCTTCTCATTCCTGGCCTCTCTCTGTGCTCTAAGATTGGCCTCTCTCTGTTTCTGGATGTTCGATTTCCGTCCCATGCCGGAGAGAAACGTGCGCCGGAGGCCCGAGGGCCGTAGACGGAATCCACGAAGGAATCGCCTCTTCTTTAGGGATAATCGCCCTTCTCTCCTCTCTCTAGACGCTTTTTTTTATTGTATTATTATTTATTATTTTTTATTATTATTATTATTATTATTATTATTATTATTATTATTATTATTATTATTATTATTATTATTATTATTATTATTATTATTATTATTATTATTATTATTATTATTATTATTATTATTATTATTATTATTATTATTATTATTATTATTATTATTATTATTATTATTATTATTATTATTATTATTATTATTATTATTATTATTATTATTATTATTATTATTATTATTATTATTATTATTATTATTATTATTATTATTATTATTATTATTATTATTATTATTATTATTATTATTATTATTATTATTATTATTATTATTATTATTATTATTATTATTATTATTATTATTATTATTATTATTATTATTATTATTATTATTATTATTATTATTATTATTATTATTATTATTATTATTATTATTATTATTATTATTATTATTATTATTATTATTATTATTATTATTATTATTATTATTATTATTATTATTATTATTATTATTATTATTATTATTATTATTATTATTATTATTATTATTATTATTATTATTATTATTATTATTATTATTATTATTATTATTATTATTATTATTATTATTATTATTATTATTATTATTATTATTATTATTATTATTATTATTATTATTATTATTATTATTATTATTATTATTATTATTATTATTATTATTATTATTATTATTATTATTATTATTATTATTATTATTATTATTATTATTATTATTATTATTATTATTATTATTATTATTATTATTATTATTATTATTATTATTATTATTATTATTATTATTATTATTATTATTATTATTATTATTATTATTATTATTATTATTATTATTATTATTATTATTATTATTATTATTATTATTATTATTATTATTATTATTATTATTATTATTATTATTATTATTATTATTATTATTATTATTATTATTATTATTATTATTATTATTATTATTATTATTATTATTATTATTATTATTATTATTATTATTATTATTATTATTATTATTATTATTATTATTATTATTATTATTATTATTATTATTATTATTATTATTATTATAATTATTATTATTATTTTTTTTTTTTTTTTTCATGTATTAAAATGAATATATTATTATTATTATTATTATTATTTTTATTTATTTTTTTTTTTTTATTTATTATTATTATTATTATTATTATTATTATTATTATTATTATTATTATTATTATTATTATTATTATTATTATTATTATTATTATTATTATTATTATTATTATTATTACTATTATTATTATTATTATTATTATTATTTTTTTTTTTTTTTTGGTAAAAGGTAAGTATATTATATATCAAGAACAAAATACATTATGAGACTACTTCTAATACATGGTAATCGTAAACAATCGAAAATTGCCCTATGCTTAAACCATGTATCCTACCGTTCTCGTAAGACCATGAATGCATTAAAAATGCATTCTCACGTCAACCCCTAACAAGTTGCACCTTAGTAACAACGAATTAGAGCAAGGCTACATAAATGACTGCATCTGCTTCAGCAGCCCAATTCAACTATTTATTCCTTATTCAAAAACCAAAACAAAAATACCAAAACCAGAGGCCTGATCTGCTCAACCATAAAACTGCCAATCTACTGCTTAGTCCTCCCATGTACGCCAATGCCCTGTCTGTTCTGACCACTGTCAGGCCTAGGGTGAGCAGTGCCCAGGGACGGGAATTGAGTAGCATCGAGAACAAAAGTAGTATTCGCATTCGTTACTCCAACATCCTTAGCCCTTTTCTTCCTTGGAGGTTTGAGCATTTCCTTATATGAAAGTGTTCCAAACCCAGTAGCAATACCCTTTGGGTGAAACTGCTTACCTGGTTGGAGTTGTGTCGGAACTACTTTGCCCAGACCTTGTTTTCTCGTGACTTCATCTTTTCGACACAACCGAGTTTCATGCCCCAACCCCTTACATTTTTGACAGGTAATCGGTCGCCATTCATACTCCACCTGCACCCGAACGACAACACCAATCTCGTCCTTAAATGCAATCTGTTCAGGAAACTTTTGGTCTATTTGCAATTCAACCAACACCAGTGCGAACCCCAACCGAGTCCTATCCTCAGTGGCCGCATCCCTCTTCACAAAATTTCCAATAATGGATGTTATTTTAGGAAGACCTTTGCCCCAACATTTTAATGGAAGTTGATGCAATCGAATCCAAGCAGGAACGGATTGAAGAGCATCTATCCTCATGTCCAATTCTTTCGACCAAGGCTTGACTATTAGAGGTTTGTTATCAAATAGGAAATGCCCCGAATGCAGAACCTGCTCTTGCATCTCCTTGGATTTGAATCTGACTAAAAAGACCCCTTTTTTCATGAACGATATTTTATCAATGTTAAATTTTGACCAAATTCGCCGCACAAAACCCTCAATAATTGCCCAAGGCGGATTTGCCCCCAAAATGCAGCACATAACTGCTTGATCCCAGTATTCGATTTCTTCTACCACATCCGCAGTGTCCAATTGAATAAGATTATCCAAATTAATATCAACAGGCTCCGCATAATTACCCTGTATACTCCTTTGTCCCATGTTGCCAACTACTGGACTCGGGTTATCCAAATCCAAATTTTGAGGAAGTTCAAAATTGCCCTGACTCACTCCATCTTCCTCGCTTTCATTACCAGATGAACTCAATCCCTCCGTTTCCGATTCACTATCACTGGTTTCTACAGCTAAAGCAGAGATGCCAGGAAAAATAGGGTTACCTGATTGAGCTTTTCCATTTCCAGCGGTGTCGACGATCACACCTGATTTCGCTGCACTTCCAGGACTACCACCGGTGGCATTACGACCCAGATCCAAGTACCCAGTTCCCGACTGCGCCTCCTCCATCGGCTTGGGGATACACCCCAACATACTACCGACAGTCGCCCGATTCTTATCGACAGTGCCAGATGGAGGAGACGCCATACCGGCAACCTCTTCCGTCCCCAGCCCTTTCACCGCCACCGGAGTTGATTGTTGTTCAGATACCGCCGGCGACCCCTGAAACCTCGATGATTCCTCAAGTCGATCGCTGATATTAGCCAACTTCGCATTCTTGGCTTCTCTCCGCGCTCTTAGATTTGCCTCCCTCTGTAGTTGGATGTTCGATTTCCGTCCCATGTCGGAGAGATCTACCGCCGGTAGGCCCGAGGGCCACAGACGAGAGTCACTCTGGAAATCGCCTCAAAATCGCCTCTTCTCTTTATTATTATTATTATTATTACTACTGATAGTGTTATTAGTTGTTATTAACATTGTATTATTGTTATTGCTAATATTGTTAGTATGAGTACCATTAGTAAATATTTTTATATTATTAATTATTAAAATCGTGTTTTATATGTTATATGTGACGGTTATCAATAGTTTGATTATATATTATATTTTCTATGTTCGTTTGTTCAATCGAAATTAATTATAAAAGTAATAAGGACGGGTCGGTTATTTAATTAAAGTAGTCATGTTTATACGGTCTAGTTATGCGTGATATACTATTTAAATAATTAATGTGAATACTATATATATTAAATTAGTTTGCATAATTGTGTTAGTTAGTGATTGTGTATATTATATTGTTAGGTGACGATTTTGAGGTGCCATTATTCTGTTAACTCGCTGGCTTGCTATTGGACTGTATTGTTATCCAGGTAGGATACACTGACACTATACTATATGATGCGTTATGAATGGATGTTTACCTGTGTTATGAATGGATGTTGCATTGTATGTCATGGATGCAAGTATGAGTTATATAAGTATGATATTTAACGGATATTTATTTTAGTGTTGCATACATGAGCATAGCATGTGCATTGGTTACTGAGAAAGTTATGGTCAGATATTGTTCTGATATAAAGCCCATGGTGGTTCTGCAGACCAGGCCTGGTGTCTTATCAGCTGTTGAGCTGGTGTTCGGTGACGACCGAGTATAGTCTGCCGGGAGGTTCGGTATGGCTTGGTGCAAGGGTATGAGTTTGAGATTGAGATTGTGATTGAGCTCGAGCATATCATGGCATTGCATATCATATTTGTTGCATTATTTATTATTGTGTTACCCTACTCAACCGCGAGGTTGACAGTGTATTCGTGTACACCTACGATGATCCGGAATGGGGAGTAGATTCTACAGGTCAGAGACAGATGGACTAGGAGCTTGGGCAAGGAGAGAGTGACATGGCTTGGACCTACTTAGAATTAGGTCACATAGTTAAATGTTATCAGTTGTACTTTTATTCTTTGTGTAATCGATGTAATATCAAAAGTTTAAATTTAATCAGTTTTTATATAAAGTACTTTGGTTTGTTTACTTGTTATTCACTACCTCGGTCATTCCGAGATGGTAACAACTCTATTTATTTGAGAATGTCTTGCTAAAGGCTCTTAAAGAAATGGGGGTATTACAATAAGTTGATGGGGTCTTCCTCGTATAACCAAAAATTGAGACTAGTCTTTATAAATTAGACTCCCATGAATCCTTTCTTCGTCGGTAGGCATAATATGACCCCTTCTACGCCGGGTAAGTGGGAACAGATGATTTATTTTATCTCAACATTATGGTCACTAGATACTATCTATCGACTATGATGGACTAAAAGATAAGATTTACGGAAATCTATCGACCAAGAGTTCCAGCGGTGGAATTAGCCAAGCTGTGGGCTTATCAATTTACGGAAATTGAGTCTTGGGATCATTTATATAATACTTGAGGGAGATCAATTATATAAATGTATGAGTCTACGAGTTTAAATTCTATTTAAAATAGACTTAAATCACCACGATGAGTTTCTTATATGGTTTTGTTTTATCTTCTTTTCAGTGTAGAACACGATCAATTTAATACTGCTAAATAACAAAAGGCTGGTGAAGACCCAATGCCAAGTGCCAAGCTAGCACGAGAATCCTGGCTTAAAGCCTTCATGGATTCCATGAATCAGTCTACTAGACTGAGGAATGATGGGTAAAACTTCTCTGACTGGGAGGCAACATTACGGAATGCTGCCATTGCTGACGGAAAGCTCAAGTACTTGATTGAGCCTATTCCGGCACACCCAGGAACTGGAGCTAGAGCTAACGAAGTTCGCACTCATAGCGACTTCGTCATGGAAGCGGGTGCGATAAAGAACGTACTGATCTATGCAATGGAATCCAATTTGCAAAGACGCTTCATCTCCCATGGTGCAAACAAGATTTTCACTACGCTCACTAACGAATTCTCGAAAGCTCCGAGAATCTTTTCTTATGAGCATAACTGTCGCTTCTTTGAAGCGAAACTCCAGAAGGGCCAAGCTGTTAGCCCACATATTCTCAACATGATTGAGAATATCGAGAAACTGGAGGCCCTAAACTGCAAGATCAGTGAGAACATAATCGTTGATCGAATGCTTCATTCGCTTCATGATGGATTCGCCCACTTTAGGGTTAACTATTACATGAACGACATGAAGAAGACTCCTCATGAGCTCCACTCCCTTCTCGTACAGACCGAGAAGGATCTGAAATTAAGTGGGAGCGTGAAGCAGGATGTTCTCATGATCTCCAGTAAGGGTAAAGGCAAAGGGAAAACTAAAGCTCAGGGTGACCTAGCGGTAGGTAAGCCTAAGTTCAAGAAGTCAGAATTTGCTAAGAGTGGGCCCGGTGAGTCGAGCAACTCACAGGGCAAGACAAAGAGTAAGGATACTAGCATGGAATGCCACCATTGCCACAAGACTGGGCATTTGAGGCGCACGTGCCCTGTGTATCGTGAGGACATTAAGGCAGGCCGCGTTACTCCTGTTGGTATGTCTTCTTCTTCTTCTTTTATTCACATGATTGAAATTAACCATGCAAGTTACGGAACTTGGGTACTAGATAATGGTAGTGGTTCTCATCTATGTAATCATGTGCAGGGCCTCCGAAACCAAGAGCCCCTCATAAAGGGTGAAGTTGACCTGCATGTTGGGAATGGAGCACGAGTTGCTGCAGTCTCGAGGGGAACATACGTGATCCAGCTTCCAAGTGGATTCGAGTTATCATTGAATAACTGTTATTATGTTCCTAGTTTATCCAAAAACATTATTTCTGTTTCTGTACTTGAGAAACTCGGTTTTTCATTTGTAATAGAGACTAATAGCTGTATTTTCTCGTTACACAATATGATTTATGGCAAGGCAGTTTCCATGAATGGAATTTATGTTTTAGATCAAACCACCGAAATATTACACGTGAATAACAAGAGATTAAAGGTTGGTGACAAAGATCAAACTTACCTATGGTACTGCCGTATGGGACATATAAATGAGAAACTTGTAAAACAGCTCATACAAAACGGAGCTATCTCGGCCTTTGATTTCGAATCATATGGCACGTGTGAATCATGTCTCATCGGTAAGATGACTCGCATTTCCTTCAAAGGTGTTGGAATGCGCGCTGCCGACCTATTAGGACTCATACATACGGATGTATGTGGACCTATGTCGATCAACACACGAGAAGGCTATAGGTATTTCACCACTTTCACGGATGATTTGAGTAGATATGGCTATGTCTACTTAATGAAACATAAAAGTGAATCCTTTGACAAGTTCAAAGAATACCAGAATCGGGTACAGAACCAACTGGGCAGAAAGATTAAAGCACTTCGATCTGATCGTGGTGGCGAGTATCTTTCTCACGAGTTTGATCAACACCTTAAAAACTGTGGCATCGTTCTACAGTTGACTCCACCTGGAACACCACAATTAAATGGTGTGTCCGAACGGAGAAATCGAACCCTACTTGATATGGTTCGATCTATGATGAGTCACACCGTTGTGCCTGATTCATTATGGGGCTATGCTCTTTTGTCAGCCGCTCTAATACTTAACCGAAGTCCGTCTAAAGCTGTTGACAAGACCACATACGAGTTATGGAAGGGAACGGTCCCTAACTTGTCATTTATTCGGGTTTGGGGCTGCGAGGCTTATGTCAAGTGGAGACACGAGGATAAGCTCGGCCCGCGATCGGTCAAGACATACTTTATAGGCTATCCAAAAGGAACTTTTCGTCATTACTTCTACTCGCCAACCGAACAACGTGTTTTTGTTGCGGCTAGTGCGACGTTCTTAGAGAAAGAATTTCTCGAGAACAAGTCGAGTAATAGAACCTTCGATCTATCGGAGATTCAAGAACCAACTACCGAGCAACCATTGGAGGAAACAGTTCCTTCAACCTTGGCTGCGGTAGATATTCCTAAGGAACCTAGGAGGTCGGGAAGAGTCTCTATTCCTCCGAACAGATACATTGGTATGGTCGAGGAACATGACATAGATGACATCTTACTCCTAGAGGGTAATGAACCCACAACCTATAAAGGTGCCCTGACCAGTTCTGACTCAAAGCTATGGCTAGAAGCCATGCAATCCGAGATGGACTCCATGTATGAGAACAACGTGTGGGATCTTGTGGACCTACCTGCAAAGGTACGCCCCCTTCAATGCAAATGGCTTTACAAGATAAAACATGCCGTGGAAGGACAACAAGATATCCACAAGGCAAGACTAGTTGCTAAAGGTTTCACCCAAGTGCCAGGCTTGCACTACGATGAGATCATTGCACCCATAGTCATGCTGCGTTCCATTCGGATTATCTTAGCGATCGCCGCATTTCACGACTATGAAATTTGGCAAATGGACGTCAAAACCGCCTTCTTAAACGGTTATTTGGAGGAAGAGTTGTACATGGTACAGCCCAAGGGTTTTATTGATCCGGAACATCCTAAGAAGGTTTGCAAGCTTAAGCGTTCCATTTATGGACTTAAGCAAGCATCACGGAATGGGTTCATTCGATCAGTCGAGGAACCATGTCTCTATATCAAGTCGAGTGGGAGCAAGATTGTTTTCCTAGTATTGTATGTCGATGATATAATCCTGATTGGGAATGACATCCCTCTCCTATCTTCGGTTAAAGCATGGTTGAAAAACCATATCCAGATGAAAGAGCTGGGAGAGGCACAAAGAATTTTGGGCATCCGTATCTACAGGGATAGATCACGACAGATGTTGTCTCTCAGTCAGGAGTCTTACATAGATAAGATTCTAGAGATATTAAGCATGACGAACTCCAAGAAAGGGTTCCTTCTTATGGCTAATGGGCTTCACTTGAGCAAGTCTCAAGAGGCTAAGACATTGGAAGAGAAAGAGCACATGAGTCGGATTCCTTATGCTTCGGCTATAGGATCGATCATGTATGCCATGATATGCACACGTCCAGACGTTGCATATGCATTGAGTATGACAAGCCGATTCCAAGCTCATCCAGGTGAACAACACTGGATGGCCGTGAAAAACATTCTTAAGTACCTAAGGAGGACTAAAGATTGGGGATTGACTTATGGAGGCGACACGACGCTCTGCGCTACTGGTTACGCAGATGCTAGCTTCTAAACGGATCGAGATGACTCGAAATCACAGTCTGGATTCGTTTTGACTCTTAATGGCGCTGCTGTCAGCTGGAAAAGTTCTAAACAAAGTGTTACAGCAGATTCTACAACTGAGTCCGAGTACTATGCCGCTTCGGAAGCAGCTAAGGAAGCAATATGGATGCGTCAATTCTTACAAGGACTATCAGTAGTGCCTAGTTCGAATGACCCGATCACCGTTTATTGTGACAATGGAGGTGCCATCTTCCAAGCTAAGGAGCATAAGTCTAGCAACAAAGCTAGACATGTACAACGGAAAGCTCATCTAATCAGAGATTACGTGGAGCAAAAGGAGATATTTATTGATAAGATCGCTACGGATGACAACATAGTTGATCCTCTCACTAAAGCATTACCACGTGATAAGCATGAAGGGCACATTAATTCCATGGGAATTAGATGTGTTCCTAAGTTGTAGTACTCTTTTATGAATTCATGTTATAATTCATTTTCTTCTGTACTCTATTACAACCTCATTGTTATGATATTTAATGTTTTGTTTTTCATGTGGAATTGTACGCCAATTTTGAACACCACAAAGTGAACTGATTAACATTGCATCGTTTTGGTCCTTGATTACCCACTTGAGCTAATAACTCAGGTAATCATTTTGTGACGTTGGTTGATGGTGGGTTCAACGAGCCATAAGTCAAACAGTTGACTGACCAATCACAAAGGCGAGTTATACAGATATCTCATAGGACACCCCGTGACAACGTTATGGAATCCTAAATGTTTTATAACATTGGGTGCCAGGTCGTGGATAGGACCTCCATAGTGTTCCTTAGAGTCGAGTCTTTTGACTTTCAACTGTCTCTTGAGATTAAGGCAGATTTTAGGTAACTTTGGTTTCTTTCCCACGGTCTTCCGTAACAGGGGCCAAGAGGATTTTTTCTGGGATATTTCATGCTGCGCTTACATCTGCAGGATTCGAGTTGAGGGAATTATCCAAATCCTTATCAGGATTTTATCATTTCTCAGGGCCACTCGAGGAGTAGTAACTGAAATGCATGGCCATGCTCGAATACAGATTCGTTTTATCAGTTAAGTTACTCTCTAGTCGGGGAAACCACTCTTGATGCAGATCGATTGTGAGATACGACCTTTGCGAATACGAATTTGCAAATTGTCTTACATTGAGTGGGAGAAATTTTAAAAGGATATGAGAATCGATTATCGCACCTACACTTGTACGGACAAGTGAGAGTTTGTTGGAGCTTGTGTCCTCCACATGTAGTGCGATAACGTCATTGAACATACCCTTGTACGGACAAGTGGGAGATTGTTGGGGCTGGTTTCATTGACAGTTAGTACAATGACTCATTAAATCTCTTAAAGGATCACAAGGGCATACTTCTGTATTATTGTCAGTTGATCCACGTTTATCAATAACGGTTAGCTTTCTAGATAAGTTTGACGTTATTGTCATACGGATGGCGGTGATCAACTGGTCCCTATACGTCACACCTATAGGACACGTTTGAGAGATGTGAAGGTATGAAAATACAGTCACATTTATGCCGGATACGACTAAACAGTTAGTCAGAGGTATTGACTATTAAATTAGTCAATAAGATGTTGAGATAATTATTTAATACGGATTAAATAATTTTAGCTAATACGGATTATATGATTAATTCGTAAATTAAATATAAACGGCTATATTTAATTATATATTGAATTCACGTATTAATATAAACAGTTATATTAATTTGGCTAATTATACAATATCGTAATTTTATCAGACCATTATTAATGTATCGACTGCATTAATATCTGATAACATGTGTGCGATTTATAATAAAAAACCCGCGATTATATTTTAGCAAAACGGGTCGAATCACGCAAAAGAATAAGGTAAGAGTGGAAAGCCCACTCTTACCCTACTCCAATTTGGCCGACCGAGTAGTACAAGAGGAGAGGACTTCTCCTTTTGTCAGGTTACTCATTCCACTGACTCACAATTACATTGTAACATCCCGTATTTTTATAAAACATATTTTAAGCGTTTTAATTATTTTAAGTAATAAAATGATATTTTAATAAATTATCGAAAAGTATTTTAAAATAAATAGTAAGATCCGTCTTAAGAACCTTAAGTCCTTAAGACGAATACAAACTTGGTAAATTTAAGTTCACATCTTAAAAACCCGTTCAATTATCCTAACCCGTTTCATTTTAAACGGAAAGGACAATACCTTAAACCCCTTAAGACCCAATGTGTCGACATCTTCATCCCTTCAAAACAAATAAACAGCAAACCCATTTTCACATAAACCTCCATTTTTATTCATCTTCTTTTGCTCATTTCTTCATCATCCGTTCATCAAATCAAGGTAATAATAACATTTTCGGAATCCTCATCGAATTTGCAAGCCATCTATCACTTTCGTTTTTCATTTCCTCTATTTCGAAATTTGGGCTGTTTTTCCTAAAACCCATTTTCAGTCCGTAATCTCGTTTTTCGCGCTTGTAGGCGTGGGCTTGGACGACCCGGAAGTGGATAGCTTCATCTTAGAGGAAGATCTTTGAGCCAGATTGCTTTTGAGGTGACGATTACGAGTAACTCGGCCTTTTTGTTAAAATAGCAAGTGTTGATGTGTTCTTGTTATTGTTTCTGATTTTTGTTTAAGTTTAATGGTTAATGAACTTAGTAACATGTTTAGGAATGTTCTTATGTGATGAATTCACGCCTTGTTGATGTTCATATGTTCTTATGTTATTTTCGGAAATTTCATGTTTTGCGTCGGATACTTCATATAATCGTATTGAGGATTGTTATGGGTTTGTTTGCTGTTAGTTAGTGTTATTGAGTGATTGGTGTTGTTGAGTAAACTTTGCTTGTAGCGATTCTTAAGAATTGGTAACGATTTTTGGAGTTTTGACATAGGCTGGAAATCGCGTATTTACGAACAGGCTCTCTGAGCCGGTCGACCGACCGGCCCCCGGTTGACCGGCTGGTGATGCGTTTAGTTTTTTTTGTTGCCAGCCGGTGGGTCGGCTGCCTGCCGACCGGCTGGTAGTCTCTTGTGATGTTGTCTTGCGTATTTTGTAAGTAGGGAAAGAGGTGTCCAGCCGGTAGACCGGCCGCCTGCCAACCGGCTGGGAGCCTTATTGTGAATTAATACGTATGTTGGGATTGGGTTCCCAGCCGGTAGGCCGGCTGCCTGCCGACCGGCTGGGAGTCCTTTTGGGGCTGCTTTCGTTTTAAGGAAAAGGGAAGGCTGAGTTGGGTCACCAGCCGGTAGGCCGGCTGCCTGCCGACCGGCTGGGGACCCCTGTAGCTTGTTTTCGTTTATAATTCGTTCATAACTTTTAGATGGTTAATCGATTTTGATTGAAACTCGTTCCTTGTATCTTTGATATGTATTTGAGGTCCCCGGAGGATGGGCGACACTATATTGGGTTCGGGAATGGAGAGAGGATAGAGACCCCCCGGTCGGGTAACTGGAAGGGAAACCGGCTCTCCCTCAACTTAGTTCCCGGGGTCAATTAAGTGTTGATTAGAAGTTAAGAAAGTAGAACTATAGTTTAGTTCATAGTTTTGATGATGTTGTATTGATGCGTGTTAAGTTATGCCTTAAGCTAGCCTCTGAACTTAATAAGTGAGTTCTTTGTCATATATGGGGATATGCCTTAAGCTGGCCTCTGAGCGCCATATGTGTATGTTTGTCGTGTCTGAGACATGCCTTAAGTTGGCCTCTGAGTCCAGACATGTTTGATTGTGATCGCGTTGGAACATGCCTTAAGTTGGCCTCTGAGTCTGACGAGTAGAGCAGCTGCACAACGGGATAGCTAAGGAACTGACACCTTGCCCGGAGTGCAGATGTTTGATGCTAGAACATGCCTTAAGCTGGCCTCTGAGTTTAGTATCTTGTGATGTAGTGAAGGGACATGCCTTAAGCTGGCCTCTGAGTCCTTTACTTTTGGATGCTAGTCTATGCCTTAAGTTGGCCGCTGAGTCTAGTGTCTTGCTGATTGGCAGGTCCATGCCTTAAGTTGGCCTCTGAGGCCATGCTTGCTGAATGTTTTGGTGTTTAGGTTATGTCTTAAGTTGACCGCTGAACCTTTACACTTGCTGATTGATTAGTTTAGGTTATGTCTTAAGTTGACCGCTGAACCTTTTACTTGCTGAGTTTTATCTGCTTGCCTAGAGTTGGTATAGAGTCAGATATAGACGTTGACATTGATACTTGATTTTGTGGTTGTTCATCCAAGGCAGTGGATGACTCTATGATCGGTTTCATAAATAGTTGGATTGAAAGACCCCCCGACTGGGTAACCAGTAGGGAGACCGGCTCTCGTTCCTAACGGTTTATGAAGTTGGTTGAGAGCCGTGCATTAGAGTTTGCATGATAGTATGAGATCAGTTGATGAGATATCGTTATGCTTTACATGTTTATATATATGTTGGAGTATTCTATTTGTATTTGTGTTACGTGTCGTTACAAAAGGTGGCTAGGAGAACTCTAGTCACTCCCCACTGATTGTGGCGTACATGTTTTCATGTATGTAGGTACATGCAGGTTGGCGGGGTTCACGCGAGAGCTAGCGAGCGACGATCCTTTCATCACGACTTACACTTATATCGTTTAGCTGGACTCTTAGTTTTGATACAGTTTTTGTTGGTGCCTGTAGGGATGTCCCATCCCAGGTTGTTGTATATATTTTGTTTGGTACTTAGACAGTATACTTATCTATTTTCTATTTATGTCAGTTTCAGTTTTCAGTTTCAGTTTTAATTCACCTCGCATGTTTATGTTAAAAAGTTTTAATTCCGCTGCATTTTTAGTATTTTGTGTGCTTTATTTTTCCGCTTTCGCGAGGGGTTTTAAAGTTGGTATCAGAGCATGATTGCTCCCGACGCACTCATGTGACCCCCAACCTTAACTTGACCAAATAAACAAATAATGAATGAGAGATGGGGTAGATCTAAGGATTTATATTGTAGTCTATTTGTGAATGCTAATTGCTAAGTTAACACTTGTTTTCTATTTTGAAGGATTGTGAGAACCACGGCTGCTGAGAACACTATAATGCAAGCACTTCATCAGTTGCTTGAGAACCAGAGACAGCAAGCAGGGACTGTTCCACCTCCTCCACCGCCAGGCAATGAGGCTAATCGTCCTGGTAGCTTCTCTTGGATAACATCCCAGATGTCCAGGAGCCACGTGAAGACTTATGGAGGCGAGGTTGATCCGGTAGCTCTTATCGAGTGGTTCCGGGAGATGGAAAAGAGCTTTACCATGTATTCGGTGGTTAGAGAGGATAGAGTGCGGCTAGCCACTCACTTTTTGACCCTTGAGGCCGATAGATGGTGGGCATTGACCGGACCGACTTTCACTCTTGATCCTTTGTTCGATTGGGAGGCTTTTAAGGATAAGCTCGAGACGAGGTTTTATCCTAAGGAGCTTAGATCACAGCGACTCAAAGAATTCATGGATTTGAAGCAGGGTAAGATGTCCGTTCAGGAGTTCACCGACAGATTCAACCAGCTTGCACATTTTGCATCGAGGTTTGTCAGAGATGAGGCTGAGAGAGTCTACTTCTACCGTGGGAAGTTAGGGCCGCGCATCGAGAGTATGGTTCGTCGTGACTCGCCTTCTTTTGTTGAGGTATATGATGATGCTATTTGGGCCGAGAGTTCTATTCGTGCCATTGATGCTGAGACCCAAGCTGCTACTTCTAGTGTGACTTCTCACCAGAGATTAGTTTACCATGGGAAGAGACCCTTTGTTCCTTCTACCTCTTCGCCTTCTTCTCAGAAGAAGCGGTTTGAGAGGTTCTCTGCTCCGGTTGCTAAGACCATTGTTCACACCGACACATCTCCTAGTGTTTGCCACCGTTGTGGTAAACCGTCTCATCCGGGTTTTGATTGTTTCAAGAATGTTTTCAAGTGCTATACCTGCAATGGATTTGGGCATAAGTCTTATGAGTGTCTTGAGAGGAACACCGCACTTGGCAAGGCTGCCACTGCTGCTGCAGCGACTAAGGGAGGAAAGCCGAAAGGGAAGATTTTTGTGATGACTAGAGCTGAGGCTGAGGCTCATCTAGACATTGTTGCCGGTATCTTTTCTGTCCTTGGCGCTGAGTGCCTTATTCTATTTGATACTGGTGCTTCTCTATCGTTCATATCGACTCAGTTCGGAGACCGTTTAGCTCTTGAGTCTTCATTGGTTGAGGAGACTTCCATTTTCTTACCTTCTGGAGACGTATTTTCTTGCTCATCTTCCCATAGGGATGTTCCGATTATTATTGGTCAAGCCACATTTCCAGCGGACTTACTGAGATTTCCTCTCGAGGAGTTTGACATTATCCTCGGTATGGATTGGTTATCGCGATACCATACTCGCTTCAAGTGTCGCGACCAGAAAATATGCTTGAGGATTTCTTCAGGAGTTCGTGTTTTCTATAGGGGAACTCGCCCTAAAAAGGGTGTTCGTGTTATCTCTTCGATGAAAGCATCTCATCTTCTTAGGAAGGGTTGCCAAGCCTTCCTGTGTGTTATTTCAGCTGCAAAGCCATTGCTACCGAAGCTTGAGGATGTAGCCATTGTTCGTGAGTTTCCAGATGTTTTCCCAGATGACTTGCCAGGGATACCGCCAGAGAGAGATGTGGAGTTTACTATTGAGCTTGTTCCAGGTACCGGACCGATATCCAAAGCTCCTTACCGTATGGCTCCACAAGAGTTGAAGGAATTGAAGAAACAATTGGAAGAGATGATCGAGAAAGGTTTCATTAGACCGAGTGCTTCTCCGTGGGGTGCTCCAGTTTTGTTTCTTAAGAAGAAAGATGGTTCCATGAAACTTTGCATTGACTATAGAGAGTTGAACCGAGTGACCGGGAAGAACAGATATCCTTTGCCTAGGATAGATGACTTGTTCGACCAGTTGAGAGGTGCTTCTAGATTTTCTAAGATTGATCTTCGATCGGGTTATCATCAGATCCCAGTGAGAGAGGCTGATATTGCGAAGACTGCTTTCCGTACCAGATATGGGCATTTTGAGTTCGTGGTTATGCCTTTTGGGTTGACTAATGCACCTGCTATTTTCATGGATCAGATGAACCGCACCTTTAGTGAGTATCTTGACACTTGTGTTGTGGTGTTTATTGATGATATCCTCATTTACTCTAAGACCGATGAGGAGCATGCCGAGCATCTTAGATTGATTCTTGGGATTTTACGTCGACAGAAGTGGTTCGCGAAGTTCTCTAAGTGTGAGTTTTGGCTTTCTAAGGTTGCATTTCTTGGACATGTGATATCTAGTGAGGGAGTTATGGTTGATCCCGCGAAGATTGAGGCCGTTGTTGATTGGGAGAGTCCCAAAGATGTGGGAGAGATCCGTAGTTTCCTTGGTTTAGCGGGTTACTACCGTCGATTTGTTGAGGATTTCTCTAGATTAGCTCGTCCGATGACTCAGTTACTGAAGAAGGAAGCTAAGTTTGTTTGGACCGACAAGTGTGAGAGCTCTTTTCAGGAATTGAAGACTAGGTTGACTTCCGCTCCCGTACTTGCTTTACGAGAGATTGGTGTTGACTTTGATGTTTACTGTGATGCTTCGATGTTAGGGCTTGGATGTGTGTTGATGCAGAGTGGTAAGGTGATAGCTTTCTCATCTAGACAGTTGAGAGTTCACGAGGTGAACTATCCTACACATGATCTTGAGTTAGCTGCAATTGTTCATGCCTTGAAGATGTGGCGTCATTACTTGATTGGATCTCATTGTCGCATTTTCATGGATCATAAGAGTCATAAGTACATTTTCACACAGAAAGACCTTAATATGCGACAGAGACGTTGGTTAGAGTTGGTTAAGGATTACAAGATTAAGTTGTTATATCATGAGGGTAAGGCCAATGTGGTTGCTGATGCGCTTAGCCGCAAGACTTCTCATTCGATGAGTGATATGCGAGTGTTGCCCGATGAGTTGTGTTCCGAGTTCCGGAAGTTGAGACTAGAGATGGTGGGTAGTGGTTTTGATTGGTTAGCTGCTATGACTGCCGAGCCGTCCTTATATTGGGAGATTCGCCAGAGTTTGCCTTCAGATGCTGATTTCAAGAAGTTCGAGGCTAAGATTTCGAGTGGTGTTGCACCTGACTTAGTGATTGATGCTGATGGTTTCCTTAGGTTCCGTGGTAGGATGTATGTTCCATATGTGCCAGATTTGAGGAGGAGGGTTCTTGATGAGGCTTACTTGTCACCGTATTCAGTTCATCCGGGCGGAGAGAAGATGCACAAGGATTTGAGACTTATGTTTTGGTGGCCTGGTATGAAGAGAGAGATCTTGGATTACGTGAGTAGGTGCTTGACTTGTCAACAAGTCAAGATAGAGCATAGGAGGCTAGGTGGTTTGCTACAGCCGCTTCCCGTTCCTCAATGGAAGTGGGAGTGTATATCGACGGACTTCGTGACAGCATTGCCTAAGACAGTGGGAGGCAAGGATGCGATTTGGGTTGTAGTTGATAGGTTAACTAAGTGTGCCAGATTTGTGCCTATCAGAGAGACATGGGATATGGACCGTTTAGCCAGGGCTTATATTGCAGAGATAGTCCGTTACCATGGTGTCCCGAGAGAGATCGTTTCTGATCGTGATCCTCGTTTCTGTTCCAGATTTTGGAAGGCTTTACAGGAGGCTATGGGTAGCCGTTTGCTGATGAGTACCGCGTTCCATGCCGCGACTGATGGTTAGTCCGAGAGGACTATTCAGACATTGGAGGACTTGCTCCGTGCTTGCGCACTTGATTTCCAGAGTTCTTGGGAGCAGTGTCTACCGTTAGTTGAGTTTTCTTACAACAACAGTTACCATTCAACTATTGGTATGGCTCCGTATGAGGCGCTCTATGGTAGGAAGTGGCGTAGTCCGATCTGTTGGGATCAGGCGAGTGACGTGCACGACCTAGGACCGGACCAGTTAGCTGTTATGATTGATCAGGTTCAGCTTATCAGAGGTAGGATGAAGGCCGCACAGGATCGACATAAATCCTATGCTGATGTTCGCCGTAGACCTCTCGAGTTTGAGGTGGGTGACCGAGTTTTCTTGAGAGTTTCACCGATGAAGGGCGTTAAGAGGTTTGGAGTTAAGGGCAAGTTGAGTCCGAAGTATATTAGGCAATTTGAGATCGTGAAGAGGATTGGTGCTGCTGCTTATCGTTTCGACTTGCCTCCTAGTTTGGGCAAGGTTCATAGTGTCTTTCATGTTTCTCAGCCACGTAAGTATGTTAGTGATCCGAGTCATGTCCTGCCTAGAGAGATCGAGAACTTAGAGCCGAGTCTTGCTTTCGAGGAGCGTCCCGTGAAGATCCTAGACCGTAAGGATAGGAAGCTTAGGAGCAAGGTGGTGCCTTTAGTGAAGATCCTTTGGCGTTGCGGTGATGTTAAGGAGCAGACGTGGGACACCGAGGCATCGATGCGTGATGCGCATCCTTCTCTTTTCGATTGAGGTATAGTTAGTTAGAATTTATCTTCGTTCGAGTTTTGAGGACGAAACTTTTTGAAGTTGGGGTGATGGTAACATCCCGTATTTTTATAAAACATATTTTAAGTGTTTTAATTATTTTAAGTAATAAAATAATATTTTAATAAATTATCGAAAAGTATTTTTAAATAAATAGTAAGATCCGTCTTAAGAACCTTAAGTCCTTAAGACGAATACAAACTTGGTAAATTTAAGTTCACATCTTGAAAACCCGTTCAATTATCCTAACCCGTTTCATTTTAAATGGAAAGGACAATTCCTTAAACCCCTTAATAAGACCCAATGTGTCGACATCTTCATCCCTTCAAAACAAATAAACAGTAAACCCATTTTCACATAAACCTCCATTTTTATTCATCTTCTTTTGCTCATTTCTTCATCATCCGTTCATCAAATCTAGGTAATAATAACATTTTCGGAATCCTCATCGAATTTGCAAGCCATCTATCACTTTCGTTTTTCATTTCCTCTATTTCGAAATTTGGGCTGTTTTTCCTAAAACCCATTTTCAGTCCGTAATCTCGTTTTTCGTGCTTGTAGGCGTGGGCTTGGACGACCTGGAACTGGATAGCTTCATCTTAGAGGAAGATCTTTGAGCCGGATTGCTTTTGAGGTGACGATTACGAGTAATTCGGCCTTTTTGTTAAAATAGCAAGTGTTGATGTGTTCTTGTTATTGTTTCTGATTTTTGTTTAAGTTTAATGGTTAATGAACTTAGTGACATGTTTAGAAATGTTCTTATGTGATGAATTCATGCCTTGTTGATGTTCATATGCTCTTATGTTATTTTCAGAAATTTCATGTTTTGCGACGGATACTTCATATAATCGTATTGAGGATTGTTATGGGTTTGTTTGCTGTTAGTTAGTGTTATTGAGTGATTGGTGTTGTTGAGTAAACTTTGCTTGTAGCGATTCTTAGGATTTGTTAACGATTTTTGGAGTTTTGACATAGGCTGGAAATCGCGTATTTACGAACAGGCTCTCTGAGCCGGTCGACCGACCGGCCGCCGGTCGACCGACCGGCCGCCGGTCGACCGGCTGGGGATGCGTTTAGTTGTTTTTGCGGGCTTTTAGAAAAATTGGGTTTTAGACTACCAGCCGGTGGGCCGGCTGCCTGCCGACCAGCTGGTAGTCTCTTGTGATGTTGTCTTGCGTATTTTGTAAGTAGGGAAAGAGGTGTCCAGCCGGTAGACCGGCCGCCTGCCAACCGGCTGGGAGCCTCATTGTGAATTAATACGTATGTTGGGATTGGGTTCCCAGCCGATAGGCCGGCTGCCTGCCGACCGGTTGGGAGTCCTTTTGGGGCTGTTTTCGTTTAAGGAAAAGGGAAGGCTGAGCTGGGTCACCATGCGGTAGGCCGGCTGCCTGCCGACCGGCTGGGGACCCCTGTAGCTTGTTTTCGTTTGTAATTCGTTCATAACTTTTAGATGGTTAATCGGTTTTGATTGAAACTCGTTCCTTGTATCTTTGATATGTATTTGAGGTCCCCGGAGGATGGGCGACACTATATTGGGTTTGGGAATGGAGAGAGGATACAGACCCCCCGGTCGGGTAACCGAAAGGGAAACCGGCTCTCCCTCAACTTAGTTCCCAGGGTCAATTAATTGTTGATTAGAAGTTAAGAAAGTAGAACTATAGTTTAGTTCATAGACTTGATGATGTTGTATTGATGCGTGTTAAGTTATGCCTTAAGCTGGCCTCTCAACTTAATACGTGAGTTGTTTGTCATATATGGGGATATGCCTTAAGCTGGCCTCTGAGCACCATATGTGTATGTTTGTCGTGTCTGGGACATGCCTTAAGTTGGCCTCTGAGTCCAGACATGTTTGATTGTGATCGCGTTGGAACATGCCTTAAGTTGGCCTCTGAGTCTGACGAGTAGAGCAGCTGCACAACGGGATAGCTAAGGAACTGACACCTTGTCCGGAGTGGTGATGTTTGATGCTAGAACATGCCTTAAGCTGGCCTCTGAGTTTAGTATCTTGTGATGTAGTGAAGGGACATGCCTTAAGCTGGCCTCTGAGTCCTTTACTTTTGGATGCTAGTCTATGCCTTAAGTTGGCCGCTGAGTCTAGTGTCTTGCTGATTGGCATGTCCATGCCTTAAGTTGGCCTCTGAGGCCATGCTTGCTGAATGTTTTGGTGTTTAGGTTATGTCTTAAGTTGACCGCTGAACCTTTACACTTGCTGATTGATTAGTTTAGGTTATGTCTTAAGTTGACCGCTGAACCTTTTACTTGCTGAGTTTTATCTGCTTTCCTAGAGTTGGTATAGAGTCAGATATAGATGTTGACATTGATACTTGATTTTGTGGTTGTTCATCCAAGGCAGTGGATGACTCTATGATCGGTTTCATAAATAGTTGGATTGAAAGACCCCCCGACTGGGTAACCAGTAGGGAGACCGGCTCTCCTTCCTAACGGTTTATGAAGTTGGTTGAGAGTCGTGCATTAGAGTTTGCATGATAGTATGAGATCAGTTGATGAGATATCGTTATGCTTCACATGTTTATATATATGTTTGAGTATTCTGTTTGTATTTCTGTGTTACGTGTCGTTACAAAAGGTGGCTAGGAGAACTCTAGTCACTCCCCACTGATTGTGGCGTACATGTTTTCATGTATGTAGGTACATGCAGGTTGGCGGGGTTCACGCGAGAGCTAGCGAGCGATGATCCTTTCATCATGACTTACACTTATATCGTTTAGCTGGACTCTTAGTTTTGATACAGTTTTTGTTGGTGCCTGTAGGGATGTCGCATCACAGGCTGTTGTATATATTTTGTTTGGTACTTAGACAGTATACTTATCTATTTTCTATTTATGTCAGTTTCAGTTTTCAGTTTCAGTTTTAATTCACCTCGCATGTTTATGTTAAAAAGTTTTAATTCCGCTGCATTTTTAGTATTTTGTGTGCTTTATTTTTCCGCTTTCGCGAGGGGTTTTACATACATATTAAGAAAACTAGGGCTTTGAGAAGATTCTTCTCCCAAAACTTAGATCTCACATCTGTAACCTCACAAAACTCTCCCCATATTGCAAGGCAATTGGAGAGCATTCTAGCACACGCGGCATCGTCTCAAACAAAGTCTTGGGTGCAAGTTACAGGAGGGAATTTACTTTAATTCCTGTTCTTAGGCCAATCGCGCAAGGACCTAAGGTTGTATTCTCTTTCACGTTTTTATATCTTATGACTATAAACGCATATGTATTTTTCGTTACAATCCTGCAATTTTAGGGTGAATACATGTTATATTCCCCACAGAAAAAGGTTGAATTCAATCAATAGAAAGGGAGTATGTGAGGATTCAGGTTGTCGCGGTAGTGTATGTCACATAGCAAAACTAGGTCAGTCAAATTAAAACGAAGTGGGAACGATTAATATCCTTTCGGTCTGAAATCGCCCTGGACTCCCCTATCAATCTTTCGATCTAGATAGGTTACATAAATCATCCTAAACAAGCCTACCTACCAACCTTTCGATCTAGGTAAGGTTTTACTAGGTAAACTGGTCTCCTGCGTGCACTCATTTGACTAGTTTCATAATTAAATTGTTTATGGGTGAACTTCGTCGCGAAGACGAATAACATTCAATTCTTACGACATTACTACCGCGATTCCCTTCATCCTAACATATTATAGAAATTAGCTACGCATGGTTGTGGGATCTATACTAACAATAACAATAATAATTAAATTAAACATAATTGATAAAGGCAAAATATTAGAAAGCATAAAATGAATAATATAATAACGAACAAGGATAGAGAAAGAAATTACAATGACTGCGATAAGGTTGAACGGAATCCAAATGCTTGAACTAGAAACTAAATCTTAAGAAATGTAAAAACTAAGAGTAAAATTGCTTAGATCTGAAAACTGATAAAGAAAATGCTAAAATGTAAAAGTGAATGACCGAGTATGAATGAATAGTGATTAGTTTGCTAACCTAATCCTTAAATAGAAATTAGGTTAACTACTTAATCACTAAACCTAAAACGAGAAAATGCATGTCCGGTACAGTAAGTGAGTTGCTCGATCGAGTGACAGAACCGCTCGATCGAGTAGTGGTTCTTCAGATTGTACTCGATCGATTAACTTCGAACATGCATCTGCTCGATCGAGTAACTATGAGATCCTCGAGGACATGGTTCTTCCTACAGACTCCTCGATCGAGTATCCAGTGCTTCGATCGAGTCTTGCTCCTCCAACATCTACTCGATCGAGCTCTAGTGTTTGCTCGATCGAGTAACTGACAGAAAACTTGCTTCTTTTTTGATTCTTTTGCTTTTGTCCTCCGTCCTTGGCTTGGTTACCGTTCCTTTAAGCTCGGTACTGCACATTTGGGGTTATGGGACTCCTTGACTTGTTCCATCTTCTAAAAAGGGCCTACTTTGGACGCGAAAGCTCGATTTCTTCAACTTTTGCATAGTTCCTGCAAAACGACAGAAAATACACCAAGAGAAGAAAAAGGGGCCAAATTGCACGTAAAGTGCATGAAAATGCATAGAAATGCGTGTTAAATGATGCCAAAAAGTATATAAAATTAGCACGCATCAGTTACCGATGAAAATACATGGTTTTGCACGGGGTGCAAGTTTGTGTATCGTAGTGGTAGGGGTTAGTGGGTAGCATAGACACCCGAAGGTGCGAAGGTGTTCATAGGATGGGACTCGGTGATAGAGACTTGAGGTCTGAGACGTGTGAGGATTGGCCTTGCTAGGAATGATATTATAAATGTAGGTGGCCATGGCTAGGGCATGGTGCCACATGGAAGGAGGCATATGTGCGTGTAGGAGAAGGGTGCATACTGTGTTGTTGATAGTTCGTATTTTTCGTTCGGCTTTGCCATTTTGTGGAGATGTGTGAGGGCATGAGAAACGAAAAAACATTCCTTGACTCGAGAAAAATTTGTGGAGAGGGGAATTGTCATATTCGCGACCATTATCACATTGAAGAGTCTTGATGGAGCAAGTAAATTGTGTAGGAATAAGATTATGGAAGTTTGTGAAAATATTATAAACTTGGGATTTATTGGTAAGGGGATAAGTCCATAAATAATTAGTGTGGTCATCTAAAAATAGAATGTATTAGTGGTGACCCATGTTACCTACGACAAGAGAGGTCCATAAATCCGTGTGAATAATATCAAAAGCACTAAAAGTGGTGGAGGAGGATGAATGAAATGGTAATTTGACATGTTTTTCCAATTGACAAGAATGACAAAGCAAAAGACTTTCCATTGAAAGACAATCAATACATTTATTGCGACAAAGTGAATGAAAAACATTGTTTCCTGGATGGCCTAGGCGTGCATGCCAAGTTGAGGATGGCAAGACGACATAGACAGTGGAGCAGCTTGGGAATCGGCATAAGGGATAAAACCCTAGAGCGAGAAGCCTCCAGGCGATTTTGTGGTGATCTCTGGCATCCATGGCTAGGGCTTCAACATCGACATCGCCTCTTAGGAATATCACTCAACGACAGTCTAAGAAGAAGAAAAAACATCCGATGAATGAAGGTAGTAGTTCAGATGAGGGGAATTCTGATGGAAAACAAAAACAGAGACCAGTAAAAGAGAAATCGATGCAGGAATTGGTAGGGGTTGCACCTTAAGCCTTATGCTCTGATGATTAAGGTTTTGTTGAGGATGTCGACGAGGAGGATCTGGAGAATGGACAGTGGTTCACTATCCAGGGAAAGAAAGTTGTCCCTGAAACAGAGACAGAGCTGACTCCTTTGATGCAGATAACAGAGGAAGAGGTAATGGGGGAGTTAGAGTATTGGAAAACTGCGCTATATGGTTTCGTGGTAGGTGCTCATCCTCCATGGACGATATTGGAAGGATTCTTGAGAAGAATTTGGAAACAACATATTATGGATACAATGTCCTTCCTTCCTAATGGAGTGTTCGTGGTAAGATTTCAATCTCATGAAATGAAACAGGCTGTGTTGAAAAATGGGTATGTCCTTTTTGATAATAAACCGGTTATCATCAAACCCTGGACTGAGGATGCTAATTTAGAGAAGGATGATGTCAAAATAGTACCAGTATGGATCCGATTGCATAAATTACACTTGAAGTTTTGGGGAGCCAGTTTGTCTAGAATTGCAGGATTGGTAGGCAAATACATCAAAACAGATGAGTATACTGCAACAAAGACAAGACTTGGTTTTGCTATAATATGGTTGAAGTGAAAATTGGTCAGAAAATGGAGAAAACTGTTCAATTTTTGGATGAAAAAGGAGGCAAAGTTATTGTGGATGTTGAATACGAATGGCAGCCTATCTTGTGTACTTCATGTAACAAGCTAGGACATGAGAAGAAGGATTGTAGAGGGATTAAGAGCAGACCTATTCAACAGAAACATGTATGGAAACCAAAAGAAAATATTGCTCCTGTAGTACCAAAAGTAACTGCACTGCCACAAGTTACTACTCCACCTCTACCAGTTCCTACTGTACTTCCTAAGACTAATGCAGACTCATCAGATCAGAGGCAGGAAAGGCCCACTGTTTCCCAAGGTGCTATAGCAGAATTTAAGGATCCAGGTAGCCCAACTTTCTTACAGATGTTAACTGGAGGCCCTAAGAATCAAAATGTCAAAACAATAGTAGACCCTCTCACTACCTGTAATCCATGATGATGTCCATTGGATTTTGGAATGTGAGGGGCATGAATAAGGTGAAAAAACAAAGAGATGTGAATAGATTTCTTATACAGAATAAAGTAGGGCTCTTTGGGCTCCTAGAAACAAAAATAAAGCCTAGTAATCATAATAAGATAGCTAGTAGCAGTTTTCAGACTTGGAGTATTACATCCAATTCTGCCTTCCATTCTGGGGGTAGAGTTTGGGTTCTGTGGGATCATACTCAATGTAGTGTCCTTCCATTGAAGTATTCTTCACAGTTGATTCACTTCCTAATAACTGAGTTGTGTACTAACCAGCAGTTTTACATTACGTTTGTATACGCTTTTAATAAAATTTAAGAAAGAGTAGAGTTATGGGAGGACTTGAAAGGCATTGCTACTTCAGTTCAGGCAGCCTGGATGGTTTGTGGGGACTTTAATTGTGTTATGAATCCAGAGGAGAGGCTTGGGGGCAGCTTTGATCCTGCAGAAGCTATCCCTTTTAAGGAGTGCGTAGCCTTTTGTGAGATTATGGACTGTCCTGCAATGGGAGCTTTTTACACTTGGAATAACAAACATATCCCAAAAGAACAGGTTTGTACCAGACTGGATAGATGCTTCATTAATGAGAGATGGTTCCACTATTTTCCTAACTCTAAGGCAAATTTTTTGCCAGAGGGCTTGTTTGATCATACACCATGCATTATGGTACAAGGGCATAAGGAGGTAGGGAACCATAAACCTTTCAAATATTTCAACTTTTGGAGTGCCAGTAGTCATTTTGAGGAGACTGTACATAAGGGGTGGAAAAATCCTATCACTGGTACCCCTATGTACAGGCTGGTTAAAAAACTTCAATGGTTGAAAGGAGGTCTGAAGCAATTAAATAGAGAGCATTTCTCTGATATAGAGCAAAAGGCACATATAGCACACATCAAATTGACCCAAGTGCAGACTCAGCTACAACAAAACCCTGCTGATACTACGTTGAGACAACAGGAGTACATCCTTCTCAAGGATTATGCTCATATTCATCAACTGGCTCAAGAGTTCCTACACCAAAAAGCAAAGTCCAATGAATTGAAAAAGGAGATGCAAACACAGCCTATTTCCATGGCTCCTTAAAAGCCAGGAGAGCAAAGAACTCAGTTTATTAAATTAAGGATCAACATGGGATAGTACACACTGAGGCTACTGGGATTCAAAAGAGCTTCTTACAGTTCTATGAGACACTGTTGGGGCAGCAGCCTACTACTGTCAAAGTCAAACAAACTATTCTTCAACAAGGGGCAGTTTGTAATGCAGACCATGTTCAAATCCTTCTACAGCCAATTACCAAGGATGAGGTTAAGGATGTTGTGTTTAGTATACCCATTGATAAGGACCCTGGACCAGATGGGTATACTAGCAAGTTTTTTAAAGATGCTTGGGACACTGTAGGCAATGATGTATGTGATACAGTGCAAGATTTCTTCATTCAGGGACATATGCTAAAGCAGTTGAATACTACTATACTCACTTTGGTGCCTAAAACTGACAGACCTAGTACTGTTATGCAATATAGACCTATTGCCTGTTGCAATGTCATATATAAATGCATCTCTAAAATTCTATGCAACAGGCTCAGTCAAGTTCTCCCTGACTTGATTGTTAAGGAGCAAGGGGGGTTCATAAAGGGCAGGAGCATTATTGAAAATATACTTATCTATCAGGATTTGGTGAGAGTCTATCAAAGGAAACCTTTGTCTCCTAGATGTTTGTTCACGCTGGATATGCAGAAAGCATATGACACTATAGAGTGGTCTTTCCTCAAACAAATGTTACATGGATTGCAGTTCCCTTCTCATATTATTCAGTTGATTATGCAATGTGTCACTACTGCTTCATATTCCATCAATTTGAATGGTGAGCAGTTTGGTTTTTTTCAAGGGAAAAGAGGGATTAGACAAGGAGATCTTCTCAGTCCTCTTTTATTTACAATATGTACGGAGTATCTCACTCGAATTCTGGCATACACTACTTCTCATATGCCTTTCACATTCCACCCTATGTGTAAACCTATGAGACTGTCATGCTTGATGTTTGCTGATGATTTGCTTCTATTCAGTAAGGGGGATGTGAAGTCTATGATGGTTCTTTTGAGATCTTTTTCAACCTTCTCCCATGCATCTGGACTTAAAATAAGCCAAGGAAAATCCAATGTGTACTTTGCTGGAGTCAAGGATCACATTAAGCAAGATATTGTTCAGGTTTCAGGTTGCAAGGAAGGACAGTTACCTTTCAAATACCTTGGAGTCCCTATTAAAGCTACTAAGCTAAATCTTAAGGATTGTCAACCTCTTATTGATAAAGTGGTGGAGAGGATTAGAAGACTTGGGGCAAAAAAGCTTTCCTATGTTGGTAGGTTGGTGCTGGTTCAGCCTGTCCTGGCTACCCTCACCAATTACTGGTCTTCCATGTTTGTTCTGCCTGCAGCAGTCACCAAACAGGTAGATGCCATCTGCAGGAACTTTTTATGGGCTGGAGATGCTGACTATATGAAGGTCCCCTTGGTAGCATGGGATAAAGTATGTATGCCATACAGAGAAGGAGGCCAAAATATGAAACAAGCTAAGGTATGGAATGCTGCTGCCATTGCTAAACTAACAGTATGGGTAAGCAGTAATGCAACAAAGCTTTGGGTGCAGTGGGTGCACCATGTTTATCTGAAACGCAAGTCTTGGCAGGACTATAATCCTCCTCCTGATTCCAACTGGTACTGGAAGAAAGTCTGCAATGTTAGGGTGAAAATGCAACAGGGTTATGAAGCAGGTGTATGGACTTGGTCTTGTGTGTATGGTTATACAATTGCCAAAGGTTATCAATGGATGAGGAAGAAGGCTGAACTGGTAGAGTGGCACAAGCTGGTTTGGAATAGGTGGACAGTGCCTAAACACAGAATTGTTGCTTGGATGTATCATCATCAGGCTATGAATACTAAATACAAGCTTAAGACCATTAATATCATATCTGAAGATCTCTGTTGTATCTGTGCAGCCGCATCAGAACAACTACAACATCTGTTTTGTGAATGCTCATACAGCAGCATGATTTTGAAGGGGATTCAGGACTGGTTGCAGTTCAGAATTGATGACAGTATAAGCATCCACAGAAGGTTGAGGCTCAGAGGGACTAAGATGCAACGAGCAGTGAGGAATGGAGCTTTGAATGCACTAGTGTATCATGTATGGTACCAAAGAAACAAGATTCGATGTGAGCAACATTTGATTAGGCCTAATGTTGTACTAGGAATAATAAAGCAGGAATTAATTTCTATGTTTAAAAGTAGAATGCCTTGTAATCTTAGCACTCATGATCAGTCCTTTCTCCAAGGTCTTTTCTAGGTGCCTCTTGTAATCTTTCTTGATATATAATACTTACCCTTTACCAAAAAATAAAGAAGTCACCCGTGCTATTAGTTCTCATAATCGGCATCCTCGTCTTGAGATCCTTCACAGTAAAGCCAAACGGATCAAATTCGACAGATACATGATTATCAGTGGTATATTGATGGACAGATACTAGGTTTTTAATTATATTTGGCACATGTAGCACTTTTTTTAAAGTGAGGGAATTGTTAGGGGTAGGGACAGATGAGACACCACAACCAACAATGGGAATCGTATGGCTATTTCCGACTACTATGCGACGATTACCACTCAAAGATGAGTAAGAAGAGAGTGTACCAACATTGGATGTCATGTGCGATGAACGCCCCCGTGTCCATATAGTAGTTGTCGTCAGGCTGTTGGAGGGTGAGAGTTTGCATAGCCGCGACAATGTCAGTTGGAACGAATGCTCCCTAAGGTGTTCCATTGGTACCTGTTTGAGCGACAAGAGCCTGATTTGGCCTGGGGCCGAGAATGCCCTGTCCTCGGATGTTGTTAGAAGTCCACCTAGAGGTGGGATAGGGGCATGGCGGTGGTGACCAGCCTTGCTGCTGCGACTGTTGTGGCCATGGTGTAAATGGAATCCAAGTCCAAGTGTCCTGCTGCTGCTGTCCATTACGCTGTTGGGACCAGCCAGAATTGTTATTACCGTTACTACTGCCGTTTTTTCTCCCACGGTGGTTGCGGCCTCCCTTGCCCTTATTGTGGTGCGAGTGAGAGAGGTTGTTACCCTGTTGTTTAGATGTTGTAGGCCGAGAGGTAGAATCAGGGGCAACATTGGTGTTGGAGGAGATCAGGGTTGTATTAGACGAGACTCGGGAGGCTTTGGCACGGCGCGCTTCCTCGCTTGTGAGCATGGACCTGGCCATGTAAAAGGGGGGAACAGGGTCGCGTTGTTGGATCAAAGTGGCGACCCCATCATACCCGTTTGACAGATTGGCAGTGAGTTGCAAAAGAAGCCGAGTTTCCGAAACAGGTGCCCCAACATTGGCAAGTTGATCGACATCCATTTTCAAGGCTTAGCAATAAGACAACATATTTGGGTAATTATCCATGTGGATATTGGTAAATTGATGTTCCAACATGACAGCGCGTGAATTCTTGTTGTCATGAAAGATGTCCTTCAGTCGTTCCCACGAGCTTTGAGCGGTGGCATCTGGGGTGAAAATGGTGTGGAGGAGATCGAGTGAGATGGTGCTATAAATCCAATGTTTGACGATAACATCTAGTCGATTCCATTGATCGTCTTTGTCAATGACAGTGGTTGCGGGGGGAGTAAGATGGTCTACCACGTCGAAGGCGCGAGCGCTGTTGAGAAAAAGCTCGGCCCACCAAGCATAGTGGACATTCTCATTGGTTATGGACAAAGTTCTTAATGTTGGAGACAGAGTAGGTTAGGTGGAAGGCTGTTTTGGATGTGCCGTTGGTCATGGTGATTGAGAGAAGAAGGAAAAGAAAGATAGAACGAAAGAGATAGAGGATCGTAGAAGGTCTTGATACCATAAAAGAGATTATTTTGCCTTGCATTCAACGTTGGGATAGTTACAATATATATAGATTGCTAGGTACTCAGTTCCTTTGATTGAGCCTAGAATCGTGGTGATTCATTCCTAGTATAGGAAATACAATCGCTAAATTAGGTAGGAGAATATTTACATACTAATACTTGCAGAGAATATGAAAGCATATTTACATAATATGTTTGGTGTCTAATGATATTAAATAACATCATAAAAGTATTTTCTAATTTCGGATTAATAATGTGTGTTTGGTATCACTCACTTCGGTAGCAGTGTAAAAAATACATAAATTATCATTTGTAAAATATAAAATCTATCACAGGTTTGTAACGTTGTTACTCCATATTTTGTAATTCCAAATCTTCTATCTAGAGAACATTTTGCTTTTTGATTTAGATAATGTACAAGTAAATTACAGATACAGAAAAAGTAGTACGCAACTGGCAAAATCGTAAGATCCAACCAAGGAAAGATTTTACCATGGTCGCATTGGTTACGACATTCTCATCAAATAATCGTAGAATTGTATTATGTGAAGCAACAAAGTTTTACCCAGCCAGGGAGTCAAATAAATTTACCCTTGAGCTATTTGCAATACTGAAGACAATTACACTAGACTGCCACCAAATATAATCAACAGACATAGTAGGAGTAACTGACTGTTGAAACTAAAAGAGAACAGATTCAAGATGCAATATGGGATTTAACAATAAGAATTTTGATGCCATTCTATTGTCAGTTCAGTTATATTTAACAAAAATTGAAATTGTATAGGAACTCACAAAATTTCGGACAAAGTACATACAAAGTAATACAGTTCTATGATTGTACCATAACTTGTAACTTGTAATTTATAACTTATAACTTATAACTTTGTAAGTACTAGCCAATAATTATTGTTACAAATGTCAGCATAATGGCTAGCTCACAATCGATGAGTAATGGTATTCACAACCTGGTGTGAAGCCTCATTGAAAATTACTCTTACGGGTTGTGGCTTTTAAAATAAGAAGTAAAACGGACATTTCCTGTGAATAGTGCACCAAGCAGATGAGTATTTTTCATGCAGATTCTTCTATAAATCAGGATTCCTTATATCAAAAGTAATCAGGCAAAATCTATTTTGACCCAACAGTCAGCAACTCATGCCAAGAAGCCAACTTTACCCTGAGTTTATCTTTAAAACTTCTTTGAATCTTTTCTTCAGAGTCGATCATTTCCAGGCATTGAATCAGTAACTGTTGCCAAGAAGCCACCTTCTCCCTAATTAAGACTTCATTGCCTCTTTTTTTCAGAGTCGATATTTTTCCACGCATTGAATGCTAGCACTCTGCCATTATGAGGGTATAACAATTGGAGAAGCCCCTCCCTTCCTGCTTTTGGTGAGCTTGTAACATATGCAAGTGGCCCACTTTCAAGGTCTTCTGCTATGCTACCAACATGTATCTAATAGTGTAAATTTATTGGAGAAAAACAGAAGATGAATAACATGCAGCAACAAATATAACAAAGCTTTTGTACTGCAATAGGAATTTACAACATCCACTCTCTCTATACATGAATAAACTTCTCTGTTTTCTTTTGGGTGTCAAACAAAACTTCTCATTTGACGGATTTACGTTAAATCTATCTCGTAGTCCCGGAATAACGTTTATCCTATTGATTCCAACCCAATTTTGGCATGTGATCGCATCACCCTACTTACCTGAGTTAAAAAGGTTCCACGGGCGTGGTAACCCTAATGAGCACGAGAGTCGTAGGTGATGTCAAATGATTAAATATGTGAGAGATCTTGTCAATTTAGTTATTAATTCCCTATAAGTGAACTAAGTCGGTGAATTGTGAGTAACCCGTAAATTGACAATTGCAAAATAATATAAAATGCATGCAATGTCGATTGGGCATGAATGCAAACTTAAAATAAACAAGCAAAAAAAAAAACGTAGTATGACCTCCTAAAAATAGCTAATCTTATTACCTATTAAAAAATCAAAAACCAACTCCTTTGCCCTTGAACTTCATTGGAACGCCTTCCAATAGAGCATTGACACGGCTGTCGTAACCCTATCAAAGATAACCAACTGGCCTAACTAATGTAGCAAGGAAGTCGAGATCGTATCCACAGGGAGACTAATATGAATTCTAAATGCTAAACTAAGTCTGTCAAGGTAACCAGATTTGGGGGTTTGATTGTTTGTTTTAACTAGACTATAAGTAGTGAAGGAAGAGAGAAAAGAAAAGCGTAAAACAAAGTAGTGTAAAAATATAAGGGAGAGAAAACTAGGATAGTCGGTTCACCAATGATTGTGTAACGATAGCGGGTTTAGCTCGCATATCAGCCGCAATTACCGGTCTAAGGGGTAGTGAAAAGGTCCTCTCGGATCGCTATTCGCCCGAGAATGCTTCTAACAAGCTCTCGCAACTTATTAAGGCACTCTAATGTTTATGACAGGTCTAACCCTCACCAGGCTTTCGATCTTAGGTCGGGGTTTACCATACGAGTAATTAGCTACGTCGACTTAACCAATTAAACACAAATAAATGTCATAATTAACAACAAAGACAAACTACCAACAACGGATCTAACCTAAACGAACATCGTCACATTATCATTGGATCACCTATATCCTAGTCAAGAGGATTAGCTACGGATAATAGAGGGAACGATTGAGATAGAATAAACAATGGAGAGGGAGTACATGATCGCGATAATAAAATTGCAGGATAAAACAATAGAAAGCAAGGAGTAAAGAAAATGAGAATAAAAAGAACAAAGGTAGATTAAATTACCGAATGCAAATGGCAAAGTAGAGTTCTTGAAAGCTAGGAAAAATGCTACCGAATGATTACTGATTACAAGTTTTTCTAGAGTAAAGTCTAAAAGTAAAAAGGTAAAAAATAAAAAGTTCGACAAAGTAGTCTAAAAAGAACTCAAAAGCTGCTTAAAAACGAAATAGTCTGATTCCCATCCGATGACCTAATGGGCTTAGGTTAAATTTGGGCTTCGGAAAAGGAAAAACTGGTCGATCGACTTGGGAACTGGTCAATCGACTTTCTTATCGACCAAAAGTGGTCGATAGACTAAAACACTGGTCGATCGACTTAGTAATCGACCAAAACTGGTCGATCGACTATATCCGTCGAACAGATTTCCTGCAATGCGCACTGAACTTCAAATGGCCGCTATTTCTTCGTTACTCGTGCAAATCAAGAGTTTTTTGTGGCGTTGGAAAGCTAAGAGGATAAGGTTTCACCTACAATTGGAATCACTTGATTATCTATTGTAGAACGCAAGTTATAGCTCTTCAAAGTAGGCACTAGCAACGTGAAGCTCTTCCTTCGCTCGATAGACTTCCATTACTTCTACGCGCATCTCAAGATGGTAGTAATAAGATCCGACTCAACTCTTCTACTAAATGCATGCATAGGGACATGTTTTAGGGTTGTTTATGATCTTCTCCGGCTCATATCTGCAAATAACACATGACAAACCAACGTAGACTATTCGGGGGACATTTGTAGTAAAACACTACAAAATAAGCATGGAAATGCGTGGTAATATGGCTGAAAAGGTTTATATAAAATGCACGCATCAAACTTCCCTAAAACAAAGCTTTGCTTGTCCCCAAGCAAAAAGTGTAACAAACAAGGACTAAAAATATAGGAGTTAAACACGAATAAGTAATCCGTCGACTCAAACATCTAAAGCAAGTGAATCATCTCTAATTGTCAAATCCTAAGGCAAACGAATCTAAACATGCTTCATAAAGCGGTTGGAGTTTGGAATTTGCAAGATTATCTAAACTGGACTCTCACAGGTCGCTCAATCGCTCAAACAAACACAAGGCGATATATAGTGCAAGATAGGAAGAATCGAGATCACTTACCTAACTGCGACCTATAAGAACGACATGCATGCAATCTAACATGAATAGAGTCTCTACAACCGTACGTATGCATTCCCACACTTTAATGACCAAGACACATGCCGAGGTTAGTTATGGGATATGTGAGGCTATGGGTAAGAAGGTGATGAAAACGAATTTGGCAAAAACTGGAGTTAAAAGCCAAGCTAGTAACCATGAGAACCAAATTATATATATCTCTCAACTTCATACTCAATACATCAATACACAACAATGTAGATTGGGTGCATCCAACTCTCAATACCTCAAAAACTTATCAACCCCCCCAATAAGATACGATATAAAAAACATTGGAGTATAAAAATCGTCAATTGATTTCTTCAACTTTTCATACATGAATTTTTCTTCTTTCTTTTTCTTCATCATACTACCCTTTTTCTGAATTTTTTTTCTAATGTTCCTTTTTTTTTTTTTTTTCTTTCACCCATTTTTCTTATGACAAGATAAAGTAACCAGATTGTAAAACAACACATTCCCAAAAGGCTACCATTACTAGCTCGGCTAGGGTGGGCAAAATCATAGATTGTAGCTATATGGGACAGAAATAGGCAAATTTGGCTTTCTGAAACTTATGGGTAAAATGAATAAAAGGGAACCTCTACCACATGTATCAACAAACCGCAAACCCGAATGCATACAGGTATAAAGAAGACTGAACTCATGTTTATGCAAATTGATGTTACATGTCTCATAAGGAGTAACTACTCACTTTCCTAGATGAACCGGTCATGAATGTCACCGGTTGTAGGCTCTAGTTCCTTAGAAAGTTATTGTAGGTTGCCAGAATATCAAATCCAGTCTACTTGTCCAACATGCTTTGAAACGAGATTCGAGAAAATTGCGAAAGAACTTAAAGATATGTAACAATTACCTAGTTTTAGTTTTCTGACGGTTTAACAGCACTGAGAAACTCCAAACTGACTCTATCTAGTATGCAAAAGTAAACGTGAGTTTTTTTTTGGTAATTTTAGGATGCAAGGGAAATGATAAAACAATGCATATGTAAATGAAACGTGATAACAAAAATGTAATAAAAACAATATGCAGACCAAATATGGATGCATAACCTCCCCAAACCAAACCGTACAATATCCTCATTGTACAAATTAAAGGAAAAGAAATGCAAACTAAAGAGAGTAAGTCAGAAACTTACAAGAATGCGCGCACCACGAACCTCCCCAAACCGAACCACATATGGGAGGTAATCAGAGACTCGATCGAGTCATTTGTCGGATCAGCAAGCGACGAAGTTGCGACTGATACTTTTCAGCTGACCAAGTGGTTACCCACGAATGTACATAATCAAAACAGCTCAGAGCCCTTAGAAGTCGGTCAAAAATATGCGCATGTGCTACACAAAAGCATAAGTAGCACCAGCAATTAATAGGAGCAAATAAAAACAAAGTGAAATACCGTATCACCTTGCTAAACTTTCTTTGACAGCTCCTATAAAAATCAACCGAATAATTCCACCCTTTAGCCGAGGGTGGAACACCAAAGCTCAAATAACAGGAAAACAGAGAGTTAGAGAGCACAGAAACATTTAACAATGAAAACACATGAGTAGAAATAACCTGCTTAGACGGGTATTCTACGTGAGGTGGAGGAGTCCAGTGTGTAATAGGAGAAGGTGGGTAGTCATCCCAAATGCAAGGGGCGGTAAAGTCAAATGTGTTAACGGGGTCACCTATAACATACTCATCTATCATATTATCATATGAGTCCCATTTGACCTCTAGACTTTCCAACCGCCCATCCTCACTCTCCTTATCGCAAGACTCGTCACGAAGGGATTCTCTATGGGGTCCCTCAAGTCTTCCTCACGTGGCTTGATATCTGTAAAAGTATCATAGAGAGGTCTTAGATCATCGTCAAAGAAGGTATTATCAACTAAGCCTATGGTATCCTTCTCTATGGTTCCGTCAACGTTATTTTCATTCTGTAAAATGGTTTCTACGGTCTCACGCATCCCCTCATCCATGTCTGACCGAAGTGAGAAAGTGGGTTTAATACTCTCAATGGCAAACCAGTTAAAGAATTCCAAAAGCTCATTGACAGGTTTCCCACTGAAATCTCCCTTACCTATTGAGCTGAGGTAAGATCGTGTAGGGTCATTCATACCCCGGATGATAGACAAGCAAATCTGAAGGGCAGTCAAGGTTCCATAATTCAATGTATCCAACCACTCCTCGAACCTGTCTATGTAAGCACCAAATGATTCGTCTTCACCCTGTGGAAACTGGATTGAAGACATTAGAATGGCCTAAAGGAACCGAAGTTCCTTGAGACAAAAGACAAACTAAACTAAAGCAAATAAAATATCACCGTCTCCCCGGCAACGGGCGCCAAAATTTGACACGGCTGTCGCAACCCTATCAAAGATAACCAACTAGCCTAACTAATGTAGCAAGGAAGTCAGGATCGTATCCACATGGAGACTAATATGAATTCTAAATGCTAAACTAAGTTTGTCAAGGTAACCAGATTTGGGGGTTTGATTGTTTGTTTTAACTAGACTAAAAGTAGTGAAGGAAGAGAGAAAAGAAAAGCGTAAAACAAAGTAGTGTAAAAATATAAGGGAGAGAAAACTAGGATAGTCGGTTCACCAATGATTGTGTAACGATAGGGGGTTTAGGTAGCAGATTAGCCGCAATTACCGGTCTAAGGGGTAGTGAAAAGGTCCTCTCGGATCGTTATTCGCCCTAGAATGCTTCTAACGGGCTCTCGCAACTTATTAGGGCACTCTAATGTTTATGACAGGTCTAACCCTCCCTAGGCTTTCGATCTTAGGTCGAGGTTTACCATACGAGTAATTAGCTACGTCGACTTAACCAATTAAACAGAAATACATGTCATAATTAACAACAAAGACAAACTACCAACAACGGATCTAACCTAAACGAACATCGTCACATTATCATTGGATCACCTATATCCTAGTCAAGAGGATTAGCTACGCATAATAGAGGGAACGTGTAACACCCCGATTTATTTAAGGGCCTGTACTAGGACTCCTCAGATAAATAAAGGTGTTACCATCTCGGTTTCCCGAGGCAGTAGATACAAAGGAAAGATAAACAGTACTTTAATTAAAATTAAACTCATAACATGTTCTTACAACTGTATCCGAAAGTCTTAACAAAATAAAGTAAGTACAACTCAAGCTAAACTGACTAAGGTGATCTAGACTTTAGTCTGGTCCGGATCCAAGCTCTCTCGCCCATAGCTCCCCCTTAGTCTCAGCCACCTGTCAATCTGCTCCCCAATAAATTGGTTCATCACAGGTGATCACGAATACACAGGGTCAACCACGACGTTGAGTAGAGGAAAAATAAATAAACCAACAATATAATATACTCCGCACCGATCCAACGCCAAATAAACTCCGCACCGAGCCAACACCATATAAACTCCGCACCGATCCAGCACCATATAAAATCCGCACCGATTCAACACCATATAAACTCCGCACCGATCCAACACCATATAAACTCCGCACCGATCCAACGCCAATTATACTCCGCACCGATCACAAGACCCAATATTTCACATCGTATCGTATCTCAGAAACATATAAGACAAATTAAACACAATATAATACCAATCATCCAAAGAGATATATAAATAGTTAACATAATAATAACAGTTCACTCGTCATCATGTATACAGTAATCCCCTACCTCAAATTGCAGAAAGACAGTCGAACAGCTGCCAGAATTATTCCACCTCGAACTCAGTTCCTATAAATAGTATTTAATATCAAAATCTAACCACATCACCAAACACTACTAAATTATTCGATCATGTTCATAGTTGATACACTTATCCCACACTGCAAATATACGTATCAACATACTCATATACCAATTAATGCTAACAACTTATTCATATCAATCCCCATTAGTCAATTATAAACTAACCAATCACAACTTACTATATATAGACTTACTAAATATGGCATACGATCAATTAATCAATTATTAAAAAATCCATAACCAACGACAAAATAACTAACTAGTCGTCATCACAAAATTCGTAACCATAATTTATTAACAACATCACTACTAACCATAGTAACATAAATATTATATTATCATATACCATATATAACCTGTAATAACAATAACACACCATTCAGAAAGCTAATTAAAGTTAATAATGATAACAACCATACGTAATAATATTAATATTGTCAAACGTGATAAAACATAACATTTGATAAAGGCTTATTATAAATAATGCTAAAACATCATTAGTTAAAAAAATAAGAATCATAATAAGAATAATAACAATAATAATAATAATAATAATAATAATAATAATAATAACATAACCCGTCTACCCTAAACCACCTCCATCCCATGACCTATCCCACATTACCACGGCTGTGTGACCGACTCAAACTCCACCGCCAACCACCTCCGTCAACCCCTACCACGCCTACTCCACCACCAACCCAGACCAGGCCAGTCGACTCCCTCAGGCGAAGTGAACCAGAGTCATCATCAGACCTGGTTCACACCCCACTACTCGTAACCCACACAACAGCCCTCACGGAATCGCCCCTGCAACCGCCGTTGACGCCTGACACCAACCAGACCCACCACAGACACCTTCACTAACACCCCGTGTTTTCAACCCCCCAAAGCACCACCGCGTAGACCCCAACCTAGTCGACAGTGACACCACTCAAACAGCCCCCGACAACCCAAGGCAAACAGACTGCCTGATAACTCCTTTCGAATCCCCCTGACAAACTCCCTGATTCCACCATAACCAACCACGGCGAACCACCGTGACTACCACCCTTCGCATTACCCTACCACCACCTGACTCATTACTCAAAGACCCATAACTAATAAACACGACAACCCATCTAAAAGTATTAAAAATATACATACAGAAACTCCCTATTAACGCATTAACACAAACACCTTCTGACCCCTTGTTAACCACACTCCACGGTGGACCCAGACAGCCATCGACACCCCGTCGATGGGTTACATACGTTCATTACACGACATGCTACAATAATATGCAAAAACAACCAAGATTAACACGTTTTAAGCCCTTCCAAACATGCGATGAAAACTACAACGTGAACAGGAAATAACAGTGTTGTGATGAGCATACCAGTTTGACGGCCAAAACGAACCACCCCGCGCCAGCCTACAACCACCGTGTATAGTCTCTTTCTCTCCTATGATGTGACGGCTGTGTGCTAGAGGTGTTTGAAAGAGAATTAGGGCAATTCTTAGGGATTGGAAATCAGCTTGAAAGTGACGGCAGACATAAACTTATGTTAGGGTTTGTGAAATAATGTACAACCCAACCGTGGGCTTGGTTAATGGCACGCCTAACGAGGCCCATACCAACATACTGGAGGTCCAGGGATCGAACCCCCATATCGACATTGTCATTGTGCTAAAGGTCCATGGATCGAACCCTCATATTGACATAGCTACATGACTTAATAACAACTATAAACATAGCTACTTAACATCGTAAAACAACTATCGTCACTAACTAACTTAGTTATCGAGACTAAATTTTCGAGGTATTACAGTCTTCCCCCCTTAAAATGAACTTCGTCCCGAAGGTCACCACCCCTCCATAACGGTAAGGACTCACTAAGCAAGCATGAACCTTCACAAGTGACGCTTAAGAAACGCGAGATGTTACATTCTATCCCCCTTAAGAAAACTTTGTCCCCAAAGTTTAATACACAACTGTAACACATGCTACTTCAACAACCACGATATAGCGCAACATACACAGCAGATTCATCAAGTATATATAAACAATCATGACACACCAATTAGCCATGTCATAGCATCTAGTCATATCGTAAGCTAATAAGATTTTACAATCCTATCCTCCTTAAAACATGGTTACGTCCCCGTAACCCCATAAACATTCTAACTCGTTACCCCATCTTACTCATTACTTTACCACATAAAATCTAGCTCCAAGTAACCAAGTATCGCCCTCATCGTCGCATCTAAGACCAAAGACAAGAGGTGAGTGAACTGACGGAATAAAACCGCAATCAATACTTCCGTCTCCATATCGATTTCAAACTCGAGATATAACTAACTCACCAAGGTCACACTGGGTCGGAAACATAACATGGCACAACGGCCTAATAACTCATATCTCAATACCAGTAACCAATTTCCATCTCGATTTCAATATCAATACTGTCAAATGTCCCATGAAAGGAACTGCTCAATACTTAGAGAGTAAAACTCTAAGCTACTCACCCACGAGTCAAGGTCAAAGAATGAGATAACCCGATAAGACACTGAACTGTAATCTCAACACAACATCATCCATGGTCTTGCTCTAGACTCACGAGCAACTCAATCTCCTCATTACTTATCGTCCAAGTTCATTGACATATTTGTATGTATACTTATCATTCCACAACTCATAAGATAAGAATCAGGACGATATACCAACCCAACCTAATACAAAACCCGTATGCATAAACAACTAATCAATTACCAAAAGTTTACCATTTCCACAACTCAACTCGACTCATAAACAAAAGGATCATCTTATCAATAGAAGTTATTAACTATCAAAATAGAATAATAATTGTTAATATTCAACTCAAATAAGCACTCGTAAGAGAGTCGAACAATAATAAAGTATTAGGGTAGGTAGGATCGTGTTACGCAGTAAAACAGATTCGGACTAGATAACACTCATATACCCTTGAAATTTGTCACAAATTTAATATACTAACAACACTGTAAACAATTAAGAAGTTATAGTTCACACTTGACAATATAAATGTTTCATGCTCATAAACATATTATAGAAGCAAATCCTATTTTAGGAAAGGACATAGCGCAAAATTAACGTAATTAAACATGGAACATTGACATATTTCCCAAGACATACATAACTCATAGACTCCCAAGGTCGTTTAACATCCCCAGATATCAATTAGTTACAAAAAGCACTTAGGTTCATTTCCACCCACTCATATTACATCCTTTATCAGGAGGCTATTATTATATATGACTTGCACAATAAGGGTTTTATACAATGCGCAGCTATTAAACATTCTAGCAGGATTTCATCGACACCTAGCTACAGAATAGTCATATTGCAAACAATCACCATACTTATCAAACATCAAGCTCTATCATGGTTTATCACTTTTGAAAGTATTTTGAAACGTTTGAAACATTGTGACAATTTATAAACACGAATCCAAAACAATTTTACTAGTTATAGATCGAAACAATACTACACGGAGACATTCTGTCTCCCCCTTACAAAACATTGTTCTTGTAGTTCATGAATTATGAAAACAGAATTAACAATAAAAGTAAACGAATTCACCAGACTAGTATTTCCATAAATCATATGTCAACAATTGATAAATTAACACATCGTGAACAAATTCTAAGTATAACATTATGCAATTCACTGTATGGTATAACAATATACTCGAAAAAAAAAAGTTATAAGGACTATAATCACAGAGAACTAGACAGAGGTAACCATCAATATACGAAAGAACATCAACTAGATTCACATTGTTCAAATAATCACAATTACATATAACCATTAGGTTGTTATATTATACTAATAAATTTACTAGTTAGATTTCATTCTGCCACTTGGCACAGATAAACATGATATGCTTTTAACATCACATACAAGCAGCACATATTCATTTTGAGATCATAATATAGGACATATAATTGGAACAATTCTATATTAAACTGACGAAATAAACAAGGTTACGTTACCATATAGTAAGGTTCATATTCATATCATATGCATAAATCACATATCAGAATATCACGTGGGCACATCACATAATTCGTATTTGATTAAACTGTCATATGAAACTTACATAACTCGCAATTCCACTAATTACACATTACATAGCAACTTGCAACAATCATACTAAGTAACCGCTTAGCTATCTTGCGGCCCACTATAGTTTTAGAAAATATGAAGAATTAGCTGACCATGGGGAAAAGAATCGAAGGCATATCTCAAAAGAATTATTTATAACACAACTCAATTGGTCTGGATAGGAACTTTACAATCATTCAACAGAAATTTGGGCAACTTTCACAATTCAAAATTAAATAACGACTTGTTAGGTTTTCATACAGTTTATCATGCATAAAAATTTCATACACATAGAGAGAACACGTTTTAAATGGCAGTCCTCGTTAGCAAGGTAACATTCCGAAAATTTATCAAAGATTTGTATTCCTTAAAATCACCACACTATCGTATTTAAATATAACCATTATTTTTTTTTCAAAACATGTTGGCATACAAATGAAGCATAGACATCACTTTGTACCATAACAACATGCATTCCTCATTTCAACAATAATTATCATCTAGAACACGGTAAAGATCTCGAAACTGAAAGTAGTCTCAACTAAATAACTCGATAGTGATACTTGTGTATATAAATAAATTAGTTTCTACCATCACATACTCACAACCTATTCAAATACGGAAATATAAACTAGGAGTTACCACAAAGTCACTTATTGATTACTATCTCTATAACAAATTTTAAATGCGTATAAAAAAGACATTAAATCTTAAGTACGATATATGCAGCACATAACTATATACATTCATGGCTTAGGGAACTCATTCCGCATATCACTAGACATGGATTACTATAACATCTGAATCTGATCATTCATATCTAAATTCCAACCAATATATTGCATAGTTACGATAGTCATTTACTAACCATATACCATAAGAACATTCCAAACACCAACATATTCTGATCACGCTACTCTAACCATTGTTCACAATTACACCTCTAAATTCTTAAAATTTCAATTCCATCATCCAGTTTAATTCACATTTCATATTACACACATCGTTCCATCTGACATCATTAATCATAAGTCAAATATTACTTACCGCATTCTTCTCCTGCAAGTACGTTAGTACAAGATAAGTAGGTCACTATAGAATCTACCCCACTCTTCAATTTCTCTCATTGGGTTCCCGAGACAGAACCGAAAGGGCCCAGGTCTGGTGTGAGGGGGCCCCTAACTCATCCCGTTCCTTTTTGGGGCTCCTAACAGTTTCATCTCGGGGTTCATTTTATCAGACTCTTCCTACGTTCATTATTATTCATTTGGTTTAGGCCTGAGGATCGTTCGCTCTGATACCACTTGTAACACCCCGATCTATTTAAGGGCCTGTACTAGGACTCCTCAGATAAATAAAGGTGTTACCATCTCGGTTTCCCGAGGCAGTAGATACAAAGGAAAGATAAACAGTACTTTAACTAAAATTAAACTCATAACATGTTCTTACAACTGTATCCGAAAGTCTTAACAAAATAAAGTAAGTACAACTCAAGCTAAACTGACTAAGGTGATCTAGACTTTAGTCTGGTCCGGATCCAAGCTCTCTCGCCCATAGCTCCCCCTTAGTCTCAGCCACCTGTCAATCTGCTCCCCAATAAATTGGTTCATCACAGGTGATCACGAATACACAGGGTCAACCACGATGTTGAGTAGAGGAAAAATAAATAAACCAACAATATAATATACTCCGCACCGATCCAACGCCAAATAAACTCCTCACCGATCCAACACCATATAAACTCCGCACCGATCCAACACCATATAAACTCCGCACCGATCCAACACCATATAAACTCCGCACCGATCCAACACCATATAAACTCCGCACCGATCCAACGCCAATTATACTCCGCACCGATCACAAGACCCAATATTTCACATCGTATCGTATCTCAGAAACATATAAGACAAATTAAACACAATATAATACCAATCATCCAAAGAGATATATAAATAGTTAACATAATAATAACAGTCCACTCGTCATCATGTATACAGTAATCCCCTACCTCGAATTGCAGAAAGACAGTCGAACAGCTGCCAGAATTATTCCACCTCGAACTCAGTTCCTATAAATAGTATTTAATATCAAAATCTAACCACATCACCAAACACTACTAAATTATTCGATCATGTTCATAGTTGATACACTTATCCCACACTGCAAATATACGTATCAACATACTCATATACCAATTAATGCTAACAACTTATTCATATCAATCGCCATTAGTCAATTATAAACTAACCAATCACAACTTACTATATATAGACTTACTAAATATGGCATACGATCAATTAATCAATTATTAAAAAATCCATAACCAACGACAAAATAACTAACTAGTCGTCATCACAAAATTCGTAACCATAATTTATTAACAACATCACTACTAACCATAGTAACATAAATATTATATTATCATATACCATATATAACCCGTAATAACAATAACACACCATTCAGAAAGCTAATTAAAGTTAATAATGATAACAACCATACGTAATAATATTAATATTGTCAAACGAGATTAAACATAACATTTGATAAAGGCTTATTATAAATAATGCTAAAACATCATTAGTTAAAAAAATAAGAATCATAATAAGAATAATAACAATAATAATAATAATAATAATAATAATAATAATAATAATAATAATAATAATAACATAACCCGTCTACCCTAAACCACCTCCATCCCATGACATATCCCACATTACCACGGCTGCGTGACCGACTCAAACTCCACCGCCAACCACCTCCGTCAACCCCTACCACGCCTACTCCACCACCAACCCAGACCAGGCCAGTCGACTCCCTCAGGCGAAGTGAACCAGAGTCATCATCAGACCTGGTTCCCACCCCACTGCTCGTAACCCACACAACAGCCCTCACGGAACCGCCCCTGCAACCGCCGTTGACGCCTGACACCAACCATACCCACCACAGACACCTTCACTAACACCCCGTGTTTTCAACCCCCCATAGCACCACCGCGTAGACCCCAACCTAGTCGACAGTGACACCACTCAAACAGCCCCCGACAACCCAAGGCAAACAGACTGCCTGATAACTCCTTTCGAATCCCCCTGACAAACTCCCTGATTCCACCATAACCAACCACGGCGAACCACCGTGACTACCACCCTTCGCATTACCCTACCACCACCTGACTCATTACTCAAAGACCCATAACCAATAAACACGACAACCCATCTAAAAGTATTAAAAATATACATACAGAAACTCCCTATTAACGCATTAACACAAACACCTTCTGGCCCCTTGTTAACCACCCTCCACGGTGGACCCAGACGGCCATCGACACCCCGTCGATGGGTTACATACGTTCATTACACGACATGCTACAATAATATGCAAAAACAACCAAGATTAACACGTTTTAAGCCCTTCCAAACATGCGATGAAAAATACCACGTGAACAGGAAATAACAGTGTTGTGATGAGCATACCAGTTTGACGGCCAAAACGAACCACCCCGCGCCAGCCTACAACCACCGTGTATAGTCTCTTTCTCTCCTATGATGTGACGGCTGTGTGCTAGAGGTGTTTGAAAGAGAATTAGGGCAAGTCTTAGGGATTGGAAATCAGCTTGAAAGTGACGGCAGACATAAACTTATGTTAGGGTTTGTGAAATAATGTACAACCCAGCCGTGGGCTTGGTTAATGGCACGCCTAACGAGGCCCATACCAACATGCTGGAGGTCCAGGGATCGAACCCCCATATCGACATTGTCATTGTGCTAAAGGTCCATGGATCGAACCCTCATATTGACATAGCTACATGACTTAATAACAACTATAAACATAGCTACTTAACATCGTAAAACAACTATCGTCACTAACTAACTTAGTTATCGAGACTAAATTTTCGAGGTATTACAGTCTTCCCCCCTTAAAATGAACTTCGTCCCGAAGGTCACCACCCCTCCATAACGGTAAGGACTCACTAAGCAAGCATGAACCTTCACAAGTGACGCTTAAGAAACGCGAGATGTTACAGAACGATTGAGATAGAATAAACAATGGAGAGGGAGTACATGATCACGATAATAAAATTGCAGGATAAAACAATAGAAAGCAAGGAGTAAAGAAAATGAGAATAAAAAGAACAAAGGTAGATTAAATTACCGAATGCAAATGGCAAAGTAGAGTTCTTGAAAGCTAGGAAAAATGCTACCGAATGATTACTGATTACAAGTTTTTCTAGAGTAAAGTCTAAAAGTAAAAAGGTAAAAAATAAAAAGTTCGAAAAAGTAGTCTAAAAAGAACTCAAAAGCTGCTTAAAAACGAAATAGTCTGATTCCCATCCGATGACCTAATGGGCTTAGGTTAAATTTGGGCTTCGAAAAAGAAAAACTGGTCGATCGACTTGGGAACTGGTCGATCGACTTTCTTATCGACCAAAAGTGATCGATAGACTAAAACACTAGTCGATCGACTTAGTAATCGACCAAAACTGGTCGATCGACTATATCTGTCGAACAGATTTCCTGCAATGCGTACTGAACTTCAAATGGCCGCCATTTCTTCGTTACTCGTGAAAATCAAGAGTTTTTGGTGGCGTTGGAAAGCTAAGAGGATAAGGTTTCACCTCCAATTGGAATAACTTGATTATCTATTATAGAACTCAAGTAATAGCTCTTCAAAGTAGGCACTAGCAACATAAAGCTCTTCTTTCGCTCGAAAGACTTCCATTACTTCTACGCGCATCTCAAGATGGTAGTAATAAGCTCGACTCAACTCTTCTCCTAAATTCATGCATAGGGTCATGTTTTAGGCTTGTTTATGATCTTTTCCGGCTCATATCTGCAAATAACACATGACAAACCAAAGTAGACTATTCGGGGGACATTTGTAGTAAAACACTACGAAATAAGCATGAAAATGGGTGCTAATATGGCCTAAAAGGTTTATATAAAATGCACGCATCAAGCATCGTCTTTGGGAAATCACGGATCTTCATTGTAACTCCATTCATTTGGGGTAATACGGATTTCTAACTAAGGCCATTCTATACAAAATTACATTGATTAAATTTGCATAAATTTAAATGACATTATTCATCTAAATAAAATGCAACATCTTATCTATATAATTGCAAGATCATTTAGAAGGCTCTGGTTGAAGAACGTCATCAAACCAATTTTTTTTTAATTCATCATGGTGGGACCCACAAAGTTCTATAATGATTTTAATTCGAAATAACCGCCTGAAATAATAGTTTTACAATTACTACGTAACACTTTTGATATAAGTTCGTAAACATGAATTTTTACAAAAACTCTCAATATGAATAACTTGAACTTAAATATTATATAAGAAAATATAATAATTTCAAACGTCGTCTGATTAGAACTATTACATAACAATTTATACCCAATACATAATTACAATAAACAATAATAATTAACAATTTACAGCAATCGAAAAAAAAATTGTGGCGACAATACTAAATAAAAAAACAATATAAATTTTAGCTATATAATTGTAAGATCATTTAGAAAGCTCTGGTTGAACCATGTCATCAACCCACTTTTTTTTTAATTCATCATGGTGGAACCCGCAAAGTTGTATAATGATTTTAATTCGAAATAACTGCCTGAAATAATAGTTTTAAAATTATTACGTAACACTCTTGATATAAGTTCGTAAACATGAATTTCTATGAAAACTGTCAATGTATAACATGAACTTAAATATTATATAGGATTAATTCACACCTATAATCCTACCTAACGATGACCTTTTCATATTAACCATAAAACATTTTAACTTAGAATAAACCCAACTATAAAATCTTCTGCTCAAAATAGGCAAAGACCAGTTAAAAAATCTCATTTGTATTAAATGACGGGCAAAAAACTATGAGGGAATGACGCTTTTGAAGAGAGTACATCGAGTAGTTATTATTATATACATTTTTTGTTACACAATAACAAGTTAAAATCTACCGTTTTCTTTTTTGAGAGAACGAGGCCAATGGTTAAGATTATTCCGAGTTAAAATGTAGTATGAATTAATATGAGAAGATCGTTCATTATTGCGATTATTGTCGTGAATTAATCCTATTATATAAGAAAATATAATAATTTCGAACGTCGTCTATCCAGAACTATTTCGTTACAATTTATATCTAATACATAACAATAAACAATAATAATTAACAATTTACAGTAATCGAAAAAATTTATGGCGACAATACTAAATTAAAAAACAAAAAAAATCTTATCTATATAATTGCAAGATCATTTAGAAGGCTCTGGTTGAACCACGTTATCAACCCAACTTTTTTTTTAATTCATCATTGGTGGGACCAGTAAAGTTATATATATATATATATATATGTATATATGTATATATATATATATGTATATATCTATATATGTATATATGTATATAAATATATATATGTATATATGTATATATGTATATATATATATATGTATATATGTATACATGTATATATATATATATATATACATGTATATATATATATATATATATATACATGTATATATATATATATATATATATACATGTATATATATATATATATATATATATATATATATATATATATATATATATATATATATATATATATATATGTATATATGTATATATATATATATTGATTTTAATTCGAAATAACTGCCTGAAATAACTGTTTTACAATTATTACGTAACAAAAACAATAAAAAGAACTTAATACTAATTATCAACCAAATAGGAATAGTGTACAAATTAATATCATTAATTGAAATATTTTGCGAAAATAAAGTCATAAACAAAAGTGTATAGACGTTAGATATAAAACAAAATCAAATTTTGATAAAAAAGTGAATAGACGTTAGATATAAAACAAAATTTATGAACATTTATAATTCAGTTCCGAAGATACATATTTAGAACAATACGATTTGAAAAAAACTCGTGCAATTTTTGCACGGGCCAAAAACTAGTTATACTTATAACAAATGCAATGAAAATATCAAGTCACCCTAAAACGGTAATGGACTTAAGCTAGGTTTTATGAATTATACATGATTATTAACCATTAAAATCACAAATCAACACTTAAATTATATCTAAGTTCAAGTTACCCAAAATATTTCCGGACTTCAAAATTAATCTACACTAATTTATTGATGATTAAATAACTTGACTTGACTTATTGCTTGACTTACTGCTTAATTAAATCACCCATTTCACAACAATTATGAAATAATTCCCAAATAAATAATAACCATTATAAAAAAGTGAAATACAAATCTTTTATATTAAGAAACCCTTCCAACAATACAGAAAATGTCACAAATTTTTCCCACAAAAGAAATTTAAATTAATTTTCTAAATTAAGCGTTTTTCACAATTATTATGAACTAATTCCAAATTAATTCTAAATGTTACGTCGAATAAATAAATAATTCATTTGTTGCTATATTAAATGTTTATTGTATAATTCAACATGCAACTAGTTTTTGTTGGAAGTAATGCGAAGGTTAGTAATGTTGTCTAAATTTACACATTACATTAAAGAGAAACCTTTCATTTCCTCGTAAGAGAATCTCCACACTTTCTCCACTAATTGCATCTTTATTGTCATTACGTGCATGTTTATGACTATTAACATCATGGTTGACCCATGTTTATGTTAGTAGATTAGTGGTTAAGCCATTAACTTGGTAGTTATGATGCTAATTAACCACTATAAATATGAGAATTATAGTCATTAGAGATATACATCTTCCATAATATCTAATATCTTCTCTATGATAATTTTGAGCATACCATATGAGTTCCAACTCCTAATTGTTGAGTACACAACTTTTAGGAGTGTTGTGTGACCTTGGGGGATGACGCCTATATCGATTTGTACCATAGTCGGGGCAATTTCATTTCTCTTTCAATGGCCTTCATACCACGACACAACAACATATATTCTCTCAATATATTATCGCCCCTATAGTGACCCTTTATTGGCACAATTGAGAAACGAAATTTTGTTACTATTATTGTTGTTGTGTTCATCATTTTTGTCATTGAAATTTTTTCTATTGGCAAAAATATTATTCCACTCCTAGATGCCTAATCAAGATTGATCTTCAGAAAGCCTATGATACGGTGGAATGAGAATTCATAGAGCAAACTCCACCATCTGGAATTCCCTTCTCACTTTATTCACTTGATTATGACATGTATTACTACCCCATCTTATTCTATATGTCCTAATGGTAGCACATTTGGTTACTTTAAAGGAATGCGAGGATTAAGACAAGGAGACCCCATTTCTCCCCTTATCTTCACTATCTGCATGGAGTACTTGACAAGAATGATTAATTATGCTACTAGTAACTGGCCGTTTCAATACCACCCCTTATGCAAAGGTCTGAAGCTTAACCATCTCATGTTTGCTGATGTTTTGATAATGTTTTGCAAAGGAATTACCGATTCTATAATGTTATTGCTTAGAGCCTTCTCATCTTTTTCAAAAAGCATCTGGACTGACTATGAATGCCAGTAAATATGATATTTATTATGCTGGAGTGAGCTCAACAATTAAATCTGATATCCAGTATGCCACCGGACTTTTAGAAGGCACCCTCCCATTTAGATACCTTGGAGTCCATATCCAATCTGGGAAGCTGCCCAAGAAGGATTGTAATGCCTTAATTGAACGAAAAATAGGAAGAATTAGAAGCATAGGAGCTAAGAAACTCTGATACGCTGGTAAACTGGTCCTCATCAACTTAGTATTGAATACGTTATACTTATATTGGGATACTATCTTTGTCCTTCTAAAAGGTGTTGTAAAAAGAATTGAAGGCATTTGCAGAAACTATCTATGGGATAGCTGTACTGACTATCACAGAGTCCCTCTCGTGGCTTGGGACAAAATCACAACATACAAAGCAAATGGGGGTTTGGGCATTAAAAAGGCTGAAATCTAGAATATAGCTACTATTGGGAAGCTAGTGAACTGAATTTACCTCAAAGCAGATCATTTATGGATATGAAGGGTCCATATTGTTTATCTTAAGCATCAGGAGTCGCATGACTACTCACCACCTATGGATACTACTTGGACATGGAAATGTATTTGTAAGATTAAAAACACTATGAAAGATGGTTATACTGATGGTGCTTGGACTGACACCGATAAACCTTATTCTGTCAAGGAGGGTTACTACTGGCTCTCTACCAATACCCCAGAGGTGGATTGGGCGCTTGGAACAAATGGAATTATCCTAAACATGCTATGCTCACTTGGTTAATTATGCAACATGGGCTAAATCTTAAGACAAAACTTGTCAAGTTTGGAGGATGTGATAATGATAGATGTTGTATCTGTGACAGTGATTCTAAAACACTGCAACACTCTTCTATGACTGTCCATATAGTAAACATATACTAACTGCTCTTGAACATTGGTGTGGCTTTCATGTTCAAGTTGTTCTTCAAGGAACTAATGTTAGGAATTCCCTAAAAGTGAAGGTTCATTTCCTGCTTTGGTCAGAATATTTGGCTCATATTGTGGGAAAATATCTGTATACTTCCCAACTCATAATTTGAAGGATTATAACGAAATTACTAAACACGATTTATAGTCATAAACAAAGAACGGGAGACGAAGATAAGGATCCAGAATCAACCTTTGGTCCTCGCAAAACGCCTAAAAACAGATATCAAAATAGATATCCTCCTAATTATTGCACCCAAGACGCTCCGAGAAATACCTTTTCTTGAGCTAGAAACTTAAAATTACAGTTAATTTTATGTAAGATGAGCAATACGAGAGGGAAAGGCAAGAGGAGGGAGGCGTGTGTTTTCTTGGGAACCGTGATAAGTGATTTTCGAGTAGTAGTTTAGGTTGTATAGAGTAGTGTTTATTAAAAATCTTCTATTCTAAGCATACTACTAACAACCTAACTAATAACTATAAGATAGGATTTTCTCAAATCGGTATTTGAGTCCTCCTAAAACACTCTAATATCGGTTGTAACAACCGAGTAAGCTCACGAGTATGAACCACACGCCCTAAACCATTGCATCTGAGTTTTATCTGTATAAAATCGGTTTTATCCTCTACTGTATATATAATGTTTATCTTTATAAATGACTAGTTAAATATAACCGTTTATATTTAACTAAATTATTTAATCTTTATTAAATAATTACATTATATACATTAATTAGATATAACATTTTATATCCAATTACAAATTAACATTTTAATTCGTCTCAACTAATATTATTTCATCAGTATTAAATAATCGTATCATCATTACATTGACTAACCGTTTAGTCGTATAAGGTATCAATATGACTATATTTTCATTTAATCATATCTCTCAGATTAAATCATATCTCTCAGATTAAATCCTTTAGGTGTGACTCGTAAGGACCAGTTGATTACCGCCATCTGTATGACAATAATGTCAAACTTCTAGCAAGACAACCATTATTGATAAACGTGAATCAACTGATTAAAATACAAGGTGTACCCTATGAACCTTTAAGATATTTATTCATGTTGTCGCACAAATTGTGGAGGACACTAGCTCCAACAATCTCCCACTTGTCCTTACAAGTGTATGTGCGGTAACCGATTCTCATATTTATTAAACTTCTCCCACTCAATGTAAATCAATTTGCAAATCCTTATTCACAAAGGTCGTATTTTACAAGCGATCTGTATCAAGAGTTGTTTTCCCGACTAGAGAGTAACTCAACTGATAACGAATCATTATTCGAGCATGGCCATGCATTTCAGTTACTACTCTTCGAGTGGCCCTGAGTTATATTAAAACCTGATAAGGGTTGAATATTTTCCTCAACTCGCAACTTGCAGATACAAGCGCAGTATGAAATGACCGAGAAAATATCTTCTTGGCCCCGGTTACGGTCGACCGTGAGAAAGAAACCAAAGTCACCCAAAACTTTCTTTATCTCAAGAAATAGTCGATTGTCAAAAGAATCGACTCTAGGAACACTATGGACGTCCTATGCACGACCTGGCAACGAATGTTCTGAAAAATTTAGGACTTCATTGTGTTCTCACGAATTGTCCTACGAGTTATCCATATAATCTCGTATCTGTGATCGATCGGTCAACCATTTGACTTATGGCTCGTTGAACCCACCATCAATCGACGTCACAAAATAATTGCCAGAGTTATCAGCTCATGTAGGCGACTACGGACCAAAACAAATATAATTTTATTCAGTTCACTTTGTAGTGTTCAAAGTTGTCTGTACAATCCATATGAAAAACTAAATATGAAAACAAAATCGATAATGTTTTAAACAGTATATGAAAGAGATACATTTATCCAATCCATAAAAGTACTAGTACAATTCAGGAACACGTTTGATTCCCATGGAAATAATGTGTCCTTCATGCTTATGATATCTTAATGGCTTAGTGAGAGGATCTGCGATGTTGTCATCTGTCGCAATCTTATCTATCACTGTCTCCTTTTGCTCCACGTAGTCGCGTATCATGTGAGCTTTTCGCAGTACATGTCTAGATTTGTTGCTAGACTTAGGCTCCTTAGCCTGAAAGATGGCACCTCTACTATCGCAATAGATGGTGATCGGGTCATTCAAACTCGGAACTACTGTTAGTCCTTGTAAAAAACTGACGCATCCATATAGCTTCCTTTGTAGCTTCCGAAGCGGCATAGTACTCGGACTCAGCTGTAGAATCTGCAATAACACTCTGCTTGGAGCTTTTCCAACTGACAGCAGCGCCATTAAGAGTAAACACGAATCCAGATTGAGATTTCGAGTCATCTCGATCTGTTTAAAAGCTAGCATCTGCGTAACCGTTTGCGCATAACTCAGTGTCACCTCCATAAGTCAATACCCAATCTTTAATCCTCCTTAGGTACTTAAGAATGTTTTTAACAGCCATCCAGTGTGATTCACCTGGATTGCCTTGGTACCGACTCGTCATACTCAATGCATATGCCACATCTGGACGTGTGCATAACATGGCATACATGATCGATTCTATAGCTGATGCATACGGAATGCGTCTCATGCGCTCAACTTCTTTCGGTGTCTTTGGTGCCTGAGTCTTACTCAAATGCACCCCTGAGATCATCGGAAGTAAACCCCTTCGTGGAGTTGATCATGCTGAACCGGTCAAAAATCTTATCTATATAAGACGCCTGACTCAGTGATAACACCCGTCGCGATCTATCTCTATAGATACAAATCCCCAAGATGCACTGTGCCTCACCCAGATCTTTCATCTGGAAATGATTCTTTAACCATATTTTAACCGAAGAAAGGAGTGGAATGTCATTCCCTATCAAGAGTATGTCATCAACATACAACACAAGGAAGACAATCTTGCTCCCACTCTACTTGATATACAAGCATGGTTCTTCGACCGATAGAATGAAACCATTCTCTTTTATCACTTGGTCGAAACGAGGATTCTAACTCCGAGAAGCTTGGTTAAGTTCATAAATGGAACGCTTAAGGTTGCATACTTTCTTGTGATGTTTAAGATCGGTGAAACCTTCGGGTTTTACTATGTACAAGTCCTCCTCCAAATAACTGTTTAAGAAGGCAGATTTCATATCCATTTGCCAAATTTCATAGTCATGAAAGGTTGCAATCGCTAAGATAATCCGAATGGAACGCAGCATGACTACGGGTGCAAAAATTTCATCATAGTGCAACCCTTGCACTTGAGTGAAACCCTTGCCACTTGTCGTGCTTTATAGGTGTCTGGTTGTCCCTCTATGGAACGCGTTATCTTATAAAGCCATTTGCACTGAAGAGGTCGTACCTTATCGGGCAAATCAACCAACTCCCATACGTTTCTCATACATGGAGTCCATCTCGAATCGCATGGCATTAAGCTATAGCTTTGAGTCGGAATATGTCATAACACCTTTATAGGTTGCGGGTTCGTTACTCTCTAGGAGTAGAACATTAACTTCATCAAGTTCCTCGACCATACCAATATATCTGTCTGGAGGAATGGAGACTCTACCCGACCTCCTAGGTTCCTCAGGAATACTAACCGCAGCAGAAGATGAAGGTACTGTTTCCTCCATTGGTTGCTCGGTAGTTGGTTCTTGAATCTCCGACAGATCGAAGATTCTATTAGACGTCTTATTCTCGAGAAACTCTTTCACTAAGAACTTCGCACTAGCTGCAACAAAAACGCGGTGTTCGGTAGGCGAATAGAAGTAATGACCCAACATTCCTTTTGGATAACCAATAAAGTATGTCTTTAACGATCGCGGGCTGAGCTTATCCTCGTATCTCCATTGGACATAAGCCTCGCAGCCCCAAACCCGAATAAAGGACAAGTTAGGGACCGTTCCCTTCCATATCTCATATGGAGTCTTGTCTACAGCTTTAGACGGATTTTGGTTAAGTATAAGAGCAGCTAACAAAAGAGCAAAGCCCCATAATGAATCAGGCACAACCGTGTGACTCATCATGGATCGAACCATATCAAGTAATGTTCGATTTCTTCGTTCGGACAGACCATTTAATTGTGGTGTTCCAGGTGGAGTTGACTATAGTACTATACCACAGTCTTTAAGGTATTGATCAAACTAATTCGAAAGATATTCGCCACCATGATCTGATCGAAGTGCTTTAATCTTTCTATCCAATTGGTTCTCAACCTTCGCCTGGAATTCCTTGAACTTTTCAAAGGACTCACTTTTATGCTTCATTAAGTAGACATATCCGTATCTACTCAAATCGTCCGTGAACGAAAGTGATAAAATATCTATAGCCATCTCTCGCGGTGATAGACATATGTCAACATACATCTGCATGTATGAGTCCTAATAGGTCAACAACGCGCATTCCAACACCTTTGAAGGAAATTCGAGTCATCTTGGCGATGAGTCATGATTCACACGTGCCAAATGATTCATAATCAAATGGGGATATAGCGCCATTCGGTATTAGCTGCTTTACACTTTCTCATTTATGTGTCCCATACGATAGTGCCATAAGTTTGATCTTTGTCACAAACCTTTAATTTCTTTATTATTCACGTGTAATATTTCAGTCGTTTGATCTATGATATAAATGTTATTCATGGAAACCGCTTTATCATAAATCATTCCATTCAAAGAGAAAATACAGCTATTATCCTTTATTGTGAATGAAAAAACTGTCTTTATCAAGTACGGAAAAAAAAATTATGTTCTTAGATAAACTTGGTATATAGTAGCAGTTATACAGATATAACTCGAATCCACTCGATAGTTGGATTACATATGTTCTCATCGAGGTTGCAGCAAGGTCCACATCACCCTTTGCGAGAGGTGTGATGTTTTTTAGGCCCTGCAAATGATTACACCGATGAGAACCACAACCAGTATCAAGTACCCAAGTTTCGAAACTTGCATGATTAATCTCAATCATATGAATATAAGTTGACATACCAACAGGAGTGACGCGGCCTGCTTTTATGTCCTCACGGTACACTGGACAGTTCCGCCTCCAATGCCCAGTCTTGTGGCAATGGTGGCACTCAATGTTATTGTCTTGCCTTGTGAGCTACTTGTCTCACCAGGCCCACTCTTAAATCCGCCCCTTTTGAATTTAGGAAGCTTAGCTACTGTTAGCTCTGCTTGAGCTTTTCCCTTACCCTTACCCTTGTTCGCAATCATGAGTACATTTTGCTTCATACTCCCACTCAATTTAAGATCCTTCTCTGTCTGTACGAGAAGGGAGTGTAGCTCATGAGGACTTTTCTTCATGTCATTCATGTAATATTTTGCCCTGAATAAGGAAAAACCATTATGAAGTGAATGAAGCATTCGATCAATGATCACGTTCTTACTGATCTTGCAGTTCAAGGACTCCAATTTCCCGACATTCTCAATCATATTGAGAATTTGTGGGCTAACTGGTTGGCCCTTTTTGAGTTTCGCATCGAAGAAGCGACATGTGTGCTCATTTGAAACGATTCTCGGTGCTTTTGAGAACTCGTTTGTGAGCGTGGTGAAAATCTTATTTGCACCATGAGAAATGAAGCGTCTTTGCAAATTGGATTCTATTGCAAAGATAAGTACGTTCTTTATCGCACCCGCTTCCACAACGAATTCACTATAGGCTTGTGATACGTTAGCTCGATCCGTGGGGCCAGGGTTAGGTGGTAACGGCTCAGTCAAATACTTGAGCTAGCATACCATCAGCTACAGCTGCATTCCGTAATACAACCTCCCAGTCCGCAAAGTTGAACTTATTATTTTTCAGTCGCGTGGACTGATTCATGTGGTCCATAAAAGCCTTAAGCCAGGATTCTTTTCTTAGTGTGGCACTAGACATAGGGGCATCATTATGACCAGCCATAGTATTTGCAGTATTATTGTTTTGTTTAGATGAATTCTACATTGTAAAGAAGAAATTAAAACATAATAAGCATACCAACGTTGAAGAGTCTATTGATATAATATACTCAAGAAAGGGGGGGGGGGGGGGGGGGGGGTTGAATTGAGTATGCCTTCTTTTAAAATCTTCTTCGATGTGTGTGGATGTATGATGAATGTCGAGTAGAGCACGAATAAAATAGAGACACGATATTTTTGAAGTGGTTCAGTTTCACACTTTGAAATCTACGTCCACTATTCTCGATTAGTAAAATTAGTACCAACTCTGGATTACAATTTTATCAACCCTGCTCGTGCAACTTTGATGTTAGTTGCAACTCTATCCAGATACCGTTAAATATCTAGTTATGACAAGTACCGTTAAATACTTGTTTGTTGAACCATGTATTTAAATATATATTAAGTATATATGTTTATGTTTTGATAATGACAAGTCTAGCTATATATATATATATATATATATATATATTATATACTCGTGCGTATAATCGTGTGCTAAGTGTATAGAATATTAGTAACAAGATCTAATCAATCAAGCATAAAAGATTCAAGTATGTTAGTCAATGGATTGACTAAATCGAAGATTGAAAGAAGATCGCAAGTGCAAATAGTGAACTAAAGACATACTTATCAACTATAGCTTTAGTATGAGATTGGTTCAAGTTATAGCACATAGCTATAACTCTATATAGAAGAAATGATCGATATATGTGTGATAGTTGAAACGATTTTAGTTTCCAAAGTTATCGTGGACAATTAGTGTTTAATTGGTATTCTGTTTTTAGAATATGGAATTATTAATCTTAATGTGTTAATATAAAATATCTTTTAGTGAAAAAGGAATAAATAATTTTCTTATGAGTTAATTATTTATTTCTAATAAATTGAGGATTTTTATATAACCATAATTGTCAAAATAATACAATCTAAATATGGTTTGATACGGTTTTGGAAAACGTGTATCATGTCACGTTCCATAGAACGTGTGGGATGAAATTAAGTAAATATTATGTATTTATTTAAAATCCTAAAACAAACTAGATTATATTATGGAATATAATTTATTATATTTTGACATAGTTTAGGAAGTTGATTTCTAGAATAATAATTTCAAAAATTTTACTTTTTATTAATAATTAAAGCAAATTTATTTATTTTTAAAAAAATTCCGAAACTACAAAATTATTATTACTTAAAAAATTATTATTATTATTGATTAATTAACTAAAACAAAAATTTAGAAGATAAATTCCAAAAATATTAATTAATTGTACTACATATTATAGAAATATTTATTTTACAAATAAAATCTTTCAATTATGTCAAGAGAATAAAATTTAAACAAAATAACAAAATTTCTTAAATTAATACTAACTACATGTTAACTAGACTTGTAAAATTACTAAATTACCCTAAAACTAACTAATGTGGTTTAAGTTGGGTTATCTACGTCGCGCAACATGATTGGTCGTGTATAGACTTTTCCATACACAATGTGTATCTGTAGCCTTTTCCACAATATAGAGTTATAGCTATGAGCTATAACTTGAATCAATCTTGTACTAAAGCTATAGTTGATAAGTATAACTTTAGTTCATTAGGCACGCTTGTGGTCTTGTATCAATCTTCGACTTAGCCAATTTATTGACTAAAAAACTTGAGTCTTTTATACTTGATGGATTAGATCTTGTTACTAATATTCTGTACACTTAGCACACGATTATACGCACGAGTATATAATATATATATAGCTAGACTTATCATTATCAAAACATAAACATATATACTTAATATATATTTAAATACATGTTTCAACAAATTCCCCCTTTTTGATGATGGCAAGTCTTTCTTAGATTTGTGTCTAAGTGTTCGTTCCCCCTCAATATAATAATGGTCATTCATAGCAAATATTAACTTAGGGTTTTTATCTTCTAACTATCCCATATCCTTTAAGAACCCTAAGAGACAATGAATTACGACAAGGAGCAAGCTTAGGCAAATTCTAAATCTAAGTCGCATTTTTCCCCCCTCATGACATCATCGAAAAGATGAGAACAAAGACATGAAACGACTAGAATAATATACGATGAAACATAAGCAAGCATGTAAAAATGAGTCGAAAGATATGAACACACAGATTATCATACAAGCACATACAAATGTTAAAAATATACACAACAAATCCGAATATACTAAAGCCGATGGGCCGAATATTTAACAATGTTTAAGAAAATGGGCCGGCTAAGGATAGGAATATAATGGGCCAGGCAAAAGATGGCGATGTTAATGGTCCATAAGCAAAAGAGGATAAAAGGGAACCCGAGGGAGGCAAAAAAAACAGGGCCTCAGATTCAGTGGGCCAGGGAAAAGGATTTGGGCCACAATTGGAAAGTTTTTAGAAGTCCACCACCGGACTTAACAACAGCAACACCAAAACAACAACCGAAAACGAAAACCAAGATTATTGAGAACGGAATCAGGAACGAGAGCTGGAAGCAGGAGTCTTGGCATAAGGACTGACATATTCGGGTCGGGTACGGTATTCAAGAGTCTCCAACCTGTCCAAACAACTATTAACATTCCGACCTTGAGCATTGAGAGCTAATTCGAAGTTAAGAACTTTGAGCGAAAGTGCCTTGACGGCCTCAAGTGCTTGACTAGCATCCTTTCGCAACAATCCGTGGTCTCTTACCATGGCTCCTCCTTGAGTCGTAAGGAAGGAGACACGGTCACTAAGGACCAACAACTCCGAGCACACAACAGAGACATCCGAGCCCAATTTACCGAGTTGCTTGTCAACCTTCGTCATCCATGCCCTTAAATCATCCTCAAATCCATGACTCCTCTTGGCCTTACTACCTCCTGCCTCGTCTCTTTCCTTTTTCACTTCACACAAACCAAGAAGTTGATCTACCTTAGCCTCAAGAACCGTGAATGAAGGTGAAGGATTAGGCGAGGGTTCCACACCTACATTCTTTCCAAAAGTGAGATCAACCCCTTCAAAACATATACCCATCAATTTTAAGAGTTTGTCACACATCCTATCACGAGGTTTGATACCAAAGCTAGAATCATCCACAACCCCTTTCTTTAACAAGAGCTCGGACACCCACATCCCATAAGGAATGTCGAGTGTGGAGCAAGCTTTCTCCTTCACAAGAATACTAGAAACATCAACGATTTTGTTACAAACAAGAGATGCCAAATCGATTTTGATCCCCTCCAACCAACTATACACTGCTACTGCCTCAATACTAGACAGTTTATCCCGACCTCCTCTCCTTGGTAAAACCGTGTTCCACAAGAAGTTAACAAACAACTTTAATTTCGGAGAAAAGGAAACAGTTAACAGAGGACTATTTTCTGTTGCGGATTCATCGAAATATTTCTTAATAACCATTTTTTGTTCCTTAGACACCACACTCCACTCCTTCTTAGGATCAAGAATAAGACCGTCTTGATCAAGCTTAAAAACATCACAGAAATCAGACTTAGATACCAACACATCTTTTCCATTCACTATAGCGCGTAATCCGTCATCACACCCTTTCACAGACGCAAATAATTGAACTTTTTCAATTGGAAAAATCAACCCAAAGAAATTACTAATGTACTCCCAACCCTGAAACTTCAAGAACTCTTTGAAAAATCCTAAAGACTTCGAATTAGCGACCCAAGACGTCAGATAATAACGACCCACATGAATAGAGTAAGGTAGGACACGATCAATTAACATACCTTCGTTTTTGGTCATTCGAACCTTTTCAAGACCCGCTCTAGTTGCTTCTATGGAATATTCTTGAAACAGAGGGCGCGGATTTTTTGAATGGGACCCAAGTTCTTGCATGCCCTCAGAGATGGAGGAGATGAGCGGTAGAGTTTTCGTCGTTTGCCGTTGTCTGGTGTCGGAGCTGCAGTGGCGATAGGTGTCGGTGAAGGTGGAAAGGGTTTCTTATTTTGGGAACGAGTGGCGCGTAAGGGAGGCATTATGGTTGTGGTGAGAAATGGTGGTATTTGGTCGATTTTTGGTGAAGATCTTGACGGATTTTAATGGAGTTTTATGGAGGTTTGGAGTTTTGGAGTTATTAATGGAGTTTAAGGAATTTGAGGGGAGGTTTGGGTTTGAGGACGGTAATAATGGAAGTGGGTTGGGGTAAGTAGAGGGAGTGGTAATTGTAAATGTAGGTAGTTGGGTAATAGTGTAGGGTCTAGGTGATAGGGACACGTGGGAGGAAGTGGTGGGAGTAGTGGGGTAAGGTCACACGGTTTCCGTGTATAAGAAGGTAAGTTTTGGTGTTGTTCTTTTTCTTTTATTTTGTTAATATGGTTGATATATATATATATATATATGTGTATTATTATGTATAGTGTATAAAACGTAACGTAAGTATGTGCGTAAGATGAATTTTAATATGTGACGTATTATTGTTTTGAGACTGATTGTGTACACACGCATATATGGAAAGTATAATATAACTATGCTCACATAATTTTCTTCGAATACACACATACACATGCAGCGGAGTATACGGACACAGTCATATAATCTCATCTAAACCGTAGTCAATCATTGGGTTATTTTTGCTTTTAAGATTTGAATAGGTGCCACCGATTAAACCAATTTCCAATCGCAAAGTCTTAAAGCGTTCTCTAGCCAATGGTTTAGTGAAGATATCTGCCCATTGTTTTTCCGTACTACAAAATTCCAATTTTATATTTTTCTTTTCAACATGGTCTCGTAGAAAGTGGTGTCTAATTTCAATATGTTTAGTTCTCGAGTGCTGGGCTGGGTTTTTAGATATAATAATAGCACTCGTATTATCACATAAAATAGGCACACATCCAACATCAATACCATAATCATGTAATTGTTGCTTTAACAATAAGAGTTGAGAACATACCAGTGCGGCTGCAATATATTCTGCTTCAGCAGTTGAGAGAGCGACAGAGTTTTGTTTCTTGGATCCCCAAGATATAATACAAGGACCTACAAAGGTAGCAAGTCCGGAGGTACTTTTTCTGTCTCAGGAGCATCCTGCATAATCCGCATCTGAATATCCTACTATATTAAAGTTACAGTCCATAGGATACCATAGATATAACTTTGAGGTTCCAATTAGGTATCTTAATATTCTCTTAACCGCAATCATGTGCGATTCTTTTGGTGCAGATTGGAATCTCGCAAATACACAGACACTAAACATTATATCTGGACGACTTGCAGTAAGATAGAGAAGTGAGCAAATCATACCTCGGTAAGTTGTTTCGTCTACAGACGTATTTTTGTTGATGTACTTTGATTCCTTCTTCAGTTTGTTGTATTTGAAGTCCAAGGAAGAATTTTAGTTCTCCCATCATAGTCATCTCGAATTCAGAAGTCATCAACTCAGAGAAGTACTTGCACAACTTTATATTAGTTGAGCCAAAAATAATATCGTCAACATAGATCTGAACGACCAGTAGATCTGAGTTCTCGCTCTTAAGAAATAAGGTTTTATCCACATATCCTCTCTTGAATCCACTCTCCAATAAGAATTTTGATAACCTGTTGTACCATGCTCTTGGTGCTTGTTTGAGGCCATAAAGAGCTTTGTCCAATTTGAATACATGATCCTTGAGTTTGCTGTCAGGAAATCCAGGAGGTTGTTCAACAAATACTTCCTCTTGGAGATAGCCATTAAGAAAGACATTCTTAACGTCCATCTGAAATAGCTTCATTCCCTTGTGTGCGGCAAATGCAATGAGTAGTCTTATTGCCTCAAGACGAGCAACAGGAGCAAAGGTCTCGTCATAATCGATCCCTTCCTGTTGGTTGTATCCTTTAACCACTAGTCTGGCCTTACTTCGCACAATGACTACAGTGTCTTCCAATTTGTTTCTGAATACTCATCTAGTTCCAATAACAGATATGTCCTTAGGTCGAGGAACAAGATGCCAAACTTTGTTTCTTTCAAATTGCTGGAGTTCTTCTTGCATGACAATTATCCAGTCTGGATCCTTGAGAGCTTCCTTGATATTTGAAGGTTCAATGGTAGAGAGACAGGAGTAGAATGATCAAAAGTTATTTAAGCTCCTTCGAGTGTGAACTCCATCTGTCAGGCGTCCTATGATATTCACTACTACAAAAAAGGCCAAAGAAACCTGTTGAAAAAGGCCTTAGACACCTCTTAAGTGTCTAGGTCATAGGTGTCTTTGGTTAAGAAACTTGTTGGAGGAACTGGTGTCTTATCTAACAATTAAAGAGACTTGATTTTAATAATAACTGGTGTCTTTGACTTATACCTGTTATCAATTATGTCCGGTGTCTTTGGCATATATCTATGACACCACTCTCATCTACCCCCGGTGTCTTTGGCATATATCTATGACACCACTCTCATCTATACCCGGTGTCTTTGACATATATCTATGACACCACTCTCATCTAAACCCGGTGTCTTTGCTTTTGGCGTTTTTGACCGGTTTTTTTTATTAAATACGGCTACATACAACACCTACTACTACGTACCTATTACATTTATGAAAATACATACGAAATACATACAACTGCACCTCATAATCATTCTTTTTAATCAAAATCAAAATAAGTTGAGTTGTTACAAATTCAATATATATCCAATCTTCTGACCAAGACAACAATTATTTCCACCAATAATAAAGAAATAATCGCAACATAGTTCGTATTTTTCAACTAAGAAAGTTGGACAAAAGCACACTAGCTACCTGCTAATAAACTAATAAGTTGATATCAGCAGTGGTAAGGGGGTTTCCCAGCATTAATTTTAATTCTTCCCCTGGTAATAGCAGTAGCTTGATCAGTTAAGATATCAGGGTGCATGGCTTATGGTAGCATCAAAATAGGCTTTATTTCGTTGTATCCAAATGAAATAATAGCAGGCATCAAGGAGAGTAGCATGAAGTTTCCTATGACGCAGCTTAGGATGAGTATTCAGAATCTTTTGTAGAGTGGGAGAGTAACCAGTCTGTTGAAAGATGCTGCTCATGAATCTCTGACTCTGTGACTGTAAGCACATTCAAAGAAGAGATGATGGTGAGTTTCAGTATCTTGTTGATAGAGACAACACAGGTCATCAGTAGTTTAGTGCATCTCATTCTGCAAATTTTTTCATTTACATTCAGACCTTCATTCATAACAATCCAGCATATAAGGGCATGTTTTGGGACATTCCAAGAGTTCCAGACAAAAGCAGTCCAGTTGAGAAGGCTTGAGGGAGGCTTAAGCCCTTTATAACCACTTTTAAGCCATTCAAAACCACTAAGTATATTAGGGCAACCCTATAAACACCAATAAATCCGAGTTCCAAAAGCTCATCATAAAGGCAAACTGGCAAACTAGCAATGTGGTTAGTTAACATTCGTTATTTCATACAATTAGACATTATCAAGCAATATTAGTTGGCAAAGCTTAAAAACAACCAATAATTCTGAGTTCCAAAAGATGATCACAAAGGAAAACTAGTAAACCCGCAATCTAATTCGTTACAACGAGTTATCTGTTACAATTAGACACTATCACACATTATTATCTGGCAAAGCTCGAAAAAACAATAATTCTGAGCTACAAAAGCTAATCACCAAGGCAGACACATAAAGTCCCATTGTGATTTATTAATATCGATTGGCTCACACAAATGAACACCATCACACTAAACTAACTAGAAAAGCTTTGAAATTTACTACATTATTTACGACCTAACCGCATAAATATCATTCCAAATCAACAAAAAACAACAAATTTATAGCAACAGAATATAGCAAAACTACAACAAATATCGCCTAACAAATCAAATTAATAAAAAAAGACCTGAATTTTGGCATCATGAGTAGCAACAAAAACTTCCAGGATGATGACTGCTCAAGGAATGAACATCAAGCTTGTAATTATGCTATGGCATCGACATGGATGCATCTGATGCCTGAGATTCAATTATTTTCACACAAAAAAATAGTCAAATGCAGAAGACAATATGAGGCCTGAAGGCATAGGAGCATTCATCTATGTACAAAATAGATTGCACTTGAACAAGATTCAACTGCATCCATGCAGTAGTTAGAACATCAAATGTGTGCAATCCAGGAGAACATAGACATATATCCTTCATTTGGCATACCACGTTTTTTCTACTCCATTTGAACTGGCCACCCGCAAAAACATAGAACGCAAAATGTCGTAAATCATCTACTTCAGCATCCTCCATAGGCTGAGAGAACAAATAATAACGCCAGAAAAGGTAGAATTACTACCTAAATAAATTGACAATGGACGCTGAAACAATTAGTTCATCTACAACAAAAGTACACATTTTATTTCAAGTATATATCAGAGTAGGGAAGGGTAACTTCATCCCAAAAAGTAGATCATTTGTACCAAAAATGTTATACTTCAACATATAGAGGTGATAAAAAGAAGAATAGATGTGGGAAAAACATTTATTAGGTTTTAGCAAGCACATACTACACACTTTTTTTAGGTGAGGAGCGAGAGGTGATTGTTAAGTATGACAAATATAGGAAAGAAATAATATTTAGTGACATGGCTTAAGAAACAGGTAGTGCCTAGCGGACATTTTTTTCAACAGAGAACTATGTACTTCTCATAGTCCTTTCAAGTAATTACTTCGTATATGGCAATTGGTAATCCTCTTTGTAAAGCGGCCTAGCCGCATGGGCTACCACATTAGCTAAAACACCAAGCAAACATTGAATTTGTATTGTGTATTCATATCATGGCACTTAGTAATATGTATTGAATATATTCATACTAGGTCTTTGTATTAGGCGTTCTATGAATTAGACAAATAATCTACATCATCACAACTTCACAAGTACCTTTAGAGTGATATTAGCCTTCTAGGTCTAGGAAAGGGCTATCAAAGATACAATCCAAGAATCCAGTTCATTATGTAAACATGAAAGCGAAATAAACACTGAAAAGTGGAACTGCTATAAATGTAAATTGCGAAAGACTAATAGACTCAATTTCACAAGCAAATAAGTTGGCGTATGGAAATACAACACTCATCATCTGAAGAAATTAAGTTTCAACACTAGCTTATTCTGCTACCATCACAAGGCGTTCAACCTGGATAATTCAAAAAACCAAATATGAAACACAACTCTCATCAATCTAGCATTTCATCCTTACACTATTCATACCTCAGTTTCAGCTACTACACTTCTCCTATGCTCTTCAGTAATCTTCTTTTCTGTAGCCAACTCTTCAAAAGGATCTAAAAAAATCTACAACCAGTTTAAAACCAACGATTAACATCAATCCAGCAACAAATGATTAATATCTACAACAGCGGAGGAAGACGCTCACCTTCATATTTGATCGGATAATCATCCAATAAATGAAACCACGACTCTCTGAACGAAAAATCGCCTTCGTGCTAATCAAACAAATTAAACATTCAAATTAACAACAATTAGCATAACAAAATCAAATATGATTAAAATACTAATGAAGATCGATTGATTGAATTAAGCATAGGTAAAATTAGGAAAAAAAAGCTAGGTTTAGAGAGGTTTAAGAGAAATTGGGGGAAACGTGGAGAGTGAAGAAAATGGCGAAAGTGGCGAGCACGAGAATCACCAAATCACGTTTTCCCTCGGTCTATATTTCATAGGTGTCTTAGGTTAAGAAATCGGTTTTAGGTTCAACACATTTGTCATCTTGTTTTAAGAAACCAGTTTTCACAAATAAACGGTCTCTTATTTTAAGAAACCATCTTAAAATTTAACAGGTTTCTTATTAGTGGTGGCTTTGACGTTTTTTGTAGTAGTGATTGTCCAAAGGATGAGAGCCTTTGTATCTCCAGTTCCTTGATTGATTATTTGCATTACCTGAACTTGACTCGGGATTTTGATTTGTTCCCCCTGAATCCAAACCTGGCGTTATAGTGGGGTCAGGTGTAACTCTGACCTCTTCCCTTTGGTTTTGATTCAAAGTTATAGCTTCATCAGCTGTAACTCTGGGTTCCAAGTTATTGGTTTGAGAGTTATCTACAGTATCATCAACTGTTGCTTCATCTCTCGTAATGTTTTCTCCCAAGGTAAGTTCATCATGAATTCCTTGAGGTTCTCCTTCTTCAATTTCCATTTCAGGAGGATCTTCCTTTGATAACCTGAAATCAGGTTCGTCCAGGTTTTCCTCTACGTCCTGTAATGGCTTATCGAAGACATTATTTTCATCAAAGATAACATGAATACTTTCTTCTATGCATAGAGTACGTTTGTTAAAAACTTTGTAGGTTTTACTATGATCTGAATATCCTATAAAGATTGCTTCATCACTTCTAGGGTTAAATTTGCTTAATCGGTTTTTACCATTGTTGTGAACGAAGCATTTACTATCGAAACATCTTAAATGAGATATGTTTGGTTTACGACCTCGAAGAAGTTCATAAGGTGTCTTTTTAAGGATAGGTTTAATCATAGCACGGTTATGAATATAGCAAGTTGTACTAATAGCCTCAGCCCAAAAGTTTCTAGGTAGACCACTACAAAGAAGCATTGTTCTAGCCATGTCTTCTAGGGTTTTGTTCATTTGTTCTACGACTCCACTCTGTTGAGGGGTTCTAGGGGCCGAGAAGTTATGTCCAACGTCGTTGGTTTTACAGAACTCAATAAAAGCATGATTGTCGAACTCCGTTCCATGGTCAGTACGGATTATTACTAGGTTTGATTTATATTTGTATTGGACAAGTTTCATGAGACTAACAAATTCATCGAATGTTTCGTCTTTAGAATGAAGAAAGATTGGCCAAACAAATCTAGAGTAATCATCAACTAGAACGAAAACCTACCTGGAACCACCTCTGCTTCTTACCTTCATAGGGCCACATAGATCCATGTGTACTAGTTCAAGAGCTTGTTCTGTGCTTACCACTCTTTTTGGCTTGAAAGATGATCTGACGTGTTTACATCGTGCACATGTGTCACACATCTTTTCTTAATCAAATTTGATCTTTGTGAGACCTTCGACCAAGTCCCATCTTTTCAGCTTACTTAGAATAGGTGAGCTAATATGACCAAATCTCTTATGCCATAGACATGGATCATCTAACGTAACTTTCATGCATGAGAGAGAGTCAGCAGGTACAGCATTTAAATCAATCATATAAACATTTTTCATCCTGTGACCTTCAAGTATTACTTTACTGGTGCCTTCTAAGATTATACGACATATATCTGAATGAAAAACTACTTTATTTCCTTTGTCGCATAATTGAGATATACTAATGAGATTGTGTTTAAGACCACTTACAAGATATATATATCATTTATAGTATGAGAGGATGAAATACCTATCTTACCAATTCCGATGATCTTAACCTTTTTTTTTATCACCGAAGGTGACTTTACCTCCGTCAAAAGGTTTTAGGGTTTGGAATAGATTTACGTCGCCTGTCATATGTCTTGAGCATCCACTGTCGAGATACCATAGGTTATTTTCCTTAGCGACATACTGCATGAATAATTTCAAAGACAGGATTTAGGTACCCAAGCATACTTGGGTCCTTTGTTGTTAGTAATCACAAATACATCTTCCTTTTTAACCCAGACTTGTCTTACATAGTTTTGTCTATAATGGTAGTAGTTGGGTTTTGATGTTTTTGTGTATGTCTTAGTTTGAACTCTTGGTGACCAATTTTTGTGTGTTGTTTGTTGAGGAGTTTGTTTGATTCTGTTTTTCTTTTCTTCGTAATCGAATGTCATGTCGTAGAACCATCTGTGGTCAATATTTCTTTCCTCAACTTTGTCATCATCACTATCAGAGACGGAAATAGTGTCGTTTGGTATTCCTAAGGATTTAACAAACTTAACTCCGGTTTTAAAATCTTGTGCGTGTTTCACACAGTTTTCTCGGAGATCACCAGTATGGCCGCAGTAAGTGCATATTAAATACTCAGGTAAGTCTGCATATTTTCTTCTTCTAAAGTCTCGGTCTGTTGGGCTTTGCTTACACTTTGAGTGATCCCTTCTTCCATAACACTCGTGGCCGAATCCCATCTTCATGTTATTGTCAGATTGTTCAGTCAGGAAGTTTAGAACGTTAGTGCTCCTTCCCATTTATCATGAACTTTCCGAGCGTGAAGAAGGAGGTCTTTTAAGGAGTCTATTTCCTTTTTACATTCACTGTGGTCAATGTTACTAGACTCTTTTAGGTTTTGAATGTCCTTATGAAAATCTGAAACTATATTGGCATGTTCTTTCTTGACTTTAGTTAGATTGAATTCTAGATCCATAATTTTGCTTTCGAGGATCTCAACTTCTTCTAGATGAGTCTCATCTTCGACCATAATCGAAGATTTGGACTTTAGAAGCTCATTTGCCTTTCTCAATTCTGAAGTTATAGCTTCATTAGCTATAACTTTGGATTGAAGCTCTTTGATGTTGAGTTTTAGTTTTGAGGTTATAGCTTCATTAGCTATAGCTTTAGACTCAAGAACGTTTTTCTCAGACATAACTGTTTCCAACTTAGCATTGGTTTCAATGCTTATTTTGGATTTCAGTTTCTTAGCTTTGGCTTTCAGAAGTTGATTTTCTTCAGCAATATCGAGGATCTGTTCCTTCAAGTCATCTAACTCAAGACTTTGTTCATGACATTGGTCTAGGGATTTCTCAAAATATTTAATTAACATAGGCTTAGACAAATTTTTAACTTGACTTTTGAGTTGAAGAAAATTTACCTCTTCGTCGTCGTCGTCTGAGTCGGATTCTCCAAGGAGATACATATGAGATGCGTCATCTTCATCGTTGTCGTTTGAGATTAGATCTAGGCTGACGTTGCTTAGGCACAAGTTTGCTACCTCATCTTCTTCTGAGTCATCGTCATCCTCAGATTCTAATTCTCCCCAACATGACGCAAGCATTACTTTCTTGAACTCCGTTTTGGTCTTTTCTCTCTTTGATTTTTCTTTGATTTTGTCCCAAATTGGATAATCTTTGATCATGTGATCTTGTTGACCGCACTTAAAACATCCTCTCTTGAAGAATGTTTGTTTGGTGTCAGTTTTCTTTTTGTCGACCGTTTTGTTGTTAGGGTTTTTGTATCTACCCTTGAAAACTGCTTTCTTAAATCGTCTTGCGAATATAAATGTTTCGTTCTCAAGTTCTTCTTCGCATACTTCGCTTGTGGAAGCTTGTAGAGCGACGCCCTTTCCTTTGGAATCGTCATCATCCTTATTTAGCATGATCTCATGAGCCATCAGAGATCCAATAAGTTCTTGGTAAGTAATCTGAGATAGATCTCGTGCTTCCTCTATAGCTGTGACCTTTGGTTGCCACTTTTTGGTGAGACTTCTGAAAATCTTTCGAATGATATCCTCGGAATCGATCTTTCTACCAAGGTTTCGCAGTTCATTAATAATACAAGAAAATCGTGCAGACATGCTATCAATAGATTCATTCTTTTCCATATTGAAAAGTTCATATTTTTGAATAAGCAAATCTATACGATGTTTCCTGACTGCGGTTGTTCCTTCGTAGGCAAGTTCGAGACCATCCCATATTTCCTTAGCGGAATTACAAGATGAGAATCTATCAAATCGTAACATTTCGTGTTTTAAAGCTTATGTAAGTGCCACTTGTGATGGCTTTATGCTTGTTATATGTTTCGTTACTGTTATGGGATGGTGAACTTTGGGGACGAAGTTCATTTTAAGGGGGGAAGACTGTAATACTCCGTATTTTATTTTAATTGTATTCTTTTATATCGGTGTTTGTATGGTTATTCGATAATTTATATTCGATAATTCAATTATCAAAGAATGCTTTGATAATTTATAATAATTAAGCGAAGGGTCGAGAATGGGTCGTATTTATCAAATACGTGTTTTGATATTTTATATGTTATTAACGTAATGTCGGGATCGAGCATTAGGGAATAGGTCGTGTTTGAATTTGAGGATGGGCTTCGATTTGCATGCCAACACAACATAGCCCATCTCAAAATTTCACTTATGCAAACACATCACCATACTCCTCCTTATGCCGCCTGACAAAACACACAAACCTAGACCACCTAAACCCTAATCGACAATCAGACGTTCATCGACAAACACCTGCCTCCATCAACACAGCCTTCAAACCCTACTTAACCTACAAACGTCTGCCACCGTGAGAACCCAAAACATGAACGAAGAACCACCATCATCACCATTTTCATCCGTATGCCAACATAGGTGAGTTTAACACCTCGTTCTTTTTACGTTTTAGACCGTTGACTGTGAGTAATATGTTATATATAATATTTGTAGTATGAGTAACTTCCCCATCGTCATAAAGCAACCATAGGACCACCGTGGCATCACTAAAACCACCATGGAAGTCGACATCAAGGGCGTGTTTATACTCTGTTTTCCGTATGAATTATTCTGTTCGTTTTTGCAATTCATTCGTCATGCTTTGGCAAATTTGGGTCATGGGTCATGAGTCATGTTAATGGTGTCATAATAGATGAGGTTGGGGGTGGTAAGGGATGCGTGGTGGCCGGAGCAGGCTATTTTGACAGCCTGTCCGTGAATGCAGGAACAGGGGAACCGTGGGTTGCTACGGGTTTGAGGATGATTCTTTCAGAGGGAGGTGTGGACTCGAAGGCTAGTGTTTGGCATTAGGGGGTAGTGGGAGATGCGGGGTGTCTTGGGAGGTGGCTAGTTGGGTTAGTGGTGGTGTTAGTAGGAAGTTATGGGGCTGTCTACAAAGGTTCGGTATAGCGGTGCATTGGAATGTTGTTAATGACCAGTGAGGTTTGGGCTAGTGTCGAGGCCTGCTAGGGTGGTGTCAAGGGTGGTGGTCAGTGCCTTTAGGTACGTCATGGTGCAGTGGTCACAACTACCATGGATGGGTGGTGGTTCTAACTCAGTAAGGCTGTCGTTAGGGTGTTGTAAGTGGGCTGTTTGAGGGCTGTTGATGGGATGGGCTGTTGGTGTTTTGCGGGTATGGGTCCTGGGTTTTGTCGAGTTATAGGAATGTTTTGGTCTCTTGGTGTTCTTATTATTATTATTATAATTATTATCATTCTACATTATTATTGTTTATTATTAATGCTAACATTAGTATTATTATTGTATTACTTGCCTTATTACCTTTATAATTGTATGATAATAATTTTACTAGTAATGAACATTGTTATTAGTATTTATTATGTTATTGTTATCACATCTTCCGGTTAGTATGTTAGTAAATCGTATTACTTTAAGTGGCATTACTATTTTGAGCAAGGTTGCTATTTCGAGAAAATTCCTATTTTGGGAAACTTTCCTTTTTTAGAAAGTTACTATATTTAGTAACTTTACGATTCTATGTATAAGATTTGGTAAAGGTTGTAATCGTTGAATAATATATGTTAGGTGACGGTTTCCGCGTGGAACATCTGGAGGAGTTGTTGACTGTCTTTCTGCGGTTGAGGTAGGGGATATATATATATATATATATATATATATATATATATATATATATATATATATATATATATATATCTGTGGATGCGTTATTGACATGACGTATATCTGTTGCTTATTATAAGATTTATATAACTGGTTGTGAATGTATTTTGAATCGTTGAATATTATCGATTATTGTGGAGAACGGGATTTGTGAAATGGGTCTTGTGATATGGGTCTTGTGATAAGGGACTTGTGTGATGGAAGGAACGGTGTGATGGAAGGTGTGGTGTGATAGAAGGAGTGGTGTGATGGAGGTGAAGTGGATGACTGGTGATATGGAGACGGTGTGGTGCTGTGATCTATTGTCATTTATGTTTTATTGATGTTTTCCTACTCAACCTCATGGTTGACCCTGTGTATTCGTGTGACACCTACGATGATCCGGAATGGGGAGTAGATTTTACAGGTCAGAGACAGTTGGATTAGGAGCACGGGCATGGAGAGAGACATGGCTTGGACCTACTTAGAATTAGATCACATACATAGGTGTAATTAGTTGTACCTTTTCTATGCGTAGTGTTGTAACATCAAAGTTTAAATTCTATCGGTTTTATATAAAGTACTTTGTATTGTTTTACTTTGTTATTCTCTACCTCGGGCTTTCCGAGATGGTAACAGCTCTATTTATTCGAGAATGTCTTGCTAAAGGCTCTTGAATAAATGGGGGTGTTACAAAGTGGTATCAGAGCGAACGATCCTCAGGCCTAAACCAAATGAATAAAAATGAACATACACTAGTACAGAAATGACTTTAGGCATGGAGAAATGGCAACGGTCATTAAAAATAGCCGTTGCCAATTATAAAAGGCAACGGTTGTTAACAACAACCGTTGCCGAATATATAGAAAAAACTCATACGGCAACGGTCCACTCAGAAACCGTTGCCATATGTATTTTTTGTACACAATTAAGGCAACGGTTTTGTAATGACCGTTGCCATATCTTCAGCTAAAATTTGGCGCAAAACTTATAATTTTGGCGGTATATACAATATTACCTAAACTCGTAAATTATATTACTCGTATTCCAAAAATTTATACTAAAAATATTAATTACATAAATTATATTAGTCGTAAGTTATATTACCCTTAGATTATATTACTCGTCTATTAATTAAATAAATTATATTACTCGTCATAATTTTATTAATTTCGCTCTATCAGCAATATCTTCGTCAATTTCGCTCTTCATCAATTTGCTCTATCAATTCCATCTATTTACTCTTCTTCAATCAGTCCATCATCGCCACAGGCAACGTGAGCCACAACGAGAAGACTTCCGCTGATTGTTATTGCTGACGACGCCATAATCACGAACAACCCTAATTCTGCGATCGGGTATTTTTTCTGGGCACGGTTTCTTGTTCAGTTTGGTATATGTATTTAATTATTTGCTTAATTTGATTTAGGGTAAGTTTAATTCGGTTTATATGTAATTGATTGTTAATGTAATTGATGGGTATTTCTGGATTATTGATGTATCGTGTATATGCAAACCCTAATTCTCTAATTCGAGTCAAAGTATATTCATATGTTTTGTTAGAGTGGATCTCGATCCTATATTATATTGTAAGTAAGAATGGAAGGTCCGGGGCCTTTCTCGTATTCTATTGTTCTTGTTTAGGATCATACATACTGTCTCTCATTTTAAGATTGGTGTGGATAGCTCTTATCCCGAAAGCTGGCTAAAGCATTAGCCCACTTTCTTTATGTGTATGAATTTGAATATGAATAGTTGGGTATTTCTGTCCGGTTTATTGTTGCTGATCTTCCTCCTGTGTGTTTGTTGTCTTTATTGGACAGAGAATCTTCCTCAATGTATGTGTATGTCTTCCTTATAAGGAATTGACCCGAGTGCACGAAAGCCCCATTCACACACGCGCCTACTTGTCCAATCAATAATCATATAATGACTCTCCCTGGGGATTGATTAGATGGTCTCGCTTTCTTATTCTTATATAGTGTCTAGTCTTTGTAAAGAAGAAAAGAAGGCACTTTGACAAGGAACTGTAACGTTTACTGAATAAGAAAGAGGAAGCTCAACTAAACTCACGAATAGGATCAGAGGGACTGTCCTGGCATAGTATTGGCTGGTGTGATAAAACCGTTCGGTCATTGTATGTTGGGCCAAATCCTTCTTTCTTATCTTAAGGGTATAAGATTTTTCTATCAGACTAGCTTTCTATCAGACTCGCGAAATCCTATAGTACTTCAGTTTGGGGAGAGAAGACTCGCGATAAGTGTTTTTCTTCTAATTTATATATTTTGATGATTTACTGTATTTTTATCCGTATTTTTTGATGTAATTTTTTTTCCGTGTCGTGCAGACGTTGACCAATTTTATCAGCGATGTGATCCTGGTAAGTCTGTTTAATTAGCTTGTAATCTTGTTTATTATGTGTAATTTTTTCCGTTCACCTGTCGACTATTGTCTACTTTATTAATTGTTGTTGCATTGATGTACTTTCATTGTAAATTTGATGTACTGGTACTGTAATTTGGTAACTATGAAACTAGTTTAATTCTGAAATGACTTGAAGGCAGCTAACATGAATTTTCGTTTGAACAGTCATTGTCAGTTTCAATGGCTGGTAAAGAATGGTTAAAAGTAGGCCTTACAAGTAAGGAATGTTGTAGTGTACTACTCTATATCTCGGTACTCCCTATGAAGTGATTAAGTTTATCGAAGTTGGACAATATCTATATTCTATTTAATTCAACTTAGCTATTTGAGAAATGTAGTATTGATTGAATATTTGAAATACAATTCAACTTAGCTGGTTGGCCCTTTTTGAGTTTCGCATCGAAGAAGCGACATGTGTGCTCATTTGAAACGATTCTCGGTGCTTTTGAGAACTCGTTTGTGAGCGTGGTGAAAATCTTATTTGCACCATGAGAAATGAAGCGTCTTTGCAAATTGGATTCTATTGCAAAGATAAGTACGTTCTTTATCGCACCCGCTTCCACAACGAATTCACTATAGGCTTGTGATACGTTAGCTCGATCCGTGGGGCCAGGGTTAGGTGGTAACGGCTCAGTCAAATACTTGAGCTAGCATACCATCAGCTACAGCTGCATTCCGTAATACAACCTCCCAGTCTGCAAAGTTGAACTTATTATTTTTCAGTCGCGTGGACTGATTCATGTGGTCCATAAAAGCCTTAAGCCAGGATTCTTTTCTTAGTGTGGCACTAGACATAGGGGCATCATTATGACCAGCCATAGTATTTGCAGTATTATTGTTTTGTTTAGATGAATTCTACATTGTAAAGAAGAAATTAAAACATAATAAGCATACCAACGTTGAAGAGTCTATTGATATAATATACTCAAGAAAGGGGGGGGGGGGTTGAATTGAGTATGCCTTCTTTTAAAATCTTCTTCGATGTGTGTGGATGTATGATGAATGTCGAGTAGAGCACGAATAAAATAGAGACACGATATTTTTGAAGTGGTTCAGTTTCACACTTTGAAATCTACGTCCACTATTCTCGATTAGTAAAATTAGTACCAACTCTGGATTACAATTTTATCAACCCTGCTCGTGCAACTTTGATGTTAGTTGCAACTCTATCCAGATACCGTTAAATATCTAGTTATGACAAGTACCGTTAAATACTTGTTTGTTGAACCATGTATTTAAATATATATTAAGTATATATGTTTATGTTTTGATAATGACAAGTCTAGCTATATATATATATATATATATATATATTATATACTCGTGCGTATAATCGTGTGCTAAGTGTATAGAATATTAGTAACAAGATCTAATCAATCAAGCATAAAAGATTCAAGTATGTTAGTCAATGGATTGACTAAATCGAAGATTGAAAGAAGATCGCAAGTGCAAATAGTGAACTAAAGACATACTTATCAACTATAGCTTTAGTATGAGATTGGTTCAAGTTATAGCACATAGCTATAACTCTATATAGAAGAAATGATCGATATATGTGTGATAGTTGAAACGATTTTAGTTTCCAAAGTTATCGTGGACAATTAGTGTTTAATTGGTATTCTGTTTTTAGAATATGGAATTATTAATCTTAATGTGTTAATATAAAATATCTTTTAGTGAAAAAGGAATAAATAATTTTCTTATGAGTTAATTATTTATTTCTAATAAATTGAGGATTTTTATATAACCATAATTGTCAAAATAATACAATCTAAATATGGTTTGATACGGTTTTGGAAAACGTGTATCATGTCACGTTCCATAGAACGTGTGGGATGAAATTAAGTAAATATTATGTATTTATTTAAAATCCTAAAACAAACTAGATTATATTATGGAATATAATTTATTATATTTTGACATAGTTTAGGAAGTTGATTTCTAGAATAATAATTTCAAAAATTTTACTTTTTATTAATAATTAAAGCAAATTTATTTATTTTTAAAAAAATTCCGAAACTACAAAATTATTATTACTTAAAAAATTATTATTATTATTGATTAATTAACTAAAACAAAAATTTAGAAGATAAATTCCAAAAATATTAATTAATTGTACTACATATTATAGAAATATTTATTTTACAAATAAAATCTTTCAATTATGTCAAGAGAATAAAATTTAAACAAAATAACAAAATTTCTTAAATTAATACTAACTACATGTTAACTAGACTTGTAAAATTACTAAATTACCCTAAAACTAACTAATGTGGTTTAAGTTGGGTTATCTACGTCGCGCAACATGATTGGTCGTGTATAGACTTTTCCATACACAATGTGTATCTGTAGCCTTTTCCACAATATAGAGTTATAGCTATGAGCTATAACTTGAATCAATCTTGTACTAAAGCTATAGTTGATAAGTATAACTTTAGTTCATTAGGCACGCTTGTGGTCTTGTATCAATCTTCGACTTAGCCAATTTATTGACTAAAAAACTTGAGTCTTTTATACTTGATGGATTAGATCTTGTTACTAATATTCTGTACACTTAGCACACGATTATACGCACGAGTATATAATATATATATAGCTAGACTTATCATTATCAAAACATAAACATATATACTTAATATATATTTAAATACATGTTTCAACAAATTCCCCCTTTTTGATGATGGCAAGTCTTTCTTAGATTTGTGTCTAAGTGTTCGTTCCCCCTCAATATAATAATGGTCATTCATAGCAAATATTAACTTAGGGTTTTTATCTTCTAACTATCCCATATCCTTTAAGAACCCTAAGAGACAATGAATTACGACAAGGAGCAAGCTTAGGCAAATTCTAAATCTAAGTCGCATTTTTCCCCCCTCATGACATCATCGAAAAGATGAGAACAAAGACATGAAACGACTAGAATAATATACGATGAAACATAAGCAAGCATGTAAAAATGAGTCGAAAGATATGAACACACAGATTATCATACAAGCACATACAAATGTTAAAAATATACACAACAAATCCGAATATACTAAAGCCGATGGGCCGAATATTTAACAATGTTTAAGAAAATGGGCCGGCTAAGGATAGGAATATAATGGGCCAGGCAAAAGATGGCGATGTTAATGGTCCATAAGCAAAAGAGGATAAAAGGGAACCCGAGGGAGGCAAAAAAAACAGGGCCTCAGATTCAGTGGGCCAGGGAAAAGGATTTGGGCCACAATTGGAAAGTTTTTAGAAGTCCACCACCGGACTTAACAACAGCAACACCAAAACAACAACCGAAAACGAAAACCAAGATTATTGAGAACGGAATCAGGAACGAGAGCTGGAAGCAGGAGTCTTGGCATAAGGACTGACATATTCGGGTCGGGTACGGTATTCAAGAGTCTCCAACCTGTCCAAACAACTATTAACATTCCGACCTTGAGCATTGAGAGCTAATTCGAAGTTAAGAACTTTGAGCGAAAGTGCCTTGACGGCCTCAAGTGCTTGACTCGCATCCTTTCGCAACAATCCGTGGTCTCTTACCATGGCTCCTCCTTGAGTCGTAAGGAAGGAGACACGGTCACTAAGGACCAACAACTCCGAGCACACAACAGAGACATCCGAGCCCAATTTACCGAGTTGCTTGTCAACCTTCGTCATCCATGCCCTTAAATCATCCTCAAATCCATGACTCCTCTTGGCCTTACTACCTCCTGCCTCGTCTCTTTCCTTTTTCACTTCACACAAACCAAGAAGTTGATCTACCTTAGCCTCAAGAACCGTGAATGAAGGTGAAGGATTAGGCGAGGGTTCCACACCTACATTCTTTCCAAAAGTGAGATCAACCCCTTCAAAACATATACCCATCAATTTTAAGAGTTTGTCACACATCCTATCACGAGGTTTGATACCAAAGCTAGAATCATCCACAACCCCTTTCTTTAACAAGAGCTCGGACACCCACATCCCATAAGGAATGTCGAGTGTGGAGCAAGCTTTCTCCTTCACAAGAATACTAGAAACATCAACGATTTTGTTACAAACAAGAGATGCCAAATCGATTTTGATCCCCTCCAACCAACTATACACTGCTACTGCCTCAATACTAGACAGTTTATCCCGACCTCCTCTCCTTGGTAAAACCGTGTTCCACAAGAAGTTAACAAACAACTTTAATTTCGGAGAAAAGGAAACAGTTAACAGAGGACTATTTTCTGTTGCGGATTCATCGAAATATTTCTTAATAACCATTTTTTGTTCCTTAGACACCACACTCCACTCCTTCTTAGGATCAAGAATAAGACCGTCTTGATCAAGCTTAAAAACATCACAGAAATCAGACTTAGATACCAACACATCTTTTCCATTCACTATAGCGCGTAATCCGTCATCACACCCTTTCACAGACGCAAATAATTGAACTTTTTCAATTGGAAAAATCAACCCAAAGAAATTACTAATGTACTCCCAACCCTGAAACTTCAAGAACTCTTTGAAAAATCCTAAAGACTTCGAATTAGCGACCCAAGACGTCAGATAATAACGACCCACATGAATAGAGTAAGGTAGGACACGATCAATTAACATACCTTCGTTTTTGGTCATTCGAACCTTTTCAAGACCCGCTCTAGTTGCTTCTATGGAATATTCTTGAAACAGAGGGCGCGGATTTTTTGAATGGGACCCAAGTTCTTGCATGCCCTCAGAGATGGAGGAGATGAGCGGTAGAGTTTTCGTCGTTTGCCGTTGTCTGGTGTCGGAGCTGCAGTGGCGATAGGTGTCGGTGAAGGTGGAAAGGGTTTCTTATTTTGGGAACGAGTGGCGCGTAAGGGAGGCATTATGGTTGTGGTGAGAAATGGTGGTATTTGGTCGATTTTTGGTGAAGATCTTGACGGATTTTAATGGAGTTTTATGGAGGTTTGGAGTTTTGGAGTTATTAATGGAGTTTAAGGAATTTGAGGGGAGGTTTGGGTTTGAGGACGGTAATAATGGAAGTGGGTTGGGGTAAGTAGAGGGAGTGGTAATTGTAAATGTAGGTAGTTGGGTAATAGTGTAGGGTCTAGGTGATAGGGACACGTGGGAGGAAGTGGTGGGAGTAGTGGGGTAAGGTCACACGGTTTCCGTGTATAAGAAGGTAAGTTTTGGTGTTGTTCTTTTTCTTTTATTTTGTTAATATGGTTGATATATATATATATATATATATGTGTATTATTATGTATAGTGTATAAAACGTAACGTAAGTATGTGCGTAAGATGAATTTTAATATGTGACGTATTATTGTTTTGAGACTGATTGTGTACACACGCATATATGGAAAGTATAATATAACTATGCTCACATAATTTTCTTCGAATACACACATACACATGCAGCGGAGTATACGGACACAGTCATATAATCTCATCTAAACCGTAGTCAATCATTGGGTTATTTTTGCTTTTAAGATTTGAATAGGTGCCACCGATTAAACCAATTTCCAATCGCAAAGTCTTAAAGCGTTCTCTAGCCAATGGTTTAGTGAAGATATCTGCCCATTGTTTTTCCGTACTACAAAATTCCAATTTTATATTTTTCTTTTCAACATGGTCTCGTAGAAAGTGGTGTCTAATTTCAATATGTTTAGTTCTCGAGTGCTGGGCTGGGTTTTTAGATATAATAATAGCACTCGTATTATCACATAAAATAGGCACACATCCAACATCAATACCATAATCATGTAATTGTTGCTTTAACAATAAGAGTTGAGAACATACCAGTGCGGCTGCAATATATTCTGCTTCAGCAGTTGAGAGAGCGACAGAGTTTTGTTTCTTGGATCCCCAAGATATAATACAAGGACCTACAAAGGTAGCAAGTCCGGAGGTACTTTTTCTGTCTCAGGAGCATCCTGCATAATCCGCATCTGAATATCCTACTATATTAAAGTTACAGTCCATAGGATACCATAGATATAACTTTGAGGTTCCAATTAGGTATCTTAATATTCTCTTAACCGCAATCATGTGCGATTCTTTTGGTGCAGATTGGAATCTCGCAAATACACAGACACTAAACATTATATCTGGACGACTTGCAGTAAGATAGAGAAGTGAGCAAATCATACCTCGGTAAGTTGTTTCGTCTACAGACGTATTTTTGTTGATGTACTTTGATTCCTTCTTCAGTTTGTTGTATTTGAAGTCCAAGGAAGAATTTTAGTTCTCCCATCATAGTCATCTCGAATTCAGAAGTCATCAACTCAGAGAAGTACTTGCACAACTTTATATTAGTTGAGCCAAAAATAATATCGTCAACATAGATCTGAACGACCAGTAGATCTGAGTTCTCGCTCTTAAGAAATAAGGTTTTATCCACATATCCTCTCTTGAATCCACTCTCCAATAAGAATTTTGATAACCTGTTGTACCATGCTCTTGGTGCTTGTTTGAGGCCATAAAGAGCTTTGTCCAATTTGAATACATGATCCTTGAGTTTGCTGTCAGGAAATCCAGGAGGTTGTTCAACAAATACTTCCTCTTGGAGATAGCCATTAAGAAAGACATTCTTAACGTCCATCTGAAATAGCTTCATTCCCTTGTGTGCGGCAAATGCAATGAGTAGTCTTATTGCCTCAAGACGAGCAACAGGAGCAAAGGTCTCGTCATAATCGATCCCTTCCTGTTGGTTGTATCCTTTAACCACTAGTCTGGCCTTACTTCGCACAATGACTACAGTGTCTTCCAATTTGTTTCTGAATACTCATCTAGTTCCAATAACAGATATGTCCTTAGGTCGAGGAACAAGATGCCAAACTTTGTTTCTTTCAAATTGCTGGAGTTCTTCTTGCATGACAATTATCCAGTCTGGATCTTTGAGAGCTTCCTTGATATTTGAAGGTTCAATGGTAGAGAGACAGGAGTAGAATGATCAAAAGTTATTTAAGCTCCTTCGAGTGTGAACTCCATCTGTCAGGCGTCCTATGATATTCACTACTACAAAAAAGGCCAAAGAAACCTGTTGAAAAAGGCCTTAGACACCTCTTAAGTGTCTAGGTCATAGGTGTCTTTGGTTAAGAAACTTGTTGGAGGAACTGGTGTCTTATCTAACAATTAAAGAGACTTGATTTTAATAATAACTGGTGTCTTTGACTTATACCTGTTATCAATTATGTCCGGTGTCTTTGGCATATATCTATGACACCACTCTCATCTACCCCCGGTGTCTTTGGCATATATCTATGACACCACTCTCATCTATACCCGGTGTCTTTGACATATATCTATGACACCACTCTCATCTAAACCCGGTGTCTTTGCTTTTGGCGTTTTTGACCGGTTTTTTTTATTAAATACGGCTACATACAACACCTACTACTACGTACCTATTACATTTATGAAAATACATACGAAATACATACAACTGCACCTCATAATCATTCTTTTTAATCAAAATCAAAATAAGTTGAGTTGTTACAAATTCAATATATATCCAATCTTCTGACCAAGACAACAATTATTTCCACCAATAATAAAGAAATAATCGCAACATAGTTCGTATTTTTCAACTAAGAAAGTTGGACAAAAGCACACTAGCTACCTGCTAATAAACTAATAAGTTGATATCAGCAGTGGTAAGGGGGTTTCCCAGCATTAATTTTAATTCTTCCCCTGGTAATAGCAGTAGCTTGATCAGTTAAGATATCAGGGTGCATGGCTTATGGTAGCATCAAAATAGGCTTTATTTCGTTGTATCCAAATGAAATAATAGCAGGCATCAAGGAGAGTAGCATGAAGTTTCCTATGACGCAGCTTAGGATGAGTATTCAGAATCTTTTGTAGAGTGGGAGAGTAACCAGTCTGTTGAAAGATGCTGCTCATGAATCTCTGACTCTGTGACTGTAAGCACATTCAAAGAAGAGATGATGGTGAGTTTCAGTATCTTGTTGATAGAGACAACACAGGTCATCAGTAGTTTAGTGCATCTCATTCTGCAAATTTTTTCATTTACATTCAGACCTTCATTCATAACAATCCAGCATATAAGGGCATGTTTTGGGACATTCCAAGAGTTCCAGACAAAAGCAGTCCAGTTGAGAAGGCTTGAGGGAGGCTTAAGCCCTTTATAACCACTTTTAAGCCATTCAAAACCACTAAGTATATTAGGGCAACCCTATAAACACCAATAAATCCGAGTTCCAAAAGCTCATCATAAAGGCAAACTGGCAAACTAGCAATGTGGTTAGTTAACATTCGTTATTTCATACAATTAGACATTATCAAGCAATATTAGTTGGCAAAGCTTAAAAACAACCAATAATTCTGAGTTCCAAAAGATGATCACAAAGGAAAACTAGTAAACCCGCAATCTAATTCGTTACAACGAGTTATCTGTTACAATTAGACACTATCACACATTATTATCTGGCAAAGCTCGAAAAAACAATAATTCTGAGCTACAAAAGCTAATCACCAAGGCAGACACATAAAGTCCCATTGTGATTTATTAATATCGATTGGCTCACACAAATGAACACCATCACACTAAACTAACTAGAAAAGCTTTGAAATTTACTACATTATTTACGACCTAACCGCATAAATATCATTCCAAATCAACAAAAAACAACAAATTTATAGCAACAGAATATAGCAAAACTACAACAAATATCGCCTAACAAATCAAATTAATAAAAAAAGACCTGAATTTTGGCATCATGAGTAGCAACAAAAACTTCCAGGATGATGACTGCTCAAGGAATGAACATCAAGCTTGTAATTATGCTATGGCATCGACATGGATGCATCTGATGCCTGAGATTCAATTATTTTCACACAAAAAAATAGTCAAATGCAGAAGACAATATGAGGCCTGAAGGCATAGGAGCATTCATCTATGTACAAAATAGATTGCACTTGAACAAGATTCAACTGCATCCATGCAGTAGTTAGAACATCAAATGTGTGCAATCCAGGAGAACATAGACATATATCCTTCATTTGGCATACCACGTTTTTTCTACTCCATTTGAACTGGCCACCCGCAAAAACATAGAACGCAAAATGTCGTAAATCATCTACTTCAGCATCCTCCATAGGCTGAGAGAACAAATAATAACGCCAGAAAAGGTAGAATTACTACCTAAATAAATTGACAATGGACGCTGAAACAATTAGTTCATCTACAACAAAAGTACACATTTTATTTCAAGTATATATCAGAGTAGGGAAGGGTAACTTCATCCCAAAAAGTAGATCATTTGTACCAAAAATGTTATACTTCAACATATAGAGGTGATAAAAAGAAGAATAGATGTGGGAAAAACATTTATTAGGTTTTAGCAAGCACATACTACACACGTTTTTTAGGTGAGGAGCGAGAGGTGATTGTTAAGTATGACAAATATAGGAAAGAAATAATATTTAGTGACATGGCTTAAGAAACAGGTAGTGCCTAGCGGACATTTTTATCAACAGAGAACTATGTACTTCTCATAGTCCTTTCAAGTAACTACTTCGTATATGGCAATTGGTAATCCTCTTTGTAAAGCGGCCTAGCCGCATGGGCTACCACATTAGCTAAAACACCAAGCAAACATTGAATTTGTATTGTGTATTCATATCATGGCACTTAGTAATATGTATTGAATATATTCATACTAGGTCTTTGTATTAGGCGTTCTATGAATTAGACAAATAATCTACATCATCACAACTTCACAAGTACCTTTAGAGTGATATTAGCCTTCTAGGTCTAGGAAAGGGCTATCAAAGATACAATCCAAGAATCCAGTTCATTATGTAAACATGAAAGCGAAATAAACACTGAAAAGTGGAACTGCTATAAATGTAAATTGCGAAAGACTAATAGACTCAATTTCACAAGCAAATAAGTTGGCGTATGGAAATACAACACTCATCATCTGAAGAAATTAAGTTTCAACACTAGCTTATTCTGCTACCATCACAAGGCGTTCAACCTGGATAATTCAAAAAACCAAATATGAAACACAACTCTCATCAATCTAGCATTTCATCCTTACACTATTCATACCTCAGTTTCAGCTACTACACTTCTCCTATGCTCTTCAGTAATCTTCTTTTCTGTAGCCAACTCTTCAAAAGGATCTAAAAAAATCTACAACCAGTTTAAAACCAACGATTAACATCAATCCAGCAACAAATGATTAATATCTACAACAGCGGAGGAAGACGCTCACCTTCATATTTGATCGGATAATCATCCAATAAATGAAACCACGACTCTCTGAACGAAAAATCGCCTTCGTGCTAATCAAACAAATTAAACATTCAAATTAACAACAATTAGCATAACAAAATCAAATATGATTAAAATACTAATGAAGATCGATTGATTGAATTAAGCATAGGTAAAATTAGGAAAAAAAAGCTAGGTTTAGAGAGGTTTAAGAGAAATTGGGGGAAACGTGGAGAGTGAAGAAAATGGCGAAAGTGGCGAGCACGAGAATCACCAAATCACGTTTTCCCTCGGTCTATATTTCATAGGTGTCTTAGGTTAAGAAATCGGTTTTAGGTTCAACACATTTGTCATCTTGTTTTAAGAAACCAGTTTTCACAAATAAACGGTCTCTTATTTTAAGAAACCATCTTAAAATTTAACAGGTTTCTTATTAGTGGTGGCTTTGACGTTTTTTGTAGTAGTGATTGTCCAAAGGATGAGAGCCTTTGTATCTCCAGTTCCTTGATTGATTATTTGCATTACCTGAACTTGACTCGGGATTTTGATTTGTTCCCCCTGAATCCAAACCTGGCGTTATAGTGGGGTCAGGTGTAACTCTGACCTCTTCCCTTTGGTTTTGATTCAAAGTTATAGCTTCATCAGCTGTAACTCTGGGTTCCAAGTTATTGGTTTGAGAGTTATCTACAGTATCATCAACTGTTGCTTCATCTCTCGTAATGTTTTCTCCCAAGGTAAGTTCATCATGAATTCCTTGAGGTTCTCCTTCTTCAATTTCCATTTCAGGAGGATCTTCCTTTGATAACCTGAAATCAGGTTCGTCCAGGTTTTCCTCTACGTCCTGTAATGGCTTATCGAAGACATTATTTTCATCAAAGATAACATGAATACTTTCTTCTATGCATAGAGTACGTTTGTTAAAAACTTTGTAGGTTTTACTATGATCTGAATATCCTATAAAGATTGCTTCATCACTTCTAGGGTTAAATTTGCTTAATCGGTTTTTACCATTGTTGTGAACGAAGCATTTACTATCGAAACATCTTAAATGAGATATGTTTGGTTTACGACCTCGAAGAAGTTCATAAGGTGTCTTTTTAAGGATAGGTTTAATCATAGCACGGTTATGAATATAGCAAGTTGTACTAATAGCCTCAGCCCAAAAGTTTCTAGGTAGACCACTACAAAGAAGCATTGTTCTAGCCATGTCTTCTAGGGTTTTGTTCATTTGTTCTACGACTCCACTCTGTTGAGGGGTTCTAGGGGCCGAGAAGTTATGTCCAACGTCGTTGGTTTTACAGAACTCAATAAAAGCATGATTGTCGAACTCTGTTCCATGGTCAGTACGGATTATTACTAGGTTTGATTTATATTTGTATTGGACAAGTTTCATGAGACTAACAAATTCATCGAATGTTTCGTCTTTAGAATGAAGAAAGATTGGCCAAACAAATCTAGAGTAATCATCAACTAGAACGAAAACCTACCTGGAACCACCTCTGCTTCTTACCTTCATAGGGCCACATAGATCCATGTGTACTAGTTCAAGAGCTTGTTCTGTGCTTACCACTCTTTTTGGCTTGAAAGATGATCTGACGTGTTTACATCGTGCACATGTGTCACACATCTTTTCTTAATCAAATTTGATCTTTGTGAGACCTTCGACCAAGTCCCATCTTTTCAGCTTACTTAGAATAGGTGAGCTAATATGACCAAATCTCTTATGCCATAGACATGGATCATCTAACGTAACTTTCATGCATGAGAGAGAGTCAGCAGGTACAGCATTTAAATCAATCATATAAACATTTTTCATCCTGTGACCTTCAAGTATTACTTTACTGGTGCCTTCTAAGATTATACGACATATATCTGAATGAAAAACTACTTTATTTCCTTTGTCGCATAATTGAGATATACTAATGAGATTGTGTTTAAGACCACTTACAAGATATATATATCATTTATAGTATGAGAGGATGAAATACCTATCTTACCAATTCCGATGATCTTAACCTTTTTTTTTATCACCGAAGGTGACTTTACCTCCGTCAAAAGGTTTTAGGGTTTGGAATAGATTTACGTCGCCTGTCATATGTCTTGAGCATCCACTGTCGAGATACCATAGGTTATTTTCCTTAGCGACATACTGCATGAATAATTTCAAAGACAGGATTTAGGTACCCAAGCATACTTGGGTCCTTTGTTGTTAGTAATCACAAATACATCTTCCTTTTTAACCCAGACTTGTCTTACATAGTTTTGTCTATAATGGTAGTAGTTGGGTTTTGATGTTTTTGTGTATGTCTTAGTTTGAACTCTTGGTGACCAATTTTTGTGTGTTGTTTGTTGAGGAGTTTGTTTGATTCTGTTTTTCTTTTCTTCGTAATCGAATGTCATGTCGTAGAACCATCTGTGGTCAATATTTCTTTCCTCAACTTTGTCATCATCACTATCAGAGACGGAAATAGTGTCGTTTGGTATTCCTAAGGATTTAACAAACTTAACTCCGGTTTTAAAATCTTGTGCGTGTTTCACACAGTTTTCTCGGAGATCACCAGTATGGCCGCAGTAAGTGCATATTAAATACTCAGGTAAGTCTGCATATTTTCTTCTTCTAAAGTCTCGGTCTGTTGGGCTTTGCTTACACTTTGAGTGATCCCTTCTTCCATAACACTCGTGGCCGAATCCCATCTTCATGTTATTGTCAGATTGTTCAGTCAGGAAGTTTAGAACGTTAGTGCTCCTTCCCATTTATCATGAACTTTCCGAGCGTGAAGAAGGAGGTCTTTTAAGGAGTCTATTTCCTTTTTACATTCACTGTGGTCAATGTTACTAGACTCTTTTAGGTTTTGAATGTCCTTATGAAAATCTGAAACTATATTGGCATGTTCTTTCTTGACTTTAGTTAGATTGAATTCTAGATCCATAATTTTGCTTTCGAGGATCTCAACTTCTTCTAGATGAGTCTCATCTTCGACCATAATCGAAGATTTGGACTTTAGAAGCTCATTTGCCTTTCTCAATTCTGAAGTTATAGCTTCATTAGCTATAACTTTGGATTGAAGCTCTTTGATGTTGAGTTTTAGTTTTGAGGTTATAGCTTCATTAGCTATAGCTTTAGACTCAAGAACGTTTTTCTCAGACATAACTGTTTCCAACTTAGCATTGGTTTCAATGCTTATTTTGGATTTCAGTTTCTTAGCTTTGGCTTTCAGAAGTTGATTTTCTTCAGCAATATCGAGGATCTGTTCCTTCAAGTCATCTAACTCAAGACTTTGTTCATGACATTGGTCTAGGGATTTCTCAAAATATTTAATTAACATAGGCTTAGACAAATTTTTAACTTGACTTTTGAGTTGAAGAAAATTTATCTCTTCGTCGTCGTCGTCTGAGTCGGATTCTCCAAGGAGATACATATGAGATGCGTCATCTTCATCGTTGTCGTTTGAGATTAGATCTAGGCTGACGTTGCTTAGGCACAAGTTTGCTACCTCATCTTCTTCTGAGTCATCGTCATCCTCAGATTCTAATTCTCCCCAACATGACGCAAGCATTACTTTCTTGAACTCCGTTTTGGTCTTTTCTCTCTTTGATTTTTCTTTGATTTTGTCCCAAATTGGATAATCTTTGATCATGTGATCTTGTTGACCGCACTTAAAACATCCTCTCTTGAAGAATGTTTGTTTGGTGTCAGTTTTCTTTTTGTCGACCGTTTTGTTGTTAGGGTTTTTGTATCTACCCTTGAAAACTGCTTTCTTAAATCGTCTTGCGAATATAAATGTTTCGTTCTCAAGTTCTTCTTCGCATACTTCGCTTGTGGAAGCTTGTAGAGCGACGCCCTTTCCTTTGGAATCGTCATCATCCTTATTTAGCATGATCTCATGAGCCATCAGAGATCCAATAAGTTCTTGGTAAGTAATCTGAGATAGATCTCGTGCTTCCTCTATAGCTGTGACCTTTGGTTGCCACTTTTTGGTGAGACTTCTGAAAATCTTTCGAATGATATCCTCGGAATCGATCTTTCTACCAAGGTTTCGCAGTTCATTAATAATACAAGAAAATCGTGCAGACATGCTATCAATAGATTCATTCTTTTCCATATTGAAAAGTTCATATTTTTGAATAAGCAAATCTATACGATGTTTCCTGACTGCGGTTGTTCCTTCGTAGGCAAGTTCGAGACCATCCCATATTTCCTTAGCGGAATTACAAGATGAGAATCTATCAAATCGTAACATTTCGTGTTTTAAAGCTTATGTAAGTGCCACTTGTGATGGCTTTATGCTTGTTATATGTTTCGTTACTGTTATGGGATGGTGAACTTCGGGGACGAAGTTCATTTTAAGGGGGGAAGACTGTAATACTCCGTATTTTATTTTAATTGTATTCTTTTATATCGGTGTTTGTATGGTTATTCGATAATTTATATTCGATAATTCAATTATCAAAGAATGCTTTGATAATTTATAGTAATTAAGCGAAGGGTCGAGAATGGGTCGTATTTATCAAATACGTGTTTTGATATTTTATATGTTATTAACGTAATGTCGGGATCGAGCATTAGGGAATAGGTCGTGTTTGAATTTGAGGATGGGCTTCGATTTGCATGCCAACACAACATAGCCCATCTCAAAATTTCACTTATGCAAACACATCACCATACTCCTCCTTATGCCGCCTGACAAAACACACAAACCTAGACCACCTAAACCCTAATCGACAATCAGACGTTCATCGACAAACACCTGCCTCCATCAACACAGCCTTCAAACCCTACTTAACCTACAAACGTCTGCCACCGTGAGAACCCAAAACATGAACGAAGAACCACCATCATCACCATTTTCATCCGTATGCCAACATAGGTGAGTTTAACACCTCGTTCTTTTTACGTTTTAGACCGTTGACTGTGAGTAATATGTTATATATAATATTTGTAGTATGAGTAACTTCCCCATCGTCATAAAGCAACCATAGGACCACCGTGGCATCACTAAAACCACCATGGAAGTCGACATCAAGGGCGTGTTTATACTCTGTTTTCCGTATGAATTATTCTGTTCGTTTTTGCAATTCATTCGTCATGCTTTGGCAAATTTGGGTCATGGGTCATGAGTCATGTTAATGGTGTCATAATAGATGAGGTTGGGGGTGGTAAGGGATGCGTGGTGGCCGGAGCAGGCTATTTTGACAGCCTGTCCGTGAATGCAGGAACAGGGGAACCGTGGGTTGCTACGGGTTTGAGGATGATTCTTTCAGAGGGAGGTGTGGACTCGAAGGCTAGTGTTTGGCATTAGGGGGTAGTGGGAGATGCGGGGTGTCTTGGGAGGTGGCTAGTTGGGTTAGTGGTGGTGTTAGTAGGAAGTTATGGGGCTGTCTACAAAGGTTCGGTATAGCGGTGCATTGGAATGTTGTTAATGACCAGTGAGGTTTGGGCTAGTGTCGAGGCCTGCTAGGGTGGTGTCAAGGGTGGTGGTCAGTGCCTTTAGGTACGTCATGGTGCAGTGGTCACAACTACCATGGATGGGTGGTGGTTCTAACTCAGTAAGGCTGTCGTTAGGGTGGTGTAAGTGGGCTGTTTGAGGGCTGTTGATGGGATGGGCTGTTGGTGTTTTGCGGGTATGGGTCCTGGGTTTTGTCGAGTTATAGGAATGTTTTGGTCTCTTGGTGTTCTTATTATTATTATTATAATTATTATCATTCTACATTATTATTGTTTATTATTAATGCTAACATTAGTATTATTATTGTATTACTTGCCTTATTACCTTTATAATTGTATGATAATAATTTTACTAGTAATGAACATTGTTATTAGTATTTATTATGTTATTGTTATCACATCTTCCGGTTAGTATGTTAGTAAATCGTATTACTTTAAGTGGCATTACTATTTTGAGCAAGGTTGCTATTTCGAGAAAATTCCTATTTTGGGAAACTTTCCTTTTTTAGAAAGTTACTATATTTAGTAACTTTACGATTCTATGTATAAGATTTGGTAAAGGTTGTAATCGTTGAATAATATATGTTAGGTGACGGTTTCCGCGTGGAACATCTGGAGGAGTTGTTGACTGTCTTTCTGCGGTTGAGGTAGGGGATATATATATATATATATATATATATATATATATATATATATATATATATATATATATATATATATATATCTGTGGATGCGTTATTGACATGACGTATATCTGTTGCTTATTATAAGATTTATATAACTGGTTGTGAATGTATTTTGAATCGTTGAATATTATCGATTATTGTGGAGAACGGGATTTGTGAAATGGGTCTTGTGATATGGGTCTTGTGATAAGGGACTTGTGTGATGGAAGGAACGGTGTGATGGAAGGTGTGGTGTGATAGAAGGAGTGGTGTGATGGAGGTGAAGTGGATGACTGGTGATATGGAGACGGTGTGGTGCTGTGATCTATTGTCATTTATGTTTTATTGATGTTTTCCTACTCAACCTCATGGTTGACCCTGTGTATTCGTGTGACACCTACGATGATCCGGAATGGGGAGTAGATTTTACAGGTCAGAGACAGTTGGATTAGGAGCACGGGCATGGAGAGAGACATGGCTTGGACCTACTTAGAATTAGATCACATACATAGGTGTAATTAGTTGTACCTTTTCTATGCGTAGTGTTGTAACATCAAAGTTTAAATTCTATCGGTTTTATATAAAGTACTTTGTATTGTTTTACTTTGTTATTCTCTACCTCGGGCTTTCCGAGATGGTAACAGCTCTATTTATTCGAGAATGTCTTGCTAAAGGCTCTTGAATAAATGGGGGTGTTACAAAGTGGTATCAGAGCGAACGATCCTCAGGCCTAAACCAAATGAATAAAAATGAACATACACTAGTACAGAAATGACTTTAGGCATGGAGAAATGGCAACGGTCATTAAAAATAGCCGTTGCCAATTATAAAAGGCAACGGTTGTTAACAACAACCGTTGCCGAATATATAGAAAAAACTCATACGGCAACGGTCCACTCAGAAACCGTTGCCATATGTATTTTTTGTACACAATTAAGGCAACGGTTTTGTAATGACCGTTGCCATATCTTCAGCTAAAATTTGGCGCAAAACTTATAATTTTGGCGGTATATACAATATTACCTAAACTCGTAAATTATATTACTCGTATTCCAAAAATTTATACTAAAAATATTAATTACATAAATTATATTAGTCGTAAGTTATATTACCCTTAGATTATATTACTCGTCTATTAATTAAATAAATTATATTACTCGTCATAATTTTATTAATTTCGCTCTATCAGCAATATCTTCGTCAATTTCGCTCTTCATCAATTTGCTCTATCAATTCCATCTATTTACTCTTCTTCAATCAGTCCATCATCGCCACAGGCAACGTGAGCCACAACGAGAAGACTTCCGCTGATTGTTATTGCTGACGACGCCATAATCACGAACAACCCTAATTCTGCGATCGGGTATTTTTTCTGGGCACGGTTTCTTGTTCAGTTTGGTATATGTATTTAATTATTTGCTTAATTTGATTTAGGGTAAGTTTAATTCGGTTTATATGTAATTGATTGTTAATGTAATTGATGGGTATTTCTGGATTATTGATGTATCGTGTATATGCAAACCCTAATTCTCTAATTCGAGTCAAAGTATATTCATATGTTTTGTTAGAGTGGATCTCGATCCTATATTATATTGTAAGTAAGAATGGAAGGTCCGGGGCCTTTCTCGTATTCTATTGTTCTTGTTTAGGATCATACATACTGTCTCTCATTTTAAGATTGGTGTGGATAGCTCTTATCCCGAAAGCTGGCTAAAGCATTAGCCCACTTTCTTTATGTGTATGAATTTGAATATGAATAGTTGGGTATTTCTGTCCGGTTTATTGTTGCTGATCTTCCTCCTGTGTGTTTGTTGTCTTTATTGGACAGAGAATCTTCCTCAATGTATGTGTATGTCTTCCTTATAAGGAATTGACCCGAGTGCACGAAAGCCCCATTCACACACGCGCCTACTTGTCCAATCAATAATCATATAATGACTCTCCCTGGGGATTGATTAGATGGTCTCGCTTTCTTATTCTTATATAGTGTCTAGTCTTTGTAAAGAAGAAAAGAAGGCACTTTGACAAGGAACTGTAACGTTTACTGAATAAGAAAGAGGAAGCTCAACTAAACTCACGAATAGGATCAGAGGGACTGTCCTGGCATAGTATTGGCTGGTGTGATAAAACCGTTCGGTCATTGTATGTTGGGGCAAATCCTTCTTTCTTATCTTAAGGGTATAAGATTTTTCTATCAGACTAGCTTTCTATCAGACTCGCGAAATCCTATAGTACTTCAGTTTGGGGAGAGAAGACTCGCGATAAGTGTTTTTCTTCTAATTTATATATTTTGATGATTTACTGTATTTTTATCCGTATTTTTTGATGTAATTTTTTTTCTGTGTCGTGCAGACGTTGACCAATTTTATCAGCGATGTGATCCTGGTAAGTCTGTTTAATTAGCTTGTAATCTTGTTTATTATGTGTAATTTTTTCCGTTCACCTGTCGACTATTGTCTACTTTATTAATTGTTGTTGCATTGATGTACTTTCATTGTAAATTTGATGTACTGGTACTGTAATTTGGTAACTATGAAACTAGTTTAATTCTGAAATGACTTGAAGGCAGCTAACATGAATTTTCGTTTGAACAGTCATTGTCAGTTTCAATGGCTGGTAAAGAATGGTTAAAAGTAGGCCTTACAAGTAAGGAATGTTGTAGTGTACTACTCTATATCTCGGTACTCCCTATGAAGTGATTAAGTTTATCGAAGTTGGACAATATCTATATTCTATTTAATTCAACTTAGCTATTTGAGAAATGTAGTATTGATTGAATATTTGAAATACATTCACAATTGAAATGACGTGGTTAGCTTTAGAAAACAAATATTAGTGCCTTGCCACTTTATATCTCAGCACCTTGTGCGTGAATTTGCTCAAATCTTGATATTCATTGATTTGTGTGTGAAGCAAGGATTAGGGGCTTATAATAACTATCATGGTAGTTTGTTTGTTGGAAGAGAACACTGTAGAAAATAATTGGCTGGTGCTCAATTGCCTTCAAGAACTTATTTATAACGTTTCTGCCATGAAAGATTGTGCTTGGTGGTTCACTTATATTTGGTATGTAAACATTCTTTGTTTTATTCCGTAACTTCCATGTATAGAGTAGTGAGTGGAATTGCTCTTGAACATACACTGGCCAGTCGTTTGTCTTGACTGATCTTGATCATTTCAATTGTGCAGGCTATGGAGTTGTCAAATATACTCTTTTTAATTGGGTGGTTGGTCATTGCATTCTCCAAGGTTAAATTTCAGTCCTCTAATATTTGCTTTGCTTCCTCAAGCATCTCATTTGATTTTTTTTGGTATAAGGGTAAGTATATATTGATCACAAAAGAAGAAGTATACAATAGAGACTAGCTAAGGGACCTAAGATAGGCCTGATCCTTCGCTGATAGTCTAAGGTGTTTTCGACTTCTATAGAAACTAAGTAGTTCATTCTTAATATTACTGATTACAATAGCAGGTCTAACAATAGTCTATCCATTCTGCATTGATTTCTTTGCCTTCAAATATGATAGAGGACTGCATTAATCACTCCATTCTTGATGGCTCTGTGCAATTTTGAGCCTCGCTTTCTCAATCTCCAGTCAATAGCTAAGGAATTCTCTAGTTTAAAACCATAACAATCAGCCACTCCCTACAGGATTAGGCTACTATAAGAGCACTGGCAGAACAAATGCTCCAGTGTTTCAGCATCCGCAGAACAATGGTTCTTTATTTTTATTATTTTTTTAAAGTTATCACAATTCATATTTTCAGTTCACAATCCTCATTCAGGTAGCTGAAGTTGGTTTCTTGTGATTGTTTTGGTGAAAATATTGTCAGGTTTACCATGGACAACCAATGCAGAATCCTGTTCCTGCAGTTCCGCATCAACCTTCTGTCCAATGATATAAGGGTGAACCGGATGAGTAGTGGTCAGATAAACGCATAAAGCCAAACCCCTCTGGTAAGCGGTACTTTTAAGGCATTGCTGTTATAATATCGTTGGGTGTTGCTCATGTACCAAATCAGCAACTGTTTGTTTTTGAGATGTCAGCTTAAGAAAATAAAGAAGAATTGCGGTTGTAGTTATGCTGAACCTTGAGATCTTGCAACTTGCAACTGAAATGGACCTACATTGTTAGTAACAATGCGATGAGTTAGTCAATCATAAGTACCAGTGGCTTTCTCAGCTTCATTTGCATCTTTAAAATCTTGGATATTGAATTCTGACTGGTATTTGAAGTTATCTAGACAGTCATGTTTCATTATAATTGAATGTTGCTCATTTGTTAGAACATTGTTACAGACTTAATAAGCAGTAAATCTTGGATAAGAGTACTTAATGAAATTCTTACAAGAAGCATGGCATTTAGCTTGCGCATTGCTGGTATTTAAAGTTATCTAGACAGTCATGTAGTTGCTCTTGACGATTCAAGTGTCCAAGATGATATTTGTATGCTTTCTTCATTGTAATACTGATAAATCATTTGTATTGCAGGATGAAAGCACTATTTTCTCTATTACTGAAAAGTACGATGAAGTTAAAAAAAATGACACAACTGGATGCAGTTTTATGACTTCAAGTACTGTAAGAGTATAATTGTTTGACATTGGATATGTTTTTCGGCGCTGTTACTGTTCTTAATGCTAAAGCTGTTACTAGTGAGTTCTACGCTCTAAATTTACTTTGAAAAATTTAGTCCGAAACTCCATGATATTGATTGTGCACTGCCTATATTCTGTTCTTGAGGGCCGACTATTGTCCATGTGAATTACTTTTTGCATATTTCTTAGGGCGAATCCGTAAATATTGAGTATCACCTCACAATGAGTTTCCCCAACATTATGCTAAGATCTAAAGTGTATCATTTACTCGAGACTTGTGATAGTGATTATGTACCTTCCGTGATAATCTGATAGTTTGATACATTTATTTCAGGCTTACATTCTTCATTGTTGAGGTATGCTTATTGCTGGTTGGCAGAGCACTACAGGTAGGCTGCAATGAGCAAATTTTGCTGCTGTGCTGGTCTGCTGGGTTGCTGGATTGCTGCTCTACTGCGCTGTTGTTGGTCTGATGGTCTGCTGTTCTGCTGCTGTTCTGCTGCTGGTGTTTTTCTTCCTACAGTTAGGCCAACGACTCCAGGTTGGGTATTGATTCACAGTTGAATTAATAGTGCTTACATATAGTTCATATCAGTATATTACTGTTGTTGAGATGACCAATGGAGGTGGAGTTGGAAGGAGTGTTGAATGTATTGGGCTGCGCTGTTGTAGGTGCTAGAGTTTTTGGTGCATCAATGATGCTTATGTTTTTTTAGCTTTTGCACCCTAGTATATGCTTATTTTGTTTGGGGCATTGATATTGCTTTGTAATGTTGATTATAGTTTAAACATTGGTTTGTAATTAATTATTATCTTAATAGAAATTTTACATTTACCCAAAAATATATAATTGGAATATTTTTTTTTTTTAATTTTAAATGAGCAATGGCAACGGTTGTTAAAATGAACCGTTGCCTTTGATATACATAAGGCAACGGTTGTTGTTAATAACCGTTGCCAAAAACAACTTTTGGCAACGGTTGTTGTTAATAACCGTTGCCAAAAACAACTTTTGGCAACGGTTAAAAACAGCAACCGTTGCCAAAAGTTGTTTTTGGCAACGGTTGATAACCGTTGCCGTATGTTATTGTTTAAGGCAACGCCTCGATTTACAACGGTCGTGGAACCGTTGCCATATGCGCTTTTTGACCGTTGCCAAATGACATTTTTGTACTAGTGATAGGAAGAGTCTAATAAAATGAACATAGGAGCCCCAAAAAGGAACGCGATGAGTTAGGGGCCCCCTCACACCAAACCTGGGCCCTTTCGGTTCTGTCTCGGGAACCCAATGAGAGTAATGGAAGAGTGGGGTAGATTATATGGTAACCTATGTATGTCGCACTAACAGTTTGACTGGAGCGGAAAGAGGATTGCAATGATGTGGTATATGGTTAATGATGTGCAATGAAAGAATATGGTTGATATTGGCATGCTGACTTATTTGAATATTTGAGTGGAATTTTAGTGTATGAATAGCATGAGTTGTGGATTATGAATTATATGATGATATGCATGCGGCTTTCTGATCCCTGAACCATTAGGTAGAGATATAGTATGAAGGTTTGTGTAATGAGTGGACAATAGAGTCACCATAAGCTATAGCTATCTAAGAGGTTAGAGGTAGGAGGGATATGTCAATGATTGACAGGAAGGGTTAGAAGAGCCAACCAGGCTATGTTGTTACAGGAGAAAGAATCAAGTTGAGTCCTATATGTAAAGCTAGTAGACTGAAACTGGTGTCGTGCCCGTTGATAATTGTTTTGTGTTATTCTAAGTGTGTATACATCCCTGAGCTGAATTCCTTACTTCTTGCAAGAATTACTATTTAGTTTACTAAACAAATGGGATCGGATTTTGAGATTTATGATTGTTATTATTCTACCAATTGCTTTAGCAATCCATGTATAGTGATATGTGGAATGTGTTGCCCTAAGCCATGAATGTTATATAGTTATGTGTTGAAAATTTCATGACAATTTATACGTCTAATTACATGCATTTAATTTAGTTACAAGTTGTATATTCAATATATGTCACTCTAGTGATTTCTAGGATATGTTTTCGTAGTTAATAAAGTTGTGTTTGATACGATGGTAGAAACTAATGCATGGTCTATACACCTATAATTATTGAGTTGCCTGATTGATTTTATTTTGGCTTCGCGATCCTTACCGCTTTCTAGTTGACAATTACATGTTAATATGGTGCAAAGTGATTTCAATGCTTCAAATGATGTGTCAACGTGTTCGAGAGAAGGATGGTTGAGCTTCGAGATAGCAATGTGAAGTTGTAGAAGAACCAAATTGTTTTAATAAGTTTCCTGGATGTTACCGTGTTTGTATGGGCTGCCGTCTTAAATTTGTTCCATATGTGTATATGAAAATTTTATGTATGACAACCTTCTGAGTTAGTTTTTCAATGTCCTTGGTTCGTGTTAATATGAGCTATATTTCGAGAGAAATAAATATTTTGTTGACAATGGTCAAATTGTTACTGCATAGTTACGTTTTGACCCATGTTTTTGTGAAGGAAACCATTTGCAACTTGATTGTTGATTGCGCACCATTCCCAACTCTACTGTTAAGAATATTCGTTCACGTTTGCAAAATGATACACCATGTAAAATCTTAACGAGTCGTTATTTAATAGTGATCTTTGCAAGTTATCTAATTTTCTGTCGTATTACTGTGAAGTTTTGTTCAGACCAACTGAGTTATAAATAATTTCCTTAAGATATGCATTCGATTCTTTTCTTATGATTAGTGTAGCTAAGATGTTATTTAACTATGAGTTGGTAAGTTGCTGCATAATGTTTAGTTGTTGAAATTGTGAGATATGAAAGTTTCATATAAAAGTTTAATCAAATGTGAATTATGTGATGTGACCACGTGATATCCTGATATGACCTTAGTAACATGAACAGTAGGCATATGGTATGAGTATGAACCCTCACTATATGATAGCGTAACCTTGTTTATTTCGTCAAGTTTAATATAGAATCGTTTCAATTATATGTCTAATAATACGACCACAAAATAATTATGTGTTGCTCGTATGTGATGTCAAAAGCGTGATTATCTGAGAAGAGTCTTGCCAAGTGGCTGAATGAAATTGACTGGTAAACTTGTTAGCTGGATATAGCAATCTAATTGTTATACGTAATTGTGATTAGTTGAACAATGTGAATCTTGTTGATGTTCTTTCGTATATTAATTACAATATTCCTTATTTTGGTTCAGTTCTGTCCGGTTCTCTGTGATTATAACCTTTATAACATTTTCAAGTATATCGTTATACCATACAATGAGTTGCATATTGCTATATTTAAAATCTGATCACGACGTATTGAGTTATTAATTAGTTGGCATGGAATTTATGAAAGTACTAGTGTAAAGAATTTGTTTGCTTTTATCATTAAAATTTTCATAATTCATGAACTACAAGAACAATCTTTTAATAAAGGAGAGTCAGAAGGTCTCCGTGTAGTCTTGTTTTGATATATAACTTGTAAAATTGTCTTAGATTCGTGTTTATAAAGCTTGATGTTTGATAGTTATGGTGATTATTTACAATATGACAACTATGTAACTATGTGTCGATGAAATCCTGGTTGAATGTTTAATTGGTGCGCATTGTATAAAACCCTTATTATTATTTTTTTTTTGCCAGTCGTATATAATAATAGTTTCATGATAGATGATGGAATGTGGGCGGACGGGAAATGTACATAAGTGATTTTGTTAACTTATTGATATCTGGGTATGTTAAACGGCCTTGTGAGTCTATGATTTGTGTATACCTTGTGAAATATGTCAATGTTCCATGTTTAATTACGTTCATTAATTTTGCTCTATGTCTTTTCCTAAAACATGATTTTGCTTCTATTATGTGATTATGAGCATGAAACATTGTAAACTGTCAAGTATGAACTATGATTTTCTTGATTGTTACATTGTTGTAAATATATTAAAATTGTGATAAAATTTCAAAGGTATGTAGGTGTTAGCTACCCTGATTCTGCTTTACTGCGTAACACAGTTTCTACCGATCCTAGTACTCGTGTTGTTGTCCAAGGTTATATATGTTTGCATGATAATTGCTATGAGTTTCTTACGAGTACTTCTTTGAGTTGAAATTAGTAAATGCTCCTTTATTTTGATAGTTAATATTTCTTATTGATAAGATAATCCTTTTGTCGTGAGACGGGTTGAGTTGTGAGATGGGTAAACTTTTGGTAATTGATTAGTTGTGTATGCATCATGGCTTTGTATTTGGTTGGTTTGGTATAGCGTCCAGATCCTTATTTTATGAACCGTGGAATTGAAAGTATACATACAAGTATGTCAATGAACTTGGAAGGTAAGTACTGATGAGATTGAGTTGATGAGATTGAGTTGCTCGTAAGTCTAGAACAAAGACCATGGTTGATTTTGTATTGAGATTGAGATTGCATTTCAGTATTTTATCGCGTCGTCGTATTCTTTAACCTTGACTCGTGGGTGAGTAGCTTAGGGTTGACACTCTAACTGTGGAACAATTCCTTTAATAGAAGGTTTGACAATATTGACATCGAAATTGAGATGACAATTGGTTACTGGTGTTGAGTTATGAGTTGTTAGGTCGTTGTGCCATGTCGTGTTTTCGGTCCAGTGTGACCTTGGTTATTGAGTTATATTCCGGGTTTGAAATAGATATTGAGATGGAAGTATGGATTTGCGGTTATTCAGCCAGTTTACTCACCCCATGTCTTTGGTCTTAGATTCGACGACGAGTGCGATACTTGCTTACTTAAAGTAAGATGGTATGAGATAGAGTAATGAGTAAGACGGTATATGAGCTGAGATTTGCATAATGAGGTTACGGGACGTAACCATGTCTTAAGGAAGATAGGATTGTAAAATCTTGATGACTTGCGATTTGGTTAATTGATATATTATGATTGGTTGACTGAGATTTATCATACGTGGAGTCACCTGTTTGATTGCTATGTTGTGATCAATGTCATGGTCCTTTAAGTGTCAGGTATTTTCTTTAGTATGTTAAAGTTTGGGGACAAAGTTTTTTTTAACGAGGGTAGAATATAACATTTCGTGTTTTAAAGCTTACGTAAGCTTATCAAAGAATGCTTTTATAATTTATAAGCGAAGGGTCAAGAATGGGTCGTATTTATCAAATACGTGTTTTGATATTTTATATGTTATTAACGTAATGTCGGGATCGAGCATTAGGGAATAGGTCGTGTTTTAATTTGAGGATGGGCCTCGATTTGCATGCCAACACAACATAGCCCATCTCAACATTTCACTTATGCAAACACATCACCATACTCCTCCTTATGCCGCCTGACAAAACACACAAACCTAGACCACCTAAACCCTAATCGACAATCAGACGTTCATCGACAAACACCTGCCTCCATCAACACAGCCTACAAACCCTACTTAACCTACAAACGTCTGCCACCGTGAGAACCCAAAACATGAACGAAGAACCACCATCATCACCATTTTCATCCGTATGCCAACATAGGTGAGTTTAACACCTCGTTCTTTTTACGTTTTAGACCGTTGACTGTGAGTAATATGTTATATATAATATTTGTAGTATGAGTAACTTCCCCATCGTCATAAAGCAACCATAGGACCACCGTGGCATCACTAAAACCACCATGGAAGTCGACATCAAGGGCGTGTTTATACTCTGTTTTCCGTATGAATTATTCTGTTCGTTTTTGCAATTCATTCGTCATGCTTTGGCAAATTTGGGTCATGGGTCATGAGTCATGTTAATGGTGTCATAATAGATGAGGTTGGGGGTGGTAAGGGATGCGTGGTGGCCGGAGCAGGCTATTTTGACAGCCTATCCGTGAATGCAGGAACAGGGGAACCGTGGGTTGCTACGGGTTTGAGGATGGTTGTTTCAGAGGAAGGTGTGGACTCGAAGGCTAGTGTTTGGCATTAGGGGGTAGTGGGAGATGCAGGGTGTCTTGGGAGGTGGCTGGTTGTGTAAAACCCCTAGCGAAGCGGAAATAAATAAACACACAAAGTACTAAAAAATGCAGCGGAATTAAAACTTTTTAACATAACTAAACATGCGAAGCGTCCTACTACAAAATTGAAACATAAATAAGTACATAAGTGTAATACAAAAGCAGCCCGGGATGGCACATCCCTACAGGAACTCACGAACTGAAATGTAAATCTAAAGTGTAGCTAACGTAAAGGTGTAAGTCAATCGATGAAGGATCATTGCTCGCTAGCTCCATGCAACCCTCTGCCAACCACCTGTCATGTACCTACATACATGTAAACATGTACGCCACAATCAGTGGGGAGTGACGACTAGAGTTCTCCTAGCCACCTTTTGTAACGACACGTAACAAGTAAAGCAAACAGAACACTCCGACATATATAAACATGTGAAGCATATCAATATCTCAATAACTGATCTCATACTATCATGCAAACTCTAATGCACGGCTCTCAACCAACTTCATAAACCGTTGGGAAGGAGAGCCGGTTTCCCTACTGGTTACCCAGTCGGGGGGTCTTTCAGTCCAACTATTTATGTAACCGATCAAAGAGTCATCCAATGCCTTGGATGAACAACAACAAAGTCAAAGCAACATATTCATCATTATCCACATCTATATCATCAATATCGACATCTACATCTGACACTGTACCAACTTAAGGCAAGCAGATAAGACTCAGCAAGTATAAGGTTCAGCGGTCAACTTAAGACATAACCTACATACCAATCATTCAGCAAGTATAAAGGTTCAGCGGTCAACTTAAGACCTAACCTACATACCAATCATTCAGCAAGTATAAAGGTTCAGCGGTCAACTTAAGAGATAACCAAAATACCAATCATTCAGCAAGCAAGGACTCAGAGGCCAACTTAAGGCATAGACCTGCCAATCAGCAAGACACTAGACTCAGAGACCAACTTAAGGCATAGACTAACATCCAAAAGTAAAGGACTCCGAGGCCAGCGTAAGGCATGTCCCTTCACCACATCACAAGATACTAAACTCAGAGGCCAGCTTAAGGCATGTTCTAGCATCAAACATCTGCACTCCGGGTGAGGTGTTACGACTTAAATGCCCCGTTGTGCAGCTGCTCTACTCGTCAGACTCAGAGGCCAACTTAAGGCATGTTCCAATGCGATCACAACAAACATGTTTGGGCTCAGAGGCCAGCTTAAGGCATATCCCAGACACGACAACCATACACATATAGGGCTCAGAGGCCAGCTTAAGGCATATCCCCATATATGACAACAAGCTCACGTATTAAGCTCAGAGGCCAGCTTAAGGCATACCTTAATACGCATCAAACAATATCATCCAAATCTAGAGACTAATCTATAGTTCTAAACTTTTACATTTCTAATCAACACTTAATTGACCCCGGGAACTAAGTTGAGGGAGAGCCGGTTTCCCTTTCGGTTACCCGACCGGGGGGTCTCCATCCTCTCTCCATTCCCAAACCCAATATAGTGTCGCCCATCCTCCGGGGACCTCAAACCCACATTAAAGGTACATGGAACGAATTTCAATCAAAACCGATCAACCGTTTAAAAGTTACAAACAATTTACGATTTTAAAATAAAAACAAGCATCAGGGGTCTCCAGCCGGTTGGCAGGCAGCCGGCCTACCGGCTGGACACCCATCCAAGTTTTCATCTTTCACTACGCTAAAAACAAGCAAACGGGTTCCCAGCCGGTCGGCAGGCAGCCGGCCAACCGGCTGGGGAACCAATTCCTACCTACCAATTTTACGCTAAAAACTTAAATGAGGCTCCCAGCCGGTTGGCAGGCAGTCGGCCTACCGGCTGGCACCCCAAAACCTACATTTCTCAAAAATCGCAAAAACAACAAGAAGCACTCCCAGCCGGTCGACCGGCGGCCGGTCGGTCGGCTCAGAAGGCCTGAGCACGAAAAACGCATTTACAGAGGCTTGCACAATTCGATCCAAACGATTCTAGATTTCTATAATCTCTATCAGCATACAATTCCCAACATACATAAACATCAATTACACCAATTACAATCATCCAACTCCACAAACAAGCCTCAATAAAATAATCACTTGTACCCGTCTTAAGCATACAATTTCTGAATTTGAACAATAAGGCATGTATAACATCAAGTAAGCATATAATCCTCAAGTAAGGTCATTCCTAACATGTTACTAAGTCCATTAATCATTAACCTTAAACAAAAATCAGAAATAACAACAAGAACACAACAAAACTTGCTACTTTAACAAAAAGGCCGAGTTACTCGTAATCGTCACCTTATAACTTCTTAACCAACATGAATCCGACTCCAAGTTACTCGTTTTGCCCAAGTCCGCGCTAGAAACAAAACAAACATCCGTAAACCTCGAAAAACGTGACCTTAGGGTCACGGTCAGAATATAAGACGGAATTATTTCGGAGAAATTCTTACCTAGAAAGATGGAGGGCGAGAAGAGCAATCCGTGGCCGCGAAAATCGCCTAAATCGGATAAGAAACGAAGATTCTATGAGAGTTTTAAGATTGAAGGAGGAGGAAACCAAAAATGGTGTTTTGATTAAATCTGAAAAATGAAATGAAGGAGGGAGGTAGAAGATGGTGGGGTTAGGGTTTTGTGAGGAAAAGAGGGGGAAATGGGTCCATTAGCAAGTTAGGCCCATAAGACAAGTTTTAAGACAGTTTAAGCTAAGAACATCGACTTAAGGTCACTATAAACTTAAGACGATATAAATATTTTCCGGGCTATGAAATTAAATTGCGAAAACGCAAATTACGCAATTAAATGAAATCTTATTTAAATCCTTTAAAAAAATATTCTCACAAAAATTAATTAGTTATTTAAATGAAATCCCAAAAATTACGAAATATAAATTATTTCTCGAACTTGGACTTAAAATCATTAAACTTCTAAGTCCCGAAATATTGGGATGTTACAATCACCCCATCTTTCAAAAAGTTTCGTCCTCGAAACTTGAAGACAGAAATAATTACTAAAACAACTTTAACTACCAAAACGTACTACCCGGGTTATGGTAACCCAAAACTTTATCTTTCAAAAATTTCCAAGAAGAAAAAGATTTTAAGGTACAAGTCTTTGTCAATGGACATTGAGATTCTCGTTACGTATTCAAGAGTCCGACATTCCAAATCTGAGATAAGTCCCAAATTTAAATCAGTCAAAATTCAAAATTTAGATTGATTCGGTGTTGATAAGCACAACACAGGTTATCAGACGTCTCCAATAACAAGTTCTAGTGGCATTCAACGCTGAAATCCCTCAAAGTTGCAAAATATTCTGCTCTTAAAACCAAGTTTTCTTCAAAATTTACCTTTATTCTCAAATTCTTGAAAGAGTAAAATTGCAACAACGACAAAAAGGCCGCCTTCACCAAAAGAGGGAGCAGTTTCAAATTCTCGAAACAATTAAGATTTTTCCAAAAACTACAAACTTTCAGAGTTAACAATGGGAAACAAATTCCAAAAACAGTCACCGGGAGCGTAGAAACGATCATGGAGATTACTTTCGACACGAAGGATTGAGAGTTTCTAGTTTCACAGCTGTCAGAACACACGAAGAAGGATCGAAGGAATGAAACAACCAGGTTAGAGGTCAAGAAAAACGGTAACTCTTGCTAAACATGGGGTCACTAACCACTCGATCCATAATCCAAGCACCGTCACAACGATTCCCAATATATCCCAAGAAGGACAATTCAAGTGATCTCTAGACTCTCAATGGTTTCACGATCCCTCTTACCATTATGTCATCCACCGAACAAGATATTCCTCAACAAGAAGGTTTCCAAAACTCTCACTCAGTTCACACTAAAATCCGTTCGACCACGGTTAAGGATCTCTCACTCAAGGTGGAAGCCTAATACACATACCCCATACCAAGGTTCGCGCACTTTTAGCACTTCAAACCAGAATTCTATTACCATGACACCAAAATATGGCATTCATCATCCTATAACCTTAACTTTTAACAGTTCGATTCTAGCTAACCTATTCCACAAGGTTCGACATCCTAAATTCCCAAATTTTATTCCCCAATGATCATTCAAATCAAGACCTTACTAAGGTAACAACTCTTAAATCCTCTTGTTTCTAACCACTTACCAACAATCTATATCCCAAGAAAAGTTCCAAGGAAGTAACCACTTTCACTCCTACGGTTCCCATAAGGTTTAGGCATTCACATTCCGAGATTCCTCAATTGATATTTATGAACACTTATAAGTTTCAAATTTCCACTCTACGATTACCTCAAACATCAACGGTTACCTGTAAGTACATCAATAGGCAATTGCCGAGGTTCCATAAGTAACTCACGGTCAACACTTAGTCAGCTCTATAAGTCCACTAGAAAATGTGTCAATATTCTCACACCGTTAACAATAACTCTCGTTCCTCAAGTACGTGGTCCTTTCTGCATTACAAAAATTTCTCAAGATTAAGTAGCACTAACTTACCTAATTCATCAATTTAACCACATCATCATCATCTTAAACATGTACCTCCAAAATAACCTAAGACTCCAAGTATCGTATTTAAATCCTCAAATGGTACTTCCAAATCTACAATCACCACTTACATCTAGCCATCTAACATAAACTCTCAAGACGGCACAATATCCCATATCACCCGAAAATTATTATCGTAAACTCTCTCAACCAAATTCTGACAACGCAAAACCAAGCATTCCTCAAGGCATGTATCACTATTCCAAGAACAAGTGAATCTCGCCCTTAGTCTAGATGAAAAGGAACGAGGCTCACAGAAGAGGAAGTGAGATACGAAGTTCAGGGATAAACACGACATAGGTCTCGAGAGAGACACACGGAAGACGGCTCGAGGAACAACGAGATGACAAGGTAAGGAACTTTAGGCTATGGACTCCAATAAAATTGAAGCCATGATCGGAAGGAGAAGAAAAGGAGAGTCAAGGAGAGAAGCGATATGAAAGAAACAATTACGGAAATCTCCCAAGGTGCGGGCCTCTCACTATTCTCACGGGGTTCTCACTTCTTACTTCCCAAATCAAGCCATCCAATTGTTGGTTCTCACGAAAAATTCCTCGAACGATTTATACACCCAAATCTTCCAAACTTTTAGACGATATCATCATTACAGTTACCTATTCCCAAAAGTTTGAGATGACACATCTCTGCTAGTTCCTCAAGTGACAATTCACTACCATTTTCAGGTCCTCACCCATATATGTTATATCCACTTTACTTACCTTACTGTCCACCAGATAACAATTCTTAAACCGGCTAGTTTTCGGAGCTTTCATCTCCCAATAGATTACTTTACTCTATCCACAGACTGGTGGTGCATCCTCAAATTTCTCTTAAGTTTTTCAATAAATAAACACTAAGATCCATTATGCAACCTAGGGTCAAATAGAGATTCACTTCTTCTAAGCTTAAGTCAACCTCTTCGAGTATTCCACTATTATAGCAAATGATTCGTATTCCTCAACAACGAGTCTTTCTCAGCTCAATCACTCACCTAAGTCAAGTGATACTAACTCACTTCATCATCCAATCATCATCATTAGCATCTTAAGCCTATTCTTTCAGGTTGCTCTATAACCTCAAGTATCTTATCTAACTCCTTAAACAGTACTTTTCAATCCACATATTTTCACAATCTAAGCATGGTTCTCAAGATTAAGTTCCACCGAATACTAAGTAAACAACTCAACCTTCAAGCAAGTATCATATCACTCACTTTCACTCTCCCAATTGGATAGACAACTAGACCCTTGGATCACCAAAACATGTCTCTCGATACCTCTTAAGTTATTCTCAAATAACAATATTTCTCATAACACAGCTTACGGTTGTCCTAAGACTAGTTCCTCCACATCCAATAAAAGGGAAGGTTACCTAGAGGGCACCTTAAGAAAGCAAGCAACAAGGTTAAGCTGAAACGATATGAAGATCTGTTCAAGCAAGAAAGACAAATATTCTAAAAGAAGGATGTGCATCCAGAGTTATCAAAGAAGGTGATGCACAAAGAAAGAGGAGTATCTTCAAGGTTCAGAATCATTCTCCAACAGTAGCACGAACCTTCTATCTTCGGTAGAAACTCTGATCTCCACCGTCAAGTGGACAAGCCCACGGTTCGTCGATTGAAAGATATAAAAGTGAAATCGATGACAATCAACAAACACGTTAGAGCCTAATAAAATCAATCACAAAACAGACTACCATATAAGTCCTTAAATCTACCCCATCTCTCATTCATTATTCAATTATATGGTCAAGTTAAGGTTGGGGGTTACATGAGTGCGTCGGGAGCGATAACGCTCTGATCCCAACTGTAAAACCCCTCGCGAAGCGGAAATAAATAAACACACAAAGTACTAAAAAATGCAGCCGAATTAAAACTTTTTAACATAACTAAACATGCGAGGCGTCCTACTACAAAACTGAAACATAAATAAGTACATAAGTGTAATACAAAAGCAGCCCGGGATGGCACATCCCTATAGGCACTCAAGAACTGAAATGTAAATCTAAAGTGTAGCTAACGTTAAGGTGTAAGTCAATCGATGAAGGATCATCGCTCGCTAGCTCCATGCGACCCTCTGCCAACCACCTGTCATGTACCTACATACATGTAAACATGTACGCCACAATCAGTGGGGAGTGACTAGAGTTCTCCTAGCCACCTTTTGTAACGACACGTAACAAGTAAAGCAAACAGAACACTCCAACATATATAAACATGTGAAGCATATCAATATCTCAATAACTGATCTCATACTATCATGCAAACTCTAATGCACGGCTCTCAACCAACTTCATAAACCGTTGGGAAGGAGAGCCGGTTTCCCTACTGGTTACCCAGTCGGGGGGTCTTTTAGTCCAACTATTTATGAAACCGATCAAAGAGTCATCCAATGCCTTGGATGAACAATAACAAAGTCAAAGCAACATATTCATCATTATCCACATTTATATCATCAATATCGACATCTACATCTGACACTGTACCAACTTAAGGCAAGCAGATAAGACTCAGCAAGTATAAGGTTCAGCGGTCAACTTAAGACATAACCTACATACCAATCATTCAGCAAGTATAAAGGTTCAGCGGTCAACTTAAGACCTAACCTACATACCAATCATTCAGCAAGTATAAAGATTCAGCGGTCAACTTAAGACATAACCTAAATACCAATCATTCAGCAAGCAAGGACTCAGAGGCCAACTTAAGGCATGGACCTGCCAATCAGCAAGACACTAGACTCAGAGGCCAACTTAAGGCATAGACTAGCATCCAAAAGTAAAGGACTCAGAGGCCAGCTTAAGGCATGTCCCTTCACCACATCACAAGATACTAAACTCAGAGGCCAACTTAAGGCATGTTCTAGCATCAAACATCTACACTCCGGGTGAGGTGTTACGACCTAAATGCCCCGTTGTGCAGCTGCTCTACTCGTCAGACTCAGAGGCCAACTTAAGGCATGTTCCAATGCGATCACAACAATCATGTCTGGGCTCAGAGGCCAGCTTAAGGCATATCCCAAACACGACAACCATACACATATAGGGCTCAGAGGCCAGCTTAAGGCATATCCCCATATATGACAACAAGCTCACGTATTAAGCTCAGAGGCCAGCTTAAGGCATACCTTAATACGCATCAAACAATATCATCCAAATCTAGAGACTAATCTATAGTTCTAAACTTTTACATTTCTAATCAACACTTAATTGACCCCGGGAACTAAGTTGAGGGAGAGCCGGTTTCCCTTTCGGTTACCCGACTGGGGGGTCTCTATCCTCTCTCCATTCCCGAACCCAATAAAATGTCGCCCATCCTCCGGGGACCTCAAACACACATCAAAGGTACACGGAACGAATTTCAATCAAAACCGATCAACCGTTTAAAAGTTACAAACAATTTACGATTTTAAAATAAAATCAAGCATCAGGGGTCCCCAGCCGGTTGGCAGGCAGCCGGCCTACCGGCTGGACACCCTTCCAAGTTTTCCTGTTTCAATACGCTAAAAACAAGCAAACGGGTTCCCAGCCGGTCGGCAGGCAGCCGGCCTACCGGCTGGGGAACCCATTCCTACCTACCAATTTTACGCTAGAAACCCAAATGAGGCTCCCAGCCGGTTGGCAGGCAGCTGGCCTACCGACTGGCACCCCAAAACCTACATTTCTCAAAAATCGCAAAAACAACAAGAAGCACGCCCAGCCGGTAGAAGGCCTGAGAACGAAAAACGCAAAACGCATTTACAGTGGCTTGCACAATTCGATACAAACGATTCTAAACTTCTATAATCTCTATCAGCATACAATTCCCAGCATACATAAACATCAATTACACCAATTACAATCATCCAACTCCACAAACAAGCCTCAATAAAATAATCACTTGTATCTGTCTTAAGCATACAATTTCTGAATTTGAACAATAAGGCATGTATAACATCAAGTAAGCATATAATCCTCAAGTAAGGTCATTCCTAACATGTTACTAAGTCCATTAATCATTAACCTTAAACAAAAACCAGAAATAACAACAAGAACACAACAAAACTTGCCACTTTAACAAAAAGGCCGAGTTACTCGTAATCGTCACCTTATAAATTCTTAACCAACATGAATCCGACTCCAAGTTACTCCTTTTGCCCAAGTCCGCGCTAGAAACACAACAAACATCCGTAAACCTCGAAAAACGTGACCTTAGGGTCACGGTCAGAATATAAGACGGAATTATTTTGGAGAACTTCTTACCTAGAAAGATGGAGGGCGAGAAGTGGAATCCGTGGCCTCGAAAATCGCCTCAATCGGATAAGAAACGAAGATTCTATGAGAGTTTTAAGATTGAAGGAGGAGGAAACCAAAAATGGTGTTTTGATTAAATCTGAAAAATGAAATGAAGGAGGGAGGTAGAAGATGGTGGGGTTAGGGTTTTGTGAGGAAAAGAGGGGGAAATGGGTCCATTAACAAGTTAGGCCCATAAGACAAGTTTTAGGACAGTTTAAGCTAAGAACATCGACTTAAGGTCACTATAAACTTAAGACGATATAAATATTTTCCGGGGTATGAAATTAAATTGCTAAAACGCAAATTACGCAATTAAATGAAATCTTATTTAAATCCTTTAAAAAAATATTCTCACATAAATTAAACAGTTATTTAAATGAAATCCCAAAAATTACGAAATATAAATTATTTCTCGAACTTGGACTTAAAATCATTAAACTTCTATGTCCCGAAATATTGGGATGTTACAGGTTGAGTTAGTGGTGGTGTTAGTAGGAAGTTATGGGGCTGTCTACAAAGGCTCGGTATAGCGGTGCATTGGAATGTTGTTAATGACCAGTGAGGTTTGGGCTAGTGTCGAGGCCTGCTAGGGTGGTGTCAAGGGTGGTGGTCAGTGCCTTTAGGTACGTCATGGTGCAGTGGTCATAACTACCATGGATGGGTGGTGGTTCTAGCTCGGTAAGGCTGTCGTTAGGGTGGTGTAAGTGGGCTGTTTGAGGGCTGTTGAGGGGATGGGCTGTTGGTGTTTTGCGGGTATGGGTCGTGGGTTTTGTCGAGTTGTAGGAATGTTATGGTCTGTTGGTGTTCTTCTTCTTATTATTATTATTATTATTATAATTATTATCATTCTACATTATTATTGTTTATTATTAATGCTAACATTAGTATTATTATTGTATTACTTGCCTTATTACCTTTATAATTGTATGATAATAATTGTACTAGTAATGAACTTTGTTATTAGTATTTATTATGTTATTGTTATCACATCTTCCGGTTAGTATGTTAGTATGACGTATTACTTTAAGTGGCATTACTATTTTGAGCAAGGTTGCTATTTCGAGAAAATTCCTATTTTGGGAAACTTTCCTTTTTTAGAAAGTTACAATATTTAGTAACTTTACGATTCTAAGTATAAGATTTGGTAAATGTTGTAATCGTTGAATAATATATGTTAGGTGACGGTTTCCGCGTGAAACATCTGGAGGAGTTGTTGACTGTCTTTCTGCGGTTGAGGTAGGGGATATATATATATATATATATATATATATATATATATATATATATATATATATATATATATATATATATATATATATATATATATATATATATATATATATATATATATATATATATATATATATATATATATATATATATATATATATATATATATATATATATATATCAGTGGTTGCATTATTGACATGACGTATATCTGTTGCTTATTATAAGATTGATATAACTGGTTGTGAATGTATTTTGAATCGTTGATTATTATCGATTATTGTGGAGAACGAGATTTGTGAAATGGGTCTTGTGATATGGGTCTTGTGATAAGGGACTTGTGATATGGCCATGGAAGGAGTGGTGTGATGGAAGGAACGGTGTGATGGAAGGTGTGGTGTGATAGAAGGAGTGGTGTGATGAAGGTGAAGTGGATGACTGGTGATATGGAGACGGTGTGGTGCTATGATCTATTGTCATTTATGTTTTATTGATGTTTTCCTACTCAACCTCATGGTTGCCCTGTGTATTCGTGTGACACCTACGATGATCCGGAATGGGGAGTAGATTTTACAGGTCAGAGACAGTTGGATTAGGAGCACGGGCATGGAGAGAGACATGGCTTGGACCTACTTAGAATTAGATATCATACATAGGTGTAATCAGTTGTACCTTTTCTATGCGTAGTGTTGTAACATCAAAGTTTAAATTCTATCGGTTTTATATAAAGTACTTTGTATTGTTTTACTTTGTTATTCACCACCTCGGGCTTTCTGAGATGGTAACAGCTCTATATATTCGAGAATGTCTTGCTAAAGGCTCTTTAATAAATGGGGGCGTTACACAAATTCTGAGTTTATCATACCGTTTTGTAGGAGGCTCATAGCCTTAGAATTTTTCTCTGCAATTTTGTAGTCACTTTCAACATAATCGCTTTCCATCTTTTCATAGGTTGTTCCATTTGCGGCGGCGACCAAGATTTTCTTTGGTCCGGTTTGAATGATCTTCAAACATTCCCAATCACATCCCTTGATGTAATGAGTCATCATATTCTGCCATGGACTATATTTCTTGCCATCGAAGATAGGGCACTTGAGATGCTTGGAATCCATTGTTGATAGAGTATATAATATAGAATCAATAGAAGGATCAAAACTCATGCGGCTAGGCGATCAAGAGCACGAGGCTCTGATACCAATTGAAGAGTCTATTGATATAATATACTCAAGAAGGGGGGGGGGGTTGAATTGAGTATGCCTTCTTTTAAAATATTCTTCGATGTGTGTGGATGTATGATGAATGTCGAGTAGAGCACGAATAAAATAGAGACACAATATTTTTGAAGTGGTTCAGTTTCACACTTTGAAACCTACGTCCACTATTCTCGATTAATAAAATTAGTACCAACTCTGGATTACAATTTTATCAACCCTACTCGTGCAACTTTGATGTTAGTTGCAACTCTGTCTAGATACCGTTAAATATCTAGTTATGACAAGTACCGTCAAATACTTGTTTATAATGAGTACCGTAAAATACTCGAACTATCTTACGCTAATAAGATAAGTCTTCAATATTCTTCAATGTCACAATCTTGGATGAATAAGATCAATGCTGGAGCACTTGAATCTTGAAACTAATATGACAATTTAAGCTCGAATCTTTGAAGAATTATAACCGGCGGTTTGTCTCGATATGGGTGAATATTGTGTGTGTATTTTCGTGTACTTTAATGTACTTTAATGTGTCATAGGTAGTCTATTTATATAGAATTATATCTAGGTAATTAAAACCCTAGATGATTTAGGAATATTACTTAAACTAGAATACTAGTCTTTTAGTAATACTACCATAAATCTAATCTTAATATATTTAGGAAAGATATAATAATATATACTATAGGTATCATATAAGTAATCAATTTCCTAATTCATATTTTAGGAAAGATCTCTACATAAAAAACAAATAGTAACCTTATTAAAACAACTTCCTAAACTATGTCAAAATATAATAAATTATATTCCATAATATAATATAGTTTGTTTTAGGATATTAAATAAATACATAATATTTACTTAATTTGATCCCACCCGTTCTATGGAACGTGACATGATACACGTTTTCCAAAATCGTATCAAACCATATTTAGATTGTATTATTTTGACAATTATGGTTTTATAAAAATCCTCAGTTTATTAGAAATAAATAATTAACTCATAAGAAAATTATTTATTCCTTTTTCACTAAAAGATATTTTATATTAACCCATTAAGATTAATAATTCCATATTCTAAAAATAGAATACCAATTAAACATTAATTGTCCACGATGACTTTGGAAACTAAAATCGTTTCAACTATCACACATATATCGATCATTTCTTCTATATAGAGTTATAGCTATGAGCTATATCTTGAACCAATCTCATACTAAAGCTATAGTTGATAAGTATAACTTTAGTTCACTATTTGCGCTTGCGATCTTCTTTCAATCTTCGATTTAGTCAATCCATTGACTAACATACTTGAATCTTTTATGCTTGATTGATTAGATCTTGTTACTAATATTCTGTACACTTAGCACACGATTATACGCACGAGTATATATATATATATATATAGCTAGACTTGTTATTATCAAAACATAAACATATATACTTAATATATATTTAAATACATGGTTCAACAAACGTTTGTAAATAGTCTAGCAAAAATAGTTTAATGCGATGACTTTAGCAATTATATAATTGATCTTCCTCAAGAACTATATAAACGATCCCAAGACTCAATTTCAATAAATTAATAAGCCAACCTCTTTGCTAATTCTACATTTAGAATTCTTGGTCGATAAATTTCTGTAAATTCTATCTTTAGTCCACCACAACCACAGGATCGTACGAGGGTCATGATGTTGAGTTAAAATAAGCCAACAGCTACTACTTACCCAACGTAGAAGGGGTCATATGGAGAGTAAGGTCCTATATGCCTGGCGACGAAGAAGGGATTCATAGTAATTTGACTTATAAAAGACTAATCTCAATTTTAGGTTATAGAGGAAGATCTCATCATCTTTAATTTTAATTCATTTAAGTGAGCAAATATATAGAATGCGAGAATGAATAAACTAAGGTGATGGCTTTAAGAAAAACGTGTGACATCTGTATGTCGACACAGACTAGCATACATACTATATGAGATAATTTCCATGCATTCTCTGGGGGTGTGGTTTAGGCGGGAAAATGATGCAAAACATGTGAATGAAAAGCAAAACTGAAATAAAAATGAAAATAAAGCAAGTCCTAGTGTGGCCTATCCTACCAAAAAGAACAAATATACAACTTGGAATCCATTCAGCAATGGACCCTAAAAGCTTGTCTTGTCTTGGTGTTCCTTCTTGGTGATGTAGTGGGAGTGAGCAATCCGATCTCCGTCTTGGTCTTCTTTATTACATTTGGAGAATTACATAATTAAAACCTATTATTACATTCTAATTCCCTAAAACGTAAAAAATATTACACAAGGGAGATTCGAGATGTCCTAAATACGTCATAAATTATGTTTCCTTCATTACGAAAACATAATTTACTAAGGCCACACTAAGTATTACAAAATACAACTGATTGCAAAAGCGTAAATAAATCCATTCATTCATTCAACAATAATATATAATATATAAAATACATAATGCCATGCATCATACTAATTAAATTAATCTTTCAGGACATAATTCCGTAATTATGTAGAGTAATTTACCCAAACCACCATTTAACATTGACTAAATTATGTGATAATTCCGTAATTACGTACCTAATATTAATCAAAGAAAACATATTCTTATTATCGTATAATATGATTTAATCGAACATTATTTTAAACCTTTTTAAAATAATTGGGTATCGAAACTTGTGAACTTTTTCACAACATGTATACATTATCCTTATAATGCATAACAAGAAAAAAAAAAAAAAAAAAACAAGACATAAAAATCAGCCGGGAAAAAAAAACTGGTTGCTCGGAAAAAAAAACATTCTGTTCGAAAAAGTTTATTTTGTTTCTTTTTTTCACGTGAACAGTACCGCCGTGAATAGTACGGCGAATTTTTTTTTTTAAAAAAAAAAATTGAATTTGAAAAATAATGTCGGGTTGCTAATATACAAGATCGATAACATTCAAAATCTAATGCTTTTTAGACATTGTTATAATCTTAATAATTCAAATTAAACTTTTAGGACGAATATCAAGATTATCATGGGACCGATTATTTAGCAAATTATTTCATTCAAGAACACACAAGACGATTCCCTTTTACGTTTTAACTCCATCCTTATTAAGTTAAAATATCTACAAATTTATTATTTTGTCATCTTAACTGATTAATACAATAATAATAATAAATCAAAAAGGAAAACGAAAAACACAAAAAAAATGTCTCGGCTAAGAAAATCGCGACGGCTGTTTTTTTTCTTTCTCAAAACGTTCAGGAAAATCATACAAAAAAAATAAATTTCGTAAACCTAACGCTCTGATACCACTTGTGGGAAAATATCTGTATATATTCCGAATTCTTTATATGAAGGATTGTAACGAATTTATAGGGTACGATTTATAATCATAAACAAAGAACAAGATACAAAGATTGAGATTACCACTTGTGACTCTTAGGGACTAGTTGATTACCGCTATCTGTATGACAATAACGTCAAACTTTTTAGCAAGCCAATCGTTATTGATAAACGTGAATCAACTGGCTAAAATGCAAAGTATACCCTGTGTTCCTTTAAGAGATTTATACGTGTTATTGCACTATCTGTTCAGGACACTAGCTCCAACAGCTAGTAGCAAAAGGGTTTACCCAAATTCAAGGTCTTCATTATGATAAAACCTTTGCTCTAGTAGCCATGCTTAGATCCATTAGGATTATGTTAGAAATTGCCGCATTTCATGATTATGAAGTGTGGCAAATAGATGTCAAAACCGTCTTCTTAAATGGGCATTTAAAGGAGGATGTGTATATGATACAACCTGAGGATTTTGTGGATCCTAAAAATCCTAGCAAGGTATGCAAACTTAAGAGATCCATTTATTGTCTTAAGCAAGCATCCAGGAGTTGGAATCATCGTTTTATTGAAGTTATAAAAGAGAATGGTTTCACTCGAAGTGTCGATGAACCATGTATATATACGAAATTCAGTGGGAGCAATGTCGTGTTCCTAATTTTGTATGTAGATGACATACTACTCACTGGAAATGACATTTCAATGCTATCCTCTGTGAAAGGATGGTTAGGAAACCATTTTCAAATGAATGATTTAGGAAATGCACAACGCATATTAGGTATCCAGATCTATAGAGATAGATCCAAGAGGATATTGGCACTAAGTCAAGAATCTTATATCGATAAGATTCTACGACGATTCAGCATGGGAAATTCCAGGAGAGGGTTTATTCCAATGGGAAGTGGGATAATCTTGAGAAAATCTCAATCTCCCATAGAACCTAAACATGTTGAACGCATTAAAGAGATCCCTTTTGCTTCCGTTATTGGATCTATCATGTATGCCATGATATGCACTCGTCCAGATGTCTCATATGCTTTGAGAATGACTAGTAGATATCAAGAAAATCCAGGTGAGAATCACTGGATTGCAGTTACGAACATCCTCAAGTACTTAAGAAGAACTAAGGATTCATTCTTGGTGTTTGGAGGGGAAGATGAATTGTGTGTAAAGGGTTACACAGATGCAAGCTTCCAAACGGATAGAGACGATTTAAAATCCCAAGCTGGATTTGTCTTTATCTTGAATGGTGGTGCCATCAGTTGGAAAAGCTTCAAAGAATCAGTCGTTGCGGATTCTATTACGGAAGCAGAGTACGTTGCAGCATCAGAAACTGCAAAGGAGGCAGTTTGGATTAGGCAATTCATCGAGGGACTAAGAGTAATGCCTAATGTCGAAGATCCTATCACCCTTTATTGTGATAACAGTGGTATTGTCTTTCAATCTAAGGAGCCGAAGTCTAGTAATAGATCTAAACATGTACTCAGAAAATTTCATGTGATTAGAGGTTGGGACAGAAGATAATGTTGCTGATCCCTTAACCAATCCTTTGTCGCAAGTTAAGCATGATTCCAATGCCTTGTCCATGGGTCTTAGGCGTATGCCAAACATGTACTAAGTTATATGATATGAAATGAAATTATTTTGGTTGTTCATATGTGATAATCGCGTTTATCATTTGAGTTTTAATTTAAAACTTGTTATTGTACATTGTTAATTTCCAACAAGTTGTATGACAATAAAATTGAACCTTGTTAAGTGAACGAGATTAACTTAGTATTGCCCCTGGTCACTTACACGAGGTGACGTCTCGAAGTGACTGGATTGTGATGCGATTGATGGTTAGTTCAAATTGCATCGAGTCATATGGGATGACTAGTCGATCACATAGACATATTGTAAGGTACACTTTTGTCGGGCAGTGACCGCTTATAGAGTTCTTTGCAATTCATTTTGAGCCTGGTCGTGGCAAGAGCTTCTATATGTATTCTTGTGAGTCTATTCTTAGACTAGAGACTATTCGCCCAAGATGGCACAGTTTCAGAGTGACTTTGATTTATGCTCTACAATCTTCCGTAAAAGGGGTCAAATGGGTATCTTTTGGGTCATAATGGACTGTTCTAGTCGAAGGGAACGGTAGGATAGGAATTGTCCAACCCCTTGTCAGGGCTATCTTAAATCTCAGGGCCACTTGAGGAGTAATTAACTGGAAATGCATGGCCACGCTCGGAACGTATCTATGGTAGATAATCCCGGTCAAGCAGTTACTCTTCATATCGAGGAAACCACTTATGATATGATCACGTGCAAGTACGACCTGTAAGACACCTTTCATTGAGTGGGAGATGATGTAATAGGACAAAAGAATCGGTGATGCACACTTGTGAGGACAAGTGGGAGATTGTTGGTGTAAGTGTCCTCCACAATAGTGCGATCACATCAATGGTAAATATCATTGATAAATCTCTAATAAGACTACTCATGGGATTATTCTTCATCATATAGTCAACTGATCAACATTAATCGGTAATGATTGCTTGCTAGAGTTTGACATTACTGTCGTATGACGGTGGTGATCGGTTGATCCCTTTAGGTCACACTTTATAGGACAACACTCCAAATGGAAAATGAAGTGACTGTATATTGATACGAGTCAGTTCGATCCTAGTTTATGAAATGTATAAGGAGGATATTTATAATATGATAATAAATTATAAAATTTTAGTAATTGAAATGTCATTACTAAAATTTAAATGTTTATGAAAAAATATTACGAGAATGAATTAATTTCTACTGCAAATGTTGCAATATCATTTTGGTATGGAAAATTATTAGTTAGATGTTAGTAATTACGAATTACTACTAATTTTATGAATTAAAGTTTAATTAGTTAAACTTGAAATTTGATAAAAATAAATAAGTAGTTCATTGTAATTATTTCATGACAAATGAACATAATAAAAATGTATGTCCATTAGTGAGGTGGACCGTGTGATATTGTCACACTACATACATTTAATATTAACAAGTTTATAAGATAAAATGTTAATATGAAAATGTAATTAATATATATTTTAATTTTAAATGGGAACATTGTTCTAATTGAGGTGCCCATGCATTGGGCACCATAACCTAACCGGCCACCTCCCATTGAGAAAAACAAAAGGAGTTTTCTCTTCTCAATGTTGTCATTCATTCATCTTATTAGGGTTTTGAAGGAGAAAGAAAATTAGCTCATTTTTTTTCTCCCAAAAATCGTGTACTCCCTCCATGTACTAAAATTAATATCAACATTTTACTAAATGTGTAGTAGTAATATTTGATAATAATAACTAGTTTATTTGTGTAAGTTTTCTAGCAAAATAATCACAAATATTAAGAGGGTGTGTCTTGGTGCATCACTATTGGAGGTCCTCTAATTTGGAGGCCTTCTGGAGGATCTTACCATACTATAAGCTCAAGAACTAGTAAAGAAGGAGTCTTTACTAGTGCCCATAAACCAAAATACTCAATGTAAGATTGAGAAAGTTTCCTTCTTAATCTCGTTTTTTTGTTATGCATGCATAAGATTCACAGAAATTATAAGACAATAATATTACTTTGACTAATATGAGGTTAAGAACCCTTCAGAATTACCGTAGAGCAACAATGCAGAAAGTAAGAACGAGAATGAACTTTTATTGAAATATTCGTGGAACGGAAAGATTGAACTAAGAAAACTCTAAACAAAACTTGTTTCCGACTAAAGATTAATTAGAGAACTAAACTAATGCTAATGATAACTAGATGCCTAATACAAAAGAGATGAACTACGTTATATAGGGAATTCTGAAAACTCCTCCCAAAACCTAATCATAATTGTGGGCATTATTCCTTTTCTTAAATTTCCGAAAAAGGCCGTGTGGTCGACTGACCGACCGCTCGCACTGGTCGGTCGACCAGTTGTCGGGGTTGATGAAGCTTATGATCTTGAAAATAAGATTTCTGAAATTCCCTTGTCAGTTACATTGGTCGACCGACCAGTGTGCTCAGTCGGTCGACTGAGGTACCTGATGTGTCAGTCTTCAAAATTCTGAAATCCGTCTTTTGGCCATGAAATGCGCGCTAAACTTCGTTCCTTCTTTGTTCCTTCGTGTCCTTAGCTATGTAATCCACTTGAGGACGGGTTTGACTCGAAATCGACTTATTTTCGCACAAATATGCAATAATGCACAAAAATAAGAAAGTAGACGAAATAGGAGAAATAATAACCATAAACTTATAATTGAGCTCTGAAATGCGTGTAAAAATAGATGTAAAACATAAAAAAAAACACGCATCATAAGTGTCTATTTATCGCATTGTATCGTAGTTTATGGTTTTTAGTAAGTAATCGGTAATTGTGTAATCCCTAGGAGGAGGAATCGTAGAAGAGCGGGGGTAGGAAGGTTTCACTTGTCGTTCTTGCTATTTCACTTGAGGTAGGTTTCCATACTCAATACTTTATGCTAGTGTTATGACGATGTTGTATTATTATTATATCACTATGTATGGCATGATGTATGAGATTCCAATGGTAACGTGTGGGACCGTTGCGGGGAACGGATTCTTCTCCTATGATCTCTCTTCGTGGGACCCGCCACGGGGAGGATTTGCACATTTATGGTCTAGGTACCCCTTGCTGCGGTAAGTGGGGAGATTGGTGAGGGACTAAAGGTCACCACTACAGTTGTGAATAATGGTAACTGTGTTACAGTGAATAGTATGTATAATGTATTTCAATGTTGTATCCGTCTTATTGGAGTACTGACGCTTGATGTTGTTTACTATGATGATCTATGTAATGGTGAGCAGAGTCTCAGGTTCGCAGATGAGTTTTGCTTGCTGGATGGGGAGTAGGGATCACAGTTTTGTAGAGTCTTCTGTTATAGCTTCCGCATGAACACTTGTACTTTGGTTATAAATTTTAGCAGACAGATGTATTTTCTTTGTTACATAGCTACTATTGTTATCTATAATAAAGTGTTAAAATTGTTCATCTTATACTGTATCTCAGGAAACTAAGATGGTGACGTCCTCATGATCTGAAGGACCTGTTTTAAAGGCCTTGGACTATGAGGTCGTTACAGTTTGGTTGCTTATTTGGGATGTGTATTGTTGATCTTGAAAGAAGAGAAAAAACTTAAAAAAAATCATTTTGAGCTTGGTCTTAATGCTCTTAAAAAAAACAAAGAAAAATAATATTGTTGTCAAAAAGAAAATAAATGAAAGAATTGAAAGACTTGAAAGAATTGAAAAATGAAAAATGAAAAAAAAAGAATCAATAGCATAAGAAAGAAAAAAAGAAGCATACTTCAATCGAAAAAAGAGAAAAGAAGAAGAAAAAGAAATTTTCATATTTTATTATTATCTTTTGGAGAATTATCTTTGATTTGTATTGATAGTTGGTTGAGTTTTGGGATTGAGCATACTTACATTTTTTATAGTTGCTAGCTTAACCTTAAGCCTCACAAATTGGTAATTCATTTTTTTCCCTTTCTAGCCATGTTTTTATCCTTCTTGTTACACATTTGGCTTCTTATCCATGCTTATATATGATTGTTTTGACTTGTAGTTTTAACGTGTATGTTTACCATATTAAATTGCGGGTACATTCTTATCAGTTGAAGATAGTTGAGTGATTATTCACAAAAAATGTCCTTTTTACATATATATGACTGTGAGTGAACCGTAAGAGACCGAAAGTCAAAAGATCATGCAAGGGCCGTAAAGTTCATTCAAAGTTACCCATTCTACGTCGTCGTGTAAATCTCATCCATATTTGCACTATTCTATTTCCATTTCGGGTTTTTAAATCATTATGTTTAGCTTGTTTAGGATATTGCATTTGATGGGATATGATTTATTGCTTAGGGACAAGTAAGAGTTTAACTCGAGGGAGTTTGATGAGTTATTATTTTATAGACTTTTGCCCCCTAATTTGAATCCAAAAATACCCTAAGTGTGGAAATTGTATGAGCTTTGCCTGGAGATTTAATGGATTGAAGTTTAATCTTAAAAGTCAAGCCAAAAATGCAAAATAGAAATCATAAGATGAAAATATCAAGCAATGGATGCCAAATCTCCTCATATAGTAATGTTGGTTTCTTTAATCGGGTGATTAATCAAGCAATAAATACCCAACAAAAAATCTCATATGCAAAGAATAAGAGAATTAAGTGAAAATACTCAGGAAGTTGCGTTCCCGATCGGGGATGGCAACTCCGATCGGGGTTGGACCCATGCAGTCATTTCCGTTTCTCCTCCTATTTACTATAAATAGGAGGTCTTGTGAAACTTATTGAACCGATTCCAACCCTCTTTTATCTCTTCACAACATCTTGTACATATTATTTCTTGGGATAATTTACAATATTTTCTCGTATAATTCTCATATATTTAGTTTACATTTCATTAATTTACATTTCAAGTTATAATAATTTTACATTTCTTTATATTCAAGTAATCTTTTATTGTTCTTCCATTTCAAGTTATAGTTCTTCATTTCGGGATTGTAATTTTTTTTCTATTAGTTTTATTTATATTTTCATTATGTTTATTTCATCATTTTATTCTATTTCTTATATAATTATGAATAGCTAATTTTTCTAGTCTAGGGATTAGGGAAAGCCATGTAATAATATAACTATGTAATTTGATAACTTAAGATATTACTAATTTTGTTTATATTGTTTTCTCAAATCTTTGTACTTCATTATTAATATTTGGTTTAAGTATACAAATCCTAGATTAATATATTAATTTGTTCTATATGTCGAGGGGCGCGGAAACAAATAGACTAAACATGTGTAGTAGGACGACCTATTAATAACGTGAGTGTCTCTAGGATCCGGTCTAAGGTTGATACCAATATCGCAAGGTTGGTATCTTATTTAACAGCCCTATGACAATTAAACATAATTTACTAGTTTCCGAGTAAATCTATATATATATTCAAGATCTCGTACAAACTTTCTTACGGTGCGAACCGTACGAACCAACATGAAAAAAAATTAAAAATAAAAAACTATTGATTTTTTTTACTATGGTTCGTACGTTCGCACTGTAAGGGAGTTCGCACGTGATCTTGACACTATATATATATATATATATAGATATATATATATATATATAGATATATATAGATATATATATATATATATATATAGATATATATATATATATATATATATATATATGTATATATGTATAGAGAAATTGAATCACGTGAGGCCGTGCTCTTAGCGTGAGGCTGCCGGATCGATCATAAACGTTGGATCTAAAAACACTGGACGCACCAGATTACGCCACGTGTCCATATATATATAAAAAAAAAAGAGAAACAGACTCTCTCACTTTCATTCATTCTTTCTCACTCTCGCGTCGTCTTTTCAAATTCTTTCTTTCTCACTCTCTCCCGCTCTCTCACTTTCTCTCGCTCGCGGTAACCGTTGGATCTTCTTCCCGAAATCATCAACAACCTCCAATATTATCATTTTCTTCGTATGTTCTTCGTATGTTCGTATGTTATTTGTTACATTTTTGTTCTTTAATTAGTTTAATTACTTATTTTTGCTCTTTATTTTGTTTTTTTTTGTTATTTTCTGCTGGATTATCATTAGTTGAGTGTTTATTGTTATTTTTCATTGTTAGTGATACCTAGGGTTGTGATGAAAATATCTAGGTTTTGAGAGTGTTTTTGATTATTTTAGTACGTTATAATGTGATTTGTTTGTCGTTCTTTGAATGTGTGGTTTATTTTCGAAGATTTGAGGCGAAATAAGCAAGCATTGTCGTTCTTCGAAGTTTTTAACATCGAAGCTCTTAATTCACAGAATAATGTATTAGTTTCACAATTTAAGCTCTTAGATTCACATAATATGGGCTGAGATTCACATAATAAGGAAAAGAAACTTATTATTTGTCGTTCTTCGAAGTTTTTAACATCGAAGCTCTTAATTCACAGAATAATGTATTAGTTTCACAATTTAAGCTCTTAGATTCACATAATAAGGGCTGAGATTCACATAATAAGCAAGAAGCATGTAGTTTCACTTCATAAGCTTCAAGTTTCACAATATAAGCTCTTAGATTCACATAACAAGGGACTTAAACTTATTATTTTCTATTATTTGCCGTTCTTCGATGTTTTTAACAGTGAAGCCCTTAATTCACAGAATAATGTATTCGTTTCACAATATAAGCTCTTAGATTCACATAATAAATTTCTTTCAGTTTTCAGTTTAAGTTTATTTTCTATTATTTTCAGTTTAAGGTTCTTTTTCTGATTCTGTGATTCTCAGCCATTATTATGTGAAACTAGAAGCTTAGGTTCTGAAACTAAGCTCTTATTATGTGAAATATAAGAGTTTGGGTTTCACAATGTATGCTTCTTGATTCTATTTGTAATGCTTGTAGGTTACTTTCTGGTTTTAAACTTCATTACCTCTGAATTATGGAAAACTGGTGCAAGGGGCGGGTAGTGAATCTTCACGCAGAAGATAAAGCATAATATGTCCAGAATTACATAACAGAAAAAAAGAGGTCATGACATTCTCATTTACTCCCTTACGGACTGTTGAGCTCACTAACAATCAATATCAACTCCAACTGGCTGTTTTCAATAATCAAGATGTAATGAATAACATCTTCAAACAACTTAAGTGTAACCAAGATAAGGCAAACATGGCTTTGGTCTGTCGCAACTGGTCTCAGCTTTTCCTCCTACACCCTAGTGCACCTCTAATTCAAGTTGCGTATGAGATTTCTTTGCGTATTACTGATGTCAATGGTGTGAGAATCATTCGTAGGGGTTCTAGGATAATTTATAAAAGATTCAAGTGCTTTATGACTAATGATCCCGGATCTATATTACTCCTACATTGTTTGCAAAGTGAAAATCCTTACCAAAGTGAACAACTTAGAGTTCTCACTGATGCTAAAACCGAACAAACACAAAAGGTGCTTGACATTTTAGATGTGCCATCTCCAGAACTTGACTTAGCAGTTGCTACTTCAACAAGTTGATTACTCGGGCAAAATTATCTGATTTTGATTTACCTTTCTTGGTCGATATATAGCACAGTTGCTCAACTTTGTACCACTTTTTTGCCATCTTAGTGGTTGGCCTAAATGTATTTTGTAGTGCTTTTCTGTAATTACATCTATCAAGCCAGCCTTTTGTGTAATTATATAGCTATGTATGAATGATATTTTTAATTAATCAATTTTCTTTTCCATATTATTTTGTGAATCTAAGTGCCTGTTTTTGTGATTCACATCCGATATCTTAAGTTTCTTTTTTGTTATTCTGTGAAACTAGAAGCTTATGTTGTGAAACTAAGCCCTTATTCTGTGAAATCTAAGAGTTTGAGTTTCACAATGTAAGCTTCTTAACTTCTTGTTTCAGTGTTCTTTTCCTTATTCTGTGAAACTAGAATCTTACATTTTGAAACTAGAATCTTATATTGTGAAACTAAGCCCCTATTCTGTGAAATTAAAGAGTTTGGGTTTCACAATATAAGTTTCTTGTTTTAGTTTTCTTTTCCTTATTCTGTGAAACTAAAAGCTTATATTGTGAAACTAAGCCCATATTTTGTGAATCTAAGAGTTTGTGTTTCACAATGTAAGCTTCTTGTTTCACAGTTTAAGTTTCTTTGGCTTCTTCTGTGATTCTCAACCCTTATTCTGTGAAACTAGAAGCTTAGCTTGTGAAACTAAGCCCTTATTATGTGAAATGTAATAGTCTTGGTTTCACAATGTATGCTTTTTTATTTTATTTGTAATGCTTGTAGGTTACTTTGTCGTTTTAACCTTCCTTACCTCTGGTCAATTATGGAAACATGGTGCAAGGGGTGGGTAGTGAATCTTCTGTGGGGAATAAAGCATGTATTCGCCCTAAAACGTGAAGGATTATAACGAATTTTACAATTGAGATTATTGTCATAAGTTAATAAATACATGAAAAAGGAATACAACTTTGGGTCCTTGCTTGAATATGCCTAAGAACAGGAATTAAAGTAAATTCCCTCCTATAACTTGGACCCAAGACTTGAATACTCTCCAATTGCCTTGCAATATGGGGAGAGCTTTTGTGAGGTTTTAGATGTGAGATCTGAGTTTTGGGAAAATAATGTTTTCAAAACCCTAATTATCAGAATTGTGATTCACCAGTGATTAACAAAAGGAGAAAAATTCTCCTTTTGTAACCTTATGGGTCGGCCAAATGGGGTCTTGGGTAGGAGTGGGCTTTCCACTCTTACCTTATTCCTTTACGTGTTTCGACACGATTTGCTAAATATTATTCGCGTGTTTTTTTATAAATCGCACACGTGTTATCAGATATTAATGCAGTCGATGTATTAATAATGGTCTGATGAAATTACGATATTGTATAATTACCCAAATTAATATAACTGTTTATATTAATACGCGAATACAATATTTAATTAAATATAACCATTTATATTTAATTTACGAATTAATCATGTAATCCGTATTAGCTAAAATTATTTAATCCGTATTAAATAATAATCTCAACATCTTGTTGACTAATTTAGTAGTCAATACCTCTGACTAACTGTTTAGTCATATCCGGCAAAATGTGACTGTATTTTCATACCTTCACATCTCTCAAACGTGTCCTATAGGTGTGACGTATAGGGACCAGTTGATCACCGCCATCCGTATGACAATAACATCAAACTTATCTAGCAACCCAACCGTTATTGATAAACGTGGATCATTTGATAATAATACTGAAGTATGCCCTTGTGATCCTTAAAGAGATTTAATAAGTCATTGTACTTAATTGTCAAGGACACCATCCCCAACAATCTCCCACTTGTCCGTACAAGGGTATGTGCAATGACGTTATCACACTATATGTGGAGAACACAAGCTCCAACAAACTCCCACTTGTCCGTACAAGTGTAGGTGCGATGATTCTCATATCCTTTTAAAATTTCTCCCACTCAATGTAAGACAATTTGCAAATCCGCATTCGCAAAGGTCGTATCTCACAAGCGATCTGTATCAAGAGTGGTTTCCCCGACTAGAGAGTAACTTAACTGATAAAACGAATCTGTATTCGAGCATGGCCATGCATTTCAGTTACTACTCCTCGAGTGGCCCTGAGAAATGATAAAATCCTGATAAGGGTTTGGATATTTCCCTCAACTCGAATCCTGTCGATATCGCGCAACATGAAATAACCCAGAAAAAATCCTTTTGGCCCCTGTTACGATGACCGTGGGAAAGAAACCAAAGTTACCCAAAATCTGCCTTAATCTCAAGAGACAGTTGAAAGTCAAAAGACTCGACTCTAAGGAACACTATGGAGGTCCTATCCACGACCTGACACCCAATGTTATAAAACATTTAGGACTCCATAACGTTGTCACGAGGTGTCCTACGAGATATCCGTATAAGTCGCCTTTGTGATTGGTCAGTCATTCGTTTGACTTATGGCTCGTTGAACCCACCATCAACCAACGTCACAAAATGATTACCTGAGTTATCAGCTCAAGTGGGTAATCAAGGACTAAAATGATGTAATGTTATTCAGTTCACTTTGTGGTGTTCAAAATTGGCGTACAATTCCACATGAAAAACAAAACATTATATATCATAACAATGAGGTTGAATAGAGTACACGAGAAAATGAATTATTACATGAATTCATAAAAGAGTACTACAACTTAGGAACACATCTAATTCCCATGGAATGAATGTGCCCTTCATGCTTATCACGTGGTAATGCTTTTGTGAGAGGATCAGCTATGTTGTCATCCGTAGCGATCTTATCAATGAATATCTCCTTTTACGTGGACTCAGTTGTAGAATTTGCTGTAACACTCTGTTTAGAACTTCTTCAACTGACAGCAACGCCATTAAGAGTAAAAACGAATCCAGACTTCGATCCGTTTGGAAGCTAGCATCTGCGTAACCCGTGGCGCAGAGCGTCGAGTCGCCTCCGTAAGTCAATCCCCAATATTTAGTCCTCCGTAGGTACTTAAGAATGTTTTTCACGGCCATCCAGTGTTGTTCACCTGGATGAGCTTGGAATCGACTTGTCATACTCAATGCATATGCAACGTCTCGACGTGTGCATATCATGCCATACATGATCGATCCTATAGCCGAAGCATAAGGAATCCGACTCATGCGCTCCTTCTCTTCCAATTTCTTAGCTTCTTGAGTCTTGCTCAGGTGAAGCCCAGTAGTCATAGGAAGGAACCCTTTCTTGGAGTTCGTCATGCTGAATCTCTCTAGAATCTTATCTATGTAAGACTCCTGACTGAGAGACAACATCCGTCGTGATCTATCCCTGTAGATACGGATGCCCAAAATTCTTTGTGCCTCTCCCAGATCTTTCATCTGGAAATGGTTTTTTAACCATGCTTTAACCGAAGATAAGAGAGGTATCTCGTTCCCAATCAAGAGTATGTCATCGACATATAGTACTAGGAAGACAATCTTGCTCCCACTCGACTTGATATAGAGACATGGTTCCTCGACTGATCGAATGAACCCATTCTCTTTTATCACTTGGTCGAAGCGATGATTCCAACTCCGTGATGCTTGCTTAAGTCCATAAATGGAACGCTTAAGCTTGCAAATCTTCTTAGGATTTTCTGGATCAATAAAACCCTCGGGTTGTACCATGTACAACTCTTTCTCCAAATAATCGTTTAAGAAGGCGGTTTTAACGTCCATTTGCCAGATTTCATAATCGTGAAATGCGGCGATCGCTAAGATAATCCGAATGGAACGTAGCATGACTACGGGTGCAAAGATCTCATCGTAGTGCAAGCCTGGCACTTGGGTGAAACCTTTAGCAACTAGTCTAGCCTTATGAATATCTTGTTTGGTTTCCACGGCATGCTTTATTTTGTAAAGCCATTTGCATTGAAGGGGAAGTACCTTTGCAGGTAGGTCCACAAGATCCCACACGTTGTTCTCATACATGGAGTCCATCTCGGATTGCATGGCTTCTAGCCATAGCTTTGAGTCAGAACTGGTCATGGCACCTTTATAGGTTGTGGGTTCATTACCCTCTAGGAGTAAGACGTCATCTATATCATGTTCCTCGACCATACCAATGTATCTGTCTGGAGGAATAAAGACTCTTCCCGACCTCCTAGGTTCCTCAGGAATATCTTCCGCAGCCTCGGTTGAAGGAACAGTTTCCTCCAATGGTTGCTCGGTAGTTGTTTGTTGAACCTCCGATAAATCAAAGGTTCTATTACTCGACTTGTTCTCGAGAAATTCTTTCTCTAAGAACGTCGCACTGGCCGCAACAAAAACACGTTGTTCGGTTGGCGAGTAGAAGTAATGACCAAAAGTTCCCTTTCGATAGCCTATAAAGTATGTCTTGACCGATCGCGGGCCGAGCTTATCCTCGTGTCTCCACTTGACATAAGGCTCGCAGCCTTAAACCCGAATAAAGGACAAGTTAGGGACCGTTCCCTTCCATAGTTCATATGGAGTCTTGTCAACAGCTTTAGACGGACTTCGTTTAAGTATTAGAGCGGCTGACAAAAGAGCATAGCCCCACAATGAATCAGGCACAACGGTGTGACTCATCATGGATCGAACCATATCAAGTAGAGTTCGATTTCTCCGTTCGGACACACCATTTAATTGTGGTGTTCCAGGTGGAGTCAACTGTAGAACGATACCACAGTCTTTAAGGTGTTGATCAAACTCGTGTGAAAGATACTCACCACCACGATCAGAACGTAGTGCTTTAATCTTTCTACCCAGCTGGTTCTGTACCTGATTCTGGTATTCTTTGAACTTGTCAAAGGATTCACTTTTATGTCTCATTAAGTAGACATAACCATATCTACTCAAATCATCCGTGAAAGTGATGAAATACCTATAGCCTTCTCGTGCGTTGATCGACATAGGGCCACATACATCTGTATGTATGAGTCCTAATAGGTCGGCATCGCGCATTCCAACACCTTTGAAGGAAATACGAGTCATCTTACCGATGAGACATGATTCACACGTGCCATATGATTCGAAATCAAAGGCCGAGATAGCTCCATTCTGTATGAGCTGTTTTACGCGTTTCTCATTTATGTGTCCCATACGACAATGCCATAGATAAGTTTGATCTTTGTCACCTACCTTTAATCTCTTGTTATTCATATGTAATATTTCGGTGGTTTGATCTAAAACATAAATTCCATTCATGGAAACTGCCTTGCCATAAATCATATTGTGTAATGAGAAAATACAACTGTTATTTTCTATTACAAATGAAAAACCAAGTTTGTCAAGCGCAGAAACTGAAATAATGTTTTTGGACAAACAAGGAACATAATAATAGTTATATAAAGATAACTCGAATCCACTTGGAAGCTGGATCACGTATGTTCCCCTCGAGACTGCAGCAACACGTGCTCCATTCCCGACACGCAGGTCAACCTCGCCCTTGATGAGGGGTTCTTGGTTTCGGAGGCCCTGCACATGATTACATAGATGAGAACCACAACCAGTATCTAGTACCCAAGTTTCGTAACTTGCATGGTTAATCTCAATCATGTGAATAAAAGAAGAAGAAGACATACCAACAAGACTAACGCGGCCTGCCTTAATGTCCTCACGATACACGGGGCATGAGCGCCTCCAATGCCCAGTCTTGTGGCAATGGTGACATTCCATGCTAGTATCCTTGCTCTTTGTCTTGCCCTGTGAGTTGCTCGACTCACCTGGCCCACTCTTGGTAAATCCTGACTTCTTAAACTTGGGCTTGCCTACTGTTAGGTCGCCCTGAGCTTTAGCTTTTCCCTTACCCTTACCCTTACTGGAGATCATGATGAGAACATCCTGCTTCAGGCTCCCACTTAATTTCAGATCCTTCTCGGTCTGTACGAGAAGGGAGTGGAGCTCATGAGGAGTCTTCTTCATGTTGTTCATGTAATAGTTGGCCCTAAAGAGGGCGAACCCATCATGAAGTGAATGAAGCATTCGATCAACGATTATGTTCTCACTGATCTTGCAGTTTAGGGCCTCCAGTTTCTCGATATTCTCAATCATGTTGAGAATATGTGGGCTAACCGCTTGGCCCTTCTGGGGTTTCGCCTCAAAGAAGCGACATGTATGCTCATAAGAAACGATTCTCCGAGCTTTTGAGAATTCGTTAGTGAGCGTGGTGAAAATCTTGTTTGCACCATGGGTTATGAAGCGTCTTTGCAAATTGGATTCCATTTCATAGATGAGTACGTTCTTTATCGCACCCGCTTCCATGATGAAGTCGCTATGAGCGCGAACTTCGTTAGCTCTAGCTCCAGTTCCTGGGTGTGCCGGAATGGGCTCAGTTAAGTACGTAAGCTTTCCGTCAGCAATGACAGCATTCCGTAGTGCTGCCTCCCAGTCAGAGAAGTTTGACCCATCATTCCTCAGTCTAGTAGACTGATTCATGGAGTCCATGAAGGCTTTTAGCCAGGATTCACGTGCTAGCTTGGCACTTGGCATTGGGTCTTCACCAGCCATTAGTTATACAACAGTTTAATTTGAACGTGTTCTACACTGAAAAGAAGATAAAACAGAACCATATAAGCAACTCATTGTTGTGATTTAAGTCTATATTAAAATGTATTTAAACTCGTAGACTCATGCATTTATATAATTGATCTCCCTGAAGAATTATATAAACGATCCTAAGACTCAATTTCCGTATATTGATAAGCCCACAGCTTGGCTAATTCCACCGTTGGAACTCTTGGTCGATAGATTTCCGTAAATGCTATCTATTAGTCCATCTCAGTCGCTAAATAGTATCGAGTGACCATGATGTTGAGATAAAATAAATCATCTGTTCCCACTTACCCGACGTAGAAGGGGTCATATTATGCCTACCGACGAAGAAGGGATTCATGGGAGTCTGATTTATAAAGACTATTCTCAATTTTTGGTTATACGAGGAAGACCCCATCAACTTTTATTTATCCATTTTAAGTGAACTAATATCTAGCATATGCGTGAATGAATGAAATAAAGTAATGGCTTTGCAATTGACATGTGACATCTGTATTGTCACAGAAAACTAACGCGTAACCTCTACATGAGTCAGTTTTCAGGCATGTTATAGGTGGTTTGGTTTTAGGCGGAATATGATGCAAGCTATTATCGATCAAAGCATAAAAATAAATGCAATAAACGTAAATAAAAGTCCTAGTGTGGCCTATCCTACCAAAATAAACATAAAACAACTTGGAATCCACCGTTGGACCCTAGAAGCTTGTCTTGATGTTTCTTCTTGGTCTTTGCAGCGGGAGTGAGCATCCGGTCTCCGTCTTTAGTCTCCACAAAATTACTAATTTAAATTACAAATATAACACTATGTACATTCTAATTTAAATACAAAAGTAATTACATGGCAAAAACCCAAAACGGAGATTCAATATCTCAAAATTACAAGCAAGACTGTGTCCCATCATTACGGTGACACAATCTTCTAAGGCCACACTAAGTTACAACCGTTTGCAAAATTAAATACGTTATAGAAAGCATTCAATAGGCATTCAACAAGACGATAAATAAAATGCATCAACTAAAATTAAAATTCATTCATGACATAATATTGTTATTATGATTAACAAATTTTACCAAACCACCTTTTCGGGATGAAAATTATGTGATTATACCGTTTTAACCACTTTAATTTTAACAAGTTAATAATCCAATATCTTAAACCGTTTTAAAATAATATGTATCATGCGAGAGTGAACCGTTTCACAAAAATAATATACTATTTCCGTATATAGCATATTACTTTTGGCCAAGGGAAAATAAAACAAGTTATTTTCGGAAAAATAAAACACGAATGTTACAGGGAAGTGGTCGACCGACCTCAACATGGGGTCGACCGACCTACTGTCAAAAAAAAAAATCTCCTGTATCGGCAGAGAGGTCTACTGACCCATTAAACAGGTCGACCGACCTCCTGACAGAAAAAAAAAGTTCCTGTATCCGCAGAGAGGTCAACCGACCCATTAAACAGGTCGACCGACCTCCTGACAGAAAAAAAAAAATTCCTGTAACTACAGAGTGGTCGACCGACCCAATAAACGGGTCGACCGACCACAAAACACGAAGTCGAGTTTCTGAAAACGCGAAATTGCTGCACTTTTAATCAAAACAAGTTTTAACCTTTGATTCAAAACGCGTAAATCAAAATAAACAGCAATTAGGGTTCACATATTGTCAAGAATATCGATTAATTAACAAAAAGTAAACAGGAGTCGAAAACAAGATCGATTATACAAATGAGAAACTGCCGAAAAACAGAAACCCTACGCGGGCAGAGGTCGCCGACCACAATGATAGGTCGACCGACCCACACACCGACAGAAATCAATTTTCAAAATTTTTAAATTAAAACTTATGAAAGACACAAAAGTAAAATCTCGTGGCCTTCGCTCTGATACCACTTGTGGGGAATAAAGCATGTATTCGCCCTAAAACGTGAAGGATTATAACGAATTTTACAATTGAGATTATTGTCATAAGTTAATAAAAACAAGAAAAAGGAATACAACCTTGGGTCCTTGCTTGAATAGGCCTAAGAACAGGAATTAAAGTAAATTCCCTCCTATAACTTGCACCCAAGACTTGAATACTCTCCAATTGCCTTGCAATATGGGGAGAGCTTTTGTGAGGTTTTAGATGTGAGATCTGAGTTTTGGGAAAATAATGTTCTCAAAACCATAATTATCAGAATTGTGATTCACCAGTGATTGACAAAAGGAGAAAAACTCTCCTTTTGTAACCTTATGGGTCGGCCGAATGGGGTCTTGGGTAGGAGTGGGCTTTCCTGTAACAATTCGTGTTTTAAAACTTATATAAGTCCTACTTATGATTGTTTTATGTTTGTTATATATTTCGTTACCGCTATGGAGTGGTGAACTTCGGGACGAAGTTCATTTTAAGGGAAGAAGACTGTAATAACCCGTTTTTTTTTTATTAAGAAAAATAAATAGATAATATGTTTATTTAAACAGTCAACGACAAGGTTTAGTTTGCTCGTATGTCTTTAGATATAAAAGTCGTTGGTGGGGTTCGAAGTAGAGACCTAGGACTTATAACCTAAAATCTTTTACACATGTTGTTAAAGGGGGTTCGAACCCCTGATCCTTTGCACGGAATTATGGGCCTAGGGATTTGTGTTGACAAGCAACAACCCATAAGTCGAAAAACACCTTATTGCTGCCCCTCTATCTTAGACGCCACAATCAAGCCCTAACCCTCATCTTAACCTAAATCTAGTCACTCAAAACCCTAGCCGTCGCCTAATAGAAGAGAATGAAGCTTTGCACGGTGGTTTGACACGAGTCTAAGGTGGTTCGTTGTGGTTGCGAAGTTGGAACTGAGTTCGAGGTGGAACGATTCTAGCGGCTGTGCGGTTGTCATTCTGCAACTCCAGGTAGGGAAATATATTATGATTCATGTTATGACATGAAATGTGTAAGTGATGCTTGTTACGAGTTTGATATAATTGATTGTTACTGTACTGTGGATTGTATTATTATCATTGATCACTGTGGAGATCGGGAGGTGTGAAATGGGTCTTGTGATATGGGTCTTGTGATATGGGACTTGTGATATGGCCATGGGAGATGTGGTGTGATGGGAGGTGTGGTGTGATGGAGGTGTGAAGTGGTGGAGGTTGACCCTGTGTATTCGTGTGACACCTACGATGATCCGGAATGGGGAGTAGATTCTACAGGAAACAGACAGATGAGTCAGGAGCTGGGACGGGAATGTGAGATGCGGACTTGAGACCGACTTAGATCTACATCACATATAGAGTAGTCGTCAGTTGTGCTTTTATTTCTCTCTGTAATTTCTGTAACAACAAATGTTTAAATTTTACCAGTTTTATATAAAGTACTTTGGTTTGTTTTACTTTGTTATTCACTACCTCGGATAATCCGAGATGGTAACAGCTCAATTTACTGAGGATGTCTTGCCAAAGGCTCCTTAATAAATCGGGGTGTTACAAAGTGGTATCAGAGCGAACGATCCTCAGGCCTAAAACAAATGAATAAAAAAATGAACATAGGAAGAGTCAAATAAAATGAACCCCAGGTTAGTAACTGTAAGGAGCCCCCGTATTGGGATGAGTTAGGGGCCCCCTCAAACCAAGCCACTGGCCCTTTCAGTCTAACCTGGTTACCTTGAGAGATGTAGAGCGTGGGTAGCATAGGATGAAGGAGAAGACCCAATGTTTGTTGTACTAACAGTTGCAGGAGCGGAATGAGGTAAGTAATGATATGATACATGGTTAATCATGCGCTGTGAAAGAATATGGTTGGTAATCTATATTGTGAATCATGAGATTGCTATTGAATGTGATTGAAATATGTATTACTTCAAGTATTGGGGTTCATAAGAAGAATACGGTTGGTAATATGATGATGTGCATAAGAAGAATACGACTGATATTGAAATGCTGATTGATCTGAATAATAGAATTGAAATTTTCTGAGAATGGGTGTATATTTATTGTATAATGAATTAGAGTGATATGATTATGTGATTTTGGTGTCTCAAATTGTCTATAGGATATCTGGTTATTAAATGATTAACGTAATTTTGTAATATATTGCTTGGTATTTGGATATGAACGATCAGATTTAAATGTTATAGTAATTCATGTCTAGTGATATACGGAAGGTGTTACCCTGAGCCATGAACGTAAATAGTCATGTGGCATATATCGTATTTAAAATTTTATGCTTATTATACGCATTTAAAAGTTGTTATGGAGTTCATAATCAATATGTGACATAGTAGTAACTCCTAGTTATATTTTCGTACCTGGATAAGTTATGATTATGCGTTAGTAGGAACTAAATTCCTTGACATATGCATTCAATTCTTTGCCTATGATTAGCTCGTCCTTTATATATTTTCTAAGAACTATGATCGCTCGCATGTTAGCTAAGCTGTTATTTATTTATGATTTGGTAAGTTGCTGCGTAACGTTTAATTGTTTGAAATCGGGTGATATAAAAGTTTCATATAAAAGTTTAATCAAGTGTGGCTTATGTGATGTAACCACGTGATACCCTGTTATGGCTTTAGTAACATGAACAGTAGTCACATGATAAGAATATGGACCTTACTACATGGTAGTGCAACCTTGCTTATTTAGTTGGATTTTTTTTTTATAAAACAGTTTCAATTATACGGACGCTCCTACTTTCTATTGTTATGACCTCAAATAATTTTGTGATGATCCTATTGTTGGGGCAAGTGTCCTTCACAATTAAGTACAATGACTTATTAAATCTCTTTAAGGATCACAAGGGCATACTTTTGTATTATTACCAGTTGATCCACGTTTATCAATAACGGTTGGCTTGCTAGATAAGTTTGACGTTATTATCATACGGATGGCGGTGATCAACTGGTCCCTATACGTCACACCTATAGGACACGTTTGAGAGATGTGAAGGTATGAAAATACAGTCACATTTATGCCGGACATGACTAAACAGTTAGTCAGAGGTATTGACTATTAAATTAGTCAATAAGATGTTGAGATTATTATTTAATACGGATTAAATAATTTTAGCTCATACGGATTACATGATTAATTCGTAAATTAAATATAAACGGTTATATTTAATTAAATATTGTGTTCGCGTATTAATATAAACAGTTATATTAATTTGGGTAATTATACAATATCGTATTTTGTCAGACCATTATTAATATATCGACTGTATTAATAACTGATAACATGTTACGATTTATAAATAAAACCCGCGGACAACTTATAGCTAATTGGGTCGAATCACGCATTGGAATAAGGAAAGAGTGGAAAGCCCACTCCTACCCAACATCCAATTCGGCCGTGTGGACTATATAAGGAGGAGGACTCTCCTTATGTGATTCACTCTTGTTGCACTGTTTAATAAATCTCAAAAGAAAATTAGGGTTTGAGAGCATTCTTCTCCCATAACCCAGATCTCACATCTAAAACTCACAAGGCTCTCCCAATATTGCAAGGCAGTTGGAGAGGATTTCTAGCACACGCGGCCACGTCTCATTCTAAGTCTTGGGTGCAAGTTATAGGAGGGAATTTGTGTTAATTCCTGTTCTTAGGCCTTTCGCACAAGGACTAAAGGTTGTACTTCTTTTCTTATCCTTTTTAATCTTATGACGATATTCACGACTGTAATTTTCATTATAATCCTGCAAGTTTAGGGCGAATACACGTTTTATTCCCCACAAGTGGTTTCAGAGCCTTAGGCCATGAAATTTTACAATTGTGTTTTTCGTAAGATTTAAAAATTTGAAAAATCGTACTGTTTTTGACGAGCACTCGATCGAGTACTACCTACACTCGATCGAGTGCTTCGGCCGAGTGCCTCTTTTTGTGAGAAATCGATCTTGTTTTTCGATTTTTATTTGCATATTGTTATTTAATCGATATTTTTAGCAATATGTGGATCTTTTGTTGTTTTTATTTTTGATTTTCATGTTTTATATCAAAAGATAAAAACTTGTTTAGATTTAAAGTGCAGCGTTTGCGTTTTAACGAGTCACTCGATCGAGCCCCTGCTGCACTCGATCGAGTGACACTGGCACTCGATCGAGTGCCTCTGTTGCTCGGTCGAGTGCTCATATTTCAGGCTTTCTTTTTCGAAAATAACTTGTTTCTTATTTTCACATGGCCTAAAATAATATACTGTATACGGAAATAGTGTATTATTTTTGTGAAACGGTTCACCCTCGTTCGATACATATTATTTTAAAACGGTTTAAGATAATAGGATTATAAATTTATTAAAATTGGTGATTAAAGCGGTATAGTCACATAATTTTAATATTAAAAGGTGGTTTGGGAAAAATTTATTAATCATAATAACAGTATTATGTCATGTATGAATTTTTAATTTAGTTGATGCATTTTATTTATCGTCTTGTGAATGCCTTGTGAATGCTTTCAATAACATATTTAATTTTGCAAACGGTTGTAACTTAGTGTGGCCTTAGAAGATTGTGTCACTGTAATGATGGGACACAGTCTTGCTTGTAATTTTGAGATCTTGAATCTCCGTTTTGGGTTTTTGCCATGTAATTACTTTTGTATTTAAATTAGAATGTATCTAGGATTACTTTTGTAATTTAAATTAGTAATTTTGTGAAGACCAAAGACAAGACGGAGACCGGATGCTCACTCCCGCTGCAAGGACCAAGATGGAACATCAAGACAAGCTTCTAGGGTCCAACGGTGGATTCCAAGTTGTTTTATGTTTATTTTGGTAGGATAGGCCACACTAGGACTTTTTATTTACGTTTATTGCTTTCATTTTATGCTTTCATCGCTAATAGCTTGCATCATATTCCGCCTAAAACCAAACCACCTATATCATGCCTGAAAACTGACTCATTTAGAGGTTACGCGTTAGTTTTCTGTGACAATACAGATGTCACATGTCAATTGCAAAGCCATCACTTTATTTAATTCATTCACGCATATGCTAGATATTAGTTCACTTAATATGAATAAATAAAAGTTGATGGGGTCTTCCTCGTATAACCAAAAATTGAGACTAGTCTTTATAAATCAGCCTCCTATGAATCCCTTCTTCGTCGGTAGGCATAATATGACCCCTTCTACGTCGGGTAAGTGGGAAAAGATGATTTATTTTATCTCAACATCATGGTCACTCGATAATATCTAGCGACTGAGATGGACTAATAGATAGGATTTACGGAAATCTATCGACCAAGAGTTCCAACGGTGGAATTAGCCAAACTGTGGGCTTATCAATATACGGAAATTGAGTCTTGGGATCATTTATATAATTCTTGAGGGAGATCAATTATATAAATGCATGAGTCTACGAGTTTAAATTCAATTTAATATAGACTTAAATCACAACAATGAGTTGCTTATATGGTTTTGTTTTATCTTCTTTTCAGTCTAGAACACGTTCAATTAAACTGCTGTATAACTAAATGGCTGGTGAAGACCCAATGCCAAGTGCCAAGCTAGCACGTGAATCCTGGCTAAAAGCCTTCATGGACTCCATGAATCAGTCCACAAGACTGAGGAATGATGGGTCAAACTTCTCTGACTGGGAGGCAGCACTACGGAATGCTGCCATTGCTGACGGAAAGCTCAAGTACTTAACTGAGCCCATCCGCCACACCCAGGAACTGGAGCTAGAGCTAACGAAGTTCGCGCTCATAGCGACTTCGTCATGGAAGCGGGTGCGATAAAGAACGTACTCATCTATGCAATGGAATCCAATTTGCAAAGACGCTTCATAACCCATGGTGCAAACAAGATTTTCACCACGCTCACTAACGAATTCTCAAAGGCTCCGAGAATCGTTTCTTATGAGCATACCTGTCGCTTCTTTGAGGCGAAACTCCAGAAGGGCCAAGCTGTTAGCCCACATATTCTTCACATGATTGAGAATATCGAGAAACTGGAGGCCCTAAACTGCAAGATCAGTGAGAACATAATCGTTGATCGAATGCTTCATTCACTTCATGATGGGTTCGCCCTCTTTAGGGCCAACTATTACATAAATGACATGAAGAAGACTCGTCATGAGCTCCACTCCCTTCTCGTACAGACCGAGAAGGATCTGAAATTAAGTGGGAGTGTGAAGCAAGATGTTCTCATGATCTCCAGTAAGGGTAAGGGTAAGGGTAAAGCTAAAGCTCAGGGCGACCTAACAGTAGGCAAGCCCAAGTTTAAGAGGTCAGGATTTACTAAGAGTGGGCCAGGTGAGTCAAGCAACTCACAGGGCAAAACAAAGAGCAAGGATACTAGCATGAAATGCCACCATTGCCACAAGACTGGGCATTGGAGGCGCTCATGCCCCGTGTATCGTGAGGACATTAAGGCAGGCCGCGTTACTCCTGTTGGTATGTCTTCTTCTTCTTTTATTCACAAGATTGAGATTAACCATGCAAGTTACGGAACTTGGGTACTAGATACTGGTTGTGGTTCTCATCTATGTAATCATGTGCAGGGCCTCCGAAACCAAGAACCCCTAATCAAGGGTGAGGTTGACCTGCGTGTCGGGAATGGAGCACGTGTTGCTGCAATCTCGAGGGGAACATACGTGATCCAGCTTCCAAGTGGATTCGAGTTATCTTTATATAACTGTTATTATGTTCCTTGTTTGTCCAAAAACATTATTTCAGTTTCTGCGCTTGACAAACTCGGTTTTTCATTTGTAATAGAGAATAATAGCTGTATTTTCTCCTTACACAATATGATTTATGGCAAGGCAGTTTCCAGGAATGGAATTTATGTATTAGATCAAACCACCGAAATATTACATGTGAATAATAAGAAATTAAAGGTAGGTGACAAAGATCAAACTTATCTATGGCATTGTCGTATGGGACACATAAATGAGAAACGCGTAAAACAGCTCATACAGAACGGAGCTATCTCGCCCTTTGATTTCGAATCATATGGCACCTGTGAATCATGTTTCATCGGCAAGATGACTCGTATCTCCTTCAAAGGTGTTGGAATGCGCGCTACCGACCTATTAGGACTCATACATACGGATGTATGTGGGCCTATGTCGATCAACGCACGAGAGGGCTATAGGTATTTCATCACTTTCACGGATGATTTGAGTAGATATGGCTATGTCTACTTGATGAAGCACAAAAGTGAATCCTTTGACAAGTTCAAAGAATACCAGAATCGGGTATAGAACCAGCTGGGAAGAAAGATTAAAGCACTACGTTCTGATCGTGGTGGTGAGTATCTTTCACACGAGTTTGATCAACACCTTCAAGACTGTGGCATCGTGCTACAGTTGACTCCACCTGGAACACCACAGTTAAATGGTGTGTCCGAACGGAGAACTCGAACTTTACTTGATATGGTTCGATCCATGATGAGTCACACCGTTGTGCCTGATTCATTGTGGGGCTATGCTCTTTTGTCGGCCGCTCTAATACTTAACCGAAGTCCGTCTAAAGCTGTTGACAAGACTCCATACGAATTATGGAAGGGAACGGTCCCTAACTTGTCCTTTATTCGGGTTTGGGGCTGCGAGGTTTATGTCAAGTGGAGACACGAGGATAAGCTCGGCCAGCGATCGGTCAAGACATACTTTATAGGTTATCCAAAGGGAACTTTTGGTCATTACTTCTACTCGCCAACCGAACAACGTGTTTTTGTTGCGGCTAGTGCGACGTTCTTAGAGAAAGAATTTCTCGAGAACAAGTCGAGTAATAGAACCTTCGAGTTATCGGAGGTTCAAGAACCAACTGCCGAGCAACCATTGGAGGAAACAGTTCCTTCAACCGAGGCTGCGGTAGATATTCCTGAGGAACCTAGGAGGTCGGGAAGAGTCTCTATTCCTCCGGACAGATACATTGGTATGGTCGAGGAACATGATACAGATGACGTCTTACTCCTAGAGGGTAATGAACCCACAACCTATAAAGGTGCCATGACTAGTTCTGACTCAAAGCTATGGCTAGAAGCCATGCAATCCGAGATGGACTCCATGTGTAAGAACAACGTGTGGGATCTTGTGGACCTACCTGCAAAGGTACGTCCCCTTCAATGCAAATGGCTTTACAAGATAAAGCATGCCGTGGAAGGACTACAAGATATCCACAAGGCTAGACTAGTTGCTAAAGGTTTCACTCAAGTGCCAGGCTTGCACTATGATGAGATCTTTGCACCCGTAGTCATGCTACGTTCCATTCGGATTATCTTAGCGATCGCCGCATTTCATGATTATGAAATATGGCAAATGGACGTTAAAACCGCATTCTTAAACGGTTATTTGGAGGAAGAGTTGTACATGGTACAACCCGAGGGTTTTATCGATCCAGCACATCCTAAGAAAGTTTGCAAGCTTAAGCGTTCCATCTATGGACTTAAGCAAGCATCGCGGAGTTGGAATCATCGCTTCGACCAAGTGATAAAAGAGAATGGGTTCATTCGATCAGTCGAGGAACCATGTCTCTATATCAAGTCGAGTGGGAGCAAGATTGTATTCCTAGTACTGTATGTCGATGACATACTCTTGATTGGGAATGACATACCTCTCTTATCTTCGGTTAAAGCATGGTTGAAAAACCACTTCCAGATGAAAGATCTGGGAGAGGCACAAAGAATTTTGGGCATCCGTATCTACAGGGATAGATCACGACGGATGTTGTCTCTCAGTCAGGAGTCTTATATAGATAAGATTCTAGAGAGATTCAATATGACGAACTCCAAGAAAGGGTTCCTTCCTATGACTCCTGGGCTTCACTTGAGCAAGACTCAAGAAGCTAAGTCACTGGAAGAGAAAGAGCGCATGAGTCGGATTCCTTATGCTTCGGCAATAGGATCGATCATGTATGCCATGATATGCACACGTCCTGACGTTGCATATGCATTGAGTATGACAAGTCGATTCCAAGCTCATCCAGGTGAACAACACTGGATGGCTGTGAAAAACATTCTTAAGTACCTACGGAGGACTAAAGATTGGGGATTGACTTACGGAGGCGACTCGACGCTCAGCGCCACGGGTTACGCAGATGCTAGCTTCCAAACGGATCGAGATGACTCGAAATCTCAGTCTGGATTCGTTTTTACTCTTAATGGCGTTGCTGTCAGCTGGAAAAGTTCTAAACAGAGTGTTATAGCAGATTCTACGACTGAGTCCGAGTACTATGCCGCCTCAGAAGCAGCTAAGGAAGCAATATGGATGCGTCAATTCTTACAAGGACTATCAATAGTGCCTAGTTCGAATGACCCAATCACCGTTTATTGTGATAATAAAGGTGCCATCTTCCAAGCTAAGGAGCATAAGTCTAGAAACAAGGCTAGGCATGTACAACGGAAAGCTCATCTAATCGGAGATTACGTGGAGCAAAAGGAGATTTTCATTGATAAGATCGCTACGGATGACAACATAGCTGATCCTCTCACAAAAGCATTACCACGTGATAAGCATGAAGGGCACATTCATTCCATGGGAATTGGATGTGTTCCTAAGTTGTAGTACTCTTTTATGAATTCATGTAATAATTCATTTTCTCGTGTACTCTATTCAACCTTATTATTATGATATATAATGTTTTGTTTCTCATGTGGAATTGTACGCCAATTTTGAACACCACAAAGTGAACTGATTAACATTACATCATTTTGGTCCTTGATTACCCACTTGAGCTGATAACTCAGGTAATCATTTTGTGACGCTGGTTGATGATGGGTTCAACGAGCCATAAGTCACGTGGATGACTGACCAATCACAAAGGCGAGTTATACGGATATCTCGTAGGACACCCCGTGACAACGTTATGGAGTCCTAAATGTTTTATAACATTGGGTGCCGGGTCGTGGATAGGACCTCCATAGTGTTCCTTAGAGTCGAGTCTTTTGACTTTCAACTGTCTCTTGAGATTAAGGCAGATTTTGGGTAACTTTGGTTTCTTTCCCACGGTCACCGTAACAGGGGCCAAGAGGATTGTTTCTGGGTTATTTCATGCTGCGCGATATCGGCAGGATTCGAGTTGAGGGAAATATCCAAACCCTTATCAGGATTTTATCATTTCTCAGGGCCACTCGAGGAGTAGTAACTGAAATGCATGGCCATGCTCGAATACAGATTCGTTTTATCAGTTAAGTTACTCTCTGGTCGGGGAAACCACTCTTGATACAGATCGCTTGTGAGATACGACCTTTGCGAATGCGGATTTGCAAATTGTCTTACATTGAGTGGGAGAAATTTTAAAAGGATATGAGATTCGGTTATCGCACCTACACTTGTACGGACAAGTGTGAGTTTGTTGGAGATTGTGTCCTCCACATGTAGTGTGATAACGTCATTGCACATACCCTTGTACGGACAAGTGGGAGATTGTTGGGGCTGGTGTCCTTGACAATTAAGTACAATGACTTATTAAATCTCTTTAAGGATCACAAGGGCATACTTTTGTATTATTACCAGTTGATCCACGTTTATCAATAACGGTTGGCTTGCTAGATAAGTTTGACGTTATTGTCATACGGATGGCGGTGATCAACTGGTCCCTATACGTCACACCTATAGGACACGTTTGAGAGATGTGAAGGTATGAAAATACAGTCACATTTATGCCGGACATGACTAAACAGTTAGTCAGAGGTATTGACTATTAAATTAGTCAATAAGATGTTGAGATTATTATTTAATACGGATTAAATAATTTTAGCTAATACGGATTACATGATTAATTCGTAAATTAAATATAAACGGCTATATTTAATTAAATATTGTGTTCGCGTATTAATATAAACAGTTATATTAATTTGGGTAATTATACAATATCGTATTTTGTCAGACCATTATTAATATATCGACTGTATTAATAACTGATAACATGTTACGATTTATAAATAAAACCCGCGGACAACTTATAGCTAATTGGGTCGAATCACGCATTGGAATAAGGTAAGAATGGAAAGCCCACTCCTACCCGACATCCAATTCGGCCGTGTGGACTATATAAGGAGGAGGACTCTCCTTATGTGATTCACTCTTGTTGTACTGTTTAATAAATCTCAAAAGAAAATTAGGGTTTGAGAGCATTCTTCTCCCATAACCCAGATCTCACATCTAAAACTCACAAGGCTCTCCCAATATTGCAAGGCAGTTGGAGAGGATTTCTAGCACACGCGGCCACGTCTCATTCTAAGTCTTGGGTGCAAGTTATAGGAGGGAATTTGTGTTAATTCATGTTCTTAGGCCTTTCGCACAAGGACTAAAGGTTGTACTTCTTTTCTTATCCTTTTTAATCTTATGACGATATTCACGACTGTAATTTTCATTATAATCCTGCAAGTTTAGGGCGAATACACGTTTTATTCCCCACACCTATGTGATGTTAAATCATGTTTATCAGAGAAGAGTCTTGACAAGTGGTAGAATGGAACTTAACTAGTAAGATTATTAGTACAATGTCATGAGTAAAAGTAATATCGCAATTTAATTGTTATAATTAATGGTGATCATTTTGCACAACGTGAACCTTGTTGTTGTTCTTTCGTATATTAAAGGTACATCTTTGTCTAGTTCCCTGATATCATAGCCCTATGACTTCGTCATGTATACTGTTGCGCCATAAAATGAATTACATATTACTATGTTCAAATCTGATCACGATGTATTGAGTTATTAATTAGTTTGGCATGAGATTTAGTGTTGTGCATTAGTTTACTTTTATCGTTAAACTTTCATGATTCATGAACTACAATTTAGTAAAGAGAATCAGAATGTCCCCGTGCAACCTTAATTCTTATTTGTAGCTTGTAGAATTGCCTTTTATTCGTGTTTATGAATTGTCACAAATTACCGTTTCAATGTTTCAAATGTTTCAAAATATTTTCGATGTGTTAAACCATGCTTAAGCTTGCTGTTTGGTAATTATGATGATTGTTTGCAATATGATATATTCTGTGAGTGGACGGGAAATGTACCTACGTGTTTTGATTAACCTATCGACATCTGAGAATGTTAAACGGTCTTGTAAGTCTATGATTGGTGTATATTTTGTGAAACATGTCAATGTTACATGTTTAATTACTTTCATTAAAATTTTGCTCTATGTCTTTTCCTAAAATATGTTTTTTGCTTCTATAATATGTTGATGAGCATGAAACATTTAATTCTTAACTGTTTACTTTGTTGTTAGTATACTAAAATTGTGATAAATTTCAAGGGTATATGAGTGTTATCTAATCCGAATCTGTTTTACTACGTACCATGATCCTACCGATCCTATTAATCTTAATATTGTTCGAGGTTGTTCATTATTATTTCTTAAAAGTGATTTGAGATTGTTCGGGTTTCTGTGCTGAGGTTATAGGGAATTTATTTCATTGTCACTCATGGAATGTATTGGTATAAAGTTACCTATAATATTCTGTATGTGTTGTCTTTGCATTGCACTTTGGGGAGTTGTGATTTAAGTACAAGGGTTTGGGCTGTTAGTGAAAAAGTGAGTTGTTTATAAAGGGAATAATATGAAGAAAGGTAATGGGTGGTAAGGTATAATTGTTAAGGTTGGAATGATTGAATGACGAGATGATTTCAATGTTTGCTCTGTCAGTGTTGTTCATGTTTAAATGGTTGTGTTTGTGCGTGCAAAGGGGGAAGACTTGCAAGTACCTATTATTTTATCTTGTTGGGCTATATTTTTTTTTTTTCCTGTATTGTTAATTTTGTAGTACTTTTACCTCACCTCTAAGTGTTGTGCATGGCTCTTTGAACCTTTGAATATATCGATATTGAAATTGAGATGGGAACTGGTTAAGGGCACTGAGATATGAGTTATTAGGCCGTTGTGCCATATTGTGTTACGGTCCAGTGTGACCTTGGTTATGGAATTATATTTAGGGTACGAAATTGATATTGATATGGAAGTATAGATTGACGGTTTTATTCCGCCAGTTCACTCACCCCTTTTCTTTGGTCTTTGGTTCGAAGAGGAGAATACGATACTTGGTTCCTTGGACCAAGACTTTATGAGATAATGTAATGAGTAAGACGGATTTTGAGCTGGAATTTTATGAGGTTACGAGGACGTAACCATGTTTTAAGGAGGATGGGATTGTAAAATCTTAAAGATTTTGATAGGGCTAGTCGTTATGATCTGGCTAATTGGTGTTGTGATTGTTTGTATATACTTGGTAATCTTGATTACTTATGTTACGCATTTTATTGTGTTTCGTGAAGTGTCCTTAAATAAAGTTATATGTCAAACTTTGGGGACAAAGTTTTCTTAACGAGGGTAGAATGTAACAATTCGTGTTTTAAAACTTATATAAGTCCTACTTATGATTGTTTTATGTTTGTTATATATTTCGTTACCGCTATGGAGTGGTGAACTTCGGGACGAAGTTCATTTTAAGGGGGGAAGATTGTAATAACCCGTTTTTTTTATTAAGAAAAATAAATAGATAATATGTTTATTTAAACAGTCAACGACAAGGTTTAGTTTGCTCGTATGTCTTTAGATATAAAAGTCGTTGGTGGGGTTCGAAGTAGAGACCCAGGACTTATAACCTAAAATCTTTTACACATGTTGTTAAAGGGGGTTCGAACCCCTGATCCTTTGCACGGAATTATGGGCCTAGGGATTTGTGTTGACAAGCAACAGCCCATAAGTCGAAAAACACCTTATTGCTGCCCCTCTATCATAGACGCCACAATCAAGCCCTAACCCTCATCTTAACCTAAATCTACTCACTCAAAACCCTAGTCGTCGCCTCATAGAAGAGAATGAAGCTTTGCACGGTGGTTTGACACGAGTCTAAGGTGGTTCGTTGTGGTTGCGAAGTTGGAACTGAGTTCGAGGTGGAACGATTCTAGCGGCTGTTCGGTTGTCATTCTGCAAATCCAGGTAGGGAAATATATTATGATTCATGTTATGACATGAAATGTGTAAGTGATGCTTGTTACGAGTTTGATATAATTGATTTTTACTGTACTGTGGATTGTATTATTATCATTGATCACAGTGGAGATCGGGAGGTTTGAAATGGGTCTTGTGATATGGGTCTTGTGATATGGGACTTGTGATATGGCCATGGGAGGTGTGGTGTGATGGGAGGTGTGGTGTGATGGAGGTGTGAAGTGGTGGAGGTGTGGTGGATGATCGAATGATATGGAGATGGAGGAGGATACAATTTTATGGCTATTTATGTTTTATCTGTGTTACCTACTCAACCTCGCGGTTGACCCTGTGTATTCGTGTGACACCTACGATGATCCGGAATGGGTAGTAGATTCTACAGGAAACAGACAGATGAGTCAGGAGCTGGGACGGGAATGTGAGATGCGGACTTGAGACCGACTTAGATCTACATCCCATATAGAGTAGTCGTCAGTTGTGCTTTTATTTCTCTCTGTAATTTCTGTAACAACAAATGTTTAAATTTTACCAGTTTTATATAAAGTACTTTGGTTTGTTTTACTTTGTTATTCACTACCTCGGATAATCCGAGATGGTAACAGCTCAATTTACTGAGGATGTCTTGCCAAAGGCTCCTTAATAAATCGGGGTGTTACATTTCCACTCTTACCTTATTCCTTTACGTGATTCGACCCGATTTGCTAAATATTATTCGCGGTTTTTTTTTTATAAATCGCACACGTGTTATCAGATATTAATGCAGTCGATGTATTAATAATGGTCTGATAAAATTACAATATTGTATAATTACCCAAATTAATATAACTGTTTATATTAATACGCGAATACAATATTTAATTATATATAACCGTCTATATTTAATTTACGAATTAATCATGTAATCCGTATTAGCTAAAATTTTGTAATCCGTATTAAATAATAATCTCAACATCTTATTGACCAATTTAATAGTCAATACCTCTGACTAACTGTTTAGTCGTATTCGGCATAAATGTGACTGTATTTTCATACCTTCACATCTCTCAAACGTGTCCTATAGGTGTGACGTATAGGGACCAGTTTATTTGTAGTGCTCTTCTGTAATTACGTCTATCAAGGTAGCCTTTTTGTGTAATTACCTAGCTATGTATGAATGATATTTTTAATGAATCAAGTTTATTTTCCTTATTATCTAGCTTTGTGAATCTAAGAGCCTGTTTTTTGTGATTCTCATCCCATATCTTAAGTTTCTTTTCCTTATTCTGTGAAACTAGAAGCTTATGTTGTGAAACTAGAAGCTTATTTTGTGAAACTAAGCCTTATCCTGTGAAATCTGAGTTTGGGTTTCACAATGTAAGCTTCTTGTTTCACAGAATAAGCTTCTGGTTTCACAGAATAAGTTTCTAGTTTCACATGTTAAGCATCTAGTTTCACAGTTTCACAGTATGTCCTTCCAGTTTCACAGAATAAGCTTCTAGTTTCACAATGTAAGCTTTTAGTTTCACAAAATAAGCTTATTGTTTCACAAGTTAAGCATCTAGTTTCACAGTTTCACAGTTTCACAGTATGTGCTTCCTATTTCACAGAATAAGCATGCAGTTTCACAAGTTAAGTTTCTAATTTCACAGTTTAAGTTTCTTTTGCTTATTCTGTGATTCTCAGTCCTTATTCTGTTAAACTAGAAGCTTATGTTGTGAAACTAAGCCCTTATTTTGTGCATCTTCCTGTTTTCCTACATTCTAAAATTCCATGTGATATTGATGTGCTGTTTGTTGTGTACTGTTTTCATTACTAGTTCCTATTTATCAAAAAATGGTTATTGATGGTTGGTGCAAAGGGTGGGTAGTCAATGAAGTTGCAGCAGATTTAGAGGATTTCGTTAACTCCAAAAAACATCCATTAGCGAACATGAACTTCAATAGCAACCATAACCAAGCACCATTATATTCCGTTTTCACCAATGAAGACTTAGTTGACTCCATATTTCAGCGACTTAACAATGACGATAAAGCAAACATGGGAATGTTTTGAAAAAGATGGTGTCAGTATTTTCTTATTCATCCACGTGCGCCATTCATTCAGAACACATATTGTCTTACCCTGCGCAAAAACGACATCAATGGTGTCCGTATTATTCGTAGTATTCGTAGGGGTGGCAAAATCATCTACAAAAGGTGCAAGTGTTTTGAGGATTCATTTAATGGAGTTGAGACTCTCTTGCATTTTAGTCAACTGAAAAATCCATTCGAACAAGAACACCTTCGCGACCTTACAGCTGATGAAATGACAACAGTTATTAATTTCGTAATGTCTTTGAAAGCACAACCAGAAGTGTATAGCCTACTAGATACCTTCGCATACTATAAGTTATATCAGATGACAGCATCAACACCATTTCCTGCTGACTTAGCAAACTTGGAGTACTGAAGTTTGATGTGTCCTTTTTTTCTCAGAATTTTAAGTGCTTGTGTTTTGCCATGTAGTGGCTGGCTTAAATGAATAAGCCAGACTATTGTATAATTATCTAGCTATGTTTAATTATCTAGATATGTATGAATGATCTTTTTAATTAATCAAGTTTCTTTTCCTTTTTATTTTGTGAACCATCCGAATCTAAGTAATTGTTTTTATGAATCTCATCTCATATTTTAAGTTTCTGTTCCTTATTCTGTGAAACTAGAAGCTTATGTTGTGAAACTAAGCCCTTAGTCTGTGAATGTAAGAGTTTGGGTTTCACAATGTAAGCTTCTTGTTTCAGTGTTTAATAATTTCCCCTTTCCTTATTCTGTGAATGTCAGCCTTTCTTCTGTGAAACTAGAAGCTTATTTTGTGAAACTAAGCCCTTATTCTGTGAATCTAATAGTTTTTGGGTTTCACAAAGTAAGCTTTTTGTTTCGACTAAGAAGCAAGGGCAGGGTTTAGGGTTGGATTAGGGGGATCCGCGGTAACGGATCCCCTACCGCGGATCCCCCTAATCCAACCCTAAACCCTTTCCCGTCCTGTTTTAGGTTTCAGGTGTCGTATCTGTCGTTCGACTAAGAAGCAAGGGAAGGGTTTAGGGTCGGATTAGGGGGATCCGCTACCGCGGATCCCCCTAATCCAACCCTAAACCCTTTCCCGTCTCGTTTTAAATCATTAAATAATAAGAGCACTTAGCATTCACCAAAACTGCTTCTAGTTTCACAAGTTAAGCTTCTAGTTTCACAATTTATGAACCTAAGTTTCATAATATAAGAAAATTTATTCTGTGAATGTCAGGTCTTCTTCTGTGAATCTATAAAATTATGTTGTGAAACTAAGCCCTTAATCTGTGAATCTAAGAGTTTGTGTTTCACAAGTTAAGCTTCTTGGTTCACAGTTTTTTGTTTCTTTTCTTTATTCTGTGAATGTCAAAACTTCTTCTGTGAAACTACAAGCTTATTCTGTGAATCTCAGCCCTTATTATGTGAATCTAAGAGTTTGGGTTTCACAATGTAAGCTTCTTGTTTCACAGTTTAAGTTTATTTTCCTTTTTCTGTGAAACTAGAAGCTTATTTTGTGAAACTAAGCCCTTATTCTGTGAAACTAAGAGTTTAGGTTTCACAATGTATAATATCCCTTGTTTCACAGTTTTAAGTTTCTTTTCCTTATTCTGTGTATGTCAGCCTTTCTTCTGTGAAACTAGAAACTTATTTTGTAAAACTAGATCCTTCTTCTGTGAAACTTATTTTCTTAATTCGTCAATTCTACCATTTATGCATAACAGGAAGCAAGCTAATATGAAGCGTTCGGAACATCCATCTTCTACTAGTGAAATAGTTGAACCTGCTGCAAAAAATAAACGAAACTATAAAGAGCGATTGCCGTCATTGAGGACCGGATGTCTCCTGCTGGGCTTTACAACTTTATTCATTGTCCACCCTCAGAACAGCAGATTCAAGCTGTCAAAGAAATGGGGTTTGGGGGTCTTTTACTTCTTAAAACGGATGTTGTTCCGGGAAACTTAGCATATTGACTAGTTTCAAATTATGACCCAATAAAAGGATGTTTATTGGGTGGGAAGCTTCCAATTTCAGAGGAGGATATACATCTATGTCTTGGATTGCCAATGGGTCCCAATGTTGTTGTTGAAGCGATAAATGGAGATAAGTGCCCCCTTTATTTATCTGCTTTGGGGAAGTTCACTTAACAATATGGCGTTGGTTCCATTGACGTCAAACATGTTCTGCAAAAGTCCACTACACAAAGAGATGGAGGAGATGATTTCAAACGCAACTTCATCGTTTATATTTTCTCTGCTCTTTTAGGCGGTTTTGTAGGGAACAAGGTCAGTTTGAAAGTGCTGAAAAGTTTGGTGAATACTGAGTTGATCTCCATTTTCAACTGGTGCAACTTTATAAAAAAGAAATTGGCTGACCAAGTTCAGTCTTGGCAAAAGGAAGAGTTTGGGGTTAAACAGGTGAAAGAGAATTGGTTTGGTGGACCGATTATATTGTTGCTCTTCATTTATCTAGACCGTTGTGTCTTTAAATCCCGCATTGTGAGTCGTCAATTTCCTACGTTATCGACTTGGACAAAAGATGCTATTTCCAAGAGAATTAAGGAGGAATTGAGTGACCCAACTTCCAAGGAGAGAACTTTCGGCAGGGGTTCTGTTGAGCCTCCAATTGTCACCCGTGAGCAGCATGAACCTTTGCTTGCTATTGAGTTTGCAACAGCCAAGCAAGTACAAAAATCTAAATCATCTGTTCAGCAAATTGTTGTTCGGCAACCTGAACAAGAAGAAACTGAACAAGAAGAATCTGGAAAATCTGAACAACCCAAACATGAAGGAGAAACTACAAAGCCTGACATTTCTGGAGATAGCAGTGATGTGAAGCTTGTTACTACGCTTGCAAATTCAGCAAAAATAATGGCTCATGCTTTCATGAACTACAAAAGTCTTGTCAATCAAGCTTTCGTCAAATTACCTTCGTCAGCAACAGTTTCTAAACTAGTTGCAGTTGTTGATGGTATTGCAGATGAATTTAGGTTGTCTCTACAAGATAATAATGAGCAGAATGAGGAGAATGTGGAGAATGCAAATAATGAGCAGAATGAGGATAGTGTGGAGATTGATGATAATTTGCAGAATGATGATAATCAGAAGTTTAACGAGAAGGCAATTGTGGATGGTATTGTTGAGAATATTCATGAGGATGTGGATAATTTTTATGGGTGGTCTGAAGCTGAATTGTTGGAGGCATTGGACATAATGGGTGACTCCTTTCAACCAATACATCCACATTGTTCACCACCAAAATCAGAAATGCCAATCTTTAGGCTCTTTCCAGTTGATGACCACTTTTTATCTCAACCCTCTCAACCCGAACGTGAACCCTCTCAACCCGAACGTGTACGTGAACCTGAACCTGAACCTTAACCTGAACCTGAACGTGAACCTGAACCTGAACGTGAAGCTGAACCTGAACCTGAACCTGAACATTCAACATGTTGTGATGAACCCGAACCCGATTGTTCAACATCTTGTGTTCAACCTAATCAGCTTGAACCTTCAACATCATATGTTCAAGTTTATCAACCTAAACTCAATCGAGTTGAACTTGAAGTCGAACGTTCAACATCCTGTGTTCAACCTGATCAGCCTGAACCTTCAACATCATTTGTTCATGCTCATCAACCTGAATCCAATCGAGTTGAACATGAACCCGAACGTTCAACATCCTGTGTTCAACCTGATCAGCCTGAACCTTCAACATCATATGTTCATGCTGAAGGACCTAGACGACCTTCTATGTCCACACCAGTGGTAGAGGATTATCACGAGACCATTATTAATCTAGTGACTCCTAATCCTCCTGTGGTAGGGAGCAGTGATAAAAAGGTCATTGACATAGGAGATACTCCAAATGTTTACAAGCGTCGATCCAATGGTGAATGTCATTCACCTGTCAATCCAAAGGTGAAGAGGGCCATAGTTCCATCAGAGGTCTATCGATCTCCGTATCTCCAAAGAAACATGAATATTCTTAAGGGTTTTACTCAAGCGGAGAAGTCTGTATTGGATTTCATCTTTTTGGATTCATGTGAAAGGTATTGGCTTATTTTATGAATTTTCAAACCTTGTATTTTAATATTTTAGCCTGTTTTATTAACATGTTTCACAATATAGCCTTCCAGTTTCACTTAATAAGTTTCTAGTTTCACAGAATAAGCTTCTTGTTTCACATCCCTTATTATGTGAAACTAAGCCCTTATTCTGTGAAACTACAAGCTTAATCTGTGAAACTAAGCCCTTATTCTGTGAAATTTAAGAGTTTGGTTTTCACAATGTAAGCTTCTTGTTTCACAGAATAAGCTTCAGGTTTCACAGAATAAGTTTCTAGTTTCACATGTTAAGCATCTAGTTTCACAGTTTCACAGTTTCACGTACAGTTTCACAGTATGTCCTTCCAGTTTCACAGAATAAGCTTCTAGTTTCACAATGTAAGCTTCTAGTTTCACAGAATAAGCTTATTGTTTCACAAGTTAAGCATCTAGTTTCACAGTTTCACAGTTTCACAATATGTGCTTCCTGTTTCACAGAATAAGCATGCAGTTTCACAAGTTAAGTTTCTAGTTTCACAGTTTGGTCAAACTTACTAAAAATCAAAATACTCTTGTTTTTTAATTTTGATCGTATATTTAATACCATTTGAGGGTGTGACCTATGATTTTAATGACTGTTTCCAGTGACATTCTTTTCAAAAGTCAAACCCAGCAATTGACAAGGAAGCAATTGACGAGTTTGTCTGAAAGTGATCAAGTATCTTCTGCTGTGATAGATGTTTGGTGTGAGTTTCTATACAGTGGTTAGAGCTTGAGATCACGAGATTCTGCTTGTCGTTTATTTGTGCCGCACTCCACGCACAGTGTTAGTCTCTCTAACCCTTTTCTATAATCCCATTTTACATGGTGTGCACTTATAATCATTACTCACACATGATTCGATTTTTGTTCCAGTGTCTCGACAATGTTGATGTTGCTGCTCCCCAATTAGTAAGTTTTTTTATATTTGGTCTTATTATATTAAAGCTTTAAGGTGGACTTGTCTTTTTTATTCATTGCATTTTTATCTGTTGTCTTCCAGATTTTGACTCCAATCATCCCTCCCGAATGCCCACCGTTCTTGTTTTGTTTTGATCTGAGACCTGAATCTTGCAAATGCCAAGTCATCCATGCTATGAAAGACACACATGTTGATTATACTTCTTTTTTAAAACATACGTTACATCTATTTTACCTATTTTGGGACTCGTTCTTACTCCATTACCTTACTAATTTCTCTTTGTAATTACTCTTTTGTTCATACAGCAACACAGGCTCATCAACCTTCTTCAATCAAAGTTCCCAGCAGTGACAGGTATTGCTTCAATGACGATGCCAGAAGTGTTTATCCCAAAATCAAATTTGAAATCCTCACAAATTGATAATGGCCTCTATCTGCTGAACATAATGGAGAATTACAAAGGGAGCAAAACTAATTTTGTAATAACCTTAAATACTGTAAGATTGCTTTTCAACATCTAATTTAATTTCTATACAATTGCCGCAACTTTATTTCCTAGTTTTTCTGAAACCCATTTTTTTGCATCAATAGGAAACTCAGCGCAAGCGTTTTGCATTGCGGTTGTGCTATCATATTGTTACATGTTCTGTTAACCTATCCAAAGAAATAGTCACAAAAGTTGCAGTAGAATTGAGTTCCTCTATGACACCACCTTTTACTGAGAAGGAATTGGTGGCTTGTGTTGGGAGAAGAGCAATCGCAACCAAATTGTAATGTCATACTTTTTCTTTGATTTCTTGAATTATGTTTTTTAAATTGTGTGAGATATATTGACTAATTGCATTTTGTTCAATAATTAAGTGAGGTTCTGGTGTCCACTCCGTGGATGGAAGTCACTAGAGATGCTTTGCAAACCCTTAATTCGCGTGGCCTTATTAAGGATCAGGTAAGTATTATTTTCCCATTCCTGACCATCTTTCTTTTTTTACATGGTTCCTTATTTGGTGAATCTCAGACCTTATTCTGTGAATCTTAGAGGTTTTTTTGTGAAACTGGATGGTGATTTCGTGAAAGTGGATGCTTCATTTTGTGCACGTTTTATTTGTAGATCATTGATATGGTTGGGATTAAGCGCACAGTCGGTAAAACAAATGTGATTTACTTGCCAACAATAATATATGTGAGCTTCAAATCTTTTAGATGTTGATATTCAAGTGTTTTTCATTCTGAAAGTTGCTCATCCAGAGATTAAAATTGCCTTTTTGTGTCATTCAGGGTGTTAATGCAGAGACTAACCCAGAGATTTGGGGTCAATATATAAAATCCTCAAACATTCCAGTAGATGGTAGCCATATTGACATGGTCATATCCTTCAGTTCTGCTATTCATTTTGTTATTTATTTACTGTCATTCATGTGTATTGTTGATTGATTATTCCCATACATTTACTATCTCAGGTTTTTATCCCTTTGCATAGTGATCAATTGAAGCATTGGCAGGCTTGTATTTGCGACATAAAGAAGCAAAAAAATTACATCCTTGACTCATGCGTGGATATAAAAGTGGATATTGAGAACAACCATGCCATGGGCATTATATGATTTTTTTTTCCAAAGTATTGTAGAGTTTTTGTTTTAGTATACCCCAAAATATATTTTTGATCTTTTATTGTCCTTTTCTTTTCAGTTGTACAATGATGCAACTATTTTGGGAGAGTCGTACAAATCTTTGAAGTACATGCACATGCATTATTTTGTCAATCTCGAAGTCCCTCAACAAAAAACATGGTGCGTAGTTTGACTTGTTTTGTTAAACTTAGTCTGTCATCATTTGTTGAATCTCATACCTTGTTCAGTGAATCTCAGACCTTATTCTGTGAAACTTTGTCACACTCATAAGTGGTTAAATGTTTTTTTCGTCTAGTTATGATTGTGGAGTTTTTCTGCTAAAGTGGTTGAGTGCATTGGAAGATCAAAGTTTATGGACGAACAATGACTATTTTGAGGTGAGTTCATTACTATATGAAAATAAAGCCGTGCATTCTACCAATATTATCATGAATACACTTCATTAATAATATACGTCACTCTATGCAGGATTTGGTAGATTATCGAAAGTCGATCATGTTGGAATTTCTTATGTGGAATGAGAATACTGTCAGGTCTTACTTTGTGAATCTACACATTAAAATTTTAAATTCTTAATTCCTTGGCTGTATATATTGTAATATGTATATTGTGTTTGTTTTGGTTGTATAGGTCTTCCCTTGTTAAACCGAAAAAGGAAAAAATGAAGCTAAAGCCTGTCAATTAAAGGACTTTTTTGTGAATGAATTCTCATGCTGTTGGGGACCATGCTGTTTGGGATAATGTCCCTTCCCACGTTGGTGAAACCGACGTTGTCAATCTTGAAGTTTCCTCAACAAAAAATAAGGTGTGTAGTTTTGTTAAACTTAGTCAGTCATCATTTGGTGAGTCTCAGACCTTATTATGTGAATCTCAGCACTTAGCATTCACCAAAACTGCTTCTAGTTTCACAAGTTAAGCTTCTAGTTTCACAATTTATGACCCTAGGTTTCACAATATAAGAAAACTTATTTTGTGAATGCCGGGTCTTCTTCTGTGAATCTAGAAGCTTAACTTGTGAAACTAAACCCTTAATCTGTGAATCTGGAGATTTAATGGATTTTAACTCCCCTTGTAGATGATGAAAACGATGAAAACGAGATGGCCGAGTCATTGCAACTGGACTTCGACATTGTTAAGGCCGCAACAAATATTTTTTCGAAATTGTGGACTAGGTGAAAAGGAATTCCAATCAGAAGAACTTGGTGAAATGTGTTTTTGTTGTGATGTTTTTGTTGTTGTTTGTTAATTGACGTTGTAAATTTTGTAGTTGTAATATAGCCATCTAGTTCACAAAATAAGCATGTAGTTTCACAGCCTAAGCTTCTAGTTTCACAAGTTAAGAATTCAAAAAATCAGGGCTGATTTTTCAACAGGTTTCACACTTTCAGAATTCAATGTCACAAGTTAAGATGCTGAAATTATGCCACAACTACCTCAAAATTAAATGCTCCAACCTGTCACCTTACCACTTGCTTAGGAACCCTATTTATTGCATCTACTTTACAACCATAAAAGGTAGTACACGTAGTAAGCAAGTGCACTATATATCCAATTCAAGTTGATATCATCAAACACCCTATTCCAATATACAACCATTTACACTACAAATACATATAAAGTCTAAATAATAATTAATTATTACTTGACTCTTACAATGGGAAATCATAATTATAATCATGATAAGGTGGTGGTGGTGGTGGTGGTGGCCTTAATTACCATGTTAATGATGGTAATACAAACCTTCACTACAACTTGATTTGCTTGACTTGTCTTCTGATGAATTAACACAAACCCTCACTACTACTCAATATGGTAACAATCCTTCGTCTTCTACTTCTCGATCAATAGTTTACGTTATTCTTCATGTCATTGGCGTCGTTACCTATAGTCATACAATGTAACGTCCTACGGCACTCACAATAAAATGGGATTATTGTGAACATTTTGTATGATTGCATAAGTGATACTTCCTCCATTCAAATCCAAATTGTAGTTATGCTTTATGCACAAATTTTAAGAATTTGTTAAATATATGATTGAAAGTACAATGGGAAGTGTGTATGTTATTTTTTAATTGTTTGTGGTGGAGTAATGGTGGGTCATTTGATGGCATTTTGGGTAAATAATTGATATTCATAAGGATACTTTAGTAATTTTGTTGGCTTTATTAGGAAAGGTGTAGTTTTGGATATGAATGGATTAAAATGGAATAAGTGTAGTTTGGATATGAATGGAGGAAGTATTAGAAAAAGAGAACAGTTAGCTGTCTAATCGACATTTACGTTTGTATTGACTTTTTACCTTATCTAAATTTATTACTGCTTACTTGCTTTATTTACTGCTTACTTGTTCATAAACTTCTTCATCATAAACAATGCAAACACTACTTATCTAAATTTATGATGAAGAAGTTTATCAACAAGGTAATAAATTTAAGCAATAAATAAATATAAGCAAGCAAGCAGTAATAAATTTAGATAAGGTAAAAGTCAATACAAACGTAAATGTCGAAAAAGAACATACATAAACGTCTCTAAATGTGTATCTACGCATTTCGAGATGTGTATCTACGCATGTAAAGATGTGATCTACGCATTTAGAGGTGTATATCTACGCAGTAGCGGATCCCCCTAATCCAAAACTGCTTCTAGTTTCACAAGTTAAGCTTCAAGTTTCACAATTTATGACCTCAGGTTTCACAATATAAGATAACTTATTCTGTGAATGTCATGTCTTCTTATGTGAATCTAGAAACTTATGTTGTGAAACTAAGCCCTTATTCTGTGAATATAAGAGTTTAAATATCACAACGTAGGCTTCTGGTTTCAGAGTTTAAGTTTTTTTTTCTTATTCTGTGAAACTAGAAGCTTATGTTGTGAAACTAAGCCCTTATTCTGTGAAACTAAGAGTTGGGGTTTCACAATGTAGGCTTCTTGTTTCACAGTTTTAAGTTTCTTTATGTCAGCCATTTTTATGTGAAACTAGAATCTTATTTTGTGAAACTAAGCCTCTATTTTCACAGTCTAATGCGTATTGTGAATCCTACGCTTAGTTTAAACTGTGAAACTAGAGGCTTAGTTTCATAGTATAAGCCCCTAGTTTCACAGTTTAAGGTTTAGGATTCACAGTATAAGCCCTTAGATTCACAGTATAATAAACCTAAATTAAATCAGAATGTATAAGCCCCTAGTTTCACAATATAAAAAACCTAAACTAAATCAGAATGTAAGCTCTACATCATTCTCTATGTTATACATCTCCATCTTCTTCTTCTTCTTCTTCTTCTTCTTCTTCTTCGCCTTCTTCTTCTTCTTCTTCTTCTTCTTCTTCTTCTTCTGTTGTATCTCCCTGAAAGAAAATGAAACATTAAATTAAATGTTTTTTGACACGTACCATGCATTTCTTAAGTAATAAAAATTATACTTAAATTAAATCAGAATGTATAAGCCCCTAGTTTTACAAAATAAGCCCCTAGTTTCACAGAGTAAGGCACTAGTTTCACAGTGTAATGCACTAGATTCACAATATTAGAAACAAACTAAAATCAGCCCTTCATCAACAGGTTTCACAGTATAATGTCCCTAGTTTCACAGTTTAAGGTCTAGGATTCACAATATTAGATACAAACTAAAATCAGTATAATAAACCTAAACTAAAAAAAATAAAGTAAAGGAATAATACATACTTGATTCTCAGGAGGATGCTCTTCAAAATCATATGGACAATTTCTTTTATCATGGTGTGACATTCGTTTACAGTTAGCACACAACCTTTTTGGTTTTTTTGCTTTTATGATTGCCTTATTTTTGCTACTCACCAACCGCTTCCCGCTACCCTTGTTCTTAGAGAGCTTAGGTGGTAAGACCTTTCCTTCTTTTGGAGCCTTGCAGTTTAGAAGGATTTCCAATTCTTGTTCTTTTGTCAAAGCCTTTAGGTTTGGCTCCAACTTCTCTCGGAATTCTTTACAAGCTTAGCAAAGTCTCTCACATCAGACTCTTTTTTTCTTTTGAGGATCCCCACAATTGCATAAATCTCAGACCACATCCGAGACATTCCAAATTTCGGGCTACTAGTAGGATTGTAGTTGTCGAAAAGATTCCCATTCAAATCATAAATAGGGTTTCTAAGTGCATTCTTACTCCACCTACCCAAAATGTATTTCTCAGATATTTCCTTAGTTTTACCCGAGCAAACCCAAATGATGTGATAACATAGAATACCTCTCCGTTCAAATAGTTTACAGGAACATCTCACGTCCATTGTTCCTTTATTGTACTCAACTGCGTAGCTCTTTTTCTTGATCGCGTCTTCAACTATCAAAATCTCAGAGTTAGTTACAGGATCTGGTGGGGTGTATCCACCCACACTACACCCATTTATCGAGCCCTTAACCTCATTTTGAAAGTCATAGAAGACTTCATGTGTATATACTCTCGCTCCATGGGCTTCCCAGTTTGAACAATATAAGGTTTCAGGCATTGAATCATCACTCTGTGCTTCAAGAAGCTTTAGAGCATGCCCTTGTTGGTCGATGGCACTCTCAAACCTCATCTAAAACTCAACAAAGGTCCCATATTTATTCTCAAATCTTTTAAAAAAACTATTAGCACTCTCTGATCTCTGTGTGGTTCTTAAAATGTTACCCATCGGAACATTTCCGAAATACGCTGGTATCCATTTGTGTCTTTCAGCAAACTTTCCACTCAACCATATATTGTCCTCTAACGAGAATTCTGTGATGACCTTAACCCAATTCTCCTCAAATTCCTCAGGTTCCATATCATTGCTCCATACAACATTGTTCAGACGTGATAAGAAGTCAGTGTCATTGCAAATTGTGCTCCCAACCTTGTCTGTTACTTTTTTCATAATCTGCCACATGCAAAACCGATGTCTTGCTGTTTTGAACACAAATGCATGTAACAAAATAAGTTTACTCAAAAAAATCATCCTCTTTTATCAACAGGTTTCACAAATATAGGCTTGTTGTTTCACAGAATACGAATCCACTTTCACAAGTTAAGCTTCTGATGCCCGTCGTTGAGGGTATCAAAGATAGGATTTATAAAACCTCAGCTTAAACTAGATCGAGTAAGTCAAGGGTCGAACCACAGAGAGAAAAGGTTAATTATGTTTGCTAATTTTTAATCTATTAAGTAACAATAAAGAGGGGATTTTGAGTTATTTTGGTTTGAACTAAGTCTAACAATTATAGTAAAGAATAAAACTGAAAGGAAGATGTAAAAACGATGATAAAAGAGATGCTAGGATGTTCGGGTAGTAAATAGCTACGATGGTGTAAATCCTAAGTCAACATGTATTGCAGTCACGTAAGCAGTGTAACATATCTTTTCGATCTATGGTACCTAATAGCTCCTTTCGGCCTATGATATTAGTTCCTAGGTCTCACAATTATTGGGTGTCAACAATAAGGGTGATTCCTAATTTCTAGGTCACATACCTTTCAGTCTTGAGTAACCTAGCTGTCTTAAAACATAAACCAATGCCCTTCCCATATCTCTCAATCTTGGGTAGGTCAATAGTAACATCCTACAAGTCTCCTTTCAGTCTCATTGTAGGTTATTATAGTCTACGAATTAAAATAGTCCGAAAACATACGCGCGTTGGTCGACTGACCAACTAGTCCAGTCGGCCGACCAACACCTCAATCGACCGACCTATGAAGGAAGTCGGCCGACCAAGGCCCTGCTACAGTCGGTCTCGGAATTCGCACCATCTACGCATATTACTCCCTACATCCTAACATATGAAATTTAGCTACTTATAGAAACTGAAATAATAACAATAATAAAGACGGAATTCATGGCGATCATTAATCTAAGCATGCGATAACAACAAAGGCTTTGGGATTCTAGCTTAAACCGGATTCAATAATTCTAAACTAACAATAAAGAAACTGAAATTTAGAAAGGAATTACGGAAATAAGGATTAAGGCAGAAAAGAACGGACTTTATTGATTATTGTAGAATGATTGATGAACCATGAACAAACTAAAGAAAAGTGTATGATGATAATTGAAAGATTAAAACTAACAACTAGATGGTGTAATACTAGATAGATAAAGGATAGAAAAAACTGAATGTAAAACTCAATGCCTAACCCTAATCACGTAATTTAGCTTAAATAGGCGGAAATAAAGAGTTTCCTAATGACCTAATCACTTGAATGGGCTTTGCGGAAACTTCTGGGTCTGCGCTGAGGTCGGTCGACCTAAGTAGTAGGTCGGTCGACCTAATGTCAGGACTGCAGCGCGCGTCAATCTTAAAATAGCTGTCATTTCTTCGTTACTCATCATAATAAGGCGATTCTCACGGCGGTGGAAAGATAAGAGGATAAGCTTTCACCTCCAACTAGAATCAATCCAGTATCAGCTCTAGAACTCGAGATATAGTCATTTGAAACAGGCTGCAATTTCATGGATCGATTCTTTGCTTTTTTAGAGCTTGTAAACTATATGCACCTTTGCTTATGCTATCTTCAGGCCTTGAAATGTGCGCTAGGCTTCGTTCCTTCGTGTCCTTAGCCATAAAAATCAGTTGGGGATGGATTTGGTTTGAAATCGCCTCTTTTCCGCATAATTTTGCAAAATAGCATAAAAATACGAAAGTAGACAAAAGTTGGGAAATAAAGGCTAAAACATCGTAAATGAGCTCTAAAATGCGTGTGAAAATAGATGTAAAACATCATAAAATAGACACGCATCAAATTCCCCAAACCAAACCCTTGCTTGTCCTCAAGCAAGAACTAGACTCGATCTTAACTAATGGAACGATTTCAACCTCAGAGCGAAATTTACATGTAAGCCTAAACCAATGCCAAGTACAAAATGAGAAAGTATTTAAATCATGCAAACGAGTTATAGGGTCGTCAAACTTGCAAACATAAAGACTATAGAGACTTTATACCATGGACTCTCGCGTTACGCTCGAGACACTCATGAAGCAAAGGGTGAATATATGTAAAAGATAGAAAGAACTGTATTGTAAGGACACTCACCTAACTTCGACCCATGAAAACATGCCTGTAATCTAACATGAACAAGAATTCCACAACTATGTAAACAAATACTCATTAAGTGACTTGGGCACATGCAATTGAGGTAATAAAAGATATGTGAGGTAAAAGGTAAAAAAGAGTTTAAGATGTTTTTGGACATGTGGGGTTAGTAGCCAAGCTAGTAAAACCGATTCCCAACAACATATTTCACGACTTTCGACATTAAGAAGGTGCTCTTTTTGTGGCACAACTCTCACATTATATAAAAGAATTAACTCCCAAATATTTTGAATGAAGAACGGGGGTGATAACATGTAAAAGAAAGGGATTTCAGAACGAATTTTGAGTTTCTGTCCCTGTCAGTTGGTCGACCGACCTATGATGGTGGTCGGTCGACTGACTATGCTGTATATTTTGATTTTTTCGTTTCGTTTTTCATTCTTTTCTTTCTGAGTTGTTTTTCTGTTCTTTTTCTTTTCCTTCTTTCTTTTTTTCCTCTTTTTGCTCAGGATAGCGTAAAAACCAAGATGCCTCAAAGAATATCAAAGACCACAAACCAGCTTGGACGGGTAGGCTAAGTATAGAATGTAGTTTTGGAGATAAAAGGCAAATTTGGCTATGTAGAGCTTATGGGTAAATAAGAGAAAGGGGATCCCAAATGCACGTACCAAGACCCAAAACGAGATAGTAAACAAGTATATAGCAATTCAAGTTCATGTTTTTGCATATTGATGTAACATTTCTAAGGGGAGTACTACTCACATCCTAGACAACTGTTTTAAGAATGAAACCAGGAAATAAGCTCTAAAAACTCAGAATGTATAGTAGGTCGCCAAGAATGTATAGTAGGTCGCCAAGGTAAAAGTCAAGTCTCAAGAAAAATAAGCCTGACAAAAACTCGTAGATATGCAAAAGACTCTCATACTAAAACAAGTTGACAAGGCAAGGTAAAGGCATAAACATGTAAGATAGCAAAATCATCCTTGAAATACTCTCGTTCCGACTCGACCTATATGCTAAAATAAACGTGCGTTTTTTTGGAATTTTTGAAATTTTTCTATTTTTTTGGATTTTTGTATATGCAAAGAAAATAAAGAGAAACAATGCAATACAGAAATGCAATAAACGTGTGACGAAATGCAATGGAACAATGTATGTGACACGAAACCATTCCCCAAACCAACCCGCACAATGTCCCCATTGTGCATTAGCCTAAGCAAAGGTTTCAAAAATTTAAGGAACAATGCAAGGAAAATAAAAAAAAAGGAAAATGGAAAGAAGTCACTGGATATATGCGCGAACGGAAACCTCCCGAAACCACCGTGAGCTAGGAGGTTTCGGTAGCCAGCAGTGCTACCTTATAGACCTGAAAAAGAAACAGGACAATCTTTTTCGGAAATTAGAAGCATTTGGGTGATAAATAATAATTACAAGGTATGAAAATAAAGGAGAAAATGAAAGCATAAACGAAGGATAGAGAGAAAGACTCCCTAGGCTTGCTGGTACGCTTCCCGAGGCAAATGAGAACAAGCAGTAGCGGTAGTAGTGGTCGACCGACCATGTGGTCTGGTCGACCGACTACCTCAGCTGTGACAGTGCTCGTTTTTCTTCATCTAATTAACTCAATGGATTGAGTTAATCCTTCACATAACCTGTAAAACAAAATTAACGCGCCCAAAACTTGCGCCAAACCCAAAACTACCAAGTTTATAGTCTCTAAACAAAGCAACAAAAGCAAAAAGAGTCTAAGTCTAAAAGCAAGAACAAAAAAAATTGTCCAACAAAAACCGAAATAGAACACTTAACTAGCACTACGACTCAGTAGCAAGATACCCCAAAGTAAGGCACTTGGCTAAAAGAGGTCCTTTCAGCAGTATGGACCGCTACTCTGGGCTTCCAGACAACGGGCCTAGCCGGAGGAAGGGTATCTGGTGTCGCATAGGCTATGACACGCTTCTTTACTTTGCTCGGCCGATCTTTGTCAGCAACTTGCTCCAATTTTGTCTCCCCAGTATCACCGGGATCTCCTATGCCCTCCTTACCATGACCCGTAGCAACAGAAATAACAGCATGGTCCTCCAATTTTCTCTCAAGCTCAAGGCCTTTGACGATCTCCAAGATTTTTCTGAACTGATATTCCAACTTCACTTTCTCCAAATGATCCGGATACGGGACCGCAATGCTTGTCGCAAAATCGGCAATCTTTGGCTCTTTTAACTTCAGAATCTTCGTCGAGTCATTGATGAGAGAAGAGTCAGGTAGCTCAGGAGGCGAATCCATAGTCTGCTCAGGTATCACGGTCGGTCGACCGTGTGTACTGGTCGGTCGACCGATCGAGCTCAGTTCAGAAAGTTTCTGTCTGTCAGAAATTGGAGGACCATCAGGTACCGTGGTCGATCGACCATAGACATCGGTCGGTCGACCTTCATCACTGCGGACGAGTTCAGCTACTACATCAGGAACTTTGGTAGACTTTTCAACCTTTTTCAACTCTTTCTCTTGGCTTCCCGATCCATCATTGGAAAGATCGCTTTGGAGATTAATGGCATTGATCGTCTTTACGGGACTCTCACATTTGCTCGAAGAGTTAGCAATCCGATTAGCAGCTAAGATTGCTATTTGGCTCTCAAGGTTTTTCAATGATGCAGCTTGAGCCTTTTTCATTTCCAATATTTGAGTCATGAGGGTTTGGAAAGTCGTTCTCAACTCCGAAGCCTCATTTGTTTCATGAACGGGAGGTTTCTCAAGTTTTTCGAAACGGGCGTTATTGGACGCTTCAAGTGCGGCAACATGACTTGTTTCAACACTTGTTTTCAGTGAATTCCCACGTGAATTTCCATTTTCAGCTCTATGAATCGCCATCTCCTCAATAATATCCCAACCCTTATCATAAGCTACATTATTTTGAAATCTACCATTTGTAGCCGAATCAAGGATGGCTCTGTAGTCATCATACAAAGAGTTATAAAATTGGTTGCAGAGGTACCATTCCTCAAAGCCATGGTGAGGAACAGATCGAACCAACTTTTTAAAACGGGCCCATGCTTCATGAAATGCCTCATCGGGTCCTTGCTGGAAATTTGAAATTTGAACTCTCAAAGCATTGGTATTCGCAGGCGAAATGTACTGTTTGCAGAAAGCCAATGCCATAGATGTCCAGTCTGTAACTCTAGTTGCTACCTTATCAAGGTAGCGAATCCATTGACGCGCAGAATCTTTCAAGGAGAAAAGAAACATCTTCTCCTTAACTTCATCTTGCGTCACCCCAGCCGGTACGGGTATGGAACAACAGTAATCCGTAAATAGCTCCAAATGCTTCCAAGGATCCTCATCCGGTAGACCGGCAAACTGATTTTGCTCCAACAATTCGATATAGGAAAGACGAATTTCAAAGGGGAGAGTAAATCCCTGTGGAAGGTGGTGTGCCGTTGGCTGAAGATTATCAGAAGTAGTGGGCATGATCGCAATAGAACTGAGAGTACTCAAGTCTTCCTCTCAAAAATCTTACTTCTAACTCTGCACAAGCAAAACTAGAAGCAAAAGTAAGCAACGGTCTCAAGGAAACAAAGTTCCTTGAGACAATAAATTAAAAAAAAAAAAAAGCAAACAAAATTATACCGTCTCCCCGGCAACGGCACCAAAATTTGATGCCCATCGTTGAGGGTATCAAAGATAAGATTTATAAAATCTCAGCTTAAACTAGATAGAGCAAGTCAAGGGCGAACCACAGAGAGACAAGGTTAATTATGTTTGCCAATTTTTAATCTATTAAGTAACAATAAAGAGGGGATTTTGAGTTATTTTGGTTTGAACTAAGTCTAACAATTATAGTAAAGAATAAAACTGAAAGGAGGATGTAAAAACGATGATAAAAGAGATGCTAGGATGTTCGGGTAGTAAATAGCTACGTGGTGTAAATCCTAAGTCAACATGTATTGCAGTCACGTAAGGAGTGTAACATATCCTTTCGGTCTATGGTACCTAATAGCTCCTTTCGGCCTATGCTATTAGTTCCTAGGTCTCACAATTATTGGGTGTCAACAATAAGGGTGATTCCTAATTTCTAGGTCACATACCTTTCAGTCTTGAGTAACCTAGCTTTCTTAAAACATAAACCAATGCCCTTCCCATACCTCTCAATCTTGCGTAGGTCAATACTAACATCCTACAAGTCTCCTTTCAGTCTCATTGTAGGTTATTATAGTCTACGAATTAAAATAGTCCGAAAACATACGCGCGTTGGTCGACCGACCAACTAGTCCAGTCGGCCGACCAACACCTCAGTCGACCGACCTATGAAGAAAGTCGGCCGACCAAGGCTCTGCTACAGTCGGTCTCGGAATTCGCACTATCTACGCATATTACTCCCTACATCCTAACATATGAAATTTAGCTACTTATAGAAACTGGAATAATAACAATAATAAAGACGGAATTCATGGCGATCATTAATCTAAGCATGCGATAACAACAAAGGCTTTGGATTCTAACTTAAACCGGATGCAATAATTCTAAACTAACAATAAAGAAACTGAAATTTAGAAAGGAATTACCGGAAATAAGGATTAAGGCAGAAAAGAACGAACTTTATTGATTATTGTAGAAAGATTGATGAACCATGAACAAACTAAAGAAAAGTGTTTAATGATAATTGAAAGATTAAAACTAACAACTAGATGGTGAAATACTAGATAGATAAAGGATAGAAAAAACTGAATGTAAAACTCAATGCCTAACCCTAATCACGTAATTTAGCTTAAATAGGCGGAAATAAAGTGTTTCCTAATGACCTAATCACTTGAATGGGCTTTGCGGAAACTTCTGGGTCTGCGCTGATGTCGGTCGACCTAAGTAGTAGGTCGGTCGACTTAATGTCGGGACTGCAGCGCGCGTCGATCTTAAAATAGCTGCCATTTCTTCGTTACTCATCATAATAAGGCGATTCTCGCGGCGTTGGAAAGCTAAGAGGATAAGCTTTCACCTCCAACTAGAATCACTCCATTATCAGCTCTAGAACTCGATATATAGTCATTTGAAACAGGCTGCAATATCGTGGATCGATTCTTTGCTTTTTTAGAGCTTGTAAACTATATGCACCTTTGCTTATGCTATCTTCAGGCCTTAAAATGTGCGCTAGGCTTCGTTCCTTCGTGTCCTTAGCCATAAAATTCACTTGAGGATGGATTTGGTTTGAAATCGCCTCTTTTCCGCATAATTCTGAAAATAGCATAAAAATACGAAAGTAGACAAAAGTTGGGAAATAAAGGCTAAAACATCGTAAATGAGCTCTAAAATGCGTGTGAAAATAGATGTAAAACATCATAAAATAGACACGCATCAGCTTCTAGTTTCACAAGTTAAGAACTCAAAAAATCAGGATCTTTTATCAACAGGTTTCACAATATAGCCATCTAGTTTCACAAAATAAGCATGTAGTTTCACTGCCTAAGCTTCTAGTTTCACAAGTTAAGAATTCAAAAAATCAGGCTGATTTTTCAACAGGTTTCACAATATAGCCATCTAGTTTCACAAAATAAGCATGTAGTTTCACTTCATAAGCTTCTAGTTTCACAAGTTAAGAACTCAAAAAATCAGCCTCTTATATCAACAGGGTTCACAATATGGCCTTCCAGATTCACAGTATAAGGATCTAGTTTCACAAGTTAAGCATGTTGTTTCACAGTTTCAGCATCTTCAGCTTCTAGTTTCACAAGTTAAGAAAAATAGAAAAATTGCACAATATACAAACATACCAGGGAACGCCTTTTTTATTCCTGCATCTTGGTCAGTGATAATGTAATTAGGTTATTTTCCACTCATTGATTTCAGAAATTGCTGAAACGCCCACATAAATGCTTCATCGTCTTCATGTTCTAAAATAGCGCATGCAAATGTTATTGACTTTTTATGATGGTCAATGCCAGTGAAAGGGGTGAATATCATGTTATATTTGTTAGTGCCATAAGTTGGATCGAATGAAATTGCATCACCAAACACTGAGTAACATCTCTTTGCCTCAGCATCTGTCCAAAAAATCCTTGTCAAAGTTTTCTCATAATCGATTTCATGCACAAATTCTAACCCTTTTGTGTCACGGAGGGTTTACAAACGTGAGATAAACATGTCTCCATCCTTACTCTTAATGAAACACTTCAAATCCTGTTGGAAATTCTTGAATTGTGAAAGGGAAGCCCCCACATTTTCGAACCCTTCGACTTGCTCTTTGCAGAGCTGGAATGTTAAGCTAGCCCCAACATTAACTCTTGAATTCTAGACAACCATTTGCTTATGAAATTCATTCATATTTGCTGCAAGTTTATCAAATTCCCTATTTTTTACAAAGGTCATTGGGTGATTGTGACCCTCATGAAATTGTTCAACGATGTACTTGTTATTATGGAACTTGAATTTGACCATTGCACGACAACCCCACCTTCTAATTTTGGTTCTTCTTGTAAATGTTTGCTTATTTGAACTTTCTGCCTCATCTCCTTCACTTCCCTTCACACCATTTTTTGGTTTTGCACTTTTTCCAATATATGAACCAGTTTCAGAACCAGTTTCACTTGCAACAGTTTCAAGAGGTCTTCCCTTCCTCTTATTATGGCCTTCACGATTAGAAACCATGGCTTTAGTTCGAATATTACCATCACGAAACCTCTTCGTTGTAGATTTTCTAGCTTCAAACCCACAAGCAATAGCATACACTTGATAGAACGTCATTGCCGACTCTAGATCTAAAAATAACTTCCCAATAGTAGGTGTAATATCTTCTTCAACTCTGACAATCCATTCCTCACTACCACCCGGTGTGTGATTCACCAAAGTAATAGGCATACCAACCGGTACTGTAGGTGTGGATTGTGCTGTTAAAATTGTAGAAACCTCTCGTTGGTGTTGAAAATGGAATCAGTACCTATATAAAGTCAAAACATATAAACTAAATCAGCCTTTTTCTATCAGGTTTCACAATGTAAGTTTCTAGTTTCACAGATTAAGCATCTAGTTTCACAGTTTCAGCATCTAGTTTCACAGATTAAGCATCTAGTTTCACAGTTTCAGCATCTAGTTTCACAGTTTCAGCCCCTAGTTTCACAATATAAAAAGACAAAACAAAATCAGACTTTTTAATAAGCATGGTTTCACAATATAAGCTTCTAGTTTCACAGTTTATTTTGCCTAGGATTCACAATATAAGAAAGCTAAACTAAATCAACCTTTTTTAAACAGGTTTCACAATGTAAGCTTATAGTTTCACAGTTTAAGCTTCTAGTTTCACAATATTCATATACTTCAATTAAGTCCTATATTCACAAAATAAGCCCCTAGTTTCAGCCTTTTTATAATCACAATACAATAGTAATAAACTTCAATAGGTCCTATATTCACAAAATAAGCTCCTACATTAACGAAATAAGGTTCTACATTCACAAAATAAGGTCCTACATTCACGAAATACAAAAGCGAGCCATATATTTAACAAAATTGAGCAGAAATTGAATCAGAAAACAATAATTTAAACGACAAAAAACGACATACCTGATTCAATAGTAATATTATCATCAACCGTGGTGATATCTAGATTCTCCATAGCTATTAGAGCTGCAAAATAATCGAAAATAATGTCATAAGTAGTATGAAGTCGAGAGGTAAAGAAAATCGTGAGAAAAATTGATCAAATTCGAACAATCGCATGAAATTCGAAGAATCAAATTATCAAATTACCTGAAAATTAGTCTTAATGTTCTTCCAAAATCAATTGAATTAAATTTTTATGTTGCTTTGATGGAATTTACGAACAATTGGAGGAAACTGGAAGAAGGAACAAATCGATTTTGCGTTAATCTTCTTCCAAAATCAATCGATTTTTCAATTTGAGGTTTTTTTTGTCATTAAAGTTTTCTATGTTTTAGAGAGAGAGAGTATTTGGGTTTAGGTATGTTTTTATTATTTTTAGTGAGAGAAAGTTTTTTGGCCCAAATGACAAGATTTGGTTTGACCCTGAATTTCAGCCCAACAGCATGAGGGTACCTTGAATTCGGCCCAAACAACATTGAATTCAGCCCAAACAACATAAGGATGCGTGAGGTTCGGCGGCCTCACTGTAATAGGCGGCCTCACGTTATCCGGCCTCTATATATATATATACATATATCACTACTACAAAAAAGGGAATAAGTAACGCATGATAGAGAACGCTCAAGTTAAATAACCGTTCTTCAAAAACAAAGAGAACGCTTTTCTTAAGTAAACGTTTTGTAAAAAGATATTAGAGAACGCATTTAGTATTAACGGTTCTCTATCTTTAAAATAATAAAATTTAATTAAAAATTAAAATATTATATTTCTCACATAATAGCGATATATAGTTCCCCTGAACCTCCCTCTTTACCAATTTTATTAACACTAAACACCAACCTGTGACACACAAAACGGAAACCCGCCCCCACTATCGCTGCCACCGCCGCCACTCAAGCCGCACCCACCGCCGCCACTCAAGCCGCACCCACCGACCCATTTAATCAGCTTAAGGTGTGTATTTACTTTTTAGTTAAAATTTCAATTGGTTAGATTAATTGAAGTTGTTTTTGTTTAATTTGTGATTGTTATTAGTTTCTTTAGTATATTTTTGTTATTAGTAGATGTTAATTTGTGCTTTTTGGTTGTTCTTATGTTTAATTAGTTAGGGTTTTGTATAAAATTGATAATTGGTGTTAATTAGGGCGAAATTAGACAAATTTTAGAAACATAAATTGGCACTACTTAGAAGAAGCAACAAATTTGAACTAATAATAGAAGAAGCAACAGTTGTAATATTACAACAAATAGGAATGTGGTCTCATGAATTTGGATGTACGCGATAATATTTCAGTGTGAGTGCTAAACCAATTGCTTTCATGGTACTCATACTTCAGTGCTAAACCAATTCTTGTTATCTTAGGTTATCAATTTCCCTTCCGCATTTATGTCGATTTAGGGAGTTGATTTTTGTAAGTTCACTAGAGGATGGTTTTTGCGCATCAATTTACTTGAATACCATTTTCTTTAAAGTCTAATAGTCTTCACATAGTTTATTGCATCAAATACGAATACATTTTGCAAAGGATTGTTCAAATTATATGGTTTATGGTTAATGTTGTGGGAGGCTATTCCCTTTCTCTTCTAGAATCGTATAGGTTCTGGTCTTGTCTTCAGTTACTAACCTTAATATGAACTTCATTTCAGGCTCTAGTTTTGGACTGGTTGATACCTCGTCTAGTGCCGACATGTTTCTTAACATCTAATGCTGCTTCCTTAAATAAAAAAAAATAAAAAAATCTTATGCAGACCCCGTGTCGTCACTGTCTAGCTTTGGTTACTTAGTGCAGTATGAAAGTAATACGTACGTTCTTTCTATTGCCCTCTTCAGTGAAGTTGCTATATATTGTGTCACATAGCATTTGTTTTTGTGAATTTAATTCAGCACCCGCACCACAACATTGAGTGGAAGAACATCATTCTCCTTTTAAGTTGACTATATGGAAGAATATCATTCTCATTTCAAGTTGACTATATAGGGCTTAAATTAGTTTTTCTGTAACTATAACATAAGATTGTTGAGTATCCTTTTTAAGTATATTAAGAATATGCAAGTAAAACTGGGAATATAGTAAAACTGAGGAATATGGTGAGAGCGTGTTTATGGGCTATCCATTGTGAAAGTTGACTCTTTAATTGTACTAGGAGTGCCTGCTGCCTTAAAGTAGAAAATAATGCTTTTTAATATCATCAGACCAAAGAATAATGTCATTGGCTCTAATTGTACTCGATATAATTAGTATTTTTAAGCTAGGTAATTTGTTAAGGTAAGATTAGTTGTATTAGATGTCATATATATGTATATATTATTGACGGGGAAAAATTTGTGATTATTTGGGAGGCAAAATAATTTAGTGGGGAGCGAGTTGAACAAGTAATGCTTTGTGATAATTCAAAATTCTACTTATTAGAACTTTCGAATTTTTTATTGATGAGAAAAATGAAGATGGGTATTATTATTGATGGTGATCGATTTGAGTTAGTGAGTTAGGGTTCATATGATATTTGGGATTTTTTTGCTTAACTTATTAAGTGCATCTTCCATTTAGAAAACACACTAATGTCAACTTTCATGTGATACTATAGGTTTGTTCGCTTTGTGAGTACCTCGGAGGTACTTGAGCGGGCATATACTATCGAATCTGAAATCCTGCAGATTGAAAAGGTAATATCCCTCCATGCCAGAGTAGTAGAGTAGTAATGACACTAACCTTCACAATGTAAGTAAAATCTTTATGTTTTTTGCTAATGCGACAATCTTACTTAGATGAGCGTCTGATTTCATTTTCATAAAAATTTCACTTGCATCAGGCTTTAGACAATCCCCTGGAGCGTAAAGACAACCTTGAAGGTATAGTTATTATAGGCTTTCTGGTCAGGAAGAAGTCATTTTACTCATTATTGAACATTTTTCAGCTGCTTTACCTTTTAATCTCAAAATGCTTAAGGTGTAAAGATTTAGCTGTATTAATGGCAATGTCCTATATCTCAAAAGTGGCTTTTGTAACAGGTAGCAAACCTGCACATGGCAGTAATGAGGAGAAAGCAATTGTGCTTTACCAGGTAATAGATTTCGGACCTTAATGCATAATTTGTAAATAATTGGGATGAGATTGATTAAATGTTCTCTTTTATCTTTTAAGTTATTATTGTCATTAGTTTTTTATCCTAGTGATTGAGCTGAAAAACGAAACTCCAAGCCACTTTGTAGTCTCTATCAGTCTATGTATAGGATAGTTGTATCAGTGAATGTCTGTATGTATCAGTCTATACACTGATAATGTCAGATATTCGCAGCAAAGCGGGTGGATGATGGGCTTACCTTAGCAGACTGCAACATCTAGGAGTCAAGACTTCACCTTGTCCTAAATCTTCGTGGTGGTGCTAAGATGTAACATCCCGTATTTTCTTAAAATCTAATTTAAGCGTTTTTAAATTATTTTAAGTAATAAAATAATAATTTAATAATTTATTGTGAAAGGTTTTAATTTAATTAGTAAGATCCGTCTTAAAAACCTTAAGTCCTTAAGACGAATACAAACTTGGTAAACTTAAACTCGTATCTTAAATACCCGTTCAAGTGTCCGACCCATTTAATTGACTCGGAAAGGACAGTCCATAAAACCCCCATAAACCCTCTTTGTTGACACAATTGCATTTCCTTCAACATTTCCACTGTAAAACACTTTCTCATAAAACCTCCATTGTTAACATCTTCTTTTAAGCTTTTCTCCATCATCCATTAACCAAATCGAGGTAACAATAACATTTTCGGAATCCTCATTCGATTTCCAATCCATCTATCACTTTCATTTTGCAAATCCTTAAACTCGAAAATGGGGCTGTTTTCCTTAAATTCCGTTTTAAGTCCTTAAACTCGTTTGTTTATGTTGTAGGTGTGGGCTTAGACGATCCAGAGGTCGATAGCTACTTGGTTGAGGAGGATCTTGAGTCGGAATCGCTTGAAAGGTGACGATAATGAGATAACTCGGCCTTTTTGTGTATATTAGCAAGTTTGTTGTGTTCTTATGTTAAGTTTCTGATTTTGTGGAAGTATAATGTTTAAAGGACTTAGTAACATGATTAGGAATGTTTAATTGTGATTAGGGAAATCGGCTCTCCCTCAAGTTAGTTCCCGGGGTCAATTAAGTGTTGATTAGAAGTTAAGAAAAGTAGAACTATAGATTAGTTCATAGGCTTAGGTTGATATTGTATTGATGCTTATTAAGTTATGCCTTAAGCTGGCCTCTGAACTTAATACGTGAGTTGTTTGTCATATATGGGGATATGCCTTAAGCTGGCCTCTGAGCCCTATATGTGTATGTTTGTCGTGTCTGGGACATGCCTTAAGCTGGCCTCTGAGTCCAGACATGTGTGATAGTGATCGCGTTGGAACATGCCTTAAGTTGGCCTCTGAGTCTGACGAGTAGAGCAGCTGCACAACGGGGTAGCTAAGGAACTGACACCTTGCCCGGGGTGCAGATGTTTGGTGCTAGAACATGCCTTAAGCTGGCCTCTGAGTTTAGTACCTTGTGATGTGGTGAAGGGACATGCCTTAAGCTGGCCTCTGAGTCCTTCACTTTTGGATGCTAGTCTATGCCTTAAGTTGGCCGCTGAGTCTAATGTCTTGCTGATTGGGATGTCCATGCCTTGAGTTGGCCTCTGAGTCCTTGCTTGATGAATGTCTTGGTGTTTAGGTTATGTCTTAAGTTGACCGCTGAACCTTTACACTTGCTGATTGATTTGGTACTGGGTTATGTCTTAAGTTGACCGCTGAACCTTTTACTTGCTGAATTTATCTGCTTGCCTTGAGTTGGTACGTGTCAGATATGGATATGAATAATGATGAGGAAATGAATGTTTGTTTGAGTTACGGTTCGATCATCCAAGGCATTGGGTGACTCTTAGTTCGGTTTCATAAATAGTTGGATTGAAAGACCCCCCGACTGGGTAACCAGTAGGGAAACCGGCTCTCCTTCCTAACGGTTTATGAAGTTGGTTGAGAGTCGTGCACTAGAGTTTGCATGATAATATGAGATCAGTTGATGAGATGTTTATGCTTCACATGTTGATAAATGTTGGAGTATTCTGTATTGTTTTATGTGTTACGTGTTGTTACAAAAGGTGGCTAGGAGAACTCTAGTCACTCCCCACTGATTGTGGCGTACATGTTTTCATGTATGTAGGTACATGCAGGTTGGAGATGGGTTCACGAGAGGGCTAGCGAGTGATGATCCTATTGTCATCATATGACTTACCTTATATCGCCTAGCTAGACTCTTAGCCTTTCGATACATTTGTTTTTGGTGCCTGTAGGGATGTTCCATCCCAGGCTAATGTATATATTTGTTTTTGATACTCAGAATTGTTACTTATCTATTTTGGTTTTATTTCAGTTTCAGTTTCCGTTTTAGTTTAAGACTTCTCGCATGTTGTTTATCTTTTAAAAAGTTTTAATCCCGCTGCATTTTTAGTACTTTTGTATGTTTATATTTCCGCTTTCGCGAGGGGTTTTACAGTTGGTATCAGAGCATTATTGCTCCCGACGCACTCATGTGACCCCCAACCTTAACTTGACCAAATAAACAACTAATGAATGAGAGATGGGTGCGTGGATCTAAGGACTTGTTTTGTAGTCTATTTGTGATTGCTAATTGCTAAGCTAATACTTGTTTTCTCTTTTGAAGGATGGTGAGACCTAGGGCTGCTGATAACATTGTGCTGCAAGCAATTCAGCATTTGCTTGAGACTCAGAGACAGCAAGCAGGGAATGTTCCACCTCCTGCACCACCAGGCAACGAGGCTAATCGTCCTGGTAGTTTCTCATGGATAGCTCCGCAGATATCCCGTAGCCACGTGAAGACTTATGGTGGCAAGGTTGATCCGGTAGCTCTTACCGAGTGGTTCAAAGAGATGGAAAGAAGCTTTGTTATGTATTCGGTGGGTAGAGAGGTTAGAGTGCTGTTAGCCACTCACTTTCTTACCCTTGAGGCCGATAGGTGGTGGGCGTTGACCGGACCTACTTTCACTCTTGATCATTTCTTCGATTGGGAGGCTTTTAAGGATAAGCTCGAGACGAGGTTCTATCCTAAAGAGCTCAGATCACAGCGACTCAACGAATTCATGGATTTGAAGCAAGGCAAGATGTCAGTTCAGGAGTTCACAGACCGATTCAACCAGCTGGCTCACTTCGCATCGAGATTTGTCAGAGATGAGGCCTGAGAGAGTCTACTTTTACCGCGGCAAGCTAGGACCGCGCATCGAGAGTATGGTTCGTCGAGATTCGACTTCTTTTGTGGAGGTATATGATGATGCTATTTGGGCACAGAGTTCTATTCGTGCCATAGATGCTGAGACCCGAGCTGCTACTTCTAGTGTGACTCCTCACCAGAGATCAGTGTACCAGGGGAAGAGACCGTTTGTTCCTTCTACTTCTTCGCCTTCTTCTCAGAAGAAGCGGTTTGAGAGGTTCTCTGCTCCGGTTGCTAAGACCATTGTTCACACCGACACAGCTGCTAGTGTTTGCCACCGTTGTGGTAAACCTTCTCATCCGGGTTTTGACTGTTTCAAGAATGCTTTCTGATAGGTTTTATTAGTTACTCAAAAACTAATTTTAGTCATACTAATATAATCTTTTAATTAACTCTTTAATTAACATATTATTAGATGATCTTATGCATGCTAAAAGCGGAAATAAGAGAGTATTCGAACCCTTACACACGGTCCAAATATTTAGCAAGGATGATCCTCCGAGTACCCAAAATAGAATACCTCCTTTGGATGCACCAAGACAACCCCTTGAAAGATCCGAAATCTCGAGTAGGCTAGCACAAGAAAACGGATTTCCTTAAACAACTCTAATCTCTCTAATTAGAATGTTATTACAATACTACTATTAGTATGTTATATTATCTTATAATAATAATTTAGAGGTTGAAAATTCTCTCCTTACTTAGTGAAAATTTCGGCTAAGATAAGAAGAGGAATGAATGTTTGATTTCCTTCTTATATCTTATATAATTAGCATGCATTTACATAAGATAATAAAATAATTAATCTTAAAAGCATGGGGAAGGGGGAGCCGGCCTTAGGGAAGAGCAACAAGGGAACATCTTCCCTTATCAAGGCTCTTAGGGTGGCCCTAGGTGGGTGTCTCAAGAATAATGTCTAAACATAATGATTATAGTGTGTTTAATACACTAATAATCCATACCACCATATCCACTTAGCCGTTCCATTTAGTCCATAAAATGGACTTCATTTTACAATTTGTCAATCTTACAATTTGTACAAAGTGTGACATCTTATATGTCACTAATTAATAAAATGTTTTAGTATATGTAAAACATATAAATATTTATCTTATAAATATTGTACATATATAAACAAATCATATTTATTAATTCACAAGTAATTCGAAATTACAATTGTAAAATGATATTTTATCGTCAATACGATTTACAACCTTTGTATTAAGATCAACCCGATTCATTCTAATAACGATATAATAAAATATCGTTTAATGTTTAACATTTGACACATTTCAATTTTAAACATAAATCTTACATTAAGATTTAACCTCTAATTTCTCGATATACGAGTTTAAGGAATATGATCAAATCGTATCAATATACATTTGATCATTTTATCAATTAAGGGAATTGTCCTAAAGGTGTGACCTAAAGGGATCAACTGACCACCACCGTCATACGACAGTAATGTCAAACTCTAGCTAGCCAATCATTACCGATTAATGTTGGTCAGTTAACTAATATAAATCGTATCATCCCTTGCGCATTCTCGTTATGAGATTTAATTACGTGATCGCACTATTGTTGAGGACACCTTTCCCAACACTTTCAAGTGCTACACTTGCAATGGATTTGGGCATAAGTCTTATGAGTGTCCTGAGAGAAACACCGCACTTGGCAAGGCTGCCACTGCTGCTGCAGCGACTAAGGGAGGAAAGCCGAAAGGGAAGATCTTTGTGATGACTATGGCTGAGGCTGAGGCTCATCCTGACATTGTTGCCGGTATCTTTTCTGTTCTTGGCGCTGAGTGTCTTATTTTGTTCGATACTGGAGCTTCTTTATCATTTATATCGACTCAGTTCGCCGACCGTTTAGCTCTTGAGTCTTCATTGGTTGAGGAGACTTCCATTTCCTTACCTTCTGGAGACGTGTTTTCCTGTTCTTTGTCCCATAGGGATGTTCCGGTTATTATTGGTCAAGCCACATTTCCAGCGGACTCACTGAGATTTCCTCTCGAGGAGTTTGACATTATCCTCGGTATGGATTGGTTATCGCGATACCATGCTCGCTTCGAGTGTCGCGACCAGAAAATCTGCTTGGGGAGTTCTTCAGGAGTTCGTGTTTCCTATAGGGGAACTCGCCCTCAAAGGGGTGTTCGTGTTATCTCTTCGATGAAAGCATCTCATCTTCTTAGGAAGGGTTGCCAAGCCTTCCTGTGAGTTGTTACAGCTGCTAAGCCATCGCTACCGAAGCTTGAGGATGTAGACATTGTTCGAGAGTATCCTGATGTTTTTCCAGATGACTTGCCAGGGATACCGCCTGAGAGAGATGTGGAGTTTACCATTGAGCTTGTTCCAGGTACCGGACCGATTTCTAAAGCTCCTTACCGTATGGCTCCGCCAGAGTTGAAAGAGTTGAAGCAGCAATTGGAAGAGATAATCGAGAAAGGGTTCATTAGACCGAGTGCTTCTTCGTGGGGTGCTCCCGTTTTGTTTGTTAAGAAGAAAGATGGTTCCATAAGGCTTTGCATTGACTATAGAGAGTTGAACCGAGTGACCGTGAAGAACAGATATCCTTTGCCTAGGATAGATGACTTGTTCGATCAGTTGAGAGGTGCTTCGAGGTTTTCTAAGATTGATCTTCGATCGGGTTACCATCAGATTCCAGTGAGAGAGGCTGATATTGCAAAGACTGCTTTTCGTACCAGTTATGGGCATTTTGAGTTCGTAGTTATGCCTTTTGGGTTAACTAATGCACCTGCTATCTTCCTGGATCAGATGAACCGTACATTTAGTGGGTATTTGGACACTTGTGTTGTGGTGTTTATCGATGATATCCTCATTTACTCTAAGACCGATGAAGAGCATGCTGAACATCTTAGATTGATTCTTGGGATTTTACGTCGACAGAAGTGGTTCGCGAAGTTCTCTAAGTGTGAGTTTTGGCTTTCTAAGGTTGCATTTCTTGGGCATGTGATATCTAGTGAGGGAGTTATGGTTGATCCCGCGAAGATTGAGGCCGTTGTAGATTGGGAGAGTCCCAAAGATGGTGGAGAGATCCGTAGTTTCCTTGGATTGGCTGGTTATTATCGTAGATTTGTTGAGGATTTCTCTAGATTAGCTCGCCCGATGACTCAGTTACTGAAGAAAGAAGCCAAATTTGTGTGGACCGACAAGTGCGAGAGTTCTTTCCAGGAGTTGAAGACTAGGTTGATCTCCGCTCCTATACTTGCTTTGCCAGAGGTCGGGGTTGACTTTGATGTGTATTGTGATGCTTCGATGTTAGGACTTGGATGCGTACTAATGCAGAGTGGTAAGGTGATAGCCTACTCGTCTAGACAGTTGAGAGTTCATAAGGTGAACTATCCGACACATGATTTGGAGTTGGCCGCGGTCGTTCATGCTTTGAAGATGTGGCGACATAACCTGATTGGATCCCATTGCCGTATTTTCACAGATCACAAGAGTCTTAAGTACATTTTCACCCAGAAAGACCTTAACATGAGACAGAGACGTTGGCTAGAGTTAGTGAAAGATTACGACCTTGAGTTGTTATATCATGAGGGAAAAGCCAATGTAGTTGTTGATGCGCTTAGCCGCAAGACTTCTCACTCATTGAGTGCCATGAGAGTATTGCCCGATGAGTTGTGCTCCGAGTTCCGGAAGTTGAGGTTAGAGATGGTGGGTAGTGGTTTTGATTGGTTAGCTGCGATGACTGCCGAGCCGTCTTTATATTGGGAGATTCGCCAGAGTTTACCTTCAGATGCCGATTTCAAGAAGTTCGAGGCTAAGATTTCGAGTGGTGTTGCACCTGACCTAGTGATTGATGCTGATGGTTTCCTTAGGTTCCGTGGTATGATGTATGTTCCGGATGTGCCAGATTTGAGGAAGAGGGTTCTTGATGAGGCTCACTTGACACCGTATTCCGTTCATCCAGGAGGAGAGAAGATACACAAGGATTTGAGGCTTATGTTTTGGTGGCCTGGTATGAAGAAGGAGATCTTGGATTATGTGAGTAGGTGCTTGACTTGTCAACAAGTCAAGATAGAGCATAGGAGGCCAGGTGGTTTGCTACAGCCGCTTCCCATCCCTCAGTGGAAGTGGGAGTGTATATCTATGGACTTCGTTACAGCATTGCCTAAGACAGTGGGAGGCAAGGATGCGATTTGGGTTATTGTGGATAGGCTAACCAAGTGTGCCAAATTTGTGCCGATCAGAGAGACATGGGATATGGACCGTTTAGCCAGGGCTTATATTGCTGAGATAGTCCGCTATCATGGTGTCCCGAAGGAGATCGTTTCAGATCGAGATCCGAGGTTTTTTTCCAGGTTCTGGAAGGCTTTACAGGAGGCTATGGGTAGCCGTTTGTTGATGAGCACCGCATTTCATGCCGCGACCGATGGTCACTCCGAGAGGACTATGCAGACACTAGAGGATTTGCTCCGTGCTTGTGCATTCGACTTTTAGAGTTCTTGGGAGCAGTGTTTGCCGTTGGTAGAGATTTCTTACAACAACAGTTACCATTCATCTATTGGTATGGCTCCGTACGAGGCTCTTTATGGTAGGAAGTGCCGTAGTCCGATCTGTTGGGATCAGGCGAGTGACGTGCACGACCTAGGACCGGACCAGTTAGCTCTTACTATTGATCAGGTTCAGCTTATCAGAGGTAGGATGAAGGCCGCACAGGATAGGCAGACATCCTATGCTGATGTTCGCCGTAGACCCTTAGAGTTCGAGGTGGGTGACAGAGTCTTCTTGAGAGTTTCTCCGATGAAAGGTGTTAAGAGGTTTGGAGTTAAGGGCAAGTTGAGTCCTAAGTATATTGGACCTTTTGAGATCGTGAAGAGGATTAGTGCTGCTGCTTATCGTTTGGACTTGCCTCCTAGTTTGGGCAAGGTTCATAGTGTCTTTCATGTTTCTCAGCTCCGTAAGTATGTTAGTGACCCGAGTCATGTTCTGCCTAGAGAGATCGAGAACTTGGAGCCGAGCCTTGCTTTCGAGGAGCGTCCCGTGAAGATCCTTGACCGTCAGGATAGGAAGCTTAGGAGCAAGGTGGTGCCGCTAGTGAAGATCCTTTGGCGTTGCGGTGATGTTGAGGAGCAGACGTGGGAGACCGAGGCATCGATGCGTATTGCGCATCCTTCTCTTTTCGATTGAGGTAGAGTTGGGGTGATTGTAACATCCCGTATTTTCGTAAAATCTAATTTAAGCGTTTTTAAATTATTTTAAGTAATAAAATAATAATTTAATAATTTATTGTGAAAGGTTTTAATTTAATTAGCAAGATCCGTCTTAAGAACCTTAAGTCCTTAAGGCGAATACAAACTTGGTAAACTTAAACTCGTATCTTAAATATCCGTTCAAGTGTCCGACCCATTTAATTGACTCGGAAAGGACAGTCCATAAAACCCCCATAAACCCTCTTTGTCGACACAATTGCATTTCCTTCAACATTTCCACTGTAAAACACTTTCTCATAAAACCTCCATTGTTAACATCTTCTTTTGAGCTTTTCTCCATCATCCGTTAACAAAATCGAGGTAACAATAACATTTTTGGAATCCTCATTCGATTTCCAAGCCATCTATCACTTTCATTTTGCAAATCCTTAAACTCGAAAATGGGGCTGTTTTCCTTAAATTCCGTTTTAAGTCCTTAAACCCGTTTGTTTATGTTGTAGGTGTGGGCTTAGACGATCCAGAGGTCGATAGCTACTTGGTTGAGGAGGATCTTTAGCCGGAATCGCTTGAAAGGTGACGATAATGAGATAACTCGGCCTTTATGTGTATATTAGCAAGTTTGTTGTGTTCTTATGTTAAGTTTCTGATTTTGTGGAAGTATAATGTTTAAAGGACTTAGTAACATGATTAGGAATGTTTAATTGTGATGAATTTATGCTTGTTGATGTTCTTAAGATCATTTATGTTTTTCTGAAATTTACACATTTTGCGACGGATACTTGATATAATCATTTGAGGATTGTTATGGAATTTGTATGCTGTTAGGATAGTAGTTTTTGATGTTTATAATGTTGGGCAAAACATACTTGTAGTGATTATTGAAGTGTATGTGTCGATTTGTGAAGTTTTGAAGGGGTTGGAAAACCCGATTGTCGTTACAGGCTCTCTAAGCCGGTCGACCGACCGGCCCGCCGGTCGACCGACCGGCCGCCGGTCGACCGACCGGCCGCCGGTCGACCGGCTGGGAGCGCATCTTGGTGTTTTCGTATTTTTGAGGTTTTGGCCTTAGGTTTGCCAGCCGGCCGACCGGCTGCCTGCCGACCGGCCGGTAGTCTCTTGTATAGTGTTTGGTGTTTGTTTTTGCGAAAAACTTAAGTAGAAGGGGAGCCCAGCCGGCAGACCGGCCGCCTGCCAGCCGGCTGGGAGTACGTGTGGGTTGGTATACGATTTTGCGAAGGCTAGGGAAATAGAGTCCCAGCCGGCCGACCGGCTGCCTGCCGACCGGCTGGGAGTCCTTGTGTTGTTTGTTTTGAAAAGAAAGGGAAGGCTGAGGAGGTCACCAGCCGGCCGACCGGCTGCCTGCCGACCGGCTGGGGACCCCTGTAAGCTATTTTTGAATTCGTAATTTAATCGTAACTTTCAAACGGTTAATCGGTTTTGATTGAAACTCGTTTTGTATACCTGTGATATGTATTTGAGGTCCCCGGAGGATGGGCAACATTATATTGGGTTCGGGAATGGAGTAAGGACAGAGACCCCCCCGGTCGGGTAACTGAAAGGGAAACCGGCTCTCCCTCAACTTAGTTCCCGGGGTCAATTAAGTGTTGATTAGAAGTTAAGAAAAGTAGAACTATAGATTAGTTCATAGGCTTTGGTTGATATTGTATTGATGCGTATTAAGTTATGCCTTAAGCTGGCCTCTGAACTTAATACGTGAGTTGTTTGGCATATATGGGGATATGCCTTAAGCTGGCCCCTGAGCCCTATATGTGTATGTTTGTCGTGTCTGGGACATGCCTTAAGCTGGTCTCTGAGTTCAGACATGTGTGATAGTGATCGCGTTGGAACATGCCTTAAGTTGGCCTCTGAGTCTGACGAGTAGAGCAGCTGCACAACGGGGTAGCTAAGGAACTGACACCTTGCCCGGGGTGCAGATGTTTGGTGCTAGAACATGCCTTAAGCTGGCCTCTGAGTTTAGTACCTTGTGATGTGGTGAAGGGACATGCCTTAAGCTGGCCTCTGAGTCCTTCGCTTTTGGATGCTAGTCTATGCCTTAAGTTGGCCGCTGAGTCTAGTGTCTTGCTGATTGGCAGGTCCATGCCTTGAGTTGGCCTCTGAGTCCTTGCTTGATGAATGTCTTGGTGTTTAGCTTATGTCTTAAGTTGACCGCTGAACCTTTACACTTGCTGATTGATTTGGTACTGGGTTATGTCTTAAGTTGACCGCTGAACCTTTTACTTGCTGAATTTATCTGCTTGCCTTGAGTTGGTACGTGTCAGATATGGATATGAATAATGATGAGTAAATGAATGTTTGTTTGAGTTGCGGTTCGATCATCCAAGGCATTGGGTGACTCTTAGTTCGGTTTCATAAATAGTTGGATTGAAAGACCCCCCGACTGGGTAACCAGTAGGGAAACCGGCTCTCCTTCCTAACGGTTTATGAAGTTGGTTGAGAGCCGTGCACTAGAGTTTGCATGATAATATGAGATCAGTTGATGAGATGTTTATGCTTCACATGTTGATAAATGTTGGAGTATTCTGTATTGTTTTATGTGTTACGTGTTGTCACAAAAGGTGGCTAGGAGAACTCTAGTCACTCCCCACTGATTGTGGCGTACATGTTTTCATGTATGTAGGTACATGCAGGTTGGAGATGGGTTCACGAGAGGGCTAGCGAGTGATGATCCTGTTGTCATCATATGACTTACCTTATATCGCCTAGCTAGACTCTTAGACTTTCGATACATTTGTTTTTGGTGCCTGTAGGGATGTTCCATCCCAGGCTAATGTATATATTTGTTTTTGATACTTAGAACTGTTACTTATCTATTTTGGTTTTATTTCAGTTTCAGTTTCCGTTTTAGTTTAAGACTTGTCGCATGTTGTTTATCTTTTAAAAATTTTTAATTCCGCTGCATGTTTAGTACTTTTGTATGTTTATATTTGCGCTTTCGCGAGGGGTTTTACATAAGAAGCGTAAGAAGTCTTAAACTAATCCTAAGAATATTAAGCATAAACATCTTGTTGTTTTGCAATTTTACAATGTTGATGACAGTTGGAAGGTGCAAAGGTTGAGGAAGCTGAATGTGGCGCTCAAGGTGCAAAGGTTAGGTAAAATTATGCCGCAAGAAATTGACTTAATTGATATCACGATAAGGCCCTAATACATTAGTTCATGAATGCTTCACCGATAGTTAGTTTATAATGGTGTCCTATAAGTGGTATATGCATACATGTGATATGCCTCCCCCTGAAAACACTATCTCTGTTCATGTTCATGTTCATGTTCACATTGAATTATCATCTAGTATCTGCCATATTCATCCCATGAAGTTTTGTTGCCCATCTTAATCTTTGAGACTTGGATAGCTTCCTTCGATAAAAATACTATTAGTGTATGACTTCTACGGACATGGAGAGGAAGACTCTTTCTAGATTATTTAAACCCCTACTAACCTTATGTCTTTCATTGTGAACTCTGGTTGCGTTTTCACTAAGCTAGTAACAGAAAGAGGATATCTGCATAACCAAGTAATCATTTATGCTTCTTTGATGTCTTACTTTTTAATTCTCATATATCTTATGTATTCCACTTGGTTATGCAGATATCGTCTTTCGGTTACTGGCATTTCAGTGTGCAGGAAATCGGAAAGCGATGAGCAAAGTACAAAAAGTAAAAGGAGTTCGCTACACTTTCTGTAATTTCTGCAATTGGAAATTGTAGGAGTTTCTCAATTGGGTAAATCATATGAAGTATAACTTGGGGACAAGTTGTGGCTGAGACGTTTCTACAACTATTATTCTGTACTTCGCCTGTCCCAATACGTTGTGCAACTATTAATCATAGAGGTATCTTAGGTTGTGTAATTTGTCCTTTGTAAATTAGAGTCTTGTATAGGGCGTATTTCAGAATACATGGTTTTTTGGATGGTGTTTAATGATACGATGTATGGTACATTTGAAGTAATAAAAGTGACTAATATCTCATATTTTCTGTCTTTGTTTGAATTTTCAGTATTTCTCCATTTGTAAAACACGTATAAAATTATTATTATTTTTTTTTGAAAAAAATAAGACGAATAGAGAACTGTTGGCTTACCCAACCGTTCTCTTTTCCTAGGAAAAGAGAATGCTTATCATGTGTTCTCTAAAGCTTATTTCAATTGTTCACTATGATTGAGAATACAAAACGCCTCTTATAACAGTTCTCTAAGCTTTAGAGAACACTGAGTTGGAGAACGCCTTAGAGGCGTTCTCTAAAGCTAATTTTAACAGTTCTCTAAGCCTATTTTTGTAGTAGTGTATATATATATATATATATATATATATATATATATATATATATATATATATATATATATATATAGGGTCGGGATCCGGTGAGAACCACCCTTATAATGAGAACCATGAGAACCCTTACTAAATCTCCACCATATTTCGATTCGAAAGTTTCAATGGATCATTTACCGTTAGTTTAGCTTATTTAAATACACACTTTAGTATCATTAAACAAAAAAATTTGATTTTATTAACAAAATATATACTTAGTGTACAAAAATACAATTAGACATACTAAAACGGCAATAAATGCATGAAAACGACCACTATGTGCATGAAATTTTTTACATGCATGAAAATGATTACTAGGTGCATGAAATAAGAGGCCCTACGTGCATTAAAACGAGTTCTAGGTGCATGAAAAATGATTGATGCGTAAAAATCGGTAGTAAGTGCATGAAAATTAATGAAACGTATCTCACCTTGATTTCCGTCACTAGTATATATTTTCTAGACCACGAAATATGTTCTCTAGCCATAAAATTTCATGCCGAATCCAAATATGTCATTAATTTTTTTTTAAAAAGTCCGTAAGGTAGAGTTCTCATGGTTCTCATTATATTGGTGGTTCTCATAGGATCCCGATTCTATATATATATATATATATATATATATATATATATATATATATATATATATATATATATATATATACACAGCGGAGATCCGGTGAGTCCAGGGTTTTAAATGAGTCCGTCCTACCATTTCAGACCGTTGGATCTAGATCATGGACGCACAGGATGATGCCACGTTGCTGTTATTGTAACGCTTACTAGCTGTTATTGTAACGCTTACTAGCTGTTATTGTAGCGCTTACTAGCTGCTATTGTAACGCTTACTAGCTGTTATTTTGCAATCCCGTGTATTATTATTATTTTTATTTATCAATTTTTTTTACTACATATCTCGTTTCAACAAATTCTAAACACCAGATTTTTAAATTAACTAGGCTATATGGGATTCGAACCCATACCTTTGTATAAAATTTGCACATTGCTCTCCCTTTTGAGCTAATAGCCTTTACAAAATTTGCACATTGCTCTCCCTTTTGAGCTAATCTTAATATTCGAATCAGGAAAAATGTTTTAATAACTATATAATACATGTTACAGTAGTCTAATATGTATGTTATAATAACACAATCCATTATCTTAGCATGATGCTCAGGAAACTGTTATAAATAACTGTATAACACATGTTACAGTAATGTACCATATATGTTATAATAACACACATGTGTATGTTATAATAACACACATATGAAGTCTTAATATGAGAATCAGTAAAATGTTATTGATGCGTGTCTATTTTATGATGTTTTTCATCTATTGTTACACGCATTTGGTCGCTCATTTACTATGTTTTAGCCTTTTTTTCCCAACAATCGTGTACTTTCGTATTTTTATGCACTTTTGCATATTTATGCGGAAAAGGGACGATTTAGCACCAAATTCATGTCCTCAAGTCTTTTGCTTAATTAAGGAACAATGGAAAGTCAACTGAAGTCTTTATTTAAGTACCAGAAGTCAAAGCGAGAAGAAAACAGAAGAATTCCCTGCGGAAGCGGTCGACTCACCAACTAAATGGGTTGGCCGACCAGGCCTGATTTTCATAAAGTCCTAATCCTGAAGAAAAGCCCAAGAATCTACTTAAGTTCGTAAAAGAGGTCGACCGACCCACCAGAGTGGTCGACCGACCTCAGCGAAGCCCAGGAACAAAGTTTCGGAAATAAATTAGAAGTAGGAGTCTTTTAGGAAACTCTAATCTCTTGCCCTATATAAACTAATCTCTTGTCCAGGGTTTTAATATCCAGTTTTATTCAAGAATTCATATTCATTCAGTTTTGATAGATTCAATCATTCAGTTTTATATTCCGTCTTTTAATCTTTCGACAATTCCAAAGCATTCAATAAAGTTTGTTCCTTTCTGCCCTAATTCCGACTTTGGTAATTACTCTTTTAATCTAGCTTTATTATTGTTCTTATTAATTTTACATTCAATTAAGATAGAATTCTCAAGCTTCATTAAATCTCGCATGTTTAGATTATTTACTATGTTTACCATGTTTATCCCCGCTTTTATAATCGTCTTAATAACCATGAGTAGCTAAATTTCATATGTTAGGATGTAGGGGATGAATATGTGTAGGTAGTAGAAATTCCGACACCGACCTGTAGCAGAGCCACGGTCGGCCGACTCAAATAGTGGGTCGGTCGACCGAGGCTGTGGTCGGCCGACTGGAGTAGCTGGTCGGTCGACCACCCGCGTATGTATCTTGTTTCGTCTTTCCTTGTTGACTATAATATCCTACAATGAGACTGAAAGGAGACTTGTAGGACGTTAGTAATGACCTACCCAAGATTGAGAGATACGGGAAGGGCATTGGTTTACACCTTAAGACGGCTAGGTTACTTAAGACTGAAAGGTATGTGACCTAGGATTTAGGAATCACCCTTATTGTTGACACCCAATAATTGTGAGACCTAGGAACTAATAGCATAGGCCGAAAGGAGCTATTAGGTAGCATAGACCTAAAAAGTTATGTTACACCCCTTACGCGACTGCAATACATGTTGACCTTGGGGTTTATATTACCTTAGCTATTTATTACCCAAACATCCTAGCATCCTCTTTTATTATATTTTATTCTCATCTTTATTTCTTGTTTTACTTTAATTCTTTGCTTAGACTTAGTAATCAACAATCAAACCCCCAAATTTGTTACCTTTAAACATTAACACCAAGCAATAAACATTCCCCACCTCTCTGTTGTTCGACCCTGACTTTCACTATCTATAGTTTAAGTTTAGGAATTATAAATTTATTTTTGGTACCCTCAACGACGGGCATCAGTTATAGTAGCTGTGAAATACATGTTACAGTAGTCTAATATGTATGTTATAATAACACAATCCATTATCTTAGCATGATGCTCAGGAAACTGTTATAAATAACTGTATAACACATGTTACAGTAATGTACCATGTATGTTATAATAACACACATGTGTATGTTATAATAACACACATATGAAGTCTGTCCAGTGGCTCAGTTCCAATCTCAGGTTCATTACAAAGGGGACCTTCCGAGCATCCCTGTGTAATCTGCACGAAAGAACATAATTTGTTATTGGACAGATGAAAAAAGCGGAAAGACATTCATGGAGCGTTAGAACTTAGAACATCGACTTACCCTTGAATGAATAACGAAATCCTTTACTGCATTTAGCGAATTCCTGCAACCGGAAGTGTGTCACCGAAGAGGATGTTAGTTCCCTCAAAGTAGAAAGAAATTAGACTAGGGGACCAAATCCCCATACAGAATGCGCAGTCACTAAATCGCAGTCGTACATTGATTGCGTGCGAGAAGTTTCGCAGTTTCCTTCGAGAAGTTTCGCCGGAGACAAATACGATTATTATTTTTGTTGTTTGTTAAAGAAGAAAGAAGAGAAGTTGAGGAGAGAGGAAAGTGAGAGAGGTATAAAATAAAAGTTAATATATGAGATTAAAACTCAGCCATAGGATTGAGATGATCGGATGGCTAGAAATGGTAGGACGGATTCACCATAAGACCCTAGACTCAATATATATATATATATATATATATATATATATATATATATATATATATATATGTGTGTGTGTGTGTGTGTGTGTAACACCCCCATTTATTTAAGAGCCTTTAGCAAGACATTCTCAAATAAATAGAGTTGTTATCATCTCGGGGTAACCGAGGTAGTGAATAACAAAGTAAAACAAACTACAGTACTTTATATAAAACTGATTAATTAAAACTTTTGTTATTACAGTTACTACATAACGGAAAAGAAAAATACAACTGACGACTTCTCTAGATGTGATATAATTCTAAGTCGGTCCAAAATATGCATCTCACTTTCCTGCCCCAGCTCCTAGCTCATCTGTCTTTGACCTGTAGAATCTACTCCCCATTCCGGATCATCGTAGGTGTACACGAATACACTGTCAACCTCGCGGTTGAGTAGGGTAACACAATAATTATAATGCGACAATTACGATATGCAAATGCAATGATATGCTCGAGCTCCATCTCAATCTCATTCTCAATCACAAATCTCAATCTCAAACCCGTAACACCCAGCCATACCGAACCTCCCGGCAGACTATAATAGGCCGTCGCCGAACACCAGCGTAACAGCTGAGGTCACCAGGTCTAGTCCTGCAGAACTAGCCTGGGCCCAATAATACCTCATCATCTCAAATCCGTATCCAATGCACATGTCATGCTCATGAATGCAACAATATTCTTAATCAATCATGCTATTAAATAATGCAATGCGCATACCAATAATAATAATAATCAACACTCAATCCAACCAATATCGTTTCTCATATAGATCATGCTCAGCATTCATAACACACAATCCAACATCCATTCATAACACATCATAGAGTATAGTGTCAGTGTATCCTACCTGGATAGCAATATAATCCAATAGCAAGCCAGCGAGTAAATAGAGTTATGCCACTTCAATACCGTCACCTAACAATATAATATACATAATTACTAACTAATACTATTACGCAACTAATATAATATATCAAATATTCAAATAAAGTATTACGCATAACGAGACCGTATCCAGGGGAAGTCAACTTTAATTAACTTACTTAGTTAGCAACTTAATTAGATGATTAATTAAGATTACCGTCACAAAACTATATAAACAAATTAACTACTCTAATTAAACTAACAACAATAACAAAAATAATAGTACTAATACCATTAATAATAATGACAATACCAATAATAATCCTAATAATAATAATATACTAAACGAATAATATAATAATAATATTAACATGCGGAGGACAAAAGAACAACAATTCAACACTAATAAACTAATATAATAATAATAATAATAATCATAATAATAATAACACAAACACATAAACACGACAACACCAACAGACACCAAAACAACCACAACCCTTCGCCTACGCCATCTTCACGCCTCTTCCTCCGCTAATCTCGCCACCCAAGACCACCACCATGGATCCCAACCTCTCGCCCGTACCACATTTCATTCATACCGCACCTTAGCCACCCCTATTAACCCTCATAACCGTCACAAAAACCAGCCTGAACCTGCCAGCGCGCAACGCGGCATAACAGAGTGCCCTCCGTTTCTATGCCGTTTACACCCCACCAACCACCAGTAACCACAGCCTAAACACTGACCCATAAACACCCTTCACCGCCAATGAACCTCCCTTAAGCCACTAGACCCCTCGTGGTCACCACCCCGAGGAAATATCCTCTCAACCTCACCTCGTCACATACTCTGCTGCCCGCTGTTCCAATTCCGGCAGCGACCGCACAAACCACCAACAACCACCACTCACGACACCTACCCAGAACCGCCTCAACCCGACTAACCTAACCCCATTAACCACCAACCCTCTCATGGCCTCCACCACCAGAAAATATCATCTTAAGCATCACGAATCCTCCACGTTTTCTCCCTGCCACTACTACCACGGTGGTTCTCCGGTCACACCCACCAGCCAACGATAATCCCCGTCAACCTTAGCCACGGTCTAGGTCAGTTCATGGTCTCATCGGTCAGATATTAAGTGATTACGCAATTATATCAATAAGACGGTCGCATATAATAAAACCATAAACGAATTACACGATAAAAAAAACAATATACAAATCGTACCTTGGTGACTGACATATAAAATAAATGAAGAATAATTTGAAGAAGAGGAAGCAGAAGGTCAGTAGCAGCAAAAACGGAGAAGATTCAATGAGCAAGGAGGTGAAAACAATGTATGATATGAACTTGGAAAGTCCTAACCCTAAACGTATGTATATTTAAATTCATAGGGGTTTATTACGTATTTAATAAAATATTCAGTGGATACGTTGATTTTTTTATGACTCGTAATATCCGTAATTAACTATCGTAAGGCTCGTAGTCAAGCCCCGTTAAATTCTCGGCCTTGACTCCCATTTTCAATATTGTCTCATTATTTTATTATATCTAAGTTCTCTTTACGAAACCGTAAAATACGTCCAACATAAAGTTATCATAATATTAACCACGTTATATAAATATATAATATCATTTTACACGATAATAATACTAGCATAACATTTAGTTCAATAAAACGAGCTTATAAAAAAAATAATGTCAATAACGATAATAGAAGTAATGGTAATAACCATATAATTATTAACAAAAGCAATACAACGATAAAACAATAATAATAGTAATAACAAGAATAATAAGAAAGAAGGAATACGAATCATAATGACAATATGGAGTATAAAATACCACAAACATATGTACGAAATATCAGACATGTATACATATATGACAAACTCTTTAGTTAAGATAATAATATGGATATTTCATTAATACGAGATATAAATAATACGGGGTATTACAGTCTTCCCTCCTTAAAATGAACTTCGTCCCGAAGTTCGCCACCCCGTAACGATAATAGGGCACCCACAAGCATAAGACAAACACAAGTAGTACATATACATGAGCTTTGAAACGTGAAATGTCACATTCTACCCTCGTTAAGAAAACTTTGTCCCCAAAGTTTAACGCATAACCAAGTTAAAGAATACTTCACGAATCACAATATAATGCATAACAAGAGTAAAGATGATTATCAAGTATATTCAAACCAGCACGACATACCAATTAGCCATATCAGAAATCATTACGATTTTACAATCCTATCGTCCTTAAGACATGGTTACGTCCCCGTAACCCCATTATAAAAATTTCGCATTCGTTGCTCAAGAAGATCACCGAAACAACATGCACAAATCATCAGATAAGTTAATTACTCCATACTGGCAACTAGTATCCGACTTTTAAAGCGACAAAACATACTCGTCAATTTCATGCTACGCAGTAAAATCAAAGTAACTAACACTTATTTACTTTTGATATTCTGACACCAAACCTAACACCTTTACATCAATGTAGACAATCAGCTAACTCATAGTTCATATCTGAAAAATTAAACCATTTCATGCTCATACTCATATTATAGAAGCAAAATCATGTTTATGCACACAAGTTTTAGAAAGACATTAGGCAAATATTTAATTAATTTAATTAAACACGGTGCACTAACATATTTCACGAGATATACACCAATCATAGAGTAGTAAGTCAGCTTAGCATTTCTAGGTACAAATAAGTTAAAATCACATAGATACATTTCCCGTCTACTCACATTACATAATTTATCATGAAACCGGTAATAAGTATAACTTGCAAAATAAGAGGTTTATTATCATATAATAAAGTTCATGTTCATATCATATGTCTACTGTTCATCCCACTAATGTCATATCAGGATATCACTTGGTTGCATCACATAATTCATATTTGGATTAAACTTTTATATAGAAAACTTACATAACTTACAATTTCAACAATCAAACATCATGTTGCAACTTCCAAAAATCATAATTAAATAACCGTTTAGCTATTTTGCGAGCTATTTTAGTTTTTAGGACATATAAAGAATTAACTAATCATAGGAAAAGGAATCAATTGCAACGTTTAAGAAAATTATATATAACAAATTTTACAACTCAGTTGGTCTGAACAAAACTTTACAGCACTTAGACAGAAATTTGGACAATTTGCAAAAATCACTATTAAATAACAACTCGTTAAGATTTTACGTGGCTTATCATTTTGAAAACGTGAATGAGTATTCTAAACAGTGGAGGTGGAATTATGCATAAGCAGTAAACACGTTTTAAATGATTTCTTTTGCAAAAACATGAGTCAAAACAGAATTGTGCAGTAACAATCTGGCCACTGTCGATTAAATAATTATTTCTCACAAAATATAACTCGTATACACATGAAACCAAAATCGAGAAGCTAAATCGGAATGTTATCGCACATAAAATTTTCACATTCATATAGAAAACACATTTTAATTTTAAATGGTAGTTCATACCAACAAGGTAAAATTCTGAAAATTTATTACAATGTTGGTGACTTTATTATTTCACATTATTACTTCACATCATTATATTAAAACACAACCATTCTCAAAAACCATGTTGACGCCTATTTCGAAGCATAGAAATGATATTGCACCATATTAACATTTATTCATTATTTCAAACCGAAAATATCATCTAGAAAACGGTAAAGATTGCGAAGCGAGAGAGTAGGGTCAACTAAATAACTCATTAGTTATATACGTATAAACAATGCATTAGTTTCTACCACCGTAACAAACACATCTTATTTAAGTACGTAAATATATCCTAGAAATCACTAAGGTGCTACTTATCATCAACTCATTACACATATCATTATACTATATCTCTACCTAAGGGTTCAGGGATCATATAGCCGCATGCATATCGTCAGACATGGATTAACATAACATATAAATCTGATCATTCTTATTCAATTACCAAACAATATATTACATAGTTACGATAGTCATTTAATAACCAGATATCATATAGACATTTCGAACGCAAAAATCATATGATCATATCACTCCAAATTATTGTTCAATAAATATACAACCATTCTCTGAAAATTCCACATTCACTCATTCATATCATTCAGCATTTCGGTATCAATCATATTCTTCCAATACACACATTAACAATAACTCACATCATTACTTACTTCATTCCGCTCCTGCAAAACTGTTAGTAGTCTTAGTACAATATAGACAAGGTCTGATCTTTTATTTGTTACTACCCACTCTCTGCATCACTCAATGGTTACCAGGTCAGACTGAAAGGGCCAGTGGCTTGGTTTGAGGGGGCCCCTAACTCATCCCAATCCTGGGGCTCCTAACAGTTACTAGCCTGGGGTTCATTTTATTAGACTCTTCCTACGTTCATTATTATTCATTTAGTTTAAGCCTGAGGATCGTTTGCTCTGATACCACTTTGTAGCACCCCCATTTATTTAAGAGCCTTTAGCAAGACATTCTCAAATAAATAGAGTTGTTATCATCTCGGGGTAACCGAGGTAGTGAATAACAAAGTAAAACAAACTACAGTACTTTATATAAAACTGATTAAATTAAAACTTTTGTTATTACAGTTACTACATAACGGAAAAGAAAAATACAACTGACGACTTCTCTAGATGTGATATAATTCTAAGTCGGTCCAAAATATGCATCTCACTTTCCTGCCCCAGCTCCTAGCTCATCTGTCTTTGACCTGTAGAATCTACTCCACATTCCGGATCATCGTAGGTGTACACGAATACACTGTCAACCTCGCGGTTGAGTAGGGTAACACAATAATTATAATGCGACAATTACGATATGCAAATGCAATGATATGCTCGAGCTCCATCTCAATCTCATTCTCAATCACAAATCTCAATCTCAAACCCATAACACCCAGCCATACCGAACCTCCCGGCAGACTATAATCGGCCGTCGCCGAACACCAGCGTAACAGCTGAGGTCACCAGGTCTAGTCCTGCAGAACTAGCCTGGGCCCAATAATACCTCATTATCTCAAATCCGTATCCAATGCACATGTCATGCTCATGAATGCAACAATACTCTTAATCAATCATGCTATTAAATAATGCAATGCGCATACCAATAATAATAATAATCAACACTCAATCCAACCAATATCGTTTCTCATATAGATCATGCTCAGCATTCATAACACACAATCCAACATCCATTCATAACACATCATAGAGTATAGTGTCAGTGTATCCTACCTGGATAGCAATATAATCCAATAGCAAGCCAACGAGTAAATAGAGTTATGCCACTTCAATACCGTCACCTAACAATATAATATACATAATTACTAACTAATACTATTACGCAACTAATATTATATATCAATTATTCTAATAAGGTATTACGCATAACGAGACCGTATCCAGGGGAAGTCAACTTTAATTAACTTACTTAGTTAGCAACTTAATTAGATGATTAATTAAGATTACCGTCACAAAACTATATAAACAAATTAACTACTCTAATTAAACTAACAACAATAACAAAAATAATAGTACTAATACCATTAATAATAATGACAATACCAATAATAATCCTAATAATAATAATATACTAAACGAATAATATAATAATAATATTAACATGCGGAGGACAAAAGAACAACAATTCAACACTAATAAACTAATATAATAATAATAATAATAATCATAATAATAATAACACAAACACATAAACACGACAACACCAACAGACACCAAAACAACCACAACCCTTCGCCTACGCCATCTTCACGCCTCTTCCTCCGCTAATCTCGCCACCCAAGACCACCACCATGGATCCCAACCTCTCGCCCGTACCACATTTCATTCATACCGCACCTTAGCCACCCCTATTAACCCACATAACCGTCACAAAAACCAGCCTGAACCTGCCAGCGCGCAACGCGCCATAACAGAGTGCCCTCCGTTTCTATGCCGCCTACACCCCACCAACCACCAGTAACCACAGCCTAAACATTGACCCATAAACACCCTTCACCGCCAATGAACCTCCCTTAAGCCACTAGACCCCTCGTGGTCACCACCCCGAGGAAATATCCTCTGAACCTCACCTCGTCACATACTCTGCTGCCCGCTATTCCAATTCCGGCAGCGACCGCACAAACCACCAACAACCACCACTCACGACACCTACCCAGAACCGCCTCAACCCGACTAACCTAACCCCATTAACCACCAACCCTCTCATGGCCTCCACCACCAGAAAATATCATCTTAAGCATCACGAATCCTCCACGTTTTCTCCCTGCCACTACTACCACGGTGGTTCTCCGGTCACACCCACCAGCCAACGATAACCCCCGTCAACCTTAGCCACGGTCTAGGTCAGTTCATGGTCTCATCGGTCAGATATTAAGTGATTACGCAATTATATCAATAAGACGGTCGCATATAATAAAACCATAAACGAATTACACGATAAAAAAAAACAATATACAAATCGTACCTTGGTGACTGACATATAAAATAAATGAAGAATAATTTGAAGAAGAGGAAGCAGAAGGTCAGTAGCAGCAAAAACGGAGAAGATTCAATGAGCAAGGAGGTGAAAACAATGTATGATATGAACTTGGAAAGTCCTAACCCTAAACGTATGTATATTTAAATGCATAGGGGTTTATTACGTATTTAATAAAATATTCAGTGGATACGTTGATTTTTTTATGACTCGTAATATCCGTAATTAACTATCGTAAGGCTCGTAGTCAAGCCCCGTTAAATTCTCGGCCTTGACTCCCATTTTCAATATTGTCTCATTATTTTATTATATCTAAGTTCTCTTTACGAAACCGTAAAATACGTCCAACATAAAGTTATCATAATATTAACCACGTTATATAAATATATAATATCATTTTACACGATAATAATACTAGCATAACATTTAGTTCAATAAAACGAGCTTATAAAAAAAATAATGTCAATAACGATAATAGAAGTAATGGTAATAACCATATAATTATTAACAAAAGCAATACAACGATAAAACAATAATAATAGTAATAACAAGAATAATAAGAAAGAAGGAATACGAATCATAATGACAATATGGAGTATAAAATACCACAAACATATGTACGAAATATCAGACATGTATACATATATGACAAACTCTTTAGTTTAGATAATAATATGGATATTTCATTAATACGAGATATAAATAATACGGGGTATTACAATATGTATATATTTATATATGTATACATATATACATATATATATATATATACATATATATATATATATATATATACATATATATATATATATATATATATATACATATATATATATATACATATATATATATAGGAATGGGATCATGTAAGTATGAGTTATATATTTGAGTAATGAGTATTAATGAAGGAAATTGGAAAATACCACGCGCAAAAATAAACTTGCTGGTAGGGGGCTCGAACCTCTGACCTTGAGGTCACACGCAAAAATATACTAACAGGTAGAGTGTTCGAACCTCCAACCTTTAGGTTAAGAGTGACAATCTAACCACCTATGCTATTCAACCTTAATGATAAATATTACTCAGTGATATAAATATTGGGTTATAATTAATGTGAAAAGTCACAAATTCGTTTCCTATATAAATTTCGTTAATTATATAAATTTCGTTAATTATATAAATATTGGGTTATAATTAATGTGAAACATCTGATATTGTACCTAAGTCATAAAAAAAATATCACCTTTTTTTTAACATCACTTTATTCTTTTCTTATTTTTTTTTTTTTGTTTTTTTTATGTATCACGTTTTTGTTTTGTTTTTTCAGCATCACTTTTTTTTAAAAACACGTTTTTTTGGTATCAGGTTTTCTTTAATAACACGTTGTTTAGTGTCAGTTGGGAAACTGTTTTATATAACATGTGATATTTTTTACTATAACGTGTGATATTGTTTTAAAAAAAAAGTGATATTTTTAGTATAACGTGTGATATTGTTTAGTGTTAAAAAAAACTGTAGTACGTAAAGGAAAAAAATTTGATATTAAAAAAAACGTGATATTGTTTACTATAACATGTGATATTGTTTAGCGTAAAAAAAGTGGTACGAAAAGAAAAAAAATTGCTATTAAAAAAACGTGATATTGTTTAGTATAACGTGTGATATTGTTTAGTATAACGTGTGATATTGTTTAAAAAAAAAGTGATATTTTTAGTATAACGTGTGATATTGTTTAGCGTTAAAAAAAATGTGGTACGTAAAGGAAAAAAACTAATATTAAAAAAAACGTGATATTGTTTACTATAACATGTGATATTGTTTAGCGTAAAAAAAGTGGTACGAAAAGAAAAAAATTGCTATTAAAAGAACGTGATATTGTTTAGTATAATGTGTGATATTGTTTAGTATAACGTGTGCTATTGTTTTAAAAAAAAATGATGTTTTTAGTATAACGTGCGATATTGTTTAGCATTAGAAAAAATTGGTACGTAAAGGAAAAAAACTGATATTAAAAAAAACGTGATATTGTTTACTATAACATGTGATATTGTTTAGCTTAAAAAAGTGGTACGAAAAGAAAAAAAAAATGCTATTAAATAACGTGATATTGTTTAGTATAACGTCTGATATTGTTTAGTATAACGTGTGATATTGTTTTAAAAAAAAGTGATATTTTTAGTATAACGTGTGATATTGTTTAGCGTTAAAAAAATATGGTACGTAAAGGAAAAAAACTGGTATAAAAAAACATGATATTTTTTACTATAACATGTGATATTGTTTAGCGTAAAAAAAGTGGTACGAAAAGAAAAAAATTTACTAGTAAAAAAGGTGATATTGTTTAGTATAACGTGTGATATTGTTTAATATAACGTGTGATATTGTTTGAAAAAGGTGATATTGTTTAGTATAACGAATATATAGATTACGGAAGTAACATTCATCAGGTAAGCGTGATTAGCTTAGTTGGTAAGAGCAGTGATCTTTGACCTGAAGGTTTGTGGTTCGATCCCCTCTTGAGCCGAAATTTCCTTTTTGCGTGTGATTTTTTTGATTTCATTCATTGTTACTCAATACTCAAATATATATGAGTTCTCACCGGATCCCGACTCTATATATATATATATACATATATATACACATATAGACTTGAGATCCGGTGAGAACCACCTTACAATGAGAACTTTGTGAGAACTCTACCTTATGGATTTTTTTAGAAAAAATTAATGACATATTTGGATTCGGCATGACATTTTATAGCTAGAGAACATATTTCTTGGTCTAGAAAATAAATACTAGTGACGGAAATCAAGGTGAGATATGTTTTATTTATTTGCATGCACATACTATCTATTTTTTCGTACCTATCATTTTTCCGCCACTAGTATTTATTTTCTAGACCAAGAAATATGTTCTCTGGCCATAAAATTTCATGCCGAATCCAATTATGTCATTAATTTTTTTAAAAAAACTCCGTAAGGAAGAGTTCTCACCGGTTCTCATTGTAAGGTGGTTCTCACCGGATCCCAACCCTACACACATATATATATATATATATATATATATATATATATATATATATATATATATATATATATATATATATATATATATACATATATATATATATATATATTTGCAAGTGTAACCCGAATTTGAATTCTCTAGACTACCTTTTAATATTTTTGTTAGAACCATAAAATCAATCAACAACTCAACTCGTGACCGACATAGATAGAAATTATTCATAACATTTCAACACGTAATTCCCATTTTCTTATGTTCGACCCCTATTGCTACATTTATTTGTGTCTAGGATAATTATCTTTGTATAGGTGTACGACCGAGCCTATCATTTTTGTTCAATGAGAATACGGTTATGCTCGTGAAAATCATTCCTCATGACCTCCTTAACTTCCACCAACACATTGCTCAAGGATCCTACATATTTTTTATGCAGTTTACGTAGATAACATTCATTAGCATCCTTTATGTCATCTGTCATGCTTCTCGCATGGTCATATTCCTCATTTTTATTAAGAAATTCATCATTATGAGTAGACGTCTCTTGGGTAATCTCCAATGAACCAATACTAGAAATCTTGCGTAAAGATGTACCTTCACCAGGAGCATTATTTCCCCGGTTTTGTTCATCGTTTCCATCATCCTTGATCTAGATCTAGTTGAGTACATTTCCCACTTAAATATGAGAATAGATATATTAGAACGACAATTTTAAATTAATCCTCCCACTATGGTCACGAAAAACTTGTTTGTCGTGAAACAAGATAAATATCTTTAGGTACCTCGGCGGTCGTAAATACCCTCCTACACTTTGTGAACTACCCTTAATTGCAAGGGTTCGACGAGTCACGGTTGTAGATATGAAATATATTTAGTGTTAAATTACTTCAAGTATATTAACACTCTCTGTAACACCCCCATTTATTTAAGAGCCTTTAGCAAGACATTCTCAAATAAACAAAGCTGTTACCATCTCGGAACGTCCGAGGTAGTGAATAACAAAGTAAGAAAACTAGAGTACTTTATATATAAAAATTGATTAAATTTAAACTTGATATTACAACAACTACGAGAACCAAACTTTGACGAAAATAAAAGTACAACTGAAGATATCTAAGTGTGAGCTATCTCTAAGTAGGTCCAAGCCATGTCTCTCTCCATGCCCAAGCTCCCAATCCATCTGTCACCGACCTGTAAAGTCTACTCCCCATTCCGGATCATCGTAGGTGTCACACGAATACACAGGGTCAACCGCGAGGTTGAGTAGAAAGATAAATAAGACAATAATATAATATACTCCGCACCGATCCAACACCAAATAAACTCCGCACCGATCCAACACCAAATAAACTCCGCACCGATCCAACACCAAATAAACTCCGCACCGATCCAACACCAAATAAACTCCGCACCGATCCAACACCAAATAAACTCCGCACCGATCACAGACCCTTTATCTCCGCACCAATCACAGACCCTTTATCTCCGCACCAATCACAGACCCTTTATCTCCGCACCAATCACAGACCCTTTATAGTCACCTCGTATCATATCTCAGAATATATAAATAGAATAATTCAATATAATAATCACATTACAACAACAATAAACATGGTTATCACCAAATGTCAAAAGATTACTCATCATTATATGCATAGTATTCCCCTACCTCAACCGTCGATTGGAATTGTCATTTGTGCAGCTGCTAAAAGTATTCTTCACGGAAAACGTTATCTAAACAGATATTATATAGCAATTAACAACCACACCAAACTCCCCATTTCACAAGGTACACTTACTATAAATAGTATCCATCCTAAAGTGGAAAGTTTCCTAAAATGGAAACTTTCCCGAAATAGTAACTTCTCAAAATAGCATTTCCCAACATAATAACTTCTAAACTCACACAACTCGTAAAACGTACAATTTACTAAATATAGTAGGAATTCAAATAACCAATTATTACTAAAGCAGCAACAATAACAATATGAGTAATTAATAATAAGCACAATGTTCATTAACAATAATATTAACCATAACAATTGTCAATAACACGATTAGTAATAATAATACTAACATGATTAACATTATTATCCCATAATTGTAAAATCACCTTAATAAAATTGACCAATTATAAAGATAATCAATAAAACAACAACAACAATAATAATAATAATAATAATAATAATAATAATAATAATAATAATAATAATAATAATAATAATACCCATGTTTAGTAATGATTATGATAATCAACAAATGATTACAACTCAATCAACCCACAAATTAATCACGCAGAACACGTAAATATACCAACATACAAACAACCTATAACGTAACACCCCTTCCGACATCCCTGTCAACCACCACTCCCAACACCGCCTGCCACCACTGGCCTCCTCACTGGCACCACCAGGCTCGCCACTGAGCCACGGTGGTTCCAGGGAGGAGGTCAGGGACTGCCTACCACGACCACAGCCGCCACAAACCCGCAACCAACCTCTGACCGTGTAAAGCAATTCAGCAAACACCTTCTGACCCTACGACCACCATGACAAACTCCTCTCCCGACACCAACTGCAACCATCACCTTTACCCACGACACCACCAAACCCACCTTTGAGCCACGGCGGTTCCATGGGTGCAGGTGGCAGCCGTAACCGTTGTAACCACGAGCCACCATCCTCGACTCAAAACCCCAACCCACTCGCATACTCCGATTCACATCACTGACCATCTAAACTCCAACCACCAGACCACCACCGTGAGACACCACGACCCACTGCGACAACCACCAATCACACCCCCTGACTACCACCCATCTAACCACGCTAAGAACCATGATAAACATCAACAGAGATAAGACCGAAAGCTAGCATAAAAACACACGTTTATACTCTGATTCTGACGGGAACGAGAAACAGCCCAACACCGCCAACAAACCTCCCTACACGACGGCCCTAGACTGTCGAAGACGACCGTAACTTGATCAAAACATGATTATGACACATCATAGATTATTAATGCATAAAGAAATAGAACTATGAACATGTGTGTGATCTGATTATACGAATCCAAAACAGAGGTGCAACAACGAAAAAAAAACAAACGATGGTGAACTTACCCCTTTCCTGCCCCAAACGAACCACCTTAGCCAGCTCTAAACCCACCGTGTGAACCACCCTTATAGTCCTTGCAGTATCGGCACTAGATGTGTGGTGATAGAAAGTTGATTAGGGTAAATTTAGGTTAAGGATTGAGGGTTGATATATGACGGCAGGAAAGCTGTAGTTCTTTGTGTTTTTGCATAAATAACAAGGTGTGGTGTGGGCTAAATCATGAGCACGCATATCAAGGCCCAACCCGGTGTGTCAAAAGTCCCTAGTTCGAATCCCACGGACCACAAAGAAATAAACGTATATTTGATAAGTTCATCATCTAATTAATTATCGGATACCAACGCCATAATACTATTTATACGTCGATGTAAATAATAAATATTAACTTACGAATATGTAAACTTAATATTATTATATAGCAATTTAGCAAAATACTTATCGAAAGCACATAAGTATTGACAAAAGCATAAAACGATTCATTAAAACGAACTATGAAAATACAGGATATTACACTCTCGGGTCAAATGATTCGAGTAATCAAATATTAAACACATGAATTCCAAATGATACTAATATACCATGAAACACCGTCAACAACAACACAAAACCAAAGTCCTCACAAGTAATCCTTGTGGTTGAAGGAAGCTAGATTACAAACTAAGGGATAGTTGGCGGAATACCTTTATGATCGGATGGGCACCGCCTTGCTCATTCTATAGTTACGCCTTAACTAGACAATTTTAAGGTTCTAAGATAGAACTACGTACGTTGTTTGAGTTTGATTTGACGTTAAGTTGTCCTTTGCTTGGTGGGAGAAGCCTTTTTATATAGACGCATCATTGCGTAACCACCAACTTAATAAAGAGCAGTTACATAACCGCTCCAGCTTGCTTGTGTGGAGCGCCAAATCTTTATTCTTCTTTGATTTCGCTCGGGCTTTGATCTTCCTATTTTATGACCTCTAGAGACCTTCCTTGGGCCTGACCTCTCCTTGTTGCGTTTGCGTTTATGCCGGCCCAATTAACAATCCCTTATTTGTAGGCCCTTTAGCCCTTAAAATAATGAATGTTAAGGGATGTTATTTTTCACTGCTAACAGATAGTAACGTCAAACATTGGATAGCCAACTTTTACCGATATATGTTGACCAGATGACAAGTATTGTCAATGAATAGACAAGTATATCCCTTATATGAGATATATTATGTATATGCAGTATTGTGGAGGACTCCTAGTCCAACACTAGATCGGTCACAAAAAAGCCATTGTTTACCAAAACTACCACCACGTCTTCGTGATAGACTTGTATATGGATATGAACATTATGTAAAAGACCAATTCTTCTAGTTTCCAATATCAATTTCGCACATGATGTGAAGGAATGATCAAGGGGAGTGAAAACATGTGAAGTGTCAACTATATCATCGACAAAAATGTTCAAAATTATCATCATCGTACAATTTCAAATAAACAAAATAAATTAATTATTCTACTTAATTAATAAAAATAAAATAAAAACTAGAAATAATCAATAAATAAATAAATACATAAAATAATTATGATTTTTGGAAATGAAAAAAAACACACAATAACGTTACTTTAGGAAATGAAAAAAAAAGGAAAAAGAACTCGCAGTAACGTTACTTTAGGAAAGAAAAAAAAAACAGGAAAAACAAGACAGGCCACCACCCCACCCCCCTTCCCCCATCAAGCATAACCCAACACCAGTCGACAACTCCGACCACCGGCCACCGACCCCACGCCACCGCCTTCTCTCGCACACCCCTCCCTACAATCCTTCCTCTCTGCGACCCCCCTCATCGCATTCCCCCATCCCTGCAACCCCCATCCTCGCAATCCTCCTTCCCTGCTCGGACAACCAACGACCCCTCACCTCCCCTATTGCACTCCTCTTCGCTGCTCGGACAACCAACAACCACCATACTTCCAGCTTAAAACACCACCGTTCAACAAGGAAATCACCATGCCTTCCGCCATCAACATAATTGAAAAACTTGAGGTATTATAAACCCTAATTTTAGGAGAAAATAATTAATAAACAATAAACATGTTTTTAATAATTGCTAAATAAAATAATTATTTCACTAATTGAAGAATTGTAATCCATAGTGTTCAAGTTTTATTAGAAGAATTAGTTTTACTTTTTGGGGGGTTTCTTTAGGATTAGGAATAAGGTGGACTATAAAAACTTTATTAAAAAGAGTGCGTGAAATAATAAAATCCGTATGTGAAAAAGTAACACCGAAATTAAATACTCTCCCCCAATATTCCATTCAACGCTTTACCAACACACAAAAGAATATTAAAAGTTTTCGACACCTCATGCTTAATAGTCTTTGTAAACCACTCACTCTAAATGGCAATATACCACTAATCCTTACCTCAACCACACCCACATGGTCATCCCAAAAATAAAAAAAATAAAGTTTATAAAAGAATAAAACTCGCCCATAAAAAAGAAACTTCGTTTTTTTCTATTTTGTTAAGAATCCTAACTTTTTGTTAGTTTACTCATATCATCTCCTGTGACACCCCGCGATAGAGCATAAAAATAAACAAGTAAATTGCAGCGGAAATACGATACTTTAAAAACTTTTCAACATATTTATTAAATTTTTTTCGCGGAATATCAAAACAACAAGCGGAAGACTAAAAATAATAAGAAAGTATAAATTATAAAAAATAACTTAATTAGACGAGGGATAAGGTATCCCACGATAAGAACATGAATTAAATCTAAACTAAGCGTAAGGGTAATTGTCGAATTATCAACAATGCTCGCTAGCCACACGTCTTCCCCAAACAACACCAACCTACATACATGAAACATGTACGCCACAATCAATGGGGAGTAACTCAAGGGTCTCCCAGCCACTTTACGTCAAAAGACAAGAAAACGGTAATACAAAACATATCGATGCATGGGCGATAAGTCAAAACATGTGTAAACAAGATGAATCAACAAGTGTCAAAATATGAGATAGTATCAAAATCAAGTAAATATCCAAGCAAAGAATGCACAACATCAGAGCGTATAACCACTGCCTCTGACATACCAGAGCGTATAACCACTGTCTCTGACTACTAGAGCGTATAACCACTGCCTCCAATTACGGAACGTATAGCCACTGCCTCCGAATACTAAACATACGACTATCAAACAACACATGAATAGAATTAGCGCCGTCAGAGCATATAACCACTGCCTCTGACATACCAGAGTGTATAACCACTGCCTCTTGCTACTGGAGCGTATATCCACTGCCTCCAGCTACGGAGTGTATAACCGCTGCCTCCGAATACTATGTATAGCGTATAACCACTGCCTATATGCCTAAGACCTGACCAGACCTCTCGATGTAACGCCTTACACCGAACGACACACGGGGACTAAAGCGTATAACCACTACCTCCGAGCAATCCCAAACATAGATAAATTCCCATAACATGGGTGGCGTTAATTAGTTCATTACAGTGATATCCAAATCGTATCACCGCTATCTATTCATCACAAGCAAGGCAACATAACTGTCGCCCACACAATTTTAGGATGACATAACCGTCACCTACACAAGCTTAGGATAACATAACCATTAACCCACTCATTTAAAAATACATGAGCCAATAAACGATGAATAAGACAACACTTAAGTCCATTCCAACCGGGATAAGAATAAGCAGAACTGATTAATAAAAACATAAGTTCTAAATGCATTTAACATTAAAGTTGTCATCTGCCGTAAAATTCATAATTAATTCAAATAAAATTTAAATGATACAAGGCCAAGTGGGTTAGATTAATAAGACTTATAGCTACAATCTTCAACAAATAACCATTTCCAAAAGACGAACGCAATAGGGGTTTATAATCTGATCTTTACAGTATGTCAGAAATCGTCGCATTAAAAGTATTACTTCATAAAACGGGTTTAACAAAACATTTTGGGACAAATTAAACTCCTAACATCATCTAAACTCTTCAAAGTTTAATTATGGTAAAGACCCAGAATATTTTCAAAGTATAAAAATGGTTTTCGAAATAATCTTTGATCTACTGTCCGTTCTACGAGTATTTCAGCGCGACGTTTGTAAATATTTTTTTCTGGACAAACTAAATGTAGTAAAATTACTAACTTTTAGAGGTAAACTCTAAACTTAAAATAAACAGGGGTCTATTTTCAACATTTTCAAAGACGGATATTCTAAGATGTCGAAATAAATTGTACAAGACGACATACAGATTTGTCAAGATGCTGAAACTTTATGAAATCCATAAATATAACAAAACTCTGTGAAATTGTGAGACTATCAAACTAAACATCCTTAATGGTTATAACCTCATTTTAAAATACAATTCTTAATGAATTTACACAACTAAAATATCATCCAACACAACCATGGAAGATGAAATTCATTCAAACATATGATTTATAAACCTAATCAAGCAACTATTTAATCAAACACATTTATAGTATACTAAATATCACTAGCATATAGAGCACATGCAAACATAGACTATTAAAGTCGAGTATCTCATCACCGTTACCTTATAGCTCTTCAATAAGCATGATTTTGACTCAAAACCACTCCAGTTGTCCCAAACCGCGACTAGTTACACAAATAAACGAGTTAGCATAGAAATCTGTGCCTTAAAGGCTACGACCAGAGGATATTAAGGAATAAATATGAGACTTTTCTTACCTAGAAAGATGAAGGGCGGGGAGAGGAAGAGATAGATGCAAAAATCGTCGAAAACCGATAAGAAACGAAGATTTTACGATCGTCTTAAGATTGAAGGTGAAGATGTGTAACAATGGTGTTTGTGTTTGAGTGTGTTAGCTGAAAAACTTAAAGGAAGGAAGGAGACGGAAGGCGACCTTGGGCAGCAAAGAAATTTCATGCTTAGCGAAGTGTCCTAAAGTGTAGGACATGTGGAAAGAGTAGGCAACGAGTGAGAGTTTTGTTAGCGGATATTCCGCGACAACCTTTCGTATTTTCGGCATAATTTCCTCTACGGAACTTGAATTGAAGTGTTTTCAGTGGCGTTGGAAAGCTAATAATAAGAGCTAAAACTTTTATTTTATAATAAAAATCTAGATATGCCTCTAAAATATCTTAAAATTAGTAACAAGGACAGAGTAGCGTTTCACAAGTATAAAGAGTATAAGTTTAAGACGGGCATTTTAATATAATTGTAAAAAAGGGTAGATTTTAAGTGGAATTTTATTTATTGTGGATCATTATTATTACTAAAATAAGATTTTAATAATATATAAGAATTTGGAAATTACGGGGTGTTACATCTCCAATTATAATTCCACTAATTTAAAATAATTATAGAACACTAATTCATATTGTTTATACCAATTTTAAATAAGTAACATGTATATGCTTCATTTAAAATGGATGTAGAAATATCAAAGTCTACTCTCTTTTTAGATCTACAAAAATTAAACTTATCCTATTATTATTATGAGGTTATATAATTCAAGATCAAATCAATTAAAATTATGGGTCAATTTGTATGCATAGTCTTTAAATTTTACTTTTTGTAGCAGGGGCCATTTTTGTTGGGTTCGTCGTACTACCCTACCAATTAATTAGTCATACTAATTTTAATTTACTAAACTAACTCTTTAATTTATGTCATAGATCTTATGCATGAAAATAAAATGCGGAAATATAAAGAATCGGACTCTTACAATCGGTCCAAAATAGCTTAGGACGATCCTCCACGGAGCAGCCAAAGTAGATTGCCTCATTTACGATGCACCCAAGACGGACCCTTAATACCGAAAATCTCACAGACTCGGTGAAGAATAATCGGTTTTCCTAAAACCGAGTTCTAATCGTATTAGAACAAAAACGAGATACTATAACAATTATAGTATATAAATATAATCTCTATTATATTTATTAATGAATATTATGAAATATTATTTTAATAAAATACGGGATGTTACAAAACTATTCTCACAAAGTTAGAATAAAATGAAAACATGAACAATTCATATTTGTTGAGAGTGGGTGAAGGTGGCGTGTAGTAGTGTGTGTATGGGAAGGCCAAATGGGTCTTGTTTTTACTAACCCATGCAATATGTATGCATGCCTACATTAGGCATTAGGCCTATGTTAATGATTATGTTTTTAATCCAATAATTTAAACAATTAGTCCTCATAACACACATAATCACACGCCACATTATATGTGCAAAATGTACTTTCATTTCACAATTTGTAATTATTACAATTGTGGACATATGACATCCTATGTGACATAATAAAATTTCACTAATTTAAAATACATATTTATCAAGTAAATATTATTTCTAAATTAATTAAATCATATTTAACAAATTTATTTAGTAATTCATAATTACCGTCTCAAAATATGGTTATTATAATAATCGTTAATACGATGTACAACTTTTGTAATAACCATGAACCCTTTCATTCTAATTTCGATATTTCATAAATATCGATTAATATTTGACAATTGATGCGTTTCAATTTCAAATATAAATCATACATTAAGATTCAACCTCTGATTTCTCGATATTTGATTTCAAAGAATATGATCAACTCGTATCGTATACAATTGATCAAAATATCAATTAAGGGAATTGTCTTATAGGTTTGACCTAAAGGGATCAACTGACCACCACCTTGCATATTATCTTTATGATATTTAACAATGATATTATCATTGACGTGATCGCACTATTGTTGAGGACACATTTCCCAACAATCTCCCACTTGTCCTCGACAAGTGTGCGTCACCAATTCTCTTGTCCTATTACATTATCTCCCACTCAATGCAAGGTGATACCGTTGTTTCAGTACCAAAAATAATAACCTAATTCTACTAACAGAAGCTAGCAGTAAATAGGGTCGATCTCCACAGGGCGATAATAATATCTATATGCAATTCTAGTTCGTAGAGTCACAATTTAGGGGTTTGATTGATTTAAATTCTTAAAACTACGAGAAAGGGAAATAAAACAGATAAGAAAAGCACTAGGATTGTCGGTTCACCATGGCTACTAAAGTTTGAACGAATAGTCATAAAACACCCTAAATTCGGTCTGTGGGTAGTGAAAAGGTCCTTCCGGTCCGCTATTCGCCCTAAGACTATACTAACTTAGCTTCCCCCCTCATTAGCACGGTCCTAATAATCGTCGCAGAACTACCCCTAAACCAATCTTCCGATCTAGGACAAGAGGGTTTCTAAAAAGTCAATTGAGTGCGTCGACTCAAACAATTAACAGATATTAAAATGCGACGGATACATACAAACCAAATTACGGGTATCCTAAACTAATAATTCATCCTACGCCATGGCTACCCTAAATCCTAGCGTAGGAATTAGCTACGCGTAATCTGTAAAAGAACAGTGGAACCAAATATTTGATTAACAACATTTCAGAAAAAGAAAGAAAAGAAATAAGGATTAGAGAAGAAGTTATCGAAAACCGAATAGCAAAGCAAGAAGGAAAGAACAATAACCCCATCAGAGAAAATATAGAAATTACAATACTATCTAAGACTAAGTATGAGAAGAAAAAGGGGAAGAAAATGATAGGAAGGAAGTCCTTTTTTACTCTCTTCACGAATTGTTTTTATAACAAAACAATTCTCAAAACTGACGGCTTAGTGCAGCCCAACAATCACAATCCTTTCGATCGAGAAGAAAAAGCTCTCGATCGAGAAGAATAAGTACCAAAAATACTCGATCGAGAAGAAAAGCTCTCGATCGAGAAGATTAAGAACCAATAGCTCTCGATCGAGAACAAAAGCTCTCGATCGAACAACTAAAGTTCTCGATCGAGCACTTCTCAGCGCATATTTCCTACACTGCGCACTAAACTTCAAATGGCTTTCATTTCTTTGTTACTTGCTCAAATCAAGCGTTATTGGTGGCGTTGGAAATCTAAGAGGATAAGGTTTCATCTCCAATTGGAATCACCTGATTATCTGTTCTAGAACTCGAGATATGGCCCCTCAAAGTAGGCACTAGAAAATTGAAGCTCTTCCTTTGCTTGATAGACTTTGTTGCTTCTATGCGCATCTCAAAATGGCCTTTGACTTGGACGATTCGCGCTTCCCAAGGCCTATAAGGCTTATTCCAACTTCCATCTTCTAAAAGCGCATACTTGGGACAACTTTGGCTCGGTTTACATCACTTTCGCTCTTATTCCTACAAAATAGTAAGAAAAACACAAAGTAGCGTGTCCGCGGCATAAAGCGATATAAAACCACTAAATTGCATAGAAATGTGTGCCAAATAGGGACTAGAGAGTCTATAACAAATGCACACATTAAAATTTCCCAAACCTGTAACATCCCGTATTTTCGTAAAGGTCTATTTTATCAAAATAAAGTAATTTACGGAATTTAATAATAATTTAATAATAATCGTAATTTATATTTTTAAGATTTCCGTTAAGTTCGTCTTAAAAATCGTTTAAGCTTAGGATGCCTTGTTCATTTTATATCAAACCGCTTCACTCTTTCCGTTTCGCTTGAATAGAGTAAACCCGACTCAATAAAGGTGAAAGGACAACTTAAAACCCTACCTTAAACCTCTCCATCGACATTCCATTTCTTTTCACAGTAAACAAACTCAAACACCATTTTCATTTCTCTTCAAGCTTTTCAAGACGATCTCGCCCCCTTCCCGAACTCGTATCGAGGTAAAAGTTACATATTCGGAATCCTCGCGAGATTTATGGTCTTTCCATCACTTTCAATTTCAATTTCGTGAAACTTCATTTCGGGGCTGTTTTGCCTTAATCACGAAATTATCACTTTAATCCGTGTTTTTGTGCTTGAAGGTGGAGCTAGCAACAATCCGGAGGAAGAACTCGTGATCCTTGAAGAATAAACCGGAGCATTCGCGGAGTAAAGGTGACGATAATGAGAAACTCGGCCTTTTGTCTAAATTAGCATTTTATGTGATTTTTTGGTTGTGTTTGATGAATGTTTGTTTAGTCTTAAGTTCTTTAATGTTCTTAATATGTTATACAAACTGATTTTATGAAGTTTTATTGATGAATTTGATGAGGAATGAGATTTAAGGTGTATACATGTTAAGACCGGTTTAATTTGTGATTTTATGGTTAAGTACGGAATAATGGTTTGGATACATGTTCATATGTTTATTTGATGTGGTTTACGTGCTGGAAGTGTGAAATCGTTGCTTAGAAACGTGTTTGAGTTGGAATTGTAAAGTATTGAATGGATTAGAGAATAGTGAAATTGGCGAAATGCGTGAGCAGAGGCTCTGAGCCGGCAGGCTGACCGGCAGCCGGTCGGCTGGCTCAGAGTCCCCTTTGTATTATTTTGGATTTTCGAAGTTTTTGGGAAATGGGCCCCAGCCGGTGGACCGGCAGCCGGCCGGCCGGCTGGGAGTCCCTTATGTGTGTGTTGTGTTTGAGAAAAGAAAAGAGAGAGGGGTCCCCAGCCGGTGGACCGGCAGCCGGCCGGCCGGCTGGGAGACCTTGTATGTTGTTTTTGAGTATTGTCGGCTGAAGAGTAAAGGACTCTCAGCCGGTTGACCGGCCGCCTGTGGTCAACCGGCTGAGAGCCCCTGATTGTGTTATTTGCTTCGTAACTTATGAATTTCAAGTCGGATTGTATTGATTCCTTTTCCGTATGCTTCGTATGTTTGGTTGAAATCCCCGAGGTATGGGCGACACTATATTGGGTTCGGGAATAGAGTGAGGATAGAGACCCCCCGGTCGGGCAACCGAAAGGGAAACCGGCTCTCCCTCGGCTTAATTCTCGGGGTCAATTAAGTGTTGGTTTGAGTATACGTCGCTTGCATGTTTGGTTATGAATTGAGTATGTTCAGTAATGAAGTTGTAGAACTGTGATTTGGATTAGGTCACAGTTTGGAATGTATTATGATGTGTTAGGACTGTAATTTGGATTAGGTTACAGTTCTGTGTTACCTTTGTATTATGGGGTATGATGTGTTAGGACTGTAATTTGGATTAGGTTACAGTTCTGTGTTACCTTTGTATTATGGGGTATGATGTGTTAGGACTGTAATTTGGATTAGGTTATAGTTCTGTGTTACCTTTGTATTATGGGGTATGATGTGTTAGGACTGTAATTTGGATTAGGTTACAGTTCTGTGTTACCTTTGTATTATGGGGTATGATGTGTTAGGACTGTAATTTGGATTAGGTTACAGTTCTGTGTTTCCCTTTGTATTTGAGGTGTATTGTTGTGAGACAGTGACTAGGATTAGGTCACGGATTTTGGCTATCTTAGTATTGTTCGTCCAAGGCATTGGACGACTCTTAGTCCGGTTTCGTAAATGGTTTGGATTGAAAGACCCCCCGGCCGGGCAACCGGAAGGGAAACCGGCTCTCCTTCCAAATAGTTTCCGAAGTTGGTTGAGAGCCCTTGCGTAAGTATTTGCATGATGTTATGAAAGTTGAGATATTTAGATTTGTATGCTTCACATGTTTTTTATATATGCTGAAGTATATTGTATGTTTATGTGTTGTGTGTCACTGACAATAGGTGGCTAGGAGCACTCTAGTCACTCCCCACTGACTGTGGCGCACATGTTGTATGTGTGTAGGTACATGAGGCTGTTTGCAGGGGGTTACGTTGAGGCTAGCGAGCGATGATCCTTCATCGTTGACTTTTACCTTATCGTGTAGCTAGACCTTAGACTTACGTTTCAGTATTTGGTGCCTGTAGGGATATGCTATCCCAGGCTGCTTTATATCGTACTTAGTACTTATTTATGTTTTGTCTATCGCATGTTTAGATTTCTAAAGCACCTCGCATGTTTAGTTTGGTTAAAAAGTTTTAATTCCGCTGCATTTTTGGTACTTTGTATGTTTATATTTCCGTTTCCGCGAGGGGTTTTACAAAACCGAACCTTTGGTTGTCCTCAAGCAAAAAATGCAAACTAACGGACCTAATGGAATGGAGTAAAACTCAGAGCTACTAATAGTCAATGCCAAACCGCTTCAATGCACAAAATCAACCACTGCAAAGCTTAGAAAAGAGAGAACGAATTTATGCATATCATGGAAAACTGTTAGACTTTCGACCTTGCAAGATTCGTATATTTTCGGACTCTCTTGGGATCTCTCTTCTCTCAGCAAAGCAAATGGCGAGATGTTATATGTAAAAGAGGAGAAGAAAATATAGTCTCTCACCTAAACTACGACCAACAAATCATGCATGGTAACCTAGTATGAATAATGATTTCAAGCACCGTACACACGCACAACCACCGTCAATGTCAACTACACGCCGAACTATTGCAAAATATGGGAATAAGGTGAGGCTAAGTAGGACACAAAGGGCAAGACATGTATGGAAAAGTGGGGTTAAAGCCAAGCTAGAACCTAACAAACCATCATAAAACATATCCCGATCTTCCAACTCAAAAATAAGCTCAATGCCTCTTTTGATTAGGCAAACACATCACAAATCCCAATAAACCTTCAACCGAAATATTCTTTCTTTTCTTTTCATTTTTATTCTTGATTTTTCATTTTTTCCATTTTTTTTCTCGGTTATATAGGCAAAGTATCCCCAAATTCCTCGATGCGACTCTCTCTTGTAAGCCTTATAGGCCTCACGAGTCGAAACTGATGCACGAGCGACGGGAGTGGGAGGAGCGGCTATGGTTAGGTAACGAGTCCTATCATCACCTTCCGCGGCCAAAACCAATTGAGCGTCCCAATCTTTAAAATTGGCGCCATGCTTCTCAAGCTTGCAATGATTCATAAAGGATCGAAGCCATGATACATTACTGAGAGGTGGAGCGTTATGAGCCATTTGATGATTGTTGAAAATGAACTACAAACAAAATCAAGGAATTAAAACAATTATCGTTTATTAAAACTTGTAAATATATTAAACAAGTTAAGCATCTACTTAATGATCTCTTACCCAATTAAGTAAATGATCCCGAGACCCAAATCCATACTAACTCGGGCACGGTTTAGCCGATACATCCCTCGTTAATATAAATTCGGTGGATTAACCTTTAATTTATTCTACCTTAGAACTCTCGGTCGATAAGAATTACACTAACTCTTATCTTTAGCCCGAACTTATTATTACCACTACGGTGGCTCGAATACCTTCGTTGAGATAGACCAAATTTCGAGTGTGTAATCATATTACCCCAGTTACCCAAAGTAACAAGTTTAGCACCCCGGTTTAGTCGAGCCTACTTCCTTATGAAGAAGGGACTCATGGCTTCTTTACTTTTTGGTAAGGCTATGTCTCAATATTTGAATACGTAAGAGATCTTGTCAATTTATTATATATCTCCTTTAAGTGAACTAAGTCGGTGAATTATCCATTAATTGACACGGTCGATAAATTCGATGAACATGCATGATATGAAATGACGACTTAGCTATGCATGCAAACATATAAAGCATAAAACTTTAAAGCATAAATAAATCCTAGTATGGCCTTCCTAAAAAAAATTAAATGAAAATTACAAACTCGGAAACCAACTCCTTGGTGCCTTGAACTTCACACGAGGCACGCAACCCAAGGCAAACACCGTCTTGGTCGGAACTTCTTCCCGAAAGGCACCGTCTTCAAGGATCTCCGGATTATAAAATAACAAATTTTCTATCTATTTTATACATTATAAAATAAATAAAGCAATAAAAAAAAGTGATACGAGATCACATTAATTACATCTGAATCAATAACCCCTTACATTACGGGAATTACCGATTTAAAACTGAGGCCATACTAAAGCAAAATTACATAATTCCCAATTACGTAAAAAAAATTATGACATTCATAAATAAAATGCAATGCTTACGAATATGTAAATTAACATGCCAATCCTAAGCCAAATTGTCCTATTTAAACATAATTTAAATATCGTTATCATAATAACCAAGTTTTATGGAATTGCGTGATTTTAACATTTGAAATCACTTAACATTATGTGAATCAATATTCACGATTAAGTTAAACATCCTAACAGTTTTAGGTTTCAAAATTTAGTTTTACTCAAATTTTGAACATGACTTAACTTATTTATTAGGGAAATTTAACAAATATAATCCCAACTATCACTCTTCTTCTCAAAATAATCCCAACTATCAATATTCCCGCAATAATCCCAACTTTTATACCACCCTTCTCAAAATAGTTTAGTATGACCGATAAGTCTTAAGAAAGGTTATGTTTATTGCGGAAATATTAATAGTTGGGATTATTTTGAGAAGGAGAGTGATAGTTGAGATTATTTTGAGAAGGGTGATATAAAAGTTGGGATTATTGCGGGAATATTGATAGTAGGGATTATTTTGAGAAGAAGAGCGATAGTTGGGATTATTTTTGTTAAATTTTCCTATTTATTATAACATTGTTCGGAATTTAATCGGTTTTATGGAAAAATAAGATAAAAATCCAAACGAGTCATAAAAATTTCGAAAAATTCTAAATTTAATTTTTGAACATTCTGGAATTTTCTCAAAATTCCTGAACCTTAAAAATCATTAGTATATTCGAAATAACCAATTTATATCGAAATAAGTCGTAAAAACGCGCATTTTAGATCGGAAATTCAAAATTGACTTTTATAAAATTGCAATAAAATACTAATAAAAACTAATGATGATATTTACATATTCTAAGCTGTTTAGAATCTAAAAATGAACAGTAAAATTGATGCGGGAGAATATGCCAAGCAACGTGGTCTTCGTCCACGCACAAGACTCGACCATAAAAGGTTCGAGATTGGGTCCATTCGCATCTTTAAATTAGCATGGTAAGATGTGTTAAGAGAATAAGTGAAGCTTATGGGAGATCCTAGAAGGCTAAGGAAGAAGGATGTCCATAGAGGCTTGGACGTGAGGTTACACGGCCAACATAGTATTGTGCTAGTAGTCAGTACTTAGTTTATTTTTATGTTTAAAATTAGGACTAATGTATGGTAGTCTAATTAGGAGTCTTTTGTAAGAGTCCTAATACAAATAGGAAGTCCTAAATTAAATAGGAATCCTAGTTGTGATAGGATTCATAATCCTAGTGGAATTAGGAATCCTAGTTGTTGTAGGATTTGTAATCCTAATAGGATTAGGTTTTCTAGTGTGTGTAGCATTCACAATCCTAAAAGAATAAGGAGTCCTACTAGTTTTAGGATTCATAGTTATAGTAGAAGTAGTAGACTTAATCCTAGTCAAATGAGATGTTTGAACTTAAGTAGGATTAGGGTTTTCTAGCTAGTATCAATTAAGGTATTCCTACTTAATTAGAGTTGGATTTTTGGCCATTAGACCCTATAAATAGGGCAGCCGTGATCATTGTTAGGAAGTTTACGAATTATTATTATTAAGTTTTTACTTAACCCCCAAAGTATTTGTGCGAGCTTTAAAAATATTGATTAAGTATTTGTGTGAAATTGATCTTTAGGTTTAGTTGTGGATTCGACTAAATTCGCAGAATAATCGAACTTTCTTGGATTGGAGAGCAAGGTTATTATTTATCCTTCTACATACACAAAATCATTCATCATATCGTTTCATCAATCTTTCAAATATTGGTAGCTGTGCACCCTTACGCCATCATCAACCGTGTCCACCGTGACACCAAAGTTCACCACCGTGAACCACCACCTTCATCGTCATCACCACCGAGGATCATCACCATCATCATGACGTTCGTCGTTCATCATCATCGTTCGTTGTTCATTGTTCATTGTTTTGCGTTCTTTATTATTCCCAATTCGTGATATTTCACATATTTTATTGTTCCGCTGCAACATCCGTATTTTTGTTGATCGTCTTATTTGATTATCACCAACGATACGCATCAAATTGGTATCAGAGCTTCGGCTCTTGGTCTAATCTTTATTATATCATATTCTTGGGGGAGAGAATAATACATCTATTGCCATTACAAAATTTCATTTTTCTATTATTGCCATTATAGAAGTTTTTTTTCTATTAGTGTCCCTCTAAAATTTTTTTTACGTCCCTCAATGCCATTTCATATCTGTTTTACCTGCAATAGAAGGTTACCAAGCATTATTAGACTTAATTAACTTCAGCAAATCTTATTTGCGACAGTAGATCCGTCACAAGTTTGCGACGAGTCAAATACTACTCACGTAGGTAGATAAGACAATGATTAATACTTGACCAGTTACAAACTTGCGACGGATATGCCCCTTATGATATTAAACAAAAACGAAAAGTGTCCCTCTCACAAAATGTAAGTCGAATGATCCATGAAATGTTCCATTTAGCCCCGCCTGTTCTCCCACTCGCATGTTGTGATAGAGATATTATCCGTCTTCAGTTTATAACGGATAATATCCGTCTTCAGCAAGACTCTTTGATGAATCAATTGTTTCCTGGAGATTTTTACGTACAATAATAAACAAAGCCCCTAACCTGCGTCAATCCCTTTTCAATTCCTAAATCAATTGATTTGTGACGGGCATATCCGTCGCAAGTTTGCGACGGGTCAAGTATTAATCATGGTCTTATCTAGCTACGTGAGTAGTATTTGACCCGTCGTAAACTTGTGACGGATCTACTGTCCCGAATAAGACTTGCTGAAGTTAATTAAATCTAATAATACATGGTAACCTTCTATTGCAGGTAAAACAGATATGAAATGACATTGAGGGAAGTAAAACAAATTTTAGAGGGGCACTAATAGAAAAAAAAATTCTATAATAGCAATAATAGAAAAAATGAAATTTTATAATGGCAATGGATGTATTTAACTCTCTTGGGAGATCACAAATTATGAAGAATTGTTGTGTCCTTAGAAACTTACATATTGAAGCTATGACCGAGGATATTGATCAAAGGGAGAAGATTTTTCGTACCAGATGCAAGGTAAAGCAAAAACTTGTGCACCATGATTATCGATAGTGGTTCGTGTCCAAACCTAATGTCCACGGAAGCAGTCGAAAAGTTACAATTACCCAAGGTCGATAAAGAACGGCCCTATATGTTATATTGGCTCTATGGAGAAGATGGGATCGAAGTCAAGGAACAAGTATTGGTCAATTTGAAGATCGGACCATATGAAGACGAAGTTTGGTGTGATGTTGTTCCTATGAGTGCAAGTCATATCTTACTAGGAAGACAACAGTTTGATCGGAAGGTTAAGCACAATGGGAGGTCCAATGTCTATAGTGTACCCAGAGGAGCGAAAACTTACCACCTACAACCGTGGATCCCAAAGAAAACCCTGGAACCTAAAGTAAGTGGTGAAGAGGTTTTTATGGAAACCAAGGAGGTAGAGGAGGCGATTTTAAATGGGGAACCAACGTTCACGATGGTAGTAAGGGACGTGGGAAATCGTGAGGCCTAGAATGAAGGGACTAGCCGTGAGGTACTTGGTGTTGATAAGGGGGACGAGCAAAAGGGTGCGAGGACCTTTGTTGACAATCCAAGTATAAGTAATCAAGGTTTATTTCAAGATCCATCCAAGGCCGAGACAACCATTGTTACTAACCTAACGTTGGGAGTGTTAGGTGGTGGTGAAGTTCGAGGAACAAGGGTAACGATAATGGTGACGGTCATAATCAAAGCAAATCTGATTCTTTGCCTATGTTAATCAGGGAATCCATGTATAATATAATAGGTAGAGACCGTCATGTCAACATGCCTGATTCATTAGCTATTGTTGAAAGTGATGGTAAGAGTTCTCGTCAAGTGTGGAATGCAAGTTCTATAACCATTCGAAGGGAAGTTGCTATGTCCAAAATAACCTATTTTGATCATAGTAGGATTGTGCAAGGAAAGGAGAATGGTAAGAGGGGATGTGATAGTAGCCCTAGTCAATTGGTGAGTTCGAACTTTATGTTCCTTAGGAGTGCGCTTGTTGTATCACCAACACAACCTAATGTCCGTCACCTATTAATACAAGGAGTGTGGAGGAGAGTGTGGGGGCGACGAGGCAAGCGAAGGTGGCATGGGTCCGAGGGGTTGACTGGTGTAGGAATCAGTAGCTTGGTGAGGTCAAGTGCTAGCATGATGATGGCTAGGAAGAGTGTGTAGAGAGCATCCTGGTTTCAAGGTGTGGCTATGTCGAAGGGGTGGTGTGATAGGGGGAAGATGCGGTCCAAGTATCCTACTTTGGGACAAGTAGCCAAACCTATTATTACTAACATGATTCGACATGTACATTGGTGGATTGCTAACTCAAGGAGAGGGTTGCTTGGAGCAAATTTGGGGTCAAATTCTCAAAAACAAAGAGAGTATGATCCGGGAGCATATGCCAAGCAACGTGGTCTTCGTCCACGCACAAGACTGGACCATAAAAGGTTCGAGATTGGGTCCATTCGCATCTTCAAATTAGCATGGTAAGATGTGTTAAGAGAACAAGTGAAGCTTATGGGAGATCCTAGAAGGCTAAGGAAGAAGGATGTCCAAAGAGGTGATGCGTGTCTATTTTATAATGTTTTACATCTATTTTTACACGCATTTTAGCGCTCATTTACTATGTTTTAGCCTCTTTTTCCTAACAATTGTCTACTTTCGTGTTTTTATACTCTTTTGCAGAATTATGCGGAAAAGAGACGGTTTTATACCAAATTTCTACCCTCGGCGTTTTTTTTGCATAACCAAGGAGCGAAGAAAAGTCAACTCAAGTCGCACACCAAGTACCACAAAGTCAAACTAAGACGAAATCAAGGCGGATACACTGGAAAACCGGTCGACCGACCGACTACTCTGGTCGGTCGACCAGAAGACCTCCTCTCTCAAGATCAGAAGTCCACCAAAGCCCAACATTCGGTCGACCGACCTCATCACCTGGTCGGTCGACCAGCGCGCAGACTCAGAATTTCCGCAAAAGCCCGTGAACGCATTAGGTCAAAGAGGAATCGCCTTAGTCTTCCCTATATAAGCCTAATCCGTCATTAGCTTTAATCATCCAGTTTTATCTAGATTCATCCAGTATTATTCAGTTTTAATTCAGCTTTAGTGAGTTCTTAGTCTAGCATGTTTTTATTAGCATACAATAGTTTGTTTTTCTCAATACTCAAACACTATTCTTTAGTTTTATTCATTAATATTTCCACGGGATTCAATAAAGCTTGTTCTTTTCTGCCCTAATCCATACTACGGTAATTCTCTTGTTTTCAGATTATTCATTATCGTTTCATAGGTTTGCTAATATTCGGTTTAGGTTATAATCCCAAAGCCTTTGTTGTTATCGCATGTTTAGATTAATGTTCATCACACTACAACAAATGGACACTTGCGCCACGATTTATGCCACGGGAATTTATAATTCGTGGCTAAATTTTGTTTAGCCACGGGAAAATTTTAATTCACTGTTTTAGAAAAAATTTATGCCACGGGAAAAATTTTCCCGTGGCAAAAAGTCAATTGCGCCACAATTTAGGTTACTGTCGTGGCTAATAATCATTTTTGCCACGAATAATGTCACACCCATGGCAAATATATATTTAGCCACAGATCATTCCGTGGCCAATATTTCTTTAGCCACGGCTTACATATTGTCCGTGGCAACATATTTGCTTAGTCACGAAACTAGTAACAAACACCAGTGGCTAAGATTTTTTTCAGACTTGTATAAAGATATTTCATGTTAAGATAAACGTAAAAACTTGGGGTTGTAAGAAATAAAAGGAAAATATAAAAGCTGAATGAAGCTTAATCAAATATATATAATATGAAAAAATTTAAATGTAAAATTTTGAAAATATTTTGATTAATTTAATAAATATTTGGTATTTGTTTATTTAGTCTAATAAGAAATGTAAAACTTCTATAAAATGATACACACGTAAAGAAAATTACCATCGTCTTAATTTTTTTTATTTTATTACAGACTAGAATAATATTTAGTGATTTTTTCATAACATCGATCATTTAATAAATAATTAATTCTTTTTTTGTTAAATTTGATAATATTAAATAACATTATTTAGAGACCGCCACATTTAAAGGGAAAGTATGTCCAATTAAATAATTAACTTATTAATACCTATCATTGAGAAGTCTGAAACTAATATATTGTTAAATAAGCTTTTCATTAGAAAATTGATTTACAACTTTATTTGTAAAATATTTCTAGAAGAACTTGAATTCGAAATGTTAAATTGGAAAAAAAAATTGGGTACGTTTTTCACGAGAAAAAAAAAAAAAAAGAAAATTAGATTTAAAATATGATTAAATAAAAAAGTAGTCTAAAAAATTAAATTCAAAATGATTTCCAACAAATCATTGAATAAAATGGAAAAAAACATATTGATAAAATACCCGATATAAAAAAATCAATATAGAAAAACATTTTAATTATTGAGAATGAGCGTATCACACCGAAAAGTAAAATGGAAATTAAAATAATAGATTTACATGTGTAAATAATGTGAAATTTTGTCGACAAAAAGAAATATCAAGAATAATGAAAAGAAATCAATTTAGAGAAAGCAAAACTTGTACGATTTTTTCTGTGATTTCATTGGCAAAAACTGATTATTTTCGAGTTAATAATGTCTTAGTCATTTATTTTAGTAATAAAAATCGATCATTAATACCCATATGTAATCATTATTCAAAAGTGATCATTATTCAATAAAAAGAGATTGAACTTTTTTCGTTACAAATACGACCATCTTACAAATAGTATTTGTGTGGAAAAATATATGAAAAAATGGATAAAAGAGAAATAAAATAAAAATGCCGACAAATGAATAAAAATAAAAAAATATATTACGGAAAAAATATAAGGAAAATTTGATTAAATAGTTTGGAGAAAATGGTTTTCTTGACTCGGGCAAAAAATGACCCGAGCATCATTAGTCGGGAGGTCAACATTAAAAACTCGAGTAATTTGAGAAAAATAATATTTTTTTCCCCATAAATATGAAAATCATTTAATATTTTTTTCGCAAAAATAATAGTGAAGGAAATTTAGAAAGAAAAAAACATAATTTAAAAAGGTTTCAAAGTGTTAACTATATCAACAAGCTTAAGTTTCAATTTCGGTAGCTTGTCATAAGAACTGCACAGTTCATCGTGTTCAGGTGAGAGTAGTCTTGGGATAGGTGACCTCTTGGGAAGGATATACGATTCGCAAAAGTGAATGACTTGTGATTGTAAGTAATGCGTTGAGATAACTAGCCAAACAAGGATTTAAGCTTAACAAGATTCCATATGTAACCAAATGTGTTTGGTAGTGTGGTGGTTGCTCACCTCATCCCTTAACCATGAGGTCAGGGGTTCGATCCCTACCATGGGAATAAAGCAACTCTTTGGCCATTCGTTTACCTCTTTGTGAGAGCACCCGCGGCGTGCCGGTTTAGACCCAAAAAAGATCCCATATGTGAAAATATAATTAAAAAATAATATTTTACATTTTGTTTATTTATTTTTTATTTTTTTGTTTGCCACGGGAATAATTTTGGCCACGAGAATTAATTTTTGGCCACGGGAATGAATAGCCACGTGAGAATCTGTGGCTAAAAATATAATTTTAGCCACGTTCCTGTTTTTCCCATGGCTATCCGTTAGCCACGGCCACTTGGGCCACGGAAGGTATTTCCGTGGCAAAGAGCTTTAGCCACGGGAAATTAGTACTTGCTCCACGAATTTAGCCGTGGCCCAAGTGCTCAATTGTAGTAGTGTCATGAATTCTGTTTTTATTAATGTTATTGTTGTTATTTCCATATCTATGAGTAGCTAATTGCATATGCTAGGATGTAGGGAGTAATATGCGTAGATGGTGTAATACCCGACTCTGCCTGTAGCAGACTTCGGTCGGCCGACCAGCTTAACTGGTCGGTCGACTGAAGTGGTTGGTCGGTTGACCGGAATAGCTGGTCGGTCGACCATCCTGCGTATGTTTTCAGTTCTGTTTTAGTTCGTCGACCATAATAACCTATAATGAGACTGAAAGGAGACTTATAGGATATTAGTAATGACATACCCAAGGTTGAAAGATACGGGAAGGGCATTGGGTTAACGTTTTAAGACGGCTAGGTTACTTAAGACTGAAAGGTATATGAGCTAGAAATTAGGAATCACCCTTATTGTTGACACCTAATATTTGTGAGACCTAGGAACTAATAGCATAGGCCGAAAGGAGCTATTAGGTACCATAGCCCGAAAAGATATGTTACACCCCTTACGCGACTGCAATACAGGTTGACTTAGGATTTACACCATCATAGCTATTTACTACCCGAATATCTTAGCATCCTTTTTACTATAAGTTTTATCTCATTCTTATTTCCTTGTTTAATTTTTATCTTTGTTCTATACTTAGTGACAACCAATCTAAACCCCCAATTTGTTACCCTAAAAACATTGACCTTAAACAATAAACATTTCCCACCTCCTTGTGGTTCGACCCTTGACTTACGCTATCTAGTCTTAAGCCGAGGTTTTATAAATCTTATCTTTGGCACCCCTCAACGACGGGTATCAAGAGGCTTGGGACGTGTGGTGACACGGCCAACATAGTATTATGCTAGTAGTTAGTACTTAGTTTATTTTTATGTTTAACATAAGGACTAATTTATGGTAGTCCAATTAGAAGTCTTTTGTAAGAGTCCTAATACAAATAGGAAGTCCTAAATTAAATAGAAATCCTAGTTGTAATAGGATTCATAATCCTAGTAGAATTAGGAATCCTAGTTGTTGTAGGATATGTAATCCTAATAGGATTAGGTTTTCTAGTATGTGTAGCATTCACAATCCTAATAGAATAAGGAGTCCTACTAGTTTTAGGATTCATAGTTATAGTATAAGTAGGAGACTTAATCCTAGTCAAACTAGATGTTTGAACTTAAGTAGGATTAGGGTTTTCTAGCTAGTATCAATTAAGGTATTCCTACCTTAATTAGAGTAGGATTTTCGGCCATTAGACCCTATAAATAGGGCAGCCATGATCATTGTTAAGAAGTTTATGAATTATTATTATTAAGTTTTTACTTAACACCCAAAGTATTTGTGTGAGCTTTAAAAATATTGATTAAGTATCTGTGTGAGATTGATCTTTAGGTTTAGTTGTGGATTCGACTAAATTGCAAAATAATCGAACTTTCTTGGATTGGAGAGCAAGGTTATTATTTATCCTTCTACATACACAAATCATTCATCATATCGTTTAATCAATCTTTCAAGTATTGGTAGCTGTGCACCCTTACGCCATCATCAACCGTCACCACCGTGACACCAACGTTCACCATCGTGAACCACCACCTTCATCGTCATCACCACCGAGGATCATCATCATCATCATCACGTTCATCGTTCATCATCATCGTTCGTTGTTCATTGTTCATTGTTTGGCGTTCTTTATTATTGCCAATTCGTGATATTTCACATATTTTATTATTCCACTGCAACATCCATATTTTTGTTGATCGTCTTATTTGATTATCACCAATGATACGCATCTAAAACACTGCCCAAGGTCTGAAAAAAGTGAATTATGACTCTTTACAATTCAATTTTTAACTTTAACTTTTAAGAATTAAAAATTAAATTTCCAGAAAATTTTGGCTCCCAAGAAAAATATTCTGATGAATATATATAATATGACATCTAAGGGTGAATGCCCAAGGTCTGAAAAAAGTGAATTATGACTCTTTACAATTCAATTTTTAACTTTAACTTTAAGAATTAAAAATTAAATTTCCAGAAAATTTTGGCTCCCAAGAAAAATATTCTGATGAATATATATAATATTACATCTAAGGGCGAATATTTTCGGCAATTTTAGTAACCTTTAATATTTTTAACAAATTTTGTCATATAATATACGATTTTAACCATTAAAATCAATTCTCATGCAATATTCGAAAGAAAAATCCTGAAGTTGAATTATGTCACTATTATCTCGATTTTTACCATAAAAATCAATAATTATGCAATAATTAATATAAACTTCTGAAAAATGTAGTGAACATTTTAAATATTTCATGTGACATACTCAAAAACTTTCGTAGCTAAATTCATCTGAAAAATGTAGTGAACAATTTAACCATTAAATTTCATAAACCATGCATAAAACTCCAATAACTTGGAAAAATTTATATTCATAATATATAAAATGCATGTGAGAACATATATAAAAATCTCGGCCAGAAAGTATTATTTTATATTTTTCCCATAATTGAAACATTTTAGCCGATTAAAATACCAAAAATTAACAATTAATTTCTAAAATGAACAATATTATTCCATAAATCATTTAAAAATGATCTAAAACATTTTTAGGACCATAAAGTATACATACATAAATATTTTCGTGCATATCTCATATTTACCAAATATTTTACGTTTTATTGTTCATCATATTACTCGTAAAAACGAACGAGTTGCATGCAAGAAACCGTATGCTCTGATACCACTTGTTAGGTTCGTCGTACTACCCTACCAATTAGTTAGTCAGACCAATTTTAATTTACTAAATTAACTCTTTAATTTATGTCATAGATCTTATGCATGCAAATAAAATGCGGAAATATAAAGAATCAGACTCTTACAGTCGGTCCAAAATAGCTTAGGACAATCATCCACGGAGGAAACAAAGTAGATTGCCTCCTTTATGATGCACCCAAGACGTACCCTTAATACCGAAAATCTCACGGACTAGGTGAAGAATAATCGGTTTTCCTAAAACCAAGTTCTAATCGGATTAGAACAAAAACGAGATACTATAACAATTATAGTATATAAATATAATCTCTATTATATTTATTAATGAATATTATGAAATAATATTTTTTGAGGTATTAAGAATTTCTCACACTAGAAAACTATTCTCACAAAGTTAGAATAAAATGAAAACATGAACAATTCATATTTGTTGAGTGTGGGTGAAGTTGGCGTGTAGTAGTGTGTATGGGAAGGCCAAATGGGTCTTGTTTTTACTAACCCATCCAATAGGTATGCATGCCTACATTAGGCATTAGACCTATGTTAATCATTATGTTTTTCATCCACTAATTTAAACAATTAGTCCTTATAACACACATAATCACACGCCACATTATATGTGTAAAATGTACTTTCATTTTATAATGTGTAATTTGTACAATTGTGGACATGTGACATCTTATGTGACATAATACAATTGCATTAATTTAAAATACATATTTATCAAGTAAATATTATTTCTAAATTAATAAAATCATATTTAACAAATTTATTTAGTAATTCATAATTATCGTCTCAAAATATGGTTATTATAATAATCGTCAATACGATGTACAACTTTTGTAATAACCATGAACCCTTTCATTCTAATTTAGATATTTCATAAATATCGATTAATATTTGACAATTGATGCATTTCAATTTCAAATATAAATCTTACATTAAGATTCAACCTCTGATTTCTCGATATTTGATTTCAAGGAATTTGATCAACTCGTATCGTATACAATTGATCAATATATCAATTAAGAGGATTGTCCTATAGGTGTGACCTAAAGGGATCAACTGATCACCACCGTCATACAACAGTAATGTCAAACTCTAGTCAGCCAATCATTACCGATTAATGTTGGTCAATTAACTATATAATATCAGATCATCCCTTGCATATACTCTTTATGAGATTTAATAGTGATATTTATCATTGACGTGATTGCATTATTGTTGAGGACACTGTTGGGAAATGTGTCCTCAACAATAGTGCGATCACGTAATTAAATCTCATAACGAAAATGCGCAAGGGATGATACGATTTTATATTAGTCAACTGACCAACATTAATCGGTAATGATTGGCTAGCTAGAGTTTGACATTACTGTCGTATGACGGTGGTGGTCAGTTGATCCCTTTAGGTCACACCTTTAGGACTATTCCCTTAATTGATAAAATGATCAAATGTATATTGATACGATTTGATCATATTCCTTAAACTTGTATATCGAGAAATTAGAGGTTAAATCTTAATGTTAGATTTATGTTTAAAATTGAAATGTGTCAATTGTTAAACATTGAACGATATTTTATTATATGGTTATTAAAATTGAAATGTGTCAGTTGTAAATCGTATTGACGATAAATTGTCATTTTATATTTGTAATTTCGAATTACATGTCAATTAATAAATATGATTTATTTAAAATACAATATTTATATGATAAATATTTATATTATTATTATTGTATTACCTAGTGACATATAAGATGTCACATTTATACAAATTCTACAATTGACACATTTGTAAAATGAAGTCCATTTTAAGTTTAATTTGGGCGGCTAAGTGGAAATGGTAGTGTGGATTATTAGTGTGTTAAATACACTATAATCATGATGTTTAGACAACATCCTAGAGAACACTAACCTAGAGCCACCCTAGCAACATAGAAAGGAGGAATTGTCCCCTCTTGCTTCTTCCCATACCCGGCCACCCAAGAACCAAGACACCCCCTTTATATCTTGTGGGTAAGCTCATAAGATGAGTTAGTTCTCATGTTGGCAAAAATTTTCTAGGTATAGAAAATCTAACAAAATCCTCTAAAATTATTATTGTGAGATAATAATATTACTAATAATAAAAGTTATAATATTAGTATTTATATTCTAATTAGAGAGATTAGAATAAGTTTAAGGAGAAACCGGTTTTGTGCTAGCTTGTTCAAGATCTCGGTTGATTAAGGGATTGTCTTGGTGCATCCAAAGGAGGTATTCTATTTTGGGTACTTGGAGGATCATCCTTGCTAAATATTTGGACCGTGTGTAAGGGTTCGAATACTCTCTTATTTCCGCATTTTAGCATGCTTAAGATCACTTATAATATGTTATTTAAAGGGTTAAATAAATGATTATGTTAGTATGACTAAAGATTAGTTTATGAGTAACTAATAAACCCAACAATTGGTATCAGAGCAAGAGGTTGTTTGCATGCTTTCCGTTTACGTTTTTACGGAGTTATAGTGATAACAAAATAAAATTTGAATTTTCGTTTGATATATGATATGCACGAAAAAAAATTTATGCATGGTTACCTACTGTTTTCTAAAATGTTTTAGAGTATTTGGAATATATTTTGCATGAATATTGATTAATGGTATATTAAATCTCGGTTTTTATAAAGTTTTAATGGTTAAAGTCGTTTATTTTGGGAAAAATAGCTAAAGTCAACATTTGGCCGAGATTTTTCAGTATGTTATCAAATCCATTTTCTATAATATGAATATGAATTTTCGTAAATTATGGACTTATAAAACGTGTGATATGAATTTTAAGTGTTAAAATGCAATAAGATGAATAAAAATGGGTTAAAATAGTTATATTATGAATTTGACTATAAAAATTTATGAGTATGTCACATGCAATATTTAAAATTTATGTTGAATTTTCCAGAAATTTATCTCAAATATTGCAATATTATAGATTTTTAATGTAAAAATCGGGTAATTAGTGACATAATTTCGACTTTAATAGTTTAAGTTGGAATTTGGCCATAAAAATTTAACAAGATGTCATATATACTATTTCCAGCATGTATAAAATTTTCGAGAATTTTATCTTATTTTATGCTTGAGAAATAATTTTAAAGGTTAAAATCGTACGATATATGACGTAAATCGTTAAATTTTGCAAAAGTTGTTAAAATGGCCGAAAAATGTAACCCATATATAGTCATATGTGATATGTTCATCATGAAAATTTTCTTGGGAGCCAAAAGTTTCAGATTTGTTTTAATTTTTAATTTGTTAAAAGTAGCATTTAAAATTAAAATAATAAGAGTCTTTAATTAAAGTTTCGGCTCTTGGGCAGTGTGTAATTTATTTTTCTGTCCATTTTGTGTTCTTGAAGTGTTTTGGAAAGTGTAAAATTTTATTAGTATTTTATTTGCATTTATGGAGTTAATTATTGAATTTTCCGACTTAAATTGCTCGTTTTACGTCTTATTTACGAAATAATGTTAAAACCGTATAAAATACTAATATTTTAACTTTCTGAAAATTTTAAGAACATTCTGGAATTTTCAAAATTTGAATTTTGAATTTTTCCGAAATTTTTATGACTCTTTTGGATTTTTATATTATTTTTCCCGTAAAACCGAGTAATACCGATCAATATTGAAATATAGTAAGTTAAGTCATGTTCAAAGTTTGAGTAAGACTAAATTTTGAAACCTATAAGAGCTAGGATGATTAACTTAAGGATGAAAACCGTTTCATATAATGCATAGTGTTGTTAATCATTAAAACACGCGATTCCATAAACCAAGGTTTACGATAACTATTTAAATAAGTGTTTTAAATAGGACGATTTGGCTTAGGGTTTGCATGTTAATTCATATTTACATAAGCATTGCATACTTTATTATGAATGTCATGATTTTATGTACATAATTTTGGGAATTATGTAATTTACTTAGTATGGCGTTAGTTTTTAATCGGTATTTCCCGTAATGTAAGGGGTTACCGATTCGGTTGTAATTTGTGATCTCGTATCACCCAATTGTAATTTATTTCTATTTTATAATGTACAAAGTAGACTAGAAAAGTTGTAATATTTGTAAATTCCGGAGTTCCTTGAAGACGGTGCCATTCGGAAAGGAGTTCCGACAAGACGGTGTTTACCTCGAAGTGCGTGCCGCGTGAAGTTCAAGGGACCAAAGGAGTTGGTTTCCGAATTTGTACTTTGTTATTTCTTTTCTAGGAAAGGCCATACTAGGGTTATTTATGCTTTTATTTTTGCTTTTATATGTTTGCATGCATAGCCAAATCGTCATACATCGTATCATGCATTTTTCGACCTAGTCGACCTAGTCATTTATTTTATCGATAATTCACCGACTTAGTTCACTTAAACGGAGATAGATAATAATTTGACTAGATCTCTTACATATAAATATTGAGACTTAGCCTTACCAAAAAGTACGGACCCATGAATCCCTTCTTCACAAGAACGTAGGCTCGGCTACACCGGGGTACTAAAATTGTCACGTTGGGTAAGTGGGGTAATAAGATTACACCTTGAAATTTGGTTGATCTCAACGAAAGTATTCGTAACCGTAGTTGCAATAAGTTCGGACTAAAGATAATTTTAAGAAAATTATCGACCGAGAGTTCTAAGAGTAGAACCGATTAAAGGGTTAATCCACCAAATTATACCAATACGGGTTGAATCGGCTACACCGTGCCCGGATTAGTATGGGTTTGGGTCTCGGGATTATTTACTTAATTGGGTAAGAGATTATTAAGTAAATATATAACTAAACTTGTTAAAGTTTCTAGTTTAAAATTACGAATTTTAAAATGATGTTGTTTTTCCTTTTATTATTGTAGTTTAATTTTCAACATCGACAATGGCAACCAACGCTCCACCTCTCACTAACGTATCATGGCTTCGATCCTTCATGGATCGTTGCAAACTCGATAAGCATGGTTCAAACTTTAAGGATTGGGCTGCGCAATTACTTTTGGCCGCTCAAGGTGACGATAAGAGTCGTTACCTATCCGAAGCCGCTCCTCCCGCTCCAACCGCTCGTTCCGCGGTCGGAACTCGTGAGGCCTATGAAGCCTACATGAAAGAGTCCTTCGCTCTTAAAAATGTGCTCATCTTCTCCATGGAGCCGGATCTCCAAAGGAGTATGATTAAGTTGACCACATCGTATGCGATATACACCAAGCTTGCGACCATGTTTTCGCAAACTCCAAGGGTGATTCAATATGAGGCGGCTTCCGCCTTCTTTGACATTACATTCAAGGAAGGGCAAAAGATAAGCCCTCATGTGCTCAAACTCGTTGAGCTCGCGGAGACTCTAAAAGCTCAAAATGTTGATGTTCCCGACTCTCTAATTATTGACCGAGTTCTTCACTCGCTCAATAAGGTTAAGGCGTATGCTCAATTCCGGGTGAATTTCAATATGCGAAACCAAGAGACCACGTTGGAAGAGTTGCATAAGATGCTAGTCCAAGCCGAAAGGGACATGGGACTTCATGAAAGTTCCACCAAGGATGTTTTGAACATCGAAAAGAAAGGGAAAACGAGCTTCAAAAGGAATGCCTCTAAAGGCAAGGGCAAGAAAACGTTCAAGCCCAAGGCGACCAAAGAAAAGACCTTTTCGAAAGGCGCTTCCACCTCGTCTTCAAAAGAGCAAGACAAGTGCCATTATTGCACGAGGATCGGTCATTGGAAGAGAAATTGCCCCAAATACTTAAGTGATCTCAAAAATGGGAAGGCAACCGCCGTAGGTAATAATTCTCGTTTAAATTCATGTCATTTATCAACTTATGTATAATGATACAAATGTGTTGATGTTTACCCTTTTTAAATGTTTTAAAGGGGCGCCTCCTAATAATGATAAGGGCAAGGAGAAGGAAGCTTGAAGTTCCTTACTTGGATGGCTATGGTAGCATCCAAATTGATCGAAGACTTGAAGAGCTAGCCTCTAATTTTCATATTGTCTTCTTTCATATTTTGCATTTTATTTTGGAACAATTTACTTTCTTGTAAGACAAGGATTAAAATCCTAAAACAATGGTTGTATTTTTGGATATTAGTGACTTGGTTTTCAACCCGAGTCACTACTTTTGTTCTTAATCAATGTTTTGATTTATCAAATAAATTGCATGCCTTGTTAAAACATGAATAATAGTGATCTAATCACGCAATAAATATTGATACGATCAAGTATAATATAATCAAAGTGTTGATTAAAACGGAGAACTACACCCCATGAGATACTTTCAATCAAAATGAGACAATATTAGTTCATTATAAGATTTTCATTGTAAGTGAAAATGAGAATGTTTTCATCACACCTATAAAACTTCAAACATTCATATGCATTGGATAATCGAAATAGCTATCCTTATACGAATAAAGGTTATTGTTAGAAGGATAGAGTGGGAGAAAATATTTCGCTCGCAAACCAATGATATAAATAACGGATCTTAGAGAAGATTCCTACATGGGAGTCTTAAGAAGAGCCCTAAACGCAAACCAATGATATAAATAACGGATCTTAGAGAAGATTCCTACATGGGAGTCTTAAGAAGAGCCCTAAAAGATCTGAAGAAACTACGGGAGGACACTCGAAGAAAGGTTCTTTATGTTCATTGTTTCATAGAGAGGAGACATGAAACCCCGTATGAATTCGGAAGGAATATCGGTTCCTTGAGATAATGATTTTTTAAAGATTATAAGATAATAGAGGAGAAATCATCTATCTATACGGGAAGAAAGACCGGTTCCTTAATAAATGGTTTTTCTAAATTTATAAGATAAAAGAGAAGAAATCATCTCAATTCTCTCAATGTAGTTATAAGGAAATTATCATGTCATATTCGTCTCGAGGAAACAAAGACATGATAAAAGGGTGATGATTGATTGAAAGAAAATAGATCACTATAGGGATAGTGATGGTGATAATTATTCTAGATATAAATATAAGATTTACATGCGAGAAATGAAAAGTTCATTTAAGAGATCGAGTAATATTGATTTTAGTGGGAGCAATGTTCATTAAAAGAATTAAGCCTACCATTTAGAGAGGATCGGTGATTCTTTAAGGTGTAAAGAATAAGAGGTTTTCAATTCTAGATGATCAAATACTTTGTATCATATGATGATGGAGTTTTTAATGGGAAGGTTTATTATATGGATAATAAAAGGTCGCCCACTAGAAGTTAGAGTGGTTTGATACATTATTCATAACGATGAATGAAACCATTATCAAATAGCCAAGATGAGTGAAAATTATTAGAATGATGAAATCATAAATAGACTACAATATAGATTTCAGTACATAAGTGACTATAGAGAGTGATTTTTAATCACTCCAGTATATCGATACGTCACAAGTTATAAGATAACAGTGGGAGCTTTCCTCCGGAAAGGAAACTCAAAATATAGAAATAGTTCTAGATATGTACTCAAATAGAATCATATTATACGGGATAATATGAGAATAAAGGAGACCAAAATTTGTAAGTTTGGCAAATTATGAATAAAGGGTTATTCGCAAAACACTAATACAAATAGATGATTGTGCATCAAATGCAATGTAATAGTATTGACTATTGTTGCATGACAACATCATTTGAGTTATAATTAACTCAAAGTAAAAGATACTTTGTCAGAATCCAAATGGGTTGTAAGAGACAATATTGAACCCCATAAGTGAACTGGATTGACTTAGTATGGCCCCTAGCCGCTTACATGAGGTGACATCTCAAAGCGACTGGAGTGTGAGGCGATTGATGGCAAGTTCAAGTGCCATAGAGTCATATGTGATGACTAGTCGATCACATAGGCAGACTGTAAGAGACACTCTGTCGGGAAATGTGACCGCTTATAGAGTTCTGGAAATTTTATAGCCGGGTCGTGGCGAGAGCTGCTATAGTATTCTTGTGAGTCAATTCTTAGACTAAAGACTACTCTCCCAAGATGGTACAATTTAGGCATAACCTTGATCCATTCTCTACGACTTTTCGTAACTGGAGTCAAATGGGATTGTTTTGGGTTGTGACTGACTGTGACTAGTTGAAGGAAGTAGTGCGATAGAAATTGTCCACCCCTTGTCAGGGTTGTTCAAATCTCAGGGCCACTTGAGGAGAAGTTAACTGGAAATGCGTGGCCACGCTCGGAAGGTATCTATGGTAGATAATTCCGGTCAGACAGTTATTCTCCAGATCGAGGAAACCACTCATGATATGATCGAATGCAAGTACGACCTCAGAGAGACATCTTGCATTAAGTGGGAGATTGTAATAGGACAAGAGAATTGGTGACGCACACTTGTCGAGGACAAGTGGGAGATTGTTGGGAAATGTGTCCTCAACAACGTAATTAAATCTCATAACGAGAATGTGCAAGGGATGATACGATTTTATATTAGTCAACTGACCAACATTAATCGGTAATGATTGGCTAGCTAGAGTTTGACATTACTGTCGTATGACGGTGGTGGTCAGTTGATCCCTTTAGGTCACACCTTTAGGACAATTCCCTTAATTGATAAAATGATCAAATGTATATTGATACGATTTGATCATATTCCTTAAACTTGTATATCGAGAAATTAGAGGTTAAATCTTAATGTAAGATTTATGTTTAAAATTGAAATGTGTCAATTGTTAAACATTGAACGATATTTTATTATATCGTTATTAGAATAAATCGGGTTGAAATTAATACAGAGGTTGTAAATCGTATTGACGATAAATTGTCATTTTATATTTGTAATTTCGAATTACATGTCAATTAATAAATATGATTTGTTTAATATACAATATTTATATGATAAATATTTATATTATTATTATTGTATTACCTAGTGACATATAAGATGTCACATTTATACAAATTCTACAATTGACACATTTGTAAAATGAAGTCCATTTTAAGTTTAATTTGGGCGGCTAAGTGGAAATGGTAGTGTGGATTATTAGTGTCTTAAATACACTATAATCATGATGTTTAGACAACATCCTAGAGAACACTAACCTAAAGCCACGCTAGCAACATAGAAAGGAGGAATTGTCCCCTCTTGCTTCTTCCCATACCCGGCCACCCAAGAACTATCTTGTGGGTAAGCTCATAAGATGAGTTAGTTCTCATATTGGCAAAAATTTTCTAAGTATAGAAAATCTAACAAAATCCTCTAAAATTATTATTGTGAGATAATAATATTACTAATAATAAAAGTTATAATATTAGTATTTATATTCTAAGTAGAGAGATTAGAATAAGTTTAAGGAGAAACCGGTTTTGTGTTAGCTTGTTCAAGATCTCGGTTGATTAAGGGATTGTCTTGGTGCATCCAAAGGAGGTATTCTATTTTGGGTACTTGGAGGATCATCCTTGCTAAATATTTGGACCGTGTGTAAGGGTTCGAATACTCTCTTATTTCCGCATTTTAGCATGCTTAAGATCACTTATAATATGTTATTTAAAGGGTTAAATAAATGATTATGTTAGTATGACTAAAGATTAGTTTATGAGTAACTAATAAACCCAACAGACACATTTCCCAACAATTTTAGGACTAGATCATTGGGGGTGAACGAACTTAACAATGATTTCGGCGATGAGAATTAAAATTTAAACACGGAAAAATACTGATAAAACACAAAATTTAAAAAGTTGAATTTAAATTGAAGAAGATATAAATAAAATATTTTGTTTAAATTTGTAAGTATATAGCTCTTTAATGTGAAAAGAGTACGTTTGATAATATATCCAAAGCATTGTTGTAAAACCCCTCGTCGCAGCGGAAAATATAAACATACAAACATGCAAAAATTTGCGTGGAATTAAAACTTTAACATGCTTGATAAGATACGAAATGAACTAACAAACTAAACATGCGGAAGTAAACAAACCTAGATAAGTATTTACGTATATAAAAACATAAGTACAAAACTGCAGCCCGGGATAACATATCCTTACAGGCACCAAAATATTGTATGTAAAGACTAGGTCTAGCTAAACGATATAAAGTGTAAGTCATCGATGAAATGGATCATCGCTCGCTAGCCTCTGTGAACCCCTCCATCAGCAAGTCATGTACCTAGATACATGAAAACATGTACGCCACAGTCAGTGGGGAGTGACTAGAGTTCTCCTAGCCACCTATTGTCAATAACACATAACATATAAGCATAGTTATCATCCAACATACTCCAACATAACAGTATGCGAAGTACACTTCATCAGTCACATCATAACATGCATCACTATGTAAATATATCAAATACCGCTACACGGGCATATCAAGAACATATAAGCATTTATGACATAACATTACCCCGACTCAGGTATGCAGACATACGACATTCATTACATCTGACACTGTACCCCAACTCAGGCAAGCAGACATATAACATCCAATCAACAACATCTGACATTGTACCCCAACTCAGACAAGCAGATGCAATCAACAGTATCTAGGACTAACCCCGACTCAGGAAAGCACTAGACTCATAATCAGCAGTGCCCAAGCCGCACCCTGACTCAGGTAGACTTGGAAGACAAGGTCAGCTAGCATACATCCATGAACCCCGACTCAGGCATGAATGGATACCGGTCAGCTAGTAATGGTTAAGAGATCCCGACTCAGACATAACCATCACTCTTTTTAGCGAATCAGGATCCCGACACTGACCTGACTCACCACGGTCAAACAAACTCACAAAGGAATAGAGGTCCCGACTTAGACGTATCCCAATGCATCAACCATACACGTAACGGCTCGGAGGTCCCGACTCAGACATTTTCGATGCGCGACATACACACACATATCCAACTAGAGGTCCCAACTCAGACATAGTTCGATACGCAACATAACAAAGATACGTATAGTACTCTAGAGGTCCAAACTCAGACATATTTCCAATATGCACCATATCAAAACTATGACGTAGTCTTTCTACTAGATTACGGTCTAACATATGATAGCTTGCAAGCATACAAATCACATAGAAGAAGAATCAATCAAATCAGATGAATCGATCACTCATCTTTCAACGAGAACAAGGCTCTCAGCCGGCTGCCAGACCGTCTGCCGGTCGGCCGGCTGGGAGTCCAATCCCCTTAAGTAGCCTTTCTCAAAATACAAGAGGAAAGGGTCCTCAGCTAGTGGACCGGCTGCCAGCCACCCGGCTGGGAATCCCTCCTCACCCATCTTCCTAAAATTTTCACAAAGGGAAGGGGCTCTTAGCCGGCCCATCGGCCGCCGACCGGTCGGCTAGGAGTCCCACTCCGAAGTTCTTTTCTCAAATTTCTAACATCCATTACGGCCTCTCAGCCGGTGGACCGGCAGCTGGCCACCTGGCTGGGAGCCCATCATGAATTTTCCCTATGCACGAAATATTACCAAGAACAGCTTCTCAGCCGGTCGACCAGCTGTCGGTCGGCCTACCGGCTGGGAGGCACTATACACGAAAAACGCTATTTTTGCATTCTCAAATCAACCCAATACTTCGATAATGCATCCTATACATGTTTGTAATCAACATCTCAAGAGTCCCATCATGTTTATGATATCAAATAAACATATGAACATGTAAATAAACATCCATCATGTGAAATTACATCAAATCCCTAATTTAAACCTATCTTTCATGTATACTCCAAACTCATCACCCGTATCAAATTCATCATGAATTCCTCTTAAGAATCAATTTGTATAACACAATAAAGATATTCAGAATCATAATCCATACTAACTTTAATAAAAACACAACAACATCGCATAATATGCTAATATAACAAAATAGGCCGAGTTTCTCATTATTGTCACCTCAAATGCTCTAAAATTCGGTTTCTTCTTCTACAACGTACACGTCAACCTCCGGGTTCTCTAAATAAACTCCTAAAAAGCATAAAATAAAACACGTGTTAGAAGCTGAAATTCGAGTTGAGGGTAAAACAGCCCGAAAATGAAATGTACCCAATTGGAAATTGGAAGTGATAGAAAGAACGGGAATCACGAGATGAAAGTGAAGGCAAAAACCTTGCGTCGATCAAAGTTGTAACGAATCCTCAAGGTCGAATTTTGTGAACTTGAGAAGTATGAAAATGGTGAACTTGGTTCACTGTTTCTTTTTCTTTCTTTTGATTTCTAGTAAAGGAAGGTGGAAGGAAAATTGTGAAGGAAAAATAAGAAGGAAGTCTTTTTATATTACTTTTCAGTCGGATTTCCTCTTTAATGAAACGGAGACCTTAAGGAGTGGAAATGCCAAGCGAAAAAGATATCTTAAGACTAATTAAATTTTAAGACGGGACTTAGCGATATATCTAAATATTAATTACGAATTTAAGTAAAATATTATTAAATTCCGAAAAGTACTTTAAATTATTAAAAATATAGTTTACGAAAATACGGGATGTTACAATCACCCCAACTTTTAAAAAGTTTCGTCCTCGAAACTTGAACGAAGAAAAGTCTAAGAAAAATACCTCAATCAAAGAGGGCCGAATGCGTAGCGCGCATTGAACCTCAGTCTCCCATGTCTGCTCTTCCACATCACCACATCGCCATAAGATCTTCACATGGGGCACTACCTTGCTCCTCAGCTTCCGGTCCTGACGATCAAGGATCTTCACGGGACGCTCTTCAAATGCAAGATTAGGCTCGAGATTATCGACCTCCCTCTGAAGAACGTGTGGGGAATAAAACGCGTATTCACCCTAAATTTGCAGGATTATAATGATATATGCAATTGTGAATATCGTCATAAGATTAAAAACATGAGAAAAGAAGTACAACCTTTAGTCCTCGCGCAAAAGGCCTAAGAACAGGAATTAATGCAAATTCCCTCCTATAACTTGCACCCAAGACTTTGAATGAGACGAGGCCGTGTGTGCTAGAAATCCTCTCCAATTGCCTTGCAATATAGGGAGAGCCCTTGAGGTTTAAGATGTGAGATCTGAGGTTTTGGGAGAAGAGTGCTCTCAAAACCCTAATTTTTCTAGAGAATTGTTTAAGCAGTGAAACAAGAGTAGTTGACAAAAGGAGAAGTCTCCTCCTTTCGTAACACTGGCCGGCCGAAAATAGGGTTTGGGTAGGAGTGGGCTTTCCACTCTTACCTTATCCCCATGCGTGATTCGACCCATTTAGCTTTAAGTTGTTCGCGGGTTTTATTTATAAATCGTAACATGTTATCAGATATTAATACAGTCGATATATTAATAACGGTCTGATAAAATACGATATTGTATAATTACCTAAATTAATATAACTGTTTATATTAATTCGCGAGTACAATATTTAATTAAATATATATAACTGTTTATATTTAATTTACGAATTAATCATGTAATCCGTATTAGCTAAAATTATTTAATCCGTATTAAATAATAATCTCAACATCTTATTGACTAATTTAATAGTCAATACCTCTGACTAACCGTTTAGTCATATCCGGCAAAATGTGACTGTATTTTCATACCTTCACATCTCTCAAACGTGTCCTATAGGTGTGACGTATAGGGACCAGTTGACCACCGCCATCCGTATGACAATAACGTCAAACTTATCTAGCAAGCCAACCGTTATTGATAAACGTGGATCAACTGGTAATAATACAGAAGTATGCCCTTGTGATCCTTAAAGAGATTTAATAAGTCATTGTACTTAATTGTCAAGGACACCAGCCCCAACAATCTCCTACTTGTCCGTACAAGGGTATGTTCAATGACGTTATCACACTACATGTGGAGGACACAATCTCCAACAAACTCCCACTTGTCCGTACAAGTGTAGGTGCGATAACCGAATCTCATATCCTTTTAAAATTTCTCCCACTCAATGTAAGACAATTTGCAAATCCGCATTCGCAAAGGTCGTATCTCACAAACGATCTGTATCAAGAGTGGTTTCCCCGACTAGAGAGTAACTTAACTGATAAAACGAATCTGTATTCGAGCATGGCCATGCATTTCAGTTACTACTCCTCGAGTGGCCCTGAGAAATGATAAAATCCTGATAAGGGTTTGGATATTTCCCTCAACTCGAATCCTGCCGATATCGCCCAGCATGAAATAACCCAGAAAAAATCCTCTTGGCCCCTGTTACGGTGACCGTGGGAAAGAAACCAAAGTTACCCAAAATCTGTCTTAATCTCAAGAAACAGTTGAAAGTCAAAAGACTCGACTCTAAGGAACACTATGGAGGTCCTATCCACGACCTGGCACCCAATGTTATAAAACATTTAGGACTCCATAACGATGTCACGGGGTGTCCTACGAGATATCCGTATAACTCGCCTTTGTGATTGGTCAGTCATCCACGTGACTTATGGCTCGTTGAACCCACCATCAACCAACGTCACAAAATGATTACCTGAGTTATCAGCTCAAGTGGGTAATCAAGGACCAAAACGATGTAATGTTAATCAGTTCACTTTGTGGTGTTCAAAATTTGCGTAAAATTCCACATGAGAAACAAAACATTTTATATCATAACAATAAGGTTGAATAGAGTACACGAGAAAATGAATTATTACATGAATTCATAAAAGAGTACTACAACTTAGGAACACATCCAATTCCCATGGAATGAATGTGCCCTTCATGCTTATCACGTGGTAATGCTTTTGTGAGAGGATCAGCTATGTTGTCATCCGTAGCGATCTTTTCAATAAGAATCTCCTTTTGCTCCACGTAATCTCTGATTAGATGAGCTTTCCGTTGTACATGCCTAGCCTTGCTGCTAGACTTATGCTCCTTAGCTTGGAAGATGGCACCGCTATTGTCACAATAGACGGTGATTGGGTCATTCGAACTAGGCACTACTGATAGTCCTTGTAAGAATTGACGCATCCATATTGCTTCCTTAGCTGCTTCTGAGGCGGCATAGTACTCGGACTCAGTCGTAGAATCTGCTGTAACATTCTGTTTAGAACTTTTCCAGCTGACAGCAGCGCCATTAAGAGTAAAGACAAATCCAGACTGAGATTTCGAGTCATCTCGATCTGTTTGGAAGCTAGCATCTGCGTAACCCGTGGCGCAGAGCGTTGAGTCGCCTCCATAAGTCAATCCCCAATCTTTAGTCCTCCGTAGGTACTTAAGAATATTTTTCACGGCCATCCAGTGTGGTTCACCTGGATGAGCTTGGAATCGACTGGTCATACTCAATGCATATGCAACGTCTGGACGTGTGCATATCATGGCATATATGATCGATCCTATTGCCGAGGCATAAGGAATCCGACTCATGCGCTCTTTCTCTTCCACTGACTTAGCTTCTTGAGTCTTGCTCAAGTGAAGCCCAGGAGTCATGGGAAGGAACCCCTTCTTGGAGTTCGTCATACTGAATCTCTCCAGAATCTTCTCTATATAAGACTCCTGACTGAGAGACAACATCCGTCGTGATCTATCCCTGTAGATACGGATGCCCAAAATTATTTGTGCCTCTCCCAGATCTTTCATCTGGAAATGGTTTTTCAACCATGCTTTAACCGAAGATAAGAGAGGTATGTCATTCCCAATCAAGAGTATATCGTCGACATACAGTACTAGGAATACAATCTTGCTCCCACTCGACTTGATATAGAGACATGGTTCCTCGACTGATCGAACGAACCCATTCTCTTTTATCACTTGGTCGAAGCGATGATTCCAACTCCGCGATGCTTGCTTAAGTCCATAGATGGAACGCTTAAGCTTGCAAACTTTCTTAGGATGTGCTGGATCGATAAAACCCTCGGGTTGTACCATGTACAACTCTTCCTCCAAATAACCGTTTAAGAAGGCGGTTTTAACGTCCATTTGCCATATTTCATAGTCATGAAATGCGGCGATCGCTAAGATAATCCGAATGGAACGTAGCATGACTACGGGTGCAAAGATCTCATCGTAGTGCAAGCCTGGCACTTGGGTGAAACCTTTAGCAACTAGTCTAGCCTTGTGGATATCTTGTTGTCCTTCCACGGCATGCTTTATCTTGTAAAGCCATTTGCATTGAAGGGGACGTACCTTTGCAGGTAGGTCCACAAGATTCCACACGTTGTTCTCATACATGGAGTCCATCTCGGATTGCATGGCTTCTAGCCATAGCTTTGAGTCAGAACTGGTCATGGCACCTTTATAGGTTGTGGGTTCATTACCCTCTAGGAGTAAGACGTCATCTGTATCGTGTTCCTCGACCATACCAATGTATCTGTCCGGTGGAATAGAGACTCTTCCTGACCTCCTAGGTTCCTCAGGGATATCTACCGCAGCCTCGGTTGAAGGTACTGTTTCCTCCAATGGTTGCTCGGTAGTTGGTTCTTGAACCTCCGATAACTCGAAGGTTCTATTACTCGACTTGTTCTCGAGAAATTCTTTCTCTAAGAACGTCGCACTAGCCGCAACAAAAACACGTTGTTCGGTAGGCGAGTAGAAGTAATGACTAAACGTTCCCTTTGGATAGCCTATAAAGTATGTCTTGACCGATCGCGGGCCGAGCTTATCCTCGTGTCTCCACTTGACATAAGCCTCGCAGCCCCAAACCCGAATAAAGGACAAGTTAGGGACCGTTCCCTTCCATAACTCGAATGGAGTCTTGTCAACAGCTTTAGACGGACTTCGGTTAAGTATTAGAGCGGCCGACAAAAGAGCATAGCCCCACAATGAATCAGGCACAACGGTGTGACTCATCATGGATCGAACCATATCAAGTAAAGTTCGATTTCTCCGTTCGGACACACCATTTAATTGTGGTGTTCCAGGTGGAGTCAACTGTAGCACGATCCCACAGTCTTTTAGGTGTTGATCAAACTCGCGTGAAAGATACTCACCACCACGATCCGAGCGTAGTGCTTTAATCTTTCTACCCAGCTGGTTCTGTACCCGATTCTGGTATTCTTTGAACTTGTCAAAGGATTCACTTTTATGTTTCATCAGGTAGACATAGCCATATCTACTCAAATCATCCGTGAAAGTGATGAAATACCTATAGCCTTCTCGTGCGTTGATCGACATAGGGCCACATACGTCCGTATGTATGAGTCCTAATAGGTCGGCAGCGCGCATTCCAACACCTTTGAAGGAAATACGAGTCATTTTGCCGATGAGACATGATTCACACGTGCCATATGATTCGAAATCAAAGGGCGAAATAGCTCCATTCTGTATGAGCTGTTTTACGCGTTTCTCATTTATGTGTCCCATACGACAATGCCATAGGTAAGTTTGATCTTTGTCACCTACCTTTATTCTTTTATTATTCACATGTAATATCTCGGTGGTTTGATCTAAAACATAAATTCCATTCATGGAAACTGCCTTGCCATAAATCATATTGTGTAAGGAGAAAATACAGCTATTATTCTCTATTACAAATGAAAAGCCGAGTTTGTCAAGTGCAGAAACTGAAATAATGTTTTTGGACAAACTAGGAACATAATAACAGTTATATAAAAATAACTCGAATCCACTTGGAAGCTGGATTACGTATGTTCCCTTCGAGACTGCAGCCACACGTGCTCCATTCCCGACACGCAGGTCCACCTCACCCTTGATTAGGGGTTCTTGGTTTCGGAGGCCCTGCACATGATTACATAGATGAGAACCACAACCAGTATCAAGTACCCAAGTTCCGCAACTTGCATGGTTAATCTCAATCATGTGAATAAAAGAAGAAGAAGACATACCAACAGGAGTAACACGGCCTGCTTTAATGTCCTCGCGATACACGGGGCATGAGCGCCTCCAATGCCCAGTCTTGTGGCAATGGTGACATTCCATGCTTGTATCCTTGCTCTTTGTCTTGCCTTGTGAGTTACTCGACTCACCAGGCCCACTCTTAGCAAATCCTGGTTTCTTGAACCTGGGCCTACCTACCGCTAGGTCGCTCTGAGCTTTAGCCTTCCCTTTACCTTTTCCCTTACTTGAGATCATGAGAACATCCTGCTTTAGACTCCCACTCAACTTTAGATCCTTCTCCGTCTGTACGAGAAGGGAGTGGAGCTCATGGGGAGTCTTCTTCATGTCGTTCATGTAGTAGTTGGCCCTAAAGAGGGCGAACCCATCATGAAGCGAATGAAGCATGCGATCAACGATGATGTTCTCACTGATCTTGCAGTTTAGGGTCTCCAGTTTCTCGATATTCTCAATCATGTTGAGAATATGTGGGCTAACAGCTTGGCCCTTCTGGAGTTTCGCCTCAAAGAAGCGACAGGTATGCTCATAAGAAACGATTCTCGGAGCCTTTGAGAATTCGTTAGTGAGCGTGGTGAAAATCTTGTTTGCACCATGGGTTATGAAGCGTCTTTGCAAATTAGATTCCATTGCATAGATGAGTACGTTCTTTATCGCACCCGCTTCCATGACGAAGTCGCTATGAGCGCGAACATCGTTGGCTCTAGCTCCAGTTCCTGGGTGTGCCGGAATGGGCTCAGTTAAAAACTTAAGCTTTCCGTCAGCAATGGCAGCATTCCGTAGTGCTGCCTCCCAGTCGGAGAAGTTTGACCCATCATTCCTCAGTCTAGTAGACTGATTCATGGAGTCCATGAAGGCTTTTAGCCAGGATTCACGTGCTAGCTTGGCACTTGGCATTGGGTCTTCACCAGCCATTTTAGTTTTACAGCAGTTTTAATGAACGTGTTCTACACTGAAAGAAGATAAAACAAAACCATATAAGCAACTTATTGTTGTGATTTAAGTCTATATTAAATTGAATTTAAACTCGTAGACTCATGCATTTATATAATTGATCTCCCTCAAGAATTATATAAACGATCCCAAGACTCAATTTCCGTATATTGATAAGCCCACAGTTTGGCTAATTCCAATCGTTGGAACTCTTGGTCGATAGATTTCCGTAAATCCTATCTATTAGTCCATCTCAGTCACTGGAATATTATCGAGTGACCATGATGTTGAGATAAAATAAATCATCTGTTCCCACTTACCCGACGTAGAAGGGGTCATATTATGCCTACCGACGAAGAAGGGATTCATGGGAGGCTGATTTATAAAGACTAATCTCAATTTTTGGTTATACGAGGAAGACCCCATCAACTCTTATTTATCCATATTTAAGTGAACTAAAAACTAGCATTTGCGTGAATGAATTAAATAAAGTGATGGCTTTTAAATTGACATGTGACATCTGTATTGTCACAGAAAACTAACGCGTGACCTCTACATGAGTCAGTTTTCAGGCATGATATAGGTGGTTTGGTTTTTAGGCGGAATATGATGCAAGCTATTATCGATGAAAGCATAAAGATAAATGCAATAAACGTAAATAAAAGTCCTAGTGTGGCCTATCCTACCAAAATGAACATAAAACAACTTGGAATCCACCGTTGGACCCTAGAAGCTTGTCTTGATGTTCCATCTTGGTCCTTGCAGCGGGAGTGAACATCCGGTCTCCGTCTTGTCTTTGGTCTTCACAAAATTACTAATTTAAATTACAAGAGTAATCCTAGATACATTCTAATTTAAATACAAAAGTAATTACATGGCAAAAACCCAAAACGGAGATTCAAGATCTCAAAATTACAAGCAAGATCGTGTCCCATCATTACGGTAACACAATCTTCTAAGGCCACACTAAGTTACAACCGTTTGCAAAAATTAAATACGTTATTGAAAGCATTCAAGGCATTCACAAGACGATAAATAAAATGCATCAACTAAATAAAATTTATACATGACATAATACCGTTATTATGATTAATAAATTTATACCAAACCACCTTTTAAGATTAAAATTATGTGATTATACCGCTTTAATCACCAATTTTAATAAACATATAATCCATTATTTTAAACTGTTTTAAAACAATATGTATCAAACGAGGGTGAAACGTTTCACTAAATAATATACTATTTCCGTATACAGTATATTATTTTAAGCCATGTGAAAATAAGAAACAAGTTATTTTCGAAAATAAACACCCCGAAACGAGAGCACTCGATCGAGTAACAGGGGCACTCGATCGAGTGTCAGGGTCACTCGATCGAGTGCAGCAGGGCTCGATCGAGTGGCTCGTAAAAACGGCAAATCGCTGCACTTTTAAATTAAAACGGGTTTATAACATGGATTTAAAACGTGTAAATCATAAATAAACAACAACAAAAGATTCACATATTGCTAAAAATATCGATTAATTAACAATATGCAAATTATAATCGAAAAACAAGATCGATTTCTCACAAAAATCACACGCACGGGCCTGGTACGAGGGCACTCGATCGAGTGCAACTGGTACTCGATCGAGTGCCTAAGCACAGTGTACGGTTTTCAAAAATTTTAAAACTTATGAAAGACACAATTGTAAAATTTTCATAACCTGGCTCTCATACCACTTGTGGGGAATAAAACGCGTATTCACCCTAAATTTGCAGGATTATAATGATATATGCAATTGTGAATATCGTCATAAGATTAAAAACATGAGAAAAGAAGTACAACCTTTAGTCCTCGCGCAAAAGGCCTAAGAACAGGAATTAATGCAAATTCCCTCCTATAACTTGCACCCAAGACTTTGAATGAGACGAGGCCGCGTGTGCTAGAAATCCTCTCCAATTGCCTTGCAATATAGGGAGAGCCCTTGAGGTTTAAGATGTGAGATCTGAGGTTTTGGGAGAAGAGTGCTCTCAAAACCCTAATTTTTCTTGAGAATTGTTTAAGCAGTGAAACAAGAGTAGTTGACAAAAGGAGAAGTCTCCTCCTTTTGTAACACTGGCCGGCCGAAAATAGGGTTTGGGTAGGAGTGGGCTTTCCACTCTTACCTTATCCCCATGCGTGATTCGACCCATTTAGCTTTAAGTTGTTCGCGGGTTTTATTTATAAATCGTAACATGTTATCAGATATTAATACAGTCGATATATTAATAACGGTCTGATAAAATACGATATTGTATAATTACCTAAATTAATATAACTGTTTATATTAATTCGCGAGTACAATATTTAATTAAATATATATAACTGTTTATATTTAATTTACGAATTAATCATGTAATCCGTATTAGCTAAAATTATTTAATCCGTATTAAATAATAATCTCAACATCTTATTGACTAATTTAATAGTCAATACCTCTGACTAACCGTTTAGTCATATCCGGCAAAATGTGACTGTATTTTCATACCTTCACATCTCTCAAACGTGTCCTATAGGTGTGACGTATAGGGACCAGTTGACCACCGTCATCCGTATGACAATAACGTCAAACTTATCTAGCAAGCCAACCGTTATTGATAAACGTGGATCAACTGGTAATAATACAGAAGTATGCCCTTGTGATCCTTAAAGAGATTTAATAAGTCATTGTACTTAATTGTCAAGGACACCAGCCCCAACAGAACGTGACTAGGATCACTGACGTACTTGCAAAGCTGGGGAACATGGAATACATTATGCATTTTGCCCAAACTCGAAGGCAAATCCAACCTATAAGCTATGGCACCAATCTTCTTCAGAATCTCATAAGTTCCAATGTACTTTGGGCTCAGCTTACCCTTAACTCCAAACCTTTTTACTCCCTTCATCGGAGAAACCCTGAGAAACACACGGTTACCAACCTCGAACTCGAGCGGTCTTCGGCGAACGTCTGCTTAGGATTTATGCCGGTCCTGAACGGCCTTCATCCTACCACGAATCAGTTGAACACGGTCAATGGTCACAGCTAATTGATCGGGTCCTAGGTCATGAACATCACTCGACTGATCCCAACAAATCGGGCTACGACACTTCCTACCATAAAGAGCCTCATACGGAGCCATCTTGATCGATGAATGATAAATGTTATTATACGAGAACTCGACCAACAACAAACTCTCTTCCCACGAAGTCTGAAAGTCTAAGGCACAGGCACGCAAAAGATCCTCTAATGTCTGTATGGTCCTCTCAGACTGACCATCAATAGCAGCATGGAATGCAGTGCTCATCAATAATCGGCTACCCATGGCCTCCTGAAGGGCTTCCGAGAACCTCGAACAAAAGCGGGGATCTTTGTCTGATATGATCTCCATCGGAACACCATGATAGCGAACAATCTCAGCAACATAAGCCTTAGAAAGGCGATCCAGATCACATGTCTCTCCAATCGGTATAAACCTAGCACACTTGGTCAATCGGTCAACTACCACACAAATGGCATCCTTACCGCCAACAGTCTTCGGTAGAGCGGTCACAAAGTCCATGGAGATGCACTCCCATTTCCACTGAGGAACATGGAGCGACTGAAGCAGACCACCGGTCTCTTATGCTCAATCTTCACTTGCTGACAAGTCAAACACTTAATCACGTAACTCAAGATGTCCTTCTTCATCCCAGGCCACCAGAACAAGAGCCTAAGATCCTTATGCATCTTCTCGTCACCAGGATGAATCGAATAAGGGGTCAAATGAGCGTTGATACGCGCAATTTATATAGAGCTTTTGGGTCCATTTTCCACGTATTTGTCCTTTATTTCGTAGCTTTTAGCAACCTTTATTCCCCGAATTGTCTACTTTGTTTGCCTTTGTGTTCATTGCAGATAAATGTCAAGAGAGGAGAAGAAATGTAACATCCCGTATTTTCGTAAACAATATTTTAATGATTTTAAAGTATTTTTCGGGATTTAATAATATTTTATTTAAATTCGTGACTTATGTTTTAGAAATATCGTGTAAACAAGTCTCAAGTTTTATTGAGTCTTGAGATGTTATATAACTCCGTTGGCATTTCCGTGCCAAGCTTTCCCGAACATCTCTTTTAAAATCCGTCTCATGTCTTTTGTACTTAATACAAAATAGAAGAAGGAAGCTTCCTAGTCCTTTCCTCATCCCCTTATTTCTTGTTCACCAAGAAGAAATAAGATATCAGTCTTTTTTGTTATTCACAAACAAAAATCCCCAATTCACTAATCTCTTCATAAAATTTTCATTTCTTATCCGATTGAGACGATTCTTGCGCCTACGGATTCGTGAGATCATCCCCGCCGTTTTAAGGTAATCAATTTCATGTTTAGGTTTGATCGATTTCTAGGCTGTTCTGCCCTATCTCGGTTTTCGTGTCCTTTACGAGGTTTCCGGTGTTGTTAGGTGGTGCTCGTGTCAACCCGGAAGAAAAATTTGTGATTATTGAAGAGGAACTCGAAGGTTTTGCCAAGTAAAGGTGACGATAATGAGAAAAGCTCGGCCTTTGTCTTAAATTAATTGGACATGTGATTTCTTTTTGTTTGTGTGAATTGATTATGAGTTTTGTGTTTAATAAGTTGTGGGTAGTTTATATTCTTAAAGATTATATATGAGTCATGATAAGAGTGCTTAATTTCTGTTTTAAGTTGATGAAAATTGTGGAATTCAGTTGTGTTATGGTTTTATTAACATGGGGTTCTTGTTGTCGTATGTGCGGTTGTTGTTAATGTCATAAGTTGCTACTGCAAAAAGTCGCTATTAGTGTCGTTAAATGCTACTGAAAGTGCAGCTGAGACACTACTGCTCTTAATTACTGTAACTGTAGCTGTCCCGATACCCATTATTACATATTGCTACCACTTTTGATATTGGTTTCATTGTTGTTTATAACTGTTGTTACTACGATTGATATCACCTACCGCATTTCTGATTGCTGCAATTTCTGGTTTTTGCTGCTGCGTTCTTCTGTCAACAACATCACTTTTCTGTTTTTATTTCCTGCGCATTCTTGCTGAAGTTGTTGCTGCTATCTACATTAAGGTCGCTATTTCATTACTGCCAGGCTGTTGTTTTGCTTATTGTTGCGTGGATTTATGGTTGTGGTTATAGGCGTCCACTAATATTATCACTACTATTGGCTACTATATTTCACTACTAATTACGTTACTAATGCTACTACTAAACTACTGCTTCGTATACTTTACTACTACTATTTAACTAAACTACACTACTATTGGCTACATACTATATTTTACTACTACATTCTGTCGAAATTTCGGTTATTGTTGTTGTTGCGTCGTCGATGTTGTACTGTTGCTGAGCTGCTATTAACCGCTGCAACTGTTGTTGAATTGTTGTGTGGATACTGCTATGGCTATTACCGCATTTCTACTTTTCTAATTGGGTCTATTACGCTACTGCTGCTGCGTACAGCTGCTGCCATTGCACTGTTGCTGCTGGTTGCTATGCTTGTCGTAGTTGCTCGATGTATGGCTGGTGCTGTTGTCACGCATTGTTGTTGTTCTTGTGTCGCTGGTTGCTTCTCTGTCTTGGCGTGTGTACTGCTGAAGTTAGTAATGTGGTATATTGCTATAACAATATCGTTGTTACAACAACTATGTATTACTACTGCTATTTCTATTATTCTAGTGACTACTACCTACTGTACGTATGCTGTACTATTATTGTTTACTTATAATAGTATTAATTTTTATTATATTATTATTATATTATTATATTATTATAATTATTCCTACGTTCAAGATACTAAATACTAATGTTTTATTATTTTCTTATTATTTTACGTACGTGCTAGCCTGCCTGCTTGAATTAATTAATTTACGTACGTTCTTGCTAGCTTGTTTACGTTTAAATATTATACGTTAGAAATCGTTACGAATTAGTAATGGGTTACGGTTTTATTTTAAAAAGCATGTCTAAATGATTAATTAGTTAATCGGTTTCCCGAATAATTAAAATACGACTTGTTATATTAATTTCTCACATGTTAATTTTATATAGAAAATATGAAGATATAATATGAAATGTTAAATTAGTTCTTGTTTCTCTTTTCCGAATGAACTATATATTTAATTTACGATTCTTTTGTTATTTTATATGCGTACTGATTTCCGTAAAGAATATACGTTATATAATATGAATTGTATGCTTGTTTGAAGTCCCAAAAATTGGGCGACACTCATGTTGGGTTCGGAAATGGATTTGAGGAGAAAGACCCCCGGCCGGGCAACCGGAAGGGAAACCGACTCTCACCTCAAATTAGTTTCCGAAGTCGGCTAAGTGTTGGATGAATGTTTGGTAGCGAGACATATGAAATGATGGTCATTCGAGTTTGAGTTGTTGTACATCTTTGAGATGACATGATGTGATTTGTGTAAACCTGCTGTGCGCTGCTATAGTACTCGAGTTCTCACCTGATTGCATTGTGTAGTTGGTTGGCCGTAGTGACTTGGTCTCACGGTCATGTTTTAGATTGTCTGCCCGTCTTCGGGCATATCTCGTTCCTAGCTAGTTCGGGTGTTCGGGGTGTCTTGTGCACTTGTCGAATTGGGGATCGTGATTCGTTTGCGCTCCGAGAGTCTGGCCAGGTTTAGACTAGGACAGTCATTTGATGTCGTCCTACCAGGGGGTTGCATAGTCTGAGATTGGGAATGTCGTAGTATATAGACGAGCCGATTGTCGGCCTGCTCATAGTGGTCTACCCGAGTCGATTGTCGACCAGTCTAGTTGAGTCGATTGTCGACCTATAGTTGTTGGAATAGAGTCACTTGGTTGACCTATATTGTTGGAGTAGAATCACTTGGTTGACCTAACTCGTTTGTAGAGTCACTTGGTTGACCTATAGTTGTTGGAGTAGAGTCACTTGGTTGACCTAGCTCGTTTGTAGAGTCACTTGGTTGACCTATAGTTGTTGGAGTAGAGTCACCTGGTGACCTATCTCTTGTTTGTAAAGTCACTTGGTTGACCTATAGTTGTTGGAGTCGAGTCACTTGGTGACCTATTTCTTGTTGATGTAATTGGATGTTGAGCATGCCTTAGTTTGTGTAGAAGAATGTATGATACTTGGTTATCTTATTATTGTTCGTCCAAGGCATTGGACGACTCTTAGCCAGGTTTCGTAAATGGTTTGGATTGAAAGACCCCCCGGCCGGGCAACCGGAAGGGAAACCAGCTCTCCTTCCAAATAGTTTCCGAAGTTGGTTGAGAGCCTTGCATAAGTATTTGCATGTTGACTTGAGATTCAGATATTGAGATTTGTATGTTTCACATGTTTTATATATGTTGGACTATGTTGGATGCTTTTGTGTTATGTGTTATTGAGAACAGGTGGCTAGGAGCACTCTAGTCATTCCCCACTGACTGTGGCGCACATGTTGTATGTGTGTAGGTACATGAAGGCTGATGCAGGGGGTTACGTTGAGGCTAGCGAGCGATGATCCAATCATCGATGACTTACCTTTATCGTGTAGCTAGACCTTAGACTTATGTTTCAGTATTTTGTGCCGGTTGGGATATGCTATCCCGGGCTGCTTTTGTATTGTACTTATATAATTATTTATGTTTCATTCTCTTCTGCATGTTTAATATTGTTAAAACGTCTCGCATGTTTTCTTACCATGTCAAAAGTTTTAATTCCTTTGCATTTTTGGCATGTTTTGTATGTTTAGTTTTACGCTTTCGCGAGGGGTTTTACAAGAAACACACTCAAATCTCGGTAAAAAATACTTTCAAAGACATCGAGAATGACCGTATCACGCTAGAAGTGCAGAAATCCCAGGAAAGAGCAACTCTCGCCAAACCACTGTCAGTCACTCGATCAAGCCCTGATACACAGTCGATCGAGTGGTTGTTGGAGGGAAAGCACTCGATCGAAGACCACATGCGAAGCGATCGATGACTATCTAAAGGATACTCGATCGAGTACTGGCATTTACTCGTTCGAGTAAGAAGGAACAAGGATCCACTCGATCGAGTAGCTCACTTAATCGATCGAGCTAGGTCACGAGATTTCAGGATTCGAAAGATCTCCAAATTAGCATAAAAGGCAAAGAAAAGGGAGACAGAAGGCATCACTCGACAGTCCAAAAACAGTAGTTTGTAACCTAGATCTCACTCAAAAACACATTTCCCTTCTCTAAAAACCTGGTTAGTTAGATTTTTGATTAGTTTGGCAAGCAATCTTTTGTTCATGTTCATTTAACCTTGTAATCACGGTATTCTTCTCTTTATTTTTCGGTATTGAATTCATGTTCTGCATTTCTTGTTCTCTTAACGTGTTGAATCTCATTTTCATTGTTCTTCTTATTAATCACATGAATATGGTTGAATAAGTTATATACTAGGATTTAGGGGAACCATGGCTTAGGATTTAGTTGTTGTTTTAAATGTATTAGATGAGGGATTGCATTTAATCGTCGCATATAATGGCTTTTGATTGTTTGAGTTGACGCAACCAATCAATTGTATGGATTTCCTAGACCTAGATCGAAAGATTGGAATAGGTAGACCTGCGACGAACTTTGGGATGGATTAGCTAGAGCGAAAGTTTGTTAGTTTTATCCTAGGGTGAATAGCAGACCGAAAGGACCTTTTCACTACCCCTTTCCGGACTTTAATACATCCTTAACTCCCTTCTTCCACCTTAAGCCATGGGGAACCGAATATCCTAGCGTTTTCTCTACTTTGGTTGACCGTTTTGTTTCTTCTTTGTTTGTTCTTCTCTTAGATCTTAGACTATAAACAATTATAAAACCCCCCATTTTTGTTACCTAGCAAACTTATTAGGACTTTTAGAGTTCCCTTATCCCTGTGGATTCGATACTCAACTGCCTCTACTGCATTAGTTTGGGACCAGTTGGTTTATTTTTGATAGGGTTGGGACAACCGTGTTAAATTTTGGCGCCGTTGCCGGGGAGACGGTGTAATTTTATTTGTTCCTTTTAGTTTGTTTTAGTCTCAGGTAAGCAATTTCTTGAGACTGTTCTCATATTTCTCTCTAGTGTTGTAAGTATTTTCAGGTACTTCGCACCAGAGAGGTTGGTAGATATCCATCTGTGTCCAAATGCCTACTTTTGCAAGCCATTCTAATCCTAATGTTCAATCACTCCCCACCGTATCTCTGCTTCCTACAGCAAGTGAGGGTACCTGTTCTATCCATCCTTCGTTCTATCAGTTGATAGAACGGAATTTGTTCAAAGGAGAGGTAAATGAGGATCCAGCGAAACACCTTGAGACATTTACCGATTACTGTTCCACAGTACCATTAGCTCCTGGTGTTACACACGAAAGGATCAAGGAATTCCTCTTCTTTTTTCCTTGACCGAGGATGCAAAAGATTGGTTGAGGGATCTAGACAAAGAGAGTTCCGGAATAACAGACTGGATCTCTTTGGCATTGACTTTCTACCGGAAGTACTTTCCCCCTCAGAAAGCTAACGCATTAAGGGCTCAAATAACCAACTTCACCCAAAGGGATACCGAAGACCTGAATGCTGCATGGGGTAGATTCAAAAAGTTGGTCCGTTCAATTCCGCATCACGGGTTTGAACGGTGGTTCCTATATAGTAAATTCTACAATGGTTTGTCCTATTCAAAAAGGGCGTTCCTAGATTCAGCTGCACAAGGACGATTTTTGGTGAATGTAGCAGATGACAAGGGGTGGCAATTGATTGATAATATAGCCACCCATGAGGCCCAATACGAAAACCAGCGGGAGAATCGGAGGTTAAAGTTGCTTGTGAGAACCATGATGTTAGTGAACCAAACCGAGTTCACCTCATTGAAGAAGACACTTGTGGTAGGTGGCAAAAAAGAGCATGATCCTGTCACATGTTTAGCTGATTCGGCAAGGGTGCTGGCTTACAAACAATTTAAGCTAGACGGCTCCTTTTCCGAGATGTATGCCGAACTTGAGAAGGCTAAGATTGTTGCTTTCACGGATGATCAACCGTCAGTTAATCAACCAAGTGAAATTAGTTAGGAAATCGCCTATCAACATGAACCGGTCGATTCACTGATTTTTGAGGAAGAATGGGAAGGCGTCGCAAGTTGGAGGAGCGGGCGCCCTTATAATAATCAAGAGGCTGAGTTAGAAGTTGTGCCTAGTAAGCTGAACAAAGAGCAGCCCACAAAAAATCAACAAACTGCTCAACTGACGCGATCGAACGGAAATTCCCTCGATCGAGTTCCAGAAATCACTCGATCGAAAGAATTTTTGCTGGTAAACCCTCGATCGATTAACCACTTTACTCGATCGACTGAACCTATTTTGGAGGGCTCACGATCGAGCGAAATACAGCCTCGATTAAGTAACTTTGAACAAGAAATCACTCGATCGAGTAAAAGCCTAACTCGATCGAGTGAATCCGCCTTCGATACAGAAGGTCATGCTATCAAATCTAAAGGGGCACCCTCCCCTGCTGCGGGGGAGCCACGGGCTGACACGGAGAAAAAGAAAGCTGGAAATGCCATCCCTATGGTAAAAATTCCCTATCCTGGAAGACTAAAGGATGCGAAACTTGAGAAGTAATTCCATAAGTTCATCGAGATAATAAAAAACATCCAGGTATCAATCCCTTTTGCTGAGGTAATCACCCAAATTCCTCCTTACGCTAAATTCATGAAAGACATTTTATCGCGTAAGAAGGAACTTGGGGAGGTTGCCACTGTTGCTTTTATGACCAAGTCAAGCAGTTTTCTTCTTGGTAATTCTCCCCCTAAACAGAAATACCTAGGGATATTTTCCTTCACATGTCCCATAGGAAGTGAAACCAGAGATAAAGCCCTATGTGATCTTGGGGCTAGCGTCAGTGTTATGCCGTTTTCTGTATTCCGTAAACTCAACTTAGGTCGCCTAAAGGAAACTTACATTACCTTGCAAATGGCAGATAGGTCAGCTAAGACACCTTTAGGTATCTTAGAGGACGTACCTGTTAGAGTAGGTAAGGTTTTCATTCCGGTAGACTTTTTTGTTTTAGACATAGCTAAAGACACCCGCACACCAATCATCTTAGGAAGACCTTTCTTATGCACTGTTGAGGCATTCATAGATGTTAGACACGGGTGTTGGACCCTGTCAGTAGGGGATGACATAGCTTCCTTTAGTTTGGCTAAGACACTTTCTAGGCCCATGATAGAGGATACGTGCTAGTCTGTTGATTTTTTGATTATTTTAGCAGTGAGACTTGGACAGATTCCTTGACTGACGCACCATCACTACTAAAAAAGTCCCTTACTACATCGGTCAATGCACATAGGATTTTTCAAACAACCGATGTAGTAATAATGGACATCGGTTTTTTTAAAAAATCCGATGTCCTTCTGGAGCTATTTACATCGGTTGTTTGTGACAACCCATGTCCTTTGGTGATGGTACTAATACACATATGTTGTTTTGTAAAACCGATGTCCATTAGTTAGTTATTAACATCGGATTTCCGATAAATCCCATGTCTATGCATTTAAAAATTTGAAGTAAGAACTCAAGCCTTGCTTTGAACTCGCGTTATAATAATATCAAAACTAAAAACTCTTATTTTTTTCAATCAGTCAATATCAAAACCCCTCTCATCACTATCCATATATCTGATCTCATCTCCATCAGAGTGACTGATTCTTCGTTCTCCATCACAATTTGTGCTCATCTTAATCACAATCATTCCGTGCTTCATTCGTTCATCAACCAGGCCAGCATCTATCATTCTTTCTTCAACATCAAACATCACCATCTTCATCATTATTAGGTATGTTTGTTGTTAGTGTTTTAATTTTAGGATTAATTTTGATTATTTAACTGAAATTTGTAATTTTATTTGTCCTATAGCTATAATTGAAGAATGTTTTAGGGTTTGATGATAAAATTGGGGGTTTCGATAATACTGTGTTAATTAGTGGGGGATTTGCTAATACGGCTTAAAACGACTGTACGCATCCGTTTTTATTAAAACTTTAAATTTTTTGTTAATATCGTGTTCATCAATGGTGTTTTGCTAATTTTATTTTACCGATCAATTTAGGGTTTCTTAATAAATTGGGGGTTTTGCTAATATCTTGTTTAGTTAGTAATTGTCGTATTGTTTATTTGTTTGTGTGATTATTCTCTTGTACAAAATAGAAATACATATCAATGGGTATTCGTTTTATACTAAGGATGAAGACGATAGAAGTACTATGCAAAATAGTGGAGTAGCTTTGATGGCTATGTCAATGAGTGTTGCTAGTGCTAAAGATAATAGACCTGCGTATGATGCTCAGCCATATTTTGGGGTCATTAAAGAAATTTGGGAGCTAGACTATGTTCAGTTTAGGATACCTGTTTTTCGATGTATGTGGGTTGATCATAATAGGGGTGTTCGAGTTGATGAGATGGGATTCACGTTGGTAGATTTATCACGTGAAGGATACAAAACAGAGCCATTCATTATGGCTAATCAGGCAAGACAAATCTTTTATGTTAAAGATCCAGCGGATGAAAAGTGGTCGATTGTTCTTCATGGTAAGAAGAAATTTGTGGGTAAGGAAGTCATGGATGAAGTTGATGACGAACTGCCTCCTTTTTCTTCTGGATTGCCTCCTTCTACGCCTACTGAAAACTTAGATGACTTTTATCTATGAGATGATCATGAAGAAGGGACTTTTGTTGATGATTAGCTAGCTATTTATCTTTAGAATCTTTAATACTCGTGCTTATGTTTTTTTATGTTATCTTTAAAGACAATATGTAGTTTCCTTAATTTTCTTAATACAACCAGAATTTTCTCATCATTTAATTTTCTCATCAACCAGAATACTCGTCACTACTGTATGTATTCTTTATTTAGAATATATGGCTATGTATTGAAAATAAATAGCACAGCATGTAAGATTTCATGCCCTCTGTTCCTTTTAACTTATATATTGATGCATATGTTTATTTGTGCTACCTCCTCTGATCCCTTACCATATATTTTGATGCAGGTCATCATGTCTTCAGTACCATCTACTTCAGCTGTTGACAGAAAGAACAAAAGCGTAGTGCTTATGAAGCACTTGACAGTGTTACGTGATCAAGGTACGAAGCTGACAGTAGATTTTGATAGTGATGGTCAGCCAATTGGAAAGAATGGTGCTAAGTACACGAGCTATGTTGGTCTACTTGCACGCGCGAAAGTGCCAATTGATATTCCTACATGGAAGGATGTTGGAGAGGATCTGAAGGCGAAGATTTGGGATGATGTTTTGGTAAGATCAGTCTATAAAAAACTGCCTTCTTATATTTCTACAAATACCTAAATAAACTGACTGGCCGCTGTGATAATTATTTACCATTTCCTATTTGCTTGTAGACGATTTTTGACGTTCCACAGTCAAAGAAGAAGCAAGTTCTCAGCATTGCAAATACTACATGGGCGAACTTTAAGTCAAAGTTGACTTCGTTGTACGTGTACAGAAAACTTGGTAAAGGTCGAAAACTGCCTGTTGAGACTGATTCGTTGAAGAAGTATCCTTACCTTAAATCTGAGGTATGGAAGAGGTTTAAAGAGTCGCGTATGACACCAGAATTTCAGGTGAGTATACTTAGTGAACATTGATTGTACATATATTTTAGTTTTTAAAGAAACAATATAAAATTATCTTAATTAAGTACTCACTGTTAATTACTACTGACCTTTAATTTTTAGGTTGTCAGTAAGACAGCTGCTGAGAGGCAGATGATGAACAAGTATCCCCACAGAATGTCTCGTGGAGGATACCGGAAAACAAGACAGATCTTGGAACAAAAACTGAAATAGAAAGAAAACGAAAAAAAAGAGAAGGGCAACGACGACCCATCGGGAGAAGCTAGTGAAACCGTAACGGAGATAAGACGAGGTGATTTATGGATAGAGGGCAGAGTAGGCAAAAATGGAGAATGTCTAAATTTGGAGACTAAAAACAAAATTGAAGACATAGTGAGTACTGCTTGAAGTTTATTGTTGTTTATTGTTGTTGGTAACCCTTTTGGATACTGCCTGAAATTTATTGTTGTTGCTAACCGTTTTTCATATAGAATTTGATGAAGGAAATGGTTGCAAAAAGAGCATTTGTACCCAGCAGAAAAGTTGATGAATTAACAAAGGCACTAGGAACTGATGAACATTACGGTCGTGTAAGAGGTGTTGGGGGTCGAGTGCGGCATAGGCAGTACTTTGGCAAGAGGAAGAATCATGAAGCAGGAAAAAGTGAGGGAGTACTTTCAGAGGATGTTTTGGAGAAACTTACCCAGCAGATCACAGAAAAGGTTAGGGCAGAGGTTTATAGAGACATGGAACTGATGGCGGACAAACGGAATAATGAGAATGTCAGTTATTCTGCTCATAATGAAAAAGTTGCTGAGGTCGAGAAGAATTGCAACAGTGGGCTTGATAGTCATCATATTCCTGACCCATTTGATGAGTTACCTGAGCAGGTAAATAAATCTAATCAGTTTATAAGATTATTTGTACTGATAAGGAGTGTGTGTAATGCTGCCTTTTTGTTATTAGTTAGGGTTTAGAATGCGAGCTAGCTGTGTAAGATACTGATTTGAAGAAGGTGGCACTTGGACGGTATTCAAGACTACAACTCAGGCATCAGTATGTCACGGTCAACCACTCGCAGCAGATACGTTAAGAGTATGCATTTACGTTATCATGGAAGGTATGGATGACGCACCATTATCTATACCTACTGCTGAGTTTGTTACTGTTGGTGATGCAACGGGTTCATTTGTTGTTTGGCCGAAAAATCTAATCAGTTTGCGCTGCTTGAAGGTATGAAACTACAAATAAGATGAACCTTTTTTATGCAGGAACCCAACTGATGATCCTTTTTTTCTGCAGGAACCTTAGAAAAAGCGTGAGTTAGAGACAGGGGAAAAGTCCGCCGCGAACATGAAATGCAAGAAGCGCAAGACAATTGAGAGTCCTAATAACGACAACGTAGAAAGTGGTAGAAGTATTAAAAAAAATGAGTCAGTGGCCAGATCAAACAATACTTTGAAAACACTTTTGCACCAAAAAGTTGATTCAAGACGCTTACTGTCCAGGGTCATTGGTGTGATGGGCAGTACTCAGGTAACAGATGTGTTTTTGACCGAGAATGTCCTAGGATCGAAGCGAAAGGTACGCCTTTTAAAGGACAACATTACAGCACTTTTGAATATGGGAAAGCTCTCCCTTCAAGTCATTCAGACTTTTTTTGGGTGATTATTGAATCCGGATCCTAGTTTGAAGTAATTGACATGATTTACATCCTGCTTATATATACTTGTACGTTTATTGTAACAGGTATCTGAGTACCATCTCTGACACAAAGACATATGGCTTCATTTGTCCGGAATTGACTTCACTATTAGGCCATGAATCACAACAAACAACGTATATTTCTGATGGGTTTTATTAGTTGCTCATAAACTAATTTTAGTCATACTAACATAACCTAGTAATTAACATCTTAATATACTAGTTAAAATGATCTTATGCATGCTAAATATTGCGGAAATAAGGAGATATTGAACCCTTACAAACGGTAATGGCAAAGATGATCCTCCAAGTACCCAAATTAGAATACCTCCTTTGGATGCACCAAGACAACCCTTAATCAACCGAGATCTTGAACAAGCTAGCACAAAATCGGTTTTCCTTAAACTATTCTAATCTCTCTAATTAGAATAATATTTTAATACTAATATTATATCACTTATATAACTAGTATTGTATTATCTTATAATATTTATTTAGAGGTTTTGGTGTTCTATTTTCTCACCCTTAGAAAATAACACAAGCATAAGCATTAGAATGAAAGGAGGCTAGGGTTTAATTTTACTATGTGAACAACTCACATAATATATAGAGGGGTGGTGTGTTTGCCGTGAACAAGGCATAGGGAAGAGGTGAGGAGAGCACATTGAGCTTACCCATGAACTAGAGTGGCTCTAGGGTGATTAAAGTCTAAACACCTTTAATCATGATGTTGGAGTTATTAAATAACTCTTAATGCTACTCCTTATTACCCTCCCAAAACCGGTACACCATACACTAATATGGACCTTATTTTACAATTTTTATCAACTTTATAATTTCATGTTTTGTGACATACAATATGTCACAACATTATAAAACAATAATTGCTTTTAATTTAATCATACATATTTATCAAATAAATATTATTCATAAATTAATAAATCTCATTTATCAAGTTGACAAGTAATTCGAAATTACTAAATGTAAAATGGTCATTTATAATGATCGTCACCACGATTTACAACTTTTGTAATAATTATAACCCAATTCATTCTAATAACGATATAATAAAATATCGTTTAATGTTTAACAATTGACACGTTTCAATTTTAAACATAAATCTTACATTAGATTTAACCTCTGATTTCCCGATATACGGGTTTAAGGAATATGATCAGATCGTATCAATATACATTTGATCACTTTATCGATTAAGGGAATTGTCCTAAAGGTGTGACCTAAAGGGATCAACTGACCACCACCGTCATACGACAGTAATGTCAAACTCTAGCTAGCCAATCATTACCGATTAATGTTGGTCAGTTGACTAATATAAAATCGTATCATCCCTTGCGCATTCTCGTTATGAGATTTAATTACGTGATCGCACTATTGTTGAGGACACATTTCCCAACAATCTCCCACTTGTCCTCGACAAGTGTGCGTCACCAATTCTCTTGTCCTATTACAATCTCCCACTCAATGCAAGATGTCTCTCTGAGGCCGTACTTGCATTTGATCATATCATGAGTGGTTTCCTCGATCAGGAGAATAACTGTTTGACCGGGATTATCTACCATAGATACCTTCCGAGCGTGGCCACGTATTTTCAGTTAACTTCTCCTCGAGTGGCCTTAAGATTTGAACAACCCTGACAAGGGGTGGACAATTTCTATCGCACTACTTCCTTCAACTAGTCACAGTTAGTCACAACCCAAAACAATCCCATTTGACTCCAGTTACGAAAAGTCGTAGAGAATGAATCAAGGTTATGGCAGAACTGTACCATCTTGGGAGAGCAGTCTTTAGTCTAAGAATTGACTCACAAGAATACTATAGCAGCTCTCGCCACGACCCGGCTATAAAATTTCCAGAACTCTATAAGCGGTCACATTGCCCGACAGAGTGTCTCTTACAGTCTGCCTATGTGATCGACTAGTCATCACATATGACTCTATGGCACTTGAACTTGCCATCAATCGCCTCACACTCTAGTCGCTTTGAGAGGTCACCTCATGTAAGCGGCTAGGGGCCATACTAAGTCAATCCAGTTCACTTATGGGGTTCAATATTGTCTCTTACAACCCATTTGGATACTGACAAAGTATCTTTTACTTTGAGTTAATTATAACTCAAATGATGTTGTCATGCAACAATATTCAACACTATTACATTGCATTTTGATGCACAATCATCTATTTGTATTAGTGTTTTGCGAATAACCTTTATTCATGATTTCAAAACTTACAAATTTTGGTCTCCTTCATTCTCATATTATCCCGTATAATATGATTCTATTTGAGTACATATCTAGAACTCTTTCTAGATTTTGAGTTTCCTTTTCGGAGGAAAGCTCCCACTGTTATCTCATAACTTGTGACGTATCGATATACTGGAGGGATTAAAAATCACTCTCTATAGTCACTTATGTACTGAAATCTATATTGTAGTCTATTTTTTGATTTCATCATTCTAATAATTTTCACTCATCTTGGCTATTTGATAATGGTTTCATTCATCGTGATGAATAATGTATCCAACCATTCTAACTTCTGGTGGGCGACCTTTTATTATCCATATAATAAACCTTCCCATTAAAACTCCATCATCATATGATAAAATATTTTGTTCATCTAAATTGAGTACCTCTTATTCTTTACTCTTAAAGAATCACCCATTCTCTCAAAATGGTAGGTTTTAATTCTTTGATGAATATCGCTCCCACTAAAATCAATATCTCTCGATATCTTAAATGAACCTTTCATTTCTCGCATGTTAAACTATTACTTGAATCATTATCACTATCACTATCCCTATAGTGATCTGTTTCCATTCAATCAATCATTACCTTCTTATCATGTCTTCGTTTCCTCGAGACGAAAATGACATGATAATTTCTTTATAACTACATTGAGAGGTTTGAGATGATTTCTTCTCTTTTATCTTATAAACTTAGAAAAATCATTTATTAAGGAATCGTTTTCCTTCCGATTTCATACGGGGTTTCATGTTTCCTCTCTATGAAACAATGAACATAAAGAACCTTTCTTCGAGTGTCCTCCCGTAGTTTCTTTAGTGTCCTCTCGTAGTTTCTTCAAATCATTTAGGGCTCTTCTCAAGACTCCCATATAGGAATCTTCTCTAAGATCCTTTATTTTCATCATTGGTGAGCGAAATATTTTCTCCCACTCTATCCTTGTAACAATAACCTTTATTCGTATAGGGATAGCTATTTCGAGTAACCAATATATATGAATGTTTGAAGTTTTATAGGTGTGATGAATACATTCTCATTTTCACTTAAAATGAAAATCTTATAATGAACTAATATTGTCTCATTTTGATTGAAAGTATCTCATGGGGTGTAGTTCTCCGTTTCAATCAACTCTTTGATTATATTATACTTGATCGTATCAATATTTATTGCGTGATTAGATCACTATTATTCATGTTTTAACAAGGCATGAAATTTATTTGATAAATCAAAACATTGATTAAGAACAAAAGTAGTGACTCGGGTTGAAAACCAAGTCACCAATATCCAAAATTACAACCATTGTCTTAGGATTTTAATCCTTGTCTTACAAGAAAATAAATTGTTCCATAAATAAAATGCAAATAATGATAGAAGACGATATGAAAATTAGAGGCTAGCTCTTCAAGTCTTCGATCAATTTGGATGCTACCATAGCCATCCAAGTAAGGAACTTTATGCTTCCTTTTCCTTGCCCTTATCTTTATAAGATGCCCCTTTAAAACAATTTTAAAAGGGGTGATAGTCAACAACTTGTATCGCCATACAAAAGTTAACAAAAGAACATGAAAGTAAACGAGAATTATTTCCTACGGCGGTTGCCTTCCCAATTTTGAGATCGCTTAAGTACTTGGGGCAATTACGCTTCCAATGACCGATCCTCGTGCAATAGTGGCACTTGTCTTTGGATTTCGAAGACGAGGTGGAAGCGCCTTCCGAAAAGGTCTTTTCTTTGGTCGCCTTGGGCTTGAACGTTTTCTTGCCCTTGCCTTTAGAGGTATTCCTCTTGAAGCTCGTTTTCCCTTTCTTTTCGATGTTCAAAACATCCTTGGTGGAACTTTCATGAAGTCCCATGTCCCTTTCGGCTTGGACTAGCATCTTATGCAACTCGTCCAACGTGGTCTCTTGGTTTCGCATATTAAAATTCACCCGGAATTGAGCATACGCCTTAACCTTATTGAGCGAGTGAAGAACTCGGTCAATAATTAGAGAGTCGGGAACATCAACATTTTGAGCTTTTAGAGTCTCCGCGAGCTCAACGAGTTTGAGCACATGAGGGCTTATCTTTTGCCCTTCCTTAAATGTAATGTCAAAGAAGGCGGAAGCCGCCTCATATTGAATCACCCTTGGAGTTTGCGAAAACATGGTCGCAAGCTTGGTGTAGATTTCATACGATGTGGTCAACTTAATCATACTCCTTTGGAGATCCGGCTCCATGGAGAAGATGAGCACATTTTTAAGAGCGGAGGACTCTTTCATGTAGGCTTCATAGGCCTCACGAGTTCCGACCGCGGAACGAGCGGTTGGAGCGGGAGGAGCGGCTTCGGATAGGTAACGACTCTTATCGTCACCTTGAGCGGCCAAAAGCAATTGCGCATCCCAATGCTTAAAATTGGAACCATGCTTATCGAGTTTACAACGATCCATAAAGGATCGAAGCCATGATACGTTAGTGAGAGGTGGAGCGTTGGTTGCCATTTGATGTCGTTGAAAATTAAACTACAATAATAAAAGGAAAAACAACATCATTTTAAAATTCGTAATTTAAACTAGAACTTTAACAAGTTTAGTTATATATTTACTTAATGATCTCTTACCCAATTAAGTAAACAATCCCGAGACCCAAACCCATACTAATCCGGGCACGGTGTAGCCGATTCAACCAGTATCGGTATAATTTGGTGGATTAACCCTTTAATCGGTTCTACTCTTAGAACTCTCGGTCGACAATTCTCTTAAAATTATCTTTAGCCCGAACTTATTGCAACTACGGTTACGAATACTTTCACTAGTAGAAAAATAGCTTTTTGCGGCTATTTATTTGAGGCGTTTTATCTCAATAGCAGCAAATAGTTTTTTTAAAAATTAAAATTATATAACGATTTGAGGCGTTTTTTGGAAAAACGCCTCAAAAACCCTTTTTGCGGCGTTTATTGTAGAAACGCAGCAAATGTGTGATACAGTAGAAAGAATAAAATTAATAAACCTCCATCCTCTCGCGTCTTTATACATTCGAATATTTCTTTTAATTTCACAGTGTTTACAAACCGCAAAAACTCGCCCTTCTTACCCACAAGGCCACAACCACCGCGTGCCCTTCTTACCCACAACCACCGCGTGCTCCACCACCACGGCGTGCCCCACCACCACTGCGTCACCTCGCCTTCTGTTGTTGATATTAGGTATGTAAATTTGGTGTTCATTGTTTATGTTTAGGGTTAAATTCAGTGTTGTTATTGTTAGGGTTTATATTTATTTTCGATTAATTGGAGTGTTTATTTTCGAAATACAGTATAATTCGATTAATTTTTAGGGTTTAAGCTTTTCTGATTGGGAAACTTTGAAATATCGGGTCTGATAGGGCTTTGCGAGAATGTGGTTTTGTCTGAACATTAGAGTAAGGATGCTATATATCAACCTCTTCTTTGAATGCGCGGTTAGCCAGGTAAATTAAGTTAAAGGGGAGATACGAGAAAAGTAATAAAGGGGTGGAGTGCTATGAAGGAAGTTGATCGAGTCATTGATTACTCTGAACTAATATTTTGCTACAAATATTTTGCTAAACTGCGCTCATACCTCTCGTAAGGGTATGACGCTTGATGGCAATCGGCTCACTGACTTGCTTGATGAATGTATATTTTCTCTTAATTACAATTGTTAATTTGATGCCTTGTGATTTCCCCTTTTTTGCTTATTAATAAGGTCTATGTTGTTTATCAGTGGGTCAGCTGATACGACTTGAACAGGTTATCAGTATCGAAGAATTTGTTGACATACCTGCCTGAAACTCTCGGCAGTCTTAGAAAAGTCGGTATCTTGATCATATAGAATACCAATTTTTTCTGTTTTTAATTCTTTTACATTATAAGTCTTATATGTTTTACAGATATAGTACCTTCTCCGTCTTATTCCGAGTTACTTTAACCACCCTGATGCCTGCACTACATTTTTCGCAGTTAAAGTTTCTAAATGCATCAAATAACAAAATAAGGTTTCTTCCAGAATCTATTGGAAGTTGTTTTTCACTTGAGGAACTACAAGCAAATGGTATTTCTAGAGTGTATGTCCTTTTTATTCTCCTTTCAATTATCTGCATGCAATCTTTATTCTGTTTTTTTCCTGGTGGATGTTTGTTTTAGATGTACGCAACCTTACCTCTCACCCGTTACTCGTCCCGTACTGTCTTGGAGTAACTAGTACTGCAACATAATCGATCTTGTGGATCAATGTGGTCAAATTCACGCAGCCTTACCCGTCCCGTGTCGATACAACGTTTGCATCATTGAACTGATGATTACTTCACAATGTTCACATAATTAGTGCACCTTATTTAAATTAGTTGCCCTTAATTGAATAATTGTTTCATTAATGATTACCAGTTGACTGATGATTACTTGATTTGGTTTACTTTCGTTTCAGCTTTATTTTCTTGTTTGACATTTTTAGGCTGTTGCATTTAACAGCTGGAACTATTCAAAATCTTATTTAAGACCGTCTTAATCGATATTAATTGGATTATTAATTTTAAAAATACAAAATATGTTGCTTGTGACGGACAGTGTGTCTCACAATAAAAGTTGGTGAGTGTAGTTACATATTGTCAGAGTAGCATTATCCATCTTAAGCATGTGACGGATAATGTTCGTCTTCAATGAGAATTTGTTTTAAAAATGGTATTGCCAATATTGTTTATATCGTATTATCGTCTATCGACAATCCAGTTTCTGGCTTTTATATGGTACATGGCAGCATTATCTGAAATTCTAAAAAGGACCTTGTTCCTCGTCCATTTTCCGTTGGCAGATAATTTTATCGATGATCTTCCTGCATCAATTTGTAATCTTATTCATTTGAAGTTACTTTGCTTGGATAACAACAATGTGAAACAGGTAATTGTAACTTTCCTTGGCTATTTCTGCACTACACGAGTGACGAGTACACAGACAGTTCGAAACAGTTTGGACCATCCGGTTATCTCAAGAGACTTATTCCTTAACCATACTATATTTGCTCTATGAGTGCTGGTTGGCTCTTGTCTGCGTATGCTGGCCTTGATATCTTCCAGTACCAAAACATCTTTCCTTTTTTGGCATAAATATGCCATGCTCTTCTCTGCAGTTGTTCCTTTGGTGCCATATACGAATATTGCACCCAACACCACTGCTGTCTGAATCCCTTGCTACATTTTGGTACCTGATCTTGCTGCACACCAGTTTCAGAGTATACTATAAAGCTCTTCCGCTCACGATTTTCTACGTAATTCTGATCCATGGTGTGCTTTCAGGAGATACCAGAGACAATAGAGCTATTATTTCGTTTGATTCTTATGCCAATGAAGACTCTAGGAAATTTGAAGCAAGAGAACTCAATCAAGGCAGTATAGCAGGTAAGCTTTTATATTGGTGCTATTTATACTTAGGTGTATCTCTCAAGTCTCAAGTGTCCATCAAAATTGGTGCATATATACTTTCAAAAGCAAGGACCCAAAAAATGATTCTATAGTCTTGCCAATCTACTTGCTTCTCTTACCTATTTTACCCCTGCCCTTGTCAATTGCCTTCCCTCACATGTCGGAAATATATGTGAGCTATCTCAGAAATTGGAGGAAGTATGTTTCTTTTGCATGAAAAATATGTGTAGAGATGTAAGCTGTAATGATACCTTATTTTAATATATTTTTTATATTTATATATAGGTATTCGGAAAGCCAGCGAGCCAATTTATTTGAGTAGTGATGATGATGATGACAACAATAGTAAGATAAAGAAGCTGAATAGTACAAAGTACTTGGCGGATGAAATAGAGACAGCAGAATGGTAGTGCTTGGGTCTGGCTGGACGGGGCCTTACTGTAGGAATGAATTTATGGCTTTGAAGTGTTAGGAAGATGGCCTGGTAATCGGAAGAAGCCACTATTTTATACTCCATTGCTTATATTCCAGTCTTCAGTGGACCAGAGAAGTGTTTTGCACCTGTGTAATGAGATATTTGTTTAAACATTTGTTTATACCAAGATGTTCCTTGTAAGTTTAAATAACTGTGTATTACAAACGCATGACATTTTAATTGTCTTATGGAAAAATATATTTGAGAATTATTCTATTTGAGAATTATTCTATTTAAATCATGTTTGTTTTTGATGCTTTTTATTAAAAAAAAAAAAAAAAAAAAAAAAAGATTTTTTTTTTTTTTTTTTTTTTACTATTTGCTGCGTTTTTTTAAAAAAACGCCGCAAATAAACAACCTCATTTGCTGCGTTTTTTTCAAAAAACGCCTCAAATAGTCCTTTATTTGTTGCGTTTTAAAAACGCCGCAAATAGCATTCCTATTTGCGGCCCCCTTATTTGCTTCTACACCAAAAACGCCGCCAATGGCCACTTTTTAGACGCCGCAAAAAGCTATTTTTCTACTAGTGTTTCGTTGAGATCAACCAAATTTCAAGGTGTAATCTTATTACCCCACTTACCCAACGTGACAATTTTAGTACCCCGGTGTAGCCGAGCCTACGTTTTTGTGAAGAAGGGATTCATGGGTCCATACTCTTTGGTAAGGCTAAGTCTCAATATTTATATGTAAGAGATCTAGTCAAATTATTATCTATCTCCGTTTAAGTGAACTAAGTCGGTGAATTATCGATAAAATAAAAGACTAGGTCGACTAGGTCGAAACATGCATGATACGATGTATGACGATTTGGCTATGCATGCAAACATATAAAAAGCAAAAATAAAAGCATAAATAAACCCTAGTATGACCTTTCCTAGAAAAGAAATAATAAAAGTACAAATTCGGAAACCAACTCCTTTGGTCCCTTGAACTTCACGCGGCACGCACTTCGAGGTAAACACCGTCTTGATCGGAACTCCTTTCCGAATGGCACCGTCTTCAAGGAACTCCGGATTTTACAAATATTAAAACTTTTCTACTCTACTTTATACATTATAAAATAGAAATAAATTACAATTGGGTGATATGAGATCACAAAATTACAACCCAATCGGTAACCCCTTACATTACGGGAAACACCGATTTAAAAACTAAGGCCATACTAAGTAAATTACATAATTCCCAAAAATTACGTAAAATAAATCATGACATTCATAATATAAAATATGCAATGCTTATATAAATATGAATTAACATGCAAACCCTAAGCCAAATCGTCCTATTTAAAACACTTATTTAAATAGTTATCGTAAACCTCGGTTTATGGAATCGCGTGTTTTAACAGTTAACAACACTATGCATTATATGAAACGGTTTTCATCCTTAAGTTAATCATCCCAGCTCTTATAGGATTCAAAATTTAGTCTTACTCAAACTTTGAACATGACTTAACTTAATATATTTCAATATTGATCGGTATTACTCGGTTTTACGGGAAAAATAATATAAAAATCCAAAAGAGTCATTTAAAATTTCGAAAATTCAAATTCAAATTTTGAAAAAACCAGAATGTTCTTAAAATTTTCAGAATATTAAAATATTAGTATTAATACAGTTTTAACATTATTTCGTAAATAAGACGTAAAACGAGCATTTTAAGTCGGAAAATTCAATAATTAACTTCATAAATGCAAATTAAATACTAATAATATTTTTATACCTTCCAAAACATTTTAAGAACCCAAGATGGACAGAAAATTAAATGGCACATTGCCCCATAGCCGAAATTTTAAATGCATGACTCCTTTTATTTAATTTTAAATGCTACTTTTAACAAATCAAAATTAAATCAAATCAAATCAAATCTGAAACTTTTGGCTCCCAAGATAATTTTCATGATGAACATATCATATATGACTAATATGGGTTACATTTTTTTCGGCCATTTTAACAACATTTGCAAATTTTAACGATTTACGTCATATATCGTACAATTTTAACCTTTAAAATTATTTCTCAAGCATAAAATAAGATAAAATTCTCGAAAATTTTATACATGCTGGAAATAATATATATGACATCGTCTTAAAGTTTTATGGCCAAATTCCAACTTAAACTATTAAAGTCGAAATTATGTCAGTAATTACCCGATTTTTACATTAAAAATCTAGAATATTGCAATATTTGAGATAAATTTCTGGAAAATTCAACATAAATTTTAAATATTGCATGTGACATCCTCATAAATTTTTATAGTCAAATTCATTAAATAACTATTTTAACCCATTTTTATTCATCTTATTGCATTTTAACACTTAAAATTCATATCTCACGATTTATAAGTCCATAATTTACGAAAAAACATATTCATATTATAGAAAATACATGTGATAACATACTGAAAAATCTCGGCCGAAAGATGATTTTAGCTATTTTTCCCAAAATAAACGATTTTAACCATTAAAACTTTATAAAATCCGAGATTTAATATACCATTCATCAATATACATGCAAAATATATTCCAAATATTCTAAAAAATTTTAGAAAACAGTAGGTAAACATGCTAAATTAATTCGTGCATATCATATATCAAACGAAAATTCAAATTTTATTTTGTTATCACTATAACTCCGTAAAAATGTAAACGGAAAGCATGCAAACAACCTATTGCTCTGATACCAATTGATGGGTTTTATTAGTTGCTCATAAACTAATTTTAGTCATACTAACATAACCTAGTAATTAACATTTTAATATACTAGTTAAAATGATCTTATGCATGCTAAATATTGCGGAAATAAGGAGATATTGAACCCTTACAAACGGTCCAAGAGAATGGCAAAGATGATCCTCCAAGTACCCAAATTAGAATACCTCCTTTGGATGCACCAAGACAACCCTTAATCAACCGAGATCTTGAACAAGCTAGCACAAAATCGGTTTTCCTTAAACTATTCTAATCTCTCTAATTAGAATAATATTTTAATACTAATATTATATCACTTATATAACTAGTATTGTATTATCTTATAATATTTATTTAGAGGTTTTGGTATTCTATTTTCTCACCCTTAGAAAATAACACAAGCATAAGCATTAGAATGAAAGGAGGCTAGGGTTTAATTTTACTATGTGAACAACTCACATAATATATAGAGGGGTGGTGTGTTTGCCGTGAACAAGGCATAGGGAAGAGGTGAGGAGAGCACATTGAGCTTACTCATGAACTAGGGTGGCTCTAGGGTGATTAAAGTCTAAACACCTTTAATCATGTTGTTGGAGTTATTAAATAACTCTTAATGCTACTCCTTATTACCCTCCCAAAACCGGTACACCATACACTAATATGGACCTCATTTTACAATTTTTCTCAACTTTATAATTTCATGTTTTGTGACATATAATATGTCAGAACATTATAAAACAACAATTGTTTTTAATTTAATCATACATATTTATCAAATAAATATTATTCATAAATTAATAAATCTCATTTATCAAGTTGACAAGTAATTCGAAATTACTAAATGTAAAATGGTCATTTATAATGATCGTCACCACGATTTACATCTTTTGTAATAATTATAACCCAATTCATTCTATGTAACAACCCGACCCGCCACCGTCGTAACACAAACTCAATAAGATGAGTGTGAACTTTTGGGCCCGTTATTTGTCCTCACTTAAGCCCAAAAGCACAAAGCCTTGTTACTAAGTGGTGGGTGGAAGCTATTATAAACATATTACAAGCCTCACATTCTACTGATGTGGGACAACTTTCTTCTCATACTCTTGGGGTGTTACAAACTCCCCCACTTAAAGAACACAACGTCCTCGTTGTGCCTCAAACTTGACCGCAGCCAAGCCCAGAATCCTCCCCCGCTAGGTTGGTGACCCGGGTACTCCCGACCACAGGCTCACCACACGGTCGCAGGGTCGCTCTGATACCATTAGTAACAACCCGACCCGCCACCGTCGTAACACAAACTCAATAAGATGAGTGTGACCTTTTGGGCCCGTTATTTGTCCTCACTTAAGCCCAAAAGCACAAAGCCTTGTTACTAAGTGGTGGGTGGAAGCTATTATAAACATATCACAAGCCTCACATTCTACTGATGTGGGACAACTTTCTTCTCATACTCTTGGGGTGTTACATTCTAATAACGATATAATAAAATATCGTTTAATGTTTAACAATTGACACGTTTCAATTTTAAACATAAATCTTACATTAAGATTTAACCTCTGATTTCCCGATATACGGGTTTAAGGAATATGATCAGATCGTATCAATATACATTTGATCACTTTATCGATTAAGGGAATTGTCCTAAAGGTGTGACCTAAAGGGATCAACTGACCACCACCGTCATACGACTGTAATGTCAAACTCTAGCTAGCCAATCATTACCGATTAATGTTGGTCAGTTGACTAATATAAAATCGTATCATCCCTTGCGCAATCTCGTTATGAGATTTAATTACGTGATCGCACTATTGTTGAGGACACATTTCCCAACAATTTCTACAAGGATGAAAGACTTGAAGGCCAAAATTTACATCGCTCCCTATTATGCTAAGTAAGTACTCTAATTAAAATATATGCCAAGAGTTTGATTTTTGTATATTATTGTGAACAACTTGTTTATAGGGATCACTGGATGCTCCTTGTAATTGACATCGTTGAGCGTAATCAAATATATTGGTTCGATTCAACGGGAAATACCGTGCCTTCAAAGTTGCGACCTTTCATTAACACGTAAGTTAAACTTATTTATGTGTGTATGTCTATCTGTCTGCGTATGTCTGCGTATGTTTGTGTGGGTCTGTCGGCGTATGTTTATGTGTGTATGTCTGTCTGCGTGCGTACGTCTGTGTGTGCATGTGCCTGTTCCTGTTCTTGTTCCTGCCTGTGTCTGCCTATGCCTGCCTGTGTCTGCCTGTGCCTGTGCCTGCCTGTGTCTGCCTATTCCTCTGTCGGCTTGTGCCTGTCTATGTCTTCCTGTTCCTGTACTAATGCAGAAACTGATGTACAAGTTAAGTCTGTGTGAGTATGTCTGGCCGCGTATGTTTGCGTCTGGTCGCGTATGTCTGCCTGTCCTTTTGCGGAAACTGATTAGATCAGTTGTCTGTATGATGTGTATATGTTGTGCATGTACTAGTGCAAAAAATGATGTACCATTTGTAAGTATCTGTGTGTATATATTATGTCTGGTCTATGTTTGATTTATGTTGTACAATATAGAGCTGTACGAGTATACGGCTACAATGCCGGGCCAAGAAAGAGTACTCAACCCCCGCAATGGCTGAAAGTCAAGGTAAGAATGGTCTGATCATTTATTGGTTTCAGTTTTCCACATGTTTTAGTTAAATACCTGGAAATTACCCAGAATTGCCGAATAATGTTCACTGAAATACTCAGATTTGGCAACTAATAATGTAACTTGCTTTAATTTTTCAACATGTTTTAGTGTGCTCGTCAACCAGGCGATACAGAGTGCGGGTACTACATCATGAGGTACATGCTGGAGACCGTCACTCGTTCTATTGCTACGGCAGCTATCGATGAGGTAATATTATGCGATCGACATCCTACGTGCTCGATTTTGTACTTCAGCTCGTGTAATAGTGTGGTGCGTACGTATTATAAACAACCCGTTATGTGCACTCTTGACAGGTTTTTCAAGACACAACTCCATATTCACAAGAAGAACTTGATGACGTTCGGGACTTGTGGGCAAACTATTTTCTTTACCTCTAGCCGTAGCTATTAGTAATGTATGTAGTTTGATTTCGAAAACATTGGGCGTCTTCTGCACTCTAACAGTATATATATGTATTATTGTACGTATTATGACGAACGACCTTTGTTTGGTTCGTTCTTGAAACAATGTATGACGACGAACGACTTTTGTTGTCGTAATTAGTAATGAAAGGGCTCCGTTTTCGTACAATCCCGGATTTTGGCATTATATTGGCAACAGGAATTTTGATTCCAATTTTTTTTAAACAATACCACATTAAAGGACAGTGGTTGTCAAAAATCTGATGTATACTATGTTGGAGGAAGTGTCCTCGACAATAGTGTGTTGACGAAATTAAAACTCATTTGAATGAAACACAACTGGGAGTGTTACTCTTTTAAAGTCGACTGATCAACATTTATCGATAATGATTGGCTGTCTAGAGTTTGACATTATCGTCATATGATGGTGGTGATCAGTTGATCCCTTAAGGTCATATCTTTAGGGAATTCCGTCTCAATGGAATAATTAATTAATATTGTATTAGATACAAATTAATTAATAACTGGAAGTTTTGGAAATAATTTTATATGACGAATATATTTATAATGGGATTATAATAATGATAGTCAAAGTAATAAAATTGTTTTATTACTCGGTTTTTATTTATTCGTTTGGGAAACGATTAAATTGAGAATAAACACGGTTGATCATAAAATTACAAAGAGTTGACATTACATTTTTATACAATAATAATTTCGAAATTATTAGTGTGATTATTTAAATGTAATAAATTTGTAAATTGTGAATTTTAATAGTTAAAATTGCACAATTAACAAATTGAGTCATGTGTTATGGAACATATGTGACATGTTACAAATTAACACAATTGACAAAGATAAAATGGAGTCCATTTTGCACTCTTTTAACCGTGTAATGTGGGTTAGTGAGGTAGTGTGTTGTTGTGATATTGTAAGACTACTCTTACACATTATGAAAAAAGCTTACATACCTAGCCTTAGGTGTAAGGCATCTTATGAGCTTTTGTGTAAGAGGAAGAAGCCATGCATTGGCCTTATGTGGGTGAGAGGGCCGGCCATGTGCTCACAATTGTGAGCATATTTTGCTCTTAAATACACCACACTACTCACTTGACAAGACAAGAAGTTGATGCTTACACACATACACATACTACAACTTATTCTCTCCATTTTCTTTAGTAAAATAGTTTTCTAAGAAAATTAATTATTTCCAATACTAATTATATTAAGGGTAATATTATTAATATTTCTAGTTTACTAATGCAATTTTTCTAGTAACAAAAATTGTGTTGGTTTGAGATCGGGTCCTTGATACGCACCTTTAGGAGACGATTTTTGTTAGATCGTTTAAGGGTAATTTCGGTGGCTTGAAGACTCAATTAATAGGTGATTATTGAGTATAAACCTTCTAAAACCAATGTAAGGACTATCTCATATTATGATATCATCTTGCATGCATAAGATCCATTTAAGTTTTATGACCTAAACTTAAAGAAACAAAACTCATATTAGATTTGAGTATAAAATCAGGAACTTAGTTTCCAACAATTGGTATCAGAGCATTACGGTTGTTTCATGCATGATCGGATTCATGTTTTATGTTAAAATCGGATTAACATACATATTTCGGTATTTTCGAAATATTTTGATTTATTATGATAAATCACAAAATAATTTTGCATGTTAAAGTTTCTGATTCTAAAATGGTTTTAGGACATAAAAATAATTTTATGGATTTTTATTGTTCATTTTTATATTTATTTGTATATTTTGTAGTTTAAATCGGTTTTAAACAACAATTAATGGGAAAAATAGTTAAAAATAGTTTCTAGCCGAGATTTTTTGATATGTTCTCACATGCATATTTAATATATTTTATATGATTTTTCGTAAGAAATGGAGTTAATATGCATGGATTATGAATTTTATGAGATAAATAGTCATAATATGAGTAAAAATGGGTATATAAGGTTATATTTCGAATTTGACCTTAAAAATTTTATGAGAAGTCACATGCAATATACAAAGTTCCTGTATGAATTTTCGAAATTATTGGACTTATTTTGCATGATTAATGATTTTTATAGTAAAAATCGTATTAATAGTGACTTAAATTCGACTTTAATAGTTATAGTTGGAATTTTGCCATAAAAACTTTACACAATGTCACATGCAATATTTAAAGTATGTATGTAAGTTTTGGGAATTTATTCCCAAGTGATGCATGATTTCTGATTTTAATGGTTAAAACTGGATAAATAGTGACTTATTGTGTTAAAAATAGTTAATCTTAATATTATGGCATGAAATTTTACCCATAGATGTCTTATATGATAGGAACATCAGATCTAAAAGTTAGATATCAAAAAGTTTCTGTTTTTATGATTATTAATTTTAATGAGTTAATTAGCTAATAATCATAATTTATGAGTCGAAAATAAAATTTTCGAGTATGGTCTGTAATTTTTGGTCACTTTCAGATTCTAATATGTATTTTAGGATGACTAAAAATTTATAGCAATTTATTTCAAGTTTTTATAATTTAAATCGGATTTTTAACCATAAAAACGGCTTTTATAGGATTTATTTAAGAAATAAACCATAAGTATTTGCATAAGACCATTTATTAATTTCTGAATTTTCAGAAAATTTCCAGAAAGTTTAAATTTTTTGAATTTTAAATTTTGAATTTTATTGACTCATTTGGCCATATTTTGTTTATTTTTCCCGAAAATACAAGTAATTTATGAACAATAATGCAAAATCAAGTTAGATCATGATCAAATATTAGTAGAGACTAAACATTGATTCCTAAAGTAAGTTAGGATGATTAACTTGGACATAAATGAGATTTATGTAATTTTGGATGATTTTAATAGTTAAAATCGCGCATATCCGTAAAAACCGTAAACAAATATGAGATATTTGCTCCCATAAGGCGATTTGGCATTAAAAATTGAGCATGTGCATACATATTTTATTATTGCAATTTATTTAATATGAATGTCATATTTTGAATGTTATTTATATAAATTGGAATTATGTAATTTTTCTTAGTATGGCCTTAGTTTTAATCAATATTACCCGTAATGAAAGGGAATATTGATTCGGTTGTAATTTATGTGATCTCGTATCACGGGTTTGTAATTTAATTTAATTTTCAGTTTTACAATAGAATAGTTGTATTATTTTATTGTAATTCCGAAGATCCAAAAGACGGTGCCATACGGAAAGGAGTTCCGACAAGACGGTGTTTTCTTGGATGGCGTGCCAATGAAGTTCAAGGGACCATGGAGTTGGTTTCCGAATTTGTAATAGTTAATTAGTTTTTACTATTACTAGGAAGGCCATACTAGGATTTTATTGCTTTATTGCTTTTGCTTTTGCATTTTAATATGTTTGCATGCATAGCCAAATCGCCATAAACATGCATATTAGTTTAGATCGTTAAAAACGACCGTGTCAATTATAATTATCGAGTTCACCAATTTAATTCGCTTAAAGGAGATAGATAATAAATTGACAAGACCTCTATATTAAACAAAACAATTGAGGATTAGCCTTACCAAATAGTAGAACCCATGAGCTTCTATTTCGTGGGGTGGTGCTTGTCCAGTGGGCAGTACGAACCTCATTACGTAGGATAAGTGGGGCGATGGGGTGGATTCAGTCCAGTGGGCGGATCGCATCCCGATGCATTTGAAATTTGGTTTGTACTCAACGGAAGTGTAGAGGACCAGTGGTCAATGTGTTCCGGGCTAAGATGTATAAATTATGATTTGTCATCAACCAAGAGTTCTAGGGTAGAACCGGTTTATTTTAACCCACCAAACCATATTGTTGGGTCGGAGTTCCAGTGGTTCACGATTTCGATAGTATGGGTTTGGGTCTTGGAATCATTTATACAATTGGATAGAGGTCATTTTATAGATGCATCAACTTAGTAAATATGTTTACAAGTTAAAATGAAAATTAAAACGATTAGCATTTAATTTCTTCATATGTTTAAAATTTTGTAGTTCTCGTTTCAATATCAATCATGACTACTTCCACTACTACAAACACTTCATGGTTACAATCCTTCACGGATCGTTGTAAGCTAAAAGAGAATGGGGCAAACTTTGCCGATTGGGATGCCCAACTGTTGTTGGCAGCACAAGGTGACGGTAAGACCGAATTCCTTATTGAAGCATCACCTCCCGAACCTGCTGAAAATGCCACCGCCGCGGCAAGACGACCTTATGATTCTTATCACAAGGAGTCTTGGGAATTGAAAAATGTTTTGATCCTCTCGATGGAGCCGGAACTCCAAAATATTGCCCTAAAGATTGGCACAGCTTATGAGATCTATTACAGGCTTCTGACAATGTTCTCAAAGGCTTCGAGAATTGTCCAATATGGGGCAGTATCGGCTTTCTTTGAGCTCAACCTTATGGAGGGGCAAAAGGCTAGCCCACATGTGCTCAAGTTAATTGAGCATGTAGAAACCCTAAGGATGAATCAAGTGGACATTCCTAAAGAACTAGTGATTGACAGAATCCTACACTCCTTGTCTAAGGTGAAGACATATGTACAATTCCGAATGAATTTCAACATAAGGAACCAAGACATCTCTCTCGATGAATTGCACAATATGATCGTGCAAGTAGAAAGGGATATGGACCTAAATGTTAGTTCCCCTAAGGATGAGCTCTATATAAATGTTAAGGGCAAAGGAAAGTTCGATAGGAAAGGTAGGGCTAAGGGGAGGCAACCTTCTAAAGGTTCAAAGAATGTGTCTTCAGAGGCAAGTACATCAGATCCCAACAAGAGCGCTCCTCAAGGAGCCAGGTGCTTTTATTGTAATAATAAAGGACATAAGAAGAGGAATTGTTCCAGATATCTCAGCGATCTCAAAACTGGGAAGATTCTTCCAGTTGGTATGATAACTGTCTCTATTTTGTGTTAATCTCAACTAACGTATTATGATTCAAGTTGTGATGTGAATGCTCTTCTTACTTGAATTAGGGCATGGAAACAAAAATAAGGGAAAGAAAAATCAAGCTTAATGGATCATTGGAACTAAGAGTAGCTCCACTCAGGATGATCAAGGAGCTTTGTTTTGCTTATTTTACTAGTATTTCAAGTGTTGTAAGAACAATTTAAAATCCGTATTTTATTTCCTTGTTGGACGAGGAAATGTTAATCCTTTAAACAATTGGTTGTATTTTGGATAATGAGGTGACTTGGTTTTCAACCCAAGTCACTATTGGTTTTATATTTATGTTCTTAATTAGTTTTAACACTTGCAAATCTTAACATAAAATAGAATTGCTTGTGACAATTCAATGTATGACCATTGAGACAGAATAAGTATAGGATACTTAATTCAAATCAAATCAAAATCAAGTTAAGTTAAGAACTTAATTAAAGAGGAAAAGTTATCAACCATTCTAAACTATCTAAGCTATAAAACGGATATTTTCTGTAATAAATCATAAGGGTACACAAACCAACATCAAAGTCATTGCTTGTGGCCTTAGTAGCTATCTTTGGTGATAAAATGGGATTATTATTACAAAGATAGAGTGGGAGAAATTTAAAATGCCACAAATAGCAAATGATTTTGATTAGCACAATGGATATGATCTATTAGTGAATAGTAGGATTTATTGTGTTTTGGTTATGTGAAAGATAAGAAGGAAGATTAAGTTGTGGATGGGATCTACGATTTAAGAAAATCTACACCTTATGGTTGTAAAAGGTAGATTAGGCTGTAGATAAGATTCTACGCCTTATCATCCCAAAAGTTGTGGATAAGCCCAAAGGTTGTAGATAAGATCTACGGTTTGGTAAAAATCTACGCCTTATATCCTCAGAGCAATCTACACCTTATGGTTGTAAAAGGTAGATTAGAAAGTTGTGGATAAACCCAAAGGTTGTGGATAAGATCTACGGTTTGGTACAAATCTATGCCTTATATACCAACGGCCCCGGCCCTGGAGGATACTTCAAAGATAAATTCTTGAAGTTTGTAAGGAAAAATTCTATACATGGATAAGATCCATGATAGAGTCCTCGTACAGTACAAGATAAGATAAATGTGGGGAACTGAAAGTTCCCACACACAAAATTATATACCATAAGAAAAGACTCTTATAGAAACTACGGAAGGACACTCGAAGAAAATTATTCAAAAGACTTTGTAAAGGCTCAAGAAAGGGTTCTTGGATTTAGATGGTGATCTAAATGTGCCAATGCAAAGAACCATGAAATTTATAAGATATACGTGCTGATAAATGAGATTTGTTGAGAGAAGCATAAGCAGACATGTGATTGTCTGCAGTCTACAAAGTTAAGGGTAACTTTGTTGAAAGTAGTAAGGTAATTCATTGAGAGTGAATTCAGTAAACTCAATAACCACTTTTCAAAAGGGTATTTGAAAGGGATGTGACTATTAGCACATATGGTTGAAGTCCCAACCATTTCAATTCATTAAATGTTAAAGAACAATGAATTGAGTAGGAGCTTTATGATTTACGGTTAAATGTAAAGTTCAGTGGGAGTTCTCGCTCCAGGATTTGAAGCTATTGAGTCATGGGTATGACTTCGGGATCTTCAGAATCAGGCAAGAACAAGAGTTTAGTGGGAGTAAACGTTATCCAAAAACAACTCATTGCTCGTTTGGAATGAAGCATTGATACTCATGAAAGGTACACGAGTTTTTGGTTCTAGATGACATATTGATATGAATTAAATCTAATTGAACATGGGATGTTTAGTTGAGATTATAAAAGACATCTTGTTAGTGTTAAGGTTGTTCATGGAGATGAAGATAGTATAACCATGATGGGATCATGAAAATATATCGAACTTAAGAACTATTGTTTGCACGCTTAAATCACTAATGATTCCGCCATTAGTATGATCGTGTAAAGTGGATGTGCACCGCTTGCAGGACAACCCCTTGGAGCAGGTGTTAAACCAATGATCAAACCTTGGTAAAGTGTCAAAGTATTCTCCAATGAAGATGAAAGACAAATTCAAGATTTTGGAAGATAACTTAGTCGTATGGTAAAAGGTTTGCAACAACTCAAGTTCCAAGATACCAAGCAAATATTTATGATAATCTTTGGCTTATATTCATTGAATATGCATCTCAATGACTTGTATTTTAACTACATGGTCATCACAAGATTCTACAAAATGTGTACGTTCACAAATTATGTAAAGGCATTGCTGTGGCTGGGAGTTACACAATGCGCATAATCTTATTCGCTAGTCATGAGAATGACTTGTCTCTTTCAGAGGAAAGATCAATGTGTGGATATGATCCGCAAAGTGAACGATCGCACGAACCGTGGTAAACCTCGTTTACTCAAAATGGAGATAATTACAATTTTAAGGGATGTAAACGAGAGACCCTAAAGCTGATTGTAAATTAAATGGTGTTCAAAGGTTGACCACTTGGATGGTGTAATCCACTAATTGTTTGAGTTATTTATAACTCACGAAAGGTCAAGTAAAATTCAAATGGGATGGTAAGACCATATTGAACCCCATTAAAGTGAATTGAATTATCATGACCACGCCCCTGGTTGCTTAAGTGAGGTGACATCTCAATGCAACCGGATGTGTGATGCAATTGATGGCGAGTTCAATTGCCATAGAGTCATACGGGATAACTAATCGATCACCTAGGCATAGACATGTTAAGATACATTTGTCGGGCTAATGACCGCTGATAGAGCTCTGGCGTACTCTTAATGAAAGACTGCCTGGTCGTGGCGGGAGCATCTATCGTGTTTCACATGAGTCAGTTCTTGGACTAATGACTGTTCTCTGAGGTGGCATAGTTTTCAGATTAACTTTGATTTATGTCCTAACGCCTTCGTAACTGGGGTTTATAAGGACATATTTTGGGTTATGATGGGCTGTGGCCAGCCGGAAGGAATAAGTCGATTAGGAATTGTCCACCCCTTGTCAGGGTTGAGAAATATCTCTAGGCCACTCGAGGAGAATAATAACTAGAAATGCGTGGCCACGCTCGGAAAGTATCTATGGTAGATAATTCCGGTCAGTAGTTATAAACTCCAGATCGAGACAAACCACTCTAGATTTTAATCAATTGCCGGCACGACCTGAGAGGACGCCATGCATTGAGTGGGAGATAGTAATAGGGCAAGAGAATTGGTGACACACACTTGTCTCGGACAAGTGGGAGATTGTTGGAGGAAGTGTCCTCGACAATAGTGTGTTGACGAAATTAAAACTCATTTGAATGAAACACAACTGGGAGTGTTACTCTTTTAAAGTCGACTGATCAACATTTATCGATAATGATTGGCTGTCTAGAGTTTGACATTATCGTCATATGATGGTGGTGATCAGTTGATCCCTTAAGGTCATATCTTTAGGGAATTCCGTCTCAATGGAATAATTAATTAATATTGTATTAGATACAAATTAATTAATAACTGGAAGTTTTGGAAATAATTTTATATGACGAATATATTTATAATGGGATTATAATAATGATAGTCAAAGTAATAAAATTGTTTTATTACTCGGTTTTTATTTATTCGTTTGGGAAACGATTAAATTGAGAATAAACACGGTTGATCATAAAATTACAAAGAGTTGACATTACATTTTTATACAATAATAATTTCGAAATTATTAGTGTGATTATTTAAATGTAATAAATTTGTAAATTGTGAATTTTAATAGTTAAAATTGCACAATTAACAAATTGAGTCATGTGTTATGGAACATATGTGACATGTTACAAATTAACACAATTGACAAAGATAAAATGGAGTCCATTTTGCACTCTTTTAACCGTGTAATGTGGGTTAGTGAGGTAGTTTGTTGTTGTGATATTGTAAGACTACTCTTACACATTATGAGAAAAGCTTACATACCTAGCCTTAGGTGTAAGGCATCTTATGAGCTTTTGTGTAAGAGGAAGAAGCCATGCATTGGCCTTATGTGGGTGAGAGGGCCGGCCATGTGCTCACAATTGTGAGCATATTTTGCTCTTAAATACACCACAGTACTCACTTGACAAGACAAGAAGTTGATGCTTACACACATACACATACTACAACTTATTCTCTCCATTTTCTTTAGTAAAATAGTTTTCTAAGAAAATTAATTATTTCCAATACTAATTATATTAAGGGTAATATTATTAATATTTCTAGTTTACTAATGCAATTTTTCTAGTAACAAAAATTCTGTTGGTTTGAGATCGGGTCCTTGATACGCACCTTTAGGAGACGATTTTTGTTAGATCGTTTAAGGGTAATTTCGGTGGCTTGAAGACTCAATTAATAGGTGATTATTGAGTATAAACCTTCTAAAACCAATGTAAGGACTATCTCATCATATGATATCATCTTGCATGCATAAGATCCATTTAAGTTTTATGACCTAAACTTAAAGAAACAAAACTCATATTAGATTTGAGTATAAAATCAGGAACTTAGTTTCCAACATACTACCCAATAATAGAAATGGGATTTTGTAAAAAACTGATGTACATAACAGCAATAGACATGGGATTTATACGAAAGTCAACAATAGACATAGGATTATTTTTAACGAAAAACTGATGTAAATAACATTAATGGACATAGGATTTTTACATATTAGACATGGGATTTTACGAAAGTCCGTTGTCCTTTATAAGCAATAGACATAGGATTTTTGAAACATCCGATGTCCATTAGAGTAATGCACATCGGTTGTACAACCTATGTCTATTACAAACTAAAGGACATAACTGAACTCTATATCGGTTCAAAAACCTATGTCTATAAGTCAAAAAAACCTATGTAGTAAGCAACTTTTGTAGTAGTGCATCAACAGCTTTGAGTCTACCAAGCAAGTATGCAGAATACACAGGTATTGGTAATGATTCAGAACCGTCTCATTTCACCCCGGGTAGGTTGACCAAGGGTGAAAAGAGAGAGGTAGGGTCACTGGAAAGTACTTTGTGCTCTCTTGAGGCAAAGGTTCCTGAGCGTAAGCCACTTCCTTCTCATCTCCGTTATGCTTTCCTTGATGACATTGAGCAATTTCCAGTTATTGTTAGCAATAAACTGGAGGATACTCAGTTAACTGCCTTACTAACCGTTGTTAAACGAAACAGGAAGGCTATGGGATACTCCTTGGATGACATAAAGGGCATCAGCCCTGATGTATGCATGCACAGGATTGCGCTGGAGGAGGGCCATAAGCCATGTAGACAAGGACATCGTAAGCTAAATCCAAAGATGGAGGAGGTGGTCATGACTGAGGTGATGAAGTTGCTGGATGCAGGTATTATCTATTCTGTAGGGAACTCCAAATGGGTAAGTCCAGTTCTGGTAGTACCTAAGAAAGGAGGTACTACCGTTGTAAAGAATGAGAAAAATGAGTTAATACCCACTCGTTTGGTAACCGGCTAGCGAATGTGCATTGATTATCGTCAGTTGAATGCAGCTACTAAGAAGGACCACTTTCCCCTTCCCTTTATCGACCAAATGATAGAAAGGTTAGCGTTACATGAATTTTTCTGTTACTTAGATGGATAATCAGGTTTTTTCCATATCCCGATTCACCCGGAGGATCAGGAAAAGACTACCTTTACTTGCCCCAAAAGTGTTTTTGCCTATTGCAGAATGCCTTTTGGGCTATGTAATGCCCCCGCCATCTTTCAAAGGTGCATGATGGGGATATTTTATGAGTACATAGAGTCGATTATGGAAGTCTTCATGGATGACTTCAGTGTTTATGGTAACAGTTTTGATGATTATCTAGCTAACCTTGATAAGTCTTGCAGCGTTGCATAGAGGTGAATTTGGTGCTGAATTGGGAGAAATGCAATTTCATGGTTAACGAGGGAGTAGTCCTTGGTCACTTGGTTTCTAACCGAGGCTTAGAGGTTGATAAGGCAAAGGTGCAAGTGATTAAGCATCTACCACCCCAGTTAATGTTAAGGGTGTGAGAAGCTTCCTTGGTCACGCCGGATTTTATCGTCGGTTCATCAAGGACTTCTCAACGATAGCTAAACCACTTACACAGTTGCTCTTGAAAGATGCCCCTTTGTTTTTACTGACAATTGTCTTTCTGCCTTTCAGACTTTGAAACATGCCTTGGTGTCCGCGCCGATCATTCAACCCCCAAACTGGGAGTTGCCCTTTGAGATCATGTGCGATGCCAGTGATTATGCATTGGGAGTAGTCTTGGGACAACGGAAGGAGAAAGCATTGAGTGTTATCTACTATGCGAGCCGAACTCTGGATGAGGCTCAAGTGAAATATGCCACCACTGAGAAAGAGCTCTTAGTTGTGATATTTTCTCTTGATAAATTTCGTTCATATCTTCTTGGTTCTAAAGTCATTGTTTTTACAGATCATGTAGCCTTGAAGCATCGTTTGGGAAAGAAGGAAGCAAAACCCAGATTGTTGCGGTGGATACTTCTGCGTCAGGAATTCGATCTAGAGATTAAGGACTAGAAGGGCGCCGAGAATGTCGTAGCCGATCATCTGTCACGTTTGACCTACCGAGAAGAGAAGGACACTTTACCCATCAATGACTCTTTTGGTGATGACTCTTTTTTCTCCCTTTGTGCTATTATTAATCAGACTAACGACATGGTCGAACCGTGGTTTGCAGATTTTGCTAATTTTGCAGCTGGTAAGGAAATGTCGAAAGGCCTAACTTATCAACAACGCAAGAAGTTCTTGTTTCCAGGTGTGATGAATGCCAGCGATCAGGTAACCTTTCTAAACGACATGAGATGCCCCAGAATGGTATTTTGGAGGTTGAACTTTTTGATGTCTGGGGTATTGACTACCAAGGACCGTTCCCAACAAGTAGAGGTAACCGGTATATCTTAGTTGCAGTTGATTATGTGTCCAAATGGGTCGAAGTTGTTGCGACACTTAATTGTGATGCTAAGACTGTTATTAAGTTGTTTCGTAAAGTCATTTTCCCTGTTTTGGTGTTCCACGTGTCGCCATTAGTGATAGGGGTATGCACTTTAGGGAACAAAACTTGACCCACATGTTGACTAAGTATGGCGTACGCCATCGTAGAGGTTTGGGGTATCACCCTCAAACAAGTGGTCAAGTCGAGGTCTCCAATAGGGAACTTAAGGAGATTCTAGCTAAGGTTGTGTCTAAGTCTCGTAAGGATTGGAGTCAGAAACTAGATTACATTTTGTGGGCTTAAAGAACGGCTTTCAAAACACCAATTGGTGCATCACCCTATCATTTAGTGTATGGGAAGTCGTGTCATTTACCCGTTGAGTTAGAGCATAAGGCGTGGTGGGCAATACGCCAACTTAATTATGATGCTGATCATTGTGATGAGAACCGTCTTTTGCAGATAGATGAACTTGAAGAATTCCGCTTGAAAGCGTATGAAAGTTCGTGAATTTACAAAGAAAAGACAAAAAGATGGCATGACAAGCGCATTTTACCACGAGAATTCCACGAGGGCCAAAAGGTGTTGCTCTTCAATTCACGTCTGAGACTTTTCCCAGGAAAGTTAAAATCAAGGTGGACGGGCCCTTAAACGGTAGTGTGAGTCACCAAGTTTGGTTCCGTCGAGTTGGAAGACTCTCAAGGCTCGAGGTTCAAGGTCAACTGTCACCAAGTGAAGCGTTATCAATTAACAAACTAAAGGTCGTGCAGGACCTGTTAAACAAGCGCTTACCGAGAGGCAACCTGGTCTTTCCTACTTTATTTTCATTTTGGACAATTTTAGGCTTTTGTACTGTATAAAGACTGTTTTTTGGAGTTCTTTTTGTTTCTCTGCTGCTGTTTCACTGTCTTTTGCAGATTCGCCGACCATTCCACTCAATCGAGTGACAATTTTGCTCGATCGAGTGGCGCCATCCCTCGATCGACTGATTCACCACTGAACATGGATCGATCGAGTAACATGCAGCTGGAAGATACTCGATCGAGCGACTACCGTCCTCGATCGAGTGCTTCCTATTTCGATCGAAGACTTCGCCAATTACATCGAGTGGATAGGCTGTTTCCGAATGACACTTCGCTCATAACTCTAACAAACCTCAAGTTCTCGTTCGGTTTGGCCGGGGAGGTCGCTGTTCTGCTTAATCTTGCAAGTTCCCGTCTCATCTTCTCTTTTTCACCTTCGCCTTGCACAATAAGGACATTGTATCGGTTGGTTTGGGGAGGTTAATGCTTCCATCTTGTCTGCATTAGAAGCTGAGTCGGAACCTTCTTGTCTTGTCTTTTTCAAACCTGACATAACATCTTGCCTTTGTATAAGCGGTCTGCATGAGTTGTTACTTTATCAGAAAACCCTGTTGAACAAATAGACTGTACCTGAGATTTTGGCAAAACACATATAAATTCTGAGGAATTAGAGCCTTATAAACTGGTGTCATCCACGACCGGTTTGATGTAGAATTTGTGAGTAGTTACTCCTTGCATAACATGTATCATCAACTTGCATATGCATGAGATTCAATTACTTTATGCCTATACACATTCGGGTTAGTGGTCGGCGTCACATTTGGGAGGTGCTTACATTACCTTTTCTTTCTTCTCACCCATTTAACACCACATATTACAAAAATTTGCCAGTAACCTTCAGCTACACCAAAATAAGCCTGCCTTTGTTCAAGCTAGCTTAGTATCTGGTTCTTTTGGCAATAATGTGTTTTGCTCTATACTCGCAGGAGCCGGAACAGAAATAAAGGAAAAAGAAAGTGAAACCAAGTTCTGCAAAAAAAAACAAAAAACAAAAAATCTGTCTAAAAAAACGGTTTTGCCGCTCCATTCACGACAATTAAGGGGCATTGTCATTTTGGTTCAAGTGAACTTCTGTGCCAACAAAAAGGGCACACAAGAAGAAATTCTAAGTTAAGTCAGAATGGACTTCGAAGTATGGTTACGTTTAGGTGCAAGTGATACGTGCATATACTATACATTTTATTTATGGTTTTGGCACATATTTCTATGCATGTTAGTAGCTTTTAGCTATTTTTCCTCCCGAAATGGTTTACATTGGCATTTCTATGTTTTGAATGTAGGAACAAGCAAAAGTGAGCAAAACCAAGCTTTAATCGTCCTTCGGAAGCCTTCTTAGAGGAACTCACAAGATAAGGGTCCAAACTCGAGGTTTTGGAGATGCGTGCAATCTGATCAGGGGCTGATGGGAGCAGTAAGTGGTCGACCGACCTATCTACTTGGTCGACCGACCAATGTATCGAAGCAGAAAGTCAAATTCATAGCACAAGTGGTCGACCGACCAATATGCCCGGTCGGTCGACAAGTTCACGGGCTGAGCAGCTTTATTTCTTAATTTCTGTTTATTTTCTAAGTTTTGTAATTTTGAAAGACTATTAAGCAAAAACAGTAATTAGTTTTAGGTTAAGCTTTCATTAGGGAAAAACACATTAGACCAAGAGAGGAAAAACTCCAACTTTGAGATTTGTTCATCAATTTCCGTTCCGTCGTAAGTTTTAATGCAATTAATCTTCTTTATTGTTTCAATTCCTTTTCCCTTTTATTCTTGTTATTTCCATTTAGTTATTGTTCTCTTCAATTGTTATTTATTGATTATGTTATCTCGCATGGAGCGAGTTTATTGGCTTTATTAGTTTTAGTTATTTGATTATGAATAGCTAATTCCTATGATTGGGAATTAAGGGAACCATGGCGAAAATTAGGTTTTTATTGGTTATATGATTTTTATACCGATCTCAATATTTGTTGTTGAATTAATTCTACTAGAATGAAACATTAGTAGAATTGGTTTAACAATAGATTTGGAATTGCCTTTGAACGAAAGTTTAGTGCTTTTCTAGGAACCCTAAGACCGTAAGAATTTGGATGAATATTGACCGAAAGGCTTATTATTTGTTTCTTGAGATTATGTTTATGAGTTATTTACCCCTTTTGACTTACCTTAGCCATGTTGAACCGAAGTTTCCAATCATCTTTTTACCCTTGTTTTAGACTTTTTCTTATTTTGTCATCTTAGTTGTTAGTCTCAACCAAACATACAAAACCCCCATTTTTGTTACTTCAATAGACTTTAAATTTGCAAACGCAATTAGCTACGTCTCTCTGTGGTTCGACCCTTACTAACGCTACCTATAGTTTTAGTTTGGTTTTATAAATCTTATCTTTGACACCCTCAACGACGGGTATCAGTTAGCTTGGCAATCTATACCTCCACATTCCCATAACTATCTACCATTTCTTACCCATGATCTCACTTCGCCATATATCTATGTGAGCCCTCGGATGTGATTGGACTTTTATTGGTTGGAATGTGTGTACGGTGTTTAGAATTGTCTGTCATATTTATGCATGCATGTCTATGTGTATTGCAGTCTAGGTGAGCGACTTTTCCTCTATCTCTCTTACATTCACTTATTTAACTTTTGCTTCATGAGAGAAGAGTGACCCGCGAGAGTCCATTGTCAAGGGTCTTGCAAGGTTGACAGTTCAGTACGTCTTTGATAAGTTACGACTCGTCTGCATACCCGTTTGTGTAAGATCTTTGACTTGTGTCTTAAATATGGTTTGAGTAGACATTTCGGCAAGTGTTCCACATTTGGTTCCTTTTTGCAAAGCTAGATGCACCTTATTTGCTTGAGGACAAGCAAAGGTTTGGTTTGGGGATATTTGATACGCGCAATTTATATAGACCTTTTGGGTCCATTTTGCACGTATTTGTCTTTTATTTCGTAGCTTTTTGTAACAACTCGACCCACCACAGTCGTAACACACCCCAAATAATATGGGAAGTATGCCTATGGGCCCATTATTTGTCCTCACTTAAGCCCAAAAGCACAAGGCCTTGTTACTAAGTGGTGGGTGGACGCTATTATAAACATATCACAAGCCTCACATTCTACCGATGTGGGACAACTTTCCTCTCATATTCTTGGGGTGTTACAAACTCCCCCACTTAAAGAACACAACGTCCTCATTGTGCCTCAAACTTAACCGCATCCAAGCCCAGAATCCTCCCCGCTAGATGGGTGACCCGGGTACTCCTGACCACAGGCTCACCACACGGTCGCAGGGTCGCTCTGATACCATTTGTAGCAACCCGACCCACCACAGTCGTAACACACCCCCAATAATATGGGAGGTATGCCTTTGGGCCCATTATTTGTCCTCACTTAAGCCAAAAAGCACAAGGCCTTGTTACTAAGTGGTGGGTGGAAGCTATTATAAACATATCACAAGCCTCACATTCTACCGATGTGACAACTTTCCTCTCATATTCTTGGGGTGTTACACTTTTAGCAACCTTTATTCCCCGAATTGTGTACTTTGTTTGCTTTTGTGTTCATTGCAGATAAATGTTAAAAGAGGAGAAGAAACACGCTCAAATCTCGGTAAACAAGTACTTTCAAAGACATAGGGAAGGACCGTATCATGCTAGAAGTGCAGAAATCCCAGAAAAGAGCAACTCTCGCCAAAACACTGTCAGTCACTCGATCGAGCCCTGATATACAGTCGATCGGGTGGTTTTTGGAGGGAAAGCACTCGATCGAAGACCACATACGAAGCCATCAAGCACTATCTGAAGGATACTCGATCGAGCTCGCATTTACTCGATCGAGTAAGAAGGAACAAGGATCCACTCGATCGAGTAACTCACTTACTCGATCGAGCTAGGTCACGAGATTTCAGGATTTGAAAGATCTCCAAAGTAGCATAAAAGGCAAAGAAAAGGGAGACATAAGGCATCACTCGACATTCCAAAAACAGTAGTTTGAAACCTAGATCTCACGCAAAAACACATTTCCCTTCTCTACAAACCTAGTTAGTTAGATTTTTGATTAGTTTGGCAAGCAATCTTTTGTTCACGTTCTTTTAACCTTGTAATCACGGTATTCTTCTCTTTATTTTTCGGTATTGAATTCATGTTCTGCATTTCTTGTTCTCTTAACATGTTGAATCTCATTTTCATTGTTCTTGTTATTAATCACATGTATATGGTTGAATAAGTTATATACTAGGATTTAGGGGAACCATGGCTTAGGATTTAGTTGTTGTTTTAAATGTATTAGATGAGGGATTGCATTTAATCGTCGCATATAATAGCTTTTGATTGTTTGAGTCGACGCAACCAATCAATTGTATGGATTTCCTAGACCTAGATCAAAAGATTGGAATAGGTAGACCTGCGACGAACTTTGGGATGGATTAGCTAGAGCGAAAGTTTGTTAGTTTTATCCTAGGGCGAATAGCGGACCGAAAGGACCTTTTCACTACCCCTTTCCCGACTTTAATACATCCTTAACTCCCTCCTTCCACCTTAACCCATGGTGAACCGAATATCCTAGCGTTTTCTCTACTTTGGTTGACCGTTTTGTTTCTTGTTTGTGTGTTCTTCTCTTAGATATTAGACTATAAACAATTATAAAACCCCCCATTTTTGTTACCTAACAAACTTATTAGGACTTTTAGAGTTCCCTTCTCCCTGTGGATTCGATACCCGACTGCTTCTACTGCATTAGTTTGGGACCAGTTGGTTTATTTTTGATAGGGTTGCGACAGCCGTGTCAAGCCTCATCCAACACTCTCTTCCTCAAACTAGGAGCATCAGGAACAAACATCCGGCCTCGTAAACGAAGAAAACTGTCAGCACCAATCACGAAGTCTTTAGCTTCACCACTAGCAATGCCTCAAATTTCCTGAAAGTCGCATCGGTAGGCAAACTCTTGCGAATTTCCTAATATAAAGTCGGTTCAGCAGACATCGCATCTAAACAATTGAATCCACTACCAACTATCTCTAGCCTCAACTTGCGGAACTCAGAACAAAGCTCATCTGGCAACACTCGAATAGCGCTCAATGAGTGAGAAGTGTTACGGCTAAGCGCATCAGCAACAACATTGGCCTTACCCTCATGATACAACAACTCGATGTCTTAGTCCTTGACTAGCTCTAGCCAACGACACTGCCTCATATTAAGATCCTTCTGAGTAAAGATGTACTTCAAGCTCTTATGGTCGGTGAAAATACGGCAATGTGAACCAATGAGGTAATGACGCCACATCTTCAAGGCATGAACAAATGCGGCTAACTCCAAGTCATGTGTAGGGTAGTTCACCTTGTGAACACGCAACTGCCTGGAGGAATAGGCTATCACCTTCCCACTCTGCATCAGCACACAACCTAAACCAAGCATCGAAGCATCGCAGTAGACATCAAAATCAACCCCATTCTCTTGAAGAGTAAGCACTGGAGCGGTCGTTAGTCTGGTCTTCAAATCCTGGAAAGAACTCTCGCAGCTATCAGTCCACACAAATTTGGTTTCCTTCTTTAGCAACTGAGTCATCGGACGAGCACTTCAAGAAAAGTCTTTCCCGAAACGGCGATAGTAACCTGCTTATCCAAGGAAACTACGAATCTCTTCAACATCTTTGGGACTCTCCCAATCTATAACAGCCTCTATCTTGGAGGAATCAACCATAACCCTCACTGGAGATAACATGGCCCCAAAAAAGGCAACCTGCGACAACCAGAACTCACACTTCGAAAACTTAGCAAATCACTTCTGACGACGCAGAATCTCAGGTATGATTTGATACTCATCGTTGAGGGTGCCAAAGATAAAATTTATAGTTCCTAAACTTAACTTATAGATAGAGTAAGTCAGGGTCGAACCACAAGGAAGTTGGGAGTGCAAATTGTCCTAGATCTTAAGTCTTTAGGGTAACAAAGGGGGTTTATGATTGTGTTTTGGATTCAACTAAGTCTAGCAAATAAAACAATAAAGAAACTGAAAATAAGATGTGAATAAAATATGATAAAAGAGATTTTAGGATGATTGGGTCATCATAGCTACGATGGCAGACGGTCTAGGTCAACATGCATTGAAGTCATATAAGGGGTATAACAAATCCTTTCGGTCTATGTTATCTAATAGTTCCATTCGGCCTATACTATTAGTCCCTAGGTTTCACATATGATGGTTGTCAATCATTATAGGTGATTCTTAATCTCTAAGTCACATACCCTTCGGTCTTAGTAACTTAGCTGTCTTAATACATTAACTAATGCCCTTCCCTTATCTTTCGATCCCCGGGTTGGTCATTATTAAGCATCCTACAAGTCTCCCTTCGGTCTCATTGTAAGATATTGCAATTAACGAACAAAAACAAGTCTGATCATACACGAAGTCGGTCGACCGACCAGCTAACCCGGTCAATCGACAAACCACCTAAGTCGACCGACCAGAGAAGTCAGTCGGTCGACCAAGGTCTGATACGGGTTGCCCTATACTACGCCATTTATGCTAGAAGTCGCCTACATCCTAACATGTGAGGTTTAGCTACGCATAATACTAATAAAAATAGTAACTTCAACAATAACAACAGTAATCAATATGATTAAGACGATAACAACGCAGTCAACGAAAACAAGGTTTGGGATTCTAACTATCCGGTGTAATACTAACAAAATAAGAACAAACTGAATTGAGAAAGTAAATTACCGTAACAAAGGAAGTGGAAGAACTGAAAGATTAGAACTTTATTGAAATTTGCGTGGAAACTGATTGTTGCAAAAGGTATTCTAAAACTAATAAAAATAAAGATCAAAGAACTTTTATTGTAATCTAAACTAAGAATTTCTGAGTAATACTAGATTAGGGCTGCTAAAAGATGATTAGTACTTAGCGGAAATAAGGCTTTTATAAGGATCTCTCGTTTCTTCCCTCAAAATCTAGCTTAATCACGGGCTTAATTAAGCGTCTGAAATCTTCCGTAATGGGCCAAGTGGTCGACCGACCCGTGGTACTGGTCGCTCGGCCAGTTGTCGGGTTCATTGAAGCTTCTAATATTCTAATAATGACTTTTGAAATATCTCTCTTCAGGTGCCTTGGTGGACCGACCACTGTGCCCGGTCGATCGATCAAAGATCAGGTGCAGTAATGTGTTATGACAAATTCTACAGCGTGCGCCGATCTTAAAACAGCTGCCGTTTCTTCGTAGCTTATTAGAATGAAGCGATTCTAGTGGCGTTGGAAAGCTAAGAGGATAAGCTTTCACCTCCAATTGAAATCACTCTATTATCAGCTCTAGAACACGAGATATAGCCATTTGAAACATGCTGCATTGTCGTATAGCGATTCTTTCCTTGTTAAAGCTTGTAAACTGTATGCACCCTTGCTTTTGCTATCTGCAGGCCTTGAAATGGGCGCTAGGCTTCGTCCCTTCATTGTTCCTGTGTTTCCTTAGCCATGAAATCCACTTGAGAACAGGTTTGACTCAAAATTGGCTTGTTTCCGCATAAATCTGCAATAAAGCATAAAAAGACGAAAGTAGACGAAATAGGAGAAATAGGAGAAATGATAACCAAAAACTCATAAATGAGCTTTGAAATGCGTGTAAAAAAAGATGTAAAACATCATAAAATAGACACGCATCAATGCGAAGATATTCGCCGTGCTCATCATCATTTGAGGCGTTTGAGGCGTTTTGAAAAAAAACGCATCAAATAAATCATTTGAGGCGTTTTGCACAAAAACTCCGCAAATACATATTATTAAAAATAAAAAAAAGAATTGAAAGAGGGATTGATTAAGCGCTTTTTGTTAGCCCATCTTCATTATTCCTATTATTCCCAAAACAATAAAACACAGTGAAACAGTCGACGGAACTCTCCACCTCCCAAACAACCTCAACAACCACGCAAAATCTGCCAACAGCGCCTCACCGCCACTGGAAATCGACGGAACTCGCCACCTCACCCACCATCTCCTCTATCCCTATTATTCTAAATTAGGTATGTGAATTGATATTTAGGGTTAATTATTTTAATCAAATGGGTACAGTTTAATGTTCTATGTTTTTAGGGATTTTTTATTAATTTTAGGAATTTAGGAATTTAGGGTTTTGTTAGATGGGATTATTAGGTAGTGAAATAGCTGAAGTGAAGAAATTTGATGTTGAGAAAGTAAAAGGGGTGAAAAAAAAAGAAGAAAAATGTTGATAATGTTGATGATGAATTAGGTGTAAGCACTGGTTGTTGGGTTAAATTAAGGTTAAGTAGTTGCATCAGTTCAAGATCCAAGGTTGATAGTTCTGTCAGTGGAAGTAGTACTAACTATGGTAAATTTTTCATCTTTGGATAAATTTCCTGGTTTTATTTTTGTTTTACTGTCTCTTTCTGTTGAAACGGGACGGGGTAAGGCAGTGTACATCCGACTTCTCCCACTTAGGGTAATTGGTAATTAGTTTTATTACTGTTTATGAATTCAGGTTGTTGGTGAGCTATTTCTGCAGTGTGCATTGTCTGTTTGACAAAATTACATGTTTCTTCTGAGTGTTAATGTTGATTCACTGGTTTTTGGGTGTTTTTTTGTGCTGAATCAGGAAGGGGTAAGGCTGTGTACATCCGTCATCCCCCACTTAGGGTAAATGGTAATTAGTTTTGTTACCATTTATGAATTCAGGGTGTTAGTGAGCTATTTCTGCAGTGTACATTGTCTGTCTGACAAAATTACCTGTTTATTTTGAGTGCTAATGTTGATTAATATGTTTTTGGGTGTTTTTTTGTGCTGAATCGGGAAGGGGTAAGGCTTCGTACATCGATCCGTCTTCCCCCACTTAGGGTAAATGGTAACTAGTTTTGTTACTGTTTATGAATTCAGGTTGTTGCTGGGCTATTTGTGTTGTGTGCATTGTCTGTTTGACAAAATTACCTGTTTCTTCTTAGTGTTAATGTTGATTTACTGGTTTTCGGGTGTGTTTTCAAAGGATGGAATGAAGAGAACGGTACTGCTCCTGTGAAACCCGGTACAGGTTTAACTGTAACCGTTAAAACACTCAACCATGACGGACTACAAGGTCAGAAAGAGTGGCTGGTACTTTATATATCTGCAAATCTCTCTTTGATATATTCTCATTATATTTTACGCTTAGAACTCGACTTCCCCTTATATTTTCATACGCTGTTTATTGATAGGCTGAGGTGAATTACTTGGGTGACCTAATTCACGCAAATCTCGTCAAACTTATTGGCTATTGTATTGAAGACGATCAAAGGTTGCTAGTTTATGAATTCATGCCTCGGGGAAGCTTGGAAAACCATCTTTTTATGAGTATGTAAAAGTTATACGAGATTACGAACATTATCTTGTTGGTATAAAACGGTCCTAATTATGGTAACATGTATACTTTTTAGGATGTCTACCTCTTCCATGGTCACTCAGGATGAAAGTTGCTTTATGAGCTGCTAAGGGTCTTGCGTTTCTTCACGAAGAAGCTGAAAAGCCAGTAATTTATCTTGATTCTGGTGTAATACCCCGTATTTTAGCCTCGGTCAACGGTAGTCAAACCATGTTTGACTGCTGTATTCCAAACGGAATGTTTATAAAGTATTTTATTTTATGTAAACCATTATTATTTTATAAATCGTATTTCTGCGATTAATTAGTATTTCATAATCATTTTATATTTGATGATTACTTCGTAAAATAACATTTTATTCGTATTCTCTTTATTTTGTTAATATATTGTAATTTGATATATTTCATATTTTGTATTTATTTCTCATTTATACTTGTTTTATTATTTACGTCATGATTATATTTAAATCCTACATTTTATATATATTTTTATGATTAGTCCTAATAAAATTATATTCTTATAGTTAATTTAATTAATATTTATTAATACTAAATTACTTAATTATTTGGTATAAATAATTTATACGTACTTGTTTATTTTAAGTTACGAGTTGGGAACATGTTTGAATGTCTCGAGAAGCGTGATGGGCTGTTAAACTCAGGTTATGTGTGACACGTAGTGGGCTTGGGCTGTTTAGACCGTGTTAACCCAAGAGAGAAAAATGAAGAGACGAAGCCCTAGCTTTTCTACACAATCCATCGACACTCAACAAAAAAATAAAATAATAAACCCTAATCACAATCCCCCATATTCTGCCTCCATCGACATCACAATCTGCCACCCTCAACACTCACCAAAAACCCTACTCATGCTGCTACCTCTCGTCTACCTCTCCTACACCAAAGGCTGCCTTAGACTGCTGTGTGATTTGAGAAGAAGGAAAGAGAATATAGCGAGACAAGAACAGCCCAACGTCATCACCCTCGAGCTGTAGTGTTCGTAAGTAATTGTTCGTTTTTTTATTGCTTCGAATCTGTTTTGTATGGTCGTGAATGATCTTGCTAGTATATACAACATGTACCTCATGTTTAAACCACCATTAAACCACGAAAGCTAGGATAACCGAGGCCCTAGATGTCGACAGTAAACACGAATTATACTCTGTTTTCCTGCGTGTGTTTTCCTTCTCGTTTTGTTGTTTTTCGTTTGTGTTTTGGGTTTAATTTTGAGTACAGATGTATGGGTAATAGTAGTAGAATGTTAGTAGGTTGTGTGGTGGTAGTTATGGTGGTGAGTGGCGGCTGAACCACTGTGTATTTAATCTGAAATAGGCGTCTGACATAGCGGTTTCAGGAAACACTCTTTTGGAGCAGGGAGTTTGGTGGAACTTGTGTGGTTAGTATAAAGGAAACAAGATAGGGAACTGTCAACCCCTGGAACCACCATGTGTTAGTGGTGGCTGTGATGGTGGCCATAGGTGGTGTAGGGCTAGGTGGTGAGAGAAAAGTCGTGAGAAAAGGGGGTGCGTGCGAGTACTGAAAAAGGGAAAAACAGAGTGTCGTCATGTGCAGGCTCTTTAGAAGTGACGTGGTGGTTGTTGTGGTGGTCCCTAGTGGTGTTAAGTGCGTGAAAGTTGTAGTTGGTGGTACATAGTAGAGGTCGGGTCTAGTAATAGCCGCTACCGGGGTCCGGGCTCGTGGTGGTAGTGTTGGGAAAAGGGTCTGCGACAGACCACGGTTCTGGGTTCGGTTTGTTACTGTTGTTGCTGCGGCTTTTGTAGGTGCTATCGAGGGTCAGTGTAGTCGAGTCAGGGTGAATGATTGGTGTCAGGTGGTTCACCGTGGTGCACTGGTGGCAACCACGGTGGGGTAGTGGCGGTCCAGGGGCTGAAAGGTGACTCGTTGGGGGCTGTTTGTGGGGCTGTTAGTGTCGGGGATTGTTCGTATTTTGCCTTCAGTGAGTCGCTGGTTGTTTTTCTTTGGATGCTCATGTTATTATTATTAGCATGCTCATGTTTATTATTATTATTATTATTAATATATATTATGTTTGCCATTATAAGTTATTATTCGTAATTATAATAATTATGTGATGGTTATTTATATTATTTGATTAGTTTATGTTTGATGTTGTTAGTAGTTTAAATTGTTTACTTCATGTTTATTTAGTTGAGATCCATTTGTTTAATTAGTTGAACTGGTTTAGTTAATTTGTTTAAATAGTGTTGTGACGGTAACTTGAATTAATCACCTATTTAGTTGATCGACTAGTTATGCTTAGTATCAGCTCGTTATGCTTAATATATTAATTGGTTAATTATGTTAGTTGCGTAATTGGGTTGACTAATTAATTAACTTAATTAATTAAATTGAATTAAGTGGACAGATAAGAATTGTTTACGTAATTATATTAGTGAGTAATTATGTATATTATATTGTTAGGTGACGGTTTTGAAGTGGCAAAATTATGTTTACTTGCTGGCTTGCTATGGGACTATATTGCTTTCCAGGTAGGATACACTGACCTTACACTCTTTGATGTGTTATGAATGGATGTGGTATTGTGTGTTATGGATGCTAGTATGTTTGATATGAGAATAATATTGGTTGGATTGATTGTGGATTATTGGTAATGGCATGAGCATTACATTATTTGATAGCATGATTTAATAATTATATTGTTGCATTCATGAGCATGGCATATGCATTGGATACGGATTTGAGGTGATGAGATATTATTGGGCCCAGGCTAGTTCTGCAGGGCTAGACCTGGTGACCTCAGCTGTTATGCTGGTATTCGGCGACGGCCGATTATAGTCTGCCGGGAGGTTCGGTATGGCTTGGTGTTTCGGGTTTGAGATTGGTGTTTCGGGTTTGAGATTGAGATTGTGATTGAGCTCGAGCATGTCATGGCATTGCATATCATATTTGTTGCATTATTTATTATTGTGTTACCTTACTCAACCGCGAGGTTGACAATGTATTCGTGTACACCTACGATGATTCGGAATGGGGAGTAGATTCTACAGGTCAGAGACAGGTGGACTAGGAGCTTGGGCAAGGAGAGAGAGAGACATGGCTTGGACCTACTTAGAATTAGATCACATAGTTAGATGTTATCAGTGTACTTTATTCTTTGTGTAATCGATGTAATATCAAAAGTTTAAATTTAATCAGTTTTTAATATAAAGTACTTTGGTTTGTTTTACTTTGTTATTCACTACCTCGGACATTCCGAGATGGTAAAAACTCTATTTATTGAGAATGTCTTGCTAAAGGCTCTTAAATAAATGGGGGTGTTACAAAGTGGTATCAGAGCAAACGATCCTCAGGCCTAAACCAAATGAATAATAATAAACGTAGGAAGAGTCTAATAAAATGAACCCCGGGTTAGTATCTGCTAGGAGCCCCAGGATTGGGATGAGTTAGGGGCCCCCTCAAACCAAGCCACTGGCCCTTTCAGTCTAACCTGGTCACCCTTGAAAGATGTAGAGCGTGGGTAGTATAGAATAGGACAGGACCCAATATGTATATATATACTGTACCAACGTTTTCGCAGAAGAAGAGAAATGAGGTAAGTTATGATGTGAAATATGGTTGATGATCTGTATTGTGAAGCATGATAATGATATTGAATGTTGGTTGATATATACGACTTCTAAGTATTGAGAACATAAAAATTGGAATATGACTTTGAAATATAAGCTTGACTTGTATGATGATGTGCATTAGAAGAATACGACTGATCTTGAAATGTTGTTCATCTGAATGATTGAATTAAAATTTGCAGAGAATGGATGTATATTTATCGAACAATAATTTTGAGTGATATTATCATGTGATTTTGGTGTTTATTAGGAATTTTCATATGATATCTGGTTATCAAATGACTATCGTAATTATGTACTATATCATCTTGAATTTGAATATGAATGATCAGATTTAAATGTTATAGTAATTTATGTCTAGTGATATGCAGAATGTGTTGCTCCAAGCCATGAATGTCATATAGCTATGCGTTACATTTGTATATACATGTATAAATGTTGATTTATTTAGTTGATCCTATCTTTCAGTTTCGCAATCTTTACCGCTTTCTTGATGGCAAGTACAAATTGAAATAATGAGTAAATATTAATATGGTGCAATGTCATTTATATGCTTCAATATATGCGTCAACATGTTTTTGAGAATAGTTGTGTTTTAATATGACGATGTAACGTAATAATGTGAAATATGAAAGTAACCAACGTTGTAATAAGTTTCCAGAATGTTACCTATTTGTACGGACTGCCGTTTAAAATGTGTTTCCTATATGAATGTGAAAATTTTATGTGTGATAACCTTCTGATTTAGCTTTCTAATGCTTTTGGTTTCATGTTAATACGAATTATATTTTGAGAGAAATAAACATTTTAGTTGACAGTGGTCAGATTGTTACTGTACATTTCTGTTTTGACCCATGTTTTGCAAATGAAATAATTTGAAACGTGATTATTGTTTGTGCATAGTTCCAAGTCCACTGTTTAGAATATTCATTCATGTTTTCAAAATGATAAGTCACGAAAAATCTTAACGAGTCGTTATTTAATTATAATTTTTGGAAGTTGCTGCGTGATATATGATTGTTGAAATGATAAAGTTTTATATTAAAAGTTGAATCAAATATGAATTTTGTGATGTAACCTTGTTATTTCATTGAGTTTTATATAAAATAGTTCCAATTTTACAGACATTATTGCTTTCTATTTATATGACCTCAAAAAAATTATGTGGTGTTCAGATGTATTGTTAAAATCATGTTTATCAGAGAAGAGTCTGGACACGTGGTAGAATGAATTTAACTGGTAAACTTATTAGCCTGATATGACAATCTAACTGTCACTAGTAATTGTGAGTATTTTGAACCATGTGAACCTTGTTGATGTTCCTTCATAAATTAATGGTATATCTTGTCTAATTCTCTGCGATAATCTTTATAACTTCTTCATGTATATTGTTATGCCATGAAGTGAATTGCATATCGTTATCTTTAAAATCTGATCACAATATATTGAATTAAGTAATTGGTTTAACTTCTTATACGTAGAGATGCTACGCTGTTATCCTAGTCTAAGATTGATGTATACCTCGAGAAATATGTCGATGCTCCATGTTAATTACATTAGTTAAATTTTGCCTTATATCTTTACTAAAATATGATTTTGCTACTATAATATGATTATAAGCATGAAATGTTTTAATTTGTCAATTATACACTATGAATTAGCTGATTGTTTACATTGGTGTAAATAGTTGAAGTTGTGTTAAAAGAGATTTCAAGGGTATATAAGTGTTAGTTATCATGATTTTGTTTTAGTGCGTAACGTGAGATTGCCAATTGTGTTTTGATTGCTCAAAAGTCGGATGTTAGTTGTAATTACTTTGTCATATGATTTGTGACTGTTGTTTGGCGATCTTCTTGAACAATTGAATGTGAAACTTTATAACGGGGTTATGGGGACATAACCATGTTTTAAGGAGGATAGGATTGTAAAATCTTGATGATTTATGATATGGCTAGTTGATAATGATAATTAATATGTCGTGATTGTTTGAATATATTTGATAATCCTGTTTACTTCTGTTATGCATTATACCGTGATTCGTGATATACCTTTCAACTTAGTTATGCGTTAAAACTTTCGGGACAAAGTTTTCTTAACGAGGGTAGAATGTAACATTTCGTGTTTTGAAGTCTATATAAGCACTACTTGTGTTTGTTTCATGCTTGTTATATGTTTCTTTACCGTTATGGGGTGGCGAACTTCGTGACGAAGTTCATTTTAAGGAGGGAAGACTGTAATACCCCGTATTTTAGCCTCGGTCAACGGTAGTCAAACCATGTTTGACTGCTGTATTCCAAACGGAATGTTTATAAAGTATTTTATTTTATGTAAACCATTATTATTTTATAAATCGTATTTCTGCGATTAATTCGTATTTCATAATCATTTTATATTTGATGATTACTTCGTAAAATAACATTTTATTCGTATTCTCTTTATTTTGTTAATATATTGTAATTTGATATATTTCATATTTTGTATTTATTTCTCATTTATACTTGTTTTATTATTTACGTCATGATTATATTTAAATCCTACATTTTATATATATTTTTATGATTAGTCCTAATAAAATTATATTCTTATAGTTAATTTAATTAATATTTATTAATACTAAATTACTTAATTATTTGGTATAAATAATTTATACGTACTTGTTTATTTTAAGTTACGAGTTGGGAACATGTTTGAATGTCTCGAGAAGCGTGATGGGCTGTTAAACTCGGGTTATGTGTGACACGTAGTGGGCTTGGGCTGTTTAGACCGTGTTAACCCAAGAGAGAAAAATGAAGAGACGAAGCCCTAGCTTTTCTACACAATCCATCGACACTCAACAAAAAAATAAAATAATAAACCCTAATCACCATCCCCCATATTCTGCCTCCATCGACATCACAATCTGCCACCCTCAACACTCACCAAAAACCCTACTCATGCTGCTACCTCTCGTCTACCTCTCCTACACCAAAGGATGCCTTAGACTGCTGTGTGATTTGAGAAGAAGGAAAGAGAATATAGCGAGACAAGAACAGCCCAACGTCATCACCCTCGAGCTGTAGTGTTCGTAAGTAATTGTTCGTTTTTTTATTGCTTCGAATCTGTTTTGTATGGTCGTGAATGATCTTGCTAGTATATACAACATGTACCTCATGTTTAAACCACCATTAAACCACGAAAGCTAGGATAACCGAGGCCCTAGATGTCGACAGTAAACACGAATTATACTCTGTTTTCCTGCGTGTGTTTTCCTTCTCGTTTTGTTGTTTTTCGTTTGTGTTTTGGGTTTAATTTTGAGTACAGATGTATGGGTAATAGTAGTAGAATGTTAGTAGGTTGTGTGGTGGTAGTTATGGTGGTGAGTGGCGGCTGAACCACTGTGTATTTAATCTGAAATAGGCGTCTGACATAGCGGTTTCAGGAAACACTCTTTTGGAGCAGGGAGTTTGGTGGAACTTGTGTGGTTAGTATAAAGGAAACGAGATAGGGAACTGTCAACCCCTGGAACCACCATGTGTTAGTGGTGGCTGTGATGGTGGCCATAGGTGGTGTAGGGCTAGGTGGTGAGAGAAAAGTCGTGAGAAAAGGGGGTGCGTGCGAGTACTGAAAAAGGGAAAAACAGAGTGTCGTCATGTGCAGGCTCTTTAGAAGTGACGTGGTGGTTGTTGTGGTGGTCCCTAGTGGTGTTAAGTGCGTGAAAGTTGTAGTTGGTGGTACATAGTAGAGGTCGGGTCTAGTAATAGCCGCTACCGGGGTCCGGGCTCGTGGTGGTAGTGTTGGGAAAAGGGTATGCGACAGACCACGGTTCTGGGTTCGGTTTGTTACTGTTGTTGCTGCGGCTTTTGTAGGTGCTATCGAGGGTCAGTGTAGTCGAGTCAGGGTGAATGATTGGTGTCAGGTGGTTCACCGTGGTGCACTGGTGGCAACCACGGTGGGGTAGTGGCGGTCCAGGGGCTGAAAGGTGACTCGTTGGGGGCTGTTTGTGTTGGAAATCGAGGTAGTCATACTAGCTAATTCATATCATTAGTCTTACTAATATAACTAATTAAACTCATATTAATTTAGTTGATCTTATGCATGCAATATAATATGCGGAACAATGACGAAAAGGGCCTTACAAACGGTCCGAGATAGTGCTAGGACGATCCTCCACGGAGCAACCAAATTAGCTTGCCTCCTTTACGATGCACCAAGACCTACCCTTAAACACCGAGACACGAACCCGAGCTAGGAGACGTAATCGGTTAATTTAAAACCGTAAACTAATACTAGTATTAGTATTATAGAAAATATTATATGAATAATATTTATGAGGTTTTTCTTCAATATTTTTACACTAGAAAAAGCACAAGTGTAAAAACTAGAATGAAAGAGTGTGAACTATTCAATATATAGAGGGTAAGGTTGAGAGTTAAGTGTGTCGTGTGTTTTGTGTTGTGTAAGACTAAATAGATTACTTGTCTTACTTATTCAACTAGGTGTGCATGCCTACTAATAGACATCAACCTATTCTAATCATTATGCCTTTTCCATGCACTAATTTAAACAAACTAGTCCATACAATGCATAATCACACGCCACAATTAATTGTAAAATGAACTTTCATTTTACAATTTGTAATTTGTACAATTGTGTGATATGTAACATCCTATATGACATGAAACAATTGTATTAATTTAAAAATACATATTTATCAAATAAATATTATTTCTAAATTAATTAAATCACATTTAACAAATTATTTAGTAATTCATAATTACCGTCTCAAAATATGGTTATTATATTAATCGTCAATACGATATACAACATTTGTTATAACCACGAACCCATCTCATTCTAATTTCGACATTTCTAAAATATCGATTAGTATTTGACAATTGACACATTTCAATTTCAATATAAATCTTACTTTAAGATTCAACCTCTAATTTCTCAATATACGGTTTTAAGAATATCAATCAATCTGTATCCTATACAATTAATCAATATACGTTTAAGGGGTCAGTCCTAAAGGTGTGACCTAAAGGGATCAACTGACCACCACCGTCATACGACAGTAATGTTAAACTCTAGTCAGCCAATCATTACCGATTAATGTTCGTCAGTTGACTAAATCAATATTGGATCGTCCCCTGCATATTCTTTTCATAAGATTTATGACAATGATATTTTATCATTGTCGTGATCGCACTATTGTTGAGGACACATTTCCCAACAATCTCCCACTTGTCCTCGACAAGTGTGCGTCACCAATTCTCTTGTCCTATTACGTCATCTCCCACTCAATGCAAGGTGTCTTCCAGGTCGTACTTGCATTTGATCATATCTTGAGTGGTTTTCTCGATCTGGAGATTTAACTGCTTTGACCGGAATTATCTACCATAGATACCTTCCGAGCGTGGCCACGCATTTCCAGTTAAACTTCTCCTCGAGTGGCCTTGAGATTTAAGACAACCCTGACAAGGGGTTGGACAATTCCTATCCTACTGTTCCCTTCGACTAACACAGTCCATCATGACCCAAAAGAAGCCCATTTGACCCCCTTTAACGGTTGATCGTAGAGCTAAAATCAAAGTCAATCTGAGGCTGCATCACCTTGGGCGAACAGTATCAAGTCAAAGAATCGACTTATGTGAATAATATAGTAGCTCTCGCCACGACCGGGCTAATTATAAAATTTCCAGAACTCTATAAGCGGTCACTATATGCCCAACAGAGTGTTACACAGTCTGCCGATGTGATCGACTAGTCATCCCATATGACTCTATGACTTTTGAACTTGCCATCAATCGCCTCACATTGTAGTCGCTTCGAGACGTCACCTCATATAAGCGACTATGGGCTATACTAAGTTAATCCAGTTCACTTATGGGGTCCAAATTGTCTCTTACAACCCATTTGGATTTCACAAAGTATAAATTGTGAGTTAATATTAATAATAATAACTCAAACGATAAGAGTGATTGTTATGTGCGAACAATCAATACGATATTGTTGCTCCACATAAACAATCTTTGATGATCATACATCAATTTGTATTAATGGTTTGTTATGTGAATATACCTTATCTTCACATCTTTTAAACCTACAAATTTCGGTTTCCTTTTGACTCATATTATCTTGTATAATATGATCTAATTCAAGTACATTTCAAGTCTCTTATACTCGACTCGAGTCTCCTTACTTTAAGGAAGCTCCCACTGTTTTCTCAAAACTCATGACATGTCATCCATATGTACATAGTCATATTGTACTAGAATCTATATTGTAGTTAACCTAGATTCGATCTATTAGTTCTCCTCGAGAACTTATATCGAAATAGGGCTTTATTTAAACTTATGGCATTTTGATCAAGGTTATATAAATTAACATTTTCATATCTCGGATTTAAATCCAAACCTTGTAATCTGATCAGTGACGTTTCATTATCATATAATAAACTCACTTATGATTTACGTTCTTAACATACATTCATCTAGAATTGAAAACTTTATATTCTTTAACCTTTAAAGAATCACCATCCTTTCTAAATGGTAGGTTTCGTTTCCTTAATAACTTTTCTCCCACTGAATTTTGTATTACTATCATATAGTTAATAACTCCCACTGATTTCATAGTGATTAGGCAACATCTTCTCAACTCATAATGAACATTTCATTTTGATTAACTTCAAACATTTTCTCAACTCGTTATGAACATTTCATTTTTATTTTCTTTCCCACGGAAAGAACCTTTTAATTTCACGAGAACGGGAGATGATTTCTCCTCTTTTATCTTTAAAAAACAGAAACATTTACATCATGGAAACGATTTCCTTCCGTTAACACTCGCGGTTCCCTTTGTCCTCTCTGGGAACTTTTGACAACATACGGAACATTTTCCTTTTGTGTCCTCGCGTAGTTTCTTCTGTGTCCTCTCGTAGTTTCTTCTATCCAATTTCTTAGAGTTCTTCTCAAGGACTCCTCATAGAACTCTTCTCTAAGATCCTATGCTTATTTCATTGGTTTACGGGCGTAGAATTTCTCCCACTCTATCCTCTAAAATAACCTGTATTTTAGGAAGGATAGCATTTTCGCCCGTCAACAATGTATTGGATAAAGAATTATGTGAGTATTTGAGATATTAACATATTCTTTCATTTAAGGTGAAAATCTTATAATGAACTGATGTTCTTATGTTTGAATTTGAAGTATTTCACGGGATGCAATTCTCGTTTTTAAGTAAGTCGTATTACTTTTATAATGATCCTATCATTTCTTCCGTACGTTGAATCATTCAAGGTACTTTATTACGATCTATGAAAATCGTATCAACTCATGTTATGTATCATAAAAGCATTTTAAAACCAACATGTTTGATCAAGAACAAAAGGATGACTTGGGTTGAAAACCAAGTCACCACTATTACAACCATTGTTTCAATAATATTCTTGTCGTACAAGAAATACCAAGTTCTTAAAAAAAATGCAAAAAGAAAGAAGACATCAAATGAAAATTAGAGCTATGCTCTTTATGTCTTCAATCTCGGATGCTACCTTAGCCATCCATGGAAGGAACTTCAACTTTCCTTCTCCTTCTCCTTGCCTTTGTCTTTGGTAGGAGCCCCTTTAAAACAATTTATAAACGGGTAAGAATCAATAACTTGTATCAATATACAAAATTGATTAAATAACATGAATTGGACGAGAATTTATACCTACTGCAAGAACCTTTCCGGCTTTGAGGTCATGGAGATACTTCGGGCAATTCCGCTTCCAATGCCCCATCTTAGTGCAATAATAGCACTTGTCTTCAACCTTTGATGACGACGAAGAAGAAGCACCTTTCGTAAAAGTCTTCTCCTTGGGAGATGCGGGTTTGAAAGCTTTAACATTTTTACCCTTGTTGGCCTTGCGCTTAAACTTCCTCTTGCTTTTTGTATCGATATTAAGCACATCCTTTGTGGAACTATCATTAAGTCCCATATCCCTTTCGGCTTGGACTAACATCTTATGTAACTCGTCCAAGGAGGTTACTTGATTGCGCATGTTATAATTTACCCGAAATTGAACATACGATTTCACTTTGTTGAGGGAGTGAAGGATTTTGTCAATAATAAGCGAGTCGGGAACATTCACCCCTTGCAACTTCAAGGTTTCGGCTAGCTCAACCATTTTGAGCACATGAGGACTAATCTTTTGACCTTCCTTTAAGGTCAAATCAAAGAAGGCGGAGGCCGCCTCATATTGGATTACCCTAGGAGCTTGTGAAAACATGTTCGCAACTCTAGTGTATATCTCATTAGCCGTGGCTAGCTTAATCATTCTTCTTTGGAGATCCGGCTCCATCGAAAATATAAGCACGTTCTTCAAAGCATGCGACTCCTTCATGTAGGCCTCATAGGCTTCACGAGTCGCTTCCGATGAACGAGCACCGGGAGTGGGAGGAGCGGCAATGGTAAGATAACGAGTCTTATCGTCGGCTTCCGCGGCCAACACCAATTGGGCGTCCCAATCTTTAAAATTGGCGCCATGCTTCTCAAGCTTGCAACGATCCATAAAAGACCGAAGCCATGAAACGAGATGTGGGAGTGGTGGAGCGTTATTTGCCATTGATTGGAAGTCGAAAAATGAACTACAAATGAAAATTAAGGAATTAAAACACAATTATCGTTTTAATAATTAAACTAGTAAATTTTAAACAAGTTAAGCATCTACTTAATGATCTCTTACCCAATTAAGTAAATGATCCCGAGACCCAAATACACACTAACTTGGGCATGGTTTAGCCGATACATCCCTCATTAATGTGACTCGGTAGATTAACCCTTTAATCGATTCTACTTTTAGAACTCTCGGTCGATAAAATTACACTAATTCTTATCTTAGCCCGAACTTATTACCACTACGGTGGCTCGAATACCTTCGTCGAGATCAACCAAATTTCAAGAATAAGTAATCATATTACCCCACTTCACCAACGTAATAAGGTTTGCACCCCGGTTTAGCCGAGCCTACTCCCTTATGAAGAAGATCCTTCGCGGGTCCTTTACTTTTTGGTAAGGCTATGTCTCGATTTTTAAATAACGTAAGAGATCTTGTCAATTTATTATCTATCTCCTTTAAGTGAACTAAGTCGGTGAATTATCGATAAATTAATTGACACGGTCGATAAAATCGATGAAATGCATGATGTTTGGATGACGATTTGGCTATGTATGCAAGCGAAATAAGCATAAAAACTTAAAAGCATAAATAAAAACCCTAGTATGGCCTTTCCTAAAATAGAAAATAAAGTAAATTACAAATTCGGAAACCAACTCCTTTGGTTCCTTGAACTTCACACGCGGCACGCATCCCAAGGCAAACTCCGTCTTGGTCGGAACTCCTTTCCGAAATGGCACCGTCTTCAAGGATCTCCGGAATTACAAATAATTACAAATTTTCTATCTATTTTATACATTATAAAATAAAATAAAATAATAAAATAAAGTGATACGAGATCACATTAAATTACAACCGAATCGATAAACCCTTACATTACGGGAAATATCGATTAAAATCTAAGGCCATACTAAGTAAATTACATAATTCAAAATTACGTAAATAAATTATGACATTCATGAATAATAATTAAATATGCAATGCTTATGTAAAATGCAAAACCTAAGCCAAATCGTCCTATTTAAACGCGTTTTAAATATCGTTATTCGTAATAACCCGGTTTTATGGAATAACGTGATTTAAACAATTTTAAAATCACTAATCACTCTATGAATCACCATTCATGATTTAGTTAAGTTTCCTAACACATTTTAGGATTCAAAATTTAGTCTTACTCAAATTTCGAAATAACTTAACTTTTATTTTAATATTGTTCGGTTTTAATCGGTTTTACGGGAAATAGCATTAAAATAATCAAACGAGTCATAAAAATTTCGAAAATTCAAAATTCAAAATTTTGAACATACTGAAAATTTTCTAAAATTTCAGATCCTTAAAACTCAAATATTTTCGAAATACACCATTTATTTCGTAAAATAGCCGTATAATATGCATAATATTTCGAAAAATTCAAAACTATTGCAAAAATTATGAAATAAAATACTAATATAATTTTTACATCTTCCTAGACACTCAAAGCATCTGAAAATGCAGAAAATAAGGCTGAAAAGCACTGTTTAAGGTCTGAAAATAAAGTAATGATTATGACTCCTTAAACACTCAATATCAATTTTAACTTTTAAAATTAAAACTTAAAGTTTCAGAAACTTTTGGCACTAAATAAAAATATGTTGATGATCATACATAATATGACTAATATGGGTGAATTTTTCGGACCATTTAAGCAACATTTACTATTTTTAATAATTCGTGTCATATATTACGCGATTTTACCGATTAAAATCATTTCTCATGCAATATTCGAGATTAAAAGCTCAAAATTCATATGCATGCTAGAAATAATATATGTGACACTATATTAAATTTTTATGGTCAAATTCGAACTTAAACTATTTAAGCTAAAATATGTCACTAATATTACGATTTTTACGATAAAAATCAATATTCATGCAATATTAACGAAAAATTTCTGGAAAATTCATCATATATCTTAAATATTGCATGTGACATCTACAAAAATTTTTATAGTTAAATTCATAATATAACTATTTATCCCATATTTAACTCATTTTATGACTATTTAACCATTAAAAATCATAAACCATGCATAAAACCTTCAATAATTTCGAAAATTATATATTCATAATATGTTAAATGCATGGGAGAACATATTTAAAATTCATGGCCAGAAACATTATATAGCTGTTTTTCCCAAATAAAAACATTTTAACCGATTTTTGGAACTAATTAAACATTTTAATTACCATAAAGAACAATATTATTCCATAAATCATCAAAATGACTTAAAACTATTTTAAGACCAGAAATATATACATGCAACATGATTTTCGTGCATATCTTATATGTACTACTCATTTTCGTTTTTAATTAAAATCGTATTTTCTCGCAAAAACGTATAAAAACGAGTTGCATGCAAACAACCTTATGGCTCTGATACCAATTGTTGGAAATCGAGGTAGTCATACTAGCTAATTCATATCATTAGTCTTACTAATATAACTAATTAAACTCATATTAATTTAGTTGATCTTATGCATGCAATATAATATGCGGAACAATGACGAAAAGGGCCTTACAAACGGTCCGAGATAGTGCTAGGACGATCCTCCACGGAGCAACCAAATTAGCTTGCCTCCTTTACGATGCACCAAGACCTACCCTTAAACACCGAGACACGAACCCGAGCTAGGAGACGTAATCGGTTAATTTAAAACCGTAAACTAATACTAGTATTAGTATTATAGAAAATATTATATGAATAATATTTATGAGGTTTTTCTTCAATATTTTTACACTAGAAAAAGCACAAGTGTAAAAACTAGAATGAAAGAGTGTGAACTATTCAATATATAGAGGGTAAGGTTGAGAGTTAAGTGTGTCGTGTGTTTTGTGTTGTGTAAGACTAAATAGATTACTTGTCTTACTTATTCAACTAGGTGTGCATGCCTACTAATAGACATCAACCTATTCTAATCATTATGCCTTTTCCATGCACTAATTTAAACAAACTAGTCCATACAATGCATAATCACACGCCACAATTAATTGTAAAATGAACTTTCATTTTACAATTTGTAATTTGTACAATTGTGTGATATGTAACATCCTTTGTGACATCAAACAATTGTATTAATTTAAAAATACATATTTATCAAATAAATATTATTTCTAAATTAATTAAATCACATTTAACAAATTATTTAGTAATTCATAATTACCGTCTCAAAATATGGTTATTATATTAATCGTTAATACGATATACAACATTTGTTATAACCACGAACCCATCTCATTCTAATTTCGACATTTCTAAAATATCGATTAGTATTTGACAATTGACACATTTCAATTTCAAATATAAATCTTACTTTAAGATTCAACCTCTAATTTCTCAATATACGGTTTTAAGAATATCAATCAATCTGTATCCTATACAATTAATCAATATACGTTTAAGGGGTCAGTCCTAAAGGTGTGACCTAAAGGGATCAACTGACCACCACCGTCATACGACAGTAATGTTAAACTCTAGTCAGCCAATCATTACCGATTAATGTTGGTCAGTTGACTAAATCAATATTGGATCGTCCCTTGCATATTCTTTTCATAAGATTTATGACAATGATATTTTATCATTGTCGTGATCGCACTATTGTTGAGGACACATTTCCCAACAGTTTGTGGGGCTGTTAGTGTCGGGGATTGTTCGTATTTTGCCTTCAGTGAGTCGCTGGTTGTTTTTCTTTGGATGCTCATGTTATTATTATTAGCATGTTCATGTTTATTATTATTATTATTATTATTATTATTATTATTATTAATATATATTATGTTTGCCATTATAAGTTATTATTCGTAATTATAATAATTATGTGATGGTTATTTATATTATTTGATTAGTTTATGTTTGATGTTGTTAGTAGTTTAAATTGTTTACTTCATGTTTATTTAGTTGAGATCAATTAGTTTAATTAGTTGAACTGGTTTAGTTAATTTGTTTAAATAGTGTCGTGACGGTAACTTGAATTAATCACCTATTTAGTTGATCGACTAGTTATGCTTAGTATCAGCTCGTTATGCTTAATATATTAATTGGTTAATTATGTTAGTTGCGTAATTGGGTTGACTAATTAATTAACTTAATTAATTAAATTGAATTAAGTGGACAGATAAGAATTGTTTACGTAATTATATTAGTGAGTAATTATGTATATTATATTGTTAGGTGACGGTTTTGAAGTGGCAAAATTATGTTTACTTGCTGGCTTGCTATGGGACTATATTGCTTTCCAGGTAGGATACACTGACCTTACACTCTTTGATGTGTTATGAATGGATGTGGTATTGTGTGTTATGGATGCTAGTATGTTTGATATGAGAATAATATTGGTTGGATTGATTGTGGATTATTGGTAATGGCATGAGCATTACATTATTTGATAGCATGATTTAATAATTATATTGTTGCATTCATGAGCATGGCATATGCATTGGATACGGATTTGAGGTGATGAGATATTATTGGGCCCAGGCTAGTTCTGCAGGGCTAGACCTGGTGACCTCAGCTGTTATGCTGGTATTCGGCGACGGCCGATTATAGTCTGCCGGGAGGTTCGGTATGGCTTGGTGTTTCGGGTTTGAGATTGGTGTTTCGGGTTTGAGATTGAGATTGTGATTGAGCTCGAGCATGTCATGGCATTGCATATCATATTTGTTGCATTATTTATTATTGTGTTACCTTACTCAACTGCGAGGTTGACAGTGTATTCGTGTACACCTACGATGATCCGGAATGGGGAGTAGATTCTACAGGTCAGAGACAGGTGGACTAGGAGCTTGGGCAAGGAGAGAGAGAGACATGGCTTGGACCTACTTAGAATTAGATCACATAGTTAGATGTTATCAGTGTACTTTATTCTTTGTGTAATCGATGTAATATCAAAAGTTTAAATTTAATCAGTTTTTAATATAAAGTACTTTGGTTTGTTTTACTTTGTTATTCACTACCTCGGACATTCCGAGATGGTAACAACTCTATTTATTGAGAATGTCTTGCTAAAGGCTCTTAAATAAATGGGGGAGTTACATCTGGTCTTTGATGAATGGAGCTATGTAAAACACACCTAATCATTTTACTTAATCTCTAATACTCTTAGTCGTTCATTCAGTTAATAGATCAGTTGAATAAAATTACTAAGAGAGGGGTCATACATTTACAGAGAGGTAACAACGCTGCCAATGTTGAAGAGTATATGCTCATGCTCATGACTATCACATAAATTCGATATCAAATAACAGGTGATGAGTCCCCCGGGTATATAATTTTAGCTTTAAATGTTTTATTAAGTTCGGTTGAGTGCATTTCATAATAGAGACATATAGAGCAGTCATATATGTACATTCCTTGGTGTCTATAAAATAGTCCCTGTCTTTTCTTTATAAGTTCTTTTTTATATTTGTCTTACAGAAATCATCCCCCATCCCTCTTTTTTTCTTTATCTCCAGAAAACTCTTCAGGATGGTGTGCGGGAATTACTCATACTTGTTCCTAACCATTGTTGCTATGTGTTATGCGGTGTCTTTTAATGACATCCGTATTTATATGTTTTATTAATACAGTGATGGGGAGACTTTTATATTAGCAAATGATTTGTGTATAAATCTCTGGAACTTGGAGATTAGTAGTCAAAGTTTCAATATTGTTGATGTAAAGCCTCAAAATATGGAGGATCTGACTGGTATGTATTTATATTTTTGTCTGCTTCTCAGTTTAAACTTATGTGGCATCATTGATTTAGCACAATATCTAGCATTGGCTCTTTAGTTCCCGCTTCCTCAGTAGCATTCTGGAGAATAAGTGCGCATACATCATAATGATTAGACGAACATGGCCATCTCTCATTTACAACAAGGTCAACCTCAATCATAAAAAGCCGTTTGGTACCAAAAAAAAAATCTAAGTACTACCAACAGAAGTCAGCGGTATGTAGAGTCGATCTCCACAGGGAGGCAAGGTATCTGTTCTAAGATTCGTTTATCAGGCACAAAAAGGGTCTTTGGAGTTTGTATAATCTAAACTAAAAACAAAGGGATAAAAAGAGATAAAAGAAATAAAATTATAGGTACGGAAAGAAATAGCTAAGACAACCGGTTCACCATAATTAATTAAGCCTAGTAATCAGTCCTTAGATAAAAAAAATTTAAATATAATCCATGGGTTAGAAAAAATCTCCTTTCGGTCTCAATTCTCCCTAAGACAACAATAGCTTAGATTTCGCCCTCACTACGGTCCTAATGTGTTACTACGAGCCTCACCCTTTCCAACCTTTCGGTCTAGGTCAAAGTTTATTGGATCAACTCGTTGAATGCTTCGACTCAAGCAACTAATCGCTATTATCTGTAGCAAGTGACAACAAGTATTATATGAGCATAATCATAAAAATCGATTACTAACTTTCTTAATTACGGATTCCCTAAGTCTAAGCAAGGAGAACTACCTACACATAATTAAAGATAAACAAAACATAAAAGAAATAAAAAGAAAAAGAAAACTGAAATAAGGATTACCGATTGGCATTAAAGGAAGAATACAGATCTGAAAGTTCGAAAGGAAAGGAGAACGGAGTTTCCTCCGTCTCCTTTCTATAGTGACGGAATAAAACGTGAAAACAGAATTCTAAAGTAAAAGTTGATGTTTTTTTGTGTTGAGGAGTAGTCCCTTTTATAAGAGAAAACAAGAAACTTCTCAAATCTGACCTAAAGTCCGACACAAACCGAGGCCCATTAGTGGATTACTCGATCGGGCTCCAATTTCACTCGATCAAGTAAAAATCTCAAAAAACCCCTCGATCGAGTAAGTCAAGGACTCGATCGAACACTTTCTCTCTGGCAAATTCTCGATCGAGCAAAGAAGCCCTCGATCGAGCACCTTTCTTCTGAGAACTCCTCGATCGAGTGCTTCTCAGCGAGTAATTTTTGCACTGCGCACTGAACTTCAAACGGCTCCCATTTCTTCGTTACTCGTCCAAATGAAGCGTTTTTTGTTGCGTTGGAAAGCCAAGATGACAAGCTATCATCTCCAATTGGAATCACCTGATTATCTATTGTAGAACTTAGGATATGGCTCTACAAATTAGGTACTAGCAAATTGAAGTTCTTCTTTGCTTGCTTAACTTCCTTTCTCCATTGTGCGCACCTCAAGTAGCTTTTCACTTGGACAATTAGCGCTTTCCAATGCTTGTAAGGCCTATTCCAACTTCCAGCTTCTAAACATATCTTACTTCCGACAAAGAGGCATGATTTTTGCGACTTTTACATACTTTCCTGCAAAACAACAAGAAATACACAAAGAAGCAAAATAGGGGCAAAATAGCGAATAAAACACATGTAAATGCATGAAGATGCGTGTCAAAAGATACTAAAAAGTATACGAAATATGCACGCATCAAATATCCCTAAACCAAACCTTTGTTTGTCCTGAAGCAAACTAATGCGACTACAAGAACTAAAACAACTAACTAACTACCTAATGGTATGGAATCACCTCTGAGTCAGCTATAGGTATATATTAATTATCTAAATGCAGAATATCAACCACCAAGAAGTTCAAAACAAAAAGAAACGAATTCATACTTGTAATGAAAAACCACTTGGACATTAGACCTCAAAAGACTTGTATACTTTGGACTCTCCCGAGTCACTCTTCTTTCATCAAACATGGGTAAACATTTATGTGTAAGAGAAGAGGATGAGAAAATGAAGACACTCTCCTAACTGCGACCAACATATCATGCAATGCAACTAGTATGACAAATGATTCTAATTACTGTACACACGCATATCAACCTTTCAATGACTATCACATGCCGAATACTTGCAAGTTACGGTTATGTGAGGTAAAATGGGGAAGAAGAGGTAAAAAACAATATGCAAAAGTGGAGGTAACGACTCGAGCTAGCTACCAAAACTCATCAAAAAGTTGAACCATTTATCTTACTCACAAAAAACTCGATGCCATGCTTGGCATACAACTCATACAACCACGAAACTTGAAACGGGCAAAAACATACTTAGCTTATTTTTTTTCTTTCTTTCTTTCTTTTTTTTTTTCTTTTTTTTCAATTTTTCTTTTCTATGCCCAAAAAGATATAAAAGTGAGCACGGGAATACATTTTTCGTTCTTTTCCTTTTCTTTTTTTTTCTTTTTTTCCTTATTTTGCTCAGTTCATGGAAAACAACCAACTCCGAGTTCAAGTTCCAACATTCTCAAATTACCAATTCCAAAATGAAATCCAAACCAAAACTGATGAAATGAACGAATACCACAAAACAACACTAAGCTAGCTCGACACAAGGTAGGCTAAGATTTGGGTGTAGTTTATAGGTCAACTGGTAGTTTTTGGCTAAATGTGGAGTTAAATGGGTAAAATGAAAAATGTGATATGCAAGTATTCTCCAAACATGTGATACCAACCACAAAACCATGCGTGTAGGCAAAAAGCAATTGAAAGTCATACATGTGAATTGCGATGAAATGAAGGGAGTACTACTCTCAATCCTAGATAAACCGGTCATGAATGTCACCAGTTATAGGCTCTAAAACTCATAATTTTTAAGTAGTTTGCCAAATAAAAGTCAAGTCAAGTCCAGAAAGTCAAAGTAAAATTTTTCAAAACGGAATTCGGGACGTGCTTAAAATGGTTTTCTACAACAAGGTGATAAAAAACTGCAAAAAATAATCAAAACAATTAACCTATACGGCAATATCATCATTGTAAACTCCATTCCGACTCGACTATGTGCAAAAATAAACGTGCATTTTTTTGTACTTTATTTGAATTTTTATGTGAAAAAGATAAAAGGAGAAGAAAAACGAAGAAAATACAAAAATGCAGACACAAAAGGATGCATTATACCTCCCTATACCAAAATAGACAATATCCTCATTGGCTACAGCATACAATGGGAAAGGGGGTACACAACCTAATACATGTTACTACGGGAAATCTACAAAAAAAAACTATGAAAATAAAAATAAAAATATGGAAGAAAGGGAATAAGAAAACTTACGACCTCCCCAACCCGAACGAGAAGGTGAGGTTTTGGAGCAGAAATTCCTTCGGTAGCAGCGGATAACTTCGATCGAGGGAAATTCAGTGGTACCCTATTCGATCGAGTAAAATACAGCGGAAAACTCCTCGATCGAGTACTCAGTGGGCCCGATCGAACGACTTGCAGCAGGAGTCTACTCGATCGAGTGAAATTTAGAAGAAATTCACTCGATCGAACTAAGCGTGGGCTCGATCGAACAAAACTTTACTCGATCGGCCAGATTATAGTTTAACAGCCTTCAACAGAACTTTTGGAAGAAATTTTACCTCAACCACAGTTTTAAAGCAGTAAAACAAAAAAAGTGATCAAAAATTAACGAAAACAGAAAACAATCAAATCTGGGTTGCCTCCCGGGTAGCGCTAGTTTCAGTTGGTTCCAACTTGACCTGCTTTTTCATCTACCACCAAAAGGTAATGGCCTCCAGCTAGGCTTTTGACTGAATGCAGTTATTTCAGCCATTAGGAGCTTCATTATCGTCCTTCTAATCACAGCTACAGCAGGGCAATGACTTATCGTAGCGTAAAGCGCACATCCATCGATTCTTTTCCGCACTTTCTTCTTTGGCGGGATGAAATCTAATTCTAATTCTTATGCTTGGAGAAAACTGAGAACAACGATTATAAACTAAACAGAATTCTAATTCTAATTCTAAAACTGAAATAAGTAAAAAGTATTGGAGAATTTAGAGATTGGAGAACTTGATTATTAGCCTAATGACGGGATTAGGCTTTTGTAAGTGTTTCTCAAAGCTTTCTCCCTTGACCTAATCACGTCGTGGGCTTTTGCGAATCTCTGAAGTCTGTGCCTTGGTCGACCGACCTATGATGCTGGTCGGTCGACCAGCTATTGGGTTTCTGAAATCTCGCGCATCAGGTACCTTGGTCGACCGACCATAGTACCCGGTTGATCGACCATATATCAGATGCAGTACTGCGTTCTGACGAATTCTGCAGTGCGCGTCGATCTTAAAACAGCTGCCATTTCTTCGTTACTCATCAAACTAAGGCGAATCTCGCGGCGTTGGAAAGCTAAGAGGATAAGATTTCACCTCCAACTATAATCACTTCATTATCAGATCTAGTACTCGAGATATAGTCATTTGAAACAGGCTGCAATATCGTGGATCGATTCTTTGCTTTTTAGAGCTTGTAAACTGTATGCACCTTTGCTTATGCTATCTTCAGGCCTTGAAATGTGCTCTAGGCTTTGTTCCTCCTTCGTTCCTTCGTATCCTTAGTCATGAAAATCACTTGAGGACGGGTTTGAATCCAAATTGCCTTATTTCCGGATAAATCTGCAATAATGCATAAAAATACGAAGGTAGACGAAATAAGAGAAATAATAACCAAAAACTCATAAATGAGCTCTGAAATGCGTGTAAAAATAGATGTAAAACATCATAAAATAGACACGCATAAAATTCCCCAAACCAAACCCTTCCTTGTCCTCAAGCAAGAACTAGACTCGATCTTAAACTAATGGAACGATTTCAATCTCAGAGCGAAATGCAAATGTAAAGCCTAAACTAATTTAATGCCAAGTCAACAATGAAAGAGTAAATGAATCATGCAAACGAATTATGAAGTTGTCAAACTTTGCTAATCTATCAACCATAGAGACTTTTCACAATGGACTCTCTCGGGTCGCTCAATATCGCACAATAAGCAAAGGGTGAGTGTATGTAAAAGATAGAAAGAGGTAATTTGTAAACACTCTCACCTAACTTCGACCCATGAAAACATGTCTGCAATCTAACATGAAAACAATCTCTACAACCGTGCATATACATACCAATTTAGTGACTTTGACACACACTGAGGTAAAGAAGGGATGTGTGAGGTAATGGGTAAGAAAGGTTAAGATGATTTTGGATATGTGGAGTTAGATAGCCAAGCTAGCAAAACCGGGATCCAAACAACGAATTTCACAATTTTCAACCCAATGAATTTAAACACAATGCTATTTTTGTAGCACAAATCTCACAAGTTTTCCAAGGAAATTGACTCCCACATGATATGAATGAAGTATAGGAGTAAAAAATGCTAAAGAAAGGAATTTTTGAACAAACTGCACTTTTCTATCTCTGTCAGTTGGTCGATCGACCAAGTGATGCGCTCGGTCGACTGACTTGTAGTGTACTTTTTTTTCGATTTTTTTTTCTTTTTCTGTTTTCTGTTTTCCTTTTTCTTTTCTTTTTCCTTCTTTTCATTCTTTTTCTTTCTTTTTCTTTTCTTTCTTTCTTTCTCAATTGAGAGCATAATAACTAAAAAGACCTAAAACATTCCCGTGACCACAAATACTAGCACGAATAAGGTGGGCTAAGTATGGGATGTAGCTTATGGGACAAAAAGGTAAATTTGGCTATGTGAAACTTATGGGTAAGATAAGAAAAAGGGACCACAATTGCACGTGTCAAAAATCACAAAAATCGATAGCATACAGGTATAAAGCAGATTAAATTCATGTTTATGCATATTGATGTAACATGTCTCAGTGGGAGTACTATTCACATCCTAAACAACTGGTCATAGATGACACCAGTAAAAAGGCTCTAGAAAACTCAGAATGTATAGTAGTTTGCCAAAATTCAAAGTCAAGTCTCAAGATTAACAACTAGTTTGACAAAAAAACTCGTAGACTATGCATATGATTTTACTAGTAAAACATGTTGACAAGCAAGGCTTAGGCATAAACAGATGAAATGTAAAGTAATCATTGAAATACTATCGTTCCGACTCAACCTATATGCTAAAATAAACGTGCATTTTTTGAATTTTTTTTTTTTTTTGAATTTTCTCATTTTTATTTTTTTGGATTTTTGTGTATATGCAAGCGAAATGAAAGAAACAATGCAAAACGGAAATGCAATAAACGTGAGACAAAAATGTAATAAAACATGAATGCGACGCAAAACCCTTCCCCAAACCAAATCACACAATGTCCCCATTGTGCAATATCATATATAAAGAACATGGGATATGGGAATTTGCGATAAAATAGAACTAAGGAGGAACATGGAAGGAACTCACGGAATATATGCACGAACGGAAACCTCACCAAACCTGTAACATCCCGTATTTTTATAAAAATGATTTTAATAATTTAAAAGTAGTTTACGGAATTTAATAATATTTTAATAATAAATCGTAAATTTATTTTAAGTTTCTCCGTTTAGATCCGTCTTAAGAATGTTTTAGTTCTTAAGATGTTAACTTGGCAAAATCAAACCCAGACTTGAACCCGTTTCACAAAACAAGTAGCCCGACTCAAAATATGGAAAGGACAATATAAACCCCACCAAAACCCTATTCCATCGACATCCATCTTCATTTCCACTGCTTCTTCATTTCCACCATTGTTCTTCATTCTTAAGAGCTTAAACTCAACATTTCAACCTCTTCCCGAACTCGAATCGCGGTAAGTCTTACATTTTCGGAATCCTTGCGAGATTTGCAAGCTTTCTATCTCTTTCAATTTCAATTTTATCAAACTCGAAAAAGACGCTGTTTTGGGTAAATCCCGTTTTAAGCTTCTAAAAACCGTTTCTTTTGTTGTAAGAGTTGGATTAGAGGACCCGGAGGGTGATAGCTTCGTTATTGAAGAAGAATTCGGAGCTTAACCCGCTTTTAAGGTGACGATAATGAGAAACTCGGCCTTTTGTCTAAATTAGCATTTTATGTGATTTTTGGTTGTGTTTGATGAATGTTTGTTTAGTCTTAAGTTCTTTAATGTTCTTAATATGTTATACAAACTGATTTTATGAAGTTTTATTGATGAATTTGATGAGGAATGAGATTTAAGGTGTATACATGTTAAGACCGGTTTAATTTGTGACTTTATGGTTAAGTACGGATTAATGGTTTGGATACATGTTCATATGTTTATTTGATGTGGTTTACGTGCTGGAAGTGTGAAATCGTTGCTTAGAAACGTGTTTGAGTTGGAATTGTAAAGTATTGAATGGATTAGAGAATAGTGAAATTGGCGAAATGCGTGAGCAGAGGCTCTGAGCCGGCAGGCTGACCGGCAGCCGGTCGGCCGGCTCAGAGTCCCCTTTGTATTATTTTGGATTTTCGAAGTTTTTGGGAAATGGGCCCCAGCCGGTGGACCGGCAGCCGGCCGGCCGGCTGGGAGTCCCTTATGTGTGTGTTGTGTTTGAGAAAAGGAAAGAGAGAGGGTCCCCAGCTGGTGGACCGGCAGCCGGCCGGCCGGCTGAGAGACCTTGTATGTTGTTTTTGAGTATTGTCGGCTGAAGAGTAAAGGACTCTCAGCCGGTTGACCGGCCGCCTGTGGTCAACAGGCTGAGAGCCCCTGATTGTATTATTTGCTTCGTAACTTATGAATTTCAAGACGGATTGTATTGATTCCTTTTCCGTATGCTTCGTATGTTTGGTTGAAATCCCCGAGGTATGGGCGACACTATATTGGGTTCGGGAATAGAGTGAGGATAGAGACCCCCCGGTCGGGCAACCGAAAGGGAAACCGGCTCTCCCTCGGCTTAATTCTCGGGGTCAATTAAGTGTTGGTTTGAGTATACGTCGCTTGCATGTTTGGTTATGAATTGAGTATGTTCAGTAATGAAGTTGTAGAACTGTGATTTGGATTAGGTGACAGTTTGGAATGTATTATGATGTGTTAGGACTGTAATTTGGATTAGGTTACAGTCCTGTGTTACCTTTGTATTATGGGGTATGATGTGTTAGGACTGTAATTTGGATTAGGTTACAGTTCTGTGTTACCTTTGTATTATGGGGTATGATGTGTTAGGACTGTAATTTGGATTTGGTTACAGTTCTGTGTTACCTTTGTATTATGGGGTATGATGTGTTAGGACTGTAATTTGGATTAGGTTACAGTTCTGTGTTACCTTTGTATTATGGGGCATGATGTGTTAGGACTGTAATTTGGATTAGGTTACAGATCTGTGTTACCTTTGTATTATGGGGTATGATGTGTTAGGACTGTAATTTGGATTAGGTTACAGTTCTGTGTTACCTTTGTATTATGGGGCATGATGTGTTAGGACTTTAATTTGGATTAGGTTACAGTTCTGTGTTTCCCTTTGTATTTGAGGTGTATTGTTGTGAGACAGTGACTAGGATTAGGTCACGGATTTTGGCTATCTTAGTATTGTTCGTCCAAGGCATTGGACGACTCTTAGTCCGGTTTCGTAAATGGTTTGGATTGAAAGACCCCCCGGCCGGGCAACCGGAAGGGAAACCGGCTCTCCTTCCAAATAGTTTCCGAAGTTGGTTGAGAGCCCTTGCGTAAGTATTTGCATGATGTTATGAAAGTTGAGATATTGAGATTTGTATGCTTCACATGTTTTTATATATGCTGGAGTATATTGTATGTTTATGTGTTGTGTGTCGCTGACAATAGGTGGCTAGGAGCACTCTAGTCACTCCCCACTGACTGTGGCGCACATGTTGTATGTGTGTAGGTACATGAGGCTGTTTTGCAGGGGTTACGTTGAGGCTAGCGAGCGATGGTCCTTCATCGTTGACTTTTTACCTTATCGTGTAACTAGACCTTAGACTTATGTTTCAGTATTTTGTGCCTGTAGGGATATGCTATCCCAGGCTGCTTTGTATCGTACTTAATACTTATTTATGTTTTATCTTTCGCATGTTTAGATTTCTAAAACACCTCGCATGTTTAGTTTTGTTAAAAAGTTTTAATTCCGCTGCATTTTTGGTACTTTGAATGTTTTATATTTCCGCTTTCGCGAGGGGTTTTACAGTTGGTATCAGAGCGTTATCGCTCCCGACGCACTCATGTAATCCCCAAACTTAACTTGACCTATAACTTGAATAATGAATGAGAGATTTGGGTAGACTTAAGGACAAGTGGTAGACTGTTTGTGATTGTTAATTGTTAGGTTCTAACGTGTTTGTTGATTGTCAATGAGTTTGTTTTCTATATCTTTGAATCGACGAACCGTGAGCTCTTCCATTTGGCGATCAAGACCGGTGTTTTCTACCGAAGATGGACGATTCGTGCTACCGTTGGAGAATGCTTCTGAGCCTGGATACTCCTCTTTCTTTGTGCATCGTCTTCTTTGATCCGGATGCACATCCTTTCTTATTGAATAATTGACCATTTTACTTGAAATCTATCTTCATCCCCTTTCGACTTATCCTTGTTACTTGCTTTTCGAAGTACCTTGCAAGTAAACTTTCCCCCTTGATTGAGTTTTGAGGAAGATCTCTGTTGCCTCCGCCTCCTTGATCTTAAGTTGTTGTCTCCGTACTTCTGTAACCGTTTTGAATTGTTTCCTTTCTGAGGATTTTAAACTTTCGTTACTTTTGCAACTTTACTCTTTTGAGAAATTTGAAATAAAAGTTTATTTTTGGAAGGTTTAGTTTGAAGAAAGTTGAAAATTTTGCAACTTTGATGGTTTCATCGTTGATTTGCCATTTGAACTCGTTATTGGAGACGTCTGATAACCTGTACTATGCCTATCAACATCGGATCGGTCTAAATTTTGAAATTTTTCCTTGATTTTCACCTTGGTTTGCCTTCGGATTAGAATGTCAGGTTCTTGAATGCGCAACGAGAACCCAAACGTTCCTTGATGGAGGCTAGACTATGGTTTTTACTTCTGAAATTTTTGGAAAGAAATCTAAGTTTTTGTATATCAAGTTTTTGTGAAAGTTTTAATCGTTAATGTTGTCCTTGTAACTGCTTTCAAGTTTCGAGGACGAAACTTTTTAAAAGATGGGGTGATTGTAACATCCCGTATTTTTATAAAAATGATTTTAATAATTTAAAAGTAGTTTACGGAATTTAATAATATTTTAATAATAAATCGTAAATTTATTTTAAGTTTCTCCGTTTAGATCCGTCTTAAGAATGTTTTAGTTCTTAAGATGTTAACTTGGCAAAATCAAACCCAGACTTGAACCCGTTTCACAAAACAAGTAGCCCGACTCAAAATATGGAAAGGACAATATAAACCCCACCAAAACCCTATTCCATCGACATCCATCTTCATTTCCACTGCTTCTTCATTTCCACCATTGTTCTTCATTCTTAAGAGCTTAAACTCAACATTTCAACCTCTTCCCGAACTCGAATCGCGGTAAGTCTTACATTTTCGGAATCCTTGCGAGATTTGCAAGCTTTCTATCTCTTTCAATTTCAATTTTATCAAACTCGAAAAAGACGCTGTTTTGGGTAAATCCCGTTTTAAGCTTCTAAAACCCGTTTCTTTTGTTGTAAGAGTTGGATTAGAGGACCCGGAGGGTGATAGCTTCGTTATTGAAGAAGAATTCGGAGCTTAACCCGCTTTTAAGGTGACGATAATGAGAAACTCGGCCTTTTGTCTAAATTAGCATTTTATGTGATTTTTGGTTGTGTTTGATGAATGTTTGTTTAGTCTTAAGTTCTTTAATGTTCTTAATATGTTATACGAACTGATTTTATGAAGTTTTATTGATGAATTTGATGAGGAATGAGATTTAAGGTGTATACATGTTAAGACCGGTTTAATTTGTGACTTTATGGTTAAGTACGGATTAATGGTTTGGATACATGTTCATATGTTTATTTGATGTGGTTTACGTGCTGGAAGTGTGAAATCGTTGCTTAGAAACGTGTTTGAGTTGGAATTGTAAAGTATTGAATGGATTAGAGAATAGTGAAATTGGCGAAATGCGTGAGCAGAGGCTCTGAGCCGGCAGGCTGACCGGCAGCCGGTCGGCCGGCTCAGAGTCCCCTTTGTATTATTTTGGATTTTCGAAGTTTTTGGGAAATGGGCCCCAGCCGGTGGACCGGCAGCCGGCCGGCCGGCTGGGAGTCCCTTATGTGTGTGTTGTGTTTGAGAAAAGGAAAGAGAGAGGGTCCCCAGCTGGTGGACCGGCAGCCGGCCGGCCGGCTGGGAGACCTTGTATGTTGTTTTTGAGTATTGTCGGCTGAAGAGTAAAGGACTCTCAGCCGGTTGACCGGCCGCCTGTGGTCAACCGGCTGAGAGCCCCTGATTGTATTATTTGCTTCGTAACTTATGAATTTCAAGACGGATTGTATTGATTCCTTTTCCGTATGCTTCGTATGTTTGGTTGAAATCCCAGAGGTATGGGCGACACTATATTGGGTTCGGGAATAGAGTGAGGATAGAGACCCCCCGGTCGGGCAACCGAAAGGGAAACCGGCTCTCCCTCGGCTTAATTCTCGGGGTCAATTAAGTGTTGGTTTGAGTATACGTCGCTTGCATGTTTGGTTATGAATTGAGTATGTTTAGTAATGAAGTTGTAGAACTGTGATTTGGATTAGGTCACAGTTTGGAATGTATTATGATGTGTTAGGACTGTAATTTGGATTAGGTTACAGTTCTGTGTTACCTTTGTATTATGGGGTATGATGTGTTAGGACTGTAATTTGGATTAGGTTACAGTTCTGTGTTACCTTTGTATTATGGGGTATGATGTGTTAGGACTGTAATTTGGATTTGGTTACAGTTCTGTGTTACCTTTGTATTATGGGGTATGATTTGTTAGGACTGTAATTTGGATTAGGTTACAGTTCTGTGTTACCTTTGTATTATGGGGCATGATGTGTTAGGACTGTAATTTGGATTAGGTTACAGATCTGTGTTACCTTTGTATTATGGGGTATGATGTGTTAGGACTGTAATTTGGATTAGGTTACAGTTCTGTGTTACCTTTGTATTATGGGGCATGATGTGTTAGGACTTTAATTTGGATTAGGTTACAGTTCTGTGTTTCCCTTTGTATTTGAGGTGTATTGTTGTGAGACAGTGACTAGGATTAGGTCACGGATTTTGGCTATCTTAGTATTGTTCGTCCAAGGCATTGGACGACTCTTAGTCCGGTTTCGTAAATGGTTTGGATTGAAAGACCCCCCGGCCGGGCAACCGGAAGGGAAACCGGCTCTCCTTCCAAATAGTTTCCGAAGTTGGTTGAGAGCCCTTGCGTAAGTATTTGCATGATGTTATGAAAGTTGAGATATTGAGATTTGTATGCTTCACATGTTTTTATATATGCTGGAGTATATTGTATGTTTATGTGTTGTGTGTCGCTGACAATAGGTGGCTAGGAGCACTCTAGTCACTCCCCACTGACTGTGGCGCACATGTTGTATGTGTGTAGGTACATGAGGCTGTTTTGCAGGGGTTACGTTGAGGCTAGCGAGCGATGGTCCTTCATCGTTGACTTTTTACCTTATCGTGTAACTAGACCTTAGACTTATGTTTCAGTATTTTGTGCCTGTAGGGATATGCTATCCCAGGCTGCTTTGTATCGTACTTAATACTTATTTATGTTTTATCTTTCGCATGTTTAGATTTCTAAAACACCTCGCATGTTTAGTTTTGTTAAAAAGTTTTAATTCCGCTGCATTTTTGGTACTTTGAATGTTTTATATTTCCGCTTTCGCGAGGGGTTTTACAGTTGGTATCAGAGCGTTATCGCTCCCGACGCACTCATGTAATCCCCAAACTTAACTTGACCTATAACTTGAATAATGAATGAGAGATTTGGGTAGACTTAAGGACAAGTGGTAGACTGTTTGTGATTGTTAATTGTTAGGTTCTAACGTGTTTGTTGATTGTCAATGAGTTTGTTTTCTATATCTTTGAATCGACGAACCGTGAGCTCTTCCATTTGGCGATCAAGACCGGTGTTTTCTACCGAAGATGGACGATTCGTGCTACCGTTGGAGAATGCTTCTGAGCCTGGATACTCCTCTTTCTTTGTGCATCGTCTTCTTTGATCCAGATGCACATCCTTTCTTATTGAATAATTGACCATTTTACTTGAAATCTATCTTCATCCCCTTTCGACTTATCCTTGTTACTTGCTTTTCGAAGTACCTTGCAAGTAAAGTTTCCCCCTTGATTGAGTTTTGAGGAAGATCTCTGTTGCCTCCGCCTCCTTGATCTTAAGTTGTTGTCTCCGTACTTCTGTAACCGTTTTGAATTGTTTCCTTTCTGAGGATTTTAAACTTTCGTTACTTTTGCAACTTTACTCTTTTGAGAAATTTGAAATAAAAGTTTATTTTTGGAAGGTTTAGTTTGAAGAAAGTTGAAAATTTTGCAACTTTGATGGTTTCATCGTTGATTTGCCATTTGAACTCGTTATTGGAGACGTCTGATAACCTGTACTATGCCTATCAACATCGGATCGATCTAAATTTTGAAATTTTTCCTTGATTTTCACCTTGGTTTGCCTTCGGATTAGAATGTCAGGTTCTTGAATGCGCAACGAGAACCCAAACGTTCCTTGATGGAGGCTAGACTATGGTTTTTACTTCTGAAATTTTTGGAAAGAAATCTAAGTTTTTGTATATCAAGTTTTTGTGAAAGTTTTAATCGTTAATGTTGTCCTTGTAACTGCTTTCAAGTTTCGAGGACGAAACTTTTTAAAAGATGGGGTGATTGTAACATCCCGTATTTTTATAAAAATGATTTTAATAATTTAAAAGTAGTTTACGGAATTTAATAATATTTTAATAATAAATCGTAAATTTATTTTAAGTTTCTCCGTTTAGATCCGTCTTAAGAATGTTTTAGTTCTTAAGATGTTAACTTGGCAAAATCAAACCCAGACTTGAACCCGTTTCACAAAACAAGTAGCCCGACTCAAAATATGGAAAGGACAATATAAACCCCACCAAAACCCTATTCCATCGACATCCATCTTCATTTCCACTGCTTCTTCATTTCCACCATTGTTCTTCATTCTTAAGAGCTTAAACTCAACATTTCAACCTCTTCCCGAACTCGAATCGCGGTAAGTCTTACATTTTCGGAATCCTTGCGAGATTTGCAAGCTTTCTATCTCTTTCAATTTCAATTTTATCAAACTCGAAAAAGACGCTGTTTTGGGTAAATCCCGTTTTAAGCTTCTAAAACCCGTTTCTTTTGTTGTAAGAGTTGGATTAGAGGACCCGGAGGGTGATAGCTTCGTTATTGAAGAAGAATTCGGAGCTTAACCCGCTTTTAAGGTGACGATAATGAGAAACTCGGCCTTTTGTCTAAATTAGCATTTTATGTGATTTTTGGTTGTGTTTGATGAATGTTTGTTTAGTCTTAAGTTCTTTAATGTTCTTAATATGTTATACAAACTGATTTTATGAAGTTTTATTGATGAATTTGATGAGGAATGAGATTTAAGGTGTATACATGTTAAGTCCGGTTTAATTTGTGACTTTATGGTTAAGTACGGATTAATGGTTTGGATACATGTTCATATGTTTATTTGATGTGGTTTACGTGCTGGAAGTGTGAAATCGTTGCTTAGAAACGTGTTTGAGTTGGAATTGTAAAGTATTGAATGGATTAGAGAATAGTGAAATTGGCGAAATGCGTGAGCAGAGGCTCTGAGCCGGCAGGCTGACCGGCAGCCGGCCGGCCGGCTGGGAGTCCCTTATGTGTGTGTTGTGTTTGAGAAAAGGAAAGAGAGAGGGTCCCCAGCTGGTGGACCGGCAGCCGGCCGGCCGGCTGGGAGACCTTGTATGTTGTTTTTGAGTATTGTCGGCTGAAGAGTAAAGGACTCTCAGCCGGTTGACCGGCCGCCTGTGGTCAACCGGCTGAGAGCCCCTGATTGTATTATTTGCTTCGTAACTTATGAATTTCAAGAAGGATTGTATTGATTCCTTTTCCGTATGCTTCGTATGTTTGGTTGAAATCCCAGAGGTATGGGCGACACTATATTGGGTTCGGGAATAGAGTGAGGATAGAGACCCCCCGGTCGGGCAACCGAAAGGGAAACCGGCTCTCCCTCGGCTTAATTCTCGGGGTCAATTAAGTGTTGGTTTGAGTATACGTCGCTTGCATGTTTGGTTATGAATTGAGTATGTTTAGTAATGAAGTTGTAGAACTGTGATTTGGATTAGGTCACAGTTTGGAATGTATTATGATGTGTTAGGACTGTAATTTGGATTAGGTTACAGTTCTGTGTTACCTTTGTATTATGGGGTATGATGTGTTAGGACTGTAATTTGGATTAGGTTACAGTTCTGTGTTACCTTTGTATTATGGGGTATGATGTGTTAGGACTGTAATTTGGATTTGGTTACAGTTCTGTGTTACCTTTGTATTATGGGGTATGATTTGTTAGGACTGTAATTTGGATTAGGTTACAGTTCTGTGTTACCTTTGTATTATGGGGCATGATGTGTTAGGACTGTAATTTGGATTAGGTTACAGATCTGTGTTACCTTTGTATTATGGGGTATGATGTGTTAGGACTGTAATTTGGATTAGGTTACAGTTCTGTGTTACCTTTGTATTATGGGGCATGATGTGTTAGGACTTTAATTTGGATTAGGTTACAGTTCTGTGTTTCCCTTTGTATTTGAGGTGTATTGTTGTGAGACAGTGACTAGGATTAGGTCACGGATTTTGGCTATCTTAGTATTGTTCGTCCAAGGCATTGGACGACTCTTAGTCCGGTTTCGTAAATGGTTTGGATTGAAAGACCCCCCGGCCGGGCAACCGGAAGGGAAACCGGCTCTCCTTCCAAATAGTTTCCGAAGTTGGTTGAGAGCCCTTGCGTAAGTATTTGCATGATGTTATGAAAGTTGAGATATTGAGATTTGTATGCTTCACATGTTTTTATATATGCTGGAGTATATTGTATGTTTATGTGTTGTGTGTCGCTGACAATAGGTGGCTAGGAGCACTCTAGTCACTCCCCACTGACTGTGGCGCACATGTTGTATGTGTGTAGGTACATGAGGCTGTTTTGCAGGGGTTACGTTGAGGCTAGCGAGCGATGGTCCTTCATCGTTGACTTTTTACCTTATCGTGTAACTAGACCTTAGACTTATGTTTCAGTATTTTGTGCCTGTAGGGATATGCTATCCCAGGCTGCTTTGTATCGTACTTAATACTTATTTATGTTTTATCTTTCGCATGTTTAGATTTCTAAAACACCTCGCATGTTTAGTTTTGTTAAAAAGTTTTAATTCCGCTGCATTTTTGGTACTTTGAATGTTTTATATTTCCGCTTTCGCGAGGGGTTTTACAGTTGGTATCAGAGCGTTATCGCTCCCGACGCACTCATGTAATCCCCAAACTTAACTTGACCTATAACTTGAATAATGAATGAGAGATTTGGGTAGACTTAAGGACAAGTGGTAGACTGTTTGTGATTGTTAATTGTTAGGTTCTAACGTGTTTGTTGATTGTCAATGAGTTTGTTTTCTATATCTTTGAATCGACGAACCGTGAGCTCTTCCATTTGGCGATCAAGACCGGTGTTTTCTACCGAAGATGGACGATTCGTGCTACCGTTGGAGAATGCTTCTGAGCCTGGATACTCCTCTTTCTTTGTGCATCGTCTTCTTTGATCCAGATGCACATCCTTTCTTATTGAATAATTGACCATTTTACTTGAAATCTATCTTCATCCCCTTTCGACTTATCCTTGTTACTTGCTTTTCGAAGTACCTTGCAAGTAAAGTTTCCCCCTTGATTGAGTTTTGAGGAAGATCTCTGTTGCCTCCGCCTCCTTGATCTTAAGTTGTTGTCTCCGTACTTCTGTAACCGTTTTGAATTGTTTCCTTTCTGAGGATTTTAAACTTTCGTTACTTTTGCAACTTTACTCTTTTGAGAAATTTGAAATAAAAGTTTATTTTTGGAAGGTTTAGTTTGAAGAAAGTTGAAAATTTTGCAACTTTGATGGTTTCATCGTTGATTTGCCATTTGAACTCGTTATTGGAGACGTCTGATAACCTGTACTATGCCTATCAACATCGGATCGATCTAAATTTTGAAATTTTTCCTTGATTTTCACCTTGGTTTGCCTTCGGATTAGAATGTCAGGTTCTTGAATGCGCAACGAGAACCCAAACGTTCCTTGATGGAGGCTAGACTATGGTTTTTACTTCTGAAATTTTTGGAAAGAAATCTAAGTTTTTGTATATCAAGTTTTTGTGAAAGTTTTAATCGTTAATGTTGTCCTTGTAACTGCTTTCAAGTTTCGAGGACGAAACTTTTTAAAAGATGGGGTGATTGTAACATCCCGTATTTTTATAAAAATGATTTTAATAATTTAAAAGTAGTTTACGGAATTTAATAATATTTTAATAATAAATCGTAAATTTATTTTAAGTTTCTCCGTTTAGATCCGTCTTAAGAATGTTTTAGTTCTTAAGATGTTAACTTGGCAAAATCAAACCCAGACTTGAACCCGTTTCACAAAACAAGTAGCCCGACTCAAAATATGGAAAGGACAATATAAACCCCACCAAAACCCTATTCCATCGACATCCATCTTCATTTCCACTGCTTCTTCATTTCCACCATTGTTCTTCATTCTTAAGAGCTTAAACTCAACATTTCAACCTCTTCCCGAACTCGAATCGCGGTAAGTCTTACATTTTCGGAATCCTTGCGAGATTTGCAAGCTTTCTATCTCTTTCAATTTCAATTTTATCAAACTCGAAAAAGACGCTGTTTTGGGTAAATCCCGTTTTAAGCTTCTAAAACCCGTTTCTTTTGTTGTAAGAGTTGGATTAGAGGACCCGGAGGGTGATAGCTTCGTTATTGAAGAAGAATTCGGAGCTTAACCCGCTTTTAAGGTGACGATAATGAGAAACTCGGCCTTTTGTCTAAATTAGCATTTTATGTGATTTTTGGTTGTGTTTGATGAATGTTTGTTTAGTCTTAAGTTCTTTAATGTTCTTAATATGTTATACAAACTGATTTTATGAAGTTTTATTGATGAATTTGATGAGGAATGAGATTTAAGGTGTATACATGTTAAGTCCGGTTTAATTTGTGACTTTATGGTTAAGTACGGATTAATGGTTTGGATACATGTTCATATGTTTATTTGATGTGGTTTACGTGCTGGAAGTGTGAAATCGTTGCTTAGAAACGTGTTTGAGTTGGAATTGTAAAGTATTGAATGGATTAGAGAATAGTGAAATTGGCGAAATGCGTGAGCAGAGGCTCTGAGCCGGCAGGCTGACCGGCAGCCGGCCGGCCGGCTGGGAGTCCCTTATGTGTGTGTTGTGTTTGAGAAAAGGAAAGAGAGAGGGTCCCCAGCTGGTGGACCGGCAGCCGGCCGGCCGGCTGGGAGACCTTGTATGTTGTTTTTGAGTATTGTCGGCTGAAGAGTAAAGGACTCTCAGCCGGTTGACCGGCCGCCTGTGGTCAACCGGCTGAGAGCCCCTGATTGTATTATTTGCTTCGTAACTTATGAATTTCAAGAAGGATTGTATTGATTCCTTTTCCGTATGCTTCGTATGTTTGGTTGAAATCCCAGAGGTATGGGCGACACTATATTGGGTTCGGGAATAGAGTGAGGATAGAGACCCCCCGGTCGGGCAACCGAAAGGGAAACCGGCTCTCCCTCGGCTTAATTCTCGGGGTCAATTAAGTGTTGGTTTGAGTATACGTCGCTTGCATGTTTGGTTATGAATTGAGTATGTTTAGTAATGAAGTTGTAGAACTGTGATTTGGATTAGGTCACAGTTTGGAATGTATTATGATGTGTTAGGACTGTAATTTGGATTAGGTTACAGTTCTGTGTTACCTTTGTATTATGGGGTATGATGTGTTAGGACTGTAATTTGGATTAGGTTACAGTTCTGTGTTACCTTTGTATTATGGGGTATGATGTGTTAGGACTGTAATTTGGATTTGGTTACAGTTCTGTGTTACCTTTGTATTATGGGGTATGATGTGTTAGGACTGTAATTTGGATTAGGTTACAGTTCTGTCTTACCTTTGTATTATGGGGCATGATGTGTTAGGACTGTAATTTGGATTAGGTTACAGATCTGTGTTACCTTTGTATTATGGGGTATGATGTGTTAGGACTGTAATTTGGATTAGGTTACAGTTCTGTGTTACCTTTGTATTATGGGGCATGATGTGTTAGGACTTTAATTTGGATTAGGTTACAGTTCTGTGTTTCCCTTTGTATTTGAGGTGTATTGTTGTGAGACAGTGACTAGGATTAGGTCACGGATTTTGGCTATCTTAGTATTGTTCGTCCAAGGCATTGGACGACTCTTAGTCCGGTTTGGTAAATGGTTTGGATTGAAAGACCCCCCGGCCGGGCAACCGGAAGGGAAACCGGCTCTCCTTCCAAATAGTTTCCGAAGTTGGTTGAGAGCCCTTGCGTAAGTATTTGCATGATGTTATGAAAGTTGAGATATTGAGATTTGTATGCTTCACATGTTTTTATATATGCTGGAGTATATTGTATGTTTATGTGATGTGTGTCGCTGACAATAGGTGGCTAGGAGCACTCTAGTCACTCCCCACTGACTGTGGCGCACATGTTGTATGTGTGTAGGTACATGAGGCTGTTTTGCAGGGGTTACGTTGAGGCTAGCGAGCGATGGTCCTTCATCGTTGACTTTTTACCTTATCGTGTAACTAGACCTTAGACTTATGTTTCAGTATTTTGTGCCTGTAGGGATATGCTATCCCAGGCTGCTTTGTATCGTACTTAATACTTATTTATGTTTTATCTTTCGCATGTTTAGTTTTGTTAAAAAGTTTTAATTCCGCTGCATTTTTGGTACTTTGAATGTTTTATATTTCCGCTTTCGCGAGGGGTTTTACAAAACCAGCGTGAGCTAGGAGGTTTCGGTAGCCAACAGTGCTACCTTGTAGACCTGAAAAAGAACAAGACGACCTTTTTCGGAAATTAAAAGCATTTGGGTGATAAATAATAATTACAAGGTATGAAAATAAAGGAGAAAATGAAAGCATAAAAGAAAGATAGAGAGAAAGACTCCCTAGGCTTGTTGGTACGCTTCCCGAGGCAAACGAGAACAGGCAGTAGCAGCAGTAGTGGTCGGCCGACCATGGGGTCTAGTCGACCGACCATTGCTCAATGATCAGAAGCTACTCGAATGCAGCCATCGGTCGACCGACTTGTTCATCTTGTCGACCGACTGGTTCATCTTGTCGACCGACCACCTCACCTATGACAGTGCTCGTTTTTCTTCTTCTAATTAACTCAACGGATTGAGTTAATCTTTCACAAAACCTGTAAAACATAATTAACGCGCCCAAAACTTGTGCCAAACCCAAAACTACCAAGTCTATAGTCTCAAAACAAAGCAACAAAAGCAAAAAGAGTCTAAGTTTAAAAGCAAAAACAAAAGGTAGTCCAACAAAAAACGAAATAGGACACTTGACTGGCACTACGGCTCAGTAGCAAGATACCCCAAAGTAAGGCACTTGGCTAAAAGAGGTCCTTTCAGTAGTATGGACCGCTACTCTGGGCTTCCAGATAACAGGCCTAGCCGGAGGGAGGGTATCTGGTGAAGCATAAGTTGTTACACGCTTATTTACTTTACCCGGCCTATCTCGCTCAGCAGCTTGCTTAAATTCCGTCTCACTAGTATCACCAGGATCTCTTATGCCCTCTTTGCCATGACCCGCAGCAACAGTAATAACAGTATGGTCCTTTAATTTTCTCCCAAGCTCAAGGCCTTTGACGATCTCCAATATTTTACCGAACTGACGCTCCAACTTCACTTTCTCCAAATGATCCGGATACGGGACCGCAACGCTTGTCGCAGGATCAGCAACATTCGGCTTCTTTAACTTCAGAATCTCCGTCAAGTCATTGATATGAGTGGAATCAGATAAATCAGGTGAAGAATCCAGACTCTGCTCAGGTATCGTGGTCGGTCGACTGGGTGTACTGGTCGGTCGACCGATCGAGCTCGGTTCAGAAAGTTTCTGTCTGTCAGAAAGAGGAGGGCCATCAGGTACCATGGTCGATCGACCATGAACATCGGTCGGTCGACCATCATCACTGGGGACGAATTCAGCTACTGTATCAGGAAATTTGGTAGACTTCTCAACCTTTTCCAACTTCTTCTCTTGGCTTCCCGGTCCATCATAGGAGAGACCGCTTCGGAGATTAATGGCATTGATTTTCTCTACGGTACTCTCACACTTGCTCGGAGAGTTAACAATCTGATTAGCAGCTAAGATTGCTATTTGGCTCTCAAGGTTCTTTAATGATACAACTTGATCCTTTTTCATGTTCAGCATTTGACCCATGAGGCTTTGGACTATCGTTCTCAACTCCGCAGCCTCATTTGTTTCATGAACATGGGCATTCTCAAGCTTTTCGAAATGGGTGTTAATGGACGCTTCAAGTGCTGCAACATGACTCGTTTCCGCACTTGTTTTCGGCGAATTCCCACTCGAATTCCCATTTTTAGTTTTATGAATTGCCATCTCCTCAATAATGTTCCAACCCTCATCATAAGCTACATTATTTTGAAATCTACCATTTGCAGCCGAATCAAGGATGACTCTATAGTCATCATATAAAGAGTTATAGAATTGGTTGCACAGGTACCATTCCTCAAAGCCGTGGTGAGGAACAGATCGAACCAACTTCTTAAAACGGACCCACGCTTCATGAAATTCCTCATCGGGTCCTTGCTGGAAATTTGAAATTTGAACTCTCAAAGCATTGGTTTTCGCAGGTGAAATGTACTGTTTGCAGAAAGCCAATGCCAGAGATGTCAAGTCTGTAACTCTAGCTACTACCTTATCAAGGTAGCGAATCCATTGACGCGCAGAATCCTTCAAGGAGAAAAGAAACATCTTTTCCTTAACTTCATCTTGCGTCACTCGAGCCGGTACGGGTATGGAACAACAATAATCCGTAAATAGCTCCAAATGCTTCCACGGATCCTCATCCGGTAGACCGGCAAACTAATTTTGCTCCACCAATTCGATATAGGAAAGACGAATTTCAAAGGGGAGAGTAAATCCCTGTGGGAGGTCGTGTAGTGTTGGCTGAAGATTATCAGAGATAGTAGGCATGATCGCAATAGAACTGAGAGTACTAAAGCCTTCCTCTAAAAAATCTTACTTCTAACTCTACACAAGCAAAACTAGAAACAAAAGTAAGCAACGGTCTCAAGGAACCAAAGTTCCTTGAGACAAGAAAGATAAATTAAAAATAAAGCAAACAAAATTATACCGTCTCCCCGGCAACGGCACCAAAATTTGATACCCATCGTTGAGGGTACCAAAGATAAGATTTATAAAACCAAAATAAAACTATAGATAGTGATAGTAAGGGTCGAACCACAGAGAGACAAGATTAATTCTGTTTGCTAATTTTTAATCTATAAAGTAACAACAAAGAGGGTGTTTTGAGTTATTTTGGTTTGCACTAAGTCTAACAATTAAAGTAAAGAATAAAACTATAAATAAGATGCAAAAACAGTGATAAAAGAGATGCTAGGATTTTAGGGTCACTATAGCTATGATGGCAGACGGTCTAGGTCAATATGTATTACAGTCGCGTAAGGGGTATAACAAGTCCTTTCGGTCCGAGTTAACTAATAGATCCTTTCAGTCTATACTATTAGTCCCTAGGTCTCACATATACCGGTTGTCAACAATATAGGTGATTCCTAATGTCTAAGTCACATACCCTTCGGTCTTAGTAACTTAACTGTCTTAAAACGTTAACTAATGTCCTTTCCTTATCTTTCGATCCCCGGGTTGGTCATTATTAAGCATCCTACAAGTCTCCCTTCCGTCTCATTGTAAGATATTTGCAATTAACGAACAAAAACAGGTCTGATCATACACGAAGTCGGTCGACCGACCAGCTAAGCCAGTCGATCGACCAACCTGCTCAGTCGACCGACTAGAGAAGTCAGTCGGTCGACTAAGCACTGTTATGGGTTGCCCTAAACTACGCCATCTACGCTAAAATTCGCCTACATCCTAACATGTGAGGGTCTAGCTACTCAGGGTATTGATGAAAACAGTAACGATAACGATGATAACGATAATAGAAAACATGATTGATGCGATTAACGAAATAACAATTAACAACAATAAAGGTTGAGGGATTCTAACTAACCGGATACTAATAAAATTATGAATAAACTGAAATAGAGCAAGGATTACCGTATAAAGGAAATAGGGCAGAAAGATTAACTTTATTGAATTGAATGGAACGGAATGTTATGCATGGAGTAAACTGAGAACAACGATTATAAACTAAACAAAATTCTAATTCTAATTCTAAAACTGAAATAAGTAAAAAGTATTTGAGAATTTAGAGATTGGAGAACTTGATTATTAGCCTAATGACGGGATTAGGCTTTTATAAGAGATTCCCAAAGCTTTCTCCCTTGACCTAATCACGTCGTGGGCTTTTGCGAATCTCTGAAGTCTGTGCCTTGGTCGACCGACCTATGATGCTGGTCGGTCGACCAACTATCGGATTTATGAAATCTCGCGCATCAGGTACCTTGGTCGACCGACCATAGTACCCGGTCGATCGACCATATATCAGATGCAGTACTGCGTTCTGACAAATTCTGCAGTGCGCGTCGATCTTAAAACAACTGTCATTTCTTCGTTACTCATCATAATAATGCGATTATCGCGGCGTTGGAATTATAAGAGGATAAGCTTTCACCTCCAACTAGAATCACTTCATTATCAGCTCTAGAACTCGAGATATAGCCATTTGAAACAGGCTGCAATATCGTGGATCGATTCTTTGCTTTTTAGAGCTTGTAAACTGTATGCACCTTTGCTTATGCTATCTTCAGGCCTTGAAATGTGCTCTAGGCTTTGTTCCTCCTTCGTTCCTTCGTATCCTTAGTCATGAAAATCACTTGAGGACGGGTTTGAATCGAAATTGCCTTATTTCCGCATAAATCTGCAATAATGCATAAAAATACGAAGGTAGACGAAATAGGAGAAATAATAACCAAAAACTCATAAATGAGCTCTGAAATGCGTGTAAAAATAGATGTAAAATATCATAAAATAGACACGCATCAACGATCACTCGATCAAGTAAAATCATAGCTCACTCGAGTAACCTCTTCAACAGAACCCCTCAATCGAGTAAAACAGTTACTCCATCGAGTAAAATCTTCATCAAAAGTGCTCGATCGAGTACTGTAACATGCTCGATCGTCCTTTTCCTCCGCTGGTTTGTTCGACTGATCATATAAACTGTTGTGGTCGAACTGGTCATGTGCAGAGACATTATAGACTTCCTCGAATTATGGGTCATACATATCATCCTCTAGCTCGGTAGTTACTTGAGCTATTTTATGCATAAGACCAGTGATAGAAGCGTTTCTCGATTCTTCAACTTGAGCGAGTGTCGCTATCAACGACTTTAATTCATCCAGCTCTTCACGGTGGTCAGCGGGAGGTGGGTTTTGTTGTTGTGACGGTGAAAAATTATAGGAGAGCTTCTGAAAGCCTCGTTGATAGTACGGATGTGGCGGTGTATAACTGCGGGGTGGGATTAAAGCATATTGACTTTGTTTATGTCGTTGATAGGCATCAACTTGACCACTATCTGCGAAGCCGTAAACTGCCTCGTGTCCCTGAGTACCACATCTCTCACAAAATGCCACCTTGGGCTCCAGTGAACGGAACCTAGGTGGACTCTCCTGAAGTACCGTCGATAAGACCTGTAGGACCTATCAAAACAACACAAAAGAAGAAGATAAAAACTGCCTCAGGGATTAAAATTCCCTGAGACAAAAAGAACTAAACAAAACAAAAAACAGATAGGGCTATTGCCTCCCCGGCAATGGCGCCAAAATTTGATGCCGTCATTTGGTACAAAAAATAAATAACTAAGTACTACCAACAGAAGTCAGCAGTAAGTAGGGTCAATCTCCACAGGGAGGCAAGGTATCTGTTCTAAGGTCCTTTTAGCAGTCACAAAGGGGGTGATTAGAGTTTGTTAATCTAAACTAAAAACAAAGGGATAAAAAGAGATAGAAGAAATAAAATTATAGCAAGGGAAAGAAATAGCTAAGATAATCGGTTCACCATAATTAATTAAGCCTAGTAATCATTTCTTAGATTAAACAATTTAAATATAATCCATGGGTTAGCAAAAATCTCCTTTCGGTCTCAATTCTCCCTATGATAACAATAGCTTAGCTTTCGCCCTCACTACGGTCCTAATGTGTTACTATGGGCCTCACCCTTTCCATCCTTTCGGTCTAGGTCAAAGTTTACAGGATCAACTAGTTGAATGCGCAGACTAAAGCAACTAATCGCTATTATATGTAGCAAGTGACAACAAGTATTATATGAGCATAATCATAAAAATCGAATACTAACTTTCTTAATTACGGATTCCCTAAGTCTAAGCAAGGAGAACTACCTACACATAACTAAAGATAAACAAAACATAAAATAAATAAAAAAGCAAAAGAAAACTAAAATAAGGATTACCGATTGACATTAAAGGAAGAATACAGATCTGAAAATGCGAAAGGAAAGGAGAACGGAGTTTCCTCCGTCTCCTTTCTATAGTGACGGAATAAAACGTGAAAACAGAATTCTAAAGTAAAAGTTGATGTTTTTTTGTGTTGAGGAGTTGTCCCTTTTATAAAAGAAAACAATAAACTCCTCAAATCTGACCTAAAGTCCGACACAAACCGAGGCCCATTAGTGGATTACTCGATCGGGCTCCAATTTCACTCGATCGAGTAAAAATCTCCAAATAGCCCTCGATCGAGTAACGCTAGGACTCAATCGAACACTTTCCTTCTGAGAACTCCTCGATCGAGTACTTCTCAGCGAGTAATTCCTGCACTGCGCACTGAACTTCAAATGGCTGACATTTCTTCGTTACTCGTCCAAATGAAGCGTTTTTGGTGGCGTTGGAAAACAAAGATGACAAGCTTTCATCTCTAATTGAAGTCACCTGATTATCTATTGTAGAACTCGAGATGTAGCTCTACAGAGTAGGTATTAGCAAATTGAAGTTCTTTTTTGCTTGCCTAACTTCCTTTTTCCATTGTGCGCACCTCAAGTAGCTTTTCACTTGGACAATTAGCGCTTTCCAATGCTTGTAAGGCCTATTCCAACTTCCATCTTCTAGACATATCTTACTTCCGATAAAGAGGCATGATTTTTGCGACTTTTACATACTTTCCTGCAAAACAATAAGAAATACACAAAGAAGCAAAATAGGGGCAAAATTGCGAATAAAACGCATAGAAATGCATGAAGATGCGTGTCAAAAGATACTAAAAAGTATTCCAAATATGCACGCATCAAATATCCCCAAACCAAACCTTTGCTTGTCCTCAAGCAAATTAATGCGACTACAAGAACTAAAAACAACTAACTAACTACCTAATGGAATGGAATCACCTCTGAGTCAACTATAGGTTATATGTTAATTATCTAAATTCAGAAGATCAGCCACCAAGAAGTTCAAAACAAAAAGCAATGAATTCATACTTGTAATGAAAAACCACTTGGACATTATACCTCAAAAGACTTGTATACTTTGGACTCTCCCGGGTCACTCCTCTTTCATCAAACTGTTAGGTTTAATTATCTCGTAACCTAAATATTCACTACTACAAATATAGGTTTAGGAGACGGGGCTAATGGAACGAATTTTTGCGGAACCGTCCTAATGTGTCACTAAAGATGCGCGGGATTTTTTAATTCAGAAATACAAGATGGTTCCCATTATAACCCGTCTTTATTTGTTCTAAATAAACTAAAGAGAACGGTTAAAATACTTAACCGTGCTCTTTTGTTATCAATTGGAAAGCTAAGAGAACGGTTGCCTAGAGAACCGTTCTCTTTGCCTTGAGAGAAACTAAAAGAGAACGGTTGCCTTGAGAACCGTTCTCTTTGCTTTTCATAACAATTTTTCATTATAACTAAAAGAGAACGGTAAGAAGACGGTTGCCTTGTGAACCGTTCTCTTTGCTTTTCATAAAAAAATTTCATTATAACTAAAAGAGAACGGTTGCCTTTAGAACCGTTCTCTTTGCTTCTAAACGAAGACGGTTTCTTTGGGAACCGTTCTCTTTGCTCTTCATAAAAATTAAACAAAACAAACATAACGTGTAACACACAGTAACTGCAGCCTTTGAAAACCTTTGAAATTCTGCGAATTCAAAGTCTACGTATTTTCCACATTCAGTCTTGTTTGAATTACCAATTTTCTTCTTGCTATCAATCTGCGAATTCAATCTTGCTATCAATCGTCCGCCATAGTTTCTTCTTCACCAAGCAACTAAACCATAATCATACGCCCTCTTTCTCCTTTACTCTTGTTTGAATTACCAATTTTTTCTTGATTTTATTTGGGTTATTAGGTTTTATGAATGTTTATGTGGTTTTGATGTTGAATATATGATGTATAATTTGTGGTTTTGATGTTGAATATATGGTTTGTATGTGATTTGGATGAGGAATATGATGTATATTGTGGGTTAATGTATATGATGAAGGGTTAGATATAATGTCTATGCCTAGTATGTTTTTTCTGAAATTCGTGATGTTTTTTCTGTCCTCATTCAACTGAGTCAAACACCCTTAAATCACTAAGATAGAAAAGGCAGCAGTGGTTAGTTGGGAAGGCTCGGCTGAAATTGCCACCCCTGGTTTCTATCATGGCCAATTCAGTTGTAGGAATGTAGGCAGAGGGAGTAGAAGCAAATAGACTAAAATCGTGAACCAGAGTTCGTTGTTCATACATTGAGTGTTCATATGACGACTTATATAGCATAGACTGTTAACTATTAAGCGGCTTAGAAACGGGTTGGTATTAACTATTAAGCGTACAGAGGGCAAACTGTTACGAGATGACGAGCTGAAATTGATATTGGCTCTGGGTCTGCCTACTACCCTGATGACTTCAAATAGGATTGTTTATTTCATATGACTTCAAATAGAATTGATTGCAATCCTGTCAGGAAAAAAAGTGAGAAATATGTTAGTTCGTTGTTTAACAAGACATTAGATGCATATTATCAATGAAATCCCACAGTCTAAATCATACACAAATCAACTGTTATCGTCCTTAGTATTATTATCGTCCTTAGTATTATTATTGCTATTAGTATTATTATTGCTATTAGTATTATTATCGTCCTTAGTATTATTATCGTCCTTAGTATTATTATCGTGATATTATTACTATTAGTATTATTATTGCTATTAGTATTATTATCGTTAATAATTGAATTATGAATTTAATAATTGAATTATATTGTAATTATGTAGCCGAATATGGCTCGTACTTGGATGATTAATGGGAAAAGGGCGAAGTAGAATATGATGCCGGGTTAGCTGAATTTTATGACTTCGTAATAAAGAACGTGAAAGACAAATCTAGTATGGCGTGCCCTTGTGATATGTGTCGGAATATTAGGTATATGAGCTTTGGAGGTGTAAGAATACATTTAAATAAGACAAATTTTAATCCAAAGTACACTTGTTGGATTTTCCATGGAGAATCAAAAAATTTACATGGAATAGATGTCCAATTTGAGGAGATTGAGAGAGAAACATGCTTGAGTGACGATGAAGAGCCCGATGAGTCTAATTCACTAGAAGATCCGGGTTGTAATATGAATACTGAGGCAGGAGATGGGTGTGACGATATGTTGGATAAATCACGGGGAGATATGTTTGGAGGTGATGAGCAATAAGGTATTGTAGATGAAACTGATGAAGATCTTGATGAAAATGATTTGGAGGATACTAGTGTTGTATTGGAGAAATTGAAAGATTCTGAAGTGCCTCTTTATAGTAGTTGTAAACACACTAAATTGGCAGCTCTTGTTAAGTTATATAATTTAAAAGCAACAAATGGGTGGAGTGATAAGAGTTTCACAGACCTCCTGAAATTATTAAAGGACATGCTCCCCGAAAATAATGTACTTCCCGATCGTACATATGAGGCAAAGAAGCTACTTAGGGGAATTGGTATGAAATATGAAAAAATCCACGCATGTCCCAATGATTGCATATTATATCGCAAAGGATATGCTAATCTCACTAGTTGTCCAGTGTGTAAGGAATGGCGATATCAAAAGAAGGAGGGGATCCCAGCTAAAGTTTTGCGGTACTTTCCAATAATTCCTAGGTTGATACGATTATTTGCGAATAAAGATGATGCCAAATTACTCACATGGCATAGTACATCAAAAGCAAATGATGGGAAGTTAAGACACCCGGCCGATGGGAAAGACTGGAAGTTTATTGATGCAAAATATCCCGAGTTTGGCAAAGAACCCAGAAATCTCCGCCTTGCACTCTCCACTGATGGGATGAATCCCTTTGGAAATTTGAGTAGTCAACATAGTACTTGGCCGGTGTTTTTTGCTATTTACAATTTGCCTCCATATCTTTGCATCAAACGAAAATATTTGATGTTGTCTCTATTGATTTCTGGTCCTAAAGAACCTGGTAATGATATAGATGTCTACTTAGAGCCTCTTCTCGACGATTTGAGATTGTTGTGGGATGAAGGGATACGAGTGTTTGATGCCTACCAGAATAGTTATTTCAATTTGAAAGCAATGTTACTATGTACTATTTCTGACTTTCCTGCGTATGGTAATCTATCTGGACACACTGTGCACGGGAAAGAGGCTTGCCGTTTGTGTGGAGAAGATGTCGATTCTTGTTATTTGAAGTTTTCTCGTAAGCAAGCGTACTTGGGATACCGTAGGTTCTTGGACCCTGATCATTCATATCGTAAGCTACAAAAACCATTCAATGGAAAACCTGAACATCGATCTCCTCCTAAGATATAAACCGGTCATGAAGTATATGAAAGAGTGAAAAAAATTGAGATAACTTATGGGAAGAAGGGTTCTACATTAGCGTCTCGGGGATATAAGAAGACGTCTCCTCTTTTTGAAAAACTTCCATATTGGCGTGACCTTTCTATAAGATATTGCTTAGATGTTATGCATATTGAGAAAAATGTGTGTGACAATATAATCAACACTCTTCTGAATGTTCCAAATAAGTCAAAAGACAACACATCAGCTAGGATGGACATGGTGGATATGAAAATCAGACCTGAGTTGGCACCAGAAAAGAAAGGAACACGATATTATTTGCCTCCGGCTCCTCATACACTTTCAAGAAAGGAGAAAACAGAGTTTTGTGAGTGCTTAAGTAGTGTTAAAGTGCCGGAGGGATATTCTTCCAATATCAGCAGCCTAGTATCAATGACAGATCTTAAGCTTATTGGTTTAAAGTCTCATGATTGTCATACTTTGATGCAACAACTACTACCAGTGGCTATACGTTCGATTTTACCTAAAAAAGTTCGATTCGCCATAAGTAGGTTTTGCTTTTTCTTCAATGCCATATGCAATAAAGTGTTAGATCCCAAGGAGTTGGAGTCTTTGCAAAAACTAATTGTCACTTCTCTTTGTCAATTGGAAATGTACTTTCCTCCTTCATTTTTCACAATAATGGTGCATTTAACTGTACACTTGGTTAGAGAAATCAAATACCTTGGTCCAGTTTATCTAAGGTATCAATATCCTTTTGAGAGATTGATGAAAGTGTATAAGGATTATACATCTAATAGATATCGTCCTGAAGGGTCTATTGCTGAGCGTGCAATCACGGATGAAGCACTTTTTTATTGCTATGCACACTTGTCAGATTCTGAGCTACCTGGGATTCCTAAGAATAGACACAGTGAGTGGATAATGGGCAAAGGTCTTGGGGGTCATGTTCGTCTAGATATGGCAACTGAGAAATGGCATATAGCACATACATATGTTCTTCATAACGAGGATGAGGTACAGCCGTACATTGAGGAACAGAAGGCATTGTTGAAGGCGAAGCATCGAAATAAATTAGTGATGTGGATCGCAAGTGAGCACAATAAGACTTTTAGAGTTTGGTTCAAGGGTCGAGTTATAGAAGACTTGCAACAATATCCTGAGTATATTTCTTCTAGATTACAGAGGCTTTGTTTTGGGCCTAAGACTTTTGCATCGTCTTATACTAGTTATGCCGTTAATGGATCCACCTTTTACACTCGTGGGCAAGATGACATGAGCACGATGCAAAATAGTGGTGTTAGTGTAGAGGCAGAAGGCATGCATTTTGCTAGTTCGAAAGATAAGAAACCAGTTTTAAGTCAAATGCATTATTATGGATTCATTGAAGAGATTGGGGAGTTAGATTACACAGATTTTCTAATACCTATATTTGGATGCAAGTGGATTGAAACTACTAGTGGAGTTCGCAAGGATGAACTAGGATTCACCTTAGTAAATCTTAATAAATTTGGTCATAAGGAGGATCCTTTTATTATAGGGACACAAGCGAAACAAGTATTTTATGTCACCGATCCATCGGACAAAAAGTGGTCAGTTGTGCTATCTGTAAAAAGTAAGACCACAATGGATAGTTGCGATGACGATGTGGTATTTGAGGGCTTTGATCCTCGTGTACCACATTTAGATGATACGGATATATTCGAGCCTTCTAGTTTATATGTTCGTGATGACCATGACGAAGGGATATGGACCAATACCGAGTCTTCTTCTAAAAAACGCCCTCGCGGTTTTGACGCATGATTAGGTACGATTTATTATTTTTATTATTATTATTATTATTATTATTATTATTATTATTAATATTATATTATTATTATTATTATTATTATTATTATTATTATTATTATTATTATTATTATTATTATTATTATTAAATGCTTTTCCTTTTTTTTACTATGGGCAGCAACGACCTGACTTCAGTCCAAGCAACGCTTCAGTCCAAGCAACGCTTCAGTCCCATTATTATTATTATTATTATTATTATTATTATTATTATTATTATTATTATTATTATTATTATTATTATTATTATCATCATATAGAATAATTTAGTTTTCTTGGTTGTTTATTTTTGCTTAGTGGTAGTATGAGACTTGCTGTATGTACATCATCTGCTGAAATTCTTGTAATTGGCTCTATTATTGATGTTTTAATATAATTTCTCACATTTTACCGCTTTTCATCAGAAGCATTCCTCATCTACATTTCTTATATGCTTTCCTATCTTGCATGTTCCAGTGACTTGTTTTCCCTGTTGTGACTTGCTTTCCCTGTTGTGACTTGCTATCCCTGTTTTTTTTGTACAGTTGAACAATGGGCCCGCAAAAACGTAAAAGAAGTCGAAAGAACAACTATGTTGAGGACGCAAGCGGAAAGAAGGGGATATCTTCTCACAGGGGCCGAACTGTTTTAGATATGGCTGCAAGAGCTATTAAAGAGAAACAACCCATACAACTTGAGTGGGACAAATAAGATCAATTGCCGACAGGAAAATATGCATCTAAGTTTAGTTCATGGATAGGCGTGACTGTTCGGGGGAATGTTAGTCCCGCACTGGAGAGTTGGGAGGATGTGGATCAACCGACGTTGAACCTTATGCTGAGTGAACTGACGGTATGTTATTTTAACCATGTTCTAAGTTTTTTTTGCTTCATGTTCTAAGTTTTATGAATGTGGGTTGTACAGATATAAGGCCTATATAATGATCCTCCTATTATTTCAATGAAGTTGAAGTATGAGTTAATTTAGTGAAGAAATAAGCTTAATAGAACGGACTCAAACTCTGCCGAAATGTAATTGATGAAGGGCTTATTAGTTTGCTTGGGTTTGGGTGTTAACAATTTATGAAATACCATGTCACATGTACTGCTGCTCTATGCTACTACTTATTACTGCGTTTTCGAATGCTTTTATTAGTTAGCTGCTGTACATCACTACTCATATGATCCTATTGTTGCTACTACTTCCTACCTTCGTGCATCATGACTATTAGTTAGCCTGTGGTTGAGCATGTTATAGTTGAGAAATGACTCATTGAGCATGTTATGTTATTAAAAGGTACAAAATCAAGAGTAAAAAAGATCATCTTCTACAATGTTGGTTCTAATTTGTGTATTAGCTTTACTAGTTACTAATTTAGTAGTGCCTCGGCCCTCGTGCATATTTGCATTGGTTCCACTAGTTTTATCTATTGTTGCTACACATTACTCTTTTGCCATTCTCTATTTCTGTACCTACTCCTACAATACTACCTGATCTGTCCCATTTTTGATAATATTTCAATTTAGTTGTGGTGTTACTCGAATGCGTCTATTATAGGTCTGATATGCGTCTATAACAGGTCTGATATGGGTCTGTTACGGTCTCTTTTCTGGTCTGATACGGGTCTGATATAAGGTCTGTTTCGGGTCAGTTCCTGCGTCTATTTCAGGTCTGCTTCAGGTCTGATTTATGCGTCTATTTCAGGTCCATTTTCTGGTCCATTTTCTGGTCCATTCTCTGGTCTATTTTGGGTCTGTTTGGGTCTGTTTGGGTCTGGGTTTCACGTCTGTTTTCAGGTCCGTTTTGCGTCTGTTCTAGTCTGTTTTACGGGTCTGTCTGGTATGTGTTCTACGCCTGTGCAGGTCTGATATAAATGGTCCGTTTTCTGGTCTGTTTGTGGGTCTGAAATGCGCCTGTTTTTACGGGACTGATATGCGTCTGATACTGCCTCATCTGCATTCCCCTACTCGCTCACTGTATCCTACATTACTGCTGCTACATACCACACGCACTACTATCTGCTACTGTACTATATTGTCTATGTATACCGACTGCATATATACTGCACTCATGCTCACACGCACTACTACCTGCTGCTACCGTCACTCATGTTTGGGTCTGTTTGGGTCTATTTTTGGGTCTGTTTGCGTCTATTTCAGGTCCATATCAGGTGGTGTTTGTTTATGTTGCAAGGGCCAACTACTGTGATCTTAAATAGTATGCCTATAGTCTATACGTGCTACTGCCTATGCTCTTTTCTGCTGCTACATACCAGAGATGCACTTACAGTTCTGCACTACTTCCTGATGCATATACTGCCTAACGTAATTGGGTTGCTGGCCAGTGTTCATGACGTAATTGGGTTGCTGGCCAGTTCTTCCTGTGAACACCAGGCCAGTGAGTTCTTGAGAGTAGCTGTGTCTAGGAGAAACAAAGCCGGAACGGTTATATGCTGAATTTTATCAGGGAATGTAGAAGATGGTGGCCGTGACTGGAAATTACGTATATGGGCAGGAAGTCGAATTCAGTTGCAGATCGTCTTTCAAACTTCAATGCTTGTTCAAACTTCAATGCTTGTTGCTTACTTCTTTCTTACACTCTCTCTGATGCTCATAGACATGGAATAGGCTCATCGAACTTCTTAGATGAATGGGAACTTCAATATATAGGTTGTTTATTAAATTGATGAACATACAAATGTAAAAATGAGTCTCAATATCTCATTTAACACTTTATCTTAGCCATAAAATTGCTTATTTCTCATGAACAGCTGAGATCATACAGTAGGTTATTTAATTTAATTCATGGCAATTGTTAGTCTCGTTAAATAATGTGTAAGGTTGTCTAAGCTAATTAAAAGTTTGTTCATATTTCAGGGTGTTTTCCATGTCATTGAAGAGCATCACGATTGGTGTCTCCAAAAGATGTCTGAATTATGGAGAAAATGGAAATGCACTTTGGTTCGTGAGTGGATGTATGATGAGACGGGAGCTATCCAGAAGACACCACCACCCTTGTATAAGCAGATTACACAAGATGATTGGAACAAGTTTCTGGCATCTCACACTAGTGAAAAATTCAAGGTAATATTTCTATTTTTGTAGACACGCAAATTATTTCATGATAATATATATATGTATATAGTATCTCGTACTATTTTTCACTCTATATGATTTATGTTATTAGGCGATCAGTGATAAGAACAAGGAGAATGCCTCTAAAAAAAAGGGGAAATACTTTGGCTCACGAGCAGGATATCGAGGGATTCAAGTTAAAGTCGTAAGTTCTATGTATTGGTTTCATTTTTTAGCTAACTTCCAGGTCAAAAGTTGGCATGAATTTTCATGAACTCTCTTCTTTTTTGATAGAAAGAAGATTTAGCTGCCAAAGGAAAACCAGTGGAAAAATTTGATCGATATTTAACTTGGCTAAGGGCTCACAAGTCAGCGAAAGGGGACATGACTGATTATGATAAGGAAGTTGCTTTGAAAATTGTAAGTTGAACATTTTTGTAATTTAACTCGGTTTAGTTCAGTTGTTTAATTTATTAGTGCTATTTATTCATTTTTTTTGGCTGCTAAAAACTTAATTAATATTGCTGATTTGCAGGAATCCCTTGAAAAGGATGTTGAGGCTGGTTTATTTGTGCCCGAAGGACGGGAAGACATACTCGCTAAGGCGATAGGCAAGCCTGAGCATCCGGGCCGTGTGCGAGGAATTCCTAACGGTATTTCCATAACAGAGTATTTTGGGAAGGGACCAAAAAAACCGACAAGAGAAGAGTTGTACGAGAAGATCAATTACATGCAACACCAAATTGATGACTTGGAAAAGCTGAAATCAGTGATGATGCAGTTTTGGCTAACTGGTGAGAAGCCAAGTACTAAAGTATTAGACGATTTAATGCACGGAGGAGCATCTATGAGTACCGAGGGATCGACAAATTCTGCATCACTACACGTGAGTGAAGAGCCACGCCCAGAGGAGACACCCCGAGAGGAGACACCCCGAGAGGAGGATTATCAAACACCCAAGACCAATGTTCTGAAGATTCCTACCATATCACCAGGGCAGGTTGTAAAAGATTTTCATTAAGAAGGATCTGTAAGCTTTGCATTTAAAACAATATCTAGTTCACAGTCGATGAAAAAAGTTTTAAAACACTAATCTATCTATGCAGGGGTCTCACAGGCAATCACTCTCACTAAAAGGAGATCAATCACTACAAGTGACTGAGGATCCACCCGTGACCAATGTTTTGAAGAGTCCTGGCCCAGTAACACAACAGGTATATATGTAAGCTTTTCATTAAAGACGCTACTTTATAGTAAATGAAAAAAGTTTGAAATTCTACTATAACTTAAATTTCCAGGCTTGGAAAGATTGTGTGCTATCACAGCCAAACAAATCATCGAAGATAGTGGCTTCAGGAATGGTATACCTATCAAGTAAGGACGAATTTGTTTTCATTCATGGCAGTGCCCTTCGTGATGGTTTTAGAAAAGTGTCAATCAAGGAAATCTATTCTGGGTCGGAAAATGTTGATTTACCAATGCCTGTTGGTGATATGATAACATTGACTCATGCTAAGGGTTCATTTATTCAGTGGCCGCAAAGTCATATACATAGTCCTGTTGATAAGGTAACTAAGATTTCTAGCTAGTATATATAATGATATAAGATACACTGAGAGTTATACCATTTATCAACTTATTTATGCCAAGTTGTAGATAACCATGAAAAAGAATGATCAAGGAAAAAATAAAGCAGCAGCAGCAATGAAGTCCAAGCCTCAGAAGTGTTCGCCCTCGATTTCGCCATCTTCTTTCCTTGGAATTGAAGTTAGTCACAATTTTAAGCAAAAGCAGAGGACCATGGATTTGAAGTTATTAGAAACTGAGGCTCGGGTTTTAAAGGCAAGTGGGACAATGATCAGTGTTCCCATTGACGAACGTGTGTTACACAATGAACAAACTTGCTACCTTAGTTATGAGGAGGTTGTTCATTTCTTAGATGAACAAATGATTGGTGCCTCTCACATCACACTCTTTATGAGGTTCGGTCTCTTTGTTTAAGCTTCCCCTTTGCAATCCCATTAGTATATATCTGATAATATGCAAACTAGTACTAGATAGTTACTATGGATTCTTATTGTTGTAGGTATTTGAGTGATCTTGCCGTTAGTATGCAAATTACTAGTTACTATGGATTCTTGTGCCCAGAGATAATGTCCTCAGAATCCGTTGCTCCGGATGAAAATTATCGATCCGATTATGTTGCTAGGGCAATGACATGTACCGATTGTGGAAAAGGTCGGAAACTTATATTTGCTCTATATGCCCAGGGGTACGTAATTATAAATTTCTTTTCATAGTATTATTATTGATGACTTGATTAATTATTTTATTATTTTTTGTCAATATTGAAGTTGATATCTTCGCTGTATTTTTCTAACACTTGTAGTAAGCATAGGATGTTGGGCGCGATCAATCCGGCTCAAAGTACAGTGTATTGGTGTGATCCTGCCGGACATACAGAGCCTCGTCAATTTTTTGTGGATACAATTACCAAGTATGTCTAACTTATTTATGATCTTTTTTATTTTGCCTTCATATATTATACCTCCCGTTACTCCCCTGCATTTGCCTTAAAATGTTTCTGTAGGCTAGGAACAAAAGTTAAGCCACCCAAAAGCCATCAATCATAGACCTTAGCTTGTTTTTCTATTATACTTTAAATTAATGCTTCATTATCAACTAAAACTGAATAAATATATAAACCTGGCTATCTATATATACAGGGCCTTTGAGAAAAGGAACTCTATCGATCCACTTGCAAAATATGAGGCCAATGTCGTTGTTTGGAAAAAGATTAAGGTACTTCTTGTATATATAGTATATATCTATATATATCTTAACATATTGTTTCTCTTATTAAGTATAGTACATACATGTGCGTGAAGTACTTATTTATAATATGAGCTCCCCTTTCAGGCCCCTTTGCAGCCTTGTGGTTCCGTTTTATGTGGATATTATATTTGTCGATACATGTTGGACATCGTCAAAGGAAGATATGTTACTATTACTCCAAATGTACGTATGTTTTTGGTTTTTTAGTTCATCTACTTACTTACCTCTATCATTTTACTTATATAGGAGTCTTGGATAGAATTTTTCGCTAACCAATTTTTGAAAATTTGTTTGTAGTTCATGCTTAGAGCCCCATTGACATATTCGCTTGAGCAAATTGACGAGGTGAGGGATATATGGGCTAACTTTGCGCTCCAGTTTAAGTCAGCCATGAACGATGATGAAGTTTAGCTTAAGTCGTAGCTAGATAGAAGTTTAGCTTAAGTACATACGTATTGTACTAGAATTTGTGGATCGGAAAATATGTTGATATATATGAATGATGTAGTATGTTGATATATATGAATGATGTAGTTGTTGGAGCAATGTTGTTGCACGCTTATTTGCAGGAAGAATTATATATAATAGGCCGGAAGAATTATAAATTAATTTATTAAAAAAAAAATAGCAGGTGCAAAGAGAACGGTTATGTTCTCAAGCGTGCTCTATTAATTCAAAAATATGGCGCGAAGTTTGAACAAAAGAGAACGGTACATCAGGCAACCGTGCTGGAAAGTGTGGTCAAAGAGACTGTTGAACAGGTGCAAAGAGAACGGTTCAAAATAGAACCGTTCTGGTAAGTGACCTAAGAGAACGGTTTAAAAGGGGAAAGAGAACGGTTGGGCAGGACAAAAGAGAACGGTTCAAAATAGAACCGTTCTGGTAAGTGACCTAAGAGAACGGTTAAAAAGGGTAAAGAGAACGGTTAAACAGGGCAAAGAGAACGGTTGAGCATGACATAAGAGAACGGTTCATGTCAGAACCGTTCTGGTAAGTGCACAACTAAGAGCTTCCACCATGCTCTTAGGTAAAGAGCAAGGCCAGGGGGAGCACGGTTCCGCCACTCATAGGAGAACGGTTTTTAACCGTCTTCGTATCTGTATTTTGTAGTAGTGATTTTAGTCATACTAAATAAATTATAATTAACATATTAATTATTATACTTATAGATCTTATGCATCCTTATAGAAAATGCGGAAATGGGATTCGTATTACTTACAATCCGACGAAATCAACTATGCAAGGATGATCCTCCTTAGTATTCAACAAGAACACCTCCTCTATGATGCACCCAAGACACCCCTTAAAGAACCGAAACATTGATGTTGCTAGGGTAAGAATCGGTTTTTCCTTAAGCAAATTCTAATCTTTATTTAGAATTAAACACTAATATAACTTATTAATATTAGTATTATTATTATCTCAATAATAATTTTAGAGGATTTGATGTTTATATTTTTCTCACCTTAGAAAAATTACCAAGCATAAGAACTAGTAAACTTGTGAGCAATAACACAAGTTATAAGAGGGTTGTCTTGGTCTTTAGGTGGTCGGGCATGGGAAGAAGCAAAGGGGGAACAATTTCCCTTTTCCATGCTCTTAGGGTGGCTCTAGGTCCTATTTACAAGAGCAACCTAATGATGGTGTTTTAAAGAGTGTCATTAAGAAGCTTAAACACTCCTTAACCCACTCACCCAAACCGTGCCATTTAAGATAAAATGGACATCCATTTTATATTTTGTCAATTGTATAATTGTATGTTATGTGACATACAATATGTCACAATATTATAAAATACAATTGTGTCAATTTAAAACATATATATTTATCAAATAAATATTATTTATAAATTAAATAAATCATATTTATCAATTTGACAAGTAATTCGTAATTACTAATATAAAATGATTATTTACAATAATCGTCAATACGATTTACAACCTTTGTATTTAATATACAACCCGATTCATTCTAATTACGATATTGTAAAATATCGTTCAATGTTTAATAATTGACACGTTTCAATTATAAACATAAATCTTTCATTAAGATTTAACCTCTGATTTCTCGGTATACGAGTTTAAGGAATATGATCAACTCGTATCAATATACCTTTGATCATCTTATCAATTAAGGGAATTGTCCTATAGGTGTGACCTAAAGGGATCAACTGACCACCCACCGTCATATGACAGTAATGTCAAACTCTAGCTATCCAATCATTACCGATTAATGTTGGTCAGTTGACTAATATAATTTCATATCATCCCTTGCGCATTCTCGTCATGAGATTTAACTATGTGATCTCACTATTGTTGAGGACACATTTCCCAACAATCTCCCACTTGTCCTCGACAAGTTTGCGTCACCAGTTCTCTTGTCCTATTACAATCTCCCACTCAATGCAAGGTGTCTCTCTGAGGTCGTACTTGCATTCGATCATATCATGAGTGGTTTCCTCGATCTGGAGAATAACTGTTTGACCGGAATTATCTACCATAGATACCTTCCGAGCGTGGCCACGCATTTACAGTTAACTTCTCCTCGAGTGGCCTTGAGATTTGAACAACCCTGACAAGGGGTGAACAATTTCTATCGTACTACTCCCTTTAACTAGCCACAGTCAGTCACATCCCAAAGCAATCCCATTTGACTCCAGTTACGAAAAGTCGTAGAGAATGGATCAAGGTTATGCCAAAACTGTACCATCTTGGGAGAGTAGTCTTTAGTCTAAGAATTGACTCATAAGAATACTATAGCAGCTCTTGCCACGACCCGGCTATCATAAAAATTCCAGAACTCTATAAGTGGTCACTTTGCCCGACAGAGTGTCTCTTGCAGTCTGTCTATGTGATCGACTCCTCATCATCACATATGACTCTATGGCATTTGAACATGCCATCAGTCGCCTCACATTCTAGTCGCTTTGAGATATCACCTCATGTAAGCGCCCAAGGGCTATACTAAGTCAATCCAGTTCACTTCATGGGGTTCAAAGTTGTCTCTTACAACCCCTTTGGACTTTGACAAAGTATCTTTCATTGTGAGTTAATCATAACTCAAATGATATTGTTATGCAAAAATAGTCAATACTATTTCATTGCATTTGATGCACGATCATCAATTTGTATTAATGGTTCAAATAAATCTTTTATTCATGATTTCAAAACCTACAAATTTTGGTCTCCTTCCTATTCATATTATCTCACATAATATGATCTTATTTGAGTACATATCTAGAACTCATTCTAGATCTTGAGTTTTCTTTCCTGAGGGAAGCTCCCATTGTTATCTTATAACTCGTGACGTATCGTCACTTATGTACTGAAATCTATATTGTAGTTATTTATGATTTCATCACTCTTACTATTTTCAATTATCTTGGCTATTTGATCAAAAACCATTATGATTTCTAATGGGCGACCTTTTATTATCAATATAATAAACCTTCCCGTGAAGCTCCATCATCCTATGATATAAGGTATTTTGTTCATCTAGAATTGAGAAACTCTTATTGTTTACACCTTTAAAGAATCACCCATCCTCTCTAAATGGTACGTTCAATTTTCTAATGAATATTGCTCCCACTAAAATCAACATCACTCCTTTTATAGTGATTTGATATTTCTTAAATGAATCTTTCATTTCATGCTTGTTGTTCATATGCTTCTAATTGAAATAGTATTACTATCCCTATAGTGGTCTACCTCCATTCAATCAACATCACATCTTTCATGTCTCCGTTTCCTCGAGACGAATATGACATGATATTCCCTTATAACTACATTAAGAGAATTGAGATGGTTTCTTCTCTTTTATCTTATAATATTAGAAAAATCATTTGTTAAGGAACCGTTTTCCTTCCGATTTCATACGTGGTTTCTCTTATCCTCTCTTTGAAACAATGAACATAAGGAACATTTCCTCTTGTGTCCTCCCGTAGTTTCTTCAGTGTCCTCTCGTAGTTTCTTTTATTCATTCATTTAGGGTTCTTCTTAAGACTCCCATGTAGGATTCTTCTCTAATATCCTATATTTATATCATTGGTTTGCGGGCGAAATATTTTTCTCCCACTCTCTCCTCTTTAAAAATAACCTTTATTTGTATGAGGATAGCAATTTTCGATATAACCAATGCATATGAATGTTTGAAAAGTTTTATAGGTGTGATGAATACATTCTCATTTTCACTTAAAATGATCATTTTATAATGAACTAATATTCATTTTGATTGAATATTTTCCTCTTAGAATGTGTATTTCTCGTTTTAATTAATCAACGCTTTGATTCTTTATATTGATCGTATCAATTTTACTTTACAATGAACGTTTCATGGTTTTTATCTAGTGATTTATAGAAATCACTTTGATTCATGTTCGACAAGTTATACAATTTATTTTAAGAATCAATAATTCGATTAAGAACAAAAGTAGTGACTTGGGTTGAAAACAAACTAATATCCAAAATTACAACCATTGTTTAGGATTCAAATCCTTGTCTTACAAGAAAGTAAATTGTTCTAGGAAATAAAATGCAAAATATGAAAGAAGAAAATCATGAAAATTAGAGCCAAGCTCTTAAGCCTTCAATCAAATGGATGCTACCATAGTCATCCATTTAAGGAACTTCATGCTTCCTTCTCTTTGCCTTTGTCATTAGGAGGTGGCCCTTTTAAAACAATTAAAAAGGGTAAAATCAACAATTTATATCACTATACATAAGTTGACAAAATATCATGAATTTTAAACGAGAAGTTTTACCTACGGCGGTTGCCTTTCCATTCTTGAGGTCGGTCAAGTATTTGGGGCAATTACGCTTCCAATGTCCTAACCTCGTGCAATAATGGCACTTGTCTTCATATTTTGAAGATGAGGTGGAAGCGCCTTTCGAAAAGGTTTTTTCTTTGGCCGGTTTGGGCTTGAACGTTTTCTTGCCCTTGCCTTTGAAGGCATTCCTCTTGAAGTTAGTTTTCCCTTTCTTCTCGATGTTCAAAACATTCTTAGTGGAACTTTCATGAAGTCCCATGTCCCTCTCGGCTTGGACAAGCATCTTATGCAATTCATCCAATGTGGTCTCTTGATTTCGCATATTGAAATTCACCCGGAATTGAGCATACGATTTCACCTTATTGAGAGAATGAAGAACTCGGTCAATGATGAGTGAGTCGGGAACATCAACTCCTTGCACTTTTAGAGTCTCCGCGAACTCAACTAATTTGAGTACATGAGGGCTTATCTTTTGTCCTTTCTTCAAACTAATGTCGAAGAAGGCGGAAGCCGCCTCATATTGAATCACCCTTGGAGTTTGTGAAAACATTGTCGCAAGTTTGGTGTATATCTCATATGATGTGCTCAACTTGATCATACTCCTTTGGAGATCCGGCTCCATGGAGAAGATAAGCACATTTTTAAGAGCGGAGGACTCTTTCATGTAGGCTTCATAGGCCTCACAAGTTTGGAGCGCGGAACGAGCGGTCGGAGCGGTCGGAGCGGCTTCGGATAGGTAACGAGTTTTATCGTCACCTTGAGCGGCCAAAAGTAATTGCGCATCCCAATCCTTAAAATTGCAACCATGCTTATCGATTTTGCAACGATCCATAAAGGATCGAAACCATGATACATTAGTGAGAGGTGGAGCGTTGGTTGCCATTGATGATGTTGAAAATTAAACTACAATAAAAGAAAGGAATCAAAACAACATCATATTTTTAAAACTTGTAATTAAATTTAAACAAGTTTAGTTATTTACTTAATGATCTCTTACCCAATTAAATAAACAATCCCGAGACCCAAACCCATACTAATCCGGGCACGGTATAGCCGATTCAACCCTTATTGGTATAATTTGGTGGATTAACCTTTTAATCGGTTCTACTTTATAACTCTCGGTCGACGATTTTCTAAAAATTGTCTTAGCCCGAACTTATTGCAACTACGGTTACGAATACTTTCGTTGAGATCGACCAAATTTCAAGATGTAATCTTATTACCCCACTTACCCAACGTAACAATTTTAGCACCCCGGTGTAGCCGAGTCTACATTCTTGTGAAGAAGGGATTCATAGGTCTATACTTTTTGGTAAGGCTAAGTCTCAATATTCAATTGTAAGAGATCTAGTCAAAATTATTATCTATCTCCGGTTTAAGTGAACTAAGTCGGTGAGTTATCGATAAAATAATTGACTAGGTCGACTAAATCGAACAAAATGCATGACATGATATGACGATTTGGCTATGCATGCAAACATATAAAGCAAAATAAAAGCATAAAATAATAAACCCTAGTATGGTCTTTCCTAGAAAAGAAATAATAAAAGTACAAATTCGGAAACCAACTCCTTTGGTCCCTTGAACTTCACGAGGCACGCTTCCCAAGGTTAACACCGTCTTGGTCGGAACTCCATTCCGAATGGCATGGTCTTCAAGGATCTCCGGAATATACAAAATTACAACTTTTCTAGTCTACTTTATACATTATAAAATAGAAAAAAATAAATAAAGTGATACGAGATCACATTAATTACATCGGAATCGATAACCCCTTACATTACGGGAAATATCGATTAAAAACTAAGGACATACTAAGTAATTACATAATCCAAAATTACGTAAATAAAATCATGACAATTATAATTAAAATATGCAATGCTTATGAATATGAACTAACATGCAAACCTAAGCCAAATCGTCCTATTAAATATCATTTTTATGAATAGTTATCGTATACCTCGGTTTTTATGGAATTGCGTGCTTTAACGATTAAAAACACTTGCATTATGTGAATCGGAATTCACTCTTAAGTTAATCATCCCAACTCTTTTAAGTTTCAAAATTTAGTCTTACTCAAACTTTGAACATGACTTAACTTAATATTATAATATTGTTCGGTATTACTTGGTTTTGCGGGAAAAATAATATAAAATTCAAAAAGAGTCATAAAATTTCGGAAAAATTCAAAATTTAAAATTTGAACATTCTAGAATGTTCTTAAAATTTCAGAACTTTAAATTATTAGTATTTATACGGTTTTAATATTTATTTCGAAAATAATACGTAAAACGAGCATTTTAAGTCGGAAAATTTAAATAATTAGCTCCATAAATGCAAATAAAATACTAATAATATTTTTACACTTTCCAAAATACTTTAAGAACCTGAATTGGACATAAAATTAAATGGCACACTGCCCAATAGCCGAAATTTTAATTAAAAAGACTCTTACTATTCAATTTTAAATGTAACTTTCTAACAAATAAAAATTAAATAAAACAGAAACTTTTGGCTCCCAAGAAAAATATGGTGATGAAAATATCAAATATGACTAATATGGGTTAAATTTCCCGGCCATTTTAACAACTATTGCTATTTTTAACGATTTACGTCATATATCGTACAATTTTAACAATTAAAATTATTTCACAAGTATAAAATCAAATAAAAATCTCGAAATATTTATACATGCTGGAAATAATATATATGACATCGTGTTAAATTTTTATGGCAAAATTCCAACTTAAACTATTAAAGTCGAAATAATGTCACTAATTACCCGATTTTTACATTAAAAATCAATAATAATGCAAAATATGAGATAAATTTCTGGAAAATTTAGCATTCATTTTAAATAATGCATGTGACATACTCATAAATATTTATAGTGAAATTCGAAATATAACTATACAAACCCATTTTTATTCATTTTACGGCATTTTAACATTTAAAATTCATAAACCATGTATTTTAACTGCATAATTTACGAAAATTCATATTCATATGATAGGAAATACATGTGAAAACATACTGAAAAATCTCGGCCAGAAGCTTATTTTAACTATTTTTCCCAAAATAAACATTTTTAACCATTAAAAATTAATAAAACCGAAAATAAAAATACCAATGAACAATATATATGCAAAGTATATTCCAATTATTCTAAAATACATTTAGAATCAGTAGGTATTCATGCATAAATTATTTCAGCCATATCATATACGAAAAGAAATATCAAATTTATTTTGTTATCTAATAACTTCGTATAAATTAAACGAAAAGCATGCAAACAACCTTGTTGCTCTGATACCAATTGTAAGGTTTAATTATCTCGTAACATAAAGATTTTAGTCATACTAAATAAATTATAATTAACATATTAATTATTATACTTATAGATCTTATGCATGCTTATAGAAAATGCGGAAATGGGATTCGTATTACTTACAATCCAACGAAATCAACTATGCAAGGATGATACTCCTTAGTATTCAACAAGAACACCTCATCTATGATGCACCCAAGACACCCCTTAAAGAACCGAAACCTTGATGTTGCTAGGGTAAGAATCGGTTTTTCCTTAAGCAAATTCTAATCTTTATTTAGAATTAAACACTAATATAAATTATCAATATTAGTATTATTATTATCTCAATAATAATTTTAGAGGATTTGATGTTTATATTTTTCTTACCTTAGAAAAATTACCAAGCATAAGAACTAGTAAACTTGTGAGCAATAACACAAGTTATAAGAGGGTTGTCTTGGTCTTTGGGTGGCCGGGCATGGGAAGAAGCAAAGGGGGAACAATTTCCCTTTTCCATGCTCTTAGGGTGGCTCTAGTTCCTATTTACAAGAGCAACCTAATGATGGTGTTTTAAAGAGTCTCATTAAGAAGCATAAACACTCCTTAACCCACTCACCCAAACCGTGCCATTTAAGATAAAATGGACATCCATTTTATATTTTGTCAATTGTATAAGTGTATGTTATGTGACATACAATATGTCACAATATTATAAAATACAATTGTGTCAATTTAAAACATATATATTTATCAAATAAATATTATTTATAAATTAAATAAATCATATTTATCAATTTGACAAGTAATTCGTAATTACTAATATAAAATGATTATTTACAATAATCGTCAATACGATTTACAACCTTTGTATTTAATATACAACCCGATTCATTCTAATTACGATATTGTAAAATATCGTTCAATGTTTAATAATTGACACGTTTCAATTATAAACATAAATCTTACAATAAGATTTAACATCTGATTTCTCGGTATACGAGTTAAGGAATATGATCAACTCGTATCAATATACCTTTGATCATCTTATCAATTAAAGGAATTGTCCTATAGGTGTGACCTAAAGGGATCAACTGACCACCACCGTCATACGACAGTAATGTCAAACTCTAGCTAGCCAATCATTACCGATTAATGTTGGTCAGTTGACTAATATAATTTCGTATCATCCCTTGCGCATTCACGTCATGAGATTTAATTATGTGATCGCACTATTGTTGAGGACACATTTCCCAACACAAACATGGGTAAACATTTATGTGTAAGAGAGAAGGATGAGACAATGAAGATACTCTCCTAACTGCGACCAACATATCATGCAATGCAACTAGTATGACAAATGATTCTAATTACCGTACACACGCATATCAACCTTTCAATGACTATCATATGCCGAATACTTGCAATTTATGGTTATGTGAGATAAAATGGGTAAGAAGAGGTAAAAAACAATATGCAAAAGTGGAGGTAACGACTCGAGCTAGCTACCAAAACTCATCCAAAAGTGGAACCATTTATCTTACTCACAAAAAACTCGATGCCATGCTTGGCATACAACTCATACAACCACGAAACTTGAAACGGGCAAAAACATACTTAGCTTATTTTTTTTCTTTCATTCTTTCTTTTTTTTTTTCTTTTTTTCTTTTCTATTCCAAAAAAGATAAAAAAGTGAGCACATCAATACATTTTTCGTTCTTTTCCTTTTCATTTTTTTTCCTTTTTATTCCTTTCTTTGCTAAGTTCATGGAAAACAACCAACTCCGAGTTCAAGTTCCAACATTCTCAAATTACCAACACCAAAATGAAATCCAAACGAAAACTGATGAAATAAACGAATACCACAAAACATCACTAAGCTAGCTCGACACAAGGTAGGCTAAGATTTGGGTGTAGTTTATTGGTCAACTGGCAATTTTTGGCTAAATGTGGAGTTAAATGGGTAAAATGAAAAATGTGATATGCAAGTATTCTCCAAACATGTGATACCAACCACAAAACCATGCGTGCAGGCAAAAAGCAATTGAAAGTCATACATGTGAATTGCGATGAAATGAAGGGAGTACTACTCTCAATCCTAGATAAACCGGTCATGAATGTCACCAGTTATAGGCTCTAAAACTCATAATTTTTAAGTAGTTTGACAAATACAAGTCAAGTCAAGTCCAGAAAGTCCAAGTAAAATTTTTCAAAACGGAATTCGGGACATGCTAAAAATGGTTTTTTTTACAATAAGGTGGTGAAAAACTGCAAAAAAAAAAAAAAATCAACACAAATAACCTATAGGGCAATATCATCATTGTAAACTCCATTCCGACTCGACTATATGCAAAAATAAACGTGCATTTTTTTTTTGTATTTTTTAATTTTTATGTGAAAAAGATAAAATAAAAGGAGAAGAAAAACGAAGAAAATACCAAAATTAAACGTGAATGCATGCAAAAAATGAAAAATGCAGACGCAAAAGGATGCATTACACCTCCCCAAACCAAAACAGAGAATGTCCTCATTGGCTAAACCATACAAGGGGTAAGGGGGTACACAACCTAATACATGTTACTACGGAAATCTACAAAAAAACTATGAAATTAAAAATAAAAAGATGGAAGAAAGGGAACAAAGAAACTTACGACCTCCACAAACCGAACGAGAAAGTGAGGTTTTGGAGCAGAAATTCCTTCGGTAGCAGCTGATAACTTCGATCGAGGGAATTTCAGTGGTAGCCTATTCGATCGAGTAAAATACAGCGGAAAACTCCTCGATCGAGTTCTCAGTGGCCCCAATCAAACGACTTGCAGCAGGAGTCTACTCGATCGAGTGAAATTCAGAAGAAATTCACTCGATCGAACTGAGCGTGGCCTCGATCGAACAAAACTTTACACGATCGGCCAGATTACAGTTTAACAGCCTTCGACAGAAACTTTTGGAAGAAATTCTACCTCAACCACAATTTTAAAGCAGTAAAACAGAAAAAGTGTTCAAAAATTAACGAAAACAGAAAACAATCAAATCCGGGTTGTCTCCCGGGTAGCGCTAGTTTCAGTTGGTCCAGCTTGACCTTCTTTTTCATCTACCACCAAAAGGTAATGGCCTCACGCTAGGCTTTTGACTGAATGCAGTTATTTCAGCCATTAGGAGCTTCATTATCGTCCTCCTAATCACAGCAACAGCACGGCAGCGGCTTATCGCAGCGTAAAGCGCACTTCCATCGATTCTTTTCCGCACTTTCTTCTTTGGCGGGATGGAATCTTTCAATCCCCCTCCCGGGTCCTTTAACCTTTCTAGACCTGTACAAGAAGAAGTAATACAATATTCCTCCAAATTGCTCCCAAACTGGGGCGGAGGCGTTAAATCAACAATAGTAGAAAATTTAACGGAAGGCGTTCAACAAATCAAACCAAAATCAACAAAAGGAATGATAGTACCTTCTATCGAACATGAATGATCCTCGTTTACCTTCTCATCGTTGGTCAGGACAGAATCTGATGCCAAATCATTGCTGTCTGCAATCATTGTGCTCGATCGAGTAACAAGGTCACTCCGAGTAAATTTTTCACCACGATCACTCGATCGAGTAAAATCATAGCTCGATCGAGTAACCTCTTCAACAGAACCCCTCGATCGAGTAAAACAGTTACTCGATCGAGTAAAATCCTCATCAAAAGTGCTCTATCGAGTACTGTAACATGCTCGATCGTCCTTTTCCTCCGCTGGTTTGTTCGACTGATCATATAAATTGTTGTGGTCGAACTGGTCATGTGCAGCGACATTGAAGACTTCCTCGAATTCTGAGTCATACATATCATCCTCTAGCTCGGTTGTTACTTGAGCTATTTTATGCATAAGACCCGTGATAGAAGCGTTTCTCGATTCTTCAACTTGAGCGAGTGTCGCTATCAATGACTTCAATTCATCCAGCTCTTCATGGTGGTCAGCGGGAGGTGGGTTTTGTTGTTGTGACCGTGAAAAATTATAGGAGAGCTTTTGAAAGCCTCGTTGATAGTACGGATGTGGCGGTGTATAACTGCGGGGTGGGATTAGAGCATATTGGCTTTGTTTATGTCGTTGATAGGCATCAACTTGACCACTAGCTGCGAAGTAGTAAACTGCCTCGTGTCCCACAGTACCACATCTCTCACAAAATGCCACCTTCGGCTCCAGTGAACGGAACGTAGGTGGACTCTCCTGAAGTACCGTCGATAAGGCCTGTAGGACCTATCAAGACAACACTAAAGAAGAAGATAAAAACTGCCTCAGGGATTAAAATTCCCTGAGACGAAAATAAATAAACAAAACAAAAAACATATAGGGCTATTGCCTCCCCGACAACGGCGCCAAAATTTGATGCCGTCATTTGGTACAAAAAATAAATAACTAAGTACTACCAACAGAAGTCACGGTAAGTAGGGTCGATCTCCACAGGGAGGCAAGGTATCTGTTCTAAGGTCTGTTTATCAGTCACAAGGGGGTGATTGGAGTTTGTATAATCTAAACTAAAAACAAAGGGATAAAAAGAGATAGAAGAAATAAAATTATAGCAAGGGAAAGAAATAGCTAAGACAACCGGTTCACCATAATTAATTAAGCCTAGTAATCATTTCTTAGATTAAACAATTTAAATATAATCCATGGGTTAGCAAAAATCTCCTTTCGGTCTCAATTCTCCCTAAGATAACAATAGCTTAGCTTTCTCCCTCACTACGGTCCTAATGTGTTACTACGGGCCTCACCCTTTCCAACCTTTCGGTCTAGGTCAAAGTTTACCGGATCAACTAGTTGAATGCGCCGACTCAAGCAACTAATCGCTATTATATGTAGCAAGTTACAACAAGTATTATATGAGCATAATCATAAAAATCGATTACTAACTTTCTTAATTACGGATTCCCTAAGTCTTAGTAGGGATAAAAAAAACATAAATAAATAAAAAGCAAAAGAAAACTAAAATAAGGATTACCGATTGACATTAAAGGAAGAATACAGATCTGAAAATGCGAAAGGAAAGGAGAACAGAGTGACGGAATAAAACGTGAAAACAGAATTCTAAAGTAAAAGTTGATGTTTTTTTGTGTTGAGGAGTAGTCCTTTTTGATGCCCGTCGTTGAGGGTACCAAAGATAAAATTTATAATTCCTAACTTTAACAATAGATAGCGAAAGTCAGGGTCGAACCAGAAGGAGGTGGGGAATGTTTATTGTTTGATGTTGATGTCTAAAGTAACAATTTTTGGGGGTTGATTGATTGTGTACTAAGTCTAAGGCAAAGATTAAAATAAAACAAGAAAATAAAGATGAGATTAAAATATATAAAAAGGGATGCTAGGATGTTTGGGTAACAAATAGCTAAGGTAAAATAAATCCTAAGGTCAACATGTATTGCAGTCGCGTAAGGGGGCGTAACATATCTTTTTAAGTCTATGCTACCTAATAGCTCCTTTCGGCCTATGCTATTAGTTCCTAGGTCTCACAATTATTGGGTGTCAACAATAAGGGTGATTCCTAAATCCCAGGTCACATACCTTTCAGCCTTGAGTGACCTATCCGTCTTAAGGTGTAAACCAATGCCCTTCCCGTATCTTTCAATCTTGGGTAGGTCATTACTAACATCCTACAAGTCTCCTTATGGTCTCATTGCAGGATATTATAATTGACAAGAAAAGACGAAATAAGAATACATACGCGGGTGGTCGACCGACCAGCTATTCCAGTCGGCCGACCACGGCCTCGGTCGACCGACCAGCTATTCCAGTCGGCCGACCGTGGTCCTGCTACAAGTCGGTCTTTCGAATTTTATTTACCTACGCATATTCATCCCCTACATCCTAACATATGAAGATTAGCTACTCATGGTTGTTAAGACGATTATAAATTTGAGAATAAACATGGTGAATATATTGAATAATCTAAACATGCAAGAACTAACAAAGCTTGAGATTCTGACTTAAACAATTGTAATAAAAACAAGAACGATAATAAAGCAAGAAAAAGAGTAATTACCACAATCGGAATTAAGGCAAGAAGAAACAAACTTTATTGAATGCTTGGGAATTGTTGAAAGATTACAAAATAAAAAGATGATGATTCCTAAGATGATAACTCCTAAGATCAAAGATAAGATGATATAAGATATAAGATATCAGATCTCTAACCCTAATCACAAGATTAGTTTCTATAGGTAGAAAAAGTAAGGGTTTCCTAAAGACTCTAATTCTATTTTATTTCCGAAAAAGATAAGTTCTGGGCTTCTGCGCAGGTCGGTCGACCTACTATGCGGGTCGGTCGACCGCTTCTTTCTGAGCTTCTTTTATTCTTGGGCTTTTCTTCAGATTTGAATTTTTATAAAGATCAGGGTCAGTCGGTCGACCTATATTGCCGGTCGGTCGACCGCTTCCCGAAGAATTTCTTCTATTTTCTTCTTGTTTTGACTTTGGATACTTTGACTTTGACTCCAGTTGACTTTCCATTTATTCCTCAATTAAGCAAAAGACTTGAGGGTACGGACTTGGCGCTAAATCGTCTCTTTTCCGCATAAATCTGCAAAAGTGCATAAAAATACGAAAGTACACGATTTGTGGGAAATAAAGGCTAAAACATAGTAAATGAACGACCAAATACGTGTAAAAATAGATGTAAAACATCATAAAATAGACACGTATCAAATTCCCCAAACCAAACCCTTGCTTGCCCTCAAGCAAGAAATAGACTCGATCCTAACTAATGAAACGATTTCAATCTCAGAGCGAAATTTACATGTAAGCCTAAACCAATGCCAAGTAAAAAAAATGAGAAAGTATTTAAATCATGCAAACGAGTTATAAGGTCGTCAAATTTGCAAACAAAAAGACTATAGAGACTTTATACCATGGACTCTCGCGGCACGCTCGAGACACTCATGAAGCAAAGGGTGAGTATATGTAGAAGATAGAAAGAAGTAATTTTGTTGAGACACTCACCTAACTGCGACCCATGGAAACATGCCTGCAATCTAACATGAACAAGAATTCTACAACTTTGTATAACAATCTCATTAAGTGGCCTAGATACATGCAATTGAGGTAATGAAAGATATGTGAGGTAAAAGGTAAAAGTGGTTAAGATGTTTTTGGATATGTGGGGTTAGTAGCCAAGCTAGTAAAACCGTTTTCCAACAACATATTTCACAACTTTTTGATATTAAGAAAGTGCTCTTTTGTAGCACAACTCTCACATTAAATATAAGAAAGGACTCCCAAATATTTTGAGTGAGGTACGGGAGTGATAACATATAAAAGAAAGGGATTTTGGAACGATTTTTTTTTTTTTTTCATTCTGATGATGACAGGTGGTCGGCCGACTTGTATATGCGGTCGGTCGACCTCCTTTCTGTACGTTTTGACTTTTTCCGTTTTCCTTTTCTTCCCTCCTTTTTCTGAATTTTTCTTTTCTTTCTATTCTTGTTTTCCTTCTTTCTTTTCTCTTTTTGCTCATGATAGCATACCAACCAAGATGCCTCAAAATAATCCAAAGACCACAAATACTAGCTTGGAAGGGTAGGCTAAGTATGGGATGTAGTTTTGGGGGAATAAAAAGCAATTTTGGCTATGTGAAGCTTATGGGTAAATATGAGAAAAGGGATCCCAAATGCATGTATCAAGACTCACAAAACGAGATGGTAAAACAAGTATATAGCAATTCAAGTTCATGTTTATGCATATTGATGTAACATGTTCCAAGGGGAGTACTACTCACATCCTAGACAACTGGTTTAAAAATGAAACCAGGAAATAAAGCTCTAAAACTTAGAATGTATAGTAGGTTGCCAAGGTATAAGTCAAGTCTCAAGATATGCAAGTTGACAAAAATTCGTAGATATGCGAAAGACTCTCATACTAAAACAAGTTGACAAGGCAAGGTAAAGGCATAAACATGTAAGATAGCTAAATCATCCTTGAAATACTTTCGTTCCGACTCGACCTATATGCTAAAATAAACGTGCATTTTTTGGAATTTTTTAAATTTTTTGATTTTTTTTTTGATTTTTTGTATATATAAGGAAAAATAAAGAAAAGAACAATGCAAGACAGAAATGCAATAAACGTGTGACAAAATGCAATGCATGTGACACGAAACCATTCCCCAAACCAACCCGCACAATGTCCCCATTGTGCATTAGCCTAAGTAAAGGTTTCAGAAAATTTAAAAAGAAAGATGCAAAGAAATTAAAGACTAAGGAAAAACTGGAAAGAACTCACTGGGTTATGAAGCGCATGAGAAAAACCTCCCCAAACCAGCATAAGCTGGGAGGTTTTGGTGGCTAGCAGTGCCACTTCAAGTAACCAAGTCAATTTCACGATTTCCAAGGAGGAGAAACGAAAGACCGCAGCGGACAGTAGGTCGACCGACCGATGATGCTGGTCGACCGACCTCCTGTGAATCACGGAAAATTTAGCGATACAGCGACTCTGGTCGACCGACTGATGTTTCTGGTCGGTCGACCGACTGATGTTTCTGGTCGGTCGACCTTCTGCGTCCTGGAGGTCTTCGTTTCTTCGTAAGATCTGAAAAAACAAGAAAGTACGTGCGCCCAACAATGCGCGAGATGCCAAAAACGATTCTAAAGTCTTAACTACTCAAACATAAAGGAAAGGATCTAAAACTACGAGCAAGCCAAAATAAAAAGTTTCACACAAAAGAATAAATTGTCTTAAAAACTGCAACTAAAAACAACTATCCGCTAAAGATGCGGAAGATATCCGACCACGGCTTCTGACGACATGCCGTAGTCTCCACGGTTTTTGCTTTTGTAGCAAAACACATCTTCTTTACGCCGTCGCAAAGCATATGCGACGGTCTCTCCTCCTGAGCTTGCCTCCTCTTCTTCTTCTCCTCCCGATCCACGACGTCTGGATCCTCATCTTCTTCATAGCTTAGGCATCCCATTCCTCCTCTCTGGATGATGACTTCCTTCACTTTGGGTTTCCCCAAACCAGTTCCTGCAATGGTCATAATAGAAGTGTCCTCCCTACTGCTCCCAATCTGGGGCGGAGGTGTAAAAACAGATACAGGAACAGGTAATAAAGATGGAGACGTAGTGATGACCTCATACTTCTTCTCAGAAGTGATAGCATTACATGTGATGGGGGTCATAGCATCCTTCTTCCTATAAGATAGGCCATAGATAATAGAATGCTTGCCTACTTTGAAGGTTAGAGTCCCAGTGCCTACATCTATAATGGCACCTGCAGTGTGAAGGAAAGGTCTTCCTAAAATTATAGGTATATGGGCATCCTCTGGGATGTCCAAAACTACAAAGTCAACTGGGAAGAAGAACCTGTCGATACGCACAGGGATGTTTTCTAACACCCCTATAGGTTCCATAGATGTGCGATCTGCCATCTGGACTGTCATACTGGTCACTGCAAATTCGATCATTCCTAGTTTTAAGGCAACGCTTAGGGGCATGACACTTATACTAGCACCTAAGTCGCACAAAGCCTTCTTAACTGGGAAGGTTCCTATATTACAGGGGACAGAAAAACTACCAGGGTCTTCCATTTTATGAGGGGCTATGACATGAGACAAAAAGCTAGATGACTCTTCAGTGAGGGCCACCGACTCAACCTTTTCTAGAGACCTCTTTCTTGACAAAAGCTGTCTCATAAATTTAAGATAGGAAGGAACTTGTTGAACTAATTCTAAAAACGGGACTTGAACATTTAATGAACGAATCACATCCTTAAATTTGTCAAAAGATACCTGATCCTTTGAAGGCACGAGTCTTTCTGGGAAAGGAGCAGCTGAGTACTCAGTATTTGCAGCCCCTTTTAGAAACCTGGGGGTCTTATCACCCCGGAAAAGAAAATCCCGCAAGTTGTTCGGCAAATCTGGGCGAAAGGGAACTTCGGGTTCTGCTTCAGTGGTCGGTCGACCAGTTTCTTCGGTCGGTCGACCAGTGTCCTGTTCAGGTAAAATTTTCGGGTCCTGATCAGTGGTCGGTCGACCAGAATCTTCGGTCGGTCGACCACCTTCGCTGCTTCTCGCCTGTTTTTCTTTCTCGCTCCCCACTTTAGCTCCACTTCGCAGAGAGATGATGTTTAGAGTCTCTTTTTTCTGGTCCGGTTTAGTTGGAAGCTGACCCGGAGCCCTAGTATCGTTCTTGCTCGCAATTTGAGCAATCTGGGACTCTAACATCTTCATCCCTGCCTCTCTAGCCTGTGACTCCTTCTGTACCAACCCAATAAGATTTTGGATAAGAGCATCTGTGTTGGGTGGTGGATTAGAAGGTGGTTGAGGGTTGAAAGGTGGTTTTTGAAAATTTTGTTTATGTGGGGGTATATATGTGGAATTTTGCTGAGGTTGCATGTGTTGTGGGTTTTGAACATTCTGGCTTGTCCACCTTAAGTTGGGATGGACATTATTATTATTCGGGTCATAGAAATTGTTCCCACGATAGTGCTGAAAAGCGGCACATGTTTCATTAGATGAAGTACAAAATTTTGACACATGCCCTTCTCCACCACACCTCTCACAAGCAAAGGGTCCGTCCTGAACGGCGTTTACTTGGTATATTCCTCCCTTGCTTCCACTCCCTAGATAGAGCTTTCCTGCAGCCTCAAATTTTTCTAACTTAGCTGTCAAGGCCTCAATTGCTGATAGGTTGTATTCAGATTTCCTCTGGTTTCCTCTAGAAGTACCATGCTCAGCGCGGTGCACAGCAACATCTTCTATCAACTTGAGACCCTTAGTCTCTCCTGAATTATCCTGGAATCTCCCATTAGCTGCAGCATCTAGATAGGCCCTGTTGTCATCGTAGAGGCCATTGTAGAACTGGTTGCAAAGAAACCATTGTTCGAATCCGTGATGTGGTATGGATCGAACAAGTCTCTTGAACCTGTCCCACGCCTCGCTAAAGTCTTCATTGGGACCTTGCTTGAAATTGGTAATCTGCGCTCTCAAAGCATTAGTCTTTGATGCAGAATAGTATTTCCTGTAGAATGCTAAGGCTAAGGTGTTCCAATCTGTGACTCCCGCAGCAGTGCGGTCTAGATCTCTGTACCACTCTCTCGCAGAGTCCCTAAGGGAGAAGATGAACATGGTCTGTTTAATCTGGTCCTGTACTGTGTCACTCCTTCTGGGGGTGCTATAGAGCATATGTAATCTGTGAAGATTTCAATATGCTTAGCAGCATCCTCATTGGCCGAGCCTCCAAATTGGTTTCTTTCAACCATAGTTATGTAGGCGGGCTTGGCCTCGAATGGCTTCCCAGTACCTGCAGGTAAAGTGAATCCTTTGTATAGGTCCTTTGCCTGAGGCATGGAGTGACTGGCAATAGTAGCTTCTTCTGCCATATCTTCTTCTTCTTTAGGAAAAACTGGAAAGTAGGTAAAAGGTGGTGATTTTGGTGAAAGTGGGTTGATGGGTGAATTTGGTTGTGAAGGTGGTGTTTTTGGTGAAGATGGTAATGATGGTTGTTCGAATAAGTCTTCTTGAAATAAGGAAGATGGTGAACCTCCTTCCTGATTTGCTAGAAGTTGCTTTCTTCTTTCTCTAAGAGTCCTCTCAATTTCGAGGTCAAGTGGTAGGAGTTCTCCTTGAACTGACCTGCGCATAAGATGGAAACTACAAGAAAAAAGTGAGAAGGTTTAAGGAACAAAAAGTTCCTTAAACAAAGAGAAAAAAAACAAAAAATAATAAACACTGGCGTCACCTCCCCGGCAACGGCGCCAAAATTTGATGCCCGGCGTTGAGGGTACCATAAATAAAATTTATAATTCCTAACTTTAACAATAGATAGCGAAAGTCAGGGTCGAACCACAAAGAGGTGGGGAATGTTTATTGTTTGATGTTAATGTCTAAAGTAACAATTTTTGGGGGTTGATTGATTGTGTACTAAGTCTAAGGCAAAGATTAAAATAAAACAAGAAAATAAAGATGAGATTAAAATATATAAAAAGGGATCCTAGGATGTTTGGTTAACAAATAGCTAAGGTAAAATAAATCCTAAGGTCAACATGTATTGCAGTCGCGTAAGGGGGCGTAACATATCTTTTTAAGTCTATGCTACCTAATAGCTCCTTTCGGCCTATGCTATTAGTTCCTAGGTCTCACAATTATTGGGTGTCAACAATAAGGGTGATTCTTAAATCCCAGGTCACATACCTTTCAGCCTTGAGTCACCTATCCGTCTTAAGGTGTAAACCAATGCCCTTCCCGTATCTTTCAATCTTGGGTAGGTCATTACTAACATCCTACAAGTCTCCTTATGGTCTCATTGCAGGATATTATAATTGACAAGAAAAGACGAAATAAGAATACATACGCGGGTGGTCGACCGACCAGCTATTCCAGTCGGCCGACCACGGCCTCGGTCGACCGACCAGCTATTCCAGTCGGCCGACCGTGGTCCTGCTACAAGTCGGTCTTTCGAATTTTATTTACCTACGCATATTCATCCCCTACATCCTAACATATGAAGATTAGCTACTCATGGTTGTTAAGACGATTATAAATTTGAGAATAAACATGGTGAATATATTGAATAATCTAAACATGCAAGAACTAACAAAGCTTGAGATTCTGACTTAAACAATTGTAATAAAAACAAGAACGATAATAAAGCAAGAAAAAGAGTAATTACCACAATCGGAATTAAGGCAGGAAGAAACAAACTTTATTGAATGCTTGGGAATTGTTGAAAGATTACAAAATAAAAAGATGATGATTCCTAAGATGATAACTCCTAAGATCAAAGTTAAGATGATATAAGATATAAGATATCAGATCTCTAACCCTAATCACAAGATTAGTTTATATAGGTAGAAAAAGTAAGAGTTTCCTAAAGACTCTAATTCTACTTTATTTCCGAAAAAGATAAGTTCTGGGCTTCTGCGCAGGTCGGTCGACCTACTATGCGGGTCGGTCGACCGCTTCTTTCTGAGCTTCTTTTATTCTTGGGCTTTTCTTCAGATTTGAATTTTTATAAAGATCAGGGTCAGTCGGTCGACCTATATTGTCGGTCGGTCGACCGCTTCCCGAAGAATTTCTTCTATTTTCTTCTTGTTTTGACTTTGGATACTTTGACTTTGACTCCAGTTGACTTTCCATTTATTCCTCAATTAAGCAAAAGACTTGAGGGTACGGACTTGGCGTTAAATCGTCTCTTTTCCGCATAAATCTGCAAAAGTGCATAAAAATACGAAAGTACACGATTTGTGGGAAATAAAGGCTAAAACATAGTAAATGAACGACCAAATACGTGTAAAAATAGATGTAAAACATCATAAAATAGACACGTATCACCTTTTATAAGAGAAAACAAGAAATTCCTCAAATCTGACCTAAAGTCCGACACAAACCGAGGCCCATTAGTGGATTACTCGATCGAGCTCCAATTTCACTCGATCAAGTAAAAATCTCCAAAAAGCCCTCGATCGAGTAAGGCAAGGACTCGATCAAACACTTTCTCTCTGGAAAATACTCAATCGAGCAAAGAAGCCCTCGATCGATCACTTTTCTTCTGAGAACTCCTCGATCGAGTACTTCTCGGCGAGTAATTCCTGCACTGCGCACTGAACTTCAAACGGCTGCCATTTCTTCGTTACTCGTCCAAATGAAGCGTTTTTGGTGGCGTTGGAAATCAAAGATGACAAGCTTTCATCTGTAATTGGAGTCACCTGATTATCTGTTGTAGAACTCGAGATATGGCTCTACAAAGTAGGTACTAGCAAATTGAAGTTCTTCTTTGCTTGCTTAACTTCCTTTCTCCATTGTGAGCACCTCAAGTTGCTTTTCACTAGGACTATTAGCGCTTTCCAATGCTTGTAAGGCCTATTCCAACTTCCATCTTCTAAACTTATCTTACTTCCAATAAAGAGGCATGATTTTTGCGACTTTTACATACTTTCCTACAAAACAACAAGAAATACACAAAGAAGCAAAATAGGGACAAAATCGCGAATAAAACGCATGTAAATGCATGAAGATGCGTGTCAAAAGATACTAAAAAGTATACGAAATATGCACACATCAAATATCCCCAAACCAAACCATTTCTTGTCCTCAAGCAAACTAATGTGACTACAAGAACTAAAAACAACTAACTAACTACCTAATGGAATGGAATCACCTCTAAGTCAACTATAGATTATATGTTAATTATCTAAATTCAGAAGATCAGCCACCAAGAAGTTCAAAACAAAAAGCAACGAATTCATACTTGTAATGAAAAACCACTTGGACATTAGACCTTAAAAGACTTGTATACTGTGGACTCTCCCGGGTCACTCTTCTTTCATCAAACATGGGTAAACATTTATGTGTAAGAGAGACGGATGAGAAAATGAAGACACTCTCCTAACTGCGACCAACATATCATGCAATGCAACTAGTATGACAAATGATTCTAATTACAGTACACACGCATATCAACCTTTCAATGACTATCACATGCCGAATACTTGCATGTTATGGTTATGTGAGGTAAAATGGGTAAGAAGAGGTAAAAAACAATATGCAAAAGTGGAGATAACGACTGGAGCTAGCTACCAAAACTCATCAAAACGTGGAACCATTTATCTTACTCACAAAAAACTCGATGCCATGCTTGGCATACAACTCATACAACCACGAAACTTGAAACGGGCAAAAACATACTTTGCTTATTTTTTTTTCTTTCATTCTTTCTTTTTTTTTTCTTTTTTTTTCATTTTTTCTTTTCTATTCCCAAAAAGATAAAAAAAGTGAGCACGGGAATACATTTTTCGTTCTTTTCATTTTTTTTTTCTTTTTTTCCTTTCTTTGCTAAGTTCATGGAAAACAACCCACTCCGAGTTCAAGTTCCAATATTCTCAAATTACCAACTCCAAAATGAAATCCAAACCAAAACTGATGAAACGAACGAATACCACAAAACATCACTAAGCTAGCTCGACACAAGGTAGGCTAAGATTTGGGTGTAGTTTATAGGTCAACTGGCAATTTTTGGCTAAATGTGGAGTTAAATGGGTAAAATGAAAAATGTGATATGCAAGTATTCTCCAAACATGTGATACCAACCACAAAACCATGCGTGCAGGCAAAAAGCAATCGAAAGTCATACATGTAAATTGCGATGAAATGAAGGGAGTACTACTCTCAATCCTAGGTAAACCGGTCATGAATGTCACCAGTTATAGGCTCTAAAACTCATAATTTTTAAGTAGTTTGCCAAATACAAGTCAAGTCAAGTCCAGAAAGTCCAAGTTAAATTTTTCAAAACGGAATTTGGGACATGCTAAAAATGGTTTTTTTACAACAAGGTGGTGAAAAACTGCAAAAAAAAAAAAAAAATCAACACAAATAACCTATAGGGCAATATCATCATTGTAAACTCCATACCGACTCGACAATATGCAAAAATAAACGTGCATTTTTTTTTTGTATTTTTGAATTTTTATGTGAAAAAGATAAAATAAAAGGAGAAGAAAAACGAAGAAAATACAAAAATTAAACGAGAATGCATGCAAATAAAATGAAAAATGCAGACGCAAAAGGATGCATTACTGTGAAAAATTAATATAACAAGTCGTATCTTAATTATTCGGAAAACCGATTAACTAATTAACCATTTAAACATGCTACTTAAAATAAAACCGTAATCCATTATTAATTCGTAACGATTTCTAACGTATAATATTTAAACGTAAGCAAGCTAGCAAGCACGTACGTAAACTAACTAAATCAAGCAGGCTAGCAAGCACGTACGTAAAATAATAATAATATTACTAAGTTATGTTTATACGTATAGTATTATATAAAAGTAGTCTGACTTCAATCATTTAATCAATCAAACGCAGCAGCCACACATTTACAATTCTGAAAGACCAGCAACAATACAATAACCACGAAATCTCAGTGCATACAATAGTTATAGCAACAATGACGCAACAGCAGTAGGTAAACCAACAGAGAAATTCAGCAGTTATGGCGGCAACAAAATTCAGATAAATTGCAGTAGTCGCAACAATTAACAACAAGGCAGAGTTGAGACAGAACCAAAGGAAATTAAGAAGCTGAGTGCCAAAGTCAATAACAGGCAATGGCTCAATGAAAGCCGTGGAAAACATATCTATATCATCAGACAAACAAGTCAAAGGTTAAATAACAGCAAGAAAGATGTTAGTGTCAAAGCATCATAATTCATACTTCCTCCATTCATATCCAAACCACACCTATTCCATTTTAATACATTCATATCCAAACTACACCTTTCCTAATAAAGTCAACAAAATTACTAAAGTATCCTTATGAATATCAATTATTTACCCAAAATGTCATCAAATAACCCACCATTACTCCACCACAAACAATAAAAAAATAACATACACACTTCCCATTGTACTTTCAATCATATATTTAATAAAGTCTTAAAATTTGTGCATAAAGCATAAATACAATTTGGATTTGAATGGAGGAAGTATTAACTAAACAAGAAATGAGGCGAAAAGCATTAAGAAAAATTACCAATATTCAGAGATAACCCCAAATCACCTTAACAAATGTCAACATATACAAAACAATATTTGTCATAACATGTGAATTTCAGAAATAATCTACCTATAACACATTCATATTATAATAATCATCAATTTCACATAAACAACAAGAAAATCACATGGTCAATTAATTTAAGACAAAGGCCGAGCTTTCTCATTAACGTCACCTTTTAGCTTCACCAAACCACCAAAAATCGCTTCCAAGCTACTCCAATCGACCAAACCCACAACTAGAAACACCAACAAAAACGTAAGTCTTGAAAAACGTGCACTAAAAGCCACGTCCAGAAGGTAAGACGGAAGTATTTCGGGGAAATTCTTACCTAGAAAGATGTAGGACGGTGAGAGGAAGAAATAGGCGCGAAAATCGTCTCAATCGGATAAGTAACGAAGGTTTTATGAGCATTTTAAGATTGAAGGAGGAAGAGATATGAAAATGAAGATTGTTTTATGTTCTCAAATCTGAAAAATGAGTAGAGAAGGAGGAGGTTAGGCTTTGTGAGAGCGTTTTTGTGAAGAAAAAGATGAGGGAATGGACCCAATTACAAGTTAGGCCCATGAGACGAGTTTTAAGACGGTCTAGGCTATATTTAACGATTTAAGGTCACAATAAACTCAAGACGACATAAATATATCTGGACCATAAAAATTAAATTGTTAAGACATAATTTACGAAATTAAATAAAATCTCATTTAAAACTCATTTAAAATGTTTCCACATAAATTAATTATTTAAATAAATAAAATTACGAAATATAAATTATTTTCGAAATTTAGCTTAAAATCTTCAAACTTCCAAGACCGAAATATTGGGATGTTACAATCACCCCACCTTTCAAAAAATTTCGTCCTCGAAACTTGAAAGCAGTTACAAGGACAAAGCTAACAACTAAAACCTTCAAAGAAACCTTAACATACAAAAACTTAGGTTTTTTCCCAAATTTCAAAAGTACACTCCATAGTCCAGCCTCCATCAAGGAACGTTGGGGTTCTCGTTGCGTATTCAAGAACCTGACGTTCTAATCCGAGGGCAAAACCAAGGTGAAAATCAATTAAAATCCCAAAATTTAGATTGATTCGGTGTCGATGAACATAGTACAGGTTATCAGACGTCTCCAATAACGAGTTCCAATGGCAAATCAACGCTGAAATCCATCAAAGTTGTAGAACTTTCAACTTTCCTCAAACTTAACCTTCCAAAAATAAACTTTTATTTCAAATTTCTCAAAAAGAGTAAAGTTGTAAAAGTAACGAAAGTCTAAAATCCTCATAAAGGAAAACAATTCCAAAACGGTTATAGAAAGCACAGAGACAACAACTTAAGATCAAGGAGCGTCAGAGATCGAGTCAAGAAGGGTGAAAATTCCTCAAAACTCAATCAAGGGGGAAGTTTACTTACAAGGTACCTCGAGAAGCAAGTAACAAGGATAAGTCGAAAGGAGATGAAGATAGATTTCAAGTAAGATGGTCAACTATTCAATAAGAAGGGATGTGCATCCGGAGTTATCAAAGAAGATGATGTACAAAGATATGAGGAGTATCTTCAAGGCTCCGAAGCATTCTCCAACGGTAGCACGAATCGTCCATCCTCGGTAGAAAACACCGGTCTTGATTGTCAAATGGATGGGCTTGCGGCTCGTCGATTTGAAGATATAAAAGTAAGATAAATGACAATCAACAAACACGTTAGGGCCTAATAAAAGCAATCACAATACAGACTACCACTTGTCCTCAAATCTACCCAATCTCTCATTCATTATTCAAGCTTTTGGTCAAGTTAAGTTTGGGGATTACATGAGTGCGTCGGGAGCGGTAACGCTCTGATACCAGCTGTAAAACCCCTCACGAAAGCGTAAAAGTAAACATACAAAACATGCCAAAAATGCAGCGGAATTAAAACTTTTGACATGATAAGAAAACATGCGAGGTGTCTTAACAATATAAAACATGCGGAAGAGAAATGAAACATAAATAAGTATATAAGTGCGATACAAAAGCAGCCCGGGATAGCATATCCCTACAGGCACAAAATACTGAAACGTAAGTCTAAGGTCTAGCTAACGAAAGGTAAAAATCAACGATGAAGGATCATCGCTCGCTAGCCTCAACGTAACCCCCTGCAAACTGCCTCTTGTACCTACACACATACAACATGTGCGCCACAGTCAGTGGGGAGTGACTAGAGTGCTCCTAGCCACCTATTGTCCATAACACATAACACATAAGGCATCCAACATACTCCAACATTTATAACAAGTGACGCATATATATATCTCAATCTCAAATCATCATGCAATACTTGCAAAGGCTCTCAACCAACTTCGGAAACTATTTGGAAGGAGAGCCGGTTTCCCTTCCAGTTGCCCGGCCGGGGGGTCTTTCAATCCAAACCATTTACGAAACTAGACTAAGGGTCGTCCAATGCCTTGGACGAACAATACTAAGGTAACCAAGTATCATACATTCACAATCGCAAACTAAAGCATACTCAATCATCCAATTATATTAACAAGAGATAGGTCACCAAGTGACTCTACTTCAACAACTATAGGTCAACCAAGTGACTCTACAAACAAGAGATAGGTCACCAAGTGACTCGACTCTAACAACTATAGGTCAACCAAGTGACTCTACAAACAAGAGATAGGTCACCAAGTGACTCGACTCTAACTACTATAGGTCAACCAAGTGACTCTACAAACAAGAGATAGGTCACCAAGTGACTCGACTCTAACTACTATAGGTCAACCAAGTGACTCTACAAACAAGAGATAGGTCACCAAGTGACTCGACTCTAACTACTATGAGCAGGCCGACAATCGACTCGTCTATATACTACGACATCCCCAATCTCAGACTATACAACCCCCTGGTAGGACGACATCAAATGACTGTCCTAGTCTAAACCTGGCCAGACTCTCGGAGCGCAAACGAATTACGATCCCCGATTCGACAAGTGCACAAGGCACCCCCAAGACCCGAACTAGTTAGGAACGAGATATGCCCGAAGGCTGGCAGACAATCTAAGACCTGACCGTGAGACCAAGTCACTACGGCCAACCAGCTACACAATGCAATCAGGTGAGAACTCGAGTACTATAGCAGCGCACATCAGGTTACACAATTCCCAATATGTCATCTCAAAGATGTACAACAACTCAAACTCGAATGACAATCATATCGTATATATCTCATCTCTAAACATCCATGTAACACTTAGCCGACTTCTGGAACTAATTTGAGGCGAGAGTCGGTTTCCCTTCCGGTTGCCCGGCCGGGGGGTCTTTCATCCTCAAATCCATTACCGAACCCGACATAAGCGCCGCCCAATTCCTTGGGACTTCAAACAAGCATACAATTCATATTATATAACGTATATTATTTACGGAATTTATTACGTATATAAAGTAACAAAAGAATCGTAAATTAAATATATAGCTTATTCGGAAAAAGAGTAACAAAAATAATTTAACATTTCATCTTATATCCTCATATTGTCTATATAAAATTAACATGTGAAAAATTAATATAACAAGTCGTATCTTAATTATCCGGAAAACCGATTAACTAATTAACCATTTAAACATGCTACTTAAAATAAAACCGTAATCCATTATTAATTCGTAACGATTTCTAACGTATAATATTTAAACGTAAACAAGCTAGCAAACACGTACGTAAATTAATTTAATCAAGCAGGCTAGCAAGCACGTACGTTAAATAATAATAAAATAATAATAATATTACTAAGTTAGTTATACGTATAGTATTATATAAAAGTAGTCTGACTTCAATCATTTAATCAATCAAACGCAGCAGCCACACATTTACAATTCTGAAAGACCAGCAACAATACAATAACCACGAAATCTCGGTGCATACAATAGTTATAGCAACAACGACGCAACAGCAGTAGGTAAACCAACAGAGAAATTCAGCAGTTATGGCGACAACAAAATTCAGATAAATTGCAGTAGTCGCAACAATTAACAACAAGGCAGAGTTGAGACAGAACCAAAGGAAATTAAGAAGCTGAGTGCCAAAGTCGATAACAGGCAATGGCTCAATGAAAGCCGTGGAAAACATATCTATATCATCAGACAAACAAGTCAAAGGTTAAATAACAGCAAAAAAGAGAACAGTGTCAAAGCATCATAATTGATATTAACTAAACAAGAAATGAGGCGAAAAGCATTAAGAAAAATTACCAATATTCAGAGATAACCCCAAATCACCTTAACAAATGTCAACATATACAAAACAATATTTGTCATATGTGAATTTCAGAAATAATCTACCCATAACACATTCATATTATAATAATCATCAATTTCACATAAACAACAAGAAAATTACATGTCCAATTAATTTAAGACAAATGCCTCTCATTATCGTCACCTTTTAGCTTCACAAAACCACCAAGAATCGCTTCCAAGCTACTCCAATCGACCAAACCCACAACTAGAAACACCAACAAAAACGTAAGTCTCGAAAAACGTGCACTAAAAGCCACGTCCATCAGGTAAGACCGAAGTATTTTGAGCAAATTCTTACCTAGAAAGATGGAGGACGGTGAGAGGAAGAAATAGGCACGAAAATCGTCTCAATCGGATAAGTAACGAAGGTTTTATGAGCATTTTAAGATTGAAGGAGGAAGAGATATGAAAATGAAGATTGTTTGATGTTCTCAAATCTGAAAAATGAGTAGAGAAGGAGGAGGTTAGGGTTTGTGAGAGGGTTTTTGTGAAGAAAAAAATGAGGGAATGGACCCAATTACAAAATAGGCCCATGAGACGAGTTTTAAGACGGTCTAGGCTATATTTAACGATTTAAGGTCACAATAAACTCAAGACGACATAAATATATCTGGACCATAAAAATTAAATTTTTAAGACATAATTTGCGAAATTAAATAAAATCTCATTTAAAACTCATTTAAAATATTTCCACATAAATTAATTAGTTAAATAAATGAAATTACGAAATTACGAAATATAAATTATTTTCGAAATTTAGCTTAAAATCTTCAAACTTCCAAGACCGAAATATTGGGATGTTACAATTACAGCTCCCCAAACCAAAACAGACAATGTCCTCATTGGCTACACCATATAAGGGGAAAGGGGGTACACAACCTAGTACATGTTACTACGGGAAATCTACAAAAAAACTATGAAATTAAAAATAAAAAGATGGAAGAAAGGGAACAAGGAAACTTACGACCTCCCCAAACCGAACGAGAAAGTGAGGTTTTGGAGCAGAAATTCCTTCGGTAGCAGCGGATAACTTCGATCGAGGGAATTTCAGTGGTAGCCTATTCGATCGAGTAAAATACAGCGGAAAAATCCTCGATCGAGTTCTCAGTGGGCCCGATCAAACGACTTGCATCAGGAGTCTACTCGATCGAGTGAAATTCATAAGAAATTCACTCGATCGAACTGAGCGTGGGCTCGATCGAACAAAACTTTACTCGATCGGCCAGATTACAGTTTAACAGCCTTCGACATAAACTTTTGGAAGAACTTCTACCTCAACCACAGTTTTAAAGCATTAAAACAGAAAAAGTGTTCAAAAATTAACGAAAACAGAAAACAATCAAATCCGGGTTGTCTCCCGGGTAGCGCTAGTTTCAGTTGGTCCCATCTTGACCTTCTTTTTCATATACCACCAAAAGGTAATGGCCTCCAGCTAGGCTTTTGACTGAATGCAGTTATTTCAGCCATTAGGAGCTTCATTATCGTCCTCCTAATCACAGCAACATCAGGGCAGCGGCTTATCGCAGCGTAAAGCGCACTTCCATCGATTCTTTTCCGCACTTTCTTCTTTGGCGGGATGGAATCTTTCGATCCCCCTCCCGGGTCCCTCAACCTTTCTAGACCTGTACAAGAAGAAGTAATACAATGTTCCTCCAAATTACTCCCAAACTGGGGCGGAGGCGTTAAATCAACAGTAGTAGAAAATTTAACGGAAGGCGTACAACAAATCGAACCAAAATCAACAAAAGGAATGAGAGTACCTTCTATCGAACATGAATGATCCTCGTTTACCTTCTCATCGTTGGTCAAGACAGAATCTGATGCCAAGTCAATGCTGTCTGCAATCACTGTGCTCGTTCGAGTAACAAGGTCACTCGATCGAGTAAATTTTTCACCACGATCACTCGATCGAGTAAAATCATAGCTCGATCGAGTAACCTCTTCAACAGAACCCCTCGATCGAGTAAAACAGTTACTCGATCGAGTAAAACTGTAACATCCCCATTTATTCAAGAGCCTGAACTAGGACTTCTCAGATAATTAGGTGTGTTACCATCCCGGAATTACCGAGGCGGTAGATTATCAAAAGGAATGAAACACAGTACTTTACTTAAATTATATTGTCGATTATACCGTGAAAATTTAGAATACTGAAACAACGGAAAAAGTACAACTGAAGACTACTAAATTTGTGGTATATTTCTAAGTTGGTCCGTCCAGATGCTCACTCCACCCCATGCCGTATAGCCTCATCTGTTCCCTATCAAATCTGCTCCCCATTACGGATCATCACAGGTCTCAAACGTTTACACGGTCAACCTCGCGGTTGAGTAGGATAATAGTCAAACCAGTAAATATGCAAATGAATAAATATACAAATGAATATGCAATTGCCATGGCCTTTCTACTGAGCTCATCAACCCGAAACACCCACCCGCCAATCCCTGGCCGGGTATACCTCGACCGTCGTCGAGCAACCAGCATAACAGCTGAGGTTATCCGGAGACAGGTCTGCAGAACCCGCCCGGGCCTTTAAAAACACCACAGATATCCAACTGATATCTATTGAAATCCAACCTGATCATGCATGCGATGTGCGTATGGATGCAATATGATATTAGAACTCAAATAATAACCATTAACCAACATGTGAATAATACAAGTCGGGATCGTGTAAATATTATCAATCACACTTTAACCACATATAATACACCCAATAAATCACAGCACTCGACAAAATAATTATAAGAACATAGATAAATTATCCTACCTCAATATAGCAATTCCTGACGGTAATATCGTATCAGAAATACTCCACTTCAAAACAGTCACCTATAACCAAATAATATTTCTATTACCACATTGCTCGTGCTATTAAAGTCGTTTTCATTATTTCATTTCTCATTACTACTAATTATTATTTGTAAACAAGTTTAAGTTAAATAGTGATGATGGGAAAAGAATTTTGGTAATTAGTTAAATAAGACGGTCATAACATATATAATTATATATAGATATATATATATATATACACACACTGCGGATTACGAAAACATAAATCCCGACTCTAGTAAAAACAAATACACGTATATATATGTTGGGAAATGTGTCCTCAACAATAGTGCGATCACGTAATTAAATCTCATGACGAGAATACGCAAGGGATGATACAAATTTTATTAGTCAACTGACCAACATTAATCGGTAATGATTGGCTAGCTAGAGTTTGACATTACTGTCGTATGACGGTGGTGGTCAGTTGATCCCTTTAGGTCACACCTTTAGGACAATTCCCTTAATTGATAAAGTGATCAAATGTATATTGATACGATTTGATCATATTCCTTAAACTCGTATATCGAGAAATTAGAGGTTAAATCTTATTGTAAGATTTATGTTTAAAATTGAAACGTGTCAATTGTTAAACATTGAACGATATTTTATTATATCGTTATTGGAATGAATCGGGTTGAAATTAATACAAAGGTTGTAAATCGTATTGACGATAAATAATCATTTTACAATTGTGATTTCGAATTACTTGTAAATTAATAAATGTGATTTATTTAATTATGTACAATATTTATAAGATAAATATCTATATGTTTTAAATGTTCTAAAACATAATTTTATTAATTAGTGACATGTAAGATGTCACACTTTGTACAATTTAAACAATTGACAAATTATAAAATGAAGTCCATTTTAAGTGATAAAATGGACGGCTAGGTGGGAGTGGTTGAAGGTGATTATTGTGTATTAAACACACCTTAATCATCATGTTTAAAGGTGTGTCTTGGAAACACAATCTAGGCCACCCTAAGTAGCATGGGTTAGAGAGTTGTCTCCCCTTTGTTCCCCTCCATACCCGGCCATCACCACACCCAAAACACCACCCACTTAAATAGTATATGATACTCATTTTGCATATTCATTCTAATCCCTAATGCTTGTGAAATTTTCTAAGTGTAAGAAAATAATACAACACAAAACCTCTAATATTATTATTGTGATATAATAATAACAATACTAATAATAAGAAGATATAATATTAGTATTGATATTCTAATTAGAGAGATTAGAATTATTTAAGGAGAAATCGATTTCTAGTCTAGCAACTACAAGTTCTCGGTTCATTAAGGGATTGTCTTGGTGCATCTTGGAGGAGGTGTTCTTATTGAACATTGGAGGATCATCCTTGCTAGCATTAGGACCGAGTGTAAGGACTCGAAACTTCTCCCATTTCCGCATATATTAGCATGCATAAGATCACTCATAATATGTTAATTAACATGTTAATTAAAGGATTATGTTAGTATGACTATATATTTAGTTTACGAGTAACTAAAAACCTAACAATTGGTATCAGAGCAATAGGTTGTTTGCATGCTTTCCGTTTACGTTTTTACGGAGTTATAGTGATAACAAAATAAAATTTGGTTTTTCGTTTAATATAAGATATGCACGAAATAATTTTAGCATGAATACCTACTGTTTTCTAAAATGTTTTAGAATTCTTGGAATATATTTTGCATGAATATTGGTTAATGGTATATTAAATCTCGTTTTTTATAAACTTTTAATGGTTAAAAATGTTTATTTTTGGGAAAAATAGTTAAAATAAGCTTCTCGCCGAGATTTTTCAGTATGATATCACATGTATATCCTATGTTATGAATATGAATTTTCGTAAATTATGGACTTATAGATCGTGTGATATGAATTTTAAGGGTTAAAATGCAATAAGATGAATAAAAATGGGTTAAAATAGTTATATTATGAATTTGACTATAAATATTTATGAGTATGTCACATGCAATATTTAAAATATATGTTGAATTTTCCAGAAATTTATCTCAAATATTGCAATATTATAGATTTTTAATGTAAAAATCGGGTAATTAGTGACATTATTTTGACTTTAATAGTTTAAGTTGGAGTTTGGCCATAAAAATTTAACACGATGTCATATATATTATTTCCAGCATGTATAAAAATTTCGAGATTTTTATCTTATTTTATGCTTGAGAAATAATTTTAAAGGTTAAAATCGTACGATATATGACGAAAATCGTTAAAATTTGCAATAGTTGTTAAAATGGCCAAACAATTTAACCCATATTAGTCATATATGGTATTTTAATCATGAAAATATTCTTGGGAGCCAAAAGTTTCAGATTTGATTTAATTTTAATTTGTTAAAAGTTGCATTTAAAATTGAATTAAAAGAGTCATTTTCATTAAAAATTTCGGCTCTTGGGCAGTGTGTAATTTATTTTTCTGTCCATTTTATGTTCTTAAAGTGTTTTGGAAAGTATAAAAATATTATTAGTATTTTATTTCCATTTATGGAGTTAATTATTGAATTTTCCGACTTAAAATGCTCGTTTTACGTATTATTTTCGAAATAATGTTAAAACCGTATAAATACTAATATTTTTAAGGTTCTGAAATTTTAAGAACATTCTGGAATTTTTCAAAATTTGAATTTTGAATTTTCGAAATTTTTATAACTCTTTTGGATTTTTATATTATTTTTCTCGTAAAACCGAGTAATAAGGGGTTACCGATTGGGTTGTAATTTTGTGATCTCGTATCACCCAATTGTAATTTATTTCTATTTTATAATGTATAAAGTAGACTAGAAAAGTTGTAATTTTTGTAAAATCCGGAGTTCCTTGAAGACGGTGCCATTCGGAAAGGAGTTCCGACAAGACGGTGTTTACCTCGAAGTGCGTGCCGCGTGAAGTTCAAGGGACCAAAGAAGTTGGTTTCCGAATTTGTACTTTATTATTTCTTATCTAGGAAAGGCCATACTAGGGTTTATTTTATGCTTTTATTTTGCTTTTTATATGTTTGCATGCATAGCCAAATCGTCATATATCGTCTCATGCATTTTCGATTTAGTCGACCTAGTCATTTCTTTCATCGATAATTCACCGACTTAGTTCACTTAAACGGAGATAGATAATAATTTGACTAGATCACTTACAAATAAATATTGAGACTTAGCCTTACCAAAAAGTACGGACCCATGAATCCCTTCTTCACAAGAACGTAGGCTCGGCTACACCGGGGTACTAAAATTGTCACGTTGGGTAAGTGGGGTAATAAGATTACACCTTGAAATTTGGTTGATCTCAACGAAAGTATTTGTATCCGTAGTTGCAATAAGTTCGGGCTAAAGACGATTTTTAGAAAATTGTCGACCGAGAGTTCTAAGGTAGAACCGATTAAAGGGTTAATCCACCAAATTACACCGATACAGGTTGAATCGGCTACACCGTGCCCGGATTAGTATGGGTTTGGGTCTCCGGATTGTTTACTTAATTGGGTAAGAGATCATTAAGTAAATAACTAATTAACTTGTTTAAGTTTTTAGTTTAAATTATGAATTTTAAAATGATATTGTTTTATTTCCTTCATTTTATTGTAGTTTAATTTTCAACATCATCAATGGCAACCAACGCTCCACCTCCCACTAACGTTTCATGGCTTCGGTCTTTTATGGACCGTTGCAAACTCGATAAGCATGGTTCCAATTTTAAGGATTGGGATGCGCAATTACTTTTGGCCGCTCAAGGTGACGATAAGAGTCGTTACCTATCCGAAGCTGCTCCGACCGCTCCGACCGCTCGTTCATCGGTCAAAAATCGTGAGGCCTATGAAGCCTACATGAAAGAGTCCTCCGCTCTTAAAAATGTGCTCATCTTCTCCTTGGAGCCGGATCTCCAAAGGAGTATGATTAAGTTGACCACATCGTATAAGATATACACCAAACTTGCGACCATGTTTTCGCAAACTCCAAGGGTGATTCAATATGAGGCGGCTTCCGCCTTCTTTGACATTACGTTCAAGGAAGGCAAAAGATAAGCCCTCACGTGCTCAAACTCGTTGAGCTAGCGGAGACTAAAAGCGCAAGACGTTGATGTACCTGACTCTCTCATTATTGACCGAGTTCTTCACTCGCTCAATAAGGTTAAAGCGTATGCTCAATTCCGGGTGAATTTCAATATGCGAAACCAAGAGACCACGTTGGATGAGTTGCATAAGATGCTCGTCCAAGCCGAAAGGGACATGGGACTTCATGAAAGTGCCACCAATGATGTTTTAAACATCGAAAAGAAAGGGAAAACGAGCCTTAAAAGGAATGCCTTTAAAGGCAAGGGCAAGAAAACGTTCAAGCCCAAAGCGACCAAAGAAAAGACCTTTTCGAAAGGCGCTTCCACCTCGTCTTCAAAATCGGAAGACAAGTGCCATTATTGCACGAGGATCGGTCATTGGAAGCGTAATTGCCCCAAATACTTAAGCGATCTCAAAAATGGGAAGGCAACCGCCGTAGGTAATAATTCTCGTTTATGATTCATGTCATTTATCAACTTATGTATAGTGATACAAATGTGTTGATGTTTACCCTTTTTAATTGTTTTAAAGGGCCACCCCCTAATAATGATAAGGGCAAGCAGAAGGAAGCGTGAGGTTCCTTACTTGGATGGCTATGGTAGCATCCAAATGATCGAAGACTTGAAGAGCTAGGCTCTAATTTTCATATCGTCTTCTTTCATATTTTGCATTTTATTTATGGAACAATATACTATATCATGCGTAAGACGTACCCCCATACAACCAACTCCCAGCCCAACCGTAACTCTCTAACCACCTATAAACACCGCAACCAGACACCACCCCAGTCACCGTTGTCCGAGGACGTATCCGGCTGCCACCACCCAGGGACCACCAGCGCTGCCAAGAATACCCGAGACCATTGACCCCGCGTTCCCCTGTTTTGCTTGTCATAAAACTCCTACTCGCAGCCGTCTCTGACCACCATAAGACCACCACTGTGGTCCACTCCTACCCATAAACCACACCTACCACCCTGGGTCTTAGGCAACGTCGACGAGGGTAAAAAAAACATGGTCTAATTATGGTCTCTGTTTTCCGCCGCAGTCATACCCGTGTTCGAAACCCGCTCTTACTACCACCACAACCACCACGGTTCACCATAGGCATGGGTCACGGTCCCTACATCCCTTCTTACCCAGACCCGAAAGTAATAAGTAAATATATGATAGACGAGAGCAAGGGGTATGAACTTACCGGGTTGAGGATGACTAACTCGATAATGGCGGTTCCGAGAACGGCGAGGAAAACTTCTGACGAGTGCGTGAATGTGGAAGTGATGAATTAGGGAGAAATGATGGGAGAGGCAAGGTAAATACGAGTGCAGCGTGAGATTGTAACGTAAGTTTAGATTAAGTGTTTATTTGAATGAAGGTGAATTAATGTGTTTTAATGAATGAACGTATTGAATGTCTCGTTGAATGCTTATGAATGATGCGAAGAATGGAATGCAATGAACCGCGTGGTAAAAGAAAGGGTCGGAAATGAATATATTATTAATATAATATTATGCATACATGTGATCCATAATAATAGTAATAGATACGTACATATATTTATTTCATCCCCAATTATCGAATCTTAATTATCGCTTCACGAAACGTAATATATATATATATATATATATATATATATATATATATATATATATATATATATATATATATATATATATTATCCGAAAATGGGCATTATTCTATTATTAGAAGACCGGGTATTACAGTCTTCCCCCTTAAAATGAACTTCGTCCCGAAGTTCATCTAGGGACACCATCTGAACAAATTATGTCAAACCTCGGACTAAACGTACTATGACACAAAAAGAGTGATCGAGTAACAAGAGATTTATACACAAGGTGTCAAAACACGGAATGTTACATTCTACCCTCCTAAAAAGAAAGTTACGCCCACGTAACTTACCTTAAACAAACAGATGAGGATGTTTCTCTTTCATCGCCACTTCGGTCTGCCAAGTAGCTTCCTCAACATTGTGATTGGTCCAAAGGACTTTCACCAAAGAAGTCTGTAACACCCCAATTTATTTAAGAGCCTTTAGCAAGACATTCTCAAATAAATAGAGTTGTTATCTCGGAATGTCCGAGGTAGTGAATAACAAAGTAATACAACCAAAGTACTTTATATAAAACTGATAAAATTTAAAACTTTGATATTACAACTATTACGCAAAGAATAAAGTACAACTGATAACATCTAAGTATGTGATCTAATCCTAAGTCTAACTGTCGTACGGAGGAGACGTACCTACTATACGTTCAGAATGTACCTACTATCTTTTCGAAATGTACCTAGTACCAAAAGACGTAACTAGTTCATAAAATCTCTCCTAAATTAGGACGAGACGGGTTTTGGGTTGGATAAGGCGGCCCTCTACCGCAGAGTCGCTTAACCCACCCCAAAAACCCTTACCCTTACTGTTGGGAAAGGGGTATACGGAGGAGACGTACCTACTATACGTTCGGAATGTACCTACTACCTTTTCGAAATGTACCTAGTACCAAAACTCGTAACTAGTTCAAAAAATCTCTCCTAAATAAGGACGAGACGGGTTTTGCGTTGGATAAGGCGGCCCTCTACCGCAGAGAATAAGAATAAGTTACTTGAAGATGCCTTTCCTCTTAATATCGATATAAAAATTATGATACTAATTAATTGATGAACATTGGAATAATAGTCGATAAACAAATTATAATACTAATTAATCGGTGAAGATTACATGATATCAAGATCATCACAATAAATTTATATCTTAGATCAAACTACATTTATATATACTACTAATACATGATCATAATTTGTTAGTTAATGTCTATTAACTACCTCAATACATTACATTCCATTTGATACAGGCTGAAAAACCATCTTTCAGCCCATAAAAAAGACCCACTAAAAGCCCAACTTAATAAGGATAATGCATCCTGCCACCCATGAACCCATAGCCCATTCTAGAAGAAAAGCAAGGCTTATCAACCACCACCTTCAAGGCCCTCCTAAGTAAGATTTTCGCCTAAATATAGACATTGTGATTTTTCTTATCCATGTTATTTACCCAGCTTTCAATTTCAGACCGATACTCTCGTCTAACTGTCGTACGGAAGAGACGTACCTACTATACGTTCAGAATGTACCTACTACCTTTTCGAAATGTACCTAGTACCAAAAGACGTAACTAGTTCATAAAATCTCTCCTAAATGAGGACGAGACGGGTTTTGGGTTGGATAAGGCGGCCCTCTACCGCAGAGTCGCTTAACCCAACCCAAAAACCCTTACCCTTACTGTTGGGAAGGGGGTATACGGAGGAGACGTACCTACTATACGTTCGGAATGTACCTACTACCTTTTCGAAATGTACCTAGTACCAAAACTCGTAACTAGTTCAAAAAATCTCTCCTAAATAAGGACGAGACGGGTTTTGCGTTGGATAAGGCGGCCCTCTACCGCAGAGAATAAGAATAAGTTGCTTGAAGATGCCTTTCCTCTTAATGATCGATATAAAAATTATGATACTAATTAATTGATGAACATTGGAATAATAGTCGATAAACAAATTATAATACTAATTAATCGGTGAAGATTACATGATATCAAGATCATCACAATAGATTTATATCTTAGATCAAACTACATTTATATATACTACTAATACATGATCATAATTTGTTAGTTAATGTCTATTAACTACCTCAATACATTACATTCCATTTTATACAAGCTGAAAAACCATCTTTCAGCCCATAAAAAAGACCCACTAAAAGCCCAACTTAATAAGGATAATGCATCCTGCCACCCATGAACCCATAGCCCATTCTAGAAGAAAAGCAAGGCTTATCAACCACCACCTTCAAGGCCCTCCTAAGTAAGATTTTCACCTAAATATAGACATTGTGATTTTTCTTATCCATGTTATTTACCCAGCTTTCAATTTCAGACCGATACTCTCGTCTAACTGTCGTACGGAAGAGACGTACCTACTATACGTTCAGAATGTACCTACTACCTTTTCGAAATGTACCTAGTACCAAAAGACGTAACTAGTTCATAAAATCTCTCCTAAATGAGGACGAGACGGGTTTTGGGTTGGATAAGGCGGCCCTCTACCGCAGAGTCGCTTAACCCAACCCAAAAACCCTTACCCTTACTGTTGGGAAAGGGGTATACGGAGGAGACGTACCTACTATACGTTCGGAATGTACCTACTACCTTTTCGAAATGTACCTAGTACCAAAACTCGTAACTAGTTCAAAAAATCTCTCCTAAATAAGGACGAGACGGGTTTTGCGTTGGATAAGGCGGCCCTCTACCGCAGAGAATAAGAATAAGTTGCTTGAAGATGCCTTTCCTCTTAATGATCGATATAAAAATTATGATACTAATTAATTGATGAACATTGGAATAATAGTCGATAAACAAATTATAATACTAATTAATCGGTGAAGATTACATGATATCAAGATCATCACAATAAATTTATATCTTAGATCAAACTACAATTATATATACTACTAATACATGATCATAATTTGCTAGTTAATGTCTATTAACTACCTCAATACATTACATTCCTTTTGATACAGGCTGAAAAACCATCTTTCAGCCCATAAAAAAGACCCACTAAAAGCCCAACTTAATAAGGATAATGCATCCTGCCACCCATGAACCCATAGCCCATTCTAGAAGAAAAGCAAGGCTTATCAACCACCACCTTCAAGGCCCTCCTAAGTAAGATTTTCGCGTAAATATAGACATTGTGATTTTTTCTTATCCATGTTATTTACCCAGTTTTAAATTTCAGACCGATACTCTCGTCTAACTGTCGTACGGAGGAGACGTACCTACTATACGTTCAGATTGTACCTACTACCTTTTCGAAATGTACCTAGTACCAAAAGACGTAACTAGTTCATAAAATCTCTCCTAAATGAGGACGAGATGGGTATTGGGTTGGATAAGGCGGCCCTCTACCGCAGAGTCGCTTAACCCAACCCAAAAACCCTTACCCTTACTGTTGGGAAAGGGGTATACGGAGGAGACGTACCTACTATACGTTCAGAATGTACCTACTACCTTTTCGAAATGTACCTAGTACCAAAACTCGTAACTAGTTCAAAAAATCTCTCCTAAATAAGGACGAGACGGGTTTTGCGTTGGATAAGGCGGCCCTCTACCGCAGAGAATAAGAATAAGTTGCTTGAAGATGCCTTTCCTCTTAATGATCGATATAAAAATTATGATACTAATTAATTGATGAACATTGGAATAATAGTCGATAAACAAATTATAATACTAATTAATCGGTGAAGATTACATGATATCAAGATCATCACAATAGATTTATATCTTAGATCAAACTACATTTATATATACTACTAACACATGATCATAATTTGTTAGTTAATGTCTATTAACTACCTCAATACATTACATTCCATTTGATACAGGCTGAAAAACCATCTTTCAGCCCATAAAAAAGACCCACTAAAAGCCCAACTTAATAAGGATAATGCATCCTGCCACCCATGAACCCATAGCCCATTCTAGAAGAAAAGCAAGGCTTATCAACCACCACCTTCAAGGCCCTCCTAAGTAAGATTTTCGCCTAAATATAGACATTGTGATTTTTTCTTATCCATGTTATTTACCCAGTTTTAAATTTCAGACCGATACTCTCGTCTAACTGTCGTACGGAGGATACGTACCTACTATACGTTCAGATTGTTCCTACTACCTTTTCGAAATGTACCTAGTACCAAAAGACGTAACTAGTTCATAAAATCTCTCCTAAATGAGGACGAGACGGGTTTTGGGTTGGATAAGGCGGCCCTCTACCGCAGAGTCGCTTAACCCAACCCAAAAACCCTTACCCTTACTGTTGGGAAAGGGGTATACGGAGGAGACGTACCTACTATACGTTCGGAATGTACCTACTACCTTTTCGAAATGTACCTAGTACCAAAACTCGTAACTAGTTCAAAAAATCTCTCCTAAATAAGGACGAGACGGGTTTTGCGTTGGATAAGGCGGCCCTCTACCGCAGAGAATAAGAATAAGTTGCTTGAAGATGCCTTTCCTCTTAATGATCGATATATAAATTATGATACTAATTAATTGATGAACATTGGAATAATAGTCGATAAACAAATTATAATACTAATTAATCGGTGAAGATTACATGATATCAAGATCATCACAATAAATTTATATCTTAGATCAAACTACATTTATATATACTACTAATACATGATCATAATTTGTTAGTTAATGTCTATTAACTACCTCAATACATTACATTCCATTTGATGCAGGCTGAAAAACCATCTTTCAGCCCATAAAAAAGACCCACTAAAAGCCCAACTTAATAAGGATAATGCATCCTGCCACCCATGAACCCATAGCCCATTCTAGAAGAAAAGCAAGGCTTATCAACCACCACCTTCAAGGCCCTCCTAAGTAAGATTTTCGCCTAAATATAGACAATATGATTTTTTCTTATCCATGTTATTTACCCAGTTTTAAATTTCAGACCGATACTCTCGTCTAACTGTCGTACGGAGGAGACGTACCTACTATACGTTCAGATTGTACCTACTACCTTTTCGAAATGTACCTAGTACCAAAAGACGTAACTAGTTCATAAAATCTCCCCTAAATGAGGACGAGACGGGTTTTGGGTTGGATAAGGCGGCCCTCTACCGCAGAGTCGCTTAACCCAACCCAAAAACCCTTACCCTTACTGTTGGGAAAGGGGTATACGGAGGAGACGTACCTACTATACGTTCGGAATGTACCTACTACCTTTTCGAAATGTACCTAGTACCAAAACTCGTAACTAGTTCAAAAAATCTCTCCTAAATAAGGACGAGACGGGTTTTGCGTTGGATAAGGCGGCCCTCTACCGCAGAGAATAAGAATAAGTTGCTTGAAGATGCCTTTCCTCTTAATGATCGATATAAAAATTATGATACTAATTAATTGATGAACATTGGAATAATAGTCGATAAACAAATTATAATACTAATTAATCGGTGAAGATTACATGATATCAAGATCATCACAATAGATTTATATCTTAGATCAAACTACATTTATATATACTACTAATACATGATCATAATTTGTTAGTTAATGTCTATTAACTACCTCAATACATTACATTCCATTTAATACAGGCTGAAAAACCATCTTTCAGCCCATAAAAAAGACCCACTAAAAGCCCAACTTAATAAGGATAATGCATCCTGCCACCCATGAACCCATAGCCCATTCTAGAAGAAAAGCAAGGCTTATCAACCACCACCTTCAAGGCCCTCCTAAGTAAGATTTTCGCCTAAATATAGACATTGTGATTTTTTCTTATCTATGTTATTTACCCAGTTTTAAATTTCAGACCGATACTCTCGTCTAACTGTCGTACGGAGGAGACGTACCTACTATACGTTCAGATTGTACCTACTACCTTTTCGAAATGTACCTAGTACCAAAAGACGTAACTAGTTCATAAAATCTCTCCTAAATGAGGACGAGACGGGTTTTGGGTTGGATAAGGCGGCCCTCTACCGCAGAGTCGCTTAACCCAACCCAAAAACCCTTACCCTTACTGTTGGGAAAGGGGTATACGGAGGAGACGTACCTACTATACGTTCGGAATGTACCTACTACCTTTTCGAAATGTACCTAGTACCAAAACTCCTAACTAGTTCAAAAAATCTCTCCTAAATAAGGACGAGACGGGTTTTGCGTTGGATAAGGCGGCCCTCTACCGCAGAGAATAAGAATAAGTTGCTTGAAGATGCCTTTCCTCTTAATGATCGATATAAAAATTATGATACTAATTAATTGATGAACATTGGAATAATAGTCGATAAACAAATTATAATACTAATTAATCGGTGAAGATTACATGATATCAAGATCATCACAATAAATTTATATCTTAGATCAAACTACATTTATATATACTACTAATACATGATCATAATTTGTTAGTTAATGTCTATTAACTACCTCAATACATTACATTCCATTTGATACAGGCTGAAAAACCATCTTTCAGCCCATAAAAAAGACCCACTAAAAGCCCAACTTAATAAGGATAATGCATCCTGCCACCCATGAACCCATAGCCCATTCTAGAAGAAAAGCAAGGCTTATCAACCACCACCTTCAAGGCCCTCCTAATAAGATTTTCGCCTAAATATAGACATTGTGATTTTTTCTTATCCATGTTATTTACCCAGTTTTAAATTTCAGACCGATACTCTCGTCTAACTGTCGTACGGAGGATACGTACCTACTATACGTTCAGATTGTACCTACTACCTTTTCGAAATGTACCTAGTACCAAAAGACGTAACTAGTTCATAAAATCTCTCCTAAATGAGGACGAGACGGGTTTTGGCTTGGATAAGGCGGCCCTCTACCGCAGAGTCGCTTAACCCAACCCAAAAACCCTTACCCTTACTGTTGGGAAAGGGGTATACGGAGGAGACGTACCTACTATACGTTCGGAATGTACCTACTACCTTTTCGAAATGTACCTAGTACCAAAAATCGTAACTAGTTCAAAAAATCTCTCCTAAATAAGGACGAGACGGGTTTTGCGTTGGATAAGGCGGCCCTCTACCGCAGAGAATAAGAATAAGTTGCTTGAAGATGCCTTTCCTCTTAATGATCGATATAAAAATTATGATACTAATTAATTGATGAACATTGGAATAATAGTCGATAAACAAATTATAATACTAATTAATCGGTGAAGATTACATGATATCAAGATCATCACAATAAATTTATATCTTAGATCAAACTACATTTATATATACTACTAATACATGATCATAATTTGTTAGTTAATGTCTATTAACTACCTCAATACATTACATTCCATTTGATGCAGGCTGAAAAACCATCTTTCAGCCCATAAAAAAGACCCACTAAAAGCCCAACTTAATAAGGATAATGCATCCTGCCACCCATGAACCCATAGCCCATTCTAGAAGAAAAGCAAGGCTTATCAACCACCACCTTCAAGGCCCTCCTAAGTAAGATTTTCGCCTAAATATAGACAATGTGATTTTTTCTTATCCATGTTATTTACCCAGTTTTAAATTTCAGACCGATACTCTCGTCTAACTGTCGTACGGAGGAGACGTACCTACTATACGTTCAGATTGTACCTACTACCTTTTCGAAATGTACCTAGTACCAAAAGACGTAACTAGTTCATAAAATCTCCCCTAAATGAGGACGAGACGGGTTTTGGGTTGGATAAGGCGGCCCTCTACCGCAGAGTCGCTTAACCCAACCCAAAAACCCTTACCCTTACTGTTGGGAAAGGGGTATACGGAGGAGACGTACCTACTATACGTTCGGAATGTACCTACTACCTTTTCGAAATGTACCTAGTACCAAAACTCGTAACTAGTTCAAAAAATCTCTCCTAAATAAGGACGAGACGGGTTTTGCGTTGGATAAGGCGGCCCTCTACCGCAGAGAATAAGAATAAGTTGCTTGAAGATGCCTTTCCTCTTAATGATCGATATAAAAATTATGATACTAATTAATTGATGAACATTGAAATAATAGTCGATAAACAAATTATAATACTAATTAATCGGTGAAGATTACATGATATCAAGATCATCACAATAGATTTATATCTTAGATCAAACTACATTTATATATACTACTAATACATGATCATAATTTGTTAGTTAATGTCTATTAACTACCTCAATACATTACATTCCATTTGATACAGGCTGAAAAACCATCTTTCAGCCCATAAAAAAGACCCACTAAAAGCCCAACTTAATAAGGATAATGCATCCTGCCACCCATGAACCCATAGCCCATTCTAGAAGAAAAGCAAGGCTTATCAACCACCACCTTCAAGGCCCTCCTAAGTAAGATTTTCGCCTAAATATAGACATTGTGATTTTTTCTTATCCATGTTATTTACCCAGTTTTAAATTTCAGACCGATACTCTCGTCTAACTGTCGTACGGAGGAGACGTACCTACTATACGTTCAGATTGTACCTACTACCTTTTCGAAATGTACCTAGTACCAAAAGACGTAACTAGTTCATAAAATCTCTCCTAAATGAGGACGAGACGGGTTTTGGGTTGGATAAGGCGGCCCGCTACCGCAGAGTCGCTTAACCCAACCCAAAAACCCTTACCCTTACTGTTGGGAAAGGGGTATACGGAGGAGACGTACCTACTATACGTTCGGAATGTACCTACTACCTTTTCGAAATGTACCTAGTACCAAAACTCGTAACTAGTTCAAAAAATCTCTCCTTAATAAGGACGAGACGAGTTTTGCGTTGGATAAGGCGGCCCTCTACCGCAGAGAATAAGAATAAGTTGCTTGAAGATGCCTTTCCTCTTAATGATCGATATAAAAATTATGATACTAATTAATTGATGAACATTGGAATAATAGTCGATAAACAAATTATAATACTAATTAATCGGTGAAGATTACATGATATCAAGATCATCACAATAAATTTATATCTTAGATCAAACTACATTTATATATACTACTAATACATGATCATAATTTGTTAGTTAATGTCTATTAACTACCTCAATACATTACATTCCATTTGATACAGGCTGAAAAACCATCTTTCAGCCCATAAAAAAGACCCACTAAAAGCCCAACTTAATAAGGATAATGCATCCTGCCACCCATGAACCCATAGCCCATTCTAGAAGAAAAGCAAGGCTTATCAACCACCACCTTCAAGGCCCTCCTAAGTAAGATTTTCGCCTAAATATAGACATTGTGATTTTTCTTATCCATGTTATTTACCCAGCTTTCAATTTCAGACCGATACTCTCGTCTAACTGTCGTACGGAAGAGACGTACCTACTATACGTTCAGAATGTACCTACTACCTTTTCGAAATGTACCTAGTACCAAAAGACGTAACTAGTTCATAAAATCTCTCCTAAATGAGGACGAGACGGGTTTTGGGTTGGATAAGGCGGCCCTCTACCGCAGAGTCGCTTAACCCAACCCAAAAACCCTTACCCTTACTGTTGGGAAGGGGGTATACGGAGGCGACGTACCTACTATACGTTCAGAATGTACCTACTACCTTTTGGAAATGTACCTAGTACCAAAACTCGTAACTAGTTCAAAAAATCTCTCCTAAATGAGGACGAGACGGGTTTTGGGTTGGATAAGGCGGCCCTCTACCGCAGAGTCGCTAAACCCAACCCAAAAACCCTTACCCTTACTGTTGGGAAGGGGGTATACGGAGGAGACGTACCTACTATACGTTCAGAATGTACCTACTACCTTTTCGAAATGTACCTAGTACCAAAACACGTAACTAGTTCATAAAATCTCTCCTAAATGAGGACGGGAGGGGTTTTGGGTTGGATAAGGCGGCCCTCTACCGCAGAGAATAAGAATAAGTTTCTTGAAGATGCCTTTCCTCTTAATGATCGATATAAAAATTATGTTACTAATTAATTGATGAACATTGGAATAATAGTCGATAAACAAATTATAATACTAATTAATCGGTGAAGATTACATGATATCAAGATCATCACAATAAATTTATATCTTAGATCAAACTACATTTATATATACTACTAATACATGATCATAATTTGTTAGTTAATGTCTATTAACTACCTCAATACATTACATTCCGTTTGATACAGGCTGAAAAACCATCTTTCAGCCCATAAAAAAGACCCACTAAAAGCCCAACTTAATAAGGATAATGCATCCTGCCACCCATGAACCCATAGCCCATTCTAGAAGAAAAGCAAGGCTTATCAACCACCACCTTCAAGGCCCTCCTAAGTAAGATTTTCGCCTAAATATAGACATTGTGATTTTTTCTTATCCATGTTATTTACCTAGTTTTAAATTTCAGACCGATACTCTCGTCTAACTGTCGTACGGAGGAGACGTACCTACTATACGTTCAGATTGTACCTACTACCTTTTCGAAATGTACCTAGTACCAAAAGACGTAACTAGTTCATAAAATCTCTCCTAAATGAGGACGAGACGGGTTTTGGGTTGGATAAGGCGGCCCTCTACCGCAGAGTCGCTTAACCCAACCCAAAAACCCTTACCCTTACTGTTGGGAAAGGGGTATACGGAGGAGACGTACCTACTATACGTTCGGAATGTACCTACTACCTTTTCGAAATGTACCTAGTACCAAAACTCGTAACTAGTTCAAAAAATCTCTCCTAAATAAGGACGAGACGGGTTTTGCGTTGGATAAGGCGGCCCTCTACCGCAGAGAATAAGAATAAGTTGCTTGAAGATGCCTTTCCTCTTAATGATCGATATAAAAATTATGATACTAATTAATTGATGAACATTGGAATAATAGTCGATAAACAAATTATAATACTAATTAATCGGTGAAGATTACATGATATCAAGATCATCACAATAGATTTATATCTTAGATCAAACTACATTTATATATACTACTAATACATGATCATAATTTGTTAGTTAATGTCTATTAACTACCTCAATACATTACATTCCATTTGATACAGGCTGAAAAACCATCTTTCAGCCCATAAAAAAGACCCACTAAAAGCCCAACTTAATAAGGATAATGCATCCTGCCACCCATGAACCCATAGCCCATTCTAGAAGAAAAGCAAGGCTTATCAACCACCACCTTCAAGGCCCTCCTAAGTAAGATTTTCACCTAAATATAGACATTGTGATTTTTCTTACCCATGTTATTTACCCAGCTTTCAATTTCAGACCGATACTCTCGTCTAACTGTCGTACGGAAGAGACGTACCTACTATACGTTCAGAATGTACCTACTACCTTTTCGAAATATACCTAGTACCAAAAGACGTAACTAGTTCATAAAATCGCTCCTAAATGAGGACGAGACGGGTTTTGGGTTGGATAAGGCGGCCCTCTACCGCAGAGTCGCTTAACCCAACCCAAAAACCCTTACCCTTACTGTTGGGAAAGGGGTATACGGAGGAGACGTACCTACTATACGTTCGGAATGTACCTACTACCTTTTCGAAATGTACCTAGTACCAAAACTTCTAACTAGTTCAAAAAATCTCTCCTAAATAAGGACGAGACGGGTTTTGCGTTGGATAAGGCGGCCCTCTACCGCAGAGAATAAGAATAAGTTGCTTGAAGATGCCTTTCCTCTTAATGATCGATATAAAAATTATGATACTAATTAATTGATGAACATTGGAATAATAGTCGATAAACAAATTATAATACTAATTAATCGGTGAAGATTACATGATATCAAGATCATCACAATAAATTTATATCTTAGATCAAACTACATTTATATATACTACTAATACATGATCATAATTTGTTAGTTAATGTCTATTAACTACCTCAATACATTACATTCCATTTGATACAGGCTGAAAAACCATCTTTCAGCCCATAAAAAAGACCCACTAAAAGCCCAACTTAATAAGGATAATGCATCCTGCCACCCATGAACCCATAGCCCATTCTAGAAGAAAAGCAAGGCTTATCAACCACCACCTTCAAGGCCCTCCTAAGTAAGATTTTCGCCTAAATATAGACATTGTGATTTTTTCTTATCCATGTTATTTACCCAGTTTTAAATTTCAGACCGATACTCTCGTCTAACTGTCGTACGGAGGAGACGTACCTACTATACGTTCAGATTGTACCTACTACCTTTTCGAAATGTACCTAGTACCAAAAGACGTAACTAGTTCATAAAATCTCTCCTAAATGAGGACGAGACGGGTTTTGGGTTGGATAAGGCGGCCCTCTACCGCAGAGTCGCTTAACCCAACCCAAAAACCCTTACCCTTACTGTTGGGAAAGGGGTATACGGAGGAGACGTACCTACTATACGTTCGGAATGTACCTACTACCTTTTCGAAATGTACCTAGTACCAAAACTCGTAACTAGTTCAAAAAATCTCTCCTAAATAAGGACGAGACGGGTTTTGCGTTGGATAAGGCGGCCCTCTACCGCAGAGAATAAGAATAAGTTGCTTGAAGATGCCTTTCCTCTTAATGATCGATATAAAAATTATGATACTAATTAATTGATGAACATTGGAATAATAGTCGATAAACAAATTATAATACTAATTAATCGGTGAAGATTACATGATATCAAGATCATCACAATAAATTTATATCTTAGATCAAACTACATTTATATATACTACTAATACATGATCATAATTTGTTAGTTAATGTTTATTAACTACCTCAATACATTACATTCCATTTGATACAGGCTGAAAAACCATCTTTCAGCCCATAAAAAAGGCCCACTAAAAGCCCAACTTAATAAGGATAATGCATCCTGCCACCCATGAACCCATAGCCCATTCTAGAAGAAAAGCAAGGCTTATCAACCACCACCTTCATGGCCCTCCTAAGTAAGATTTTCGCCTAAATATAGACATTGTGATTTTTTCTTATCCATGTTATTTACCCAGCTTTCAATTTCAGACCGATACTCTTGTCTAACTGTCGTACGGAGGAGACGTACCTACTATACGTTCAGAATGTACCTACTACCTTTTCGAAATGTACCTAGTACCAAAAGACGTAACTAGTTCATAAAATCTCTCCTAAATGAGGACGAGACGGGTTTTGGGTTGGATAAGGCGGCCCTCTACCGCAGAGTCGCTTAACCCAACCCAAAAACCCATACCCTTGCTGTTGGGAAGGGGGTATACGGAGGCGACGTACCTACTATACGTTCAGAATGTACCTACTACCTTTTCGAAATGTACCTAGTACCAAAACTCGCAACTAGTTCAAAAAATCTCTCCTAAATGAGGACGAGACGGGTTTTGGGTTGGATAAGGCGGCCCTCTACCGCAGAGTCGCTTAACCCAACCCAAAAACCCTTACCCTTACTGTTGGGAAGGGGGTATACGGAGGAGACGTACCTACTATACGTTCAGAATGTACCTACTACCTTTTCGAAATATACCTAGTACCAAAACACGTAAATTTTGCTCTAATAATTCTGTCTTGATCATAGCGTCAGGTTTGAATATTATCCCGTCAAAATATGAGTCCAGTGTGATATATGTTGCTTCTCATATTCTCCAGACTTGAATTAAACAACAAATTCACACTAGCTCAATAAAACCTTACAATGTTGTTGAACAAAAAGAATAAAACATCATGTGCTAAGAATAAACAAAAAGTTCTCTGTCAGTATATGAAATAAATATATAAGTTTCCTGTGCTAAGAAATTCTTCAATTCTTCCATCCAATTCTTCAATTCTCCCATCCAATTCTTCAGTATATGAAATAAATATATAAGTTTCCTGTGTCTGCATAGAACTTTCAAAAATGAGATAACAGTAAAAGCATGATATTAAATGGCCGTACCAGTTGCATCATCCTAAGTCCTAACAATCACAAATCATGGGTGCGCACAGTAACGTGGCGGCACATCTTATGTCGAGCCTTTACTTGCCTTTTATAAGCCAATGGGCCAAGTACTGGCAAGTATCAGCCGTATTTGTCAAATACGGGCCAGATATCAGCTATCTGTTAAATCTGTGAATCGGAAAATTACGTATGAAACGTTGAAAATTCTTTAGGGAACGGCTGATACGCTGTGCAATGGCCAATAGTTCATCCCTAGAGTGAAAAAAAGGACATGGACATAAAATCATGGGAGATGGAAAGCAAACCGCATTCAGAGGCCCGATTTTCGGTAGAAAAATTTTCAGTAGCAAAATTTAACATTAAAAAAATGCACCGATTTTCGCAACATCCTCTACTGTTTTGCAAGAGACAAAATAAACAGAAAGAGAGAAAAAACTTGCCTCTTCATGTTCTTGTGCCTCAATGCAACTTGATCTTGGCATGATTTGTTTATCTCATGTAAAGAGCTGCATAAAAAATCAAATGCTAAGAAAAAGCTATAATTTGGGTGACATTATGTTCTGGAAATAAGTCAATTAGACTATTAAATATACACTTATCAAAATATTACCTTTACTGTATTCTTGTCCCATTTTAAAAGTTCAAGCATAATATACTCTCGATAAGAATCCATATTCTGAAAAAAAACATCACAACACCAAAACAAGCACGCTTAAATAGGATATTATGTTTCAATGAATGTGTCACTACTGGCTGACATAGAGGGCTATGAATGTGTCACTACTGGCTGACATAAAGTTGCGGATCAATATACTCTTACTTAGTACATATATTCTTACCTTGTAGTGTTGCTTGTTTCCCAATAAAGTCTCACCAGTTGTTACAGCTTCTAAAGACTTAATAACAAACATTCCACAGTCATGCCTACAGAGGAATAGAGGATAGTTGCAAGAAATAATTAGATGTTACACACAAATAAATTTTGCCATAGAATAACAAATACTGTAGACGGAAACTAACACATTGGATTGCTGAGGGATATCCACATTGACAGTTTCAAACAAGACCATATATTTAAATTGTGTATACCCATTTTCCTTGCCCAAGACATTTGCAACGTTGTACACCTGCCATGATAATTTTGTATATCACATAAATGCAGCCACCAACCAAAATAAATACTGTAGACGCTGATAAAGACCCGTCTATATACAAATCATACAGTAAATCACAATAAATTGAGAAACAGTGTCGACATTCAGAACCAGAAAGCGCGTCATTGACAACCTTAAAGCAACTACCAGATATATCTCCACTATCAACGTTTTGATGGTAAATTGAGACACAGTATCGACATTCAGAACCAGAAAGCGCGTCATTTACATTAGAAATCAGAAAGTCTTAACATCTGCTCTTGCAACTAATACATCCAATGGTTCTCTAGTGTGTTCTCATGACTAATAGTGCACAGGATGGTTCTGAATTGTTTTAAACTAACAGCCTAAAAACCACAACAGCAACATCACATACAAACAATCAAATCACGAGATAACAAAGACCCATCGAATCAAAACACAATCAAATACTACCCACATTACCAAAAATCCAAAGTTGTTTCCAATTTCAGGTGAAGAAACTTATGAAATTTCTAAGATGCAGGAAGAAAAAAAACTTACAATTTCTGCCACATATTCAGTTCGCTCTATAAGTGGTTTCCCCTTTCGTGGCTTAAGGGAATCTAATATATAATGTTCCTTTTTGTTCAGATCAGACAGTAAGGCAAACCAATGATTATCCTTATTAATTGTCCAAAACACCTGCAACATCAATTAAAAGGATGTGTCATAACATTTGAAATTGAATTCATACAATTTATCTTTCCGTTGCGGGTCTATCAGTTTATGTGTAGTGAGAAAATGACACAAAATTTATAACTAGTAATTAGATTACCTTATCAATAGTGCTTGCATTCTCAGGCATATAGTTCATCTTAAGATAAGGGCAAATAATGCGATTGTTATTTGTTGAATCAACTCTAACATCCTGCCATTTTTTTGTGAAAAAGACATGTTTGCAACTAAATATCGATAAATAAATTAAATATGTAAGAAATTTGTAAGACACTCTGATTTATCACCTTCACTGCTACGGGCAAGTAAAGAATATTCGGCTTATCCAATGTCCACATCACTCCAACCGCATCAATAACCTACAAAATATATACAAGTTTGAAAATGTATAGGTTACACAAAATGAAAGAATGTCTAGTATACAACTATGAACAAATTGGTGGAGTCCTTACAATGTCTATTAACCAGCTGCGCTTTTTGAAAGTTCTTAATTCTTCTCGGTTGACTTTGATCCACTTTGTGTCAACTAGAACCTCATACAAGTATCTGACAAAGACAAGTTAAAGTTCCATGTCAGTATATGTAGAAAATTGTAGGTGTTAATAAAAATCAGTAGTAAAAAGATGTCAGTAAATTGAGATTTTACGGGTAAAGTTCTGCGGTTGTTGAAAACCAGCTGAAACGCAAAATTGATAACATGAACATCAAATGAAAAAAATATGTACAACTTTCAAGTACAAAATTTATTATATGTATTATTACCCGACACGTGGACAGAGAGCATGAGCATCATATAACATTTTGTCTTTGAAGCAATTTTCAGTGAAAGTTACTATTTGGTAACAGACCCTTGCACCGAAAATTTTGAGCTGCTGCTTCTACAAAATACAAGAGAACATCCAACCATTTTGGTAGTAAAAACACTTTGTCTACTGTTAAACTTAATATAATACTTTTTGGTAATGAACTTACATTATGTAGATCACTCGAATTATCTTTTTTATCGCCTTTATAGGTCTCTAACAAGCGCAATAGGTAAATCCCAGTATCAGCTTCATCACCAATAACTGATTTAGGAACTTCCTCAAGTGATTGCCCAAATACATTCTGGACAGTAGGCATTTTCTTTTTCAAGGCCGTAGACACAAATTTTCTCTACAAAAAAGATCACACAAATAATATTGATTACCGGTTAACATTACTATTTAATCCATATACATTTGATAAAAATGAAACACATACTGCTTGTTCAACATGATCTGCATAGTTCAAGGAATTCTTCTCCATATGGTGTAAGACTTTTAACTTTTGCTTGGGGAAATTAAAACAAAACACAAATGGTTGTGGGCAGACGTATGGAACAAAAATCTGTAGATATAAAGAAGTCGTAAAATAAATTGAGCTACAAGAAATATCAGATATTAATAAGTAACATTGTCGTTTATAAATACTCACAAGGGCTGCTCCTGAAAAATCATCAATGTCCCTTCTAGGCTGAAATTTTTACAAAATTCATAAAATCATGATTTAAATAACATAAAGAAATAAGAATAAGAATTAAAAGACTAAAATGGCACTTACGTTACAAAATCTAAGAGGCGTATAGAATCTTGACGGTGAGTTACATGATTTTGATTTATCAGTCTTGTTCAAAATGTGACACCACACACATGTAACTGTCTCAGCCACTATCTCACCAGAGAGTATAGTCTTCAAATCTGCCCGTGTAAGTGAATGGATGTCGTTCTTGAAAAGAATTTCACTGCAAGAAAGACAAGACAAAAATATCAGGGATTGAATACTGGAAATCATCCTATTGTAATATTTGATAAGCATACATAAATTTACTAGAAACCTATAGCTATATACCTGTCATCAAACGACTGCCCAAAAACATACTCTAATACTTCCTTTTCAGATTGATTCAAGTCCCCCACGACACAAACATTCCTTTGTAGAAATGGTGATCTAAAAACCTCAGTAGGCACTCTACTCCTCTTATTTGGCATAATATCAACTGGTGGTGGTAAGGAAGAGAGGGGTGAAATACAGATAGGTGGTGATGCAGGAGGGGACACTTGTGGCGATCTTTCACATGAAGGTGATTTCGGAGAGTCACCTTCTTGTGACTCTGAACTTAATAATTTAAAGGAAGGTGGCATAACAATAGGAGGTGTCAACCGTGGAGACTATCTTGGTGTAGTTGTTTTAGCTTGCTTTTGCTTTCCAAAGTGTTGGACGCTTTCAGTCTCCTCGGATACCTCTCTTGCGGTCTCTTTGGGTACCTCTCTAGCTGGACGCTTACCCAAAGCGATCTCAAGTTTCAGAAGAGCTGCCAATAACTCGTCTTCACTTGAGAATTCGCGCTTAGCAAATTCTCTAAGTGGATCTGTAACACCCCCATTTATTTAAGAGCCTTTAGCAAGACATTCTCAAATAAATAGGACAGTTACCATCTCGGAATATCCGAGGTAGTGAATAACAAAGTAAACAAACCAAAGTACTTTATATAAATACTGATTAAATTTAAACTTGATATTACAACAACTACGAGGTCCAAACTTGATAAAATGAAAGTACAACTGAAGATATCTAAGTGTGATCTAACTCTAACTAGGTCCAAGCCATGTCTCTCTCCATGCCCAAGCTCCTAATCCATCTGTCACTGACCTGTAAAATCTACTCCCCATTCCGGATCATCGTAGGTGTCACACGAATACACAGGGTCAACCGCGAGGTTGAGTAGGTAACACAGATAAAACATAAATAACAGTAGAACCGTATCCTCCTCCATCTCCATATCATTCGATCATCCTCTACGCCTCTGTCACTCCACACCTCCATCACACCACACTACCATCACACCGCACCACCATCACACCGCACCTCCCATGGCCATATCACCTGTCCCGTATCACAAGACGCAATATCACAAGACCCAATTCTCCACTCCTCATCATACAATAATATTCAAGATAGTTAGCAACGTCTCAAAAACAACAATACAAATCGTATACCAATCTCGTAATAAACAAACAATCTCATTATGTAAAATAATGTAAATCACAGTTCATTCCCCTACCTCAATTCGCAGAAAGATAACCAACAGCTGCTAGAATTATTCCGTCTCGAACTCGGATCCTATAAATAGTACTTAATGTCAACATCTAACCATACCACCAACCACTACTGAAATATTCGATCATGTTCATAAATGATAAACTTATTCGATCATCACTAGTCGATTACAACAATACACTAATCATGTTACTTACTATATATAGATTTACTATATATAGACTTACTAAATATAACATACGATTCACATACTCAATTATTATTATAAAACCATAATAACAAGAATATACATAACTAATTGTCATCACAATATTTCTTAACTATATTAATAACCAATAATGTGATTAATAACAATATCAATATAAATAATATATTGTCATATAAGTATAACCCATAACAAAATTAACAACACCACTAACAAAACAACCTAATGTTAATAATAAAACAAACAAACTAATACACTAACAACACAATACAATACTAACAAACATATACACATAACAATGTAACAGCCCAAGGAAACGTAACCAACCCTCACGCAACAGCCCACTACACATCCCCTTTCTACGCCCTTCTACATCCTACACCACCGCCACGCCAAGGTGGTTGAGACCCCTGACCTACGGTGTAACTCCTGCCCCTGACCACGACACCACTCCTGCCCCATCCAGCCTTCAAAACTAGCCTCAAACACCTCTGGTCACCACGACAGTCCCGTACTCCTGCACTTACCCGTGACACCCCATTACAACCACCCGTCTCGCCACCTGCCAACGCTATCCTCACCACGACCAACCTCCCCCCTTGACACCTCTCAACACCCCCTGTCCCCTGGAGCCAAACCACCAACTTCGACGCCCTTCTTGATCCAGAAACAACCGCCCCAAAACCCAGACCACCAACCCCTGTTTCTCGCACTTCCTGTTACCCTATGACCAGACTCAAACGAACCCCTCCTTAAAACCGTCATCAACCACCAAGGCCCACCGTGATAACCACCATCCACACCCCTTGACTACCACCTTACTAAGTACTCTTACCCTCGTAACAAACGTGAACAAACGCTGCATCGAATTCCTACACAAAACCACACATTCAAGACTCTGTTTTTGAAACGAAAAAGACATGCCTGACACAAGCGACAAAACACCTTTGGACGGTGGTTCTGGGCAGTCAACGATGACGTCGCCAGGGTCTAAAAACGACCATGACACATCCTAGACTCAATACATGCGAAAAACCAAACTACTAACGTGCATAACCGAAAGTACAAACGTGATAAAAACAGGTTGTTACAAAGGAAAGAACGAAAGTCTACGTGTGTACCTCCTTCCCTGAGCAAAACGACCACCATTAGACCCCTTTGACCACCGTGCCAAACCCTCCTTTACAGTCTCAGATGTGGTGGCATGAAGTGTTGTGAGTGTGTGAGTGTCGAAGGATCAAAATTAGGGTTAGATGTTTGTGTTAAGTATGACGGCAGGAAGATTTGAGATAGGGTTTGTTTAAGTTTTGTTTTGTTTTCAATAAGTGGGATGTTCAAGGTTGCACACGAAACGAGGCCCAAAACCAAACTTAATCACGGTTTTACTACTTCGTACCCGACACCCCCTTACTAACGTTTTATAAAGAAATATAACCCTTATTCGATAATTAAATTATCAAGTATAACGTTAAATAACCACCAATACGTCAAAATAAATTATAAACTTAATAGTAAAATACTAGGTATTACAGTCTTCCCTTCTTAAAATGAACTTCGTCCCGAAGTTCACCATCCCATATATAGTCAACAAACATGGTCCCTAGGCACATAAAATGTGACACCACATAACATCCAAAACTAATAAGAGTACTTTAAAACATCGAATGTTACATTCTACCCTCGTTAAGAAAACTTTGTCCCCAAAGTTTAACGTATAGCTAAATTATAGAATACTTCACGAAACAAAATAAAAATGCACAACAGAGGAAATCAGGAGTATCATATGTATTCACACAATCACGACATATCAATTAGCCATGCCATAACCACTAGTCATATCATACATCAATAAGATTTTACAATCCTATCCTCCATAAAACACGGTTACGTCCCCGTAACCTCATTATACACATCTCAGCGCATTACTCCGTCGTACTCATTACTTTATCTCATACCATCTCACTCCAAGTAACCAAGTATCGCACTTATTGTCGCATCTAAGACCAAAGACAAGGGGTGAGTGAACTGGCGGCATAAAACCGCAAAACAATACTTCCATCTCAATATCGATTCAAACTCAAATAATGTAACCCAATAACCAGGTCACTCTAAACCATAACATAACTCGGCACAAAGGCCCCATAACTCATTACTAGTAACCAATCTCAATCTCAATGTCAATATCAATATCGTCAAAGGTTCAAAGAACCGTGCTCAACACTTAAAGTATGAACTTTAAGCTACTCACCCACAAGTTAAGGTCAAAGAGAACGATTATAAAAACGCAATACCAATTACCAACAATCCAATTTATTCATCCCCTGTAAACCATATGCTCCGATTTAACAAGCAATATAAAGATCCCCAAATTGAAATACCTCTTAATCGTAGCTCAACCATACAAGTTCCATGGTAAAAGCCAATTTCCATTTGCTAACTACCCAAAATAGTACGTTCTCGCACAAACACTAATTAGATCGACATCATTATCCATGCTAGAGTCAACTGTAATCAATTGATTGATTACCTTGATTATATGCCCTGTATCTCATACTCTTCCTCCTCACTATCGCACAACCCCTCTCTCAAAATAAAAAGAACAATTAATAACTCATAATATATGGATACTACTATATACACAATAATATTCACAAAACAGTCTCTTCAAAATTGCCAATATAACAATTAATAGACTCCGACTGATCAATTAGCACATATACATATATCCCTGAGCAAAAATATGAATAATAAGATCGGTAGAATCGTGTTACGCGGTGGAACAGAATCAGAGTAGTCAACACAGTTTTTTTTTTTTTTTTTTTTTTTTTTTTTTTTTTTTTTTTTAACCAATGTATAAAATCAGTAAACTCATAGCTCATTATTGACAACTTAAAACATTTCATGTTCATAATCTTAGTACAGAAGCAAAATCATATCTTAGGAAAGACATAGGGTTGGATTAACCAACGTAATTAAATATGGAGCATTGATATATTCCACAAGATATACACAAATTAGCAACTAACAAGACCGTTTAATATTCCTAGATATTAATAAGTTAGCAAGATCACTTAGGTGTAACTCAACTTACATCATTTATCATAAGACTATTAATACACATGTCTTGCAACATAAGAGTTTCATATAATGCGCAACAATTAAGCATTCAGACAGGCTCTCATCAACACGAAATCACAGAATTTGTCATGTTGCAAACAATCACTATAATTATTAAAAGGTCAAGCTTTATCATGGATAATCATCACTTTGAAAACACTTTTTTTTTTTTTTGAAACTTTTGAAACATTGAAGCGGTAATTTGTGGCAATTTATAAACTCGGGTCAAAAGACAATTTTACAAGCTGTCTTTCCTTTATTCAAACATTGTCCTTGTGGTTCATGAATTATGAAAGCTTTAACGAAAAAAGTAAACGAATTCACAAGACTAGTACTTCCATAAGTCACATGTTAGCCAATTTAATAGTTCCAAAACATCGTGATCATATTTTATACATATCAACATGCTCTTCACTTTATGGCATAAAAGTATACAGGAAAAGTTGTAAGATTGTTATCGCAGGGACTAGACAAGGATATACCATCAATATACGGAAGCACATCAACACGTTTCACACTGTTCAAATAGTCACAATTACGCATAACAATTAGATTGCTATATCACGCTAATAAATTTACCAGTTACATTTCATTCTATCACTTGGCAAGACTATTCTGTAATCAATATGATTTTATTATTACATACGAACATCACATAATTATTTTGAGATCCCAAAACTAGACAGTAAGAGTGCCGGCATAATTGAAACTATTTTATATAGAAATAAGCAAGATAACGTTACCATAAGGTAAGATTCATATTCATATCATATGCCTACTATTCATGTTACTAATGCCATATCAGGATACCACATGGTCACATCACATAGTTCACATTTGATTACACATTCATATGAAACTTACATAACTCACAATTTCACCAATTAAACATTATGTAGCAATTTACACAGATTATAATTACATATCCACTTAGCTATCTTGCGAGCTATTATAGTTTTAGAAATATAATGAATCAACTAATCATAGGAAACAGAAGCCGATACATATCTCAAGGGGATCATTTAAAACAATTTAGACAACTGGAATGGTTTGGACAGGAACTTTACAGCAATTCATCGAAGAAAATTGGTCAGCTTGCAAAGAAAATCACAATTAAACAACGACCCGATAAGATTTTATTTAGTTTATCCTTTTGAAAACGTGAACGAATATTCTAACAGTGGAGTTGAAATTATACATAAAAGTAAACACGTTTTAAATGACTTCATCTACACAAAAACATGGGTCAAAACAGAACCGTGCAGTAACAATCTGACCACTGCCAACTAAAGGATTTATTTCTCTCAAATACAACTCCTATTAACGGAAACCAAAAACATTGTAAAACCAACTCAGAAAGTTATCATACATAAAATTTGGAGCATAGGCATCACTTGTACCATATTAACATTCATTTCTCATTACAACGATACTCGTTATCTGAAACACGGTAAGGATTTCGAAACTGGAGGTAGGATCAACTAAATAGCTTAATTGTTATACATGTGTATCTAAATAAATTAGTTTCTACTACTGCACAGTCACGACTTACCCAAGTACCGAAATATAACTAGGAACTACTATGAGGTCCCTTATTGGTCACTAACTCCATAACGAATTTATATATGCAAAAGGCATAAAATTTTAAATATGATATACGCCACACATAACTATATACATTCATGGCTTAGGGTAACACATTTCGCATATCACTAGACATGGGTTACTAATTTATAAATCTGATCATTCATGTTCAAATACCAACAATATATTACATAGATACGATAGTCATTCAATTCCAGATAATCGTATAAACACTTCAAATATCAAAATCATATGATCGCATCACTCTAACCATGGCTCAACAAATACAACTCCCAAACTCTTATAATTTCAATTCAATCATCCATGTCAATCCACAGTTCCTATTGCACATATCCTTAATCAGAACTCACATATGACTTACCTCGTTCTTCTCCTGCAAGAACGTTAGCATAGTATAACCAGGCCACTATATAGTCTACCCCACTCTTCAATCACTCTCTTTGGGTTCCCGAGACAGAACAGAAAGGGCCCAGGTTTGGTGTGAGGGGGCCCCTAACTCATCCCGTTCCTTTTTGGGGCTCCTATCAGTTCCATCTCGGGGTTCATTTTATTTGACTCTTCCTACTTTCATTATTATTCATTTGGTTTAGGCCTGAGGATCGTTCGCTCTGATACCACTTTATAACACCCCCATTTATTTAAGAGCCTTTAGCAAGACATTCTCAAATAAATAGGACTGTTACCATCTCGGAATATCCGAGGTAGTGAATAACAAAGTAAACAAACCAAAGTACTTTATATAAATACTGATTAAATTTAAACTTGATATTACAACAACTACGAGGTCCAAACTTGATAAAATGAAAGTACAACTGAATATATCTAAGTGTGATCTAACTCTAAGTAGGTCCAAGCCATGTCTCTCTCCATGCCCAAGCTCCTAATCCATCTGTCACTGACCTGTAAAATCTACTCCCCATTCCGGATCATCGTAGGTGTCACACGAATACACAGGGTCAACCGCGAGGTTGAGTAGGTAACACAGATAAAACATAAATAACAGTAGAACCGTATCCTCCTCCATCTCCATATCATTCGATCATCCTCCACGCCTCCGTCACTCCACACCTCCATCACACCACACTACCATCACACCGCACCACCATCACACCGCACCTCCCATGGCCATATCACAAGTCCCGTATCACAAGACCCAATATCACAAACCCTATTCTCCACTCCTCATCATACAATAATATTCAAGATAGTTAGCAACGTCTCAAAAACAACAATACAAATCGTATACCAATCTCGTAATAAAGAAACAATCTCATTATGTAACATAATGTAAATCACAGTTCATTCCCCTACCTCAATTCGCAGAAAGATAACCAACAGCTGCTAGAATTATTCCGTCTCGAACTCGGATCCTATAAATAGTACTTAATGTCAACATCTAACCATACCACCAACCACTACTGAAATATTCGATCATGTTCATAAATGATAAACTTATTCGATCATCACTAGTCGATTACAACAATACACTACTCATGTTACTTACTATATATAGATTTACTATATATAGACTTACTAAATATAACATACGATTCACATACTCAATTATTATTATAAAACCATTATAACAATAATATACATAACTAATTGTCATCACAATATTTCTTAACTATATTAATAACCAATAATGTGATTAATAACAATATTAATATAAATAATATATTGTCATATAAGTATAACCCATAACAAAATTAACAACACCACTAACAAAACAACCTAATGTTAATAATAAAACAAACAAACTAATACACTAACAACACAATACCATACTAACAAACATATACACATAACAATCTAACAGCCCAAGGAAACGTAACCAACCCTCACGCAATAGCCCACTACACAGCCCCTTTCTACGCCCTTCTACAGCCTGCACCACCACCACGCCCAGGTGGTTGAGACCCCTGACCTACGGTGTAACACCTGCCCCTGACCACGACACCACTCCTGCCCCAACCAGCATTCAAAACTAGCCTCAAACACCTCTGGTCACCAGGACAATCCCGTACTCCTGCAGTTACCCGTGACACCCCATTACAACCACCCCTCTCGCCACCTGCCAACGCCATCCTCACCACGACCAACCTCCCCCCTTGACACCTCTCAACACCCCCTGTCCCCTGGAGCCAAACCACCAACTTCGACGCCCTTCTTGATCCAGAAACAACCGCCCCAAAACCCAGACCACCAACCCTTGTTTCTCGCACTTCCTGTTACCCTATGACCAGACTCAAACGAACCCCTCCTTAAAACCGTCATACACCACCAAGGCCCACCGTGATAACCACCATCCACACCCCTTGACTACCACCTTACTAAGTACTCTTACCCTCGTAACAAACGTGAACAAACGCTGCATCGAATTCCTACACAAAACCACACATTCAAGACTCTGTTTTTGAAACGAAAAAGACACGCCTGACACAAGCGACAAAACAACTTTTGACGGTGGTTCTGGGCAGTCAACGATGACGCCGCCAGGGTCTAAAAACGACCATGACACATCCTAGACTCAATACATGCGAAAAACCAAACTACTAACGTGCATAACCGAAAGTACAAACGTGATAAAAACAGGCTGTTACAAAGGAAAGAACGAAAGTCTACGTGTGTACCTCCTTCCCTGAGCAAAACGACCACCATTAGACCCCTTTGACCACCATGCCAAACCCTCCTTTACAGTCTCAGATGTGGTGGCATGAAGTGTTGTGAGTGTGTGAGTGTCGAAGGATCAAAATTAGGGTTAGATGTTTGTGTTAAGTATGAGGGCAGGAAGATTTGAGATAGGGTTTGTTTAAGTTTTGTTTTGTTTTCAATAAGTGGGTTGTTCAAGGTTGCATGCGAAACGAGGCCCAAAACCAAACTTAAACACGGTTTTACTACTTCGTACCCGACACCCCCTTACTAACGTTCTATAAAGAAATATAACCCTTATTCGATAATTAAATTATCAAGTATAACGTTAAATAACCACCAACACGTCAAAATAAATTATAAACTTAATAGTAAAATACTAGGTATTACAGGATCAGAGCCTATATCTTCAGCCTGTCTGCATTCATCCCTGTCCTTTTCAAACCCCTTCCCTTTCACCTCACATGTTTTCTCTCCAATCCCCTTCCCTTTCACCTCACATGTTTTCTCTCCAATCCCCTTCCCTTTTTCATCATTTGTTTTATCTCCTTGGCTCAATGCTTCTGCCATAGATACCATCTGCCGCACAACATTACATTCGGGCCTCTCTGTTTTAGCCTCAGCCAAGACTTTGAAAAATGTTTCATAGGCTATATATAGCAAATCCATTTGCAGCATCCACCAACTTTTTAACAATAAGGCAGCCCTTCTTTCCTTGATCAAAGATCCCCGCGGTGTGCATGGGTTCCTGCCCAGAATGCCCAGAAGGTCCAGGTGGTATATGTATCGGCTCTTCATCAATATTAGGCAGTAGTACAAGACGGGGTTGAACAACCCCCTTCCCGAACCCTACCTTAAGCTCCTCTTTCATCCTCTTTGAAATAGTTGTTCTTGACCATGAAGCCAATGTAGGGAACACTCTTGGAACTTGTTCATATTTGAATCTAACTCAGTCCAAATAAATAAAAACTAAAAGCATTATTGGACCCCGAAAGTTAGCTGTGTCAGAACCACTTTTTTTCCAAGAATCTACCGCTTTAACTAATTGCTTTAGTGTAAATCCACACCAATTCAACGATGAAACACAAGCAACATCCCCCAAAACCTTCAAAATCCGAAGACTAGCTGTAGTCCCTTTGACACCCATCAAAAAAGTTGAGACTATAAAAACTGCAAAGTTCCGTTTAAGTCATCCCCCCCTTGTTGTTGTGTAATCATCAAATCATATACTTCTTGTGTCTTAACTTGTCTGTGATTATCACTAAACTGCTTCAACCAATTACTTTTCAACTCCAAAAAATCTTCATTTTGGTCATATAAAGTGGCTATTTCTATTTCCGTGGGACCCTTGGGGATACCAGTAGATAGGTAAACATCATCCTCGGTTATCAGAAGTTTTTCATCCATAAGAGATAGTGAACAGGTGTTAAATGTGGAAACTAACCAGAAAGCCGAAAAGCCAGGAACCATGTTAGTTTGAAGCATTAGCAAGCCCCCAAAACCTATTGACTGTATATCTGCCTTTTGTTGATCACTCATATGTTGTTTGATGAATGTTAACAACAACTTTGGTGACATTCTTGTTCTCAAAAAGGTAGAGGTCGCAACTTCACTTGTACTTGCACCAAGACCTTTTACCATTAGTTCCTTCGTATCTGTTCATATATAAAAAGCACATATTATGTTAAAAACCAAGAGTAGCAGCAAAAGAAGATATATATTAATGCATTCTAAGAGATATACTAATGCATTCTAGCTGGCTGAGAAAGTGACCTTGAGCTAGAACAATAGTGGAATCATTGCCTCTTTATCTTTTCCTAGAAGGAGAGCCCTTTATCGTCTTGCATGGACTTGGAATATCAGCTGTCGCCTTTAGTTTCTTCATATCTGTTCATATATAATAGCAGTTTAGTGATTCCAAAAAATATACTTGAGGCTAAAGCTGTTGACATAATATCTGTTCATCTGCTCGTATCCAACTGGAAAAGGGTCTGTCTGCCCTTAATTATTACTTATATTATAGACGAGATTACTTGCTTTAATTTATTATTGACAGAATATCAGCTAAAATAAAAAAATTCCAGGAGCACAGTGACTAAATCACTTGGTAGGCAATGCAAAAGTTTCACAAAAAGGTACCAAAGTTGACAGTGCAATGCTTTTTCACATTTAAGTAGTACATATATAATGAATCACCATTCTTATATTATATCTGTGCAGCACTGCAGCTCCATCCATAGGCATAAAGCGATGAGAAGCTCAAGTACATTTAGTTACTAGTGGGAAGCGGCTATACGGAGGAGACGTACGTACTATACATTTAAAATGTACCTACTATACATTTAAAATGTACCTACTACCATTTTGAGACGTACCTAGTGCATCCAATACAACAAAGAGAGGAGGAATAACTTGCTACCAATACAATTAAGAAAATTAACCTAGCTAGGATCAAGCAGCACCAAATATTAAATACAACTTCTCATAATACAACAGTAACAACATTACTACTTCTAATATGATTGAATGGCAGCTTTAATATGATTCATATTAAAGCTGGTGTAAAACAGCACCAACATTCACCCAGAAAACACACATGCAAATATGCAAAACAGGTAGGAAACAGAAAGCAGACAAAAACATACCCATAACATTAAAACAAACGTAATACAACTCAAAACCCTTACCCTTTATATTGGAAACGTGGCATAGGGAAGAGACGTACCTACTATATATTTAAAATAAACCTACTACCTTTTTGAAACGTACCTAGTGCATCCAATACAACAACCGTGTGTGACGTGACATTTTCTTTCAAAATACTACTGATAGCATCAAATTAGACTTGAATTTGCTGACACTACCATCTGAAGAAGAAACTACTACACCTGTAGCTCAACCCTAAGGCAGTTGGCGAAGATAATTTCAGAAATCGATTGCAAAAGAGACTTACAAAAGTAACAAGAAAAGAAAATAAGAACATAATTTGTCTCGTTCTCCAGTCAAGTTGATTCAGCCTCGTTAAGGCAAGTATATTGGAGTCGAGTTGAGTTAACTATTTCGCTCACAAAATCAAACAAGTGAGTACTACTTCCATAATCAAACATGTGGAGAGGTCAGGATCGGGTTCGAGTACAGATAGAGATGCTTTTTTGCATCTGTAACCACGTATGGAACATTAACACCACATATGATAAAAGCTTTTATCATAGGTGTACCGACGAAGCCGACTGAAGGCACCAAATGTGATGCGTAATTGTCGCAGACGTGTTTTCATGTCAGTTGTCGCGTAAGCTTGTTCTCCTGCAGTCACACAAGCATGCTAGAAAGTAGAAACAACATTACAAGGAACAAAACGGAAATTAGGATTATCATCGACAAGGAATATAATTATGATCGTAGTTTATGATAATTGAGAAAGAATTTCTGCACATTAAGTCATCTTTTTCAAAAGACGTACACAACAAAAATAATGAAATGATCTAGGATCACTTAAACTAAACCACAGGTAAGCTCACAAAACAGCACCAACATTCACCCAGAAAACACACATGCAAATATGCAAAACAGGTGGGAAATAGAAAGCAGACAAAAAAATACCCATAACATTAAAATAAACCTAATACAACTCAAAACCCTTACCCTTTATATTGGAAACGTGGCATAAAGAAGAGACGTACCTACTATATATTTAAAATAAACCTACTACCTTTTTGAAACGTACCTAGTGCATCCAATACAACAACCGTGTGTGACGTGACATTTTCTTTCAAAATACTACTGATAGCATCAAATTAGACTTGAATTTGCTGACACTACCATCTGAAGAAGAAACTACTACACCTGTAGCTCAACCCTAAGGCAGTTGGCGAAGATAATTTCAGAAATCGATTGCAAAAGAGACTTACAAAAGTAACAAGAAAAGAAAATAAGAACATAATTTGTCTCGTTCTCCAGTCAAGTTGATTCACCCTCGTTAAGGCAAGTATATTGGAGTCGAGTTGAGTTAACTATTTCGCTCACAAAATCAAACAAGTGAGTACTACTTCCATAATCAAACATGTGGAGAGGTCAGGATCGGGTCGAGTACAGATAGAGATGCTTTTTTGCATCTGTAACCACGTATGGAACATTAACACCACATATGATAAAAGCTTTTATCATAGGTGTACCGACGAAGCCGACTGAAGGCACCAAATGTGATGCGTAATTGTCGCAGACGTGTTTTCATGTTAGTTGTCGCGTAAGCTTGTTCTCCTCCAGTCACACAAGCATGCTAGAAAGTAGAAACAACATTACAAGGAACAAAACGGAAATTAGGATTATCATCGACAAGGAATATAATTATGATCGTAGTTTATGATAATTGAGAAAGAATTTTTGCACATTAAGTCATCTTTTTCAAAAGACGTACACAACAAAAATAATGAAATGATCTAGGATCACTTAAGCTAAACCACAGGTAAGCTCACAAAACAGCACCAACATTCACACAGAAAACACACATGCAAATATGCAAAACAGGTAGGAAATAGAAAGCAGACAAAAACATACCCATAACATTAAAATAAACCTAATACAACTCAAAACCCTTACCCTTTATATTGGAAACGTGGCATAAAGAAGAGACGTACCTACTATATATTTAAAATAAACCTACTACCTTTTTGAAACGTACCTAGTGCATCCAATACAATAACCGTGTGTGACGTGACATTTTCTTTCAAAATACTACTGATAGCATCAAATTAGACTTGAATTTGCTGACACTACCATCTGAAGAAGAAACTACTACACCTGTAGCTCAACCCTAAGGCAGTTGGCGAAGATAATTTCAGAAATCGAAATAGGATAAAAATCGAAATAGGATGAAAATGAGGAAAATATATATTAGTAATTAGTAGACTAAACTAGATTAGAACAGGAAAAAATCGAAATAGGATAAAAATCGAACAGGAAAATTTAATTAATACTGAAAATCTAATTATTACTTAAAAGGTAACCTAAATAAACATCACAAAAATCATTCTGGTGGTTCCAATACTTACTCAGGTTGCAATTCCCGATGCAGAATCCCTCTCAAATTCTGAACATAATTCGATAAATTAAACAAAATTAAGCAGGTAAAAACAAAATTAAGCATGCAAACTAGAATAATGCAGAATTCCTCTCAAATTAGTAATAATTAGTAGACTATAGTAGATTAGAACAGGAAAAATTCGAAATAGGATAAAAATCGATCATCTGTAAATCGAATTGTTTATATTACCTGCGACGGAGCTTCGACGGTTGATGACGGTGGTGGTAGTGAATGTCGGAGATGTCTGGGAGTGGTAGTGACGGTGGTGACGGTTGATGACGGTGGTGGTAGTGACGGTGGTGGAAGAGGAAGGACGGAGATGTCGAGGGTGGTTGTGGGGAAGAGGAAGGACGGGAGTGGGAGTGGGAGTGGGAGTGGGAATGAGATAGAAAAGATTCTTTCTATTACAGTGATTTACAGATTGACGGTTGTGATTTAGTTCGCACGGTTCTCATGGTAATTTGGTTCTCACGAGATCCTGAATCTATATATATATATATATATATATATATATATATATATATATATTTATATATATATTATTCGAAAATGCGCATTATTCTATTATTAGAAGACCGGGTATTACAAAAATCCTCATCAAAAGTGCTCGATCAAGTATTGTAACATGCTCGATCGTCCTTTTCCTCTGCTGGTTTGTTCGACTGATCATATAAACTGTTGTGGTCGAACTGGTCATGTGCAGCGACATTGAAGACTTCCTCGAATTCTGGGTCATACATATCATCCTCTAGCTCGGTTGTTACTTGAGCTATTTTATGCATAAGACCTGTGATAGAAGCGTTTCTCGATTCTTCAACTTAAGCGAGTGTCGCTATCAATGACTTCAATTCATCCAGCTCTTCATGGTGGTCAGCGGGAGTTGGGTTTTGTTGTTGTGACGGTGAAAAATTATAGGAGAGCTTTTGAAAGCCTCGTTGATAGTACGGATGTGGCGGTGTATAACTGCGGGGTGGGATTAGAGCATATTGACTTTGTTTATGCCGTTGATAGGCATCAACTTGACCACTAGCTGCGAAGCAGTAAACTGCCTCGTGTCCCACAATACCACATCTGTCACAAAATGCCACCTTGGGCTCCAGTGAACGGAACATAGGTGGACTCTCCTGAAGTACCGTCGATAAGACCTGTAGGACCTATCAAAACAACACTAAAGAAGAAGATAAAAACTGCCTCAGGGATTAAAATTCCCTGAGACAAAAATAAATAGACAAAACAAAAAACAGATAGGGCTATTGCCTCCCCGGCAACGGCGCCAAAATTTGATACCGCCGTTTAATACCAAAAATTAATACCTAAGGACTACGAACAAACGTCAACGGTAAGTAAGGTCGATCTCCAAAGGGAGGCAAGGTATCTGTTATATGGTTCGTTTATCAGTCACAAGGGGGTGATTGGAGTTTGTAAAATCTAAACTAAAAACAAAAGGGATAAAAAGAGATAAATGAAATAAAATTATAACAAGGGAAAGAAATAGCTAAGACAACCGGTTCACCATAATTAATTAAGCCTAATAATCAGTTCTTAGATTAAATAATTTAAATATAATCCATGGGTTAGCAAAAATTTCCTTTCGGTCTCAATTCTCCCTAAGACAACAATAGCTTAGCTTTCGCCCTCACTACGGTCCTAATGTGTTACTACGGGCCTCACCCTTTCCAACCTTTCGGTCTAGGTCAAAGTTTACCGGATCAACTATTTGAATGCATCGACTCAAGCAACTAATCGCTTGTAATACCCCGTATGTTAGCCTTGGTCAACGACAGTCAAACCAGGTTTTATAAACGTATATCAAAAGGCATGTTTATAAAGTATTTTACGTAAACGGTTATTGTTTTATAAATCGTATTTCTACGATTATAATTTATTTCATAATTACTTTATATTTGTTTATTATTTCGTAAAATGACATTTCATTCGTATTTCTTTAATTTTCATAATACATTTATAATTAAATATATTTCCTACTTTATATTTATTTCTCATCTATACTTAGTTCTTTTTTTATTTAACTTGTAATTGTATATAAACCCTATTTTTATCTATTCTCATGTAAGTACTAATATTTTTATATTTCTATAACTCATATTATATGGACCGAAATACTACCTTACATTTATATTCTTGTAATTAATTTAATTAGTATTTACTAATACTAAATTATATAATTTAAATAAGCTAAAAACTTAATTGTCTTACTTTCTTTTACTCTCTTATTTATCTTTCCACATCAAATAATCTAACATATATATTTTCTTTATTTTATTCCTAAAACCCTAATTAACTACTTCGCCTCCAACCTTACTGCGTTTGTTTTTGGTCTTCTCTTTTCCCTTCTTCTTCCTTTCTCTTACGTCCTACTACATCCCCTCTCCAATCCCTTTGTTTTAACCATCGTTATAGCAAGGTACGTCGTGTTAATCGTTTTGTTTATCGTATTATTACTTGTGACCGTCTTATTCATACAATTGTGTAATACCTTATACCCGACCCACCTAATGTCTGATGTAACATCCCGTATTTTTATAAAATATAATTTAAGCGTTTTTAATTATTTTAAGTAATAAAATAATATTTTAGTAATTTATCGAAAAGTATTTTAAATAAATAGTAAGATCCGTCTTAAGAACCTTAAGTCCTTAAGACGAATACAAACTTGGTAAATTTAAGTTCACATCCTAAAAACCCGTTCAAGTATCCTAACCCGTTCCATTTAAAACGGAAAGGACAATCCTTAAACCCCTTGAAATCATTTATGTCGACACATTTCCTCCATCCTCAAAACAAATAACAGTAAGCTCCATTTTCATAAACCTCCATAAATAATCATCTTCTTTTGCTTATTTCTTCATCATCCGTTCATCAAATCAAGGTAATAATAACATTTTCGGAATCCTCATCGAATTTGCAAGCCATCCGTCACTTCTGATTTTCATTTCCTCTATTTCGAAATTTGGGCTGTTTTTCCTAAAATCCGTTTTCAGTCCGTAATCTCGTTTTTCGTGCTTGTAGGGGTGGGCTTGGACGACCCGGAAGTGGATAGCTTCATGTTAGAGGAAAATCTTTGAGCCGGATTGCTTTTGAGGTGACGATTACGAGTAACTCAGCCTTTTTGTTAAAATAGCAAGTTTTGATGTGTTCTTGTTATTGTTTCTGATTTTTGTTTAAGATTAATGGTTAATGAACTTAGTAACATGTTAGGAATGACCTTACTTGAAGATTTATATGTTTGCTTGAAGTTCATATGAGTAATGGTTGATTTCTAAAATTTCATGTTTTGCGACGGATACATTATATAATCGTATTGAGGATTGTTATGGGTTTGTTTGCTGTTAGATAGTGTTATTGGATGATTTGTAATGTTGGGTAAACTTTACATGTAGCAATTCTTAATTTTGCGTGTTTTTGGAGAAATTGGGTTTTGGACTGCCAGCCGGTGGGCCGGCTGCCTGCCGACCGGCTGGTAGTCTCTTTTGATGTTGTCTTGCGTATTTTGTAAGTAGGGAAAGAGGTGCCCAGCCGGTAGACCGGCCGCCTGCCAACCGGCTGGGAGCCTCATTTTGAGAAAATTCGTAAATTGGGATTGGGTTCCCAGCCGGTAGGCCGGCTGCCTGCCGACCGGCTGCCTGCCGACCGGCTGCCTGCCGACCGGCTGGGAGTCCTTTTTGGGCTGTTTTAGTTTTAAGGAAAGGGAAGGCTGAGTTGGGTCACCAGCCGGTAGGCCGGCTGCCTGCCGACCGGCTGGGGACCCCTGTAGCTTGCTTTCATTTGTAGATCGTTCATAACTTTTAGATGGTTGATCAGTTTTGTTTGAAACTCGTTCCTTGTATCTTTGATATGTAATTGAGGTCCCCGGAGGATGGGCGACGCTATATTGGGTTCGGGAATGGAGAGAGGACAGAGACCCCCCGGTCGGGTAACCGAAAGGGAAACCGGCTCTCCCTCAACTTAGTTCCCAGGGTCAATTAAGTGTTGATTAGAAGTTAAGAAAGTAGAACTATAGTTTAGTTCATAGACTTTGATGATGTTGTATTGATGCGTATTAAGTTATGCCTTAAGCTGGCCTCTGAACTTAATACGTGAGTTGTTTGTCATATATGGGGATATGCCTTAGGCTGGCCTCTGAGCTCCATATGTGTGTGTTTGTCGTGTCTGGGAAATGCCTTATGTTGGCCTCTGAGTCCAGACATGTTTGATTGTGATCGCGTTGGAACATGCCTTAAGTTGGCCTCTGAATCTGACGAGTAGAGCAGCTGCACAACGGGGTAGCTAAGGAACTGACACCTTGCCCGGAGTGCGGATGTTTGATGCTAGAACATGTCTTAAGCTGGCCTCTGAGTTTAGTATCTTGTGATGTAGTGAAGGGACATGCCTTAAGCTGGCCTCTGAGTCCTTTACTTTTGGGTGCTAGTCTATGCCTTAAGTTGGCCTCTGAGTCTAGTGTCTTGCTGATTGGCAGGTCCATGCCTTAAGTTGGCCTCTGAGTCCTTGCTTGCCGAATGTTTTGGTGTTTAGGTTATGTCTTAAGTTGACCGCTGAACTTTTACACTTGCTGATTGATTAATATGTAGGTTATGTCTTAAGTTGACCGTTGAACCTTATACTTACTGAGTTTTATCTGCTTGCCTAGAGTTGGTATAGTGTCAGATATAGATGTTGATATTGATACTTGACTTTGTGATTGTTCATCCAAGGCATTGGATGACTCTTTGATCGGTTTCATAAATAGTTGGACTAAAAGACCCCCCGACTGGGTAACCAGTAGGGAAACCAGCTCTCCTTCCTAGCGGTTTATGAAGTTGGTTGAGAGCTGTGCATTAGTGATTGCATGATAGTTGAGATCAGTAGATGAGATATTTTATGCTTCACATGTTCATATATGTAGGAGTATTCTGTATTGCTTTATGTGTTACGTGTCGTTACAAAAGGTGGCTAGGAGAACTCTAGTCACTCCCCACTGATTGTGGCGTACATGTTTTCATGTATGTAGGTACATGCAGGTTGACAGGGTTCACACGAGAGCTAGCGAGGGATGATCCTTTCATCATGACTTACACTTATATCGTTTAGCTGGACTCTTAGTTTTGATACGGTTTTTGTTGGTGCCTGTAGGGATGTTCCATCCCAGGCTGTTGTAAATATTCCGTTTTGGTACTTAGACAGTATACTTATCTATTTCTGTTTATCTCAGTTTCAGTTTTCAGGTTTTAATTCACCTCGCATGTTTATGTTAAAAAATTTAATTCCGCTGCATTTTTAGTATTTTGTATGTTTTAATTTTCCGCTTTCACGAGGGGTTTTACAGTTGGTATCAGAGCATTATTGCTCCCGACGCACTCATGTGACTCCCAACCTTAACTTGACCAAATAAACAAATAATGAATAAGAGATGGGTAGATCTAAGGATTTCTATTGTAGTCTATTTGTGATTGCTAATTGCTAAGTTAACACTTGTTTTCTCTTTTGAAGGATGGTGAGAACCACGGCTGCTGAGAACACTATAATGCAAGCACTTCATCAGTTGCTTGAGAACCAGAGACCCAAGCAGGGACTGTTCCACCTCCTCCACCGCCAGGCAATGAGGCTAATCGTCCTGGTAGCTTCTCTTGGATATCATCCCAGATGTCCAGGAGCCACGTGAAGACTTATGGAGGCGAGGTTGATCCAGTAGCTCTTACCGAGTGGTTCCGGAAGATGGAAAAGAGCTTTACCATGTATTCGGTGGTTAGAGAGGATAGAGTGCGGCTAGCCACTCACTTTTTGACCCTTGAGGCCGATAGATGGTGGGCAATGACCGGATCGACTTTCATTCTTGATCCTTTGTTCGATTGGGAGGCTTTTAAGGATAAGCTCGAGACGAGGTTTTATCCTAAGGAGCTTAGATCACAGCGACTCAAGGAATTCATGGATTTGAAGCAAGGTAAGATGTCCGTTCAGGAGTTCACCGACAGATTCAACCAGCTTGCACATTCTGCATCGAGGTTTGTCAGAGATGAGGCTGAGAGAGTCTACTTCTACCGTGGGAAGTTAGGGCCGCGCATCGAGAGTATGGTCCGTCGTGATTCGACTTCTTTTGTGGAGGTATATGATGATGCTATTTGGGCCGAGAGTTCTATTCGTGCCATAGATGCTGAGACCCGAGCTGCTACTTCTAGTGTGACTTCTCACCAGAGATCAGTGTACCAGGGGAAGAGACCGTTTGTTCCTTCTACTTCTTCGCCTTCTTCTCAGAAGAAGCGATTTGAGAGGTTCTCTACTCCGGTTGCTAAGACCATTGTTCACACCGACACATCTCCTAGTGTTTGCCACCGTTGTGGTAAACCGTCTCATCCGGGTTTTGATTGTTTCAAGAATGCTTTCAAGTGCTATACCTGCAATGGATTTGGGCATAAGTCTTATGAGTGTCCTGAGAGGAACACCGCACTTGGCAAGGCTGCCACTGCTGCTGCAGCGACTATGGGAGGAAAGTCGAAAGGGAAGATTTTTGTGATGACTAAAGCTGAGGCTGAGGCTCATCCAGACATTGTTGCCGGTATCTTTTCTGTCCTTGGCGCTGAGTGCCTTATTTTGTTCGATACTGGAGCTTCTCTTTCATTTATATCGACTCAGTTCGCAGACCGTTTAGCTCTTGAGTCTTCATTGGTTGAGGAGACTTCAATTTCCTTACCTTCTGGAGACGTATTTTCTTGCTCATCTTCCCATAGGGATGTTCCGATTATTATTGGTCAAGCCACATTTCCAGCGGACTTACTGAGATTCCCTCTCGAGGAATTTGACATTATCCTCGGTATGGATTAGTTATCGCGATACCATGCTCGTTTCGAGTGTCGCGACCAGAAAATCTGCTTGAGGAGTTCTTCAGGAGTTCGTGTTTCCTATAGGGGAACTCGCCCTAAAAAGGGTGTTCATGTTATCTCTTCAATGAAAGCATCTCATCTTCTTAGGAAGAGTTGTCAAGCCTTCCTGTGTGTTGTTTCAGCTGCAAAGCCATCGCTACCGAAGCTTGAGGATGTAGCCATTGTTCGTGAGTATCCAGATGTTTCCCCAGATGACTTGCCAGGGATACCGCCAGAGAGAGATGTGGAGTTTACTTTTGAGCTTGTTCCAGGTACCGGATCGATATCCAAAGCTCCTTACCGTATGGCTCCACCAGAGTTGAAGGAATTGAAGCAACAGTTGGAAGAGATGATCGAGAAAGGGTTCATTAGACCGAGTGCTTCTCCGTGGGGTACTCCAGTTTTATTTGTTAAGAAGAAAGATGGTTCCATGAGACTTTGCATTGACTATATAGAGTTGAACCGAGTGACCGTGAAGAACAGATATCCTTTGCCTAGGATAGATGACTTGTTCGACCAGTTGAGAGGTGCTTCTAGGTTTTCTAAGATTGATCTTCGATCGGGTTATCATCAGATCCCAGTGAGAGAGGCTGATATTGCGAAGACTGCTTTTCGTACCAGATATGGGCATTTTGAGTTCGTGGTTATGCCTTTTGGGTTGACTAATACACCTGCTATTTTTATGGATCAGATGAACCGCACCTTTAGTGACTATCTTGACACTTGTGTTGTGGTGTTTATTGATGATATCCTCATTTACTCTAAGACCGATGAGGAGCATGCCGAGCATCTGAGATTGATTCTTGGGATTTTACGTCGACAGAAGTGGTTCGCGAAGTTCTCTAAGTGTGAGTTTTGGCTTTCTAAGGTTGCATTTCTTGGACATGTGATATCTAGTGAGGGAGTTATGGTTGATCCCGCGAAGATTGAGGCCGTTGTCGATTGAGAGAGTCCCAAAGATGTGGGAGAGATCCGTAGTTTCCTTGGTTTAGCGGGTTACTACCGTCGATTTGTTGAGGATTTCTCTAGATTAGCTCGTCCGATGACTCAGTTGTTGAAGAAGGAAGCTAAGTTTGTGTGGACCGACAAGTGTGAGAGTTCTTTCCAGGAATTGAAGACTAGGTTGACTTCCGCTCCCGTACTTGCTTTGCCAGAGATTGGAGTTGACTTCGATGTTTACTGCGATGCTTCGATGTTAGGGCTTGGATGTGTGTTGATGGAGAGTGGTAAGGTGATAGCTTACTCATCTAGACAGCTGCGAGTTCACGAGGTGAACTATCCTACACAAGATCTTGAGTTAGCTGCAAGTGTTCATGCCTTGAAGATGTGGCGTCATTACTTGATTGGATCTCATTGTCGCATTTTCACGGATCATAAGAGTCTTAAGTACATTTTCACACAGAAAGACCTTAATAGGCGATAGAGACGTTGGCTAGAGTTGGTTAAGGATTATGACATTGAGTTCTTGTATCATGAGGGTAAGGCCAATGTAGTTGCTGATGCGCTTAGCCGCAAGACTTCTCATTCGATGAGTGTTATGCGAGTGTTGCCAGATGAGTTGTGTTCCGAGTTCCGGAAGCTGAGATTAGAGATGATGGGTAGTGGTTTTGATTGGTTAGCTGCTATGACTGCCGAGCCGTCTTTATATTGGGAGATTCGCCAGAGTTTACCTTCAGATGCTGATTTCAAGAAGTTCGAGGCTATGATTTCGAGTGGTGTTGCACCTGACTTAGTGATTGATGTTGATGGTTTCCTTAGGTTCCGAGGTCGGATGTATGTTCCAGATGTGCCAGATTTGAGGAAGAGGGTTCTTGATGAGGCTCACTTGTCACCGTATTCAGTTCATCCGGGCGGAGAGAAGATGCACAAGGACTTGAGACTTATATTTTGGTGGCCCGGGATGAAGAAAGACATTTTGGATTACGTAAGTAGGTGCTTGACTTGTCAACAAGTCAAGATAGAGCATAGGAGGCGAGGTGGTTTGCTACAGCCGCTTCCCGTCCCTCAGTGGAAGTGGGAGTGCATATCGATGGACTTCGTGACAGCATTGCCTAAGACTGTGGGAGGCAAGGATGCGGTTTGGGTTATTGTTGATAGGCTAACTAAGTGTGCCAGATTTGTGCCTATCAGAGAGACATGGGATATGGACCGTTTAGCCAGGGCTTATATTGCAGAGATAGTCCGATACCATGGTGTCCCGAGAGAGATCGTTTCTGATCGTGATCCGAGGTTTTGTTCCAGGTTTTGGAAGGCTTTACAGGAGGCTATGGGTAGCCGTTTGCTGATGAGTACCGCATTTCATGCCGCGACTGATGGTCAGTCCGAGAGGACTATACAGACATTAGAGGACTTGCACCGTGCTTGTGCACTTGATTTTCAGAGTTCTTGCGAGCAGTGTCTACCGTTAGTTGAGTTTTCTTACAACAACAGTTACCATTCATCTATTGGTATGGCTCCGTATGAGGCGCTCTATGGTAGGAAGTGCCGTAGTCTGATCTGTTGGGATCATGCGAGTGACGTGCACGACCTAGGACCGGACCAGTTAGCTGTTAAGATTGATCAGGTTCAGCTTATCAGAGGTAGGATGAAGGCCGCACAGGATCGGCAGAAATCCTATGCGGATGTTCGCCGTAGACCTCTAGAGTTTGAGGTGGGTTACGGAGTCTTCTTGAGAGTTTCACCGATGAAGGGCGTTAAGAGGTTTGGAGTTAAGGGCAAGTTGAGTCCTAAGTATATTGGGCCTTTTGAGCTCGTGAAGAGGATTGGTGCTGCTGCTTATCGTTTGGACTTGCCTCCTAGTTTGGGCAAGGTTCATAGTGTCTTTCATGTTTCTCAGCTCCGTAAGTATGTTAGTGACCCGAGTCATGTTCTGCCTAGAGAGATCGAGAACTTGGGGCCGAGTCTTGCTTTCGAGGAGCGTCCCGTGAAGATCCTAGACCGTCAGGATAGGAAGCTTAGGAGCAAGGTGGTGCCTTTAGTGAAGATCCTTTGGCGTTGCGGTGATGTTGAGGAGCAGACGTGGGAGACCGAGGCATCGATGCGTGTTGCGCATCCTTCTCTTTTCGATTGAGGTATAGTTAGTTAGAATTTATCTCCGTTCGAGTTTCGAGGACGAAACTTTTTGAAGTTGGGGTGATTGTAACATCCCGTATTTTTATAAAATATAATTTAAGCGTTTTTAATTATTTTAAGTAATAAAATAATATTTTAGTAATTTATCGAAAAGTATTTTAAATAAATAGTAATATCCGTCTTAAGAACCTTAAGTCCTTAAGACGAATACAAACTTGGTAAATTTAAGATACATCTTAAAAACCCGTTCAAGTATCCTAACCCGTTTCATTTAAAACGGAAAGGACAATCCATAAACCCCTTGAAATCATTTATGTCGATACATTTCCTCCATCCTCAAAACAAATAACAGTAAACTCCATTTTCATAAACCTCCATAAATAATCATCTTCTTTTGCTTATTTCTTCATCATCCATTCATCAAATCAAGGTAATAATAACATTTTCGGAATTCTCATCGAATTTTCAAGCCATCCGTCACTTTCGATTTTCATTTCCTCTATTTCGAAATTTGGGCTGTTTTTCCTAAAATCCGTTTTCAGTCCGTAATCTCGTTTTTCGTGTTTGTAGGCGTGGGCTTAGACGACCCGGAAGTGGATAGCTTCATCTTAGAGGAAAATCTTTGAGCCGGATTGCTTTTGAGGTGACGATTACGAGTAACTCGGCCTTTTTGTTAAAATAGCAAGTTTTGATGTGTTCTTGTTATTGTTTCTGATTTTTGTTTAAGATTAATGGTTAATGAACTTAGTAACATGTTAGGAATGACCTTACTTGAAGATTTATATGTTTGCTTGAAGTTCATATGAGTAATGGTTGATTTCTGAAATTTCATGTTTTGCGACGGATACATTATATAATCATATTGAGGATTGTTATGGGTTTGTTTGCTGTTAGATAGTGTTATTGGATGATTTGTAATGTTGGGTAAACTTTACATGTAGCAATTCTTAAGGTTTGAGTATCGATTTAATGAATTTTGCAAAGGTTGGAAAATGCGATTTTGGCGTACAGGCTCTCTGAGCCGGTCGACCGACCGGCCGCCGGTCGACCGGCTGGGAGCATCTTCAGTGAATTTTGCGTATTTTTGGAGAAATTGGGTTTTGGACTGCCAGCCGGTGGGCCGGCTGCCTGCCGACCGGCTGGTAGTCTCTTTTGATGTTGTCTTGCGTATTTTGTAAGTAGGGAAAGAGGTGCCCAGCTGGTAGACCGACCGCCTGCCAACCGGCTGGGAGCCTCATTTTGAGAAAATTCGTAAATTGGGATTGGGTTCCCAGCCGGTAGGCCGGCTGCCTGCCTACCGGCTGGGAGTCCTTTTTGGGCTGTTTTAGTTTTAAGGAAAGGGAAGGCTGAGTTGGGTCACCAGCCGGTAGGCCGGCTGCCTGCCGACCGGCTAGGGACCCCTGTAGCTTGTTTTCATTTGTAAATCGTTCATAACTTTTAGATGGTTGATCAGTTTTGTTTGAAACTCGTTCCTTGTATCTTTGATATGTAATTGAGGTCCCCGGAGGATAGGCGACACTATATTGGGTTCAGGAATGGAGAGAGGATAGAGACCCCCCGGTCGGGTAACCGAAAGGGAAACCGGCTCTCCCTCAACTTAGTTCCCGTGGTCAATTAAGTGTTGATTAGAAGTTAAGAAAGTAGAACTATAGTTTAGTTCATAGACTTTGATGATGTTGTATTGATGCGTATTAAGTTATGCCTTAAGGTGGCCTCTGAACTTAATACGTGAGTTGTTTGTCATATATGGGGATATGCCTTAAGCTGGCCTCTGAGCTCCATACGTGTATGTTTGTCGTGTCTGGGACATGCCTTAAGTTGGCCTCTGAGTCCAGACATGTTTGATTGTGATCGCGTTGGAACATGCCTTAAGTTGGCCTCTGAGTCTGACGAGTAGAGCAGCTGCACAACGGGCTAGCTAAGGAACTGACACCTTGCCCGGGGTGCAGATGTTTGATGCTAGAACATGCCTTAAGCTGGCCTCTGAGTTTAGTATCTTGTGATGTAGTGAAGGGACATGCCTTAAGCTGGCCTCTGAGTCCTTTACTTTTGGGTGCTAGTATATGCCTTAAGTTGGCCGCTGAGTCTAGTGTCTTGCTGATTGGCAGGTCCGTGCCTTAAGTTGGCCTCTAAGTCCTTGCTTGCTGAATTTTTTGGTGTTTAGGTTATGTCTTAAGTTGACCGCTGAACGTTTACACTTGCTGATTGATTAGTATGTAGGTTATGTCTTAAGTTGACCGCTGAACCTTATACTTACTGAGTTTTATCTGCTTGCCTAGATTTTGTATATTGTCAGATATAGATGTTGATATTGATACTTGACTTTGTGATTGTTCATCCAAGGCATTGGATGACTCTTTGATCGGTTTCATAAATAGTTGGACTGAAAGACCCCCCGACTGGGTAACCAGTAGGGAAACCGACTCTCCTTCCTAACGGTTTATGAAGTTGGTTGAGAGCCGTGCATTAGTGATTGCATGATAGTTGAGATCAGGTGATGAGATATTTTATGCTTCACATGTTCATATATGTTGGAGTATTCTGTATTGCTTTATGTGTTACATGTCGTTACAAAAGATGGCTAGGAGAACTCTAGTCACTCCCCACTGATTGTGGCGTACATGTTTTCATGTATGTAGGTACATGCAGGTTGGCAGGGTTCACACGAGAGCTAGCGAGCGATGATCCTCATGACTTACACTTATATCGTTTAGCTGTACTCTTAGTTTTGATACAGTTTTGTTGGTGCCTGTAGGGATGTTCCATCCCAGGCTGTTGTATATATTCCGTTTTAATTCACCTCGCATGTTTATGTTAAAAAGTTTTAATTCCGCTGCATTTTTAGTATTTTGTATGTTTTAATTTTCCGCTTTCGCGAGGGGTTTTACATCTGACCCAAATTTTAGCATAGATGAGGGCTGAGACTGACCAAACCTGGACTGTGACAAACCACCGTGGTTGTGGTGATTGGGTTCAAAAACAGATCAAGGGATGGTAGTCGCCGTATTTGGTGCGTTTTATGTTGATGCTTAAGACGGATACATATTGCTTCTTGTTGAGTCTTATGAGTAACGAAGTATAGGGTTGAGTTCCTGGAGATGAGGCGCAGCCAGTGGTACTATCGGGGTGGTCGGACACGGTGGTTGGTGCACCGGTAACCGAAAAAAGTCGTGAAAACAGGGCGTGTGAGGGTGATGTTTGTTGAGGGAGTTTGAGAGGTTGCAAGGCAAAATTGTGATCTTAGGATAGAGGGGGAGATGATGGTGGAGTCTATGGTGGCCAAAGGTGTCGGTGGTGGCCAGAATTAGGATAAGTAGTTCGTTGCGGGTTTTCGGGGAAAAGCTTAAGACGAGTTGTTTGTAGTGGTGAGGCTGTCGTGGTAGTTCAAAGGAGAACGAGAGCCCGAGTTATTTGTAGTGGTGAGTCGGTGGTGGAGTCTGTGGTGGTTAATGGTGTAAGATGGCGTTGGTAGTGTCGAGTTTACGCAAAAACAGAGGAAAGAGTGAGTCGTGTTGTGTTTTACGAGTTGAGCATGGTGTATGTTTCCGCATGGTTGGTTGTAGTGTGGGCTTTAGGTGTAATACGTACATATTAATTTAGTAGATAATGGTATTAGGCTATTAGCTACTACTCCGTATGAATTAAATTATTAATTGTGTGAATTAATTTATTTTATTAGTTTAGTTGTTTAGTAGATTGATTAGTTTAATATATAATTAGGTTAGTTAGTTATGTTAATTAGCTAGTGTTGTTGATAATTAATTGTTATTTTAATTAATCTTCGTTATGCGTAAAGTAATTTGTTAACGTTTATATATGTTCGTATAATCATGTATAAGACGGAGTTATTAATTATATTTAACCAAATAGTGAATTAATAATTTGTCTACGTATGAGACAAGTAGAACGGTGTAATGAGCATGACGTTATTTAATAGTTGTAGTTATATATTGAGCGGACTATATATATACTGTATTTGATATTTGGTCATTTGCTAGTAGCTCGACGGCTTTAATCGTAATTGTTAAACGTAATTATTTATCGATAGTATTTAAAGGGTTGGTAATTGCTATTTGTTAATTTTTAAAGGTCACTGTATTATGGAGGATATCTGTCTTAATGTGCTCGGAGTGCTAATCTATATAAAATAATAAAACACAAACCACTAACATTTTACTTTTCCCGCCTATTTATCCACCATCCAACCTAAACCCACTAAAGATATTATTATAATTAATTACAAAATCTTATTCTAACTATCTTCCTAGAATATAGATATTCTATTATTCATAACAACTAAAATTCATATTGTACATAATAACATTAATAGTATACGATGCCTAAAATTTCTACTTTTACTTATCCTAACTATCTTCCGAGAATAGAAATAGTTTACCAATTTACCAATAAATTCATAACCAACTAAAATCCATATTATACATAATAACATTAATTAATATTGATAATACTATAATAGTATCTTCCCTACACTTATTTTCCTGCAACTTGTGTAGAAAGCATATTAATAAAGTTTATCTCATTTTAAAAAAAATTGTTTGCTATCCACAAAGTCCCCCGTATAGTTATTTTCTTGGCATTCATATTTCTTTGTCGAAAATATGTTTTCTTTCACCGAGAAACCTCTACCTAAATTAAAAATCGGTATATTACTTATCTAGGTCGGTCATATATGAAAACAATGATTGAGTCTCATATGGACCTAGACAAAAATTAAAATAGAGTACAAGATGATCAATTTCGCATGATACCCATACGCGACTATCTATTTATGGATCGATATCTATTTATATCTATCTATCTATATATATATCTATCTATCTATCTATCTATCTATATATATATATATATATATATATATATATATATATATATATATATATATATATATATATATATATATATATATATATAGACTTGGGATCCGGTGAGAACCACCTTACAATGAGAACCTTGTGAGAACTCTACCTTACGGACTTTTTTAAAAAAAATTAATAACATAATTGGATTCGGCATGACATTTTATAGCTAGAGAACATATTTCTTGGTCTAGAAAATAAATACTAGTGACGGAATTCAAGGTGAGATACGTTTTATTTATTTGCGTGCACCTACTATCTATTTTTTCGTATCTATCATTTTTCCGCCACTAGTATTTATTTTCTAGACCAAGAAATATGTTCTCTGGCCATAAAATTCCATGCCGAATCCAATTATGTCATTAATTTTTTAAAAAAAACTCCGTAAGGTAGAGTTCTCACCGGTTCTCATTGTAAGGTGGTTCTCACCGGATCCCAAGTCTATATATATATATATATATGAGAAATTAAGTCTATATTAAACCCGTCTATTACTAGAGTTTCTTATATTAGGGTTTTATTAATTATCTAGAAGCTATTCCTAATAATATATCTATCTATCTATATATAAATTAATAAGACAATAACCAAAAACATTTTTTTCTCCCGCTTAAACACTCACTCCATATTAAACACACCTCTTCTAAATCCCATTAGCTCATTAGCCAAATGGCCCACTATAAGCCTCATATTGATTTATAACAATTCACATATGACTAACCTCAAATTGTCTTTGTACCAATTATTTACATCAAATACTAAACACCTTTAAACCGACTAACAAATTCAACCTTGAAAAAAATAATAAATTCAACTCTACGACATTGAAACAGAATAATATTGAAATTATTTTTTGGTGTTTATTTGTCCAATTGTCCATCAAACTGAATAATTAAATAAGGGAATGACATGCTTAACCTAAGTATATTCCTAATTTTATTTTTTCGTTTTAACTTAATTCTCATAAAGACAATTAAGAACTTGACAGGGGGCTACAATTTGGGTTTGATCCGAAATTAACAGTTTCAAGACATGAGTGTAATTATTATGACTTTTGATTGTTTGGGGCATGAGGCAAAGAGTAAACATAATATATATAAAAAAAATAATAATATGTATAAGCATGTATTAAGGGTTAAGGGGGAGCTCTAAATAGATCTAAGAAATGGGTCAACTGGATCGTGTCAGTTCAGGTGAGCTAATTTCAGGTTTACAAGAATTCATGTCATCAGATTGGAGGAGTACCAATCATTGCGGGTTCGGTTCCTTTTCGGGTATATATATTATTATTGTTATACAATCATTTAGGATATTAATAATTATTTTGCAACAATAAACATATGGTTAGGTGAATTCGGGATACAGGTCAAGTTTGAGTCCTTAGTTCGAGTATCTGGTCAAGTACGGGTTGAGTTATTTGTGTCAGGTCATTTAGGTCCGGTCAATTTTATCAGGTTTAGGTACAATTGATTCAAACCATTTAAATAATTAGATTATTATATTGGTTTAATAACTGTTTTTACTCAAGGCAGATGAGTGACATAGCAATATGATATTTGTTCTTTTGTATTAGGATATTGTTATTCTTTAATACTGATGCTATATCAACACGATAATAAACTAGCTTAATAATGATTTAAATAACACTAATTGACATTCATTTTAATTATTTTCACTTGAAACTACAATTAATATACCTGCCCTTTGTTTAAATATCAAATTACCATCTAAAACTAAATTTATAAGATAAAATATATGTTGATAAATTGACTCGGCACTGACCCACTAATGACTCGACCAGCCACCCGCTGATGACCAGACCCGAAGTTGACGTGACACCAACCAACCTGAACTCACCACTAACCCGAGATTACCCGACCCGTAACCGACTCGAGTGATCTGATTGCCACATCTACTTATAAGTTCAATTTTTACTCCCGTGCAATTGCACGGGTCCTAAACTAGTTGGATTATATTGCTATCCAGGTAGGATATACCAACTCAATCTCGGTTTAATGTGATTATCTTGGTTGACGTATTACATGTGATGTGATGATTGGCTGGATTATTTATTTATTGATATTGGTATTGGATGGTTACGTTATGCATAGTGGCATGAGAGTGTTAATTATTATTATTGGCATGAGTATTGCATTATTTAATTGCATGATTGAATAAGAGTATTGTTGCATTCATGAGTGTAACACCCCCATTTACCTAGGAGCCTGAACTAGGACTTCCAGAGTAAATAGGACCGTTACCATCCTGGATAAGCCAGGGTAGTAGATATTCAGAGTGAAAGAAACACAGTACTTTAAATATAAATAGTTAACTGAAAACTAATACAAGACATAGTCCAACTAAACTTCCCAAAACAACTGAAATACAACAAGTGAGGAACTATAAAAGAGACTAAGTGATCTAAAGCTAGGTAGGTCCAGTCCATGTCTCTCCTCCATGCCCAGTCCTAGTCCACCTGTCTCTGACCTGAAATATCTACTCCCTATTCCGGATCATTCTAGGTGAACACGAATACACTGTCAACCTCGCGGTTGAGAAGGATAACACAACAATAATAAACCAACATGTAATAATATGCAAATGCTTATGACATGCTCAAGCTCAATCAAAATCTCATTCTCATACCCTTGCACCAAGCCATACCGAACCTCCCGGCAGACTATACTCGGTCGTCACGGAACACCAGCTCAACAGCTGATAAGACACCAGGCCTGGTCTGCAAAACCACCCTGTGCTTTACATCAGAACAATGTCTGATCCATATCTTTCTCAATATCTAATGCATATCTAATGCATATGCCATGATTATGAATGCAACACCAAATAATTAATTATAAACTATCATGCTCAGATTTCATACTTGCATTCAACAGGCAATGCACATCCACACATAACTTAATACAGAGTGAAGCACCAGTGTAACCTACCTAAAATAGCAAATCTGGACAAGCAATCACCGTCTAATAATATTTCTCCTCGAAATCCGTTCCTATAATTATTACTTAATATTAAACTCTACTCTTACATTACATGTTATAACTAATAATAACTTACTAAATATAGACCTTCCAAAAATAGACTTGTTAAATATAGCATGAACAACTTACTTATAACATATTATATGCATATATCAATATTCACAACTAGGCTCAATTCACATAATTATCATAGGTCACCTATCTAATTATATCAATTATTATTACCCATATATAAACTTAGTACTATAGTATGAAATATAGTCAATTTACCAAAATAACATGTGATACTAATATTATTATAACAACTACAATCATAATGCTTATATCATTAATAATATAAACATGTCACATAATTAACAATAATAAGCATTAACATCAATAACTATTTTACAATTGTTAAACATAGTTTAAATATTCATACTAACAACACCATCACACATATTATATCATGTAATTAGAATAATAATAGTTGTAACACCCTCATTTATTTAAGAGCCTTTAGCAAGACATTCTCAAATAAATAGAGTTGTTACCATCTCGAAATGCCCGAGGTAGTGAATAACAAAGTAAAACAACCAAAGTACTTTATATAAAACTAATAAAATTTAAAACTTGGTTATTACAGTTAGTACATAACGGAAAAGAAAATACAACTGATGACTCCTCTAGATGTGATATAACTCTAAGTCGGTCCAAAGTATGCATCTAACATTTTTGCCCCAACTCCTAGCTCATCCGTCTCTGACCTGTAGAATCTACTCCCCATTCCGGATCATCGTAGGTGTACACGAATACACTGTCAACCTCGCGGTTGAGTAGGGTAACACAATAATTATAATGCAACAATTATGATATGCAAATGCAATGATATGCTCGAGCTCTATCTCAATCTCAATTCTCAATCTCAAACCCGTAACACCCAGCCATACCGAACCTCCCGGCAGACTATACTCGGCCGTCGCCGAACACCAGCATAACAGCTGAGGTCACCAGGTCTAGTCCTGCAGAACTAGCCTGGGCCCAATAATATATCATCATCTCAAATCCGTATCCAATGCATATGCCATGCTTAAGAATGCAACAATAATAGTAATCGTACTTATGAATGCAACAGTAATAATAATTACTCATAATCATATACCATCCTCATATCATTCATTCTCATCATCCATATCATACACCCAACATCCATTCATAACACATAACAGTAGTCTAGTGACAGTGTAACCTACCTGGATAGCAATATAGTCCAAAACAAGCCAGCGAGTAAACAGAATAATGCCACTTCAAAATCGTCACCTAACAATATAATATACGTAATTACTAACTAATATAACTACATAAACAATATAATATATTAATTATTCAAATTAATTATTTAACTCATATATTACGCATAACAAGACCGTATCAAAATGACTACTTCAATTAAGTAATCGAACATAGAAAATATTATCGAACTATTGATAACCGTCACATTCTTTTATAAAAATTACTTAACACTTATATAATCACATATCATAAACAACTTTTACTACTAATAATAATTAACTAATCATATTATACAATAATAATAATAATAATACTAATTATAACAATAATGATATAATTATAATAATAATAATATAATACTAATAATGTCACACGGTCAAACAACCATACACAAGTGTTGTGATAATATAATAATAATAATAATAATAATAACAATAATAATAAGACAAATTAAAGTTGACTAAACATAAACCAACTAAAGTAATACAAAACCGTGGCCAAGACACGAAACAGCAGCAACACCCTTCTCCAAACACGGTCTTCCTCTCATTTTCAAGACACTCCCGCCACCAGCCTAGCCACCCAGAACCACCGTCACTGGCCCCAACCTTTACTACAGACTACCAACTACTAATATCACCCCTTATCCACCACCATAAGCCATCGTAACTACCACGAAAGCTTCCCCAAACTGATCGCACACAACCCGTAACTCGGTTTCTCGCGTAGCCTGCCTCCCTCTCTTCGCACCAATTTTTCTCTCACCACCAGGTCCACCACCACCTCTGGCCACCACCGTTGTCACCACTGAACCACGGTGGTTCCAGGGGTGGTTACCTCTCAGTCTCGTCTCACCTAAACCCCTACAAAACCACCACCAAACCTCCTGCTCCAACACGTGTATTCCCTGTTTTCGCTCCTCCTGCCATGACTCATGCACCTTCGTGAACACCCACTACAACTCCATTCCACCGCTATCACCACCAACCTATCCACCACCGGACACCCCTCAACTCCCATGACTCCCTGGTGGAAACCACCAGGCCTCGATATCAACTAAAACCACATGTAATCAACTGCATAAAACGCTATAACCTCACTTACACCCTCTATTTTCCTGTCTATAAAACGAACCAAAAACAACCACGTATATGGTGAAGATTACAAATATACGACCTATAAATTCATACAATATATGTATTAGACCATTGACAACACACGAAAACAACGAGTAGATTTAACGATGATATACTACAACGAATAAAATTGCAACTTACTATACGGTGGATGACGATGAGGGTGATTGCAGTCATATCTCACGTGAATTAGGGTCTCGTTCAGTTGATGTAAGGGCAGACGAGATTATGGAGGCAGACGGTTATTTTGTTTGAATAGGGTTTTGAGGTGTATGAGGAAAGGGGAGGCTGTTTGTCGAGTCATCAGTAAGGTGAGGTAGGGTTGCTTGCCTCTCCTTTTCCTATTAGTCGGTTTCTCAACTCTAATCCGAGCCCAACATACTTCTTACTAGGTCCAATTATACAAAAAATAAAACACGGTATTACACGTAATTATACTAATTAATTAATTAAAAATAATAGAAATATTATTGTTATGGTAATATTTTGGGTCCATAAAATATGAATATAAAAATATTAATATATTAGCTATCTTATAAAAATCAGATTTAAATGTAATTACGCCTTTAATACAAAAATAGGAGCATATATTATCGATAAATCGATAAATACATATTAAATAAGAAATATATTTAATAATAAACATATTATCAAAATTAAAGAAATACAAATGAAATGTCATTTTATGAAATAATCATCAAATACAATCCTATTATGGAATACGAATTAATCGTAGAAATACGATATGTAAAATAATAACAGTTTACGTAAAATACTTTATAAACATTCTGTTTGAAATATGTGTATAAAACATGGTTTGACTGCCATTTGACCGAGGCTAAAATACGGGGTATTACAGTCTTCTCTCCTTAAAATGAACTTCGTCCCGAAGTTCGCCACCCCGTAACGAGAACAAAACACATAACAAGCCTAGAACAAACACAAGTAGCACTTTTATAACCTTCAAAACGCGAAATGTTACATTCTACCCTCGTTAAGAAAACTTTGTCCGCAAAATTTAACGCATAAATAAATTAAAGGATACTTCACGAATCACAGTACAATGCATAACAGAAGCAGTCAGGACTATCAAGTATATTCAAACAATTACGACATACCAATTAGCGATGTCACGTTAAGATTTTACAATCCTATCCTCCTTAAAACATGGTTACGTCCCCGTAACCCCATTATAAAAATTTCACATCCATTGCTCAAGAAAATCATCGAAGCAACAGGCACAAATCATCAGATAAGTTAATTACACTATAAGGGCAACTATTATTCGACTTTTAAAGCAACAAAACATACTCTTCAATTTCATGCTATGCAGTAAAATCAAGGCAACTAACACTTATCTACCCTTGGAAATTTTGACACAAAATTAACACATTTACATCATTTATCATGAAACTAGTGATGAATATAACTTGCAACATAAGAGATTTATATCATGTGGAACAATTTCGTATTCAAGTAAAGTTTCATCAACATATAGCTACAGATTCTGTTATGTTGCAAAGTAATTACCATAATTATCAAACATCAACTTTATCATAGATTATCACCTTGAAAACATTTTGAACTTTCAAAACGATGAAATTCATATTAATGGCAGTTTATAAACACGAATCACTGACGATTTTACAAGTTACAGATCGAGAACAAAACTAGCATTCCCACAACTCACATGTCAACCTAATTACTAATTCAATATATTGTGATCAGATTTGAACATAACAATATGCAATTCGCCTTGTGACACAACATTAGTGTCGGTATAAATGAAACTGACTTTATGTAAAGTTCACCAAAATAATTAAGGTTATATTATTATATAATAAGGTCCATATTCATATCATATGCCTACTTTTCATGTTACTAAAGACTTATCAGAGTATTACATGGTTACATCGCATGATTCATGTTTGGTTAAACTTTTATATGAAACCTACACAACTCACAATTCAACAATCACATCATGCAACAACTTTCAAAAATCATAAATAAATAACCGCTCAGACATTTTGTGAGATATTGTAGTTTTTAGAAAATATTATTAATTAACCTATCATAAGAAAAGAATCAATTGCAAAGCTTAAGAAATTATTCATAACAATTTTTTTACAACTACTCCATAGGTCTGGACATAAACTTTACAGCAATTAGACAGAAAACTAGGTAACTTGCAAAAATCACCATTAAGTAACGACTCGTTAAGATTTTACGTGGCTTATCATTTTGAAAACATGAATAAATATTCTAAACAGTGAAGTTGGAACTATGCATAAATAGTAAATATGTTTTAAATGATTTCCTTCACAAAGAAAAACATGGGTCAAAACAGAACTGTGCAGTAACAATTCGACCACTGTCGACTAAAATATCTATTTCTCTCAAAATATAACTCCTATTAACATGAAACCTAAATCACAGGGAAGCTAACTCAGAAGATTATCATACATAAAATTTTCATGTACATTTATGGAACACATTTCAACAGGCAGTCCGTACAAACAAGGTAACATCCTGAAAATTTATCAAAATTTTAGTTCCTTTGCAATTTCACAATACTACATCGAAACTCAATCATTCCTCTTCCAAAGTACGTTGTCATAATATTTGAACCATAGACATTACTTTGCACCATATTAACATTCATTCCTCCTTTCAAATATAGTCAGTAAAGATTTTAAAACTGGAAGTAGAATCAATTAAATAATTCACTAGTTATATATGCATAAATAAATATGGAATTGGCGTGTAAATTTAAAACATAACCTACACATAACCATATAACGTTCATCGTTTGGGAAAACACATTCCACATATCACTAGTCATGGATTTCTAAGGCATTTAGTATGATAATAACAATCATTAATCTCAAAATTCGATCACCTTTGACTAGTAAGCCAAACAGTAAACTCTTGCAAGGAATAAGGAATTCAAATAAGAAGTATATACACACTCAGAAGAGCAACAAAACAATTATCAACAAACACGACACATGTTCCGGTCTACTAGCTTTACACATAGGACTTAACTTGATTCTGCATCCTGTAACAACATTATTGCCTGGCTGGCTCTATTAACCATTCCAGTCAATCATGGTCATATCTCTCCTACATCTAACCTCCTAGGTAATTATAGCTTATGGTGCTTCTATCATCATCTCATTACACACACCATTATAATATATCTCTACCTAAAGGTTCAGGGATCATAAAACCGCGTGCATATCATCATATAGCTCACAATTCACAACTCAGGCCATCAATACACCAAAATGACACTCAACTATTCAAATAACTCAATACGCCAATATCGACCATATCCTTTCATTGCAAATCATTAACTGGGTATCACATCATTACTTACCTCGTTCCGCTCCTGCAAAACTGTTAGTACAATATAAATTGGGTCTTTTCCTTTATTCTATACTACCCACGCTCTACATCTCTCAAGGGTAACCAGGTTAGACTGAAAGGGCCAGTGGCTTGGTTTGAGGGGGCCCCTAACTCATCCCAATCCTGGGGCTCCTAACAGTTACTAACCCGGGGTTCATTTTATTAGACTCTTCCTACTTTCATTATTCTTCATTTGGTTTAGGCCTGAGGATCGTTCGCTCTGATACCACTTTGTAACACCCCCATTTATTTAAGAGCCTTTAGCAAGACATTCTCAAATAAATAGAGTTGTTACCATCTCGAAATGCCCGAGGTAGTGAATAACAAAGTAAAACAACCAAAGTACTTTATATAAAACTGATAAAATTTAAAACTTGGTTATTACAGTTAGTACATAACGGAAAAGAAAATACAACTGATGACTCCTCTAGATGTGATATAACTCTAAGTCGGTACAAAGTATGCATCTAACATTTTTGCCCCTACTCCTAGCTCATCCGTCTCTGACCTGTAGAATCTACTCCCCTTTCCGGATCATCGTAGGTGTACACGAATACACTGTCAACCTCGCGGTTGAGTAGGGTAACACAATAATTATAATGCAACAATTATGATATGCAAATGTAATGATATGCTCGAGCTCTATCTCAATCTCAGTTCTCAATCTCAAACCCGTAACACCCAGCCATACCGAACCTCCCGGCAGACTATACTCGGCCGTCGCCGAACACCAGCATAACAGCTGAGGTCACCAGGTCTAGTCCTGCAGAACTAGCCTGGGCCCAATAATATCTCATCATCTCAAATCCGTATCCAATGCATATGCCATGCTTATGAATGCAACAATAATAGTAATCATACTAATGAATGCAACAGTAATAATAATTACTCATAATCATATACCATCCTCATATCATTCATTCTCATCATCCATATCATACACCCAACATCCATTCATAACACATAACAGTAGTCTAGTGACAGTGTAACCTACCTGGATAGCAATATAGTCCAAAACAAGCCAGCGAGTAAACAGAATAATGCCACTTCAAAATCGTCACCTAACAATATAATATACGTAATTACTAACTAATATAACTACGTAAACAATATAATATATTAATTATTCAAATTAATTATTTAACTCATATATTACGCATAACGAGACCGTATCAAAATGACTACTTTAATTAAGTAATCGAACATAGAAAATATTATCGAATTATTGATAACCGTCACATTCTTGTATAAAAATTACTTAACACTTATATAATCACATATCATAAACAACTTTTACTACTAATAATAATTAACTAATCATATTATACAATAATAATAATAATAATACTAATTATAACAATAATGATATAATTATAATAATAATAATATAATACTAATAATGTCACACGGTCAAACAACCATACACAAGTGTTGTGATAATATAATAATAATAATAATAACAATAATAATAAGACAAATTAAAGTTGACTAAACATAAACCAACTAAAGTAATACAAAACCGTGGCCAAGACACGAAACAGCAGCAACACCCTTCTCCAAACACGGTCTTCCTCTCATTTTCAAGACACTCCCGCCACCAGCCTAGCTACCCAGAACCAGCGTCACTGGCCCCAACCTTTACTACAGACTACCAACTACTAATATCACCCCTTATCCACCACCATAAGCCATCGTAACTACCACGAAAGCTTCCCCAAACTGACCACACACAACCCGTAACTCGGTTTCTCGCGTAGCCTGCCTCCCTCTCTTCGCACCAATTTTTCTCTCACCACCAGGTCCACCACCACCTCTGGCCACCACCGTTGTCACCACTGAACCACGGTGGTTCCAGGGGTGGTTACCTCTCAGTCTCGTCTCACCTAAAACCCCTACAAAACCACCACCAAACCTCCTGCTCCAACACGTGTATTCCCTGTTTTCGCTCCTCCTGCCATGACTCCTGCACCTTCGTGAACACCCACTACAACTCCATTCCACCGCTATCACCACCAACCTATCCACCACCGGACACCCCTCAACTCCCACAACTCCCTGGTGGAAACCACCAGGCCTCGATATCAACTAAAACCACATGTAATCAACCGCATAAAACGCTATAACCTCACTTACACCCTCTGTTTTCCTGTCTATAAAACGAACCAAAAACAACTACGTATATGGTGAAGATTACAAATATACGACCTATAAATTCATACAATATATGTATTAGACCATTGACAACACACGAAAACAACGAGTAGATTTAACGATGATATACTACAACGAATAAAATTGCAACTTACTATACGGTGGATGACGATGAGGGTGATTGCAGTCATATATCACGTGAATTAGGGTCTCGTTCAGTTGATGTAACGGCAGACGAGATTATGGAGGCAGACGGTTATTTTGTTTGAATAGGGTTTTGAGGTGTATGAGGAAAGGGGAGGCTGTTTGTCGAGTCATCAGTAGGGTGAGGTAGGGTTGTTTGCCTCTCCTTTTCCTATTAGTCGGTTTCTCAACTCTAATCCGAGCCCAACATACTTCTTACTAGGTCCAATTATACAAAAAATAAAACACGGTATTACACGTAATTATACTAATTAATTAATTAAAAATAATAGAAATATTATTGTTATGGTAATATTTTGGGTCCATAAAATATGAATATAAAAATATTAATATATTAGCAATCCCGTAAGAACATATAAAAATCATATTTAAATGTAATTACGCCTTTAATACAAAAATAGGAGCATATATTATCGATAAATCGATAAATAAATATTAAATAAGAAATATATTTAATAATGAACATATTATCAAAATTAAAGAAATACAAATGAAATGTCATTTTATGAAATAATCATCAAATACAATCCTATTATGGAATACGAATTAATCGTAGAAATACGATATGTAAAATAATAACAGTTTACGTAAAATACTTTATAAACATTCTGTTTGAAATATGTGTATAAAACATGGTTTGACTGCCGTTTGACCGAGGCTAAAATACGGGGTATTACAATAGTAATTAACACTAATGATAATAATAATAATAATAATAATAATAATAATAATAAGAATAATAATAATAATAATAAATCATACTTACGTCAATACTAATGTCAAGGTTAACAAAACAGAAATTAGAACACGAAAAAAAAACGCATTAACTAATCTAATGGTGTTAGCACACAAAACGCCTAAAACACGAACAGCAACCCGAAACGTGCATCCACCGTGACTGACCATCCCTACGAACACCATCTCTGACACCCCTAGCAACCCCTGACTTCTCCTCCGGCACCACCAGGCTCGCCACTGAGCCACGGTGGTTCCAGGGGAGGAGTCAGTGGCTGCCGACTAGCCACGACCACCACCTACAACCGACACAAACACCCAGCAACAACCTGCCTCTGTTCTTTGCGTGATTGCACAGGAAAACGGAGACTGAAATAAACCCGTATACAACAACCCCTAGCCACCGTGATAACCACCCATACAACCTCCTAACTGCGCCCTTTTCCATAAGCCTAAATTACCCAGATAACCCGACCCATAACTCATTCGAAACAAGTGCTAAACTACCCGCTCCAGACACCATCAGAAAAAGAATTAAAACATGACTCTGACACATACCTGAACCACCCACCATAACGACACCCTGGTGACCAAGATCCACCGCGATGACCACCACCCGAAACCCCTGACTACCACCAAGTTGTCTACCATCATACCATAGACACTCGCGAACAGTACTACTCAGAAAACATACACAAACATCATACGTTTCAACACTGTTCAGGAAAACGAATTAAAACGAGTTGACAGAGGTCGCAATCATTGCCGTGAATGGTGGTCCTAGGTGGTCAACGGTGATCTTACTATGGCCAAAACACGACTAATACACATCAGGGATTAATATTGAACAAAGATTAGAATCGAAAAGCAATTACGTAAAGAGATATGAGCACATGAAAAGAGGCGTACCAACACAGTGAAATGAAATCGTGAGTAACTGGCCTGTTTCACGATGAAAACGAGCACCCAAAGCCACCCTAAACCCACCGTGAACGTCTCCCTCTTACCCTCTGATATGACGGCTCTGTTTGTGTGTGAAAGTGTGTATCTCGTTCTAGGTTAAAGTAGGGTTTTAGGGTTGTTTATAATAGGGTGGCAGAACTGAGATTGAGGTGTTTTGTGTTGATGTTTGCATTGGGCTGAGTTGTGGCACGGAATTCAAGGCCCAACGTGTGCTTATAACTTGGTGTATATACTAATACCCAATCCCGGCATTACGCTATTGACATTTAAAACATAAAAACGCGTCTTCAATCAACTACCCATCACATACAAACGTCCAAATATGACCAACACATATACATTTATGAATTAATTGTCGATAAAAATACGAGGTATTACAGTCTTCTCTCCTTAAAAATGAACTTCGTCCCGAAGTTCACTATCCCGAGGTCAACCAACTGGTCACTAGCATTTAACGAACACAATATGTGACATCATATAGCATCTAGAACTAATTAAGAGTACAATAAAACACAAAATGTCACAATGAGCATGGCATATGCATTGGTTACTAAGTTGAGATACAGAATGGATACTGTTTCGAGATGATGATTGGGCCCAGTCTAGTTCTGCAGGACTAGACCTGGTGACCTCAGCTGTTATGCTGGTGTTCGACGACGGTCGATTATACCTCGGCCTAGGGAATGGCGGGGTGGGAGACACGGGATGTGATCACGGGAGTTTGGAATTGTGTGTGGAATTGGATGCGGAGGTGCATCGGTTGCATGGTCTCATGTAGTTGCATTCATCAATTATATTTGTCTATTTATGTCCTACTCAACCGCGAGGTTCACCGTGTATTCGTGTGACACCTGTGATGATCCGGAATGGAGAGCAGATTTTGACAGGTCTCGAGTTAGCTGTTTTGGGAGCTCATGGGGAAGCATGAGGATGTTGACTTGCCTACCTAGTTGATTAGCCCACTTAGTCAGACTATCACGATGTAACTTTGTACTTTAATATTTCCGCTGTAGCAGTTTTGTATTTTAGTACTTCGGGTTGAGATAAGTAAGTTGTAATTATAAAAGTTTAAATTTAATCAGTTTTTATATAAATTACTTTCGTTTGTTTACTTTGTTATTCACTACCTCGGTCATTCCGAGATGGTAACAACTCTATTTATTTGAAAATGTCTTGCTAAAGGCTTTTGAATAAATGGGGGTATTACAAAGTGGTATCAGAGTGAACGATCCTTAGGCCTGAACCAATGAATTTAATGAACTTAGGATGTGTCTAAATAAATGAAGCCCAGGTAGAAATTGTTAGGAGCCCCTTAGTACGGTTAGGAAAGCGCGCCTAATTCGTACCCTGGCCCTCTCAGATTTGAACTGGGAATACCTTGGGAAGGGAAAACTGTAACACCCCCATTTATTCAAGAGCCTTTAGCAAGACATTGTCAAATAAATAGAGTTGTTACCATCTCGGAAAGACCGAGGTAGTGAATAGCAAAGTAAACAAACCAAAGTACTTTATATAAAAACTGATTAAATTAAACTTTTATTATTACAACTTGTTGGGTTTAGTTATCTCATAAACTAATTATTTTAGTCATACTAACAAAATATTAATTAACATTTTAATTAAACAAACTTTAGATCTTATGCATGCTATATATTATGCGGAAATAAGGAGATCCGAACCCTTACATACGGTCCAAATAAAATGCAAGGATGATCCTCCAAGTATTCATCAAGAACACCTCCTTTGTGATGCACCAAGACAACCCTTAAATGATCCGAAATCTTTGAGTATGCGAGTACAAGAAACGGATTTTTCCTTAAACAATTATAATCTCTCAATTAGAATTAATATATACTAATATTATAACTTATTATTATTAGTATTCTTATTATTCTCACAATAATAATTTTAGAGGATTTCTTTTCTTAATTTATCACACTAGAAATTTTTAAGAGTGAGAATGAATGAATACATGAGATGTGAACCATCTAACATCTTGATGGTGCTTTGTGTGTTTTGCCGTGAAAGCCCTCATAGGGAAGCCACAAGAGTGCTTTTTTTTACCTTATCTATGCACATAGGGTGGCACTAGGTAATGTTCTCAAGGCCACACTAAATGTTTATGTTTTTGTATGTTCTCAACATACAAAACATCCTTTAAATACCACCACCAAAAACCGGTACCACCATCTCATAAAATGGACTTCATTTTATAGTTTTGTCAATTTTACAATTGTATGTTATGTGACATACAATATGATACAATATTATAAAAATACAATTGTTTTAATTTAAAACATATATATTTATCGAATAAATATTATTTATAAATTAAATAAATCATATTTATCAATATGACAAGTAATTCGTAATTACTTAATATAAAATGATTATTTACAATAATCGTCAATACGATTTACAACCTTTGTATTTAATATACAACCCGATTCATTCTAATTACGATATTGTAAAATATCGTTTATTGTTTAATAATTGACACGTTTCAATTTTAAACATAAATCTTACAATAAGATTTAACCTCTGATTTCTCGGTATACGAGTTTAAGGAATATGAGCAAATCGTATCAATATACATTTGATCATTTTATCAATTAAGGGAATTGTCCTAAAGGTGTGACCTAAAGGGATCAACTGACCACCACCGTCATACGACAGCAATGTCAAACTCTAGCTAGCCAATCATTACCGATTGATTTTGGTCAGTTGACTAATATAAATCGTATCATCCCTTGCGCATTCTCGTTATGAGATTTAATTACGTGATCGCACTATTGTTGAGGACACATTTCCCAACAATCTCCCACTTGTCCTCGGCAAGTGTGCATCACCAATTCTCTTGTCCTATTACAATCTCCCACTCAATGCAAGGCGTCTCTCTGAGGTCGTACTTGCATTTGATCATATCATGAGTGGTTTTTTTACCGGAATTATCTACCATAGATACCTTCCGAGCGTGGCCACGCATTTCCAGTTAACTTCTCCTCGAGTGGCCTTGAGATTTGAACAACCCTGACAAGGGGTGGACAATTTCTATCGCACTACTTCCTTCAACTAGTCATAGTCAATCACAACCCAAAGCAATCCCATTTAACTCCAGTTACGAAAAGTCGTAGAGAATGGATCAAGGTTATGCCTAAACTTTACCATCTTGGGAGATTAGTCTTTAGTCTAAGAATTGACTCACAAGAATACTATAGCAGCTCTTGCCACGACCCGGCTATTATAAAATTTCCAGAACTCTATAAGCGGTCACATTGCCCGACAGAGTGTCTCTTGCAGTCTGCCTGTTGTGATCGACTAGTCATCACACATGACTCTATGGCACTTGAACTTGCCATCAGTCGCCTCACATTCTAGTCGCTTTGAGATGTCACCTCATGTAAGCGGCTAGGGGCAATACTAAGTCAATCCAGTTCACTTATGGGGTTCAATATTGTCTCTCACAACCCATTTGGATTTTGACAAAGTATCTTTCATTTTGAGTTAAATATAACTCAAATGACATTGTCATGCAAAAATAGTCAATACTATTTCATTGTATTTGATGCACGATCATTTATTTGTATTAATGTTTTGCGAATAAACCTTTTATTCATGATTGCAAAACTTACAAATTTTGGTCTCCTTCCGACTCATATTATCTCACATAATATGATCTTATTTGAGCACATATCTAGAACCCATTCTAAATCTTGAGTTTCCTCTCCTGCTCCCACTGTTATCCTATAACTCGTGACGTATTGATATACTAGAGGGATTAAAGAATCACTCGGAATTATCTAGTCACTTATGTGCTGAAATCTATATTATAGTCATTAATGATTTCATCACTCTTACTATTTTCAAACATCTTGGCTATTTCATCAAGGTTATTCATATCTAACCATTTTGATTTCTAATGGGCGACCTTTTAATTATCAATATAATAAACCTTCCCGTAAAACTCCATCATCTTATGATATAAAGTATTTGTTCATCTAGAATTGAAAACCTCTTATTCTTCACACTTTAAAGAATCACCCATTCTCTCTAAATGGTAGGCTTAATTCTATTAATGAATATCGCTCCCACTAAAACAATATCACTCGATCTCTTAAATGAACCTTTCATTTCTTGCATGAAAATCTTATTTATAACTTGAATCATTATCATTATCACTATCCCTATAGTGATCTATCTTTATTCAATCGACATCACACGAATTCCAAACACCACTTTTCGATACAACATATACTACTGTCGTGGGAACTGAGATGATTTCTCCTCTATTATCTTATAATTTTGAGAAAATCATTATTTCAAGGAATCGGTCTTTCTACCGAATAGATAGATGATTTCTCCTCTATTATCTTATAATCTTTGAAAAATCATTATCTTAAGGAGCCGATTATCCTTCCGAATTCACACGGGGTTTCCCCACTGAAACAATGAACATAAGGAACATTAACAATGAACATAAGGAACATTTTATCTCGTGTTCTCCCGTAGTTTCTTCAGTGTCCTCTCGTAGTTTCTTTTGTTATATTATTCAGGTTTCTTCTTAGAAATCCATGTAATATTTATATCATTGGTTTGCGGGCGAAAATCTTTTCTCCCACTCTATCCTTCTAACAATAACCTTTATTCGTATAAGGATAGCGATTTTCGATTAAACCAATGTTATTTGAATGATTGAAAAGTTATATAGATGTGTTGAACTCATTCTCATTTTCACTTAAAATGAAAATCTTATAATGAACTGATGATGTCTTATTTTGATTGAAAGTCTCTCATGGGGTGTAGTTCTCCGTTTAAATCAACACTTTGATTATATTATATTGATCGTATCAATGTTTATTGCGTGATAAAATCACCATTATTCATGTTTTAACAAGGTATGCAATTTATTTGAGAAATCAAGACATTGATTAAGAACAAAAGTAGTGACTCGGGTTGAAAACCAAGTCACCAATATCCAAAATTACAACCATTGTTTTAGGATTTTAATCCTTGTCTTACAAGAAAGTAAATTGTTCCATAATAAAATTCAAAATATGAAAGAAGACGATATGAAAATTAGAGCCTAGCTCTTCAAGTCTTCGATCAATTGGATGCTACCGTAGCCATCCAAGTAAGGAACTTCATGCTTCCTTTTCCTTGCCCTTATCTTTATAAGATGCCCCTTTAAAACAATTTAAAACGGGTGATAGTCAACAACTTGTATCGCCATACAAAGGTTAACAAAAGAACATGAAAGTAAACGAGAATTATAAACTACGGCGGTTGCCTTTCCATTTTTGAGATCGGTCAAGTATTTGGGGCAATTCTGTTTTCTAAGACTTAACGTCGTGCTATAAAGGCACTTGTCTTCAATCTTTGAAGATGAGGTGGAAACGCCTTTCGAAAAGGTCTTTTCTTTGGCCGGTTTGGGTTTGAACGTTTTCTTGCCCTTGCCTTTGAAGGCATTCTTCTTGAAGCTCGTTTTCTTTTCGATGTTCAAAACATCCTTAGTGGAACTTTCATGAAGTCCCATGTCCCTCTCGGCTTGGACGAGCATCTTATGCAACTCATCCAATGTTGTCTCTTGGTTTCGCATATTAAAATTCACCCGGAATTGAGCATATGATTTTACCGTATTGAGCGAGTGAAGAACTCGGTCAATTATTAAAGAGTCGGGAACATCAACATCTTGCGTTTTTAGAGTCTCCGCGAGCTCAACGAGTTTGAGCACATGAGGGATTATCTTTTGCCCTTCCTTCAAGGTAATGTCGAAGAAGGCGGAAGCCGCCTCATATTGAATCACCCTTGGAGTTTGCGAAAACATGGTCGCAAGCTTGGTGTATATCTCATACGATGTGGTCAACTTGATCATACTCCTTTGGAGATCCGGCTCCATGGAGAAGATGAGCACATCTTTAAGAGCGGAGGACTCTTTCATGTAGGCTTCATAGGCCTCACGAGTTCCGACCGCGAAACGAGCGGTTGGAGTGGGAGGAGCGGCTTCGGATCGGTAACGAGTCTTATCGTCAGCTTGAGCGGCCAAGAGTAATTGTGCATCCCAATCCTTAAAATTGGAACCATGCTTATCGAGTTTGCAACGATCCATAAAGGACCGTAGCCATGAGACGTTAGTGAGAGGTGGAGCGTTGGTTGCCATTGGTGATGCTGAAAATTAAACTACAATAAAAATTGAAGGAATTAAAACAACGTCATTTTCAAAACTCGTAAATAATCTTAAAACAAGTTTAGTATATTTACTTCATATTCTCTTACCCAATTAAGTAAACAATCCCGAGACCCAAACCCATACTAATTCGGGCACGGTATAGCCGATTCAACCCGTATTGGTATAATTTGGTGGATTAACCCTTTAATCGGTTCTACCTTAGAACTCCCGGTCGACAATTTTCTAAAAATCGTCTTTAGCTTGAACTTATTGCAAGTACGGTTACGAATACTTTCGTTGAGATCGACCAAATTTCAAGGTGTAATCATATTACCCCACTTACCCAACGTGACAATTTTAGTACCCCGGTGTAGCCGAGCCTACGTTCTTGTGAAGAAGGGATTCATGGGTCCGTACTTTTTGGTAAGGCTAAGTCTCAATATATTTATGTAAGAGATCTAGTCAAATTATTATCTATCTCCGTTTAAGTGAACTAAGTCGGTGAATTATCGATAAAATAGATGACTAGGTCGACTAAATCGAAAAATGCATGAGACGATATATGACGATTTGGCTATGCATGCAAACATATAAAAAGCAAAATAAAAGCATAAAATAAAACCCTAGTATGGCCTTTCCTAGAAAAGAAATAATAAAAGTACAATTTCGGAAACCAACTCCTTTGGTCCCTTGAACTTCACGAGGCACACACTTCGAGGTAAACACCGTCTTGTCGGAACTCCTTTCCGAATGGCACCGTCTTCAAGGAACTCCGGAATTTACAAAAATTACAACTTTTCTTGTCTACTTTATACATTATAAAATAGAAATAAATTACAATTGGGTGATACGAGATCACAAAATTACAACCGAATTGGTAACCCCTTACATTACGGGAAATACCGATTTAAAGACTAAGCCCATACTAAGTAAATTACATAATTCCCAAAATTACGTAAATAAATCATGACATTCATAATTAAAATATGCAATGCTTATGAATATATGAACTATCATGCAAACCCTAAGCCAAATCGTCCTATTTAAATATCAATTATCTAAATAGTTATCGTATACCTCAGTTTTATGGAATTGCGTGTTTTAACGTTTAACAACACTATGCATAATGTGAATCGGAATTCACTCTTAAGTTAATCATCCTAACTCTTTTAGGTTTCAAAATTTAGTCTTACTCAAACTTTGAACATGACTTAACTTAATATATTTTAATATTGTTCGGTATTACTCGGTTTTACGGGAAAATAATATAAAAATCGAAAAGAGTCATAAAAATTTCGAAAATTTCAAAATTCAAATTTTGAAAAACCTGAAATGTTCTTACAATTTCAGAACTTTAAAATATTAGTATTTATACGGTTTTAATATTTATTTCGAACATAATACGTAAAACGAGCATTTTAAGTCGGAAAATTCAATAATTAGCTTCATAAATGCAAATAAAATACTAATAATATTTTTATACTTTCCAAAATACTTTAATAACATAAAATGGACAGAAAATTAAATGGCACACTGCCCAATAGACGAAATTTTTAATTACATGACTCTTATAATTCAATTTTAAATGAAACTTTTTAACAATTAAAATTAAATCAAAACAGAAACTTTTGGCTCCCAAGAATAATTTAGTGATGAACATATCATATATGAATATTATGGGTTAAATTTTTCGGCCATTTTAACAACTATTGAAAATTTTAACGATTTACGTCATATATCGTACGATTTTATCCTTTAAAATTATTTCTCAAGCATAAAATAAGATAAAAAACTCGAAATTTTTATACATGCTGGAAATAATATATATGACATCGTGTTAATTTTTATGGCCAAATTCCAACTTAAACTATTAAAGTCGAAATAATGTCACTAATTACCCGATTTTTACATTAAAAATCTATAATAATGCAATATATGAGATAAATTTATGGAAAATTTAGCATACATTTTAAATATTGCATGTGACACACTCATAAACATTTATAGTCAAATTCGTAATATAACTATACAAACCCATTTTTATTCATCTTATTGCATTTTAACATTTAAAATTCATATCACATGTTTTATAAGTCCATAATTTACGAAAATTCATATTCATAACATAGGATATACATGCGATAACATAATGAAAAATCTCGGCCAAAAATTGATTTTTACTATTTTTTCCAAAATAAACGATTTTTAACCATTAAAAACAATAAAACCGACATTTAATATACCAATAACCAATATTCATGCAAAATATATTCCAAATATTCTAAAACATTTTAGAAAACAGTAGGTATTCATGCTTAGATAATTTCGGCCATATCTTATATCAAACGAAATTCCAAATTTTATTTTGTTATCCTAATAACTCGGTAAAAACGTAAACGGAAAGCATGCAAACAACCTAGTTGCTCTGATACCAATTGTTGGGTTTAGTTATCTCATAAACTAATTATTTTAGTCATACTAACAAAATATTAATTAACATTTTAATTAAACAAACTTTAGATCTTATGCATGCTATATATTATGCGGAAATAAGGAGATCTGAACCCTTACATACGGTCCAAAATAAAATGCAAGGATGATCCTCCGAGTATTCAACAAGAACACCTCCTTTGTGATGCACCAAGACAACCCTTAAATGATCCGAAATCTTTGAGTATGCGAGTACAAGAAACGGATTTTTCCTTAAACAATTATAATCTCTCAATTAGAATTAATATATACTAATATTATAACTTATTATTATTAGTATTCTTATTATTCTCACAATAATAATTTTAGAGGATTTCTTTTCTTAATTTCTCACACTAGAAATTTTTAAGAGTTAGAATGAATGAATACATGAGATGTGAACCATCTAACATCTTGATGGTGCTTTGTGTGTTTTGCCGTGAAAGCCCTCATAGGGAAGCCACAAGAGTGCTTTTTTTTACCTTATCTATGCACATAGAGTGGCACTAGGTAATGTTCTCAAGGCCACACTAAATGTTTATGTTTTTGTATGTTCTCAACATACAAAACATCCTTTAAATACCACCACCAAAATCCGGTACCACCATCTCATAAAATGGACTTCATTTTATAGTTTTGTCAATTTTATAATTGTATGTTATGTGACATACAATATGTCACAATATTATAAAAATACAATTGTTTTAATTTAAAACATATATATTTATCGAATAAATATTATTTATAAATTAAATAAATCATATTTATCAATTTGACACGTAATTCGTAATTACTTAATATAAAATGATTATTTACAATAATCGTCAATAAGATTTACAACCTTTGTATTTAATATACAACCCAATTCATTCTAATTACGATATTGTAAAATATCGTTTATTGTTTAATAATTGACACGTTTCAATTTTAAACATAAATCTTCCAATAAGATTTAACCTCTAATTTCTCGGTATAGGTGTTTAAGGAATATGAGCAAATCGTATCAATATATATTTGATCATTTTATCAATTAAGGGAATTGTCCTAAAGGTGTGACCTAAAGGGATCAACTGACCACCACCGTCATACGACAGCAATGTCAAACTCTAGCTAGCCAATCATTACCGATTAATGTTGGTCAGTTGACTAACATAAATCGTATCATCCCTTGCGCATTCTCGTTATGAGATTTAATTACGTGATCGCACTATTGTTGAGGACACATTTCCCAACACAACTTACGTAACTGAAACCGAAGTACCAAAATACAAAACTACTACAGCGGAAACATTAAACTACAAAGCTGCATCGTGATAGTCTGACTAAGTGGGCTAATCAACTAGGTAGGCAAGTCAACATCCTCATGCTTCCCCATGAGCTCCCAAAACAGCTAACTCGAGACCTGTCAAAATCTACTCCCCATTCCGGATCATCGTAGGTGTAAACGAATACACTGTCAACCTCGCGGTTGAGTAGGATAACACAATAATAAATAATGCAACAATTATGATATGCAAATGCTATGATATGCTCGAGCTCAATCACAAATCTCAATCTCAAACCCGAAACACCAATCCATACCGAACCTCCCGGCAGACTATAATCGGTCGTCACCGAACACCAGCTCAATAGCTGATAAGACACCAGGCCTGGTCTGCAGAACCACCCTGGGCTTTATATCAGAACAACATCTGATTCACATCTTTCTCAGTAACCAATGCATATGCCGTGCTCATGAATGCAATAATACTCTTAATCAATCATGCTATTAAATAATGAAATGCCCATGCCAATAACAATAATCATTACTCAATCCAACCAATATCATCACATCACATGTAAAATGTCAACCAAGATAATCATATTAAACCGAGATTGAGTAGGTATATCCTACCTTTTAGGCAGCAAGTCCAAAAGCAACCCGAACAATCCGTCAACCACAATCATCACCTTAACAAGTAGTAAAGTACAATCACTACTAATATCATAACTCAGTAAATATTAATAATTCACTACTAATATCATAACTACTTTACGACTCGAGTTAATTATAATTAATTAGATTAACGTAGTTAAACCCAATTAAAATCCTTATCACGTACCTCGATTAGTAGACAAACCGTCATCATACGTAAAACAATTAAAATAAATAAACTTAGCTTTAAAAAAAACCATTCCCAAAAATATACTTTGGATCGAAGTATGTGTATTAAATCTCGACTCAACATTCAAACATAAGCACAACTAACGTAAACTAATTTACATTATTTATTTAGTCGATTAATAAGATACCGTCACAAAACAATTTATACAATTTAATTAAACCACTTAAACAAATAACAACTTCTAATTACCATACTACTAATAACTTTTACTATTAATATTAATACTAACCATAATTAAAACATTAGTACCACTAATTAATAATAATAATAATAATAAATAATAATAATAATAATAATAGTACTAACGTAACATAACATGTACACTACACAAAGCTGACAACGACACAACAATTACGCATAACCCAAAACAGGCCCACGATCGACTTCGCAACAGCCCTTATCGACCCCCTTCCTGCTGCCCGAACCACCACCACACCATGGTGACCACCACCCTTACACCATGGCACACCACCAGACCCAAGCTCCAGACTCTGACTTGGCCAGAGCCACCGTCGATGGCCCAAGGAACCACCCATGGTCCCTGCACAGAACCCCTGAACTCCCTGCACTCATTTTTTTTCACGGTAACCACACTCCTGGCGCCAACACCACCACTCTAACCACCACCCGACCTTCCCTCGACATCTCCCACATACCCATGACTACCCTGGTGGTAACCACCAGGTCTCGACACCACCAAGACTCCCTAAAACAATCGCTACAAAACCGTTCGACACGCACTGTCACATAACCCCTATTTCTGCCTATTCCTGCCGCCTCTGAACAAGCTGTCAAAACCAGCCCTCTACGACCACCACTCACCACTCCAGCACAACCATACTGAACTATGAACAACCTATTACGACCACCTAGGGAATCGTACCAAAGGCTCAATCAAAACAGTTCGAAAATCAATAAAAATAAAACATAGAACAGAGTACAAGTCGAGGTGCTTCTTACAGTGACGATGGTGATGATGAAGGTGGTCTGATGTCTCTATCTTTCTTCTCCATCTCACGGTGGTGGCGGTAGAATAGGGTGGTCTTTTTTTTTTTTTTTAAAGATTGTATGAGGGGGAAGGGAGGCTGGGATGTCGAGGGTTTTGAAAGGGTTTTGTGCTAGGGTTGAACGTGTACAGGTGTTTGTCGATCTAGTGTATGAGGTAGGGTTTAGGGTTAAAACTTGTTCACTCGGTTTCTTAACTTCAAGTTCGAGTCAACACTATACTTACTCGGCCCATCACGCAACTCGAGACACCCTGACATCTATACTCCGTCCTCAACTCGTAACTTAGAACTAACGAGTTCCTATAATATGAATTTTATAAGCATTACAAATATTAGCAATTACTTACAAATATAACACAAATTAGGATTTAAATGAAATTATGCCTTAAATACACAAATATGAACATATATCTACGATAAATAAATATTAAATAAGAAATATATTTAATTATAAATAAATAGGAAATATATATTTAATTATAATTTTATAAATATATTATTAAAATTAAAGAAATACGAATAAAACGTCATTTTATGAAATAATCATCAATTATCAAATTATCAACTAATTATGAAATACGAAATAATCGTAGAAATACGATTTATCAAACCATAACGATCTACGTAAAATATTTTATAAACATTTCTTTTCGAAATACGTGTATAAAACATGGTTTGACTGTTGTTGACCGAGGCTAACATACGGGGTATTACAGTCTTCCCTCCTTAAAAAAAATGTTGTCCCCGAAGTTCACCACATTACCCATCACCAAACCAAACTCAACTGACGCCTTCTACTCTAGGTCACTTCTCTCATAAATGGCATGTGTTACAAAAACAGAGAGGTGAGAATTTAAAGGAACTAGATTTCATAGGAATCTGTTATTGTTTGTAGTTAGAAACCGTGTATGTTTGTAATTTGGAATGTATTCTAAACTTGTTGCAGGATGCGGAATCAAGGTAAGTCTTATGTGTTAAGGCTAGTAGGCCGAAAGGTGTGATGTGTGACGTTAACAATTGTGCTTTTGCTGCTATTCTATTCATGTATACAATTCTTATTTGAATGTCTTATTCCTTGCAAGAATTTAATGTTTGACTTACTATGCAAATGTAGTCGAATTCTGAGATTTATGCTTGTTATTATTTTACTAGTTGCCTTAGTAATCCATGTCTAGTGATATGCGGAATATGTTGCCCCATGCCATGAATGTCATATAGTTATGTGTTAAATAAATCATAATTAATATCTACATACCAATTTTTATGTCTATTTATACACATTCAATTTAGTTATAAGGTTAAGTAAGTGGCACCTTAATGACTTCTAGTTTACATTTACGTACTTTAATAAGTTATGATGGTTATGATGCTAAGGACTAATTCATTTATTTATACATATATATAACTAGCGAGTTATTTAGTTGATACTAATTTTCAAATTCGCAATTTTTACCATTTTCTAGATGACAATTACAGTTTAAAATAATGAGTAAATGTTAATATGGTACAATGTGATTTCTATGTTTCAAAAGATATGTCAACATGTTTCGGAGAACGAATGGTTGTGTTAAATGTGATAATGTGAAATAATGTGAAATTCTAATGGAATCAAAATTGTCATAAATTTCCAGAATCTTACCTTGATTGTACGTGCTGCCATTTAAAATGTGTTTCATATATGAATATGAAAATTTTAAAATGTGCTTCCATTTTGTGTATGATAAATTTCCAGAATGCTTTTGGTTTCATGTTAATACGAGTTATACTTTGAGAGAAATAAATATTTTAGGCGACAGTGGTCAGATTGTTACTGCATAATTCTGTTTTGACTGATGTTTTTGAAAAAGAAATCATTTTAAACGTAGTTGCTATTTATTCATAATTCCAACTCCACTGTTTAGGATATTCGTTCACGTTTTCAAAATGATAAGCCATGTAAAATCTTAACGAGTCGTTATTTAATAGTAATTTTTGCAAGTTGCCCCAAGTTTCTGTCTAAGTGCTGTAAAGTTTCTGTTCAGACCAACTGAGTTGTAAAATTTGTTATAAATAATTCTTTTAAGATTTGTGTTTGATTCTTTTTTGCTATAATTATTTAATTCATTATATTTTCTAAAAACTATAATATCTTACAAAATGGCTAAGCGGTTATTTAATTATGATTTTTGAAAGTTGCAGCATGCTGTATGATTGTTGAAAAATTGCAAGTTATGTAAGTTTCAATATAAAGGTTTAATCAAATATGAATTATGTAATGTGACTATGTAATATCCTGATATGACGTTAGTAGCATGAGTAGTAGACATATGAAATGAATATATAGATATTATACGATAATATAGCCTTGTTGTTACAATAATATGAATGAATTTCATGATCTTATATGACCGTTATTTGCAGAAGTTGAAACGAAATGCACAAGTCTAAGTATGACAATGTGATGGTTATTGTTTTGCAATATATAGTGTGATTACGAAGTATATAAATGACCGGATACATGCCTTTGTATGTTAATAGTCGTATTTATTTATAACTGATAGTTGTTAACTTTGACCAGTTCTTGTATAAAGAGATTAGCAGTAGGTGTGTTTTTGTATGTTTCATTTCATGTTACCACTGTTATTTTATCACGGAAGTAGTATATGTTATGCCATCTCGTATGAATTTCGGAATTTTATACTGGTGAAGGGATGTTGTTAAATTTTTTTGTGACCACGTGAATATTTATATGATAATTCGAGTTGTGCATAGATATTCACATATTGTATGCTTTGGGAACTTAATGCCTTTAGTGAGAAGACGTATTCTATAATTCATAATTGTTGTTTAGTTGTGGTAAAATGTGAAATGCGTAGCATGATGTGCTTAATTATCTTCTAGTCGCTTCGCCTTTATATATGGCGATGATCTTTGTTTAGTGATATATAAATGTGATGGAGGTTACGGAGACGTAACCATGTTTAAGGAGGATAGGATTGGAAAATCTCGCAAGAACAATGATAACTACTACCTGAGTTGATCAGTAGTTCTATACATAGAAGTATTGCATTGTGTTATATCTTTTGAGTTAGTGCAATGATGAGAGATATGTATATATTTGCATTTACTTGTTGGCATGTTTCTTTTAAGGAGGATAGACCGTAATAGAATGCTCATAGAAGATACAGGGAGTCAGTGCAGAGGAGTGGAGAAGTGTCGTGTTTGGTTGTGTGGTTGAGATTGTAACATCCCGCATTTTCGTAAACAATATTTTAATGATTTTAAATTATTTTACGGAATATAATAATATTTTAATAATAAGTCGTAAATTTAATTTAAAGATTTCCGTTAAGATCCGTCTTAAGAATATCCTTAAGTTCTTAAGATCTTAATAACTTGGCATAAATCAAACCCGACTTGAATCCGTTTCACAAAAACAAGTGACCCGACTCAAAATAAGGAAAGGACTACTTAAACCCCACCAAAAACCCTTTATGTCGACATTCTTCATCTTCACAAAACACATTCACTGCTTCTCTTTTTCCTCCATTTCTCCTTTTTATTTCAAGCTTAAAATCGACATTTCAAGGCCTTCCCGAGCTCGAATCGCGGTAAGTCTTACATTTTCGGAATCCGTGCGAGATTTCTAAGCTTTCTATCTCTTTCGATTTCAATTTCGTCGAACTCGAAAAAGACGCTGTTTTGGGTAAATTCCGTTTTAAGCTTATAAAACCCGTTTCTTTTGTTGTAGGGGTTGATTTAGAGGGTCCTAAAGTTGATAGCTTCTTCATTGAAGAAGAATTTGGAGCATAATCGCTTTTGAGGTGACGATAATGAGAAACTCGACCTTTGTGTTAAATTAATTGGACATATTATGTGAAATTGATGTAAATTTTATGTTTAATAAGTTATGGGTAATTTATATCCGTCACATATTCGCTGTGTTTGTGATATGTTAAGTGTAGAATTGAATAATGTTGTTTTATAATGTTGTTGTTACGTTCGGGTGCTGCTACGTTTTACTCTTCATTGTGTTGCTAGTATTGGTACTACTAAGATTATGGGTTGCTGACAATTGGGTAATTAGTGTGTTGTTACTTGTTAGAGTATGGCTATTCGTGCAAATTGTTGTCGCGAATTGTAGGTGCGAATTGTTGTTGGGGGCTGCGACTATTGTGACATTAATATTGCTGTTGTACATCACTTTTGCCATTGTTGTTATTGTTTACTTATATTATTGTTTTATTATTTTATTATTATTTTACGTACGTGTTTGCTAGCCTGCTTGATTTAATTAGTTTACGTACGTGCTTGCTAGCTTGTTTACGTTTAAATATAATACGTTAGAAATCGTTACGAATTACTAATGGGTTACGATTTTATTATTAGAAGCTTGTCGAAATAATTTAATTAGTTAATCGATTTCCCGTATAAAATATAAGTAATATAATATGAAGTTTAATTTAAATTAAATCGTGTCTATTTCCTTTATCGGTTGAACCGGTTATTTAGAACGTAATCATATACTTAAGAAAATATAGTTTAGCTAAGTAAGATTTAGTAAAGTAATTAGTGACTTGTCTAAAATTAGTTAGTTCTTAAGTGTCTGTTTATATTTCTCATCGGACTAAGATATTTTTTTATATATAGTAGTTGGTTAGGTTTAACTTAATCGGAATTGGCATTTCTCATATGTTTATGTGTGTTTGAGGTCCCCGAGGTTCGGGCAGCACTATATTGGGTTCGGGAATGGAGAGAGGATAGAGACCCCCCGGTCGGGTAACCGAAAGGGAAACCGGCTCTCCCTTAACTTGGTTCCCGGGGTCAATTAAGTGTTGGTTAGAGATATAAGAGATAAGAACTAAGTTTTAGCTTTAAGTTGAATGCCTATAGTGATACGTATTAAGTTATGCGTTAAGATGTCGCCTCTGAACTTAGTACGTAGATTGTTTGTCATATATAGGGGTATGCGTTGAGATGTCGCCTCTGAGCCCTATATGTGTTTGTTTGTCATGTATGGAGGTATGCGTTGAGATGTCGCCTCTGAGCTCCATACGTGTTTGGTTGTCGTGTCTGGGGTATGCGTTGAGATGTCGCCTCTGAGCCCAGACATGTTTGAGTGATCGCGTCAGGACATGCGTTGGGTTTTCGCCTCTGAGTCTGACGAGTAGAGCAACTGCACAACGGGGCAGTCAGGTTGTCATACCTTACCCAGAGTGCAGGTGTTTGGTGCTAGTCTATGCGTTGAGTTTTCGCCTCTGAGTCTAGTATCTTGTGATGTAGTAGGGGAACCTGCGTTGAGTTTTCGCCTCTGAGTTCCTTACTTTTGATTGTGAATTGGGTGCTAGTCCATGCGTTGAGTTTTCGCCTCTGAGTCTAGTATCTTGTGATGTAGTAGGGGAACATGCGTTGAGTTTTCGCCTCTGAGTTCCTTACTTTTGATTGTGAATTGGGTGCTAGTCCATGCGTTGAGTTTTCGCCTCTGAGTCTAGTGTCTTGTTGATAGCCGGTCCATGCGTTGAGTTTTCGCCTCTGAGTCCTTGCTTGAGATTGTGAATTGGTATCTAGGTTATGCGTTAAGATGTCGCCTCTGAACCTTTATACTTGCTGATTGATTTGGTATCTAGGTTATGCGTTAAGAGGTCGCCTCTGAACCTTTATACTTGCTGTTTTATATTTGCTTGCTTGAGTTGGTACAGTGTCAGATATGCATGATGATATTGATGATTATAGTACCTTGTTTATGGTTTTGTTCATCCAAGGCATTGGATGACTCTTTAGTCAGTTTCGTAAATGGTTTGGACTGAAAGACCCCCCGACCGGGCAACCGGTAGGGAAACCGGCTCTCCTTCCAAATAGTTTCCAAAGTTGATTGAGAGCCGTGCATTAGTGATTGCATGATAGAATGAGATTCAGTTAATGAGATTGATATACTTCACATGTTTATATATGCTGGAGTGTTCTGTTTGTATTTCTGTGTTACGTGTCGTTACAAAAGGTGGCTAGGAGAACTCTAGTCACTCCCTACTAATTGTGGCGTACATGTTTACATGTATGTAGGTACATGATAGGTTGGCAGAGGGGTTGCATGGAGCTAGCGAGCGATGATCCTTCATCGATTGACTTACACTTCTACGTTAGCTAGACTTTAGATTTACATTTCAGTTCTTGAGTGCCTGTAGGGATGTGCCATCCCGGGCTGCTTTTATATTACACTTATGTACTTATTTATGTTTCAGTTTTGTAGTAAGACACCTCGCATGCTTAGTTATGTTAAGAAGTTTTAATTCCGCTGCATTTTTAGTACTTTGTATGTTTACTATTTCCGCTTTCGCGAGGGGTTTTACAGAGATCGTGTTTAGACAGCTGTTAAACTTCGGGACGAAGTTTGGTTTAAGGGAGGTGGAATGTAACACATGCCATTTCTGAGGGGAGTGATCTGGAATAGAGGACGTCAGTTGAATTTGGTTTGGTGATGGGTAGTGAGGTCAACTTCGGGGACGAAGTTCTTTTTAAGGAGGGAAGACTGTAATACCCCGTATGTTAGCCTTGGTCAACGACAGTCAAACCAGGTTTTATAAACGTATTTCAAAAGGCATGTTTATAAAGTATTTTACGTAAACGGTTATTGTTTTATAAATCGTATTTCTACGATTATAATTTATTTCATAATTACTTTAAATTTGTTTATTATTTCGTAAAATGACATCTCATTCGTATTTCTTTAATTTTAATAATACATTTATACTTAAATATATTTCCTACTTTATATTTATTTCTCATCTATACTTAGTTCTTTTTATATTTAACTCGTAACTGTATTTAAACCCTATTTTTATATATTCTCATGTAAGTACTAATATTTTTATATTTCTATAAGTCATATTATATGGACCGAAATACTACCTTACATTTATATTCTTGTAATTAATTTAATTAGTATTTACTAATACTAAATTATATAATTTAAATAAGCTAAAAACTTAATTGTCTTATTTTCTTTTACTCTCCTATTTATCTTTCCACATAAAATAATCTACCATATATATTTTCTTTATTTTATTCCTAAAACCCTAATTACCTACTTCGCCTCCAACCTTACTGCGTTTGTTTTTGGTCTTCTCTTTTCCCTTCTTCTTCCTTTCTCTTACGTCCTACTACATCCCCTCTCCAATCCCTTTGTTTTAACCATCGTTTTAGCAAGGTACGTCGTGTTAATCGTTTTGTTTATCGTATTATTACTTGTGACCGTCTTATTCATACAATTGTGTAATACCTTATACCCGACCCACCTAATGTCTGACCTAAACCTTAGCCTAGATGAGGGCTGAGACTGACCAAACCTGGACTGTGACAAACCTCCGTGGTTGTGGTGATTGGGTTCAAAAACAGATCAGGGGATGGTGGTCGCCGTATTTGCTGCGTTTTATGTTGATGCTTAAGACGGATACATATCGCTTCTTGTTGAGTCTTATGAGTAACGAAGTATAGGGTTGAGTTCCTGGAGATAAGGCGCAGCCAGTGGTACTATCGGGGTGGTCGGACATGGTGGTTGGTGCACCGGTAACCGAAAAGTCGTGAAAACAGGGCGTGTGAGGGTGATGTTTGTCGAGGGTTTGAGAGGTTGCAAGGCAAAATTGTGATCTTAGAATAGAGGGGGAGATAATGGTGGAGTCTGTGGGGGCCAAAGGTGTCGGTGGTGGCCAGAATTAGGATAAGTAGTTCGTTGCGGGTTTTCGGGGAAAAGCTTAAGACGAGTTGTTTGGAGTGGTGAGGCTGTCGTGGTAGTTCAAAGGAGGACGAGAGCCCGAGTTATTTGTAGTGGTGAGTCGGTGGTGGAGTCTGTGGTGGTTAATGGTCTAAGATGGCGGTGGTAGTGTCGAGTTTACGCAAAAACAGAGGAAAGAGTGAGTCGTGTTGTGTTTTACGAGTTGAGCATGGTGTAAGTTTCTGCATGGTTGGTTGTATTGTGGGCTTTAGGTGTACTACGTACATATTAATTTAGTAGATAATGGTATTAGGCTATTAGCTACTTGTAATATCCCGTACTTTCATAGTTCGTATAAAGGGGTCGTTTTATAATTCTGCCAAGACGAGGTTTAGTTATATGCTTTTCGATACGTATTTTGCTAGATTGCTATAATAATGATAGTAGTTATATATATTCGTTAAGTTTAATATTCGTTATTTACATCGACATGTATAATTAATTGTCAAATGATGAACTTGTCATATAAATGTTATTTCCTATGTGGTCCGTGAGTCTCGAACTAGGGACCTTTGGCACATCGACTTTGGGCCTCGAAATGTGTGTACTACGAATCAGCCCACACTTCTTTTTTTTACACAAACACAACAGCCCCTCCTCTTGCCGTCAGTTTGGTGACACAAATCCTTAACCTAATTCTAACCTAATCAACATTCTATCACCACACCTTCGTTGCCGACACTACAAGGTCTCTAGGGGCGGCTTACACGACGGATTTAGGGCGGTCTAAGGCGGCTCGTTTGGGCCAGGAAAGAGGTATGGTCACCACGTTGTTTCTCCTGTGTTCATGTAGCGTTTTTATTCGAGTAATTCAGTCAGGTAGGTTTCATGTATAGTGTCTGGTTGTTATGCGATGGTAATCTATGCTGTTGGGAGTCGTGTATTGACCATAGTCGTATCCCCGTCGACCACCTAGGACCACCCAGCAAGGTCGTTTATAACTCCTGTCACGATACCAATCTACACCTCGCAGAAACAGAGTAATGAATGGGTAGTCTTTTCGTATGATTTCGATACTGTTGCTAATCACGTTTATATTGGGTAATTGGTTCCTTGTTCTGGTGATAGTCAGGGCGTATAAGTGGGTGTTTTCATGGTGGGTCTTGGTGTCTCGTGTCGTTTCTTTACTGGAGTTTGTATGGGCGGTTCACGGTTGAAAAACAGAGCTGGTATGGGGTTGGGTTTGAGTCGGTAGTTGCTGGCGGTCTCTTTGGTGTCGAAAACCACCCCTAACCTCCCAGGAACCACCACGGCTCAGGGGCGAGCCTGGTGGTGTCACTGGTGAGGGTGGTGGATGATGTTGGTGTCGATTAGGGTGGTTACGGGAGGGGGTCAGACGTGTTAATGCCGTGTTCGTATTCGGGTTTTTGCCGCGTTGTTACTGTTCGTCCTATGCCTGAGTCCTTTCTGGTTACGTTGTCGAATGGGTGGCTAGTTGTCGTGGTGGAGGCAGGCGTGGTGAGTCTGGGTATGGTGGTTGTTGGTCGTGGGGGCGGTGTTACACGGTGTTAGGGAGTCTGTTGTGGTACGGGTTGGGGGCTGTTTCACGCGGGTACTGGGAGTTTGAGTGTTGGTGTAATTGTTGGTTGTTGATTTAAATTATTATTATTATTTTTATTATTAATATTATTAATATTAATACTATAGTTGTGTATTTAGTAGTATCACTAATATTATATACTTATTATTATTTAGTATGTGATAATAATTATCCTTATTGCTTTGTTATTATTTTTAATATAGTAAGGTTAGTTGCACTGTTATTATCGTTATGAGTCGTGGCTGTCCGTGAAATTAATTATCGAAGTATGGAATATTATTATTAGTATTATTATGATATTAGTAATTATTTTATTAGTCAATTAATAATAATTGGTTGTTAGTCGATGATAACTTGTTATTAATGTTTTATGGTTAGCCAGTGTTTTGGTTTATGTACTATTTGTCATATTGTATTGTGACAATTATTTATATGTGGTTAAGTTTAATAGATGAGGACATGGTTAATATTTGGTGGTATTGTCTTTTTGGGACGAGGTTGCTATTTCGGGAAAGTTTATATTATAGGAAACTTTCCACTTTTAGAAAGTTACTATGTTTGAAACCCTTACTATTCTAGGACAGGGGTTAATAACTGATATACAATATATGTTTAGGTGACGGCTTTCCGCATGGAATATTCCTAGCAGCTGTTCGGTTGTCATTCTGCAATTTGAGGTAGGGGAATATTTATGTTGGTAATTGTGATCTGAGTAGAGAATACTCATTATCTGATTGATATAGTTAACTGTGATATATTGTGATTAATTGCTTATTACTGCTTATTGTGGAGAACGGAGATGTGAAATGGGTCTTGTGATATGGGTCTTGTGATATGGGACTTGTGATATGGCCATGGGAGGTGCGGTGTGGTGTGATGGGAGGTGTGGTGTGGTGTGATGGGAGGTGTGGTGTGATGGAGGTGTGGAGTGGTGGAGGTGAAGTGGATGACTGGCGATATGGAGACGGAGTTGTGTTCTGATATGTTCTCATTATGTCTCTTGGATGTTCTCTTACTCAACCTCGTGGTTGACCCTGTGTATTCGTCTGACACCTACGATGATCCGGAATGGGGAGTAGATTCTACAGGTCAGTGACAGATGGATTAGGAGCTTGGGCATGGAGAGAGACTTGGCTTGGACCTACTTAGAGTTAGATCACGCTTAGATATCTCCAGTTGTACTTTTATTTTATTAAAGTTTGGACCTCGTAGCTGTTGTGATACTAAGTTTAAATTTTATCAGTTTTATATAAAGTACTTTGGTTTGTTTACTTTGTTATTCACTACCTCGGATATTCCGAGATGGTAACAACTCTGTTTATTTGAGAATGTCTTGCTAAAGGCTCTTAAATAAATGGGGGTGTTACAAAGTGGTATCAGAGCGAACGATCCTCAGGCCTAAACCAAATGAATAATAATGAATGTAGGAAGAGTCTAATAAAATGAACCCCGAGATGAAACTGATAGGAGCCCCAAAAAGGAACGGGATGAGTTAGGGGCCCCCTCACACCAAACCTGGGCCCTTTCTATTCTGTCTCGGGAACCCTATGAGAGTAATTGAAGAGTGGGGTAGACTATATAGTGACCTTGTTATACTGTACTAACGTCCTTACAGGAGAAGAATGAGGTAAGTGATACATTATTTACGGTTAATAATGTGGGTGGAAAGTTATGATTGATATTAAAATGTGGATCGAGCAGGATGATTGAATTAAAATTTGAAGACTATGGATGTGTAATTGTTGAGCAATAGCTAGAAGGGATGTGATCATATGATTTTGGTGTTTGAAGCGAAGCGTACATGTGATTATCTAATTATTAAATGATTACCGTGACTAGGTCGTATATTGTTGGTATTTGGATATGAATGATCAGACTTATATATATTAGTAATCCATGTCTAGTGATATGCGGAATGTGTTGCCTCAAGCCATGAATGATATATGAATATGTGTTACAATGGTATATACATGCAATGTACAAATTTTGAGTAATTAGTTGGTTCTACTTTCAGCTTAGAAATCTTAACGTGTTCTAGATGACAGTTACAGTTTGAGTGATGAATACATGTTAATATGGTAGTGTTTATGCCTCAATAATATGTCAACGTGTTATGGAAGAAAAATGGTTGAGCTTCGTAGTAGAATGTGAAGTTGTAAAAGAACTAAAATTTTTGATAAGTTTTCAAAATGTTACCTCGCTTGCAAAAGCTGCCATCTAAAATGTGTTCTCTATATGAGTATGAAAATTTTATGTATGATAAGCCATGTAGATCTTAACGAGTCGTTATTTAATAGTGATTTCTGCAAGTTGTCCAATTTTCTGTCGAATCGCGGTAAAGTTTTCTTCAGACCAACTGAGTGTTAGAAATTGTTATAAATAATTCCATTAGGATATGCATTTGATTCTTTTTCCTATGATTAGTTAATTCATTATATTTTTCTACAAACTATTAAAACTCGCAATATAGTTGAGCGATTACTTAATTGTGATTTGTTTACAAGTGCTGCCGCATGCTTATTGGTGAAACTATGGGTTAGATAAGTTTTATATAAAAGTTCAATCAATTGTGTATTATGTGATGTAACCACGTCACACCCTGTTATGGCTTTAGTAACATGAACAATAGTCATATGATAGGAATATCGACCTTACTACATGGTAATGTAACCTTGCTTATTTCGTTGGGTTTTATATAAAATAGTTTCAATTATACGGACGCTCCTACTTTCTATTGTTATGACCTAAAAATATTTATGTGATGTTAAAATCATGTTTATCAGAGAGGAGTCTTGACAAGTGGTAGAATGGAATTTAACTAGTAAGATTTTTAGCACGATGTCATGAGTAAAAGTTATATAGCAATTTAATTGTTATAATTAATGGTGGTTATTTTGAACAACGTGAACCTTGTTGCTATTCTTTCGTATCTTAAAGGTACATCTTTGTCTAGTTCCCTGATGTAATAGCCTATGACTCCGTCATGTATACTGTTGCGCCATAAAATGAATTGCATATTGCTATGTTTAAAATCTGATCATAATATCTTGAGTTGTTAACTGGTGGACGTGTGATTTAGGGAAGTACTAGTCTTGTGAATCGTTTACTTTTATCGTTAAATTTTCATAGTTCATGAGCTACAAATTACAAGAACAATATCTTAGTAAAGAAGAGTCAGAATGTCTCTATGTAGTCTTGTTTCGATCTATAGCTTGCAAATCGTCTTTGATTCATGTTATAAATTGCCACCAATTACCGCTTCAATGTTTCCCAACTCTCAAAATGCTTCTAAGTGATGATTATCCATCGTAACACTTAATGTTTTGATAATTATAATAATTGTTTGCAACATGACAATTCTGTAGCTCTGTGTTGATGAAAACCTGCTTGAATGTTTAATGGTCGCGCATCGAATAAACCCTGATTATGCAAGTCATATATAGTAATAGTTTCATGATAAATGATGTAGTATGAGGGGATGGGGATGTATCTAAGTGTTTTGTTAAATTATTGACACCTGGGAATGTTAAGCTGTCTTGTGAGCCCACGATGTGTACACATCTTGTGAAATATGTCAAGTGTTCCATGTTTAATTACGTAATTAATTTTGATAATACGATTACTAACATGAAGGGTGTTCCTTGACATGTATGACATACAAGTTGCTGATTGTCTACATTGTGTAAATATGCGGAGTTGTGTTAAAATTTTAAGAGTATGTAGGTGTTAGCTACTCTGAGTACGTTTTACTGCATAACATGATTCTACCACTTCCTTTATTCTTATCATTGTTCGAGCATACAGGTGTAGGTGTTAATTGATTTATCAGAATCTATGTACGTCAATAATTATTCGTGTGGACATGTTCGGATGACGCTAATGTGCTTTAATGATGTTACCTTTATTAAATTTTGTGCGGAATTTAAGCACTTGGCTAGTTGCAGATAGCAGTTGTTCACAATATATGGGTATTGATGTTAGTTGGTGTGTTATGAATGAACATGAGTACATCTGCTTGATAATCTTTACATTGCTTGGTCATGACTGAATTAGAGGTTACGGTTGCCGAGGTTTGATATATTGGATTGGGGATGATTGGCACTGCATTCACTTTTATATATACAGTTCCCCTTGACCTTAACTAGTGGGTGAGTAGACTGAGGATTGTTAATCAATATTGATATTGAGATCAGTAATGCTATTGAGGTGGAGTTTGAGATTGGTTCCTAGTATTGGAATATGGGGCCGTTGTGCCGAGATATGTTTATGGTCGAAGGTGATCTTGGGTATTGAGTATATTGACATGAATTTGGAAGAAATATTGAGATGAAGATATTGTTTTGTGGTACATTCCGTCAGTTCACTCACCCCTTGTCTTTGGTCTTTGGTTCGATGAGGAGAATACGATACTTGATTAGAGCAAGATTTTATGAGATAAAGGAATGGGCCAGATGGAGTTTTGAGCTAATTTTTGTTTTTTTTTTTGTTATGAGGTTACGAGGACGTAACCATGTCTTAAGGGAGATAGGATTGTAAAATCTTGATGATTTACGACTTGGTTAATTAATATTTTATGGTTGGTTGACTGAGATTTACCATACGTGGAGTCTCCTAGCCTGTTTGATTACTGTGTTTGATCAATGTTATGGTCCTTTATGTGTCAGGTATCTTCCTTAGTATGTTAAACTTTGGGGACAAAGTTTTCTTAACGAGGGTAGAATGTAACATTTCGGGTTTTACGGTACCTTTATTAGTTCTTGATGTTATGTGGTGTCACACTTTGAATTTATTATGTGCCTAGTGACCAGTTGATGGATCATGGGATGGTGAACTTCGGGACGAAGTTCATTTTAAGGAAGGAAGACTGTAATATCCCGTACTTTCATAGTTCCTATTAAGGGGTCGTTTTATACTTCTGCTAAGACGAGGTTTAGTTATATGCTTTTCGATACGTATTTTGCTAGATTGCTATAATAATGATAGTAGTTATATATATTCGTTAAGTTTAATATTCGTTATTTACATCGACATGTATAATTAATTGTCAAATGATGAACTTGTCATATAAATGTTATTTCCTATGTGGTCCGTGAGTCACGAACTAGGGACCTTTTGCACATCGACTTTGGGCCTCGAAATGTGTGTACTACGAATCAGTCCACACTTCTTTTTTTTACACAAACACAACAGCCCCTCCTCTTGCCGTCAGTTTGGTGACAAAATCCTTAACCTAATTCTAACCTAATCAACATTCTATCACCACACCTTCGTTGCCGACACTACAAGGTCTCTAGGGGCGGCTTACACGACGGATTTAGGGCGGTCTAAGGCGGCTCGTTTGGGCCAGGAAAGAGGTATGGTCACCACGTTGTTTCTCCTGTGTTCATGTAGCGTTTTTATTCGAGTAATTCAGTCAGGTAGGTTTCATGTATAGTGTCTGGTTGTTATGCGATGGTAATCTATGCTGTTGGGAGTCGTGTCTTGACCATAGTCGTATCCCCGTCGACCACCTAGGACCACCCAGCAAGGTCGTTTATAACTCCTGTCACGATACCAATCTACACCTCGCAGAAACAGAGTAATGAACGGGTAGTCTTTTCGTATGATTTCGATACTGTTGCTAATCACGTTTATATTGGGTAATTGGTTCCTTGTTCTGGTGATAGTCAGGGCGTATAAGTGGGTGTTTTCATGGTGGGTCTTGGTGTCTCGTGTCGTTTCTTTACTGGAGTTTGTATGGGCGGTTCACGGTTGAAAAACAGAGCTGGTATGGGGTTGGGTTTGAGTCGGTAGTTGCTGGCGGTCTCTTTGGTGTCGAAAACCACCCCTAACCTCCCAGGAACCACCACGGCTCAGGGGCGAGCCTGGTGGTGTCACTGGTGAGGGTGGTGGATGATGTTGGTGTCGATTAGGGTGGTTACGGGAGGGGGTCAGACGTGTTAATGCCGTGTTCGTATTCGGGTTTTTGCCGCGTTGTTACTGTTCGTCCTATGCCTGAGTCCTTTCTGGTTACGTTGTCGAATGGGTGGCTAGTTGTCGTGGTGGAGGCAGGCGTGGTGAGTCTGGGTATGGTGGTTGTCGGTCGTGGGGGCGGTGTTACACGGTGTTAGGGAGTCTGTTGTGGTACGGGTTGGGGGCTGTTTCACGCGGGTACTGGGAGTTTGAGTGTTGGTGTAATTGTTGGTTGTTGATTTAAATTATTATTATTATTTTTATTATTAATATTATTAATATTAATACTATAGTTGTGTATTTAGTAGTATCACTAATATTATATACTTATTATTATTTAGTATGTGATAATAATTATCCTTATTGCTTTGTTATTATTTTTAATATAGTAAGGTTAGTTGCACTGTTATTATCGTTATGAGTCGTGGCTGTCCGTGAAATTAATTATCGAAGTATGGAATATTATTATTAGTATTATTATGATATTAGTAATTATTTTATTAGTCAATTAATAATAATTGGTTGTTAGTCGATGATAACTTGTTATTAATGTTTTATGGTTAGCCAGTGTTTTGGTTTATGTACTATTTGTCATATTGTATTGTGACAATTATTTATATGTGGTTAAGTTTAATAGATGAGGACATGGTTAATATTTGGTGGTATTGTCTTTTTGGGACGAGGTTGCTATTTCGGGAAAGTTTCTATTATAGGAAACTTTCCACTTTTAGAAAGTTACTATGTTTGAAACCCTTACTATTCTAGGACAGGGGTTAATAACTGATATACAATATATGTTTAGGTGACGGCTTTCCGCATGGAATATTCCTAGCAGCTGTTCGGTTGTCATTTTGCAATTTGAGGTAGGGGAATATTTATGTTGGTAATTGTGATCTGAGTAGAGAATACTCATTATCTGATTGATATAGTTAACTGTGATATATTGTGATTAATTGCTTATTACTGCTTATTGTGGAGAACGGAGATGTGAAATGGGTCTTGTGATATGGGTCTTGTGATATGGGACTTGTGATATGGCCATGGGAGGTGCGGTGTGGTGTGATGGGAGGTGTGGTGTGGTGTGATGGGAGGTGTGGTGTGATGGAGGTGTGGAGTGGTGGAGGTGAAGTGGATGACTGGCGATATGGAGACGGAGTTGTGTTCTGATCTGTTCTCATTATGTCTCTTGGATGTTCTCTTACTCAACCTCGTGGTTGACCCTGTGTATTCGTGTGACAGCTACGATGATCCGGAATGGGGAGTAGATTCTACAGGTCAGTGACAGATGGATTCGGAGCTTGGGCATGGAGAGAGACTTGGCTTGGACCTACTTAGAGTTAGATCACGCTTAGATATCTCCAGTTGTACTTTTATTTTATCAAAGTTTGGACCTCGTAGCTGTTGTGATACTAAGTTTAAATTTTATCAGTTTTTTATAAAGTACTTTGGTTTGTTTACTTTGTTATTCACTACCTCGGATATTCCGAGATGGTAACAACTCTGTTTATTTGAGAATGTCTTGCTAAAGGCTCTTAAATAAATGGGGGTGTTACACTACTACTCCGTATGAATTAAATTATTAATTGTGTGAATTTATTTATTTTATTAGTTTAGTTGTTTAGTAGATTGATTAGTTTAATATATTATTAGGTTAGTTAGTTATGTTAATTAGCTAGTGTTGTTGATAATTAATTGTTATTTTAATTAATCTTGGTTATGCGTAAAGTAATTTGTTAACGTTTATATATGTTCGTATAATCATGTATAATACGGAGTTTTTAATTATATTTAACCAAATAGTGAATTAATAATTTGTCTATGTATGAGACAAGTAGAACGGTGTAATGAGCATGACGTTATTTAATAGTTGTAGTTATATATTGAGCGGGCTATATATATACTGTATTTGATATTTGGTCATTTGCTAGTAGCTCGACGGCTTTAATCGTAATTGTTAAACGTAATTATTTATCGATAGTATTTGAATGGTTGGTAATTGCTATTTGTTAATCTCGGTTTAATGTGATTATCTTGGTTGACGTATTACATGTGATGTGATGATTGGCTGGATTATTTATTTATTGATATTGGTATTGGATGGTTACGTTATGCATAGTGGCATGAGAGTGTTAATTATTATTATTGGCATGAGTATTGCATTATTTAATAGCATGATTGAATAAGAGTATTGTTGCATTCATGAGCATGGCATATGCATTGGTTACTAAGTTGAGATACGGAATGGATATTGTTTCGAGATGATGATTGGGCCCAGGCTAGTTCTGCAGGACTAGACCTGGTGACCTCAGCTGTTATGCTGGTATTCGACGACGGTCGATTATACCTCAGCCTAGGGAATGGCGGGGTGGGAGACACGGGATGTGATCACGGGAGTTTGGAATTGTGTGTGGAATTGGATGCGGAGGTGCATCGGTTGCATGGTCTCATGTAGTTTCATTCATCAATTATATTTGTCTATTTATATCCTACTCAACCGCGAGGTTGACCGTGTATTTGTGTGACACCTGTGATGATCCGGAATGGGGAGCAGATTTTGACAGGTCTCGAGTTAGCTGTTTTGGGAGCTCATAGGGAAGCATGAGGATGTTGACTTGCCTACCTAGTTGATTAGCCCACTTAGTCAGACTATCACGATGTACCTTTATACTTTAATATTTCCGCTGTAGCAGTTTTGTATTTTAGTACTTCGGGTTGAGATAAGTAAGTTGTAATTATAAAAGTTTAAATTTAATCAGTTTTTATATAAAGTACTTTCGTTTGTTTACTTTGTTATTCACTACCTCGGTCATTCCGAGATGGTAACAACTCTATTTATTTGAAAATGTCTTGCTAAAGGCTTTTGAATAAATGGGGGTGTTACATCGCTATTATATGTAGCAAGTGACAACAAGTATTATATGAGCATAATCACAAAAATCGATTACTAACTTTCTTAATTACGGATTCCCTAAGTCTTAGCAAGGAGAACTACCTACACATAATTAAAGATAAACAAAACATAAAAGAAATAAAAAGCAAAATAAAACTGAAATAAGGATTACCGATTGACATTAAAGGAAGAATACAGATCTGAAAATGCGAAAGGAAAGGGGAACGAAGATGATGTTTTTTTTGTGTTGAGGACTAGTCCCTTTTATAAGAAAAACAAGAAATTCCTCAAATATGACCTAAAGTCCGACACAAACCGAGGCCCATTAGTGGATTACTCGATCAAGCTCCAATTTCACTCGATCGAGTAAAAATCTCCAAAAAGCCCTTGATCGAGTAAGGCAAGGACTCGATCGAACACTTTCTCTCTGGCAAATACTCGATCAAGTAAAGAAGCCCTCGATCGAGCACTTTTCTTTTGACAACTCCACGATCGAGTACTTCTCAACGAGTAATTCCTCCACTGCGCACAGAACTTCACACGGCTGTCATTTCTTCGTTACTCGTCCAAATGAAGCGTTTTTGGTGGCGTTGGAAAGCTAAGAAGACATGATTTCATCTCCAATTGAATCACCTGATTATCTGTTGTAGAACTCGAGATATGGCTCTACAAAGTAGGTACTAGCAAATTGAAGTTCTTCTTTGCTTGCTTAACTTCATTTCTCCATTGTGCGCACCTCAAGTAGCTTTTCACTTGGACAATTAGCGCTTTCCAATGCTTGTAAGGCGTATTCCAACTTCCATCTTCTAAACATAGCTTACTTCCGACAAATAGGCATGAGTTTTGCGACTTTTACATACTTTTCTGCAAAACAACAAGAAATACACAAAGAAGCAAAATAGGGGCAAAATAGCGCATAAAACGCATGTAAATGCATGAAGATGCGTGTCAAAAGATAGTAAAAAGTATACGAAATATGCACGCATCAGCGTTCTTGGGATAGTTCTACGAATTCCAGGTCATTTGAGCCCATGGAGGCTGCTGTTGAGCTCCTTTTAGCCAGTTATATCCTTTCTTAATGGAGTAGCATTTATCATTAGCCATCCAACGGTTATTATGGTACCCTGATTTCTTACTATCCTTGACTCTGAAGATACTCTTCCAAGACCAAGATGCAGTATTCTCAGGTATATACTCATGCTAGGCTGGATGCTAATGTAAATATTGTTGACCCATTTAATCTAGAGCTTATTTGCTGAAGAGCAGATCTAGTCCAGGGAATGTAGTAGTAAGATTTTCTTAAACGAGACTTAAAATAGCAGAGTTGGTATTAAGGATTTTGATATTGGGTTTGGGTGTCCTTGCAACTGCCCTCATTGTGTCTAACACTCAGGTCCAACTCATCTTCTCCATCCAAAACACGACTAAATACACTGACATTAAGGCTCTCGTGTAACAACTTTAACCCAACTCATATCTATCACTATCACGCATGTCTTTGCTACTTTTGTTAATTGCATTTTCTGTAACAGGTTCTTGGTCGTAGTCAATGGGGTACTTGTTGCTTATTTCCTTGCTACATATACTCAGATGTGTTGCAGGAATGGTCACAGGGAACATTCTCTCTAGCAAACCTATAGCATGGTTCATCTTCTCCAGCGATCAGGTATACTTGCTCATTTTCTACCTATAATATCTTATGTTCTCATACACTAGGATCCTCATGACAATAATTGTTAGCAGTGATGTGCCAAATTATACAATTGGACCTTTGTGTCATCTGTCTTATTGATATGAATGACTATATGACCATAAATGTGGCATTACACTAGTACAAATATTGAAATTAGAAGGAATTCTTTACATCAATAATAATTTTCAAGAATGGTTGGGTTTTGTGTACCTTTCTGCTTTTTTCTTCCTGTCTCTCAACTAATCAAATGTTGAGACTACAGCTACTGTTTTTTGCAGCTCTCCTGATGACTAGCCAAGTCTCTTGTTATGTTTGACTGCATCATTTGCAGCTCTCCTGATGACTAGCCAAGTACCTGACATTTTTTCCTTCCCAATTAAGGTGTTGTTAGTTTACCTATGTCTATGTTGTTGGTGTGAGGCAAAATGTTTGTGTTTGAATCTGTACCTGTTCTTAAGGTAGCTTCTTAAAGACTTGCCTAACAATAATCAAGGAACATGTTATCAGCTGCTTTTTCTGATGATTAACCCCTGTAAAGTTGAATGATAAATCGTATAATGAGAATTGTGAAGCTCTTTTTTTGTTATTAAGGCCTAGTTCCTGTCAAGTCAGTGGCGAATGAAATTATGTTTAGCAAAGGCTTCACTTGAGTGTTCTTACAAGATTCAGGCTCTTCAATTAAAGTGTTTAGTGATTCAGTCTTCACTTTAAACTTTTACTTTGCTTGTCGATTGTCACGTCTTACAGGTCACTGCAGCACTTGCAAAAGCCGGGCTTGAGTCGTCCAATTTAATCGTTGGCATCGATTTTACAAAGAGCAATGAGTGGACTGGTTCAATGTTCGAAGCCACTGATTGCCAACTCCAAGTTGATAGTTTTCTATTTAAGCTTTTTCTCATTATTTATATTCCTCACTCTGTCAGCATTGTGTAAATATCCCCTTCTCTTTCTTTCAAATTAGGTACATTTGGCATTTTGAATGTATACCTTGGTTTAATAATCATGATAGAACTTAGAATAATCGAATGGTAATAGGCTGTGTTGCTCCCTGCAAGTATCAACAGTTAACTTCTTTGTAAATAATTTGATATTCACATTTGATTGATATATCTAAAAGGGCAATGAATTGACTTCATCTTTTGATATATGATTTAGTTCAAGATCTCTTTATCGAAGTGCAAGTTTCATTTTTTTAAAAAAAATTAATTACCTATTTGCGGCGTTTTTTTCCGCTGCAAATAACTTTTTCTATTTGTGGCGCCCTTATTTGATGCTACACCAAAAACGCCGCAAATGGCAACTTTTTTGGCGCCGCAAATAGCTATTTTCTACTAGTGCTACATGCACCAAAATAGTGTAAGTCATCGATGAAATGGATCATCGTGCGCTAGCCTCTGTGAACCCCTCCATCAGCAAGTCATGTACCTACATACATGAATGAAAACATGTACGCCATAGTCAGTGGGGAGTGACTAGAGTTCTCCTAGCCACCTATTGTCAATAACACATAACATATAAGCATAATTATCATCCAACATTGTAATAACCCGAATTATTATTATTGAAATATAGTAATTTATGGGTAATTTATGGGTAAGCGATGAGTTACTTATTAAATTGGTCGTTTTATAAGCTTGTGCAAACTCGTATTTTCATGAGCGTTTTCGTCTTCAGTGGGATTCGAAATGGGAACCAAGGAATCTTGTAATAATAATGGATGTATGGTGTTAGTGAGGCTCGAACCTGTGACCTGTTGTGTGGCCTGTAGTGGGCCTCGATAAGCGTGCCAATAAGACAGCCCATTCGAAAATGCAGAAACAGTGAGCAACACCTTGTCTGCCACCATATATAGCAAGGGTTTCTCATACCCTAACCCTATTCAAACACAAACAAGATCTCACTAAAACCTAGCCGTCACTTTAGGGAAGAAAAGGAACCTGCTCACGGTGGTTGTAAGCTGACCTAGGGTACCTCGATTTGGCCAAGGATCTGGTATGCTCACCACGTTCATTCTAATTGACACCCGTCGTTGAGGGGTGTCAAAGATAAGATTTATAAAACCTCAGCTTAAACTAGATAGGATAAGTCAAGGGTCAAACCACAAGGAGACAAGGTTAATTATGTTTGTGAATTTAAAGTCTATTGCAACTAACCAAAAAAGGGGGGTTGATTTAAGATTTGAACTAACAACTAAAAGAGTAAATAAACAAGAGAATTAAAATAAGATAAAAAGGAGATTAGGAACTTTGGTTCCCCATGGTTAAAACAAGTCAATGAAAGGTAAAATAATCAAATAACACAATCCTAAGGAACAAAGAATAAACCTTTAGGTCAATATTCTACCCAATCCTTACGGTCTTAGGGTTCCTAGAAAAGCACTAAACTTTCGTTCAAGGGCAATCCCAAAGTTGTTGTTAAACTAATCCTAATAATCTTTCAATCTTAAGGATTAGTCCACCAACAACAATGGGGGATTGGTAATTCAATCATCAAACTATCAAAATCAAATCTTTACCATGGTTCCCCTAATTCCTAATCACAAGAATTAGCTATGCATACTTTTAATTATGAAACTAATAATAACAAGAACTAAGAACATCAAAGGAAGCAACATAATTAAAGATGGCAATAAAAGGGAAAACATGTATTGAGAAAACAATAATAAGATGAACAATAAGATTAATTAAAAGGGAAAGATTAATTGTATCAAACTTACAAACTTAATTGGAATTCAAGAACAAAGATTGAAACATGGAAAATATTCTCTCTAACTATGGAGTTTTTGACTAACATGGAGTGCTTGACCTAATTTTCGTGTTTAGGTCTCCTTAAATAAGTTCTAATTATAAGATTAGGTAAGTAAAACACGAAATAAAAGACGCGGACACAGTTTCTGGGTCGGTCGACCTCTTTTCCGGGTCGGTCGACCTCTTCTGTTGATACTGGGCTTTCCGAACTCTGGGCTTTGGTCGGTCGACCTCTTGGGTGGGTCGGTCGACCTCTAGGGTGGGTCGGTCGACCCTTTCCTGTACGTATCAGCGTGAATTTGGCCCGTAATCAACATTTGAATGTGCATCCGGATCCTTGCTCCGCATTATTACTCAAAACAGCTTCCGGAGGGCGATTAAAGTTCGGTTTTGACCACTTCCGCGTATTCCTACATTTAAAACATATAAATGCCAAAGTAAACCGTTTCGGGAGAAATAGCAACTTAAAGTCACGAAAATATAAGAAAATACGTGCCAAAAGAATAAATAAAATGCATAAAATAGGCACGTATCAAACTCCCCAAACCAAACCTTGCTCGTCCTCAAGCAAGCACTAAGACTCAAAAGAAAAGAAAAACTTCTAATGGAACGGATTTCATACTCTTAAGACCAAACACAACACCATGCCTAACTAATTTAATGCAACCTTCAAATATAATCAAGCATAATGTCAAGAGCAAAACGAATTGAACATGTTAGAAAAATATGCTAAACTTTCAACCTTGCAAGACTCATTCTAATTGGACTCCCGCGGTACGCTCGAGACACTCATGAAAACAAAGGGTCAAATGTATATGTGAAAGATAAGAAGATAAATAAAAGTAGAGACTCTCACCTATCTGCGACCCATAAGAACATGCCTGCAATCTAACATGAATAAAATCTCTACAACCGTACATATGCATTCCAACACTAGATAACCATGACACATGCCGAGGAAATTTTGGGATTGTGAGGCTAAAGGTAAGAAGGGGTTAAAATAAGTTATGGGAAGAGGGGTTAAACCGAGCTAACAACCATCTATCCATACTATAAGTTCACTTCCATTACTTTTCCGAACATGCCAATGCTCAAAGTTTGAGAGCAAAAATCACAATTTCTCCAATTTTCTCCTTCTCTTTCTTTCTTTCTTCTCCTTCTTTTTTTTTTTCATAAACAGCCTGCTCAATGGTCGTGGTCGACCGACCCAGAATTCAGGTCGACCGACCACCCTTGAAAACAGGCAGACTCGTTTTTTCACTTTTTTTTTCTAATTTGATTCCTTTTTTTTTTCATTTATTTCCTTCTTTTTTTTTTTTTTTTCTTTTCACCATTCTCATCTTTTTCTTCTTTCCACCGTTCTCACAAAGTCATGATTTATCAATGAAGCACAAACCAAAGGATGGCCAAAACAGTCCCATCACTACATTACTAGCTCGGCTAGGGTAGGCAATTTTTTTTTATGTAGCAAATGGGATAAAAGATTCAACTTGGCTATGTGAGGATTATGGGTAAAATGAGAAAAAGAGACCTCTACCACATGTGTCAACAAACCACAAACCCGAATGCATATAGGTATTAAGTAGACAAAATTCATGCTTATGCACATTGATATGACATGCCTCAAGAGGAGAAACTACTCACAAACCTACATGAAATCAGTCATGAATGTCACCGATTTATTAAGCTCTAATCCTTAGAATATGTAGTAGCTTGCCAAGAAGAGAGTCAAGTCTAATAATTTAACATGAAATCAACAAAAACTCGTAGATAATGCAAAAGACTAGCTTGAAAATCTTTGAAAAATGCAAGGCAAGGCAATAAGTGATATGTGAGGCATAAATCGTATTTGTCCGTTCCGACTCGACCTATAAGCTAAAAACATGTGACAGAAAAGAACGCGCGATAGAGAAGAACGCGCGACAGAAAAAGGATAAAAATAAGAAAAACACCTAAAGGAATGAAAAACAAAAGACACCTAAACAATTGCAGACTCACAAAGGAGTATGCAAACACCCTCCCAAAACCAAAACGCACAATGCCCCCATTGTGCTCATCAGCATACATCCACAGTGTGGGGAATAAAGCATTTATTCACCCTAAACTTGCAGGATTATAATGAAAAATACAGTTGTGTTTATAGTCATAAGATTAAAAAGGATTAGAAAAGAAGTACAACCTTTAGTCCTTGTGCGAAAGGCCTAAGAACAGGAATTAACACAAATTCCCTCCTATAACTTGCACCCAAGACTTAGAATGAGACGTGGCCGCGTGTGCTAGAAATCCTCTCCAACTGCCTTGCAATATTGGGAGAGCTATTTAGGTTTTAGATGTGAGATCTGAGGCTTTGGGAGAAGAAAACTCTCAAAACCCTAATTTTTCCTTGAGATTTGTTTAAACAGTGAAACAAGAGTCCCTGACATAAGGAGAGTCCTCCTCCTTATGTAGCTCTTTTGGCCGAAATTTCCAATAGGGTAGGAGTGGGCTTTCCACTCTTACCTTATTCTAATTTGTGATTCGACCCATTTAGCTAAACTTTATTCGCGGGTTTTGTTTATAAATCGTATGCATGTTATCAGATATTAATGCAGTCGATGTATTAATAATGGTCTGATAAAATTACGATATTGTATAATTACCCAAATTAATATAACTGTTTATATTAATACGCGAATACAATATTTAATTAAATATAACCGTTTATATTTAATTTTACGAATTAATCATGCAATCCGTATTAGCTAAAATTATTTAATCCGTATTAAATAATAATCTCAACATCTTATTGACTAATTTAATAGTCAATACCTCTGACTAACTGTTTAGTCATATCCGGCATAAATGTGATTGTATTTTCATACCTTCACATCTCTCAAACGTGTCCTATAGGTGTGACGTATAGGGACCAGTTGATCACCGCCATCGGTATGACAATAACGTCAAACTTATCTAGCAAGCCAACCGTTATTGATAAACGTGGATCAACTGGTAATAATACAAAAGTATGCCCTTGTGATCCTTAAAGAGATTTAATAAGTCATTGTACTTAATTGTCAAGGACACCAGCCCCAACAATCTCCCACTTGTCCATACAAGGGTATGTGCAATGACGTTACCACACTACATGTGGAGGACACAAGCTCCAACAAACTCCCACTTGTCCGTACAAGTGTAGGTGCGATAACCGAATCTCATATCCTTTTAAAATTTCTCCCACTCAATGTAAGACAATTTGCAAATCCGCATTCGCAAAGGTCGTATCTCACAAGCGATCTGTATCAAGAGTGGTTTCCCCGACTAGAGAGTAACTTAACTGATAAAACGAATCTGTATTCGAGCATGGCCATGCATTTCAGTTACTACTCCTCGAGTGGCCCTGAGAAATGATAAAATCCTGATAAGGGTTTGGATATTTCCCTCAACTCGAATCCTGCCGATATCGCCCAGCATGAAATAACCCAGAAAAAATCCTCTTGGCCCCTGTTACGGTGACCGTGGGAAAGAAACCAAAGTTACCCAAAATCTGTCTTAATCTCAAGAGACAGTTGAAGGTCAAAAGACTCGACTCTAAGGAACACTATGGAGGTCCTATCCACGACCAGGCACCCAATGTTATAAAACATTTAGGACTCCATAACATTGTCACGGGGTGTCCTACGCGATATCCGTATAACTCGCCTTTGTGATTGGTCAGTCAGCCGCGTGACTTATGGCTCGTTGAACCCACCATCAACCAACGTCACAAAATGATTACCTGAGTTATCAGCTCAAGTGGGTAATCAAGGACCAAAACGATGTAATGTTAATCAGTTCACTTTGTGGTGTTCAAAATTGGCGTACAATTCAACATGAGAAACAAAACATTTTATATGATAACAATAAGGTTGAATAGAGTACACGAGAAAATGAATTATTACATGAATTCATAAAAGAGTACTACAACTTAGGAACACATCCAATTCCCATGGAATGAATGTGCCCTTCATGCTTATCACGTGGTAATGCTTTTGTGAGAGGAGCAGCTATGTTGTCATCCGTAGCGATCTTATCAATAAAAATCTCCTTTTGCTCCACGTAATCTCTGATTAGATGAGCTTTCCGTTGTACATGCCTAGCCTTGTTGCTAGACTTATGCTCCTTAGCTTGGAAGATGGCACCGCTATTGTCACAATAAACGGTGATTGGGTCATTCGAACTAGGCACTACCGAGAGTCCTTGTAAGAATTGACGCATCCATATTGCTTCCTTAGCTGCTTCCGAGGCGGCATAGTACTCGGACTCAGTCGTAGAATCTGCTGTAACACTCTGTTTAGAACTTTTCCAGCTGACAGCAGCGCCATTAAGAGTGAAAACGAATCCAGACTGAGATTTCGAGTCATCTCGATCCGTTTGGAAGCTAGCATCTGCGTAACCCGTGGCGCAGAGCGTCGAGTCGCCTCCGTAAGTCAATCCGCAATCTTTAGTCCTCCGTAGGTACTTAAGAATGTTTTCACGGCCATCCAGTGTTGTTCACCTGGATGAGCTTGGAATCGACTTGTCATACTCAATGCATATGCAACGTCAGGACGTGTGCATATCATGGCATACATGATCGATCCTATTGCCGAAGCATAAGGAATCCGACTCATGCGCTCTTTCTCTTCCAATGACTTAGCTTCTTGAGTCTTGCTCAAGTGAAGCCCAGGAGTCATAGGAAGGAACCCTTTCTTGGAGTTCGTCATACTGAATCTCTCTAGAATCTTATCTATATAAGACTCCTGACTGAGAGACAACATCCGTCATGATCTATCCCTTTAGATACGGATGCCCAAAATTCTTTGTGCCTCTCCCAGATCTTTCATCTGGAAATGGTTTTTCAACCATGCTTTAACCGAAGATAGGAGAGGTATGTCATTCCCAATCAAGAGTATGTCGTCGACATACAGTACTAGGAATACAATCTTGCTCCCACTCGACTTGATATAGAGACATGGTTCCTCGACTGATCGAATGAATCCATTCTCTTTTATCACTTGGTCGAAGCGATGATTCCAACTCCGCGATGCTTGCTTAAGTCCATAGATGGAACGCTTAAGCTTGCAAACTTTCTTAGGATGTGCTGGATCGATAAAACCCTCGGGTTGTACCATGTAAAACTCTTCCTCCAAATAACCGTTTAAGAAGGCGGTTTTAACGTCCATTTGCCATATTTCATAATCATGAAATGCGGCGATCGCTAAGATAATCCGAATGGAACGTAGCATGACTACGGGTGCAAAGATCTCATCATAGTGCAAGCCTGGCACTTGAGTGAAACCTTTAGCAACTAGTCTAGCCTTGTGGATATCTTGTTGTCCTTCCACGGCATGCTTTATCTTGTAAAGCCATTTGCATTGAAGGGGACGTACCTTTGCAGGGAGGTCCACAAGATCCCACACGTTGTTCTCATACATGGAGTCCATCTCGGATTGCATGGCTTCTAGCCATAGCTTTGAGTCAGAACTAGTCATGGCACCTTTATAGGTTGTGGGTTCATTACCCTCTAGGAGTAAGACGTCATCTGTATCATGTTCCTCGACCATACCAATGTATCTGTCCGGAGGAATAGAGACTCTTCCCGACCTCCTAGGTTCCTCAGGAATATCTACCGCAGCCTCGGTTGAAGGAACTGTTTCCTCCAATGGTTGCTCGGCAGTTGGTTCTTGAACCTCTGATAACTCGAAGGTTCTATTACTCGACTTGTTCTCGAGAAATTCTTTCTCTAAGAACGTCGCACTAGCCGCAACAAAAACACGTTGTTCGGTTGGCGAGTAGAAGTAATGACCAAAAGTTCCCTTTGGATAACCTATAAAGTATGTCTTGACCGATCGCGGGCCGAGCTTATCCTCGTGTCTCCACTTGACATAAGCCTCGCAGCCCCAAACCCGTATAAAGGACAAGTTAGGGACCGTTCCCTTCCATAATTCGTATGGAGACTTGTCAACAGCTTTAGACGGACTTCGGTTAAGAATTAGAGCGGCCGACAAAAGAGCATAGCCCCACAATGAATCAGGAACGACGGTGTGACTCATCATGGATCGAACCATATCGAGTAGAGTTCGATTTCTCCGTTCGGACACACCATTTAATTGTGGTGTTCCAGGTGGAGTTAACTGTAGCACGATGCCACAGTCTTTAAGGTGTTGATCAAACTCGTGTGAAAGATACTCACCACCACGATCCGAACGTAGTGCTTTAATCTTTCTACCCAGCTGGTTCTGTACCCGATTCTGGTATTCTTTGAACTTGTCAAAAGATTCACTTTTATGTTTCATCAAGTAGACATAGCCATATCTACTCAAATCATCCGTGAAAGTGATGAAATACCTATATCCTTCTCGTGCGTTGATCGACATAGGGCCACATACGTCTGTATGTATGAGTCCTAATAGGTCGGCAGCGCGCATTCCAACACCTTTGAAGGAAATACGAGTCATTTTGCCAATGAGACATGATTCACACGTGCCATATGATTCGAAATCAAAGGGCGATATAGCTCCATTCTGTATGAGCTGTTTTACGCGTTTCTCATTTATGTGTCCCATACGACAATGCCATAGGTAAGTTTGATCTTTGTCACCTATCTTTAATCTCTTGTTATTCACATGTAATATCTCGGTAGTTTGATCTAAAACATAAATTCCATTCATGGAAACTGCCTTGCCATAAATCATATTGTGTAAGGAGAAAATACAGCTATTATTCTCTATTACAAATGAAAAGCCGAGTTTGTCAAGCGCAGAAACTGAAATAATGTTTTTGGACAAACTAGGAACATAATAACAGTTATATAAAAATAACTCGAATCCACTTGGAAGCTGGATCACGTATGTTCCCTTCGAGACTGCAGCAACACGTGCTCCATTCCCGACACGCAGGTCCACCTCACCCTTGATTAGGGGTTCTTGGTTTCGGAGGCCCTGCACATGATTACATAGATGAGAACCACAACCAATATCAAGTACCCAAGTTCCGCAACTTGCGTGGTTAATCTCAATCATGTGAATAAAAGAAGAAGAAGACATACCAACATACAAGAGTAACGCGGCCTGCCTTAATGTCCTCGCGATACACGGGGCATGAGCGCCTCCAATGCCCAGTCTTGTGGCAATGGTGACATTCCATGCTAGTATCCTTGCTCTTAGTCTTGCCCTGTGAGTTGCTCGACTCACCTGGCCCACTCTTAGTAAATCCTGGTTTCTTGAACCTGGGCTTACCTACTGCTAGGTCGCCCTGAGCTTTAGCCTTCCCTTTACCCTTTCCCTTACTGGAGATCATGAGAACATCCTGCTTCATGCTCCCACTTAATTTCAGATCCTTCTCAGTCTGTACGAGAAGGGAGTGGAGCTCATGAGGAGTCTTCTTCATGTCGTTCATGTAGTAGTTGGCCCTAAAGAGGGCGAACCCATCATGAAGCGAGTGAAGCATACGATCAACGATTATGTTCTCACTGATCTTGCAGTTAAGGGTCTCCAGTTTCTCAATATTCTCAATCATGTTGAGGATATGTGGGCTAACAGCTTGGCCCTTCTGGAGTTTCGCCTCAAAGAAGCGACAGGTATGCTCATAAGAAACGATTCTCGGAGCTTTGGAGAATTCGTTAGAGAGCGTGGTGAAAATCTTGTTTGCACCATGGGATATGAAGCGTCTTTGCAAATTTGATTCCATTGCATAGATGAGTACGTTCTTTATCGCACCCGCTTCCATGACGAAGTCGCTATGAGCGCGAACTTCGTTGGCTTAGCTCCAGTTCCTGGGTGTGCCGGAATGGGCTCAGTTAAATACTTAAGCTTTCCGTCAGCAATGGCAGCATTCCGTAGTGCTGCCTCCCAGTCAGAGAAGTTTGACCCATCATTCCTCAGTCTAGTTGACTGATTCATGGAGTCCATGAAGGCCTTTAGCCAGGATTCACGTGCTAGCTTGGCACTTGGCATTGGGTCTTCACCAGCCATTATAGTTATACAGCAGTTTTAATGAACGTGTTCTACACTGAAAAAGAAGATAAAACAAAACCATATAAGCAACTTATTGTTGTGATTTAAGTCTATATAAAATCGAATTTAAACTCGTAGACTCATGCATTTATATAATTGATCTCCCTCAAGAATTATATAAACGATCCCAAGACTCAATTTTCGTATATTGATAAGCCCACAGGTTGGCTAATTCCAATCGTTGGAACTCTTGGTCGATAGATTTCCGTAAATCCTATCTATTAGTCCATCTCAGTCACTAGATAGTATCGAGTGACCATGATGTTGAGATAAAATAAATCATCTGTTCCCACTTACCCGACGTAGAAGGGGTCATATTATGCCTACCGACGAAGAAGGGATTCATGGGAGGCTGATTTATAAAGACTAGTCTCAATTTTTGGTTATACGAGGAAGACCCCATCAACTTTTATTTATTCATATTAAGTGAACTAATATCTAGCAAATGCGTGAATGAATTAAATAAAGTGATGGCTTTGCAAATGACATGTGACATCTGTATTGTCACAGAAAACTAACGCGTAACCTCTACATGAGTTAGTTTTCAGGCATGATATAGGTGGTTTGGTTTAGGCGGAATATGATGCAAGCTATTATCGATGAATGCATAAAAATTAAATGCAATAAACGTAAATAAAAAGTCCTAGTGTGGCCTATCCTACCAAAATAAACATAAAACAACTTGGAATCCACCGTTGGACCCTAGAAGCTTGTCTTGATGTTCCATCTTGGTCCTTGCAGCGGGAGTGAGCATCCGGTCTCCGTCTTGTCTTTGGTCTTCACAAAATTACTAATTTAAATTACAAAAGTAGTCCTAGATACATTCTAATTTAAATACAAAAGTAGTTACATGGCAAAAACCCAAAACGGAGATTCAAGATCTCAAGATTACAAGCAAGACTATGTCCCATCATTACGGTGACACAATCTTCTAAGGCCACACTAAGTTACAACCGTTTGCAAAATTAAATACGTTATTGAAAGCATTCATTAGACATTCAACAAGACGATAAATAAAATGCATCAACTAAATTAAAATTCATACATGACATAATACTGTTATTATGATTAACAAATTTTTACCAAACCACCTTTTAGGATTAAAATTATGTGATTATACCGTTTTAACCACTTTAATTTTAATAAGATTATAATCCTATTATTTTAAACCGTTTTAAAATAATATGTACCATACGAGGGTGAACCGTTTCACAAAATTAATAATATACTATTTCCGTATATAGTATACTACTAAAGGCCATGTGAAAATAAAACATGTTATTTTCGAGAAAAATAAAAAATAAAAAACGAGTCTGTTACAGGGGGGAGGTCGACCGACCTAAACATGTGGTCGACCGACCTCCAGCCGAAAAACGGAAACTTTCTGCAACAGCAAAATCGGTCGACCGACCTATCAATTAGGTCGACCGACCAACAGGCGGTAAAACCTAATTTCAGAAAACGCAAATCGCTGCACCTTTTGAAATCAAAACAAGTTTTTACCTTTTAAACTTTGATTAAAACAAGTAAATCAAAATTAACATCAACAAGGGTTCACATATTGTCAAGAATATCGATTAATTGACAATATGTAAACAGGAATCGAAAATCAAGATCGAAACCTTACAAAGGAAACTGTTTTAAAAAAAAAAACAGAAAACTCACAGGAGGCGGTCGACCGACTGCAACAGGAGGTCGATCGACCGACTCAGCGGCAAAACACGTTTTTTTTTCTTTTCAGATTTTAAAACTTATGAAAAACACAAAAGTAAAATTTTCATGGCCTAAGGCTCTGATACCACTTGTGGGGAATAAAGCATGTATTCACCCTAAACTTGCAGGATTATAATGAAAAATACAGTTGTGTTTATAGTCATAAGATTAAAAAGGATTAGAAAAGAAGTACAACCTTTAGTCCTTGTGCGAAAGGCCTAAGAACAGGAATTAACACAAATTCCCTCCTATAACTTGCACCCAAGACTTAGAATGAGACGTGGCCGCGTGTGCTAGAAATCCTCTCCAACTGCCTTGCAATATTGGGAGAGCTATTTAGGTTTTAGATGTGAGATCTGAGGTTTTGGGAGAAGAAAACTCTCAAAACCCTAATTTTTCCTTGAGATTTGTTTAAACAGTGAAACAAGAGTCCCTGACATAAGGAGAGTCCTCCTCCTTATGTAGCTCTTTTGGTCGAAATTTCCAATAGGGTAGGAGTGGGCTTTCCACTCTTACCTTATTCTAATTTGTGATTCGACCCATTTAGCTAAACTTTATTCGCGGGTTTTGTTTATAAATCGTATGCATGTTATCAGATATTAATGCAGTCGATGTATTAATAATGGTCTGATAAAATTACGATATTGTATAATTACCCAAATTAATATAACTGTTTATATTAATACGCGAATACAATATTTAATTAAATATAACCGTTTATATTTAATTTTACGAATTAATCATGCAATCCGTATTAGCTAAAATTATTTAATCCGTATTAAATAATAATCTCAACATCTTATTGACTAATTTAATAGTCAATACCTCTGACTAACTGTTTAGTCATATCCGGCATAAATGTGATTGTATTTTCATACCTTCACATCTCTCAAACGTGTCCTATAGGTGTGACGTATAGGGACCAGTTGATCACCGCCATCCGTATGACAATAACGTCAAACTTATCTAGCAAGCCAACCGTTATTGATAAACGTGGATCAACTGGTAATAATACAAAAGTATGCCCTTGTGATCCTTAAAGAGATTTAATAAGTCATTGTACTTAATTGTCAAGGACACCAGCCCCAACACACAGCATAGGGATGGGGATAGGCAGAAAAGAAACAAACAAAGAAAGCAAAAGGAAAAAGACTAGAAACTACAAAAAGAGTCTAAGGAGGAAGGAGGGAAAAACTGGAAATCTAAAGGGAAATAAAAGAAAAAACTACTTAGAAGACGGAGGGACCTCCCCAAACAAAACCCCAAAGAGGGTAAGGTTAAGCACGTCCCTAGCCCTCTGAGTCGAACTCCTCCTCGGAGACCTCTCCTTCTGCCTCCTCCTCTTCCTCATCATCAGACCCTATGCCTGTTCCCGAGGCAGAGCCTGAAGCTTCACCGTGGTCACGACCGCCTGCGAGAGGTGTGTACCAGGTGGGGTGAGTCCAAGGGCCGGTGGGGAGCCTACCCTGAGTAACATACTCCGAGTAGCCCGGATACTGGTAGAGACTATCGTGCCACTGTTTCCGGTTGAACTGTCTGCAAAGGCTCGCCATCATGTGTGGGAGAGATCTGTCATCAACAAAAGGAGGAACATAAACATTAGAAGGGGCAGTAAAATCAGTTGGGTACCTCGTCCCAGGTGCATCATAGTGGGCACCGGGAGCAGGGACCCTATGGCCTCTAAAGGTGCCTCCTCTAAGTGGAAGGTTGTAGGATGGGAGGAGTGGTCTAGGCCCCCCCTGAAAATTATCAAGGGGCAACATGGGGGGAGCCATGGTGATGGGGATGCGATCACTGAGGTAGGTGTCTACCTTCCAATAATCCTTCCTGTCCACCCAATGCACGGACTTGACATAAGCCATGTCCATGAACCGGGAGAGAGTGTCAATCGCATCCTCATAACGAGGGAACTGAGGAACAAGAGAGCGGGCCAATCGAGTGACTAGCCCACCACAAACAATAGTAGTCAAGGAAGTTCCCTCGCCCACCGACATAAAGTGAGAGGCGACCAAATACGCAGTGTTATAAAACTGCTGACCCGTACGTCTGACATTAAGATAGCCAGACAAAATGGAGAGCTCAATGTTGTTAACATTTTGAGACTCTTTACGGCCAAAAACAGTGTTGGCCAAAAGACGCAAATAATAACGGGGGGCGGGTAGGTGAATGGTATTGTTTTTCTTCTTCCTATCGCTGGAATCAGAAAGACAGGACCACATGTCATTATATGACCCAGTGGGGTCACCCGTAAGACCCGTAGAAGATAAGCCTAGAAATTGAGCAAATTCATTCAAAGTTAAAGAAAATGTTTCATTAAACAAACGAAAAGAAATGCACTTGTTATCATAGCCGGGGTTATAGGCTTGAATATCAAAAATAAAGGAAGAAAAGAACTCAAGTGTGAGAAGGGAAAAGGTGAACTCATCCATAGTGACAAGTCCTGAGAAACCGTCCCATTGAGCAAAGCCACCACATCATCATGACACCCTAAAGCTTGCAATGTCGGAACACAAAGGAACCGGGTGGCCACCACTAAGCAGAAGGTGGAAAGATGGAGGAAACGGGCTTTTTGAGCCGGAGTGTTGAAGATGATTTGCGGATAGTTTGGTAGACTATCCCTATCTTGCACCGTCAATCCTCTTGACCTAGGAGCACGGCCTCGGGAGGTGCTTGCTCCGGAAGTGCGGGAGCGCTTTCCGCCTTGTCCACGGCTAGACATTATGAATCTGAAAAGGTCAATAAAATATAAGTCTTGTGCAAAAATTAAAACATTTTCTTAGCAAAAATAGGACAAAAGACGAATCAGAGACTTTTGTAACAAAAGTGGGTCGGCCAACTTCAAAGAGAGGTCGTGATGCGTGTCTATTTTATGATGTTTTTCATCTATTTTTACACGCATTTGGTCGCTCATTTACTATGTTTTAGCCCTTATTTCCCAACAATCGTGTACTTTCGTATTTTTATGCACTTTTGCAGATTTATGCGGAAAAAGGACGATTTAGCACCAAATTCATGTCCTCGAGTCTTTTGCATAATTAAGGAACAATGGAAAGTCAACTGGAGTCTTTATTTAAGTACCAAAAGTCAAAGCGAGAAGAAAACCGAAGAATTCCTTGCGGAAGCGGTCGACCGACCTACTATACGGGTCGGCCGACCAGGCCTGATTTTTCATGAAATCCAAATCTGAAGAAAAGCCCAGAATTTACTTAGCCCGTAAAAAGAGGTCGACCGACCCACCAAAGTGGTCGACCGACCTCAGCGAAGCCCAGGAACGTTTTTTCGGAAATAGTTTAGAATTGTGAAGCCTTTAGGAAACTCTAATTTATGCCCTATATAAACTAATCTTGTGATTAAGGTTTTGGCATCGAGAGATATTCAAGTTTTACATTAAGTTTTCCATAGAGTTTTACATCCAGTTTTAGTTCTTAATTCAAAGTTTCATCTTTAGTTGTAATCTTTCAATATTTCTCAAGTACTTTAGTTTGTTCATCAATAATTCCCAAGCATTCAATAAAGTTGTTCCTTTCTGCCTCAATCCCGATTCTGGTAATTACTCTTTTAATCTAGCCTTATTATTGTTCTTATTATTATTACATTCGTTTAAGTCAGAATCTCAAGCTTTGTTAATTCTTGCATGTTTAGATTATTTACTATGTTTACCATGTTTATTCTCGTTTTCATAATCGTCTTAATAACCATGAGTAGCTAAATTTCATATGTTAGGATGTAGGGGATGAATATGTGTAGGTAGTAGAAATTCCGAAACCGACTTCTAGCAGAGCCGCGGTCGACCGACTCAAATAGTGGGTCGGTCGACCGAGGCTGTGGTCGGCCGACTGGAATAGCTGGTCGGTCGACCACTCGTGCATGAATCTTGTTTCGTCTTTCCTTGTTGACTATAATATCCTACAATGAGACTGAAAGAAGACTTGTAGGACGTTAGTAATGACCTACCCAAGATTGAGAGATACGGGAAGGGCATTGGTTTACACCTTAAGACGGATAGGTTACTTAAGACTGAAAGGTATGTGACCTAGGATTTAGGAATCACCCTTATTGTTGACACCCAATAATTGTGAGACCTAGGAACTAATAGCATAGGCCGAAAGGAGCTATTAGGTACCATAGACCGAAAGGATATGTTACACCCCTTACGCGACTGCAAAACATGTTGACCTTAGGATTTATATTACCTTAGCTATTTATTACCCCAAACATCCTAGCATCCCTTTTATTATATTTTATTCTCATCTTTTATTTCTTGCTTTATTTTAATCTTTGCTTTAGTGTAACACCCCCACTTATTTAAGAGCCTTTAGCAAGACATTCTCAAATAAATAGGACTGTTACCATCCCGGAATATCCGAGGTAGTGAATAACAAGGTAAACAAACCAAAGGTAATTTATATAAATACTGGTTAAATTGAACTTGGTATTACAACTGATATTACGAGTTCCAAACTTGATAAAATGAAAGTACAACTGACGATATCTAAATGTGATCTAACTCTAAGTAGGTCCATGCCATGTCTCTCTCCATGCCCAAGCTCCTGGTCCGTCTGTCACTGACCTGTAAAATCTACTCCCCATTCCGGATCATCGTAGGTGTACACGAATACACAGGGTCAACCGCGAGGTTGAGTAGAAAGATAAATAAGACAACAATATAAAAATACTCCGCACCGATCCAACGCCAAATATACTCCGCACCGATCCAACACCAAATAAACTCCGCACCGATCCAACACCAATATACTCCGCACCGATCCATCACCAATAAACTCCGCACCGATCCAACACCAATATACTCCGCACCGATCCACCTCCGTATCACAAAACAATACAATATATATGCACATCGTAATAATGTCTCAGAATGATAAAAATAGCACAAAATAACGAACTCACGATATTATATCGTAAACATGCTTAACACCAAAGATAAACAGATCACACATTAATATAACCAATATCTTCCCCTACCTCAAATCGCAGAAGCAAAGTCAATCACAAGCTTGCTAGAAGCATTCCACGCGAAACCCGTCACCTAAACATGTATATGTAACGAATTAATAGACTTCCCAAACCCCCTTGAGTCAACTTTCACGTACTCAAATTAGTAACTTTCTATAAATGGAAGGTTTCCTAAATTAGTAACTTTCCAAAAATAACAACTTTCTTTAAAGGAAGACTTTCCCGACTCATACCGCCTTGAATTAAAACAACCAATAACTTAAAAACTATTAACAACAACATACTGACAAAACAATATAACAAATATAAACAAAAATAAGAAACAATAATAATAATAATAATAATAATAATATAATGATAATAATAATAATAATTATAATAATAATAGTAAAACAACCGACATCCCCCTATACGCCATAACCCGCGACACTAAGGAACAACCCAACCACTCACTACCACACATCACCGCCGACAACCCCGCCCACAACTCTCTCACTCTCCTCATCACGCCCCACCACCAATACCCAGCAGCCGCCCAACACCACCGGCGCGTCAAACCGAGGCCACCACCACACCCCTGTTCCACACAAACACCACATACGAAACAACTACCTAACCCCTCGCAGCCACCACAGACGCCCCTGCCACCCCCATGAGCACCACCGTAACACAACCCTAACCAAAGACGGTCTACACGTATAAACCCGACGCACAAACCGACAGTTTACACGCGTGAACCCGACGCCAACCGCCGACAACCCTAGCATCACCACCACCTCAACCCGACAACCGACATGGTGTCACCGTGTTGACCTCACTCCTACCCACGCCCGAGAACAGACCCATATACGTCCTACTCTACTGCCGACAACCGCAACCCTACGACACAACAGATAACACAACGGCGAGTAAACGAGCACAAAGGACGACCGTCTTACCTCGCCTTAGGACGTCCTTGAAACGCCTTGGACAGATGAACCACCGCTGCTTCACCCTTACCCGCTCTCACGCAGCCACCCAAAGAAGTAGGGTTTGAAAAAAAATAAAAGAAGAATTAAGGGTGGCGTGTGAGACGTGGGTTCTAAAGGCAAAGTAGGGTTTGATGTAAGTAAATGGGTCGGTTACGTAATTGATAACAAGGTGTTTGGCCCACATTACAACCGCCTTGTGATGCGGCGTCCATCAACACGTAATTTATAATAAGCTTATACGATATATATACACGATAACGATTAAAACATTATAATTAGAATATTAAACTCCGAGTTAACTTATTATTAAATAGTCTCAAGTCGAAAACCCGAGTCTTAGAAAAAAAAACTACGTAATACAATATAATATAACACGTAAGACTTATCTATAGCTTAGTCAATACGCGATAAAAAAAAATATAGAACTTATAATATTATCTCGAGTCAACTCATAATATAACAACACGTATTCGATAAATTAATTATCGAATATAAGCGTTCAAATATTATCGCCCATCAAAACAATTATTAATTATAATAAAAGAAATACGAGGTATTACAGTCTTCCCTCCTTAAAATGAACTTCGTCCCGAAGTTCAACCCCGCACACACATCACCGTTCACATACCACATACTCAATATAAACTTGAAACATAAACACGCTAATTCCCGTTCACAAGTCGCAACTTATAATCTAACAAGTACTTATAGCAAATAATAATAACTTGCAATTGCTTAACAATAATATATAATTGTATTTCATTTTGATAAAAACATAAATAAACAACCCACTATTATGGGCTATGAAAATACAAGGTATTATAGTCTTTCCTCCTTAAAAATGAACTTCGTCCCGAAGTTCATCCTCCCCTGGTCAACAAACTGGTTACTAGGCATGTAACAAATACAAAACGTAATACCACTTAGCCATGTGGAACAACTAGACATGTCATAAATCAAAAGATTTTACAATCCTATCCTCCTTAAAACACGGTTACGTCCACGTAACCTCATTATACAATTCCAGCCCTTACTCCGTCTTACCATTACTCTATCTCATAAAATCTTACCCTAAGAAACCAAGTATTGTATCATCATTGTCGAACTTAAGACCAAAGACAAGGGTGAGTGAACTGGCGGAATAAAACTGCGAATCAATACCTCGTCTCAATATTGATTTCAAACTCATAACTCAGTACCAAAGACCAAATCTCATCTCGATTTCAATATTGATATTATCAAATATTCCACCAGAATGCGACAACATGCTTAAACACTGCACTGCAATCTCAAACTCAAAACAAAACCAACCATGGTCCTTGTTCTAAACTCACAAGTAATTCAATCTCCTCAGTACTTACCTCCCAAGTTCGTGTCATACTTTTATATATACTCATCATCCCACTATTCAATTATCATAAAACAAGAACTTGTACATAACTCAGTCTAATCAATTACTAAAAGTTTTCCCATCTCACAAACAAAATAATTATCACATCAATAGAAAAGTTCGGCTATCAAAATAAAAGGACAACTACTAATATTCAACTCAAATCAGTACTCAAAGAGACTCATATCAATTATCATATAACATATAACCCCGAACAACAATAAAGTATTAGGGTCGGTAGGATCGTGTTACGCAGTAAAACAGATTCGGAACAGATAACACTTACACGCCCATGAAATTTCAACGCAAGCTAGTATTTTCAACTACATAAATAATCAGGAAAACTCACAGTTCATAATTGACAATTTAAAACGTTTCATGTTCATAAACATATTTTTGAAGCAAAACCATATTTAGGAAAAGACATAGTGTAAAATTATTTAACGTAATTAAACATGGAACATGGACATGCCACACAAGGCATACATAACTCATAGACTTCGCAAGATCGTTTAACATTCCCAGATATCAATTAGTTAGTATATGTCACTTAGGTACATTCCCCATCCACTCATATTACATCACTTATCATGGAGCTATTATTATATACGACTTGTAATATAAGGGTTTTATACAATGCGCAGCAATTAACATTCAAGCGGGATTTCATCGACACCTAGCTAAGGAATAGTCATATTGCAAACAATCACCATCATTATCAAATATCAAGCTTTATCACGGTTTACCACCTTTGAAAGTATTTTGAAACGTTTGAAACATTCTGACAGTTTGTAAACACGTATCCAAGGCAATTTACAAGTTATAAATCGAAACAATACTACACGGGGACATTCTGACTCTCCCTTACAAAACATTGTTCAAATAAACACGATTACGTATAACCATTAGGTTGTTATATTATGCTAATAATTTACCAGTTAGATTTCATTCTGCCACTTGGCACAGATAAACTTGCTTTTAACATCACATACAAGCAGCACATATTCATTTTGAGATCATAATATAGGACATATAATTGGAACGATTTTATATTAAACTTGACGAACTAAACAAGGTTATGCTATCACGTAATGAGGGTCATACACATACCACATGCCTACTTTTCATGTTACTAATGCCATATCAGGATATCACGTGGTCGCATCACATAAATCACATTCGATTAAACTTTTATATGTACTTACATATCTCATAAGTTCACCAATTAAATATTATGCAGCAACTTACCAACCATAATTAAATAACAACTTAGCTAACGTGTGAGCAAACATAATCTTTTAGTAACTATAAGGAATTAGTTAAGCAGAGGAAAAGTATCGAATGCATACCTCAAGGAAATTATTTAATACAATATTTACAACTCGAACAATTTGATCAATAACTTTTCAGCATTTCAACAAAATTTTAGGCATCTTGCAAAAATCACAATTGAATAACAGCTCTTTAAAATTCTACATGGCGTAACATTTTGAAAACGTGAACGAACATTCAGAACAGTAGAGTTGAAACTATGCACAAGCAATAACCAAGTTTTAAATGAATCCTGTTACAAAAGATAGGTCAAAACGGGACTATGCAGTAACAGTCTGACTACTGTCGAATAAAAGAATTATTTCTCCCAAAGACATAACTCATATCAGGATAAATCACTAGCATTGTAAACCCAACTAAAAAGGTTATCATACATAAAATTTTCATCCTCAATTATGAAACACGTAGAAAGTGACAGCCCGGACAAACCAGGTAACATTCTGAAAATTTATTAAAATTTTGGTCCATTTGCAACTACACATTACTACATCCACACTCAACCTTTCTCATCCAAACACATTGACAATCATTTGAAGCATAGACATCACTCTGTACCATATTAATATTCATTCTTCATATCAATTGTATTTGGCATCAAAATACGGTAAAGGTTTCGAAACCGAAAATAAAATCAATTAAATAACTTGACAGTTATACAGGTGTATCCAAGTACGGAAATATAACCCAGGGACTACTACGTATCCCTTATTGATGATAATCTTCATAACGAATTTAAATGTATATAACATGCATAAAATTTTAAATACGATATACGCAACACATGACTATATACATTCATAGCTTATAACACACATTCTACGTATTACTAAACATGGATTGCTAAAGCAATTAGTAAAAGAATAAAATCATAAATTTCAAATTTCGATCACATTTGCCTGGTATGCCAATCCGCAGACTCTTGCAAGGTATAAGGCATGCATATAAGAAGTGTATACACATAGAATAGTACAGGCAATAATCAACGCGCACGGCCTCCGGTTCGGTCTACTAGCTTTACCCATAAGACTTAACTTGGTTCCACCTCCTATAACGACATAGCATAGTTGGCTGTACTAACCATTTCAGTCAATCATGATCATATCTCTCCTACATCTGTCCTTTTAGGTGACTATAGCTCATCAACTTATTACACATATCATTACATTATATCTCCATCTAACGGTTCAGGGACCATACAGCCGCATGCATAGCACCATATATATACAAGTAATGCTCATATTCAAAATCTCTTGTTCTCAATACCAGAAATAGTATATCTCAGTCAATATTCAACCTCAATCTCATGATTCACAGTATATATTACCAACCATATTTCACATCATAACTTACCTCATTCCTTCTCCTGCAAGAACGTTAGTACCAGATAACTAGGTCCCTATATAATCTACCCCACTTTTCAATTCTCTCCTTGGGTTCCCGAGACAGAAATGAAAGGGCCCAGGTTTGGTGTGAGGGGGCCCCTAACTCATCCCGTTCCTTTTTGGGGCTCCTATCAGTCCCATCTCGGGGTTCATTTTATTTGACTCTTCCTATGTTCATTATTACTCATTTGGTTTAGGCCTGAGGATCGTCCGCTCTGATACCACTTTGTAACACCCCCACTTATTTAAGAGCCTTTAGCAAGACATTCTCAAATAAATAGGACTGTTACCATCCCGGAATATCCGAGGTAGTGAATAACAAGGTAAACAAACCAAAGGTAATTTATATAAATACTGGTTAAATTGAACTTGGTATTACAACTGATATTACGAGTTCCAAACTTGATAAAATGAAAGTACAACTGACGATATCTAAATGTGATCTAACTCTAAGTAGGTCCATGCCATGTCTCTCTCCATGCCCAAGCTCCTGGTCCGTCTGTCACTGACCTGTAAAATCTACTCCCCATTCCGGATCATCGTAGGTGTACACGAATACACAGGGTCAACCGCGAGGTTGAGTAGAAAGATAAATAAGACAACAATATAAAAATACTCCGCACCGATCCAACGCCAAATATACTCCGCACCGATCCAACACCAAATAAACTCCGCACCGATCCAACACCAATATACTCCGCACCGATCCATCACCAATAAACTCCGCACCGATCCAACACCAATATACTCCGCACCGATCCACCTCCGTATCACAAAACAATACAATATATATGCACATCGTAATAATGTCTCAGAATGATAAAAATAGCACAAAATAACGAACTCACGATATTATATCGTAAACATGCTTAACACCAAAGATAAACAGATCACACATTAATATAACCAATATCTTCCCCTACCTCAAATCGCAGAAGCAAAGTCAATCACAAGCTTGCTAGAAGCATTCCACGCGAAACCCGTCACCTAAACATGTATATGTAACGAATTAATAGACTTCCCAAACCCCCTTGAGTCAACTTTCACTTACTCAAATTAGTAACTTTCTATAAATGGAAGGTTTCCTAAATTAGTAACTTTCCAAAAATAACAACTTTCTTTAAAGGAAGACTTTCCCGACTCATACCACCTTGAATTAAAACAACCAATAACTTAAAAACTATTAACAACAACATACTGACAAAACAATATAACAAATATAAACAAAAATAAGAAACAATAATAATAATAATAATAATAATACTAATATAATGATAATAATAATAATAATTATAATAATAATAGTAAAACAACCGACATCCCCCTATACCCCATAACCCGCGACACTAAGGAACAACCCAACCACTCACTACCACACATCACCGCCGACAACCCCGCCCACAACTCTCTCACTCTCCTCATCACGCCCCACCACCAATACCCAGCAGCCGCCCAACACCACCGGCGCGTCAAACCGAGGCCACCACCACACCCCTGTTCCACACAAACACCACATACGAAACAACTACCTAACCCCTCGCAGCCACCACAGACGCCCCTGCCACCCCCATGAGCACCACCGTAACACAACCCTAACCAAAGACGGTCTACACGTATAAACCCGACGCACAAACCGACAGTTTACACGCGTGAACCCGACGCCAACCGCCGACAACCCTAGCATCACCACCACCTCAACCCGACAACCGACATGGTGTCACCGTGTTGACCTCACTCCTACCCACGCCCGAGAACAGACCCATATACGTCCTACTCTACTGCCGACAACCGCAACCCTACGACACAACAGATAACACAACGGCGAGTAAACGAGCACAAAGGACGACCGTCTTACCTTGCCTTAGGACGTCCTTGAAACGCCTTGGACAGATGAACCACCGCTGCTTCACCTTTACCCGCTCTCACGCAGCCACCCAAAGAAGTAGGGTTTGAAAAAAAATAAAAGAAGAATTAAGGGTGGCGTGTGAGACGTGGGTTCTAAAGGCAAAGTAGGGTTTGATGTAAGTAAATGGGTCGGTTACGTAATTGATAACAAGGTGTTTGGCCCACATTACAACCGCCTTGTGATGCGGCGTCCATCAACACGTAATTTATAATAAGCTTATACGATATATATACACGATAACGATTAAAACATTATAATTAGAATATTAAACTCCGAGTTAACTTATTATTAAATAGTCTCAAGTCGAAAACCCGAGTCTTAGAAAAAAAAACTACGTAATACAATATAATATAACACGTAAGACTTATCTATAGCTTAGTCAATACGCGATAAAAAAAAATATAGAACTTATAATATTATCTCGAGTCAACTCATAATATAACAACACGTATTCGATAAATTAATTATCGAATATAAGCGTTCAAATATTATCGCCCATCAAAACAATTATTAATTATAATAAAAGAAATACGAGGTATTACATTCAGACTTAGTGAACAACAAATCAAACCCCCAAATTGTTTACCTTTAAACATTAACACCAAACAATAAACATTCCCCACCTCTCTGTGGTTCGACCCTGACTTTCACTATCTATTGTTAAAGTTAGGAATTATAAATTTTATCTTTGATACCCTCAACGACGGGCATCAAATTTTGGCGCCGTTGCCGGGGTGGTGACGCCAGTGTTTATTGTTTTTGTTTTTGTTTCTCTTTGTTTAAGGAACTTTTTGTTCCTTAAACCTTCTCACCATTTTCTTGTAGTTTCCATCTTATGCGCAGGTCAGTTCAAGGAGAACTCCTACCACTTGACCACGAGCTTGAGAGGACTCTTAGGGAAAGGAGAAAGCAACTTCTAGCAAATCAGGAAGGAGGTTCACCATCTTCCTTATTTCAAGAAGACTTATTCGAACATCCATCATTACCATCTTCACCAAAAACACCAACTTCACAACCAAATTCACCCAACAATCCACTTTCACCAAGAACACCACCTTTTACCTACTTTCCAGTTTTTCCTAAAGAAGAAGAAAACATGACAGAGGAAGCTACTATTGCCAGTCACTCCATGCCTCAGGCAAAGGACCTATACAAAGGGTTCACTTTACCTGCAGGTACTGGGAAGCCATTCGAGGCCAAGCCTGCCTACATTACTATGGTTGAAAGAAACCAATTTGGAGGCTCGGCCAATGAGGATGCTGCAAAGCATATTGAAATCTTCACAGATTACATATGCTCTATTGCACCCCCAGAAGGAGTGACGCAGGACCAGATTAAGCAGACCATGTTTATCTTCTCTCTTAGGGACGTTGCGAGGGAATGGTACAGAGATTTAGACCGCACTGCTACGGGAGTCACAGACTGGAATACCCTAGCCTTAGCATTCTACAGGAAAGACTATTCTGCATCCAAGACTAATGCTTTAAGGGCGCAGATTACTAATTTCAAACAGGGCCCCAATGAGGATTTTAGTGAGGCGTGGGACAGGTTCAAGAGACTTGTTCGATCCATACCACATCACGGATTCGAACAATGGTTTCTTTGTAACCAGTTCTATAATGGCCTCTACGATGATAACGGGGCCTATCTAGATGCTGCAGCTAATGGGAGATTCCAAGATAATTCAGGAGAGACTAAGGGTCTCAAATTGATAGAAGATGTTGCTGTACACCGTGCTGAACATTGAACTTCCAGAGGTAATCAAAGGAAGTCTGAGTATAACCTAGCAGCTATTGAGGCCTTAACGGCCAAGTTGGAAAAACTAGAGGCTGGAGGCAAGTTCGATCTAGGAAGTGGAAGCAAGGGAGGAATTTATCAGGTGAACGCCGTTCAAGACAGACCCTTTGCTTGTGAGAGGTGCGGTGGAGAAAGGCACGTGTCAAAATTCTGTACTTCATCCAATGAGACATGTGCCGCTTTTCAACACTATCGTGGGAACAATTTCTATGACCCAAATAATAATAATGTCCATCCCAACATGAGGTGGACAAGCCAGAATGTTCTCAACCCACAACATATGCAACCTCAGCAAAATTCCACATATATCCCCCCACATAAGCAAGGTTTCCAAAAACCACCCTTCTACCCTCAACCACCTTCAAATCCACCACCCAACACAGACACTCTTATCCAAAATCTTATTGGGTTGGTTCAGAAGGAGTCACAGGCTAGAGAGGCAGGGATGAAGATGTTAGAATCTCAGATTGCTCAAATTGCGGGCAAGAATGATACAAGGGCTCCGGGTCAACTTCCGACCAAAACGGACCAGAAAAAAGAGACTCTAAACATCATATCCCTACGAAGCGGAGCTAAAAGTGCGAGTCGAGAAAGAAAAACAGGAGAGCAGCAGCGAAGACGGTCGACCGACCGAAGATCCAGGTCGACCGACCTCAGAGTAGAAACCGAAAAATTCCGCTGATCAGGAGAGTGGTCGACCGACCGAGGAAGATGGTCGACCGACCACCGAGGCAGAACCAGAGGTTCCTTTTCGTCCCGAATTACCAAATAACTTAAGAGATTTTCTTTTCCGGGGTGACAAGACCCCTAGGTTTCTGAAGAGGGCTGCAAATACTGAGTCCTCAGCCCCTCCTTTCCCAGAAAGACTCGTACCTTCGAAGGATCAGGTATCTTTTGACAAATTTAAGGATGTGATTCGTTCATTAAATGTTCAAGTCCCGTTTCTAGAATTAGTCCAACAGGTTCCTTCATATCTTAAATTTATGAGACAATTTTTATCGAGAAAGAGGTCTCTAGAATAGGTTGAGTCGGTGGCCCTCACTGAATAGTCATCTAGCTTTTTATCACATGTCATTGCTCCTCACAAATTAGAGGACCCTGGTAGTTTTTCTGTTCCCTACAATATAGGAACCTTCCCAGTAAAGAAGGCTCTATGCGACTTAGGTGCTAGTATAAGTGTCATGCCCCTAAGTGTTGCCTTAAAATTAGGAATGAACGAATTTGCAGTAACCAGTATGACAGTCCAGATGGCAGATCGTACATCTATAGAACCTGTAGGGGTGTTGGAAAACATCCCTGTGCGTATTGACAGGTTTTTCTTCCCAGTTGACTTCGTAGTTTTGGACATCCCAGAGGATGCCCATATACCTATTATACTAGGAAGACCTTTCCTCCACACCGCAGGTGCCATTATAGATGTAGGCACTGGGACTTTGACCTTCAAAGTAGGAAATCATTCTATTATATATGGCCTATCTTATAGGAAGAAGGATGCTATGACCCCCATCACTTGTAATGCTATCACTTCTGAAAAGAAGTATGAGGTCATCACTACTTCTCCTACTTTATTACCTACTCCAGTGCCTGTTTTTACACCTCCGCCCCAGATTGGGAGCAATATGGAGGACACTTCTATTGTGGCTAGTGCAGGAATTGGTTTGGGGAAACCCAAAGTGAAGGAAGTCATGGTCCAGAGAGGAGGAATGGGATGCTTAAGCTATAAAGAAGATGAAGACCCAGATGTCGTGGATCGGGAAGAGAAGAAAAAGAGGAGGCAAGCTCAAGAGGAGAGACCGTCACATTTGCTTTGCGACGGCGGAAAGAAGTTGTGTTTTGCTACTCAAGCAAACACCGTGGAGACTACGGCATGTCGCCAAAAGCCGTGGTCGGATATTTTCCGCATCTTTAGCGGATAATTTTTTTTTAAATTTCAGTTTTTAAGACAATTTATTTTTGTTGTGCGAGACTTTTTAAATTTGGTTTACTCGTAGTTTTAGAACTTTATGCTTGCGTAGTTAAGACTTTAGACTTGTTTCTAGAATCTCGCGCATTTGCGGGCGCATATTTAATGCTTTTTCAGGTTTTTACGAAGAAACGAAGACCCATGGGACGCGGAGGGGTCGACCGACCAGATACACCAGTCAGTCGACCTAGTCTCAGTTTCGCTGAAATTCCTCTAATCTGCAGGAAGGTCGGTCGACCTGTTCTCTAGGTCGGTCGACCTACCTGTCCGTCGCAGTCAGTTCGTTTCTTCCTCGGGAATCGTGCAACCGTTCTTTGGTACTTGAGTGGCATTGCTAGCCACCAAAACCTCCCAGCTTACGCTGGTTTGGGGAGGTTTTTCTCATACATCTTTTAAATCCAGTGAGTTCTTTCCAGTTTTTCCTTAGTTTTTATTCTCTTTGCATCTTTCTTTTAATTTTCTGAAACCTTTACTTAGGCTAATGCACAATGGGGACATTGTGCGGGTTGGTTTGTGGAATGGTTTCGTGTCACATGCATTGCATTTTGTCACACGTTTATTGCATTTCTGTCTTGCATTGTTCTTTTCTTTATTTTCCTTATATATACAAAAAATACAAAAAAAAAAATGAAAAAATTCAAAAATTTCAAAAAAATGCACGTTTATTTTAGCATATAGGTCGAGTCGGAACGAAAGTATTTCAAGGATGATTTAGCTATCTTACATGTCTATGCCTTTACATTGCCTTGTCAACTTGTTTTAGTATAAAAGTCTTTTGCATATCTACGAGTTTTTGTCAATTTGTATATCTTGAGACTTGACTTATACCTTGGCAACCTACTATACATTCTAAGTTTTTAGAGCTTATTTCCTGGTTTCTTTCTTAAACCAGTTGTCTAGGATGTGAGTAGTACTCCCCTTGGAACATGTTACATCAATATGCATAAACATGAACTTGAATTGCTATATACTTGTTTTACTATCTCGTTTTGTGAATCTTGATACGTGCATTTGGGATCCCCTTTCTCTTATTTACCCATAAGCCCTACATAGCCAAAATTGCCTTTTTATTCCCCCAAAACTACATCCCATACTCAGCCTACCCTTCCAAGCTAGTATTTGTGGTCATTGGATTATTTTTTGAGTCATCTTGGTTTGTATGCTATCTTGAGCAAAAAGAGAAAAGAAAGAAAGAAAGCAAGAAAGAAAAATAAAGAAAAAGAACAGAGAAATCCAGAGAAAAGGAAAAGAAAGAAAGAAAAACGAAAGAAAAAATCAAAATTTCCAGGAACGAAGTCGACCGACCTCCTTCATGGGTCAGCCGACCAACAGGCATCATCAGATTCAAAATTTCGTTCCAAAAATCCCTTTCTTTTATGTGTTATCACTCCCGCACCTCATTCAAAATATTGGGGAGTACTTTCTTATATAATGTGAGAGTTGTGCTACAAAAGAGCACTTTCTTAGTATCAAAAGTTGTGAAATATGTTGTTGGGAACCGGTTTTACTAGCTTGGCTACTAACCCCACATATCCAAAAACATCTTAACCACTCTTACCTTTTACCTCACATATCTTTCATTACCTCAATTGCATGTATCTAGGCCACTTAAATGAGTTTGTTATTCGAAGTTGTAGAATTCTTGTTCATGTTAGATTGCAGGCTTTTTTCCATGGGTCGCAGTTAGGTTAGTGTCATGACAAAATTACTTCTTTCTATCTTTTACATATACTCACCCTTTGCTTCATGAGTGTCTCGAGCGTACTGCGAGAGTCCATGGTATAAAGTCTCTATAGTCTCTAGTGTTGCAAGTTTGACGACACCATAACTCGTTTGCATGATTTGAATACTTTCTCATTTTGTACTTGGTATTGGTTTAGGCTTACATGTAAATTTCGCTCTGAGTTTGAAATCGTTCCATTAGTTAAGATCGAGTCTATTTCTTGCTTGAGGGCAAGCAAGGGTTTGGTTTGGGGAATTTGATGTGTGTCTATTTTATGATGTTTTTCATCTATTTTTACACGCATTTGGTCGCTCATTTACTATGTTTTAGCCCTTATTTCCCAACAATCGTGTACTTTCGTATTTTTATGCACTTTTGCAGATTTATGCGGAAAAAGGATGATTTAGCACCAAATTCATGTCCTCGAGTCTTTTGCATAATTAAGGAACAATGGAAAGTCAACTGGAGTCTTTATTTAAGTACCAAAAGTCAAAGCGAGAAGAAAACCGAAGAATTCCTTGCGGAAGCGGTCGACCGACCTACTATACGGGTCGGCCGACCAGGCCTGATTTTTCATGAAATCCAAATCTGAAGAAAAGCCCAGAATTTACTAAGCCCGTAAAAAGAGGTCGACCGACCTCCGCGAAGCCCAGGAACGTTTTTTCGGAAATAGTTTAGAATTGTGAAGCCTTTAGGAAACTCTAATTTATGCCCTATATAAACTAATCTTGTGATTAGGATTTTGGCATCGAGAGATATTCAAGTTTTACATTAAGTTTTCCATAGAGTTTTACATCCAGTTTTAGTTCTTAATTCAAAGTTTCATCTTTAGTTGTAATCTTTCAATATTTCTCAAGTACTTTAGTTTGTTCATCAATAATTCCCAAGCATTCAATAAAGTTGTTCCTTTCTGCCTCAATCCCGATTCTGGTAATTACTCTTTTAATCTAGCCTTATTATTGTTCTTATTATTATTACATTCGTTTAAGTCAGAATCTCAAGCTTTGTTAATTCTTGCATGTTTAGATTATTTACTATGTTTACCATGTTTATTCTCGTTTTCATAATCGTCTTAATAACCATGAGTAGCTAAATTTCATATGTTAGGATGTAGGGGATGAATATGCGTAGGTAGTAGAAATTTCGAGACCGACTTGTAGCAGAGCCGCGGTCGGCCGACTCAAATAGTGGGTCGGTCGACCGAGGCTGTGGTCGGCCGACTGGAATAGCTGGTCGGTCGACCACTCGTGCATGAATCTTGTTTCGTCTTTCCTTGTTGACTATAATATCCTACAATGAGACTGAAAGAAGACTTGTAGGACGTTAGTAATGACCTACCCAAGATTGAGAGATACGGGAAGGGCATTGGTTTACACCTTAAGACAGATAGGTTACTTAAGACTGAAAGGTATGTGACCTAGGATTTAGGAATCACCCTTATTGTTGACACCCAATAATTGTGAGACCTAGGAACTAATAGCATAGGCCGAAAGGAGCTATTAGGTACCATAGACCGAAAGGATATGTTACACCCCTTACGCGACTGCAAAACATGTTGACCTTAGGATTTATATTACCTTAGCTATTTATTACCCCAAACATCCTAGCATCCCTTTTATTATATTTTATTCTCATCTTTTATTTCTTGCTTTATTTTAATCTTTGCTTTAGACTTAGTGAACAACAAATCGAACCCCCAAATTGGTTACCTTTAAACATTAACACCAAACAATAAACATTCCCCACCTCTCTGTGGTTCGACCCTGACTTTCACTATCTATTGTTAAAGTTAGGAATTATAAATTTTATCTTTGATACCCTCAACGACGGGCATCAGGTCGGTCGACCACTGTCGCTTAAAATTTTGGAGTTCCTGTAACAAAACAGGTCGGCCGACCGCAATCCGAGGTCGGTCGACCAACTACCAGCAAAAATCAGACACCTGTAAAATCACTGCGGTCGATCGACCTCAAACCTAAGTCGACCGAGTGACCAAACGAAAGGACGAAATTCTGGAAAATTGCAGTTTGGTCGGCCGACCTCCGTTTTGAGTCGGTCGACCGTGAACAGTGTCAGAAAAATGTCGCGGTTTTGAAATTGGGCAGAATTTAGGCATAGAAATTGCAAGAAAGAATCATACTAACCCTAACAACACAAAACCACACATATTTTACAGATCTGAGACTATAAAACCTAAAGGAAGAAGAAAACTTAAAAAGAAACACACAAACAAGCATGAAAACGAAATTAAGAGCCAAAATAAGCTGAAAAATACAAACTAAAACTACCTAGAACAGAATTAAGATGCTAGGAAACGAAAAAGAGAGAGAAAAAACTAAGAAACACATACCTTGGATGGAGGAAATTGAAAGAAAGCAAGGAAAATGAGTAAAGGATGAAGAAGGTGGGTGGTTAGGGTTTTTTAAGAGAGATAGAGGGGTTCAGAAAGTGTGAGCAATTGTGAGCAATAATTGTGTTTTCAAAACACATAAAGACCAAAGACCCCTAACTCAAAGAAAAACCGGAAAAAATAATACCCGAGGTCGGTCGACCTAATATTTGGGTCGGTCGACCTCCGTCCTGCATACCTGCTCTGTCAGATTTTATTTAATGTGTCAGAATGAATTTAAAGCTGTCAGAAGGTCGGTCGACCTAGCAATTGGGTCGGTCGACCTCTGTCCTGACGATTTCTCTTATTTTCCTGTAGAAACTCAAAATCTCATCAAGGATTAAAACGGTAATAAAAAAAACGTAAAATTAAGCTAGAACACGGGTTGCCTCCCGTTTAGTGCTGGTTTAAGAGGTCCCGCACGACCTTTTTACCTATCAAGAAGCATCCGAAAAAGGGTCGAAGTAAGAAACTTCAACCTTACCGATAAATTCGTTCTCTCCGCGGAAGTGCTTCACATATTGGCCATTGACTTTGAACCTCTCACCGGATTAGGTTTCTAACTCTATTGACCCGAATTTTGAGACAGTTGTGATGGTGTAAGGTCCGCTCCACCTGGATTTCAGCTTACCAGGAAAAAGATGAATACGAGCATTAAAAAGCAACACCCTATCACCTACCTGAAAATCACGCCTAATGATTCTCTTGTCATGTCAGCGCTTTGTTTTCTCTTTATAAATCCTGGCATTGTCATAGGCTAACAACCTGAATTCTTCTAACTTATTGAGCTGCAACAAACGTTTCTCACGGGAAAGATTAGGGTCTAAATTAAGATCACATATAGCCCACCAAGACTTACGTTCTAACTCTACTGGTAAATGACAAGTCTTACCATAAATCAACCGGAATGGTGACATTCCTATTGGGGTTTTGAACGCGGTTCTATAGGCCCATAAAACATCATCAAGTTTTAGACTCCAATCTTTCCTAGACTTAGAAACTACTTTGGCTAGTGTCTCCTTGAGTTCCCTATTAGAGATCTCAACTTGACCACTAGTTTGACGGTGATAAGCTAAACCCCTACGATGTTGGACACCGAATTTACTTAACAAGTCACCTAAGCGTTTCTCCTTAAAATGCATACCGCCATCACTTATGACAACCCTAGGGACACCAAAACGAGGAAATATGATTTTTTTAAACATCTTAATAACAGCATTTGCATCACAATGGGGAGTAGCAATAGCTTCTACCCACTTAGACACATAATCAACAGCTACAAGAATATACCTGTTACCTTGACTACTAGGGAAAGGTCCTTGATAATCAATGCCCCAGACATCAAAAATCTCTACCTCTAAAATACCAACCTGCGGTATCTCATGTCTTCTTGAGACATTCCCAGTTCTTTGACAGGCATCACAGCTACCTACAAAATTTCTACAGTCAGCATGCAAAGTAGGCCAATAAAAACCAGACTGTAATACCTTGGCCACGGTCCTAGATGGACCGTGGTGACCACCATATGCAGAAGAGTGACATGCTTCTAGAATGTCCTTCACCTCCCATTGGGGGACGCATCTCCGGATAAGTCCATCTCCGCATTCTTTGAAAACATAAGGGTCATCCCAAAAATACTGTTTTGCATCAAACATAAATCTCTTCTTTTGTTGCCATGACAACTCGGGAGGGATTTTACCTGTGACAGCAAAGTTAGCAAAAACAACATACCAAGGAGGGGGATAAGAACCTGAACTATTAATGATAAATAAACTCTCATCAGGAAATGAATCATCAATAGGTAAAGAATCTTCCCCATCAGTCAGCTGCAGGCGAGATAGGTGGTCAGCTACCACGTTTTCCGCGCCTTTCTTGTCCCTAATCTCAATGTCAAACTCTTGGAGAAGGTGTATCCACCTTAAAAGCCTTGGCTTTGAATCTTTCTTTTGGAAAAGACCCTTTAAAGCTGCATGGTCAGTGTAAACAATTACCTTATTACCTACTAAATATGACCTGAATTATTCTAAGGCAAAGATCACAGCTAGCATCTCCTTCTCAGTAGTGAAATAGTTACCTTGAGTCTCATCTAGGGTGGGCCTCGCATAGTATATAGCATTAAGAGCCCTGTTCTTCCTTTGACCTAGCACAGCACCTACAGCGTAGTCACTAGCATCGCACATGATCTCAAATGGGAGATCCCAATCTGGTGGCTGAATGATTGGTGCTGAGATCAAAGCTTCCTTCAACCTGTTAAAAGCTGAAAGGCACTCATCAGTAAAATCAAAGACAGCATCTTTAAGGAGCAATTGTGTAAGTGGTTTAGCAATTTTAGAAAAGTCCTTAATAAAACGCCTGTAGAAACCTGCGTGTCCTAAGAAACTTCTCACCCCCTTAACATTAACTGGAGGGGGTAATTGCTCAATCACCTGCACTTTTGCTTTATCTACATGTATACCTTTATCAGAAATTAGATGCACTAACACTACCCCTTCAATAACCATAAACTGACACTTTTCCCAGTTTAAGACAAGGTTTACATCAATACATCGCTGCAAAACTTTATCAAGATTAGCTAAGCATTGATCAAAAGCATTACCATAAACAGAGAAATCATCCATAAATACCTCCATAATGTTTTCTATAAAGTCAGAAAAGATACCCATCATACACCTTTGAAAGGTAGCAGGAGCATTGCATAACCCAAAAGGCATCCTGCGATAAGCAAAAACACCCTGTGGACAAGTAAAAGTAGTCTTACTCTGATTATCAGGATGGATGGGAATCTGGAAAAAACCTGAATAACCATCTAGAAAACAGAAGAATTTATTAGAAGCCAATCTTTCAGTCATTTGGTCAACAAAAGGAAGGGGGAAATGGTCTTTCTTGGTGGCGGCATTTAATTGTCTATAATCAATGCACATCCGCCACCCAGTTACAACTCTAGTGGGTATTAACTCATTTTTATCATTTTTAACCACTGTGGTTCCTCCTTTCTTAGGAACCACCTGAACTGGGCTAACCCACTTGGAGTTGTCAACTGAATAGATAATACCTGCATCAAGAAGTTTCATTACCTTAGCCATAACCACATCCTGCATCTTAGGATTCAACTTACGCTGTCCTTGTCTATAGGGCTTATGCCCTTCCTCTAACTCTATTCTGTGCATGCAAACATCAGGGCTTATGCCCTTAATATCATCCAAAGAATAACCTAAAGCTTTCCTATTCTTTTTTAGAACAGTCATTAAGGCAGAAAGTTGGTCAGGATCAAGTTTAGAACTAACAATTGCAGGGTACTGTTCAGTATCATCTAAGAAAACATACTTAAGATTAGGAGGAAGTGGCTTACGCTCTGGTACCTTTACCTCAACGGCCTGAACAGAATCGGTACTAATGGAATAGCACATGTTTACCAGATTTGCATTAGCCAGGCTTATGAGCTTCTCATTCTCTTCCTCAGTAAGCTCAAACTCCTCTTCCTCTGCTTCTATCCCATCCAGCTCTTCAGCATCCTTAGCTGGATTACCTGTACACTTATCCAAAACTGTCAGATCATCTAAGGGATCTTTGGTCAAGGATTCCCTCCAATTAAGGATAACATTCCTGTCTATAATATCAATGGAGCAACAAGTATCATCGGTAGGAGTAGTTGCCTTATGGGCAAGACTAAACTCGATAGTGTCATCTCCAACCTCTAAAGTAATGATCCCGCGTTTGACATCTATTACAGCCCCAGCTGTGTGTAAAAATGGTCTACCTAAAATAATAGGTATTTGACTGACCTCAGCAATGTCTAAAACAACGAAATCAACAGGAATAAAGAACTTTCCCACTCTAACTGGGACATCCTCCAAGACCCCTAATGGTCTTTGGGTTGATCTATCAGCCATCTGTAGGGTAATATTGGTGACTTTAAGTCTACCTAAATTAAGTCTTTCACATACAGAATAAGGCATAACACTGACACTAGCCCCTAGATCACAAAGGGCTTTCCCTATAATATGATTACCTATGGTACAAGTGATATAAAAACTACCTGGGTCTTTTAACTTGGGTGCTATATTATTTTGTGAAAGAACATAACATTGCTCCACAAAGGCAACAGCACCGTCATCCTGAAAATTCCTCTTACGACTCAAAATATCTTTTATAAATTTAGCATAAGAAGGTACCTGGGTAATTAAATCAGTAAAAGGGATGGTTACCTCAAGATTCTTCACCATCTCCAAAAACTTACCGAACTTCCGATCCTCTTTTGAATTTTTCAGTCTTCCGGGATAAGGAACGGTGACATTAGCCATAGGATCAGCAACCTTTGGCTTTTTCAGCTGTAATATCTCGGTGAGGCCCTGGATAAGGGAAGGATCCAGCGATACGGGAGTTAAAACTGCGGTCTGCTCAGGATTACTGGTCGGTCGACCTGGCGAAGGGGTCGGTCGACCAGACTCTGTATCATCGGAATTTTTTTGTTTTCCAGAAATTGATCTCACGCCAGGAATCGAGGTCGGTCGACCTACAATAGGGGTCGGTCGACCTCCTGACCTGTTGACGGGATCAGTTTCTTTGTTTTGAACTTCAGCAGAATTATCCTTTTGGGCTGGTCCTTCATAAGCACGACCACTCCTAAGATTTATAGCATTCAGCGTCTCCATGGGTCCTTCACAACTAGCTGGAGAGCTATTTGTTTGGTTGGCTATGTTAATCAATTGATCTCCAAAAGTCTTCATAGAAGCAATTTGAGCCTTTCCCATCTCTATAGCCTGTTTTGTTAGAACACGAACAAGCTCTCTCAATTCCACAATCTCACCCGTGTTGTCAACCGTAGTAACTAGGTTTGCACTTTCAAGCTTCAGCTGGTTTGCCTCAAGCTTTTCAAAATGGGCTTCAACGGTTGTCTCAAGAGCCATCACTCTATTCATCTCCACATTCAGCCTTCGCGAATTCCTACGTGAACTCCCAAAGGTAGCCCTATGCACCGCCATGTCTTCAATGGTTTTCCAACCCTTCATATGGTTGGTGTTGTTCTGGAATCTCCCATTGGCGGCCGCATCAAGAATCACCTTGTAATCATCGTAGAGGGCGTTGTAAAATTGGTTACATAGGTACCATTGTTGAAAGTTATGGTGAGGGATAGAACGGACCAATTCCTTGAACCGATCCCAAGCTTCACAAAATCCTTCATCTAGCCCTTGCTGAAAGTTAGTGATTTGGCTTCTCAAGTCATCGGCCTTTGCAAGAGGAAAGTATTTTCTATAGAAAGCCAATGCCAAGGAAGTCCAATTCGTAACCTTCACCGCTGCCCTATCAAGGTAACGTACCAATCTCGCGCGGCATCTTTCAATGAATATAGGAACATCATTGCCAGCACCTCATCCCGAGTCACCCCGGCAGGTATACGTATGGAACAGCAATAATCTGTGAATGTCGTAACATGCTTCAAAGGATCCTCGTTGGGTAGACCAGAAAATTGACTCCGTTCCACCAGAATGATGTGATTCGGTTGGAGTTCAAAGGAACCAGCGGTGGGAGTAGGCAAGGTGAATCTTTTTGGTAAATCTTGAACCTTTGGCTGTAGGTGGTCATAAATAGAATCCATGTCTAAACAAGAGAGTACTCAAGCCTTCCTCTCAAAAACCTGTCTTCTAGTATGCAGAAAACAACACTAGAGGAAAAGGTAAGTAACGGTCTTAAGGAACCTAAGTTCCTTAAGACAGGAAAAATAAACTAAAAACTAACAAACAAAATTATACCGTCTCCCCGGCAACGGCGCCAAAATTTGACACCCGTCGTTGAGGGGTGGCAAAGATAAGATTTATAAAACCTCAGCTTAAACTAGATAGGATAAGTCAAGGGTCGAACCACAAGGAGACAAGGTTAATTATGTTTGTGAATTTAAAGTCTATTGCAATTAACCAAAAAACGGGGGTTGATTTAAGATTTGAACTAACAACTAAAAGAGTAAATAAACAAGAGAATTAAAATAAGATAAAAAAGAGATTAGGAACTTTGGTTCCCCATGGTTAAAACAAGTCAATGAAAGGTAAAATAACCAAATAACACAATCCCAAGGAACAAAGAATAAACCTTTAGGTCAATATTCTACCCAATCCTTACGGTCTTAGGGTTCCTAGAAAAGCACTAAACTTTCGTTCAAGGGCAATCCCAAAGTTGTTGTTAAACTAATCCTAATAATCTTTCAATCTTAAGGATTAGTCCACCAACAACAATGGGGGATTCGTAATTCAATCATCAAACTATCGAAATCAAATCTTTACCATGGTTCCCCTAATTCCTAATCACAAGAATTAGCTATGCATACTTTTAATTATGAAACTAATAATAACAAGAACTAAGAACATCAAAGGAAGCAACATAATTAAAGATGGCAATAAAAGGGAAAACATGTATTGAGAAAACAATAATAAGATGAACAATAAGATTAATTAAAAGGGAAAGATTAATTGTATCAAACTTACAAACTTAATTGGAATTCAAGAACAAAGATAGAAACTTGGAAAATATTCTCTCTAACTATGGAGTTTTTGACTAACATGGAGTGTTTGACCTAATTTTCGTGTTTAGGTCTCCTTAAATAAGTTCTAATTACAAGATTAGGTAAGTAAAACACGAAATAAAAGACGCGGACACAGTTTCTGGGTCGGTCGACCTCTTTTCCGGGTCGGTCGACCTCTTCTGTTGATACTGGGCTTTCCGAACTCTGGGCTTTGGTCGGTCGACCTCTTGGGTGGGTCGGTCAACCCTTTTCTGTACGTATCAGCGTGAATTTGGCCCGTAATCAACATTTGAATGTGCATCCGGATCCTTGCTCCGCATTATTACTCAAAACAGCTTCCGGATGGTGATTAAAGTTCGGTTTTGACCACTTCCGCGTATTCCTACATTTAAAACATAGAAATGCCAAAGTAAACCGTTTCGGGAGAAATAGCAACTTAAAGTCACGAAAATATAAGAAAATACGTGCCAAAAGAATAAATAAAATGCATAAAATAGGCACGTATCACTAATCTCAGTTTTATGTATGGTCTTTGTCATCTGTTTAGGGGAGTGTAAACACGTTTAATTCTTGTTGTTTTTACATACTAATATACTAGGACGTATAATGATTATATGTAGGCCATAGATGTTGTGTCGTTGGTCGTTTTTGCATATGTTAGAAGGTGGCAAAGTCGGTGTCAGAATAAGGGTGTAGTACTACGATCAGCAGGTGTTCCAGATGCGTTTTTTTATAATTAGTTTTAGATGAGTCTGTATGTTTACTGTTATGGGTCCTCGTATGTTGAGGCAGGTGGTATTTGGGGGTTACTCATGGTGGTGGTATCGAGGTTCGGGGGTGACTGGTTATGGTGGTACATGGTTGTTTGTCAGGGGTGGTCGGAAGGTTGTGTCGTTGTAGTCAGTCTTGTTTTGGTTTTATGCGTGTACAGGGGTGTTTAGGGGGTGGTAGCATCATGGACTCAGGGGAGGTCAGTACGATGTTACCACCGTGTCTGGAATCTGGAGTCCAAGGGTGGTCCTGGTGGTCGAGTCTGGTGTTAGTAGTGGCGGGGTTAGTGTCGAAGTGGTGGTTAAAGTAGCGTGGTCAGGTGTCGCGGGTGAGGAACCAGGCCTGATCTGGGCCCTGGTTCAACTCGCTGGCGGCTGTCGGTCAGGTGGCTGGTGGTTGTGGTGGTAGAAGGTAGTCTGGGTGTTTGTGTCGGCGGCTGTCGGTGGTAGTGGGGCGTGTCACGGTGGTTATAAGGGGCTGTTTGTCATGGGTTGGTAGTACACGGGTAAGGAGATGTTTATTTTGTGTTACAATGTTTATTTATGGTATTATTATTATTATTATTATTATTATATTTTATTATGTTATTAATATACTTATTAATATTAGTATTATTGTTATTATTATGGAATATTGATATTTATTATAGGAAGGTATTAATGTGGTTATTAATGCATATTTTGAATAGTTTGTACTTCAAAACTAAAGTAGCTATTTTTGGAAAGTTACCTATTTTAGAAATTACTATTTTTGGGAGATGCCTACTTAAGGAAAGTTCCTATATTTAGTAGTCATACTTGTATCACGTAAATTAGGGAGTCTTATTAATCATGCGCATTACACGATTAGGTAACGATTTCCGAGTGGAACGTTTTTAGCAGCTGTGCAACTGACGACTTCATCCGACTATTGAGATAGGGGAATATCTATGTGGTAATTGTGATTTGACATGAGGATACTCATTATCTAATTGATATATTTCATGGTGATATATTGTGATTGAATGTTTAATATTGAATAACGTGGAGAACGGAGGTGGTGAAATGGGTCTTGTGATATGGGTCTTGTGATAAGGGACTTGTGATATGGCCATGGGAGGTGTGGTGTGTTGGAGGTGAAATGGAGAATTGGAAGTTGCAGAGATGGAGGAAATGTATATTGTGTTGTTTCTTGTCTTGATTATATTACCTACTCAACCATGTGTTGACCCTGTTTGCTTATTTGTGTCTGTGTTGATCCAATTTATTGGGGAGCAGATTGACAGGTCTTAGACTCACGGGAGCTGGATGGGAGCAGAGGCTATGAACCTGACCAGTCTAGTAATAGATGACGTTATTTAGTTACACTTTATTTTATCATGAGACAGTTGTAATAGAGTTGTTTTGGAGACTTCAGGTTTTATCATTTTAAGTATTTAATAAAGTACTGCGTTTCTTCCCTGTGATTATCTACTGCCTCGGTATTCCGAGATGGTAACACCCTTGATTATTTGGGGAGTCCTAGATCAGGCCTCTAAATAAATGGGGGTGTTACAAAGTGGTATCAGAGAGAACGATCATCAGGCCTAACCTAATGAACTCAATGAATGTAGGAAGAGTCTAAATAAAATGAACCCCGGGATAGAACTGTTAGGAGCACGCTAAAGGGGAAGTATGAGTCTGGGGCCCCCTCACACTAAACCAAAGGCCCTCTCAGTTGTACCCGGGTACCTTGAGTGAATACGAGCGAAAAGGGTCGAATAGGAAGTGATGGGAATTTGTGGTCAAGCATGATAAGGGGTTATATTAATCTTTCCGTTATGTGGATGGCATGGATGAGAAAGAAAGCGTATGCATATAAGATTTATATGGTTGTTTACGTAGAGTACATGATAATGTGGATATATGCGATAATCGGTATTATATTAATAGTTATGCATGCCTAATGATATGCGGTTATGTGATCCCTAAGCCTCCATGATAGATATTGTGCTAGGAAGAGTTATTAATACTGTAAGGCATGAGAATAATGGTACTACCATGATAGAGATGTAAGCCTAAGTGAGTACCCTTACTTTAACCAGGGCTCATTGTTTTCCTTGTATATTATAGAATGCCTCCGAGAAGGAATAACGCGGCTGACATCACTCAAGAGGAACTAGATCGAATATTAGCAGAGAATGAGGCTCTTCGGGCCAAACGCTTGGATTCTACCAAGATGAGTACCATCATCGCAAGGCATAACCCTACGCAATTCACTGGAGAAGGGGAACCTCATTTACTTGGGGAATGGTGTCGAGAGTTTAGCAACTTGTTCGAGTTGATAGACTGTCTAGAAGAGCTGAGAGTAGACCAAGCTGCTCACTACTTGAGAGGAATGGCTGGTGATTGGTGGACCGGGAACAAGGGGAAATCCGGGAAGCAGCTATGGGTGATGGAATTAACCATGTGGAGTGGGTTGCTTTTAAGAGGATCTTATTTGAGGTATTTCTACTAGAGTTCCAAAAGAGCAAGATGAGGGAAGAGTTTGAACTTTTTCGCATGACCGACGAGATGACCGTGGACGTTTACTACCGGAAATTTCTTCAGTTACTGAGCCATGTGGGGGAGATGGGGATGGATGAGCCGATGCTTGCCATGAAGTTTGAGAGAGGGTTAACCATAGATGTCAAGAAAAGACTCATTGCTGCACCACCCACTACTGTCCGAGATATCTATTTGCGGGCTGGGGCAGCAGAGAGGCTCGCAGATATGATCAGAGAGGAAAAGAAGACAAGAAGTGACAAGAGAAAGACTGAGACCTTGAGTGACAATTCAGGGTCGAAAAAGCAGAATTCTAACAAGTACAGTGGATATTTCAATAGCAGTGCTTCGGCAGGTACCAGGAACCAGAGTGGGGGAAACTACAAGAGTGGGAGTTCGGGAACCAGTTCGGTGGGGATCGTGTGTTATGGGTGTGTAAAGACGGGGCATAAGCAAGCCGTGTGCCGATCTTCGGGAGGATACCAATCTGGAGGTTACCGTATTCCAACTCCGGGGTACAGTGGGTCCCGCATGAACACTTTGGGGAGTGGAGGTTACCGTACTCCTATGTCAGGCTATGGGGGAAATTCGAGATCCGGTACTAGCAATAACTACCAGAGAAGCTATAACAATTATCAAAACCGTTCTCAACATAACCAGTACAACTGGAGTGGCAGTAATCAGAAGACCGCAACTGAAGGCAATCAACAGACAGGAGCAGCCTCTACTAGCCAGAGTGGAGTGAAGACTAGTGGCAAGCTCTTTGCCATGGCGAAACAGGCTGCCCAGGAGGACGCCCATGTCGTGACTAGTACTTTTCTTGTGAACCTTAAACCTACTTTCGTACTCTTTGATTCCGGCGCAACCCATTATTTTGTGTCTAGAGAACATGCTAGGGGGTTAGGGCTTGACATCTATGATTGGGTTGAGGATTCTGTAACAATACCATCCGGGGAATCAGTGTCATGTAATAGAGTCTTTAGGAGTGTACCTATCAAGATTGGAGAAGTGGTTTTCCATTGCGACCTTATCGAGTTTCCATTAGGGGACTTTGAAGTAATCCTGGGAATGGATTGGCTGGGGAAATACCGAGCTTTTATTGATTGTTACCAAAAGAAAATTTCTCTGAGAGGACCTAAGGGGGTGAGAGTTACCTATAGAGGATTCGTGGTTAAACCTAAGGTCAAGTTCATATCAGTCAATACCCTTAAGTCGAGCCTGCGGAAGGGGGAAAGTTTAATCTTTTGCCAGATGTAGAACTGTGAGGCGGAGACTCCGGGTGTTAGTGAGATACCTGTGGTGAGGGAGTTTGAGGGTGTGTTCCGGGACGATGTGTTAGGATTACCACCTAGGAGGGAGGTCGACTTCTCTATCGATCTCAAGCCTGGTGCAGGACCAATATCAAAATCACCTTACCGTATGGGACCAAAGGAAATGGACGAATTGAAAAAGCAACTGGATGAATTGGCTGAGAAGGGATTCATCCGGCCTAGTGTGTCGCCTTGGGGAGCACCCGTACTTTTTGTAAAGAAGAAGGACGGGAGTCTGAGACTTTGCGTTGACTATCGAGAGTTGAACATTGTGACTGTTAAGAACCGCTACCCCTTGCCAAGAATTGATGATCTATTCGACCAGTTGAGTGGAGCCGGAGTCTTTTCAAAAATTGATCTGAGATCGGGTTATCACCAATTGAGGATTAAAGATGAGGATATCCCCAAGACCGCTTTCAGAACAAGGTATGGCCATTACGAATTTGTGGTTATGCCGTTCGGGCTGACTAATGCACCAGCAATGTTCATGGATTTGATGAATCGAGTATTCAGTCCGTACCTGGATAAGTTCGTGGTTGTGTTTATCGACGACATTTTGGTGTATTCCAAGACTAAAGAAGAGCACGAGGAACATCTGAGAACCGTGTTGAAGACTCTAGAGGAGAATGGGTTATATGCTAAGTTGAGTAAATGCGAGTTCTGGTTAGAGAAAGTTGCTTTCTTGGGTCATGTAATTTCCAAGGAGGGGGTGTCTGTGGACCCTAGCAAGATCGAAGCTGTGACAAGATGGCAAAGTCCAAAGAATGTGGGTGAGATCCGAAGTTTCTTGGGGTTAGCTGGGTACTACAGGAGATTTGTCAAAGATTTCTCGATGCTAGCTAAGTCGTTGACGTCGTTAATGAGAAAGGAGAATCGTTTCATATGGGATGAGAGTTTTGAGAAGGCGTTATTAACTCTTAAGGAACGTCTGACGACAGCTCCTATCCTTGCCTTGCCAGATGGGAATGATAACTTTGAAGTTTATACCGACACTTCGAAACATGGGCTGGGATGTGTATTAATGCAGAATGGGAGAGTGATAGCCTATGCTTCCCGTCAATTAAAGACCTATGAGGAGAATTATCCTACCCATGATTTGGAGTTGGGGGTTGTGGTCTTTGCACTAAAGCTGTGGCGCCATTATCTTTACGGGGCCACATTTAAGGTGTTTTGGGACCACAAAAGCTTGAAGTACATCTATACACAGCGAGAGCTGAATATGAGGCAGAGGGGGTGGATAGAATTAATTGGTGACTAGGATATGCAGATTGTCTATCATGAGGGCAAGGCTAACGTAGTTGTTGATGCCTTGAGTAGGAAATCTGTTCATGCGTTGCGAAGTGCCAGATCGAGAATACGACTGCATAATGAGTTGGGTGAAATGGGAATTTGTATGATTCGGAAAGGGGATACTCTTAGTGATCTGACAGTGGAACCAGAATTGTATGGTGAAATCAGGGAATTGCATAAGGGAGACTTGAGGATTCAGAAGTGGCGAGGAATGATCGAGGGAAGTGATAGAGGGACCGAATCCAAATCCAGTGTCCATGATGACGATAGCCTGAGATTCAGTGGGAGATGGTGTATACCGGATAATGAGGAATTGAAAAAGAAAATCTTAATTGAAGCTCATGCTACGCCATACTCCGTTCACCCAGGGGGTGACAAATTGTACAAGGACCTCAAGAAGACTTTTTGGTGGCCCAATATGAAGAAGGAGGTTGCAGAGTTTGTATCGCGGTGCCTGACGTGTCAAAGGGTAAAGGGTGAGCATAAGAGACCTCAAGGAAAGATTCAGCCACTAGATGTACCTGAATGGAAGTGGGATAATATTTCTATGGATTTCATTGTGGGGTTGCCTCGCACTCAGAAGGGCAACAACATGATCTGGGTAATCGTGGATAGATTGACCAAGTCCGCTCACTCTATTCCAATGAAGGATACCTGGAGTAAGGCCGAATTGGCAAAGTCATATGTGCAGAACGTAGTCAAGTTGTATGGAGTTCCTAAGGTTATTGTTTCTGATCGCGACTCGAGATTTATCTCCAGATTTTGGCAAGAGCTGCAAACCGCGTTGGGCACACAGTTAAAGATGAGTACGGCTTTTCATCCAGCTACAGATGGTCGGACAGAGAGGACTATTCAAACCTTGGAAGATATGTTAAGAGCTTGTGTGTTGGAATTCGGGGGATCATGGGAAGACCGACTGGGGTTGATAGAGTTATCCTATAATAATAGCTACCACGCCAGTATTGATATGGCTCCATTTGAGGCATTGTACGGGAGGAAGTGCCGGAGTCCTGTGTGCTGGGATGATCGAGCTGACGCTGTGGTTTTGGGTCCGGAAATGATTCAGGAAATGTTTGAGCAAGTACAAATAATAAGACAGAAAATGAGGGCTGCCCAGGACAGACAGAAGAGTTACGCAGATCTCAAGAGGAGTGACATTTCTTTTGAAGTAGGCGAGAAGGTATTGCTGAAGGTATCTTCAATGAAGGGTGTAATGAGGTTCGGGAAGCGAGGCAAACTGAGTCAACAGTTTATTGGACCATTCGAGATTTTGCACAGGGTTGGGGAGGTGGCTTATCGGTTAGCTTTACCACCAGCTCTATCCAGGGTCCATAATGTGTTCCATGTATCCCAATTGAGGAAGTATGTGAGTGATCCCTCACATGTGTTGAGCCATGAGGTGATTGAGGTAGATGAGCAACTTACTTATATTGAGCTTCCAAAGGAGATTTTGGATAGGAAGATTCGAAAGACGCGGAATGGAGAGACAGTGTTAGTAAAGGTCTTATGGACCAATCACAACATGGAGGAGGCTACTTGGGAGTCCGAGGCGTCCATGAAGGAGCGTTATCTGCAGCTATTCGTTTGAGGTAAGTTACGAGGACGTAACTCTTTTTTTTAGTGGGGTAGAATGTAACATTCCATGATTTTAACATGTTTTTAACGTGATTAGGGTGTGTCGTGTGTATGTGTTGACGTTATGAGTGGGTGAACTTCGGGACGAAGTTCATTTTAAGGGGGGAAGACTGTAATAACCCGAATTATTATTATTGAAATATAGTAATTTATGGGTAAGCGATGAGTTACTTATTAAATTGGACGTTTTATATGCTTGTGCATACTCGTATTTTGATGAGCGTTTTAGTCTTCAGTGGGATTCGAAATGGGAACCAAGGCATCTTGTAATAATAATGGATGTATGGTGTTAGTGAGGCTCGAACCTGTGACCTGTTGTGTGGCCTGCAGTGGGCCTCGATAAGCGTGCCAATAAGACAGCCCATTCGAAAATGCAGAAACAGTGAGCAACACCTTGTCTGCCGCCATATATAGCAAGGGTTTCTCATACCCTAACCCTATTCAAACACAAACAAGATCTCACTAAAACCTAGTCGTCACTTTAGGGAAGAATAGGAACCTGCTCACGGTGGTTGTAGGCTGACCTAGGGTACCTCGATTTAGCCAAGGATCTGGTATGCTCGCCACGTTCATTCTAATCTCAGTTTTATGTATGGTCTTTGTCATCTGTTTAGGGGAGTGTAAACACGTTTAATTCTTGTTGTTTTTACATACTAATATACTAGGACGTATAATGATTATATGTAGGCCATAGATGTTGTGTCGTTGGTCGTTTTTGCATATGTTAGAAGGTGGCAAAGTCGGTGTCAGAATAAGGGTGTAGTACTACGATCAGCAGGTGTTCCAGATGCGTTTTTTTATAATTAGTTTTAGATGAGTCTGTATGTTTACTGTTATGGGTCCTCGTGTGTTGAGGCAGGTGGTATTTGGGGGTTACTCGTGGTGGTGGTGTCGAGGTTCGGGGGTGACTGGTTATGGTCGTACATGGTTGTTTGTCAGGGGTGGTCGGAAGGTTGTGTCGTTGTAGTCAGTCTTGTTTTGGTTTTATGCGTGTACAGGGGTGTTTGGGGGGTGGTAGCATCGTGGACTCAGGGGAGGTCAGTACGATGTTACCACCGTGTCTGGAGTCTGGAGTCCAAGAGTGGTCCTGGTGGTCGAGTCTGGTGTTAGTAGTGGCGGGGTTAGTGTCGAAGTGGTGGTTAAAGTAGCGTGGTCAGGTGTCGCGGGTGAGGAACCAGGCCTGATCTGGGCCCTGGTTCAACTCGCCGGCGGCTGTCGGTCAGGTGGCTGGTGGTTGTGGTGGTAGAAGGTAGTCTGGGTGTTTGTGTCGGTGGCTGTCGGTGGTAGTGGGGCGTGTCACGGTGGTTATAAGGGGCTGTTTGTCACGGGTTGGTAGTACACGGGTAAGGGGATGTTTATTTTGGGTTATAATGTTTATTTATGGTATTATTATTATTATTATTATTATTATTATTATTATTATTATTATTATATTTTATTATGTTATTAATATACTTATTAATATTAGTATTATTGTTATTATTATGGATTATTGATATTTATTATAGGAAGGTATTGATGTGGTTATTAATGCATATTTTGAATAGTTTGTATTTCAGAACTAAAGTAGTTATTTTTGGAAAGTTACCTATTTTAGAAGTTATTATTTTTGGGAGATGCCTACTTAAGGAAAGTTCCTATATTTAGTAGTCCTACTTGTATCACGTAAATTAGGGAGTCTTATTAATCATGCGCATTACACGTTTAGGTAACGATTTCCGAGTGGAACATTTTTAGCAGCTGTGCAACTGACGACTTCATCCGACTATTGAGGTAGGGGAATATCTATGTGGTAATTGTGATTTGACATGAGGATACTCATTATCTAATTGATATATTTCATGGTGATATATTGTGATTGAATGTTTAATATTGAATAACGTGGAGAACGGAGGTGGTGAAATGGGTCTTGTGGTATGGGTCTTGTGATAAGGGACTTGTGATATGGCCATGGGAGGTGTGGTGTGTTGGAGGTGAAATGGAGAATTGGAAGTTGCGGAGATGGAGGAAATTTATATTGTGTTGTTTCATGTCTTGATTATATTACCTACTCAACCATGTGTTGACCCTGTTTGCTTATTTGTATCGGTGTTGATCCAATTTATTGGGGAGCAGATTAACAGGTCTTAGACTCACGGGAGCTGGATGGGAGGAGAGGCTATGAACCTGACCAGTCTAGTAATAGATGACGTTATTTAGTTACACTTTATTTTATCATGAGACAGTTGTAATAGAGTTGTTTTGGAGACTTCATGTTTTATCATTTTAAGTATTTAATAAAGTACTGCGTTTCTTCCCTGTGATTATCTACTGCCTCGGTATTCCGAGATGGTAACACCCTTGATTATTTGGGGAGTCCTAGATCAGGCCTCTAAATAAATGGGGGTGTTACAAACATACTCCAACATAACAATATGCAAAGTACGCTTCATCAGCCACATCATAACATGCATCACTCTTCGTAGCGAATCAGGATCCCGACTCAGACCTGACTCACCACGGTCAAACAAACTCACAAAGGAATAGAGGTCCCGACTCAAACGTATCCCAATGCATCAACCATACACGTAACGGCTCAGAGGTCCCGACTCAGACATGTCCGATGCGCGACATACACACACGTATCCAACTAAAGGTCCCGAGTCAAACATAGTTCGATACGCTACATAACAAAGATACATATTGTACTCTAGAGGTCCCGACTCAGACATATTTCCAATATGCACCACATCCAAACTATGACCTAGTCTTTCTACTAGATTACGATCTAACATATGATAGCTTGCAAGCATACAAATCACATGGAAGAAGAATCAATCAAATCGGATGAACCGATCACAAGTTAAAATCATCTTTCAATGAGAACATGGCTCTCAGCCGGCTGCCAGACCGTCCGCCGGTCGGCCGGCTGGGAGTCCAATCCCCTTAAGCAGCCTTTCTCAAAATACAAGAAGAAAGGGTCCTCAACTGGTGGACCGGCTGTCGGCCACCCGGCTGGGAATCCCTCCTCACTCATCTTCCTAAAATTTTCACAAAAGGGAATGGACTCTTAGCCGGCCCACCGGGGTCGGCTAGGAGTCCCACTCCCAAGTTCTTTTCTCAAATTTCTAACATCTATTAGGGCCTCTCAGCCGGTGGACCGGCGGCCGGCCACCCGGCTGGAAGCCCATCATTAATTTTCCCTACGCACGAAATATTACCAAGAACAGCTTCTCAGCCGGTCGACCGACTGCCGGTCGGCCTACCGGCTGGGAGGCACTGTACACGAAAAACGCTATTTTCGCATTCTCAAATCAACCCAATACTTCGATAATGCATCCTATACATGTTTCTAATCAACATCGCAACAGTCCCAGCATGTTTATGATATCAAATAAACATATGAACATGTTAATAAACATCCATGATGTGAAATTACATCAAATCCCTAAATTAAACTCATCTTTCATGTATACTCCAAACTCATCACCCATATCCAATTCATCATGAATTCCTCATAAGAATCAATTTGTATAACACAATAAAGATATTCAGAATCATAATCCATACTAACTTTTATAAAAACACAACAACATCACATAATATGCTAATATAACAAAATAGGCCGAGTTTCTCATTATTGTCACCTCAAATGCTCTAAACTTCGGTTTCTTCTTCTATAACGTACGAGTCAACCTCCGGGTTCTCTAAATCAACTCCTAAAAAGCATAACAACACGTGTTAGAAGCGAAAATTCGAGTTTCGGGTAAAACAGCCCGGAAATGAAATGTACCGAATTGGAAATTGGAAATGATAGAAAGAACGGGACTCACGAGATGAAAGTGAAGGCGAAAACCTTGCGTCGATCGGAGTTGTAACGAATCCTCAAGGTCGAATTTTGTGAACTTGAGAAGTATGAAAATGGTGAACTTGGTTCACTGTTTCTTTTTCTTTCTTTTTATTTCTAGTAAAGGAAGGTGGCAGGAAATTGTGAAGGAAAAATAAGAAGGAAGCCTTTTTTATATTACTTTTGAGTCGGGTTTCCTCTTTAATGAAACAAAAACCTTAAGGAGCGGAAATGCCAAGCGAAAAAGATATCTTAAGACTAATTAAATTTTAAGACGGGACTTAGCGATATATCTAAATATTAATTACGAATTTAAGTAAAATATCATTAAATTACGAAAGTACTTTAAATTATTAAATATATACTTTACGAAAATACGGGATGTTACAATTGTATTTAAATAAGAGGATATTTGAAAGTCACGACATTAAAACTACAACATTAAATGGGATTAAAGTCACAATTTATGACTAAATGAGATAAAAGTGCAAAAATGTCCGCCATGAGGGTCGAACTCGTGACCAAACGAAAAAAAAACTAAGTATTTACTGCACCACTAAATATTTAACGAACTTTATTAAAACTAATTTGTAAATATTTCAAACCCCTCTGTTTTTTAATATAAACTAGTTTTAACCCGTGCAAATTGCACGGGTATGTTGTTTAAGAAGTTATTATAAAAAGTTGTAAACGTAAATTAAGTTTTGAAGTAAACTAAGAAAATTCCCCCTACATGTTATTTGACCATTTAATTAGCCAATATAATAATTGGTTAATAAAAAAGATTATGAATTTCATTTGAAAATTTCACTTGCAATTAGTATAAAATGATACAATAGTGTTGATTGGTTGAGTAACTATTATAGTAAGATACACACTTTTGTCAGCTAAATTCGAATTTTTATTTAGGCGTTGTTACTTAGGCGATGGCCATAAAAAACGGCTGACTTATATAAATAAAACAAAATTATTCATGCGGAAATTATCATAGAATAAGTGAAATTACAAATTGTTAACCTATTTTTTCATTTCTTACACCTGTGCACAGGGCAAGTGGAACTTTTGACCCGTGGATATCTTAAAATGTAAATTTTAACTCAATTTTCATTTAGTACAAATTGTTACTTAGTAAATGGAACAAAGTTATAATAGACTTATGCATACCTTTAAAACGATTTAATCAATTTATTATATATTTAAACCCAAGAAATTATCATATAAAGATATATTATAAGGTGTTAGAAAAATACTTCATAAATCTCATTAACATGTACTCGTACTACATAAGAAATATCATCTGTTTCATGTATGTGTTGGAAAAATTACATGAATAATTATTGTTAATAAAAATATAAATAGTAGTTCATATTTACCAATACTTGAAAAAACAATCACTCCATAAAATAATTGTCAAATACTATCTTCGACCCAAACTTGTACTCTATGGAAAGTAATAACCCATGCAAAAAATAATATGTTAGTCTCCTTTAAGACGAAGGTATCCATCTTTGTTAGGTTTAAATATCTCATAACCTAATATTTTAGTCATACTAAATAAATTTGATAATTAACATTTTAATTATTATATTTTAGATCTTATGCATGCTAGTATAAAATACGGAAATAGGACTCGAATTACTTATAATCCGACGAAACCAATGCAAGGATGATCCTCCTTAGTATTCAAAGAGAACACCTCCTCCAAGATGCATCCAAGACACCCTTAAAAGAACCGACACTTTGATGTATGCTACTACAAGAATCAGTTTTCTTTAACACAAATTCTAATCTCTAATTAGAATTATAACACTAATATTATAACTTATTATTATTAGTATTATTATTATCTCATAATATTAGAGGTTTTAATATAATTTTCTTACTTAGAAAATTTGCCAAGATGTTGAATGAATGAGTTTTGTGAGCTTGTCACAATATTTAAGTGGGTGGTGTTTTGGGGTGTGGGTGGCCGGCTATGGGAAGACACAAAAGGGAACAATTTATCTTCTCAATGTGTCTAGGGTGGCCATAGGGTGTGTTCTCAAGGCACCTAGCAATGATTATGTCTAGTTGTAATTAACACACAAATCACCCCACAACCACCTCCACTAAACCGCCCCATTTAAGCATAAAATGGACTTGATTTTATATTTTTGTCAATTTCACAATTGTATATTATGTGACATACAATATGTCACAATGTTATAAAATACAATTGTTTTAATTTAAAACATATATATTTATCAAATAAATATTATTTATAAATTAAATAAATCACATTTATCAAGTTGACAAGTAATTCGTAATTAATAATATAAAATGGTCATTCATAATAATCGTCAATACGATCTACAACTTTTGTAATAATTTTAAACCGATTCATTCTAATTACGATATTATAAAATATCGTTCATTGTTTAATAATTGACACGTTTCAATTATAAACATAAATCTTACAATAAGACTTAACCTCTGATTTCTCGATATACGAGTTTAAGGAATATGATCAACTCGTATTCAAAATACATTTGATCAGTTTATCAATTAAGGGAATTGTCCTATAGGTGTGACCTAAAGGGATCAACTGACCACCACCGTCATACGACAGTAATGTCAAACTCTTGCTAGCCAATCATTACTGATTAATGTTGGTCAGTTGACTAATATAATTTCGTATCATCCCTTGCGCATTCTCGTCATGAGATTTAATTATGTGATCGCACTATTGTTGAGGACACATTTCCCAACAATCTCCCACTTGTCCTCGACAAGTGTGCATCGCCAATTCTCTTGTCCTATTATAATCTCCCACTCAATGCAAGGTGTCTCTCTGAGGTCGTACTTGCATTCGATCATATCATGAATGGTTTCCTCGATCTGGAGAATAACTGTTTGACCGGAATTATCTACCATAGATATCTTCCGAGCGTGGCCACGCATTTCCAGTTAACTTCTCCTCGAGTGGCCTTGAGATTTGAACAACCCTGACAAGGGGTGGACAATTTCTATCGTACTACTCCCTTTAGCTAGCCACAGTCAGTCATAACCCAAAGCAATCCCATTTGACTCCAGTTACGAAAAGTCGTAGAGAATTGATCAAGGTTATGCCAAAACTGTACCATCTTGGGAGAGTAGTCTTTAGTCTAAGAATTGACTCATAAGAATACTATAGCAGCTCTTTCCACGACCCGGTTATCATGAAATTTCCAAAACTCTATAAGCGGTCACTTTGCCCGACAGAATGTCTCTTGCAGTCTGTCTATGTGATCGAATAGTCATCACATATGACTCTATGGCATTTGAACTTGCCATCAGTCGCCTCACATTCCAGTCGCTTGGAGATGTCACCTCATGTAAGCGGCCAGGGGCTATACTAAGTCAATCCAGTTCACTTTATGGGGTTCAAAGTTGTCTCTTACAACCCATTTGGATTTTGACAAAGTATCTATCATTGAGAGTTAATATAACTCAAATGACATTGTCATGCTAAGACAGTCAATACTGCTCCATAGCATTTGATGCATGATCATCAAATCGAATAAACCTTTTATTCATGTTTTCAAAACCTACAAATTTTGGTCTCCTTCCAACTGATATTATCTCACATAATATGATCTTATTTGAGTACATATCTAGAACTCATTCTAGATCTTGAGTTTCCTTTCCTGAGGGAAGCTCCCACTGTTATCTTATGACTCGTGACGTATCGTCACTTATGTACTGAAATCTATATTGTAGTTATTAATGATTTCATCACTCCAAAATTTTCACTCATCTTGGCTATTTTAATCAAAAGTTTTAGGTTCATATTCATCAATATGAATAATGTTTTTAACCATTTTGATTTCTAATGGGTACCTTCCCTTGAAGTTCCATCATCCTATGATATATTTTATTTTATTCATCTAGAATTTTGAGAACTTCTTATTCTTTACACTCTAAAGAATCACCATTCTCTCCGAATGGTTCGTTCATTTCTCTAATGAATATCGCTCCCACTAAAATCAACATCACTCCTTTTATAGCGATTGATATTTCTTAAATGAACCTTTCACTTCACGCATGTTATTAATTTGCTTCTACTTGAACCAGTATCACTATCCTTATAGTGGTCTACTTCCATTCAATCAACATCATTTCTTTCATGTCTTCGTTTCCTCGAGATGAATATGACATGATATTCCCTTATAACTACCTTGAGAGAATTGAGATGATTTCTTCTCTTTTATCTTATAATTTTAGAAAAATCATTATTTTAAGGAAACGTTTTTCCCCTTTTTCATACGGGGTTTCTATTATTCTTTCTCTGAAACAATGAACATAAGGAACATTTCCTCTTGTGTCCTCCCGTAGTTTCTTCAGTGTCCTCTCGTAGTTTCTTTTATTCATTCATTTAGGGTTCTTCTTAAGACTCCCATGTAGGATTCTTCTCTAAGATCTTACATTTATATCATTGGTTTGCGGGGCGAAATATTTTCTCCCGCTCTATCCTTTTAAAAATAACCTTTATTATATAAGGATAACAATTTTCGATATAACCAATGTATATGAATGTTTGAAAAGTTTTATAGGTGTGATGAATTCATTCTCATTTTCACTTAAAATGATCATCTTATAATGAACTAATATTCATTTTGATTGAATATTTTTCTCTTAGAGGTGTATTTTCTCGTTTTTAATTAATCAACGCTTTGATTTTATATTGATCGTATCAATGTTGTTTTATAATGAACGTTTCATGGTTTTTATCTAGTGATTTATAGAGATCACTTTGATTCATGTTCGACAAGTTATACAATTTATTTTAGGAATCAATAATTCGATTAAGAATAAAAGTACCGACTTGGGTTGAAAACAAAGTCACTAATATCCAAAATACAACCATTGTTTAGGATTCAAATCCTTGTCTTACAAGAAAATAAATTGTTCTAGGAAATAGAATGCAAAATATGAAAGAAGACAATAATGAAAATTCGAGCCAAGCTCTTAAGTCTTCAATCAATTGGATGCTACCATAGCCATCCATGTAAGGAACTTCATGCTTTCTTCTCCTTGCCTTTGTCATTAGGAGGTGGCCCTTTAAAACAATTAAAAAGGGTAAAATCAACAATTTGTATCACTATACATAAGTTGACAAAATAACATGAATTTTGAACGAGAAGTATTACCTACGGCGGTTGCCTTTCCATTTGATGCGTGCCTATTTTATGATGTTTTACATCTATTTTTACACGCATTTTGTCGCTCATTTACTATGTTTTAGCATTTATTTCCCAACAATTGTCTACTTTCGTATTTTTATGCTCTTTTGTAGATTTATGCGGAAAAGGGACGGTTTTATACCAAATTTATGCCCTCGGGATTTTTCATGACTAAGGACAAGAAGGAACGAAGCCTAGCGCACGTTTCTAGGCCTGAAGATAGTTTTTACAAGCAAAGAATCGATCCATGATGTTGCAGCCTGTTTCAAATGTCTATATATCGAGTTCTAGAGCTGATAATGGAGTGATTCCAGTTGTAGGTGAAAGCTTATCCTCTTATCTTTCCAACGCCGCGAGAATCGCTTGATTACGATAAGTAACGAAGAAACGGCAGCTGTTTTAAGATCGACGCGCGCTGCAGTCCCGACAATTAGGTCGACCGACCTACTAATTGGGTCGACCGACCACAGCACAGACCCAGAAGTTTCCGCGAAGCCCATTTAAGTGTTTAGGTCATTGGGAAACTCTTTATTTCCGCCTATTTAAGCCGAATTTCGTGATTAGGGTTATTCATTCAGATTTCCATCAAGTTTTCTACCTAGTTTTCTATCATAGAGTTACATCTAGTTTTAGTTTTAATCTTTCCATAATCATCAAACACTTTTCTTTGGTTTTATATATTGTTCTTCATCAATCTTTCAACATTAATCAATAAAGCTTCTTCTTTTCCGCCTTAATCCTTATTTCCGGTAATTCCTCTTTTAATTTATGTTTTATTATTATTAGTTTATAATTATTGCATACGGTTAAGTTAGAATCCCAAGCCTTTAATTATTATTGCTTGTTTAGATTGATGTTCTTTACAATTTCCATGTTTATTCCTATTTTTATTATTGTTTCAATAGTTATGGGTAGCTAATTTCATATGTTAGGATGTAGGGAGTAAATATGCATAGGTAGTATAATTCCCGAATCAACATGTCGCAGGCAGGAGGTCGACCGACCACCGTTATAGGTCGGTCGACCGACTCGTGTTTGAATTCTGTTTCGCTTTTATTTGTAGACTATAATAACCTACAATGAGACCAAAAGGAGACTTGTAGGATGTTAGTATTGACCTACCCAAGATTGAGAGATTTGGGAAGGGCATTGGTTTACATCTTAAGACGGATAGGTTACCTAAGACTGAAAGGTTTGTGACCTAGAATTTAGGAATCACCCTTATTGTTGACACCCAATAATTGTGAGACCTAGGAACTAATAGCATAGACCGAAAGGAGCTATTAGGTAGCATAGACCTAAAGGATATGTTACACCCCGTACGCGACTGCAATACATGTTGACTTAGGATTTATATTATCTTAGCTGTTTATTACCCAAACGTCCTAACATCTCTTTTATTATATTTTTATTCTCATCTTTATTTACTTGTTTTACCTTTATCTTAGATTTAGTAACAACCAGTCAAAACATCCCTGCTTTTATTATTATTTTATAGATTGAAAATTAGCAAACGGAATTATCCTTGTCTCTCTGTGGTTCGACCCTTACTATCACTATCTATAGTTTTAGTTTGGTTTATAAATCTTATCTTTGACACCCACAACGACGGGTATCAAATTTTGGCGCCGTTGCCAGGGAGACGGTATAATTTTGTTTGTTAATTTTTAGTTTATTTTTCTTGTCTTAAGGAACTTAGGTTCCTTAAGACCGTTTCTTACCTTTTCTTCTAGTTTGTTTAGAAGACAGGTTTTTGAGAGGAAGGCTTGAGTACTCTCTTGTTTAGATATGGATTCTATTTATGACCACCTACAGCCAAAGGCTCAAGATTTACCGAAGGGATTCGCCCTGCCTACCCCCACCACTGGCTCCTTTGTGCTCCACCCAAATAATATCTTTATGGTGGAACGGAGTCAGTTTTCTAGTCTACCCGACGAAGATCCAATGAAGCATGTTACAACCTTCACGGATTATTGTTGTGCCATATCCATACCTGACGGGGTGACTAGAGATGAGGTGTTGGCAATGATGTTCCTGTTCTCATTAAAAGATGTCGCGCGAGATTGGTACCGCTACCTTGATAGGCCAGCTGAGAAGGTTACGGATTGGACTTCCTTAGCATTGGCTTTTTACAAGAAATATTTTCCTCTTGCAAAAGCCGAAGACTTGAGAAGCCAAATCCGTAACTTTCAACAAGGACCTGATGAAGGATTTTGTGAAGCATGGGATCGGTTCAAGAATTTGGTCCGTTCTATCCCTCACCATAACTTTCAACAATGGGACATGTGTAACCAATTTTACAACGCCCTTTACGATGATTATAAGATGATTCTTGATGCGGCCGCCAATGGGAGATTCCAGAATAACACCGACCATATGAAGGGTTGGGAAACCATTGAAGACATGGCGGTGCATAGGGCTGCCTTTAAGAGTTCACGTGGGAATTCACGAAGGCTGAATGTGGAGATGAATAGAGTGATGGCTCTTGAGACAACAGTGGAAGCCCGTTTTGAAAAGCTTGAGGCAACTCAGCTGAAGCTTGAAAGTGCGAACCTAGTTACTATGGTTGACAGCACGGGTGAGATTGCGAACTTGAGAGCTCTTGTTGGTGTTTTAACAAGGCAGGTTATAGAGATGGGAAAGGCTCAAATTGCCTCCTCAAAGGCTTTTGAAGAACACTTGATAAACATAGCCAACCGAATAACTAGCTCTCCAGCTAGTTGTGAGGGACCCACGGAAATGTTGAACGCCATAAATCTTAGGAGTGGTCGTGTTTGTGAAGGATCAGCCCAAAAGGACGATTCTGCCGAGGTTCAAAACAAAGAATCTGATCCCGTCAACAGATCAGGAGGTCGACCGACCGCTACAGTAGGTCGACCGACCTCGGTTCCTGACGTGAGATCAAATTCTGGAGAAAAGAAAATTTTTGATGTAGCAGAGTCTGGTCGGCCGACCGCTGCTGAAGGTCGACCGACCGACGTTCCTGAGCAGAGTGTTGTTTTGACTCCGGCATCGCTGGATTCCTCCTTCATTCAAGGCCTCACCGAAATTTTACAGCTGAAAAAGCAAAAGGTTGCTGATCCTATGGCTAATGTCACCGTTCCTTATCCCGAAAGACTGAAAAATTCAAAAGAGGATCGGAAATTTGGTAAGTTTTTGGAAATGGTAAAGAATCTTGAGGTAACCATCCCTTTCACTGATTTAATTACCCAGGTACCTTCTTATGCTAAATTCATGAAAGATATTTTGAGTCGTAAGAGGAATTTTCAGGACGACGGTGCTGTTGCTTTTGTGGAAGAATGTTATGTTCTTTCACAAGATAATATAGCACCCAAGTTAAAAGACCCAGGTAGTTTTTCCATCCCTTGTACCATAGGTAATCATGTTATAGGGAAAGCCCTTTGTGATCTAGGGGCTAGTGTCAGTGTTATACCTTATTCTGTATGTGAAAGACTTGGTTTAGGTAGACTTAAAGTCACCAATATTACCCTACAGATGGCTGATAGATCAACCCAAAGACCATTAGGGGTCTTGGAGGATGTCCCAGTAAGAGTGGGAAAGTTCTTTATTCCTGTGGATTTCGTTGTTTTAGACATTGCTGAGGATAGTCAAATACCTATTATTCTAGGTAGACCATTTTTACACACAGCTGGGGCTGTAATATATGTCAAACGCGGGACCATTACTTTAGAAATTGGAGATGACACTATCGAGTTTAGTCTTGCTCATAAGGCAACTATTCCTACTGATGATACTTGTTGCTCCATTGATATTATAGACAGGAATGTTATCTTTAATTGGAGGGAATCCTTGACCAAGGATCCCTTAGATGATCTGACAGTTTTGGATAAGTGTGCAGGTAATCCAGCTGAAGATGCTGAAGAGCTGGATGTGATAGAAGAAGAGAATGAGAAGCTCATAAGCCTAGCTAATGCAAATCTGGTAAACATGTGCTATTCCATCAGTACTGATTCTGTTCAGGCAGTTGAGGTAAAGGTACCAGAGCGTAAGTCACTTCCTCCTAATCTTAAGTATGTTTTCTTAGATGATACTGAACAGTACCCTGCAATTGTTAGTTCTAAACTTAGTCCTGACCAACTTTCTGCCTTAATGACTGTTCTTAAAAAGAATAGGAAAGCTCTAGGTTATTCTTTGGATGATATTAAGGGCATAAGCCCTGATGTTTGTATGCATAGAATAGAGTTAGAGGAAGGGCATAAGCCTTATAGACAGGGACAGCGTAAGTTGAATCCTAAGATGTAGGATGTGGTTATGGCTGAGGTAATGAAACTTCTTGATGCAGGTATTATCTATTCAGTTGGCAACTCTAAGTGGGTTAGCCCAGTTCAGGTGGTTCCTAAGAAAGGAGGAACCACAGTGGTTAAGAATGATAAAAATGAGTTAATACCAACTAGAGTTGTAACTGGGTGGCGGATGTGCATTGATTATAGACAGTTAAATGCCGCCACCAAGAAAGACCATTTCCCCCTTCCTTTTGTTGACCAAATGATTGAAAGACTGGCTTCTAATAAATTCTTCTGTTTTCTAGATGGTTATTCAGGTTTTTTCCAGATTCCCATCCATCCTGATGATCAGAGTAAGACTACTTTTACATGTCCACAGGGTGTTTTTGCTTATCGCAGGATGCCTTTTGGGTTATGCAATGCTCCTGCTACCTTTCAAAGGTGTATGATGGGTATCTTTTTTGACTTTATAGAAAACATTATGGAGGTATTTATGGATGATTTCTCCGTTTATGGTAATGCTTTTGATCAATGCTTAGCTAATCTTGATAAAGTCTTGCAGCGATGTATTGATGTAAACCTTGTCTTAAACTGGGAAAAGTGTCATTTGATGGTTACTGAAGGGGTAGTGTTAGGGCATCTAATTTCTGATAAAGGTATACATGTAGATAAAGAAAAGGTGCAGGTGATTGAGCAATTACCCCCTCCTGTTAATGTTAAGGGGGTGAGAAGTTTCTTAGGACACGCAGGTTTCTACAGGCTTTTCATTAAGGACTTTTCTAAGATTGCTAAACCACTTACACAATTGCTTCTTAAAGATGCCATCTTTGATTTTACTGATGAGTGCCTTTCAGCTTTTAACAGGTTGAAGGAAGCTTTGATCTCAGCACCAATCATTCAGCCACCAGATTGGGATCTCCCCTTTGAGATCATGTGCGATGCTTGTGACTACGCTGTTGGTGCGGTGCTAGGTCAAAGGAAGAAAAAAGCTCTTAATGCTATATACTATGCGAGCCGCACCCTAGATGAGACTCAAGTCAACTATTTCACCACTGAGAAGGAGATGCTAGCTGTCATATTTGCCTTAGAAAAATTCAGGTCCTATTTAGTAAGTAATAAGGTAGTTGTTTACACTGACCATGCAGCTTTGAAAGGTCTTTTTCAAAAGAAGGATTCAAAGCCAAGGCTTTTAAGGTGGATACTCCTTCTCCAAGAGTTTGACATTGAGATTAGGGACAAGAAAGGCGCGGAAAACGTGGTGGCTGACCACCTATCTCGCCTACAGTTGACTGATGGAGAAGATTCTTTGCTTATTAATGATTCATTTCCTGATGAGAGTTTATTTGTCATTAATAGTTCAGGTTCTTATCCCCCTCCTTGGTATGCTGATTTTGCTAATTTTGTTGTTACAGGTAAAATCCCTCCTGAGTTGTCATGGCAACAAAAGAAGAGATTTATGTTCGATGCAAAACAGTATTTTTGGGATGACCCTTATGTTTTTAAAGAATGCGGAGATGGACTTATCCGGAGATGCGTCCCCCAATGGGAGGTGAAGGACATTCTGGAAGCATGTCACTCTTCTGCATATGGTGGTCACCACGGTCCATCTAGGACCGTGGCCAAGGTATTACAGTCAGGTTTTAATTGGCCTACTTTGCATGCTGACTGTAGGAATTTTGTAGGAAACTGTGATTCCTGTCAAAGAACTGGGAATGTCTCAAGAAGACATGAGATGTCGCAGGTTGGTATTTTAGAGGTAGAGATTTTTGATGTCTGGGGCATTGATTATCAAGGACATTTTCCTAGTAGTCAAGGTAACAGGTATATTCTTGTGGCTGTTGATTATGTGTCTAAGTGGGTAGAAGCTATTGCCACTCCCCGTTGTGATGCAAAGGCTGTTATTAAGATGTTTAAAAAAATCATATTTCCTCGTTTTGGTGTCCCTAGGGTTGTCATAAGTGACGGAGGTATGCATTTTAAGGAGAAACGCTTAGGTGACTTGTTAAATAAATTCGGTGTCCAACACCGTAGGGGTTTAGCTTATCACCCTCAGACTAGTGGTCAAGTTGAGATCTCTAATAGAGAACTCAAGGAGACCCTAGCCAAAGTAGTTTCTATGTCTAGGAAAGATTGGAGCCTAAAACTTGATGATGTTTTATGGGCCTATAGAACCGCGTTCAAAACCCCAATAGGAATGTCACCATTCCGTTTGATTTACGGTAAAACTTTTCATTTACCAGTAGAGTTAGAACGTAAGTCTTGGTGGGCTATATGTAATCTTAATTTAGACCCTAATCTTTCCCGTGAGAAACAGTTGTTGCAGCTCAATGAGTTAGAAGAATTCAGATTGTTAGCCTATGACAATGCCAGGATTTACAAAGAGAAAACAAAGCGCTGGCATGACAAGAGAATCATTAGACGTGATTTTCAGGTAGGTGATAGGGTGTTGCTTTTTAATGCTCGTATTCGTCTTTTTCCTGGTAAGCTGAAATCCAGGTGGAGCGGACCCTACACCATCACAGCTGTCTCAAAATTCGGGTCAATCGAATTGGAAACCTCATCTGGTGAGAGGTTCAAAGTCAATGGCCAATATGTGAAGCACTTCAGAGGAGAGAACGAATTTGTCGGAAAGGTCGAAGTTTCTTACTTTGACCCCTTTTAGGATGCTCCTCGATAGGTAAAAAGGTCGTGCGGGACCTTTTAAACCAGCGCTACACGGGAGGCAACCCGTGCTCTAGCTTAAGTTTACGTTTTTTTTATTTTCCGTTTTATCCTTGATGAAATTTGAAATTTCTGCAGAAAAATAAAATGAATTCGTCAGTACAAGCGGTCGACCGACCCAACTACTAAAAATACTGCCTTCATATAGGTCACACTTTCTGCATCTTTCTTGCTCTCTTAAAAACCCTAAAAAAAACACCCACCTTCTTCATCCTTCACCAATTTGCTTACTTTCTTTCAATTTCCTCCTTCAAGGTATGTTTTTCTTAGTTTTCTTTTTCTCTTTTTCGTTTTATTTCATCTTAATTCCGTTCTAGGTAGTATTAGTTTGTCTTTTTGAGTTTAATTTTGCTCTTAATTTCGTTTCCATGCTGGTTTGTGTGTTTTTCCCTTAGTTTTCTTCTTCCTTTTGATTTTATATGCTTAGATCTGTAATTTGTGTATGATTTCGTGCTGTTAGGGTTAGTTTAATTCTTCCTTTCAATTTTTATGCCTTTTTTCGCGCGATTTCAGCCCAGAAATTCCGACTCTGACACTGTTCATGGTCGACCGACCCAAAACGGAAGTCGGCCGACCAAATTTTGAATCTCCTGAGTTTCGTAATTTACAGATTCTGCATTTTCTTCTGATAGTCGGTCGACCGACCCAAAACTGAGGTCGGCCGACAGAACTGTGTTTTTCCTGAATTTATATTTTTGCAGTTTCTGACATCTTTTCCTTAGTTGGTCGACCGACCTAGGTTTGCAGTCGGCCGACCTGTTGCGCTACAGCAATTCTGATTTTTCTCGCAAAAATGGTCGACCGACTTATCTGTCAAGTCGGCCGACCCATGTCTGTTACAGGAGTTTCTGTTTCTGCAACTTTTGTTCCTAATTTGTTAAAGAAATGCTTTCATATTCACACAAGACTTATATTTTTATTGAACTTTTCAGATTTACAATGTCTAACCGTGATCAAGGTGGAAAGCGCTCCCGCACTTCGGGTGCAAGCACCTCGAGAGGCCGTGTTCCTAGGTCGAGAGGTTTGACGGTGCAAGACACGGATAGTCTACCCAACTATCCGCAAATCACTTTCAGCACTCCGGCCCAGAAAGCCCGATTCCTCCATCTCACCGCTTATTGCTTGGTAGTGGCGACCCGGTTCCTATGTGTCCCAACCTTGCAAGCCTTGGGATGTCATGATGAGGTGGTGTCCTTGCTAGATGGGACGGGTTTTTCAGTACTCGTCACTATGGATGAGTTCACCTATTCCTTGCTTACTCTTGAGTTCTTTTCTTCCTTTACTTTTGATATTAGAGCATATCACCCCGGCTATGATAATGTTTGCATTTCTTTTCGTTTGTTCAATGAAACTTTTTCTTTAACTTTAAACCAATTTGCTCAGTTTTTAGGCTTATCTTCTACGGGTCTTACGGATGACCCCACTGGGTCATATAGTGATTTGTGGTCCTGTCTTTCTGATTCCAGCGATGGGAAGAAGAAAAACAGTACCGTTCACCTTCCCGCCCCCCGTTATTATTTACGTCTGTTGGCCAACACTGTTTTCGGCCGCAAAGAGTCTCAAAATGTTAACAACATTGAGCTCTCCATTTTGTCTGGTTATCTTAACATCAGACGTACGGGTCAGCAGTTTTATAACACTGCATTTTTGGTCGCCTCTCACTTCATGTCGGTGGGCGAGGGAACTTCCTTGACTACCATTGTCTGTGGCGGGCTAGTCACTCAATTAGCCCGCTCCCTTGTCCCCCAGTTCCCTCGCTATGAGGATGCGATTGACACTCCCTCCCGGTTCATGGACATGGCTTATGTCAGGTCCGTGCATTGGGTGGACAGGAGAGATTATTGGAAGGTAGACACCTACCTCAGTGATCGCATCCCCATCACCATGGCTCCCCCTATGCTACCCCTTTTTACTGTTGTAGGGGAGCCCAGACCACTACTCCCGTCTTACCGCCTCCCCCTTAGAGGAGGCGCCTTTAGAGGTCATAGGGTCCCTGCTCCCGGTGGCCACCATACCACATCTGGGACGGGGTACCCACCTGATTTTACTGCTGCTCCTAATGTTTATGTTCCTCCTTATGTTGATGACAGATCTCTGCCACAAATGATGGCAGGCCTTTGCAGACAGTTCAACCAAAAACAGTTGAACGATAGTCTTTGCCAATATCCGGTTTACAAGGAGTATGCCACTCAGGGTAGGCTCCCAACCGGCCCATGGACTCACCCCACCTGGTACACACCTCTCGCAGGCGGTCGTGTCCACGGTGAAGCTTCAAGCTCTGCCTCAGGAAGAGGCGTAGGTTCTGAAGAGGAGGACGAGGAGGAGGAAGGAGGAGAGGACTCTGAGCCGGATTTCGACTCAGAGGGATAGGGACGTGCTTAACCTTACCCTCTTTGGGGTTCGGTTTGGGGAGGTCTCTCCATCTTGTAAGTAGTTTTTCTTTTATTTTCCCTTTCGATTTCCAGTTTTTCCCTTAGATTTCAAGTTTTTCCCTCTAGATTTCCAGTTTTCCTCTTCTTCCTCCATAGACTCTTTTTGTAATTTCTAGTCTTTTTCCTTTTCCTTTCTTTGTTTGCTTCTTTTCTGCCTACCCCCATCCCTTTGCTGTGGTTGTATGCTGATGAGCACAATGGGGGCATTGTGCGTTTTGGTTTGGGGAGGGTGTTTGCATACTCCTTTGTGAGTATGCAATTGTCTTTGTGTCTTTTGTTTTTCATTCCTTTAGGTGTTTTTCTTGTTTTCATCCTCTCTTGTCGCGTGTTCTTCCCTGTCGCGCGTTCTTCTCTGTCTTAAGTTTTTAGGTCGAGTCGGAACAGACGAATACAATTTATGCCTCACATATCACATATTGCATTGCCTTGCATTTTTCAAAAATTTTCAAGCTAGTCTTTTGCATTATCTACGAGTTTTTGTTGATTTCATGCTAAATTATTAAACTTGACTCTCTTCTTGGCAAGCTACAACATATTCTAAGGATTAGAGCTTAATAAATCGGTGACATCCATGACCGATTTCATGTAGGTTTGTGAGTAGTTTCTCCTCTTGAGGCATGTCACATCAATGTGCATAAACATGAATTTTGTCTACTTAATACCTGTATGCATTCGGATTTGTGGTTTGTTGACACATGTGGTAGAGGTCCCCCTTTCTCATTTCACCCATAATCCTCACATAGCCAAATTGAATCTTTTAACCCATTTGCTACATCCAAAAAAATTGCCTACCCTAGCCGAGCTAGTAATATAGTGATGGGACTGTTTTGGCCATCCTTTGGTTTGTGCTTTATTGTTAAATATTGATTTTGTGAGAATGGTAGAAAGGAGAAAAAGAAAAGAGAAGGATACGAAAAAATAATGATTCAAATGAAAAAAAAATGAAATGAAAAAAAAAAAAAAAACGGAACAGCCTGTTTTCAAGGCTGGTCGGTCGACCTACATTCTGGGTCGGTCGACCAGGACCATTGAACAGAATATTTCTGAAAAAAAAAGAGGAAAGGAAGAAAGAAAGAAAGAAAAGGAGAAAATTGGAGAAATTGTGATTTTTGCTCCAAAACTTTGAGCATTGGCATGTATGGAAAAATAATAAGAAGTGATCTTATAGTATGGATAGACGGTTGTTAGCTCGGTTTAACCCCTCTTCCCATAACTTATTTTAACCCCTTATTACCCTTAGCCTCACAATCCCAAAATTGCCTCGGCATGTGTCATGGTTATCTAGTGTGGGAATGCATATGTACGGTTGTAGAGATTCTATTCATGTTAGATTGCAGGCATGTTCTTACGGGTCGCAGATAGGTGAGAGTCTTTACTTTTATTTATCTTCTTATCTTTCACATATACATTTGACCCCTTTTGCTTTCATGAGTGTCTCGAGCGTACCGCGAGAGTCCAATTAGAGTGAGTCTTGCAAGGTTGAAATTTTAGCATGTTTTTCCAACATATCCAACTCGTTTTGCTCTTGACATTATGCTTGATTATATTTGAAGGTTGCATTAAATTGGTTAGGCATAGTGTTATGTTTGGTTGTAAAAGGTATGAAATCCGTTCCATTAGAAGTTTTTCTTTTCTTTTGAGTCTTAGTGCTTGCTTGAGGACAAGCAAGGTTTGGTTTGGGGAGTTTGATACGTGCCTATTTTATGCATTTTATTTAGTCTTTTGGCACGTATTTTCTTACATTTTCGTGACTTTTAGTTGCTATTTCTCCCGAAACGGTTTACTTTGGCATTTCTATGTTTTATATGTAGGAATACGCGGAAGTGAGCAAAACTGAACCTTATTTGCCTTTCGGAAGCTGTTTTGAGTACTAATGCGGAGCAAGGACCCGGATTGCACGTCCGAGTGTTGTTATTGGGCCAGATTAAAGCTGAAACGGACAACAAGCGGTCGACCGACCCATCAGAGAGGTCGACCGACCTAAGCCCAATTCGCGTAAAAATCCAGCAGCGTCAGAAGCGGTCGACCGACCCGCATAAGTGGTCGACCGACCAGAAGCTGACCCGGGTCTTTTGTTTCGTGTTTCTACTTTCCTAATCTTGTAATTATACTTATTTAAGAAGACCTAAACTCTTCAATTAGGTCAAGCTTTTTATTAACAAGTAATTTTCTATTGTCAAGCACTTTATGTTAGCAAGCAATTTTATGTTAGAAGAACTCCATAGTTTTAGAAAGAGATTTTATTCCAAGTTTTCATCTTTGTTCTTGAATTCCAATTAAGTTGTAAGTTTGCTACTATTAATCTTTCCTTTTAATTTAATCTTGTTGCTCATCTTATTGTTGTTCTTTAATTCATGTTTTCCCTTTTATTATCATCTTTTATTATGTTAATTCCTTTAATGTTCTTAGTTATTGTTAGTTTCATAATTAAGAGTATGCATAGCTAATTCTTGTGATTAGGAATTAGGGGAACCATGGTAAAGATTTGATTTTGATAAGTTTAATGATTGAATTACCAATCCCCCATTGTTGTTGGTGAACTAATCCTTAAGATTGAAAGATTATTAGGATTAGTTTAACAACAACTTTGGGATTGCCATATGAACGAAAGTTTAGTGCTTTTCTAGGAACCCTAAGACCGTAAGGATTGGGTAGAATATTGACCTAAAGGTTTATTCTTTGTTCCTTGGGATTGTGTTATTTGATTATTTTACCCTTCATTGACTTGTTTTAACCATGGGGAACCAAAGTTCCTAATCTCCTTTTTACCTTGTTTTATTTCTCTTGTTTATTTTGTCCTTTTAGTTATTAGTTTAAATCTCAAATCAACCCCCCCTTTTTTTGGTTACTTGTAATAGACTTTAAATTCACAAACATAATTAACCTTGTCTCCTTGTGGTTCGACCCTTGACTTATCCTATCTAAGTTTAAGCTGAGGTTTTATAAATCTTATCTTTGGCACCCCTCAACGACAGGTGTCAAATTATAAACTAATAATAATAAAACATAAATTAAAAGAGGAATTACCGGAAATAAGGATTAAGGCGGAAAAGAACAAGCTTTATTGATTAATGTTGAAAGATTGATGAAGAACAATATATAAAACTAAAGAAAAGCGTTTGATGATTATGGAAAGATTAAAAATAAAACTAGATGTAACTCTATGATAGAAAACTAGGTAGAAAACTTGATGGAAATCTGAATGAATAACCCTAATCACGAAATTCGGCTTAAATAGGCGGAAATAAAGAGTTTCCCAATGACCTAAACACTTTAATGGGCTTCGCGGAAACTTCTGGGTCTGTGCTGTGGTCGGTCGACCCAATTAGTAGGTCGGTCGACCCAATTGTCGGGACTGCAGCGTGCGTCGATCTTAAAACAGCTGTAATTTCTTCGTTACTTATCGTAATCAAGCGATTCTCGCGGCGTTGGAAAGCTAAGAGGATAAGCTTTCACCTCCAACTGGAATCACTCCATTATCATCTCTATAACTCGAGATATAGCCATTTGAAACAGGCTGCAACATCATGGATCGATTCTTTGCTTGTAAAAACTATCTTCAGGCCTAGAAACGTGCGCTAGGCTTCGTTCCTTCTTTTCCTTAGTCATGAAAAATCCCGAGGGCAAAAATTTGGTATAAAACCGTCCCTTTTCCGCATAAATCTGCAAAAGAGCATAAAAATACGAAAGTAGACAATTGTTGGGAAATAAATGCTAAAACATAGTAAATGAGCGACAAAATGCGTGTAAAAATAGATGTAAAACATCATAAAATAGGCACGCATCAAATTCCCCAAACCAAACCTTGCTTGCCCTCAAGCAAGAAATAGACTCGATCTTAACTAATGGAACAATTTCAATCTCTGAGCGAAATTTACATGTAAACCCAAACCAATGCCAAGTACAAAATGAGAAAGTATTTAAATTATGCAAACGAGTTATGGTGTTGTCAAACTTGCAAAAATAAAGACTATAGAGACTTTGTACCATGGACTCTCGCGGTACGCTCGAGACACTCATGAAGCAAAGGGTGAGTATATGTAAAAGATAGGAAGAAGTAATTTTGTAGAGACACTCACCTAACTGCGACCCATGAAAACATGCCTGCAATTTAACATGAACAAAAATTCTACAACTTCGTATAACAATCTCATTAAGTGACCCAGATACATGCAATTGGGGTAATAAAAGATATGTGAGGTGCTTAGCCCAAAAATCCACATCTCGCTACTGGGCCCAAAAGATAATTAAGCAGCCCAACGCCAGAAGCAGATCAGAGGCAAATCAGACGCAGACCAGATACAGACCAGACGCAGAAAAAGAGCTGTTGGAGTAGGAGAATGGGTCAAAACCCTAAAGGAATATTCCCCTATATTCACTCCTACATTCCAGGGCCAGAGCAGAAATCGGTTGAGCTTAAATCCGCAGCTATAAAAGGAAAGGCTAGGGCATTTTTTATTCATTCAATTCGTACGTTGTAAAACCCTATTACTTTCGCAAAATCCTTGTAATCCGCCCCCAACAGTGAAAACCTTCGATCATAGTAAAAATATTGGTGGGATTCCGTTCCCCCCGCGGTTGTTTCCCTCAACGGGTTTTTCCGCGTCACCAAAAATCTCTTGCGTCATTGTTTTATCTCTTTAATTTTCGTATTCATTCTTTACGTAAATCCTTATATTGGTTGACACTTTGACCCACATCACAATATCACGACCCGGTAGAAATTTTACCAAAACAATTTGGCGCCCACCGTGGGGCATAGTGCGCATTCCAATATATAAAACCGTCATCTCGCCACAAAAACATGTCTGGGACCAGAGCTAACCCTTCCAGTTCCCAGAGCATGCCAGCCCAGTCCAGTGGGACCAACCCTACTGTACCTGCTGGTCTCGCAGGACCATCCCTGGTCGCGAGTCAGACCACAGCCTCCAAGGTTGTGGCCCCATCCAGCAAACCTCCTCAGGTTCCCAGATCACCCCCTGTGTCAGCTTCTCCAAGGCAGAGCAGAGAAAGTAGCCCCAGCAGAAGTGGAGAAACCCAGATGCCAGGAGTAGGCCAGAAGCCGCAGGCTCCCCGTACAGATCCGATGCAGATGGTGGTCCAGGGAATGAGTGCTCTGCAGGAAGCCATAGAGGGCCTGAAGAAGGACAATCTGGACCTGAGAGAGCAGATCGCCGCAGTCGCACGTCCAGAGCAGCCGTTCAGAATGTTGCAGCTAGGGCCTGGCCAGACCTTCAATCCCTTCGGGAGAGCAGGGTTGAACCGGCCAATTCCCCAGGAGATCGTCACTAGGCTGGATCTAGGTGTCACCACCCCGAGCAGTGGCCCAGTGATACTGGATCTGGACTCATCCGTGTTTGGAGCACCGCAGTCCAGACCAGTTCAGCCTGCAGGTAATCCTACACCTTGTTTTCCCCCTGGGACTGACCCTTTGATTTTTTCAGGTACCCCTCCGCAGCCTACCATCGGACGAACGCCAGAGATCTCAGCAGGAGCAGCACCCGAGAACCAGCCCAGCGTTGGAGGGTGACAAGGAGGAGCACCAGCGCAGCCAGCAGTAGGTTGGTATCCAGGACCAGGCTTCAGTTCATCCGTAACAGCCAATCAACCAGCTGCAGGCCCTTGGGGAGGAGCCCCTCCAGGCTTCTTCCCTCCGCCAGTCAACCCGACCTCAGGTCCCTGGGGGGGAGCCCCTCCAGCCTTCCTCCCTCCGCCAGTCAATCCATTCCCTGGAGTAGGCAGTCTCTCAGACCAGCGCTACCAGGAGTTGAAAGACATGATCACCAAGATACCTGGCATGCCAAGGCCCATGGAGAAAGCTTCCCAGGACAGCTATGCAGATTCACCATTCATCGACAACATTGCCCTGATCAATGTGCCCAAGGGGTTTGTGCCACCAACCATGACACTATATGATGGTACGGCCGACCCTCTGGACCACATAAATTAGTATAAGCAGAAAATGATGGTGGTAACCGCAACCGGAGCACTTAAGGAGGCTTGCATGTGCAAAGGATTTGGGTCAACCCTATCCGGAGCAGCCTTGCAATGGTTTGTGGGATTGCCCAATCGCAGCATCTCTTCCTTTGCAGATCTGGTAAATGCTTTTAATCAGCAGTTTGCTAGCAGCATGAAACCAGAGAAGCAGACCAGTGATCTATACAGAATTGTTCAAGGATTCGAGGAAACAACTCGAGATTACCTCACCAGATTCAACAAAGAGAAAGTTGTCATTCCGCATTGTCATGTACCCACTGCCATCGAAGCCTTCCGCAGGGGGTTACATCACGATTCAGACCTGTACAAGCAATTGACAATGCATCCGTGCACTGCCTTTGCTGATGTACAGGCCCAGGCAGTTGCAGCCATGAGGCTGGAAGAAGACGCTGCCTCCAGAAGAAGTACCTATGACACAGAACCTGTGTCTAGGAAAGCACCAGTAGAAAAAAGGAATGAAAGATCAAAGCCCTACAGCAAGCCAGTGAGCAAAGTATCCGAGAGCACCGGTGGGAAAAACGATGCAGATCCACCTCCGAAGGTCAGTGAGTATGGTTTTACCACCGGAATGGCAGGCTTGCTAAAGGCCTTGAAAGAGCTCAAAGGAGTCAGATGGCCAAAGAAGAGAGAGGAGCGGCTCAATGACCGCCGTGATGCTAGCAAAAAATGTGAATTTCATGATGACATAGGTCATACCACGGACGAATGTTACACCCTCAGAAAGGAGGTCCGATTCCAGTATGACCGAGGCAACTTGGACCATCTGCTCCCAGAGAAGTCCACCAGAGTCAACGCAGCCAGCCAGGTGCAGCCTTCACCAGCTCCTCCCTGCAATAGAATTGTCAATGTCATTACTGGAGGATCAGAGCTGTGTGGGCTCACCTATTCAGCAGCCAAAAGACGTGTAACTGCAGCAAAGGGAGACAAGCCAGAATCATCATGCAGAATAGCAAGGCAGGACCTCCCAGCAGTAACTTTTGACGAGACAGATGCAGAAGCTGTACCAGAGCAGCACCATGATGCCTTGATTATCACATTGAACATTGGCAACTGTGAGGTCAGGAAGGTCATGGTAGACACAAGCAGCTCCGTCAACCTGCTAATGCTGGATGCACTAAAGAGCATGGGATTTGACGAGAAGGACCTGACAAAGAAAGCTATTCCCCTGGTTGGGTTCAGTGGAGAAACAGCGCATACCTTGGGGGAAATCACCATCCCTACCTACGCCGGAGGCCTAAACAAACAGGTAAGGTACTTAGTTATTGATGGTCCATCTACTTACAATGTTATTCTTGGCAGGCCCTGGATCCACGAAATGCGAGCAATCCCGTCAACGTATCACCAGTGCCTGAAGTTTCCTACGCTGTGGGGAGTTCAGGAGATACGGGGAGACCAGGAGGAGGCCAAGGATTGTTACAAAGTAGCTCTTAAAAGGACCACCAGACCACCAGCTGCCAGAGCATAGCAATTACAGCAACTGCACATCCAGGAGGAGTACATCGAGCCCCAGCAGGCAGAAATCGATGAGGTCCACCTGGATGAGCAGCACCCAGAAAGGACCGTGTTCGTAGGCTCAGAGTGCTCTGGAGATCTACGCCGGCAGCTCCTCCAGCTGCTCCGAAAGAACGTGGACTGCTTCGCCTGGTCCCACAAGGACATGATTGGCATAGACCCAGAAATCATAACACACAAGCTCAGCATAGATCCAGGATTCAGACCAGTGCAGCAGAGGCGCAGGAAATTCGCAGCAGAAAGACATCAGATCATAAACCAGGAGGTGGACAACCTTCTGGATGCAGGAAAGATAGGGAAGTCAGGTACCCCGAGTGGCTATCTAATGTAGTGGTGGTACCAAAAAAGAATGGCAAGTGGAGAGTCTGCGTGGATTTCACAGACCTGAATAAGGCCTGCCCCAAGGACCCATTCCCCTTGCCACACATAGATGCTATGGTCGACGCCACTGCAGGCCACGAAATGTTGACTTTCCTAGATGCCTGGAGCGGGTATAACCAGATCAAAATGGACCCGGCAGACCAGGAAAAGACAGCATTCAGGTCCGAAAGAGGCATCTACTGCTACAACGTAATGCCCTTCGGCCTTAAGAATGCTGGTTCCACGTACCAGCGGCTCGTCAATATGATGTTCAAAGACCAGATAGGACGTAATATGGAAGTCTACATAGATGACATGGTGGTCAAATCCAAGCAATCAGCAGACCACACCCAGCACCTGGAGGAAACATTCAACACCCTCCGGAAGTATAAAATGAAGTTAAATCCAGCTAAGTGTACCTTCGGAGTTTCCAGTGGGAAATTCCTGGGGTATATGGTAACACAAAGGGGGATAGAAGCCAGCACAGAACAGATCAAAGCAGTTCTGCAGCTGGAATCACCCCAGAAACCAAAAGATGTGCAGCGTCTGACGGGAAGAGTAGCAGCCCTGAGCAGGTTTATCTCCAGATCCTCAGACCGGTGCAGATTATTCTATGATATTCTTAGAATAAGCCAGAAGTTTGATTGGACACCAGAGCACGAAAAAGCATTCCAGGAACTAAAGCAGTACCTGAGCAGCCCACCCCTACTATCCAAGCCAGAGCAGGGGGAGGTCCTGCTCCTGTACCTCTCAGTAACCGAAGCAGTAGTAAGTGCAGTTCTGGTCCGACAGCACGAAGGAGCTCAGCACCCGGTGTACTACGTCAGCAAGTCATTACTGCCAGCAGAAGCAAGGTATACCTCACTGGAGAAACTAGTATTGGCATTGGTCACAGCATCCTATAAGCTGCGTCCATACTTCGAGTCTCATACCATCTCAGTGGTTACCAATCATCCACTCAAGACGGTTATGAGAAATCCAGAATTATCAGGACGAATGGCTAAGTGGTATGTGCACCTTAGTGGATATGACCTCCAGTTTGAACCACGCACAGCCATAAAGTCACAAGCCCTCGCAGACTTCGTCTCCGATTTCAGCCTAACACTCCAGACCCAAGCAGAGCAGGAAATCCTGCACCTACACCAGGGTGCCAAACCAGGCACCTGGGAGTTACGAGTAGATGGAGCTTCAAACGCCAGAGGGTCCGGAGTTGGGTTGATCCTCCGATCACCAGAAGGGGATCTAATCACCCAGGCAGTCCGATGTGAGTTCAAGACCACAAATAATGTGGCTAAGTATGAAGCCCTAGTCCTGGGACTGCACCTAGCCCTGGACATGGGAATCGACCATGTCAATGTATACAGTGATTCACAACTAATTGTGAACCATGTCAATGGAACATACGAAGCAAGAGACCCCACAGTGGTGGCCTAATTATGTGTAGCAAAGGAGTTAATCAGCAGATTCGTGGAATTCTGCATCCAGCAAGTACCCAGAGAGCAGAACGCAGAAGCGGATGCACTGGCAACTCTAGGCTCAACCTTCAAACCAGCCGACGTAGCCAGTATTCCAATCACCCATGTCCTCAGACCAGCCATTCCTGGACCAGAATCGGACCAGGAGGAGCTACCTATCTGCAGAAACAACCCAGACCAGGAGTCAGAACAAGACTGGCGAAAGCCATACCTGGACTGGTTGCAGCATGATATCCAGCCCAGCAGTAAGAAAGAAGCACGCAGTTTCAGAATGAAGGCCTCCAGATTCCTACTAATTGATGGAATCCTGTTCCGGAAATCATTAGCAGGGCCATATCTGCGATGCCTGGACCAGACTGAGGCGCGGACAGTCTTGCATGACCTCCACAGCGGGGACTGTGGAAATCATGCAGGGGGAAGAAGCCTGTCCAATAGAGCCCTCAGAATGGGATACTTCTGGCCCACAATGCGCAAGGATGCGAAGGAGTATGCAAGGAAATGTGATGCCTGTCAAAGGCACGCATCTGTCAATCACCAACCAGCAGAGCCTCTACACCCGATCAAATCCCCATGGCCTTTTATGAAGTGGGGGATGGATATTGTGGGACCTCTCCCCAGAGCACCAGGAAACAAGCTATACATGCTGGCCATGACAGATTACTTTTCTAAGTGGATTGAAGCAGAATCATTCACCCTGACCACCGAAGCACAGGTCATCTCTTTTATTAAGCGCAATATATTCACTAGATTTGGCATACCCTCAGAAATAATATGTGATAATGGTTCCCAATTCATTGGGAAGAAAACCGAGGCTTTTTGTGCTGGGTGAAATGTGTCACTCCAGAAATCTACCCCCAGGAACCCCCAGTCCAATGGACAGGCTGAATCTAGTAATAAGATCATCATTGAGAATATGAAAAAGAAACTACAAGAAATGGGAGGGAAATGGGCAGAGGAACTTCCTCTGGTCCTGTGGGCTGACAGAACTACTCCAAAAGTAGCAACAGGTCAGACCCCCTTCAGCCTTGTCTTTGGAGCAGAAGCGGTAATTCCTTCTGAGATCAAAGTCCCAACCCACAGATACGGGAGTATAACTGAGGACCAGAACCAAGTAGAAATGACAAGAAGCCTGGACACTGTTGATGAACTCAGGACCAGTGCCTACGTCAGAATGGCCTCATACAAGCAGATGGTGGCTCGGAGCTACAACAAAAATGTCAGGATCAGAACTCTGCAAGTAGGAGATCTGGTCCTGAGAAAGGTGTTCCAGAACACCAAAAACCGACAAGCTGGAATATTTGCCTACAACTGGGAGGGCCCATACCAAATTGAGAGCATAATTGGTAATGGGGCCTACAGACTGATGACAATGGAAGGGGAAATGATACCCAGATCTTGGAATATACTTCACTTAAAAAAGTATATCATCTAAAGGTGCCTCCACCAGACCAGAGCAGCTCCCTTAGACTCAGGTTCTACTCTGTATAAAGTTTACTCTGGTTCAGCTTAAAATTTTGTCTTGCCTTTATGTTTTTTATAAACCTAAGTTTAGAATGATATCTTGCCTTTAAACCTAAGTTTAGTAGTCTAGGGCATGTAATTTCAAACTTTGATGCATTTTTTAAAGTCTTTTAAAAGGAAGAATTTCATTACTTATTTTCTGGACCAGAATTTACTTATCCTAGTGGACTGACCTAAAGAGGAAATCTGCACTGATCGCAGGAGAACCTAAGTCAAGCCTAGCACCCCAGTATAGGGATTGGTATATAAAACACCAGGCCAGCACACCAAAACAACGATGGCCAAAATACAAACGAAACATGCATGTACGAAGGAAAAAACGCCAGAAAAAACGGCAGAAAGCAACAAGATAAGAAAAAGCCCACATAACGGGGACATACGATTAAAAGCTGCTCAAAGCAGCTCAAAACGGAATTATTTCCACTGGTCCACCCGGACCAGCAGCAGAATTGTTTTTACTGGTCTACCCGGACCAGCAGCAAAAAGTTACAAAGTTAAGCCCATACAGGGGCACCGAAAGTTCACAAAACAAAATGTTTACGCCCATAACAGGGCCCAGCAGACAAATTTTAAAAGCCTACTCATCAGGAGCAGGTCCAGCAGCAGCAGCATCAGCACTGGTGGGGCCAGAGGACACCTCCTCTCCAGCATCTTGGGACCCCACCATACCCTCTTCTTCATCGTCCGAAAGCAGATCCGTGTTCAGGCCATCACGGAAATCTGCGGCAAAGGCCTCCTCCAGAGCAGACAGGTCCCAGGTAGTATGACTACCCTCCTGGAACTCCTTAACACAATTAATCCGGGTCTCAGCAGCAGTATATGAAATAGCTTCGATCAAAGCTTTCTGCAGACCAGCCTTTTTGTGCTCCAGGGCCTCTACCTTCAGAACCAGATTAGCCTCTGAGGCTAAGGCCCGCTCCAGTTTAGACTGAGCTGCGGCCAACTGATTCTGAGAGGCTTCCTCCTGAGCCTTAAGCTTTTCCTGGCCCATACTTATCTCCCGACGAAAGCGCTCAACAGTCTGCCTTAGATTCGCCCTCAAGATCTCCTCCGACTTCAGCTTCACCTCCATCTCCTGCATCCTCTCCACAGCATCATCATGAGCCGCCTTCATACGCTGAAAATCCGCCAGCAACGCCTCACTCTGTTGATTGGTGCACAATGCCAGCTCCAAAGCATGAGTACACCAAACCAGATCAGATAAAAAAAAAAAAAAAAAAAAAAAAAAAAAAAAGAGAGAGAGAGAGAGAGAAAAAAAACCAAAGAAAGAGCCTACCTCAAAAGAAACCTCTGCAGCATGTCTAGTCAAGTCCTGAAAAGGACGCTTCTTCAAAATGGAGGCAGAGGCAGGGAATAGCAAAGAGTTCAGAGTAGGCCAGAGCTTGGTCTTAAGTCCTCTAAAACCTCCAGGAATCTCTAGCTGCAGAGGAGGAGAGGAGGACTCTCCAGAAAATGTCCGAGGCAGCTGCTCTAGTACAGGCTTAAAGCCAGGAGTAGGAATGGTGGGAGGGATCTCAAGAGGGGACGGATCAACAAAAGAAGTCTCAGGAACCGACTCCTGGACTGGATCAAGAGTATCAACCTCAATCGGGGCAGCCTGGGACCCAGCTCCAGCAGGGCTCCCCTCAGCAATCTCAACTTTGTTTTTCTTTGAGGACCCCGCGTCCCCAGGAGTAAATCTTTTTCTGCGCAGTTGCATAACTCTGCTCACATCAACCCTGGCCTTGCCTGCTCAAAATCAAACAAACGCAAAATCAACCCTGGGACCCTGGCCTTGGCCTTCGAAGTAGCAGGATCCGCAGACTCGGGAAGTTTTGCCAGGCTATGCCCTGAAAAAACACGCCAGCTGTCAAAACAAGAACAAAACATCAAAGGCAAAAAGCAAGAAATAAACCCGGAATAGAAACTGTACCTTCAATCGGCTGCCATGCAGAGAAAATATAATCAGGAGAAGAAGGCAACGTATCAATTTTGACAAAGATGAAACGGGTGAACCATTTACTGTCATCCGGAGCAGTAGGAAAGACAATAGCAGAAGGCATGTTATCATGACCACGAATTGTACACTGGAAATGACCCAAAGAGCGCGGGTTAAACCACTGGCCAAGATCCGCCAGCCCAATGTTCAAACCACGCTCTCGATTCAAAGCACATATACTAAGCAGAATACGCCATGCGTGAGGAGCAACCTGACACATGGCTAACTTAGTCAATTTCAGGAAATCAACAATAAGATCAGGAAACGGGAATCTCAGACCCAAGCGGAAGGGGTATTCATAAAAACAGGTCCACCCTTCCCTCGCGAAGTCCGCCTTCTCACCGGCGAGGGGGAAGTGGTAGACAACCCCGTCCGAGAAGCCGAACCTGACCTTGATTAGAGTCGCGTGGGACTCATCAAAGGCTGAATCACAGAGATGTCTAGGGGCCAACAGTTTCTGTGATGGAAAGGGACCAGAGTAGACCCCCAGCGCAGGTGAGGAACCAGAAGAGCATCCAGCAGGAGTAACAGCAGACGAACTAGGGGCAGACATTATAAAACTTCGAAGGTTGAGGTAAATAAATTTTACTGTGAAAAAGAAAGTAAGAGAAGAAGAGAAAGCAGGTGAAAGAAGTAAATTGAGAAGATGGTAAAAGTGAAAAGGCCGGATGGAAAGACAATTTATAGCAAAAAATGAACGGTTAAAAACAAAGGGTAAGTTTGAATTCAAAAGTTAAAAGTAAATGCAAGTGGGAAATGGTTGAGGGGACATACCATAAATGGGTGGTTGAGAAAATCACCTAGTGGGTAGCCCACGTAAGCACCGTCAGCAAACCTTCAACTACCCGTATGAATTCCAGAAGCACGCCTTGGAAGCAGAGTAAAATTCCAGCCCAATTGAAGCCAAGTTAAGCTGAAATTTGGGGGAAATTGTTTAGCCCAAAAATCCACATCTCGCTACTGGGCCCAAAAGATAATTAAGCAGCCCAACGCCAGAAGCAGATCAGAGGCAAATCAGACGCAGACCAGATACAGACCAGACGCAGAAAAAGAGCTGTTGGAGTAGGAGAATGGGTCAAAACCCTAAAGGAATATTCCCCTATATTCACTCCTACATTCCAGGGCCAGAGCAGAAATCGGTTGAGCTTAAATCAGCAGCTATAAAAGGAAAGGCTAGGGCATTTTTTATTCATTCAATTCGTACGTTGTAAAACCCTATTACTTTCGCAAAATCCTTGTAATCCGCCCCCAACAGTGAAAACCTTCGATCATAGTAAAAATATTGGTGGGATTCCGTTCCCCCCCCCCCCCCCCCCCCCCCCCCCCCGCGGTTGTTTCCCTCAACGGGTTTTTCCGCGTCACCAAAAATCTCTTGCGTCATTGTTTTATCTCTTTAATTTTCGTATTCATTCTTTACGTAAATCCTTATATTGGTTGACACTTTGACCCGCATCACAATATCACGACCCGGTAGAAATTTTACCAAAACATGAGGTAAAAGGTAAAAAGTGGTTAAGATGTTTTTGGATTCGTGGGGTTAGTAGCGAAGCTAGTAAAACCGGTTCCCAACAACATATTTCACAACTTTTTTTTGATATTAAGAAAGTGCTCTTTTGTAGCACGACTCTCACATTAAATATAAGAAAGGACTCCCAAATATTTTGAATGAAGTACGGGAGGGATAACATATAAAAGAAAGGGATTTCAGAACGAATTTTGAATTTTGGTGCTGTCAGGTGGTCGGCCGACCCATGAAGGAGGTCGGTCGACTTCTTTCCTGTACGTTTTGACTTTTTTTTCGTTTTTCTTTTCTTTCTTTTCTTTTTCTGGATTTTTCTGTTCTTTTTCTTTTCTTTCTTTCTTTCTTTCTTTCTTTTCTCTTTTTGCTCAAGATAGCATACAAACCAAGATGCCTCAAAAAAAGTAAACCAAAGACCACAAATACTAGCTTGGAAGGGTAGGCTAAGTATGGGATGTAGTTTGGGGGGATAAAAAGGCAATTTTGGCTATGTGAAGCTTATGGGTAGATACGAGAAAAGGGATCTCAAATGCACGTACCAAGACTCACAAAACGAGATAGTAAGACAAGTATATAGCAATTCAAGTTCATATTTATGCATATTGATGTAACATGTTTCAAGGGGAGTACTACTCACATCCTAGACAACTGGTTTAAGAATGAAACCAGGAAATAAAGTTCTAAAACTTAGAATGTATAGTAGGTTGCCAAGGTATAAGTCAAGTCTCAAGATATGCAAGTTAACAAAAACTCGTAGATATGCAAAAGACTTTCATACTAAAACAAGTTGACAAGGCAATGGTAAAGGCATAAACATGTAAGATAGCTAAATCATCCTTGAAATACTCTCGTTCCGACTCGACCTATATGCTGAAATAAACGTGCATTTTTTGGAATTTTTTTGAAATTTTTCTATTTTTTTGGATTTTGTATATGCAAGGAAAATAAAGAAAAGAACAATGCAAGACAGAAATGCAATAAACGTGTGACAGAATGCAATGCATGTGACACGAAACCATTCCCCAAACCAACCCGCACAATGTCCCCATTGTGCATTAGCCTAAGAAAAGGTTTCAGAAAATTAAAAGAAATATGCAAGGAAAATAAAAATTAAGGAAGACTGGAAAGAACTCACTGGGTTGTTAAGCGTATGAGAAAAACCTCCCCAAACCAGCGTAAGCTGGGAGGTTTTGGTGGCTAGCAGTGCCACTCAAGTAACCAAGATCGGTGCACGATTCCCGAGGAAGAAACGAACAGGCTGTGACGGACGGGTAGGTCGACCGACCTATATTTTGGGTCGACCGACCTTCCTGCAGACTACAGGAATTCCAGCATTTACAGGGACTAGGTCGACCGACCCATATGTTAGGTCGGTCGACCCCTCTACTGCACAGCGGTCTTCGTTTCTTCGTAAAACCTGAAAAAGCAATAAATATGCGCCCAACAAATGCGCGAGATCCCAGAAACAAGTCAAAAAAAAGTCTTAACTACGCAAACACAAAAAAGTTGTCCTAAAAACTTAAAGAAAGCAAGCTATAAAGTCTTAGCAAAACAAAAAAAAAATGTCTTAAGAAAAACAGAAACGAGCAAAAAGAAGAAGTCATCCGCGAAGGATTCGGCGTTTCCTTGACCAAGGGCTCTGACTACAGACTACTCCTTCATCTATGGTGATTTGGGTAGATGAGTTTCTCTCCACCATGTAGATGGGTGGGTCATCAACCACAGCTCTAGCCATCCATCTCCCGGAGTTGTCGACTCCTAAGTCGTGGGTCGACACCTTCCTCGGCTTCTTCTTCTTAGGGCTCTTTTCTTCAGCCAAATGATCACTTGCTTGAGTGACCTCGTTCTCTACATCATTTGATCGAGTAAGTGGTACTACTCGATCGAGAACATCTCTCTTCCTATCGCCTATAGACCCTATCACTAGAGTTGCAATTTCTGGAGCATCCAAATCAGCCTCCTGAGCAAGAGATTCACCTGTACATGCCTCAAAACACATCAAAGCCTCCGAAGGATCCTTTGTAAAGGATCCTTGTACATAAATTTCACTAATATTATTAAAAACATCAGAAATGTCAATAGAAGAATCCTGCAAAAAACAAGGTTCATCAACCGAGGGTTCAAACATGTTAGGAACATGTTCATCACTAACACCTACAGAAATAGGTTGGTCAGTCAAGGGGTGAAGGTCTAACTCATTGGCTGTATCTAGATCCAAGTCAGTATCATCAACGGGGAGGGAGAGGGAATCAAGTAACCTATCATTCTCATCCTTAAGAATGAGCGACTCTTCAGTGATGGGTGTGATGGGATCACACTCGACAGAAATATCCGGGTTACTAATATCAACGCCCTCATACCTCTCCAAGATTTTTTGGAACTGATGCTCCAACATTAATTTCTCCAAATGATACGGATACGGGACCACAATGCTTGTCGCGGAATCGGCGAGCCTTGGCTCTTTTAACTTCAGAATCTCCGTTGAGTCATTGACGAGAGGAGAGTCAGGTAGCTCAGGAGGCGAATCCGCAATCTGCTCAGGAACCCTGGTCGGTCGACCTAGTATAGCGGTCGGTCGACCAGACGCTGTATTATCGGAATTTTTCTGTTCCATAGAAACTGATCTCACGTCAGGCGTCGAGGTCGGTCGACCTGATGTTGTGGTCGGTCGACCTCCTGACCTGTGCACGGGATCGATTTCTTCGTCTTGAACTTCGGCAGAATCATCCTTTGGGGTTGGTCCCCCATAAGCACGACCACTCCTGAGATTTATAGCATTTAATGTCTCTATGGAACTCTCACAACCAACTGGAGAGCTAGCAATCTGATTAGCAGCTAAGATTGCTAATTGCCTTTCAACCCTCTTCACAACTGCATCACGTTCTTTTGTTATTTCCGACATTTGAGTCATGAAGCTTTGAAAATTCGTTTCTAATTCAGCCATAGTAGGCATGATCGCAATAGCACTGAGAGTACTCAAGTCTTCCTCTCAAAAACCTGTCTTCTAAAACAAAACTAGAAGAAAAGGTAAGAAACGGTCTTAAGGAACCGAAGTTCCTTAAGACAAGGAAAATAAACTAAAAACTAACAAACAAAATTATACCGTCTCCCCGGCAACGGCGCCAAAATTTGACACCTGTCGTTGAGGGGTGCCAAAGATAAGATTTATAAAACCTCAGCTTAAACTTAGATAGGATAAGTCAAGGGTCGAACCACAAGGAGACAAGGTTAATTATGTTTGTGAATTTAAAGTCTATTACAAGTAACCAAAAAAAGGGGGGGTTGATTTGAGATTTAAACTAATAACTAAAAGGACAAAATAAACAAGAGAAATAAAACAAGGTAAAAAGGAGATTAGGAACTTTGGTTCCCCATGGTTAAAACAAGTCAATGAAGGGTAAAATAATCAAATAACACAATCCCAAGGAACAAAGAATAAACCTTTAGGTCAATATTCTACCCAATCCTTACGGTCTTAGGGTTCCTAGAAAAGCACTAAACTTTCGTTCATATGGCAATCCCAAAGTTGTTGTTAAACTAATCCTAATAATCTTTCAATCTTAAGGATTAGTTCACCAACAACAATGGGGGATTGGTAATTCAATCATTAAACTTATCAAAATCAAATCTTTACCATGGTTCCCCTAATTCCTAATCACAAGAATTAGCTATGCATACTCTTAATTATGAAACTAACAATAACTAAGAACATTAAAGGAATTAACATAATAAAAGGGAAAACATGAATTAAAGAACAACAATAAGATGAACAACAAGATTAAATTAAAAGGAAAGATTAATAGTAGCAAACTTACAACTTAATTGGAATTCAAGAACAAAGATGAAAACTTGGAATAAAATCTCTTTCTAAAACTATGGAGTTCTTCTAACATAAAATTGCTTGCTAACATAAAGTGCTTGACAATACAAAATTACTTGTTAATAAAAAGCTTGACCTAATTGAAGAGTTTACGTCTTCTTAAATAAGTATAATTACAAGATTAGGAAAGTAGAAACACGAAACAAAAGACCCGGGTCAGCTTCTGGTCGGTCGACCTCTTATGCGGGTCGGTCGACCGCTTCTGACGCTGCTGGATTTTTACGCGAATTGGGCTTAGGTCGGTCGACCTCTCTGATGGGTCGGTCGACCGCTTCTTGTCCGTTTCAGCTTTAATCTGGCCCAATAACAACACTCGGACATGCAATCCGGGTCCTTGCTCCGCATTAGTACTCAAAACAGCTTCCGAAAGGCAAATAAGGTTTAGTTTTGCTCACTTCCGCGTATTCCTAAATATAAAACATAGAAATGCCAAAGTAAACCGTTTCGGGAGAAATAGCAACTAAAAGTCACGAAAATGTAAGAAAATACGTGCCAAAAGACTAAATAAAATGCATAAAATAGGCACGTATCACCATTTTTGAGGTCGGTCAAGTATTTGGGGCAATTACGCTTCCAATGTTCTAACCTCGTGCAATAATGGCACTTGTCTTCAGATTTTGAAGATGAGGTGGAAGCGCCTTTCGAAAAGGTCTTTTCTTTGGCCGGTTTGGGCTTGAACGTTTTCTTGCTCTTGCCTTTGAATGCGTTCCTCTTGAAGTTACTTTTCCCTTTCTTCTCGATGTTCAAAACATCCTTAGTGGAACTTTCATGAAGTCCCATGTCCCTCTCGGCTTGGACAAGCATCTTATGCAATTCATCCAATGTGGTCTCTTGATTTCGCATGTTGAAATTCACCCGGAATTGAGCATACGATTTCACCTTATTGAGAGAGTGAAGGACTCGGTCAATGATGAGAGATTCGGGAACGTCAACTCCTTGCAACTTTAGAGTCTCCGCGAACTCAACTAGTTTGAGTACATGAGGGCTTATCTTTTGACCTTCCTTCAAGCAATTGTCGAAGAAGGCGGAAGCCGCCTCATATTGAATCACCCTTGGAGTTTGTGAAAACATCGTCGCAAGTTTGGTGTATATCTCATATGATGTGGTTAACTTGATCATACTCCTTTGGAGATCCGGCTCCATGGAGAAGATAAGCACATTTTTAAGAGCGGAGGACTCTTTCATGTAGGCTTCATAGGCCTCACGAGTTTGAACCGCGAAACGAGCGGTCGGAGCGGTCGGAGCGGCTTCGGAGAGGTAACGAGTCTTATCATCACCTTGAGCGGCCAAAAGTAATTGCGCATCCCAATCTTTAAAATTGGAACCATGCTTATCGAGTTTGGAACGATCCATAAAGGATCGAAGCCATGATACATTAGTGAGAGGCGGAGCGTTGGTTGTCATTGACGATGTTGAAAAATTAAACTACAATAAAAAGAAGGAATTAAAACAACATCATCTAAAACTCGTAATTAATTTTAAACAAGTTTAGTTATTTACTTAATGATCTCTTACCCAATTAAGTAAACAATCCCGAGACCCAAATCCATATTAATCCGGGTAAGGTGTAGCCGATTCAACCCTTATTGATATAATTTGGTGGATTAACTCTTTAATCGGTTCTACCTTAGAACTCTCGGTCGACAATTTTCTAAAAAATTGTCTTTAGCCCGAACTTATTGCAACTACGGTTACAAATACCTTCGTTGAGATCGACCAAATTTCAAGGTGTAATCTTATTACCCAACTTACCCAACGTAACAATTTTAGTACCCCGGTGTAGCCGAGCCCACTGTCTTGTGAAGAAGGGAGTCATGGGTCTATACTTTTTGGTAAGGCTAAGTCTCAATATTTATTTGTAAGAGATCTAGTCAAATTATTATCTATCTCCGTTTAAGTGAACTAAGTCGGTGAATTATCGATAAAATAATGGACTAGGTCGACTAAATCGAATAAAATGCATGACAGGATATGACGATTTGGCTATGCATGCAAACATATAAAGCAAAATAAAAGTATAAAATAATAAACCCTAGTATGGCCTTTCCTAGAAAAGAAAATAATAAAAGTACAAATTCGGAAAACCAACTCCTTTGGTCCCTTGAACTTCACGAGGCACGCTTCCCAAGGTTAACACCGTCTTGGACGGAACTCCTTTCCGAATGGCATCGTCTTCAAGGCTCACCGGAATTTACAAAAATTACAACTTTTCTAGTCTACTTTATACATTATAAAATAGAAAACAATAAATAAAGTGATACGAGATCACATTAATTACATCCGAATCGATAACCCCTAACATTACGGGAAATATCGATTAAAAGCTAAGGCCATACTAAGTAAAATTACATAATCCAAAATTACGTAAATAAAATCATGGCATTCATAATTAAAATATGCAATGCTTATGAATATGAACTAACATGCAAACCTAAGCCAAATCGTCCTATTAAATATCATTTATATATATAGTTATCGTATACCTCGGTTTTATGGAATTGCGTGCTTTAACGATTAAAAACACTAGGCATTATGTGAATCGGAATTCACTCTTAAGTTAATCATCCCAACTCATTTAGGTTTCAAAATTTATTCTTACTCAAACTTTGAACATGACTTAACTTAATATTATAATATTGTTCGGTATTACTCGGTTTTGCGGGAAAAATAATATAAAATTCAAAAAGAGTCATAAAATTTCGAAAAATTCAAAATTCAAATTTTGAATATTTTAAAACTTTCTTAAAATTTCAGAACCTTAAAAATATTAGTACTTACACGGTTTTATTATTTATTTCGTAAATAATACGTAAAACGAGCATTTTGAGCCGGAAAATCAAATAATTACCTTCATAAATACATATAAAATACTAATAATATTTTTACACTTTCCAAAACATCTTAAGAAACTGAAATGGACAGAAAATTAATTAGTACACTGCCCAATATCCGAAATTTTAATTACATGACTCTTATTATTCAATTTTTAAACATAACTTTTTAACAAATAAAAATTACATAAAACAGAAACTTTTGGCTCCCAAGAAAAATATGGTGATGAACATATCAAATATGACTTTTATGGGTTAAATTTTTCGGCCATTTTAACAACTATTGCTATTTTTAACGATTTATGTCATATATCGTACAATTTTAACCGTTAAAATTATTTCTCAAGCATAAAATCAAATAAAAATCTCGAAATTTTTATACATGCTGGAAATAATATATATCACATCGTGTGAAATGTTTATGGCCAAATTCAAACTTAAACTATTAAAGTCGAAATAATGTCACTTTTATCCGATTTTTACATTAAAAATCAATAAATATGCAATATATGAGAAACATTTCTGGAAATTTAGTATATATTTTAAATATTGCATGTGACATACTCAAAACATTTTATAGTCAAATTCGAAATATATCTATACAAACCCATTTTTATTCATTTTATGGCATTTTAACATTTAAAATTCATAAACCATGTATTTTAACTCCATAATTTACGAAAATTCATAAACATATCATAGGAAATACATGTGAAACCATACTAAAAAATCTCGGCCAGAAGTTAATTTTAGCTATTTTCCCCAAAAATTAAACATTTTAACCATTAAAAATGAATAAAAAACCGAAATAAAAATACTTATGAACAATATATATGCAAAATATATTCCAAATATCCTAAAATACATTTAGAATCAGTAGGTATTCATGCATTAGAAATTTCGGCCATATCATATAAGAATTAAAATTTCAATTTTATTTTTGTTATCTTTAATAACTTCGTAAAAATGTAAACGAAAAGCATGCAAACAACCGATTTGCTCTGATACCAATTGTTAGGTTTAAATATCTCATAACCTAATATTTTAGTCATACTAAATAAATTTGATAATTAACATTTTAATTATTATATTTTAGATCTTATGCATGCTAGTATAAAATGCGGAAATAGGACTCGAATTACTTACAATCCGACGAAACTAATGCAAGGATGATCCTCCTTAGTATTCAAAGAGAACACCTCCTCCAAAATGCACCCAAGACACCCTTAAAAGAACCGACACTTTGATGTATGCTAGTACAAGAATCGGTTTTCCTTAACACAAATTCTAATCTCTAATTAGAATTATAACACTAATATTATAACTTAGTATTATTAATATTATTATTATCTCATGATATTAGTGGTTTTAATATAATTTTCTTACTTAGAAAATTTGTCAAGATGTTGAATGAATGAGTTTTGTGAGCTTGTCACAATATTTAAGTGGGTGGTGTTTTGGGGTGTGGGTGGCCGGCTATGGGAAGACACAAAAGGGAACAATTTCTCTTCTCAATGTGTCTAGGGTGGCCATAGGGTGTGTTCTCAAGGCACCTAACAATGATTATGTCTAGTTGTAATTAACACACTAATCACCCCACAACCACCTCCACTAATCCGCCCCATTTAAGCATAAAATGGACTTGTTTTTATATTTTTGTCAATTTCACAATTGTATATTATGTGACATACAATATGTCACAATGTTATAAAATACAATTATTTTAATTTAAAACATATATATTTATCAAATAAATATTATTTATAAATTAAATAAATCACATTTATCAAGTTGACAAGTAATTCGTAATTACTAATATAAAATGGTCATTCATAATAATCGTCAATACGATCTACAACTTTTGTAATAATTTTAACCCGATTCATTCTAATTACGATATTATAAAATATCGTTCATTGTTTAATAATTGACACGTTTCAATTATAAACATGAATATTACAATAAGACTTAACCTTTTGATTTCTCGATATACGAGTTTAAGAAATATGATCAACTCATATTCAAAATACATTTGATCAGTTTATCAATTAAGGGAATTGTCCTATAGGTGTGACCTAAAGGGATCATTTGACCACCACCGTCATACGACAGTAATGTCAAACTCTAGCTAGCCAATCATTACCGATTAATGTTGGTCAGTTGACTAATATAATTTCGTATCATCCCTTGCGCATTCTCGTCATGAGATTTAATTATGTGATCGCACTATTGTTGAGGACACATTTCCCAACAATCTTAACATCAAAACCGGTCAAATATGATCCCTTAAAGCATAACAAAGTTGTTTTTTAGCCCAATACATTATGTTTTTATCTTACACATATTACCTAGCGCATCCTATACTTAAGACAGATACACCCGTGTTAAATAAGAACTTGTAAATATCGAGTAGTACGTAGGTAAAAAAAATTTCAACAACGGGTTAAAACGAATTCAACATTACTGCATAAACTACACGATCTACCTCCAAATAAGTCATATTATACCTTTATGTGCATATAAAATCTTGTAAACAAACCTCGTCGCTATATTTACTCTCTTTCAAGCCTCTCAACCACCAATTAGCTATCACTCTTTCGCGTATTGTACTCCATGACTAATCATTACCCTGGAATATGATACTCATCACATATATGATTTTTTTTTAATATTTTATTAGTTTAATTAATTTTTGTAGTCTTCTTCTTTCGCTTATTTTGTACGGAGTATTAGTTAAAAAGTGTTGCGATTTTTTAGTTCAATTTCTGCTTATTTCAAATTTATTTTCGATATTTTTATGTGCTTTTTTCATATTGTTGCCCATTAATTACGACCTAAATCAGTTAACTACTTTTCATTTAAGTTATGTGTTTCATTCAAATGAAAAAAAAAGACGATCTATGAATTTATGTATTTTATAAACTATTGTTTTATAGAACAATATGTTCTTTTATTTAAAAATTTCAATTATTTTTTGGTGCAGCATAGTTTTGATTATTTCTACAACATTAATATTCATCTGTAATTTTTCTTATGATTTTGATTTTTGACCCTATTGAGTTATTTAATATATTAGTTTTTTCAATTTTTTTCTACTTTCGACTATATTTTCCAACTCTTGATTTACATCACTGTTATTTTTATAACGCGGTTTAATTTCATGATTGACTTATATATGATTTTAGTTTTGTATTATTGTATTGTGATTTAATAATATCACGTAATTCATTCAAGTTGTATATTTTATTTTAATTCACACATTTTCTGATTATGCAACTAATTTAGAAAAAAATATGTGTTATTTTAAATTAACCGCGTTTTTGGGTGAATGAACGTATCCCGTCTTTTACTGTACAAAATTATTATGTATTTACTTAATAATTATGTAATCCTAAATTTTAATATTATTCATTTATTTGGTTTATATGATATCGACAAAATTAATAGGTTGCTTTTAAACATCTAACACGATCACACGACGGTTCAACTTGATTGTTGTATTACGAATTCTCTAAATAAAAGCAAAAAATATGGGAGAGTAAGTAGGGGACATTGTGGGGTCTACTAAGAAAAATAAAAAAATAATGTACTTTCAACCACAGAGCGACACATCAGCTCTGTGGTTGTTGCTTTTATAAATCATCATTACTCTTTCATGTACACATTTTACTTAATCATGTACTTTTTTTCATAATGTTTCCATACCATACCTTTTCTTGGAAACAAAAGGTATCACATTTTCCTCTTTTCATTCCCCAAAACATAATCAAATTGCACACAAACTCTTAAATTAAAGATTACAATTCTAATACTAAGCAATGAATTACTTCTTATAATCTTTAAATTAAATTAGTTTTATACAGATTAAGTTGATTGTGAATTAGAATTTTGATTTATTTTATCTAGGTTTAGATTGAGTTGATAATTAAATTAGCCGGTGGTGGCGCAAGGGTGGTGCAACAGGGGATGGGGTCGGTACAGGGTGGCGGCATGAGCGGAAAGGCAGTAATGGGTGGTGGCTGGGGCGAAACGACGGTAGCGGCAGCGGTCAGATCTGACATGAATATATTTCCGTGAACGGATTGAGAGAAAACTGACGTTGAATACTCGATTGTGAATAGTGTCCAAAAGGGGAATGGGGTGATATAAAAAGAATGGAGGGAGTAAATAAGATTAAATTTTGATTGTGTATATATAAAGCGAGTTAATCTACTCCGCTAAAAATGCACCTTTATATTTAAAATCTTGAATCAGCCACTCTTAGCAAAGTACCAGAATTTGTATTAGAGGTGGTGACGAATGGTGTAAAATCCAAGCAAGGAAATATGGAGTATAAACGAAAATCCAAACTCTGATTTTTACCGATATATTCGACTTAAGTTTAAAACGGGTCAAATACATATCAAATTATCCTATTTATTGTCTAAAAAATGCTACTTTTTCTGTTTTTATTACCATGATTTGGTAATATTTAACCCGTCTTAAGCTTAATACGGATAATATCTGTCTTAAACAAGACTTACCGAAAAGAAAAAGGACAGTTGGATCCCAACGGTGAAAGGTAGAGAGTAGAGACAATGTGCCGTTGTAGGAAAGCGAGGCCTTTTAAGTTGAGGTCACTTTCAAACCAAATATTTCTGTTTGGATTTTCAAATTCAATGACACAAGCATCAAAAGTATGCATTCTGCTGTGAGCCAACTAAATTCAATAACTCCTTTGACTACCTTCACATTTCTCCCCGTTTTTCATCCTGTCTTTCTTTCTGTTCTCTCTCTTTTTGCGTTTTAGAATCCCAATATTATACTTCCTCCATTCCCATCGATTCTATACCTTTCGCCTTTTGGACACTATTTATAATCGAGTAAATTTTCGACACAACTTTTAATATCAAAGTTTAGATCGTTTTACAGAGTACATTGTGAATATCAAAGTTTTATAATTTTTATGATATTTAGCTAAATATATTAACAAAAGAAAACGGGTATTGACAAACGTGAATAAAGTAAATGTATAGAATTGATTGGAATAGAGAAAGTATTAATTTAAGAACTAAATAGAATCTCTTCAAACAAAAACTTTTGGATAAACATTTTTAAAACATATACAACCTTATAATTAGGGGTCGGTTCTTCTTTTCGTTTCAATGCTAGTTAAGTGTTGATTCCTATTTTCTTTTTTTTGGTAGGTTTGCTGTGATTTAAAATTAGTTACATGTATCGTAAAGTGTTTTGCGAGATCTAAAATTATTTCCTTAATTGTGGTGCCCGAAAAAAGAGAATCAACACCTTATCTAAGGGGGCGTTTGATTGGGGGTCTAAAAGAAAGGGAAACAAAGTTACTCATTTCCTTTGGTGCTGTTTGTTTGACACAAATAAAGGGAATGCAACTCCCTTTCTTACCCCTCAATTCATCTAATTTCTTACGCCACACCCTATAGGGTATGAGATTTAATTACCCTTGTTACCTTTCAACCACTTTTTTCACCACCACTCCACTTGCAACTACCACCACAATTGTCACCACGCACCAAACCACCCCATGATGCCACCACTACCACCTCCATAACACCCCTACAATCACCGCCGCCATGACACCCTCACCACCATCACTATTATGACACCCCACCACCATCACCGTCGTGACCACCACCGCCACCATCACCGCCACCGCCAAGACATCTCTATTACCACCATCGCCACCACCGCCAAGACACCCCCACCATCATCTACGTCGCGACCACCACTGTCACCACCACCGTCGTCGCCATGACAACCCACCACCGCCACCACCGACATGACACCCCCACCACCACCACGACCATGACACCTCCACAACCATCACCACCGCTAGTATATACGTGGTTGTTTGTGGTAGTGTATGATAGTGGTAGGAGTGAGTGTGAATGGACCATTAATTCCCTTTCTTGGTTTAGGTAATCATTTTGCTTTCCCCCTCTTACCCTTCTTATTTCTTTTCCCTTTCCCTTTCTCTAACCAAACGCACCCTAAAAGGGAGTATATTACTTACACAATCATTAGACTTGTGTAAAATTATTCTATATATATATAATCTAGTTACGAAGTATCATTAATTTACAATACTTGAATATGGAAACTATGGTATAAAATAAGTTAGCTGCATGCATCGAAAATTATAAAAAAATGTTTCTATTGAATGATTGGAAAACTTGTAGTCGTTACTTTTGGTATATATTGCTTAAACGCCCTAGCATAAATAATACTAATGATAGCCTATAAATCACATATATCATATTAGCCACCAGGAGTGCCAAACTCGAAATTTACGCATAGTCATAAGTTATTCTACCTATAAAATTGCTCTAGAGGAGGTTTGAATCTGAAACTTGAGTTTTGTTGAAATTTTAATTAGTTATTACTTATTAGACTCCACCCTTACGGACAAAAGTATAGAAATGTTACTTGTAGTCGACACTAAATAATTGAATTGTTATTGACAAGCAAAAAATAAGTGAAAAATATGATTAACTACTTCTTCTGACCCCATTATTTGTCCACCTTTGGTTTTGACACTAACATCAAAGAAATAGAAAGTGACTAATTATTGGATGACTAGTGAGCCAAATTGACTACGAAATGATCAATTCATTTATCAAAGACATTCCTATAATAAAAAAATTAAATAATTAACTAATACAATCAAAATTTGTATAGGTAAACAAATAGCTCCTCTTGCTTGTTATAATCACAAGTATAAGGCTTTTCCACTTGCCCTATTATCTTAGGTCATGAGCTTGTAAAGATTTTGTCGGTTAGAGCATCTCCAATGGTTTATAAAAAAGACTTGTTTGCAAATAAAAAAGTTTCCAAGCAAGTAGCTTGACCATTGTAACACTTTTTTGAAGTAACTTAAAATGAACTACTAGCTCCATGCTACTAGCTCCCGTAGCTTAAATAGTCCTACAAAATAAATCTACCAACTAAAAATCACACATGAAAATATGAGGGTGTTTTTAATTTTTATTTTTTACGTAAAGTAAATGTATTAAATTATAAGCGTAATATGAAAATTAGTTGACATATGAGTCCATTTAAACCACAACACTATTAGCTTACCATTGAAGTTCCGGAGAATTTATGATAAAGAAATGAATGAAACTTACAAAGCAATATTGGGGAGTAGTGGGGCAATATAACAATAATAAACATGGAAATAAGAAGACTACAAAATGGTTGTTTAGTGTTTACTAGTGTCACCTCTCCTTCTTCACTCTTTTCAAAACACAGAAGCACTGTTACAAAATTTTAAAAAAAACAAACCATTTTAATTTGAAACTTATTTGGCAAACTTCTCCCTGTGTTTTAAACTCTCTCTTATTTGTGTTTATACAATAAGGATAAGGATTAGTGTTAAAAATGAGTGCATCAAAGTTCATTAAATGTGTAACTGTTGGAGATGGAGCTGTTGGCAAAACTTGTTTGCTTATTTGTTACACAAGTAACAGGTTTCCTACTGTAAGTTTCTTTTTATCTTTCTCTATTTTGCATATCCAAGATCTTTACTTTCCTTATATTTAACTTAAATTCCCACTTTTTTTTTTTTTTTTTTTTTTGTGTATTTGGGTTCTTCATCATTCTTCCTATTTACTCTCATTTTGTGAGTTTGTGAATGTTTAATCCCTTATATTGTTATATTTTCTGATGCATTTGTGAATGGTTAATCTCGTAAATAAATACTCCGTATTTGACATTATGTGTTAGTTGCTAATGTCAGCCATTTAATTGTGTTATTAGGATTATATACCCACAGTATTTGACAATTTCAGTGCTAATGTGGCTGTTGATGGGAATGTTGTTAACCTGGGACTCTGGGATACCGCAGGTACTGCAATGGTGTCCTTATTTACTAGTAGTAAATGCCCCCCTCGGTCTCTGTCATTTATTTACCTTTTCTATTCTTATGAGCGCTATTTCAATCAAAGGTAAACAAATGAATGTGACCGAAATTGTAGTCCTTTTCTGAATTACAGTAATAGCATAATCTGTGTATTTTCATTCTTTACTTCTTTTGTCATATTAATAGTATAATGGTTTAAATTTTAGGTCAGGAGGATTATAGCAGGCTAAGGCCATTAAGTTACAGGGGTGCAGACATATTTGTTTTGGCCTTTTCCTTGATCAGCAGGGCAAGCTATGAAAATGTTCTTAAGAAGGTACTTGTTGTTTTCCCATTAATTCTTAGATGAGACGGTCTTACAATAATAATCTAGTGTTCACCATTTTTCTTGTAAATTTTAGTGAATCTTCATATGTTTTTAGTTACCGTTTCGATTAAGATAGTAACCATTTTCATCAGATTAGTAGCCAGTATATCATTAGTACATGGAAGATTGGTAGTTACCCTTTTATATCATTGAATGATTTTATATCTTTTGTTGCCATGTTTCGACTTTTGGTGGCCCTTTTACTTACTCTATTGTTTCTGATGATTTTCAAAATTACATTTTTACTCTGGTAACTTTTGGTTCATATGCATCTTTTATCTCAACTTTGTCAATACTTTAACCGAAGTTGAATCCTTTCATTTTTGGCTTTAGCTGAGCTTTAGTACTCCACTTTGCTTTTATGGATGCATCACTAAATTGACTCAACTCCTAACGAAGCTAAAACTCATTTGTTTGAATCAGACTTACGTAGTTTTATTGAACTGTTCTACAAATTAGGCAACTTTAATGATCCTATAACGTCACAAAAGCATTACATCAAACAGCCATGAACTTTTCAGGGCCTTACTAGCTAGTTATACATTGATATGTTGTTGGATGATTCCTACCACAAATCCTTGATTATTCGGAGTTGCCTAACATGAAATGTACTACTTAATCATTCGTAGTATAAACAAAGCTGCAGTTCTGAACTTCTCTCATTTTTATTTTTAAAAGCAGCTTCTCTCGTGTTATCAATTGCTTATGTTTTGCATTCAAAATCTTACAGTGGATGCCAGAACTTCGTCGATTTGCCCCCAATGTTCCAGTTGTACTTGTTGGAACAAAATTCGGTAAGGGAGAGAATGGCCTAATTCAAACTAATGCTTTTGTGGAACTAAATGATTCCTAGATGATTTATTCTTTAATCAGAAGATTGAGGCTTTGTACCATTGTATCTCCAGATCTTAGGGAAGAAAGACGATATGCTGATCCTACTGGATTACATACCATAACTTCTGCTCAAGTATGTAATGCTTTTATTTTGTTTTATTGCAATTGTTTCCCCATTATGGATAGTAGCTCACTAAAACGATTGCCATATAACCTTTGTATATATCCAGGGAGAAGAGTTGCGAAAGCAAATTGGTGCTGCTGCTTATATAGAGTGTAGCTCTAAAACTCAGCAGGTACGTTGTACGTTAAATTGTATAAACAACATTACTTACAATACTTCAGGGCCTCAAAGGCCTTCCCTGCCTATTGCAAGGTAGAGAGGGTCAAATATGCTGAACCTTACCATTGCCTTGATCGAGCTCAAATATGTTGCTTTTATTCCCATTATTAAAAAAATTGCGTAATCACTATATAATAAGCGCCGACTGTTTACAGTCATTTTGTTTTCATTCCATCATATTCCAAAATTCAAAATTTAGCGCTTCATAAAAAATCTATAATGGACTAAAAATGTTCCACAAGTATTTAGCATATAACAGACTGTAAAATTTCTCTTGTTTACTTTTTCAGAATGTCAAAGCTGTTTTTGATACTGCAATTAAAGTCGTTCTTCAGCCTCCAAGAAGGAAGGAAGTACCTAGGAAGAAAAACTGTAGGAGGACCGGATGTTCATTCGTGTAAGTACACATCTCACAGTATGGTTAAGTTTTTTTTTTGCATCCTTGGTATATTGATTTTTCAGTTACATATTTTAGCCAGCTAATTGTGTATGGGGTTCCCAATTAGTGGATTATACCACCAGATGTAACAATTAGCGGTATATATTTTGAGCTTTTTAATAGAAATTTTGAGCTTTAGTGGAAAGAATATGAGCTATATCGAAAAGTTTATGAACTTCTTTACAAAATATTGAGCTTAGAAAATTATTATACAACTCAAAACACAATACATATAAGTTCAACTAAAAAATTAAAATATAACTCAAAATAGTTTAAAAGCTCAATATATATAAGGTTAATTAAATGCATCATAGTTGTACGAGGCTCTTATACATCTGGTTGTATAATCATTTTTGCGTGAGGCTCCATTTGGTTATGAGCCATCTCAGTTCTTACATGATACACACATGCTTTGTTTTTCACTTGCATTCAAACGTCTAAATAGTCATTTATGTTTTCATTAGACTTAGGGTAAATTTACAGTGCAAGCTTGAATTCTAAAGTGTTGCAAACTCCAAAGTGTTTACTCTTCGCAAGGTCCTGAATCATTCCGATTATCTCACATTTGAGATCTCATAAGTTTTGTGTGGAATAAATTTGGAATGCGGTGTGCAAATATATTTACACTAGAATATGCTAATACTAACAATGGATTGTGATAGAAGAATTCATTTTCCGGTAGCAGTGAGGTTGGTTGCTGTTAAACTTGTAAGTGTATAATTGTGTCCTTTAGCAAATGCTTCATAAAAGACCCCTCTGGCCCTCTTTACTTATTCTGGACTACCTAATTGCTCGTACTGCTGGCATTATTTTTGTAATTACTACCTTAGAACCAGGGATTTAATTATGCTTGAATTCCTTGTTTTTTTGTCAGAAATAAACTTTATTACATAGACATTTCATACTATCAGGAAAACCATCTTCTTAATTCATAACATGACGTATACAGTATTATATTATAGTTGGATTCAAGAATGACAAGTCAACTTAATTCATGCGTGTAGGGGAATCATGTGTGGAGGGTGTATTGCTTAATGTGATGAAGTGCGCAGCGATTCAAGGGTGTAATTTTCCCGTCTCTCAGGACTAGCTCTGTCATTTTGCCAAAGATGGAAAGCGTATTATAATTTGGTTTGTCGTGCGGCTTTTGACAATGCGAATGCATTGATGTACTACTATGTATGTTAGTTGAACTGTAAGCTAGCTAGATTAAGTATTGTGAGGGAATTGTTCATTCTCTCATGGATTCCCCCCTCATTTCAGTCATCTTCGGTTTGTATGCACTAGTATTTGTTATGAATGTCTTTAAATCATAATATCATATTTATTAGAGGGGAATGCATTCCCTGGTTCTGCCAGAAAGCCTCTTTTTCTGAAGATCTAAAGTCGTTGAATAACGCTAATGTTGTGATTCTGTATGGAGATAAGGAGTCATTAAGTAGGTGTTCATCTTGCGGAAACATTTTTTGGGCTACTAATCATGTTTGAGTTTGTAAGATCCCATTGAGTTGAGTGTTGAAGATGACACATTTGATGAGGACATGTTTTTCGGAAACTTTTCCAAATATTTTACGGTGGCAATATCTGAAAAGGGGAGGGGGTGTTGGAGTTGATGGAAAAAGTGGCAGCGTTATATTGCTGTAGTGTGTCCAAGAGTGAAAGATGATGCAAAAAACAGGGGAGAAAAGAGGTTGTTAGTTTGGTTTGAATGTGTGTAATAGTGTATAACTGACAGACTGAGTGTATGAGCTCCCTAACTACTCAGCTTTTAAAAGCGTCTCTTTAAGGGCGTGCCCTTCTGACATAACAGCTTTGCTCTCCCCATTTTCAGATATGTAGGACATTGGTGTTGGGACACATTCGTCTGCTCCTACAAACCCTTCTCTCATTCACTCATTCTACTCTAAACTGTTGCCACTTCTTAATTTATTTATGTGTGGCATATCAAAACAAAACCATTCATATTGAGTTACTTAATAGTACTGCCTCCGTTTTTTTTAGATAAAGTGGGAACATCGTAGAGATACAAACAAGGGAAAGGGAAACAAACCAGATGCAAACTTAATGGATTTATGGTTTGATCGTTGTCATTCATTTCACTAAATTTTGAATTTCATTAATTTATTCGTATAGTTTAGTCTCAAATGAGTTATAGCTTGGTTGACGAGCTCACTTGGTTGGTTGGTTAAAGTTGGGTTAATGCATTGAATGGGTTTTACTAAATTATTTGGTTAACTACATCTATTTGATATTCTCAAAAATATATAGAGTTAGGTTTAGGACTTAGGTGCGAAAAGGATAGAGTTACTCCAGGTGTATTGTAACATCCTTATTTTCGTAAATAATATTTTAATAATTTTTAAAGTATTTTACGGAATATAATATTATTTTATAAATAAATCGTTAGTTTTATTTTAAGTTTTCCGTTAAGTTCCATCTTAAGAATATTTTAATCTTAAGATGTTGTCACTTGACATTTTTTTTCCCGACTTGAGTTTCCGCTTCACTTAAATAAAATAAACCCGACTCAAGTAGAAATAAAAGGACAACCTAGAACCCCACATAAACCCTTTCCATCAACATCTTCTTCTTCACAATTCATTTCACTATAAACAACAAAACCCATTTTTCTCTCTTTTCTTCAAAACTTCAAAAGATCATCTCGAACCCTTCCTCAACTCGTATCAAGGTAAATTTTATATTTTCGGAATCCTCTCGAAATTTGTGATCTTTCTATCACTTGCGATTTTCATTTCGTTCACTTTCATTTTTGGGCTGTTTTGCCCCAATTCCGTTTTAAACTTATAACTTCCGTTTTTATGGTTGTAGGAGTTGGATTAGAGGACCCGAAGGTCGATACTTACGTAGTGGAAGAAGACTTTGGAGCTTAAACCACTTTAAGGTGACAATTATGAGCTACTCGGCCTAATTTGTTAAAGTAGCATGCTTGTTGTGAATTTTGATGTGTTCTTGTGTTTAGGAACATGTTTAGGTTTGCTATCATCTTCTTTATGCTTCTTATTATGTTTATTGTTGAAGAATTGTGTTGAATTCATCTTTTGGATGGAATTTGGGAGTATACATGGAGACCGGTAGAATTTGGGAATTTTGTTGTGAATGCTTGAATTGGTGCATGATTTTGTTTAAGATTGTATAAGAGATGCATTTGGGATTGTTTGGAATAATTGTATGCTGTAGATTAGATGAAATTCATGCTCGAGAAGTGTTAGAATCGAAAATGGCGAAAAAGGGAATGATTCGTGCTGTGCAGGAATGCTGTCGCGGACTGCAGTGAATACCGCAGGCTGCGGCATTCACCGCAGGCCTGCGGCCTGTTTTACGCAGGCTGCGGTTCCCGCGGGTCTCGGCTGTTTGCTCGTGGCTTATGCAAGTTTATTTCTTATCTTAAGCTAATTAATTTCTTAGGTTGCTTATGAGACTTAGTGAACTTGGTTAGTTGTAGGGTGACCTTTAGGCTTGTAGGAGAAGAGTATTAGATTGCTAGTGCTTTTAATTAGACTTGGCCTTTCTCATATATGTGTATGTGTGTTTGAGGTCCCCGAGGTTCGGGCGGCACTATATTGGATTCGGGAATGGAGTGAGGATAGAGACCCCCCGGTCGGGCAACCGAAAGGGAAACCGGCTCTCCCTCAACTTAATTCCCAGGGTCAATTAAGTGTTGATTAGAGGTTAGTAAAACTAGGACTAAGGACTTGGTTGTAGTATGATGCGTGTCGTTCATGCACCAAAGATAAATACCTAAGTCTACTAACTGGAAGCTAGTGGAAGTAGGGTCGAATCCTCAGGGAGACACGGTCTTAAGCAAAGGTCAGTTTATAGGTCACAAAATGGGGGTTTTGTTTTTGATTATAACTAAGATGAAAACAAAAAGAACTTAAAACAAAGATGATAAAACGGATTTCAAGCAATAAAAGGAGGAATATGTCGGGATTCAGGTCGTCGCGGCAATTGATGTCACATAAAGATTAGGTCAGTCGAAATAACAACGAAGTGGGAACGATTAATATCCTTTCGGTCTGAAATCACCCCTGGACTCCCCTATCAATCTTTCGATCTCTAGATAGGTTTCGTAAATTACCCTAAACAAGCCTACCTACCAACCTTTCGATCTAGGTAGGTTTTACTAACTAAACTGGTCTCCTGCGTGCACTCATTTGACAAGTTTCACAATTATATTGTTTATGGGTAAACTTCGTCGTAAGGACGACTAACATGCAATTCCTACGACATAACTACCGCGAGTTCCTTCATCCTAACATATTAGGGGGATTAGCTACGCATACTTGGGGAAACTAAACTAATAACGACGACGATACAAATAACATTCAACATGGCAAATAAAGAAGAATAAAGATAAATAATAAAACAATGAAAATAAGAACAATAATAGAAAGAGTAGAAAGTGAATTACAGTAATGGCAAAAAAGGAGGAACAAGATCCGAATGCTTCAAAGATGAAAAACCTTAAGTGAAAGTATTTAGAACTAAATGACTGCTTAAGAGAAAACTGAATGAAAACTACTGAATGACTGAATGTGAATGAATATGAATGCCTCTAAAAGGCTGCTAACCTAATCCTTAAATAAGGATTAGGTTAACTCTAAGGAAAACTAAACCTAAAACGTAAACTACAAATCCGGGAAGCTTAAGTGAGTTGCTCGATCGAGTGACTGAACCACTCGATCGAGTAACTGTTCTTCAAAAAGGGGTCGATCGAGCAACTTCGAGCTGGCAACTGCTCGATCGAGTAACCCTGGAAACCTCGAAGGTTGGGTCCTTCCTGCAGACTCCTCGATCGAGTCTTTCTCCTCCTGCATCAACTCGATTGAGTTCTGGTGTTTACTCGATCGAGTAAATGACAGATGCAGTGCTTCTTTTTCGCTTCTTTCTTGCTTCTGTCCCTCGTTCTTGCCTCGGTTACCGTTCCTTTAGGCCTTGTACTGCAAAATCGGGGCTATGAGACTTCTTGACTTGCTTCATCTTCTAAAAGAGCTCAAAACGGACAGAAAAGGCGTGGTTTCTTCATCTTTTGCATAATTCCTGCAAAATAACAGAAAGTACACCAAAGGAAGCAAAAGGGGGCAAAATGGCACGTAAAGTGCATGAAAATGCATAGAAATACGTGCTAAATGGACCTAAAAAGTCTATATAAATTGCACGTATCAAATATCCCCAAACCAAACCTTTGCTGGTCCTCAAGCAAACTAATGCAACTACAAGAACTAAAAACAACTAACTAATTACCTAGTGGAATGAAATCGCCTCAGAGAACCAACTATGGACCACGTTGTTGACTATGCAAATGCAGAAATTAACCATCATAGAGTTCAAAACCTAAAAGCAACGAATTCATACATGCAATGAAAACAACTTGGACGACTGACTCAATTGACTCGTGTACTTTGGACTCTCCCGGATCGCTCTTCTCTCAATCAATGGGTAAACATATGTGTATAAGAGATAAGGCTAAGAAAATGTAGACACTCTCCTAACTGCGACCAACATATCATGCAATGCAACTAGTATGACAATTGATTCTAACTACCGTACACACGCACAACAACCTGTCAAAGTCTATCACATGCCGAATACTTGCATAAATATGGTTATGTGAGGTGAAATGGGTAAAAGGAGGCAAAAAACTGTATGGGTAAGAGAGGGTAACGGCTCGAGCTAGCTACCAAGACTCAACCAATAAGCGAAACCTTCCAAAATACTCAAAAACAATGCCATGCTCGGCATATCACACAACTAACCCCAGAACTTGAATCGGTCACACAATCATGCTTAGCAAACACTTTCTTTTTCTTTTTCTTTTTTCTATTCCCAAAAGATATAAATAAGCACGGGAATCATTTTTCTTTTTCTTTTCTTTTCATTTTCTTTCTCTTTTTTCTTTTCTTTTTCTTTTGCTAAGTTCATGACAAAAATAATACATACGAATTCAAGTTCCAAATTCTCCAATACCAACTCCGAAAATAAAGATCAAACCAAAAACTAATACGATGAAAATATACCACAAAACAACACTTCGGCTAGCTCGACACAAGGTAGGCTAAATCTGGGTGTAGTTTATAGGTCAACTGGCAGTTTTTTGGCTAAATGTGGAGTTATATGGGTATGATGAAGAAAGGGAAAATGCAAGTACTCTCCTAACATGTGATACCAACCACAAACCATGCGTGCAGGCACAAAGCAATCAAAAGTCATACATGTGAATGCAATGATATGAAAGGAGTACTACTCTCAATCCTAGATAAACCGGTCATGGATGTCACCAGTTATAGCTCTAAAAACTCAGAAAGTATGTGTAGTTTGCCAAATACAAGTCAAGTCAAGTCAAGAAGTCTAAGTGTAATTTCCAAAATGGAATTCGAGACATGCTATATGGTTTTTACAATATGATGATGAAAAACTGCAAAAGACAATCAACTCGAAGATCCTAGAAGGCAATATACTCACAGAAAACTCCATTCCGACTCGACTATATGCAAAAGTAAACGTGCATTTTTTTGAATTTTTGAATTTTATGCGAGAAAGATAAAATAAATGGAAAAGAAAATCGAAAAAATGCGAAAATTAAACGTGAATGCATGCAAAATGAAAAATGCAGACGCAAAACGATGCATTAACCTCCCCAAACCAAACTAGACAATGTCCTCATTGGCTACAAAACAGGGAAAGGGGGTATACAACCTAATACATGTTCCTATGGGGTGAAAATTATACAAAACTAAAAAGAAGAAAAGAAAACTAAGATGAAAGCAAGGCAAGAAATACATAACCTCCCCAAACCAGCTGCAGCTATCACTCTGCAACCTCCTCCGAGCTCTCCTCATCTCCACTACCACTCTCCTCACTCCCACTGCCACTCTCCTCACTGGAGCTCTCCTTCGCCTCTCCTCCTCCACTGGCACTGGCATGCTGAGCAGCCTCCTCCGCACATCGCCGCACCTCCCTCTGTACAGCTGTCTCTCCAGGTGCCTCAGAAGAGGTCTGGGGTACCCGCCATCTAGGTATCAGTAAAAAGAGGGGTGAGGACCACTGGGAGGTCGGAATGTGCCAGTGCGCATCCTCGCGTCGTAATCCGGAAAGCTGACCAAGGCAAGGTCCCTCTGAAGAATGGACTGGGAACTGAGAAGCTAAAAAAGCAGAGGATCACGGTACCCCCGGTCTGCGGCCGGTGGTATCTAAAAAATAGGAGGTAAATTGAAATGCGCAGGGAAACCTGGGGTGGATGATGATGATAAGGAAGAAGAAGTGAAAGGTGAAGGTGTGGGTGTGGGTTTAGGTGTAGGAATGGTGGTGGTGTGTGTGGTGGTATGAGAGGTGGTCGGCTGAGAGGATGATGATGGTCGCGATGACGGTGAAGGTCGAGAGCCTGGAGTGGCTCTGAACTCTCTCTCAGGTGAGGTACGCTTCCTCTTTGAAGAGGAAGGAGTGAAAGAGATGCGGTAGGAGGGTGGGTCTGGTCTAGGCCCCTCAACAGTGGTGAGAGGAGTGAGTGCAGGTAAAGAGTCAGAGGGGAGGACTAATGCAGGTGAGCTAGCAATCCTCCAGGTCTAGCGGTCAGCGTGAGCAAACCAGGTCATCTGGACCATGGCGCCAATAGAAATGTATCTATCACCAACGACAGGCTCATCATCAGGCAAAGTGTCAAAGGTGTATCTGTAAATCCTGGTGACAAGCCCGCCGCCTACGATAGCGCCAGTGACTCTGCGACCTATGTCGCCTAGAAGGGTAGCCACGAAGTAGGCTATGTTAAGGACAAAAGGGGTACCGCTATCAATGTTCAGGTACCCCGCGATAATGGCCAACTCAGTGTTACGAATGTTGTTTGGCTCAGGTCGCGCAGAAATAGTCTCTCCTAGCAGACGGAGTAAAATACGAATCTCAGGACTGTGGATGTAGGCGACCCTTCGGCTAGCGAAAGGTACGTGTGAAAGGGCCGCCCAGATCTCTGGCACCAAGTTCCTAGGTGGTCTCAGGTGTCCGTCACTAACCAACCCCAAAACCTGTCCAAACCTAGCTAAGGTCCAGGCATATGACTCATTTCTGAGTCGAAAGTGAATACAGGGCTCGGTCGGGAGTCTCAGAAAGGTGTCAGGGGATAAGGAATAGGAGCTGAAAAATTCCAAAGTAGGTACTCGGTATGTCGCCTCAGACATGGTCACCAACCCAGCCATCCCCGTACCAGTCAAAAGGTCAACTAGGGGCCTAAGCAGTCCTAGTGTCTCTAAGTCCGGACGATACAAAAAACGACTAGTACGGATAATATTATCAACTAGAGCCTCCATCTGATCTCTCTGATCAGTGTCGGCGAATATTACCTCGGGGATTTCCTCAAGTGAGGGAATCGCAGGTGGAGCAGGTGGGCGTGGAGCGCGTCGAGGTGGCATTCCGAGTACGGACTTCCGTCCCTTCTGCCCTAGAACCGGTACCTTCTCCTTCCCCTTATCAGCTGAGGAAGAAGTCCCGACTAGTGCCATGGTTGTGACGGAGGTGGTTCTGTAGGTCGTGGTGCTTGGTGGCGGTGGTCGTACAGGGGCTGGAATAGGAGTTGTGGCAACCACCAAAGCGGTGGTGGTTGCTGCGGCAGTAGTGGAGGGAGCACGGGCGGCTGCCGTGCTACTGGTGGTGGCTACGGTGGTCGCCTTTCCATCCATTTCTGCACAACAATCACACAATCAATCAGAATCATCATAACAATCCTACCCAAAATCGCAAAAAACGTAAATCCTATTCAAGAACCCTAAGTTCGAAATTTGGGGCAAAAATAATGAAATTATAATAGGATTTAGGCATAAAACGACTTACTTGGATGATTACAAGGATGATTTGAGCAATAAAATCACAAATTAACAACCCAAATTCGAAATACTCGAACGAACAAACCCTAGGTTTTCGAAAATTTCGAATTACTCGAAATTAGTATGGAAATTGATAGGGCTTTCGCTTGATTACTCAAATTAAAGTGATAACAAGTAAGATTATAGTGATTGATTGATGAAAAACAAGGAAAAAGAGAGGAATCGAAGAGAGGGAAGTGCGAAAATCTGAAATCGAGTGAAATGAAATGAGCATCGAGGACTTCGCTTATATATAGGCTGAGAGTTGCTCGATCGAGTTCTGAGAAGTGCTCGATCGAGTAACTCACTTAAGGCAATCTGCTCGATCGAGTACTGAAGTCCACTCGATCGAGTGGTTGTCAGCTCTGAGCTCCTCTCGACTAGTCTGGGTTCCCCTCGATCGAGCTCTTACGAACTCGATCGAGTATTTCTTCACTGGCTATTACTCGATCGATCACTTTACAGAGCTCGATCGAGGCTTTTCTTTTGCGAAGCCTTGTTCTTTCCTCAACACTTCTGTTTCTGTCTCTTTTTCTTCGTTTTTTTTTTTCAGTTCAGTCCTGCATAAGATGACCAAACACTACAACTATACAGAAAAACCACAAAAATTGTCTCGGATTCACACATAGTCTTATTCTACTTACGGATATTAAAAAGTCTACGGATCAAGCATAAAAAAGACAAAGTCTAAGTCTAAAACGCAGTAAATAATCTGTTACAAGCGGCACGGGGTTGCAAACCCGGCTTAATAGTTTAGAAAACCAAATGTTCACTGCCCACGACTGGGCTCTTGACTCGCGGAACTCCCTTCCGCGGTTGTAACGACTTCATCACGTAATTTCCAGCTGGTAGCATTGGTGGCAGGATCATATACCATGGTGTAGTCCTTTGACGTCCTCTTTGGCATGGCTGAGCTTTCCTTTTGATTCCCACCCTTATTCTTCAATGATAAATAACCCCATCCGTCCGGGTTATAATCTGGTTTCGTACCTGCATCAGTAATAAAAAATCTTCCTATAATTTGCTCTCAGTGTGAGGCAGAGGTGTCAGTTCTAGCAGGTTAAGACTCACAGATATATCACCAGTCATCGAATAACAAGGGACAACAGACATGGGTGACCTAAATGTACTAGTCTGCTTAAAAATTAGGTCTTCGCCACCAACCTGGAAGGTCAGTGTTAGTACCTACATCTATCACTGCTTTCGCAGTGTGCAGAAAAGGTCTACCCAAAATGATTGGGGTGTAGGAATCCTCAGGTATATCGAGGATCACAAAGTCAACAGGTATGAAGAACTCTCCTATTTGTACATGAATATCCTCCAAAATGCCTAGAGGTTTCGATATACTACGGTCAGCCATTTGGACCGTCATATTGGTACACTTGAACTTTGAAAAACCCAATTTACTTGCTAGCGATAGGGGTAACACACTAACACTTGCCCCTAGGTCGTATAACGCATTATCAATGACGTGGGTTCCTATTTGACATGGTATTGAGAAGCTACCTGGGTCGGCTAGCTTAGGTGGGGTCTTATTTGGAGGAACGCGTAGCATTCCTCCGTCAAGGCAACGGTTTCGCTAACATCGACAGTACGCTTGCGCATCAGAATCTCACGCATGAACTTTAAGTAAGAAGGTACCTTAAGCAATAATTCTAAAAAAGGAACATGTACCTTTAGTTCTCGTAGCGTATCCGCGAATTTGGTGAACTCCTTCTCCACCAATCTAGACGGGTACGGGATATCTCTTATATCTGCCCGGATTCCCGTACTCTGCTTCTCGTACTCAGCCTGCTCCAACGCTCGCTTTTCTTTTCTTTTTTCAATAACACTCGATCGAGTGTTTTCTGCCATCGGATCACTCGATCGAGTGATCCTTTCCTCTGCTATGCTCGATTGAGCAAGTGGTACTGCTCGATCGAGGACCTCTGTGTCAACCTCACTCGATCGAGCTCTGACAACTCCTCGATCGAGTGAATTTTCCTGGCTTCCGTTCGATCGAGCTCTGTCAACTCCTCGATCGAACACATCTCCGATAACAGCCTCTTCGACATTCTGATCAACAACTTCCTTCCTTGGTCCCTCATACTCACGCCCACTCCTCAACCTTACCAGTTAATGGTCTCATTTCGTTGTTCGGTTTGAGAAGGTAGTTGCCCTTGGGGTCGGGATGATTGCTTGACCGCCAGTTATGCGATCTGCGACTCCAACAACTTAATGGACGCATTCCCAGCTTGTATTTGGGATGCCAAGGACTGAACTAGAGTTTTTAACTCTCCAATTTCTGAATTTCCTCCAGATGAGGAAGCACTCGCTTGTGACGGTTGGAATTGGGGTGGCTTCTGAAAGTTGTTTTGGTTGCGGTGAGGGGGAATATAGTTTTGTTGTGGTGGTGGGGTTGGGTTGAGCACATTTTGACTAGTCCACCTTAGGTGAGGGTGAACTTGGTTTTGGTTATAAAAAATTCCTCCCTGACGAAACTGTTGGAAGGAAAACACTTGCTCTTTCTCGGCTAGACATTCAACAGCAGAATGCCCAGCACCTCCACATCTTTCACACATCAATGGTTCACCCTTTTGAAGTAGGTGAACCGTCTGTTGACTCCCCTCTTGTTGTTTGTCCCAATGGTCAAACCTCGCAGCCAGCTTATCAAGTTTGGCCTCAACACCCTCAGTATTTATTACGGCTACTGTTCTCAACCTGGACCTCGGATTTCCATACTCCGCACAATGATTAGCCATCTCCTCAATAATACCCCACCCCTTGTCATCCTCGGTCTCCTTTTGGAACCTCCCTTTTGATGAAGCATCAAGGATGGCTCGGTGGTCATCAAACAACCCGTTGTAAAACTGGTTGCTGATGAACCATGGTTGGAAACCATGGTGAGGAAATGCTCTCACAAGCTTCTTGAATCTGGTCCAAGCCTCATGTAAGTTCTCCGTCCCAAACTGTTTGAAGTTTGTAATCTGGGAACGGAGAGCATTAGTCTTCTGTGGTGGGTAGTACTTCTTGTAGAAGGCCAAAGCTAGGGACTTCCAATCAGTGATCTCTGCAGCTTCCTTGTCCTAGTCTCGGTACCATTCTCTAGCCCCGTCGGATAAGGAGAAAGGAAAAAGGACTTCCTTTATCTTATCCTGCGTGACCGTCGCAGAAGTTGGAATGGTGGAGCAGTTGTCTGTGAAAATCTCCATGTGCTTCCTCGGGTCCTCTCCCGCTGCGCCGCGGTACATGTTCCTCTCGACCAGATTAATATAGGATGGTCGAATATCGAACGTGTTCCCGGCCTCATCAGCAAGGAGAGTGAAACCCTTTGGAATGGAATCAGCTTTTGGTTCGGAATGGCTCGCGATGTTCGACATTCTTACGGTTTGTGTTCAGTAATATATTCTATATGTTTAATATATTGGTTTATGTTTTAATAATGACAAGTCTAAATAATTATGTTTTATATACATATGCGTATAATCGTGCGTTTAAGTGTACAGTTAATTATAGAGCGAAGATCGTAGTCTAGTAAAGTATAGATACAATCGTAGATTGAAGAAAAAGATCAAGCTCATGTCAAAGTCTTTTTGAGAACTTACAAGATAAAAGTCTTATAACGGAATCAAAGAGTTCTTAAGTTATAGGTCGTATCTATAACTATTGAAGAAATGAGATTTGCGTGGAATAAATAAAAGCGTGAAGATATATCCGTGTTATTATTATATTGTCATATATTAATTTAGTAATCTTAAAACGGTTTTTGGAATAGAAATATTCTTTGGTTAAAAAGAATTAAAAGAATTATCTTATGAGATAATTATTTATTCTAATATACTAAGAATTTTATTCGAACCGTTATTGTCAAAATCTAAACTCCTAGGGAAACGTGCTTCGAGAAGAAAGTCTCGAAAAACGTGTCCTATGAAACGTGTCATTGGGAAGTGTGTATCACACGACTACTAACACGTTTTATATTATCTTTATGGTTTAATTAAATAAATAATATGTGTTTATTTAATTTACTTAAAGATTAACTAGGATTTGATTAAAGATATATTTTATTATATCTTGACAAGAATTAGGAATTGATTTAAAGTAGGATACTATATTTTATGATATAAGTTGTTTCCTAAATCAAATAGGTTTTGGAAATACAATCTTATATCTTAAATTAGTAATATCTTATTAAAGTCCTTTCCTAAATCAAATAAGATTAGTTTTAGAATATTACCTAGAAATAAGAATTCTAGATGAAATAATATCCCTAAACTATCTAGGATTCAACCTAGTTCTAAATTACTATATATAGACATCATATAACACGTCCAACACACACGAACAATATACGCCTCACACATTCCAAGAAAGTACCGACCGATACCTTACGTACGTCTCGTTTTTCGTGCTAATCATTGTCAAATCTCGTGATCAAGACTACAAGCTTTGAAGAATATTCTCATACGTTCAAGATCGTTGAACACAAGAAGTTGTTGAAGATTTCATCTTATTTAATTAAGATATATTCGAGTATTTAGCGGTACTCATTGTAAGCAAGTATTTAACGGTACTTGTCGTAGCCAGATATTTAACGGTATCTAGATTGAGTTACAACTAACATCAAAGTTGTACGAGTTGGGTCGATAAAATTGTAATCCGGAGAACGTACTAATTTTATTAATCGAGAATAGTGGACGTAGGTTTCAATTTGTGAAACTGAACCACTTCAAAAGATCGTGTCTCCTTTTACTTTATCGTTCTTACTCGTTACTTGCTATTACCACGCTTCATCAGCATACATCGAAAAAGAATCGAAAAAGTTGGCATACTCAATTCAACCCCCCCTTCTTGAGTATATCTAGGTCAATAGAATCTTCAGTTTGGTTGACTGGTACAACAGTAACTGGTTCAGGAATAATCAAGACTTCTTCGTGACTCGCCCTTCTTCTTTCTCTTATGCGGCGTCGGAAAGTTCTTTCAGGTTCAGGATTAGCAGCAACTAATTCGTACTTGGAAGACCTGGGCATACACAACACTAAGAAAAATAATAAGAATGGGCTTAAGGAATTAAAAGAAATTCCTTAAGACGAAAACAACAATATATAAACTAACAAAGACATTAAACCTATTGCCTCCCCGGCAACGGCGCCAAAATTTGATGCGTGTCGTTCATGCACCAAAGATAAATACCTAAGTCTACTAACTGGAAGCTAGTAGAAGTAGGGTCGAATCCTCAGGGAGACACGGTCTTAAGCAAAGGTCAGTTTATAGGTCACAAAATGGGGGTTTTGTTTTTTGATTATAACTAAGATGAAAAGAAAAAGAACTTAAAACAAAGATGATAAAACGGATTTCAAGCAATAAAAGGAGGAATATGTCAGGATTCAGGTCGTCGCTTTAATTGATGTCACATAAAGATTAGGTTAGTCGAAATAACAATGAAGTGGGAACGATTAATATCCTTTCGGTCTGAAATCACCCCTGGACTCCCCTATCAATCTTTCGATCTCTATATAGGTTTCGTAAATCACCCTAAACAAGCCTACCTACCAACCTTTCGATCTAGGTAGGTTTTACTAAGTAAACTGGTATCCTGCGTGCACTCATTTGACAAGTATCACAATTATATTGTTTATGGGTAAACTTCGTCGTAAGGACGACTAACATGCAATTCCTACGACATAACTACCGCGAGTTCCTTCATCCTAACATATTAGGGGGATTAGCTACGCATACTTAGGGAAACTAAACTAATAAAGACGACGATACAAATAACATTCAACATGGCAAATAAAGAAGAATAAAGATAAATCATAAAACAATGAAAATAAGAACAATAATAGAAAGAGTAGAAAGTGAATTACAGTAATGGCAAGAAAGGAGGAACAAGATCCGAATGCTTCAAAGATGAAAAACCCTAAGTGAAAGTATTTAGAACTAAATGACTGCTTAAGAGAAAACTGAATGAAAACTACTGAATGACTGAATGTGAATGAATATGAATGCCTCTAAAAGGCTGCTAACCTAATCCTTAAATAAGGATTAGGTTAACTCTAAGGAAAACTAAACCTAAAACGTAAACTACAAATCCGGGAAGCTTAAGTGAGTTGCTCGATCGAGTGACTGAACCACTCGATCAAGTAACTGTTCTTCAAAAAGGGGTCGATCGAGCAACTTCGAGCTGGCAACTTCTCGATCGAGTAATCCTGGAAACCTCGAAGGTTGGGTCCTTCCTGCAGACTCCTCGATCGAGTATCAAACTACTTGTAACACCCAGATTTATTAAGGAGCCTTTAGCAAGACATCCTCAGTAAATTGAGATGTTACCATCTCGGAATATCCGAGGTAGTGAATAACAAAGTAAATCAAACCAAAGTACTTTATATAAAAACTGGTAAAAATTTTAAACTTTGGTGTTACAGATATTACACAGCGGAAAAAGTACAATTGATAAACTACAAGATAGGTGATCTACATCTAGGTCGGTCCATCCAAGCGCTCACGCCATCCCATGCTCCCACAGCACCATCTTTCCTGTCAAAACTGCTCCCCATTACGGATCATCACCGGTGTCACACGAATACACAGGGTCAACCACGAGGTTGAGTAGAGGAAAAATAATTAAACAAACAATGTCAATTATAGATATAGGGATTCAACCGTCCCTTCTCCGCACCGATCCAAAGCCAAATAAACTCCGCACCGATCCAACACCAAATAAACTCCGCACCGATCACAAGACACATTATCTCCACACCAATCACAAGACCCAATATACTCCACACCAGTCACAAGACCCAATATACTCCACACCAGTCACAAGACCCAATATACTCCACACCAGTCACAAGACCCAATATACTCCACACCAGTCACAAGACCCAATTTACTCCGCTCCATATCACAAGACCCATTATTCGTCACATCGTATCGTGTCCCAGAATTATTCAATCAAATAAAGCAATATATCAATCATTCATTATAATAAGATTAACATTATTAACAACGATTAATAATCAAATAACTCATCATCAGGCATACGGTATTCCCCTACCTCAAATCGCAGAGTGACAACCAAACAGCTGCTAGAAAAGTTCCCAAGCGAAATTCGTCACCTAACATTTATATTACATAACGATTAATCATTCTTCCCAAACCCCATATCAGACTCGATACTTACTATAATTAGCAACCTTCTATAAATGGAAAGTTTCCTAAAATGGAAACTTCCCGAAATAGTAACTTTCTTAACAGGGAAACTTTCCGACTCATAAACACCTACTTTTAACTAACACAATTAAATAAATACTCCCTATTACCATCACCACCAACACAATAATAATCAAATATTAGTAGTAAAACAATTATAAGAACAAAGAGGATTAATGTTAATAATAATATCAATAATACTAAAAGTAATAATAATAAGATAATACTAACAATGGTAAGAATGATTATACCATTAGTAATAATAGTTATAATAATAACATGCTAGTATGAAATCATAAGTCACGCAACAACACTTCACGAAATAGCAATCAATTAACCAACCAAACACAACCTACACACCCCGATGACACCCTTATCCCGTGACCAAACACCTGATCAACCACCACGTTCAACACCACCAGCAGCCCCTGCCTACTCCCGTGACACCACTAAGCTCGACTTTGGGGCGCGGTGGTTCCACAGGAGGAAGCAGTGGTTGTCGACACCCCAGTCACCACACAAACAACCGCACAAAACCCAGCAACCCCGCAACCGTTACTCTGTTTTACGACTTAACACCCAAAACGAATTCCATCATAAAAACGACATACACCACTAAGACCCACCGTGATAACCACCTTCCCCACACCCTGCCTACCACCTTACTACGTACCCTTACCCTCGTAACAAACGTGAACAAACACCCCATCGAAATCCTACTCAAAGCCACCCGTTCGAAACTCTGTTTTAAAAGCGAACAAAACGCGACTGACTCTAGTAACAACAACCACCATACAAGACGGTCCTGGGCGGTCAACGCCGTCATAACTATGGTCAAGACTCAACTAGAAACACCATAGATTCACAATATACTAAGATCAGAAACTACCAACATGGTTATTAGTATCAAAACTGCGAATCAAATAGAGGATAAACAAAGCAATGGAATGTACCAGCGCAACACGGTTCCTTCCCTGAGTAATCGACCACCCTCAGGCCTCCTTGGACCACCGTGTAACCCTCCCTTCTTCTTCTTTGTCATGGCGGCAGCAAGTGCGTATGAGCGGTTAGGTCTCGTTAGGGTTAGATTTAGGGTTTTGAGGAGTGTTAGATGGTGCGGCAGATTAGGTGTAAGGTGTTGTGTTTTTTTTTGTTACTTGAGGTATGTCGATGGGCTGTTTGATTTGCACGCAAAAAGAGGCCCACTCGAATACTTATAATTCGGTTTAATAACTAATACCCAACCCGACATTACCCAATAATATATATAACATAAAACACGCATTCGATAGATAATATAAAACACGTATACGATAAATAAATTATAAAACACGTATACGATAAATAAATTATAAAACACGTATACGATAAATAAATTATAAAACCTGTGAACGTTCGAAAGACCAACAACAAGTCGATATAACTAATAATTGTTAACATAAAATACGAGGTATTACAGTCTTCCGCCCTTAAAATGAAGTTCGTCCCGAAGTTCAACCACACACATATATCACCGTGCTTACAACTCCAACATACCTCGCATGCTCATATAGATTCGAAAATGTAACACATCACAATAAGATAATTAACATAAGTGAATTGTGAAGGTACGGGGTATTACAGTACTCCCCCCTTACAATGAACTTCGTCCCGAAGTTCACCATCTCATGGTCACCACTAGTCACTAGGCATGTAACGAACACAGCATGTGACACCACGTAACATCGCATTAATAATGGCCCTTTTGAATTACAAAATGTTACATTCTATCCTCGTTAAGAAAACTTTGTCCCCAAAGTTTAACACACAACAGAAACACATGACACTTCAACAACCATGATATAGAGCATAACATGAGTAACAGGGTTATCAAGTATATTCAAATAATCAAGACATACCAATTAGCCATGGCATAGCAACTAGCCATATCATGAAATCATTGAGATTGTATGAAATCATTGAGATTTTACAATCCTATCCTCCTTAAGACACGGTTACGTCCTCGTAACCTAATTATAAAATTCCCGCTCATTACTCTATCTTACTCATTACATTATCTCCTAAAATCTTACTCCAAGTAACCAAGTATCCTATCTTCATCGTCGAACCTAAGACCAAAGACAAGGGGTGAGTGAACTGGCGGGATAAAACCGCAAAACAATACTTCCATCTCAATATCGATTCCAAACCAAATAATATAACTCAAGAACCTTGGTCACTCTGGACCATAAATATAACTTGGCACGCATGCCCCATAACTCAATACTAGTAACCAATCTCAATTCAATATCGTTATTGTCAAAGGTTCAAAGAACCGTGCTCAACATTTAGAGTAAAACTCTAAGCTACTCACCCACAAGTCAAGGTTAAAGAAATTGACAAATCAAACAGAATACCACTTAACAACCTTACTGTCAAAATAATCAACTTAAACTTACCAACAAAAGCCAACATCTCAATACTTCTCAACCACTAAACTTAAGAAAATACTAGCTCATTTGATAACGTATCATGGTTCAAGCTCTAGTGCTAATAACAAAGGATTTTCACTCTTTAAAGGACATTAAGAATGGCACTCTTGTTCCCAACTAAACAATTCAATATTGTCTTTATACCTCAAATCAGTCAATTACACAGGACAACCCAACTCAATATTAAACCCGTCCCACAAACAGATGATTAAACTTATTGATATAAAATATCAATGGATACGAATCAAATACTAATAACTCACAGAGATAAGATTAACACATTAAGCCGTCATAAATAAATAACAGTTCGCAAATAATTCATATAACCTCGAACAATAATATTAATTATAGGATCGGTAGAATCGTGTTACGCAGTGGAACAAAATCAGAGTAGTTAACACTTATATACCTTTGAAAAATACAATGTCCATATATTCGCAACAGTGTAAACTACCAAGGGCTCATAGTCCATACTTGACCATTTAAAACATTTCATGTTCGCAAACATATTATAGAAAAGGCATAGGACGCAATTTATTAACGTAATTAAACATGGAGCATTGACATATCTCACAGGGTATACACCATTCATAGACTCACAAGACCGTTGAACATTTCTAGGTATTAGATAGTTAACAAGATCACTTAGGTATAACTCAACTTACATCATTTATCATGAGACTAATAAAATGCATATCTTGCAACATACGGGTTTATATACTTCGCAATAATTAAGCATTCGGGCATGCTTCCATCAATACGTAAGTACAGAATTTGTCATATTGCAAACAATTATTATAATTATTAAAAGATCAAGCGTCATCATGGATAATCATCACTTTGAAATACAACTTTAAAACTTTTGAAACCTTGAAGCGATAATTTGCGACAATTTATAATCTCAAGTCAAAAGACGAATTTACAAGCTGTAATCTGAAGCGAGACTACCCGGAGGCGTTCTAACTTTTCTTGAATAAAACATTGTTCTTGAATTATAAAAGTTTTACCGATAGAAATATAATAGATAAATAAATAAATAAATAAATAAATAAATAAATAAACGAATTCACAAAACGAGTACTTCCATAAATTACCTGTCAATTAGTTAATAATTCAATACATGGTGGACAAATTTGGAAGATAGCAATATGCAATTCACTGTATGGTATAACCATATACTTGAAGAAGTTATAAGATTACGAACTCAGGGAACTAAACAAGATAAATCATTAATATACGAGAGAACATCAATACGATTCGCATTGTTCTAACAATCACCATTACGCATAACAATTAGATTGCTATATCATGCTAGTAAATTTACCAGTTACATTTCATTGTATCACTTGGCAAGACTATTCTGTAATAAATATGATTTTAATATTACATACGAACATCACATAGTTATTTTGAGATCGTAGAACCAGACAGCAAGGGCGCCGACATAATTGAAACTATTTTATATGGAAATAAGCAAGATAACGTTACCATAAAGTAAGATTCATATTCATATCATATGCCTACTATTCATGTTACTAATGCCATATCAGAATACTACATGGTCACATCACATAATTCATATTTGATTACGCTTTCATATGAAACTTGCATAACTCACAATTTCGCCTATTAAACATTATGTAGCAATTTACACAGATTATAATTACATATCCACTTAGCTATCTTGCGAGCTATTATAGTTTTAGGGAAAAAAAATGAATTAACTAACCACAGGAAACAGAAGACGATACGTATCTCAAGGGAATCATTAATACTTTACAGCAATTCATCGGAAAATTGGACACTTGCAAAAATCACAATTACATAACGACTCGATAAGATTATACGTAGCTTAGAATTTTGGAAACGTGAAAGAATATACTAAACAGTGGAGTTGGAATTATACATAAAAGTAAACACGTTTTAAATGACTTCATTTACGAAAATATGGGTCAAAACAGAACCGTGCAGTAACAATCTGACCACTGTCCACTAAAGGATTTATTTCTCTCAAAATATAACTCCTATTAACGTGAAACCAAAAACATTGTAAAACCAACTCAGAAAGTTATCATTCATAAAATTTGGAGCATAGACATCACTTGTACTATATTAACATTCATTTCTCATTACCAGGATACTCGTTATCTGAAACACGGTAAGGATTTCGAAACTAGGGGTAGGATCAACTAATTAACTTAATTGTTATACATGTGTATCTAAATAAATTAGTTTCTACTACTGCACCATCACGACTTACCCAAGTACGGAATTATAACTAGAAACTACTATGAGGTCCCTTATTGGTTACTAACTCCATAACGAATTTAGATATGCAAAAAGGCATAAAATTTTAAATACGATATACGCAACACATAACTATATACATTCATGGCTTAGGGTAACACACTCCGCATATCACTAGACATGGTTTACTAAATTATATAAACCTGATCATTCATGTTCAAATACCAACAATATATTACATAGATATGATAGTCATTCAATTCCAGATAATCGTATAAACGCTTCAGATATCAACATCATATGATCACATCACTCTAACCATGGCCCAATAAATACCACTCCCAAACTCTGATAGTTTCAATTCAATCATTCATGTCAATCCACAGTTCCTATTGTACATATCCTTAATCAGAACTCACACATGACTTACCTCGTTCTTCTCCTGCAAGAACGTTAGCATAGTATATTCAGGTCACTATATAGTCTACCCCACTCTTCAATTACTCTCTTTGGGTTCCCGAGACAGAACAGAAAGTGCCCAGGACTGGTGTGAGGGGGCCCCTAACTCATCCCGTTCCTTTTTGGGGCTCCTAACAGTTTCATCTCGGGGTTCATTTTATTTGACTCTTCCTACGTTCATTATTATTCATTTGTTTTAGGCCTGAGGATCGTTCTCTCTGATACCACTTTGTAACACCCCGATTTATTAAGGAGCCTTTAGCAAGACATCCTCAGTAAATTGAGATGTTACCATCTCGGAATATCCGAGGTAGTGAATAACAAAGTAAATCAAACCAAAGTACTTTATATAAAAACTTGTAAAAATTTTAAACTTTGGTGTTACAGATATTACACAGCGGAAAAAGTACAACTGATAAACTACAAGATAGGTGATCTACATCTAGGTCGGTCCATCCAAGCGCTCACGCCATCCCATGCTCCCACAGCACCATCTTTCCTGTCAAAACTGCTCCCCATTACGGATCATCACCGGTGTCACACGAATACACAGGGTCAACCACGAGGTTGAGTAGAGGAAAAATAATTAAACAAACAATGTCAATTATAGATATAGGGATTCAACCGTCCCTTCTCCGCACCGATCCAAAGCCAAATAAACTCCGCACCGATCCAACACCAAATAAACTCCGCACCGATCACAAGACCCATTATCTCCACACCAATCACAAGACCCAATATACTCCACACCAGTCACAAGACCCAATATACTCCACACCAGTCACAAGACCCAATATACTCCACACCAGTCACAAGACCCAATATACTCCACACCAGTCACAAGACCCAATTTACTCCGCTCCATATCACAAGACCCATTATTCGTCACATCGTATCGTGTCCCAGAATTATTCAATCAAATAAAGCAATATATCAATCATTCATTATAATAAGATTAACATTATTAACAACGATTAATAATCAAATAACTCATCATCAGGCATACGGTATTCCCCTACCTCAAATCGCAGAGTGACAACTAAACAGCTGCTAGAAAAGTTCCCAAGTGAAATTCGTCACCTAACATTTATATTACATAACGATTAATCATTCTTCCCAAACCCCATATCAGACTCGATACTTACTATAATTAGCAACCTTCTATAAATGGAAAGTTTCCTAAAATGGAAACTTCCCGAAATAGTAACTTTCTTAACAGGGAAACTTTCCGACTCATAAACACCTACTTTTAACTAACACAATTAAATAAATACTCCCTATTACCATCACCACCAACACAATAATAATCAAATATTAGTAGTAAAACAATTATAAGAACAAAGAGGATTAATGTTAATAATAATATCAATAATACTAAAAGGAATAATAATAAGATAATACTAACAATGGTAAGAATGATTATACCATTAGTAATAATAGTTATAATAATAACATGCTAGTATGAAATCATAAGTCACGCAGCAACACTTCACGAAATAGCAATCAATTAACCAACCAAACACAACCTACACACCCCGATGACACCCTTATCCCGTGACCAAACACCTGATCAACCACCACTAAGACCCACCGTGATAACCACCTTCCCCACACCCTGCCTACCACCTTACTACGTACCCTTACCCTCGTAACAAACGTGAACAAACACCCCATCGAAATCCTACTCAAAGCCACCCGTTCGAAACTCTGTTTTAAAAGCGAACAAAACGCGACTGACTCTAGTAACAACAACCACCATACAAGACGGTCCTGGGCGGTCAACGCCGTCATAACTATGGTCAAGACTCAACTAGAAACACCATAGATTCACAATATACTAAGATCAGAAACTACCAACATGGTTATTAGTATCAAAACTGCGAATCAAATAGAGGATACACAAAGCAATGGAATGTACCAGCGCAACACGGTTCCTTCCCTGAGTAATCGACCACCCTCAGGCCTCCTTGGACCACCGTGTAACCCTCCCTTCTTCTTCTTTGTCATGGCGGCAGCAAGTGCGTATGAGCGGTTAGGTCTCGATAGGGTTAGATTTAGGGTTTTGAGGAGTGTTAGATGGTGCGGCAGATTAGGTGTAAGGTGTTGTGTTTTTTTTTGTTACTTGAGGTATGTCGATGGGCTGTTTGATTTGCACGCAAAAAGAGGCCCACTCGAATACTTATAATTCGGTTTAATAACTAATACCCAACCCGACATTACCAAATAATATATATAACATAAAACACGCATTCGATAGATAATATAAAACACGTATACGATAAATAAATTATAAAACACGTATACGATAAATAAATTATAAAACACGTATACGATAAATAAATTATAAAACCTGTGAACGTTCGAAAGACCAACAACAAGTCGATATAACTAATAATTGTTAACATAAAATACGAGGTATTACAGTCTTCCGCCCTTAAAATGAAGTTCGTCCCGAAGTTCAACCACACACATATATCACCGTGCTTACAACTCCAACATACCTCGCATGCTCATATAGATTCGAAAATGTAACACATCACAATAAGATAATTAACATAAGTGAATTGTGAAGGTACGGGGTATTACAGTACTCCCCCCTTACAATGAACTTCGTCCCGAAGTTCACCATCTCATGGTCACCACTAGTCACTAGGCATGTAACGAACACAACATGTGACACCACGTAACATCGCATTAATAACGGCCCTTTTGAATTACAAAATGTTACATTCTATCCTCGTTAAGAAAACTTTGTCCCCAAAGTTTAACACACAACAGAAACACATGACACTTCAACAACCATGATATAGAGCATAAAATGAGTAACAGGGTTATCAAGTATATTCAAATAATCAAGACATACCAATTAGCCATGGCATAGCAACTAGCCATATCATGAAATCATTGAGATTGTATGAAATCATTGAGATTTTACAATCCTATCCTCCTTAAGACACGGTTACGTCCTCGTAACCTAATTAGAACAAGAGGAAATGTGATTCTCGTACTCTTCCCTTTTCTTTCTCATATTGGACATGACAACCTTATATTAAGAGTACTGGTCTTTGGCCAAAGGGGTCATGTAGTGGACGGGCGAAAGGCTAACACTATAAGAAGAAAAACGCAAGGCTCTAGTAGAAGCTTCCTAGATTTTCTTGTAGGGCATTTGCTCGTGTATAATCATTATCATCGTAAAAAACCCTCTTTGCACCAAGAAGTTTGGAATTTTGCGCAGTTAGGATTCCCAACGCTGCCTCAACAGCGCCCCCGTTCGAAGTATTCGTCGAGGCATTCATTAAACAATAGGGGCAGAGCACTGGTCACCCCAAGATACCTGGTTTAGCGGGGCCAATCAGAATGAAGTGGCGATGTAAAGAAAGAGAAAGTAAAGGCGAAAGAGCTTGCTTTCCTGATAGCTAAAGGTAGGAAATTTACGTTAAATCACTTCCCTTCAAACAAATCCAATAAATAAGAGAGACGATATGAATCACAGAAGTAGCACGAGTAGTCGTTGAAAATAAGGCTGACTCAGAAAGCTACTTATTTAAAGGACCCGCCTTAGCAGCTCACTCCGTGTCCTTGAGGTACGAGGATTTATAAAGGCTCAACCATCGGAAGAAGAAATAAGGCGAGGAGATAGAGGGAAGGTAGATAAGGTAACTCGAGTGCAAAGGACAGCGAGCGGAAATAAGGCGCGGGGAGGTAACGAGGTCGACTAAAAGGAGATAAGCTCGAGTGCAAAGAGAGGATAAAGAGGCTCACCTTTGCCTTAAAGGGGAGGATAAGGGCTCGAGCAAAGCGAGAGGAGAGGTGACGAGTATCGACTGCTAAGGAGATAACCCCGGGCGAACGACTGATATGGAGAAAGAAATGAGACTCGAGTGAATACGAGAGGGTGAAAGAGCGACTGAAGAATGAAGGAGATAGTCCGAACGGGGGATCGATCGAAGAGATAGGAGAAAGGTGAGTCCAAAGTATGCGGGCGAGGGAATTTATTTACTCGACCAACGAGAGAGGATAAGGGCTCGACCAGAGGAAGATGAGGTAGAGTAGAGAGGATCGGGAGAATAGGCGGCATGGGACTGCACTTTAAGAAAGAAAGAGAAAGAGAACAAGAGGATTGGAAAAGAGAGTGTCCGGCTATGAAGAGAAGGCTCGGGCAAGAGAAAAGGAAAGACAGGCGAGGCGGACCCACAAGAGAATTGAGAATTCGGAGTCCTTCTATCTACTATCATAAGCGTAAGTGGGGAACCTAGATCCTTAACAGCCCTCTATGATGAATGCAAAGATAATACAGAAGTAAAGAGGGGTTTACAGGAGAACATGCGAAACAAGAGGGGGTAGAAAAGAGCGGCGATATGAGCTTCCTCCTGAGCAAGTTCGCGCCCAAAGCAGCTTTCCTAAAAGAAAAAGTTCAGGAAACGTAAGACAAATAAGGAGGGGGTAGAAAGACTCGACCAAGTGAGAGAGGGATGAAATACTCACTTGAGGTACGAAGGAGATAGGCTCGAGCAAAGCGATGAGGCGCGGAGATAGATAACACAGGGTGAAGAGGACTATTTGGCCTCTTTACTTTGCTTGACTTTCGTTCGATAATTGCACCCGAAAATCTTCCTTACTATAGCGCCTTTCTTCTATATTGCTTTAGTATGTTATGTTGCTTAAGATTGATTGAGCATTCGCTTGGCCTTGCTTTCCGCTTTTAATTCGATGCGCTCTCTTTAAGAGAGAGGGGACGAAGTCTAACAAAGGTGGCGGATACGTAGTGGGATCGAACGGATGGATGTGAGAGGAGGGCTCCCTTTGGTATGCTTGCTTTGACTGCTTTGCCAAGAAAGTAGCCCTTCTACCCTCAATCTCTGAACTTAACTGTACGATTCTAAAGTTATAATATCGGAACGAGAGCCTAAGTCAGGGTTGCACAGCTGAATCAGGCTCATATGAAAGTTAAGAAGAGAAGAAAAATCTCACAAGGTCAAATCTTCTGCGCCAAGTTTCGGATCCAAAGACCTATCCTTCTTTCTTGTTTATATGCGAACACTTTAAACCTCGGGATCAACACAGGCCGAGCGACACCCGTATAGAAGGACGCGCGCGAGAGCGATAGAGGAGATAGAAAGCATGCATGCAGTGGTAGCGACTAGAAGGTTTAAATAGCCCGTCTTCAGTATGAGGTACGAGGAGAAGGAGAAACGGCTCGACCATAGGAAATAGGCTCGAGTTCTTACGAGAGGGAGAGGACCCTTGTGGGACGAGACTAGAAGGAGAGGGTAAAGAGGCTCGAGTGAATACGAGAGGAGAGAGTAGAGAGACTCGATTGCAAAGAGAGGATCGGGATGAGAGTGTTAGCGAGAGAACTGGAATAACTGGAACCTAAAGCTCTGGAAAAAGAAAAAGAAGGAGGGCAGGCTCTTATCTTCTTACTGTTCAGGGTACTAGCTCACATTAGAATTCTTATGTAGGTTTGAATACAAAAAGGATCCGCCCAAATGGGATCGACAATTCACTTGCTAGGTTCTCTTTCCCTCTCCTTTACTTACAGAAAAGCCTATGTCCTACTGGTGGGCGCCTGCTCCTGTCCTGCTTGGTCCAGCTCTTTATACTTTATATGCCGAAACATGCTAAATAGACCTTTCTCTCAAGAAAAACAAGTATTTGGGCACCCACGCAGTGTCCTGTACCCACCTTCCGACATGCTTGAAAGAGGACAAACTGGAGGAAAAGCAGGCGAGAGTGTACCCAAACAAACTGCCTTAGATTAATTTTACCTTTAGAATAGTACAACAAATCAACCCTTAATGTAGACGTGATTCTTTACTTTCATGCACACATATATAGATCGTATAAGATAGAAAAACTTATATTACCTTATAAGATTCCCATAAGTCGTTACGGTGATAACAACTGTCTTGTCTAAAGCAATCTTCTTACTAAGTGCTTTCATTCGCTCTCTTCAATTCAAAAGAAGCCCTTACTATAATATAATATAAGACAGTCTACTCTCTAGACAAGCTTACTAGACCTTTATTTCACAGAATATAAGAAAGAGGGGCGGAGGAGGCGTAAAGTGCCCGCGTAGCCAGAGTAGTCTAGAGTATAGGATCATTTTGAATCCACGAATGGTATATAAAAGGGCTGAATCATGTAGTTAGAACTTTCATGAATCAGTCGCTGTGGGCTCGGCCATAGGTCAGAATAAGAAGAGGCGCTTTAGGTGTACTTGGATTTTCCATCGGCTCAGATAAAAAGGAACCCCTTTAATGGAGTCCCGGGAGTGTCTCTATATATCTTTCGAGGACCGGAGCAGGGTTTGTCAACTTCGGGCATACCCTGTCTGCTACCCCCTATCTTATGCTCTATGATGCCTTTTTCTTTTGGCTCTTTTGCTTTTACTTTATTTATATATTTGGCAGCAAATATAAAAAGAACAAATGATGGGATCCTTTCGGCCAGGCCTTCCTTCCCTTCTTACTTTACTTTTTTAAATTGTTACTTGGTTTTTCTATTTATGGCGGCATTCCACTCAGCCTAACAAGCTGCAAGAGTTACTAACTCGGAGAACCTTTTTCCTTTCCTTATTTACTCACCCTCTCCTTAACAGTCGAGTTCCACTTCGGGTCCTCTCTTTGAAATCGAGAACTTCTTTTTCACCAGGACTGAGGCGGCATATGGAACGGAGAGACAAATTCAGCCTAAGCCCCCTCAAAGACGATGTAGCGCTAGTAGGTGGGATCGGTGTTTAAATACCGCAAACGGTCGTACGCTACTTACTCTCATCATACTTCAGACGAGCTCTTTAAACCTTAACAGTCAAAGTACCGAAGTTTTCTTAAAGCATCTTATATAGATGCATGCCCTATAGTATTCTATTAAAATTGTAAGTGACCCCATAACTCCTTTAAAAAGAAAGGGAAAGAGCCCAAAATTGGTGAACAATCTTCTTCTACTCTTCGAGACTTTTCTTTTAGATTAAAACTTTACTCTTTAATCACAGCTTCTAGTATGGAACATAAACTTGTTGCTTTGGCTGCCTCTCTTCAATACGTGGCAAAGTCTGTAGTAAAAAAACTAGCATGGCCCTGATACCAGGCCGGGCACTGAGAGATTCTTTAATTTCCATTCCAGACAAGAGCGCTAAATTCTTCTATGGTCTAGAGAGCCTTTATTCCCGATACACACTATATCTCCGGTTTACCAAGTTCTCCTCTTCCTTTACAATGACGAGGCCTCTCTCAACGTCTTTAGATTTTGACACCCTAGTTGTGTTGAAGTTTGCTAAAAGGCAAGTCCCAAAGCAAGAGGATGTCGTGAAATATATAAAAAGGCCTGCGGGTAGAGAGAGAGTGACAGAGACTCGAAAGTAGTTGGGCGTCGAGCCAGAGGTTTTTATAAAGAAAGAAAAATGAGGTACTCTCTTTTTTTGTATCGCATCTTTTCAACTCTTTTTCTTTTGTTGACTCATAGTAAGATAAATAGAGCAGCAAACTCTTGACTAAATTACACTGCGACCCTCAATACATATCTTCCTTTGGAAAATGCATGTGTCCGAGAGGAAAGTCTAACCTCAGCGTACGTACGAGAACGAGAAAAAGAAGAAAAGAATCAAAACTTTGAGAAGCTTCTGTCCTTTGTTTTTCCATTTCAACTAGATATAATTATTTATGCCTGTTAGGAAGAAAGTGACAACGTGGGATCGACTGCTAAGGAGAGAAGGTAGTCTCGATTGAATGTGAGAGAAGAGGAGTGGCGAGGAGATAGCACGAACGTGGGAGCAGCGCATATAAAAAAGAAGTAGAATACGGAGAAAGAAAAGAGGCTCGAGCCTGTTTACTCAAGACTTTCTTCAATGCATCTAGGTCTCTAAGAATTTGGTTGTGTGATCCTGCTTTCTTGACAAGTTTAGCTTGCTGAGACTAGATTCTAGAGGGCGCGTGCAAGCAAGGAAAAGAGCTGTATGTATGCTCTAAGTGAAGCGTACTAGCTAGTTCTTGTCGCATTTTGCCTCTTTTCTTTCTCCTCTCCTTGGCAGTCTCACAAGTCTCCTCTCTCTTTAATCGAGCCCCTGTTCTACGGGCCATCTCCTCTCACCTCCGTTTGTTGGCACTTTTTTCCTAACAGTCATAAATTCTCTTATCTGGTTGAAATGGAAAAGCAAAGGACAGAAGTTTAGGAAAGTTCTCATTCTTTTTCTTTCTATGCTTCGCACTTTCTCGGGCACATGCATTTGCAAAAGGTAAGACAATGATACAAGTAAAGCTTTCCCTAGAGAAGTTCAATCTGAAGTTCAAGCTGCTTGAAATAGCTTTAAGGATAGATTTATATAAGAGTTTAGAAAAAGTCTAGCTATAACAAGGCAGCCTGCCTAAGTTAGTCCTTTGTTCCAAGCACTGCTCTCTTCTTCCACACCAACGCTATTGTCTTTTTCCAATTGGTGTGTCCCATCAAAGCGCTTCGGGATTAAATTAGTAAAGACATACTCGAGGAAAAGAAGCGACCTAAACTATCCCTGCCTTATTCAGTGCTTAAGTCAGCATCTAAAAAAAGTCGGGTTCACGCTTGCTCGTTAATATACTCCTGTCACAGATTCATAGCAGCATTGTACTTTATTTGATTTAAACACAAAGACGTGCATACATCCTATTGTTTTTCTTGCTGGGTGACAAGGACTCGATAGACCCAGTGGACCCCAACTCATCCATCTCACGCCTCAGAAGGTTTTACATGAATTTTATGATTTATTCATTGAACCAAAGTAGTTACCACCCAATAGAAATCATGACCATAGAATTCTCCTCAATCCTGGAATACCACCCATTAATGTTAGGCCATATAGGTATCCTGTGATACAAAAGAATGCCATTGAACAAATTACTAAGGAACTGTTGGAATCTGGTGTGGTCAGACCTAATCAAAGCCCATTTTTTTCTCCTTTTGTTATGGTTAAGAAAAAGGATGGTACATGGAGGTTTTGTATGGATTATAGGGAGTTAAACAAAAATACTGTCAAGGACAAATTCCTTATTCCAGTTATTGATGAATTGCTAGATGAGTTACATGGCTCATTCATATTTTCCAAAATAGATTTAAGATCTGGATATTGACAAATTAGAATGCATCCGGAGGATATCCAAAAAACTGCTTTCAGAACTCATGTAGGGCATTATGAGTTTTTAGTAATGCCTTTTGGCCTTACCAATGCCCCCTCAACATTTCAGTCATTGATGAACTCTATCTTTAGTGAGCATTTAAGAAAGTTCATATTGGTGTTTTTTGATGATATATTGGTTTATAGTCCTGATATTGAATCCCATACTGTGCATTTGAGAGACACAATGGAAATTTTGAGACAACACCAATTGTTTGCTAAGCGGAGTAAGTGTAGTTTTGGAGTGGATCATGTGGAATACTTGGGACACATAGTGTCTCCTACAGGAGTAACTACTGACCCTACCAAGGTACAAGATATGCTCAAATGGCCACTTCCTAAGTTTTTTTAAGGAGCTCATGGGATTCTTGGGTTTAACTGGATATTATAGGAAATTCATTAGGAGTTATGGGATCATCAGTAAACCCCTAACTAATATACTCAGGAAAAATGCATACATTTGGAGTCCTGAGGCAGAAGTGGCTTTTGCAACCTTAAAACAAGCAATGGTAGCAGCCCCAGTACTTGCCTTACCAGATTTTCACTCACAATTTGAAGTAGAAATTGATGCATCTGATATTGCATTGGCATAAGAGCTGTCTTGACTCAAAAGGGTCATCCTATTGCTTTTATAAGCAAGGCCTTGGCTGACAAACACAAGGCTTTGTCTACATATGAGAAGGAGCTGCTAGCCTTAATATTGGCTGTTGATAAATGGAGACCTTATTTGGTAGGCCAACACTTCATCATTAAAACTGATCACTTCAGTTTGAAGTACCTGTTAGGGCAGAAAATAACAAGCTCATTTCAGAGCAAGTGCCTACCAAAGTTGATGGGGTTGGATTATGAAGTGCACTACAGGAAGGGGAAGGAAAACACAGTAGCTGATGCTCTTTCTCGAGTAGGAGGGGCTGAATTATTAACCATATTGGTATCCCAAGTGAGAACTGATCTCTTACAGAGGATCAAGGATAGCTGGCAGACCCCTGAACTGACACATTTGATACAAGACCCTAAAGATGACCCTACTATAAATACCAAGTTCTAATGGCAGAATGATCAGTTGTTGAAAAAGGGAAGATTGGTTATAGGTCCTGATGCTGAATTAAGGTTGGAAATTTGTGCTTTAATGCACATTCTTCTTTTGGAGGGCATTGTGGTGTTCATGCTACATACATGAGAATGTCAGAATTGTTTTATTGGAAGAATATGAAGAAGAGTGTGAGGCAATGGGTTAAGGAGTGTGGGGTATATCAACAAAATAAACCCCTATTGCAGACACCTGCTGGTCTCCTACAACCATTACCAATACCGGAGGCAATCTGGGTTAATATCTCTATGGATTTCATAGAAGGTCTTCCAAAATCACAAGGGAAAGACACAATTTTGGTTATAGTGGACATGCTGAGTAAATATGCTCATTTCCTATTACTCACTCACCCTTTCAAGGCATCTGATGTGGCAACGGTGTACCTAGATCAGGTCTTCAAATTACATGGGAACCCCAAGTCCATAGTAAGTGATAGAGACAAGATCTTCATGAGTCAATTCTGGCAAGAACTCTTTAAACTACAGAAGGTGGAATTATTGATGTCCTCTGCTTATCATCCCCAAACAGATGGACAATTAGAGGTAGTTAACAAATGCCTTGAAACATACCTCAGATGCATGACAGGAGAAAGGCCTAAGGATTGGGCGCAATTAATACCATTGGCTGAGTGGTGGTACAATTCTAACTTTCACTCTGCCATAGGGACAACTCCTTATGAAGTGGTGTATGGAAAATCACCTCAATTGCATACCCCTTATGTTAATGGTGACAGTACAGTAGCCGCAGTGGATAGGAGCTTAATTGCCAGAGACGAATGCATTCAAATGTTGAAATTTCATTTAAAAAGAGCTCAAGACAGGATGAAAAGCCAAAGTGATAAGCACATGACTAACAAAGAATATCAGGTGGGAGACTTGGTGTATGTCAAATTGCAACCATATAGGCAACAATCAGTGGTGTACATGAGTTGTCAGAAGCTCTCACCAAGGTACTTCGGGCCATTTGAAGTGTCTGCCAGAATTGGTAAGGTGGCTTATAGGCTGAAGTTACCTGAACAGTCCAAAATTTATCCTGTGTTCCATGTTTCTCAGTTAAGGAAACATCATGGTATTGTGCCTGTCATTAGCGTGGTTCCTATGCTGGATGACAACCTACAACTAAGGCCATAACCTATAGCTATTTTGGAGAGGAAGATGATGAGGAAAGGCAATGGTGCAGTTGTATATTTTCTGGTGCAATGGTCTAATGGCACTACTGAGGATGCTACATGGGAACTGTCAGATGATTTCATAAAGAGATTTCCTGCATTTCAGATTTCTTAAGCTTGGGGACAAGCTTCGTTAGAAGGGTAATGTATTGTAACAAACCATCTAACTAACTGGACACGTCAGCAAGGTGGTTAGGAGTTTGTTACTGGGTGGTTAAAAAGTAGTTATTCCTCTAGTTATAAATAGCTCATCCTACACTTAGAATAATTCATTCATCATTTTAAAACATATCTTCCTACAAATTCTCTCTGTAATCTTGTTGCTCAAATCATAATCAATCAATTGTCCGAGTTCTTTCTCATTAACAAGAATTCCTGCAATTACTTCAGTTGTGTACTACAATTCCGAATCAAATCCCTGATTGTTGTTACAGGTTCTAGATACTGCTGATTGCATCTGCTTGCCTGAGTTGGGGTACAATGTCAGATGTTACTGAATGATTGTGTGTTTATATAGAGTATTGGTTATCTTAGTATTGTTCGTCCAAGGCATTGGACGACTCTTAGTCTGGTTTCGTAAATAGTTTGGAGTGAAAGACCCCCCGGCCGGGCAACCGGAAGGGAAACCGGCTCTCATTTCAAATAGTTTCCGAAGTTAGTTGAGAGCCTTTGCATAGTATTGCATGTTGATATGAAGGTTGATATATATATATATATATATATATATATATATATATATATATATATATATATATATATATATATATATATATATATATATATATATATAGTCAAGATCCAGTGAGAACGAACACTCGGTGCAAACGGTGAGAACGTGCCTCCACCACTAGATTAGAAACCATCTAAGGGTCTGGATTAAATCAATGCATCCCCACAACTGGTGAACACAATTCCCATCACCCATCTTCTTTATTAAATATAAACGTTGGCTTTTTCAACCATTTCGTTCTTGGCTCTTCTTGCGCCGTTGCATCTTGCTCTACTGCTTCAGTGCTAGTCCTTTGATTCATGTAATAATTGTGACGTCATCATTGTGGTTGATATATGAAAAGCTACCACAAGATATTGCGGATCGTCACGTGCTTTTCTTGGATCCTATACTGGGGACAGGTTCTTTTTCTTTCTTTTTGCCATTGTGTAATGTCAATTATTTTGCTCCTTCTGTTGTACACTTCTACATACACTAAAATATGTCCAACCAATGAGCCATTACATAATACATCATAAGGTTTGGGTGTTCATACCTCGTCAAGCAGTCATGTCTATTGATTTGTGGTTGGATCTACTCTGTTGTTTATGTAAAAAGGTAAAAAAAATGTATCTACTCCGTCGAAAATGTATCTAGATTTAAGTAAAAAAAATGTATCTACTCCGTCTAAAAATGTATCTAGGTTTATGTAAAAAAGTAAAAAAAATGTATCTACTCCGTCGAAAAATGTATCTAGGTTTAAGTAAAAAAAATGTATCTACCCCGTCAAAAAATGTAACTAGGTTTATGTAAAAAAAAGTAAAAAAAAAAATGATCTACTCCGTCGAAAATGTATCTAGGTTTAAGTAAAAAAATGTATCAACTTCGTCAAAAAATGTATATAGGTTGATGTAAAAAACTAAAAAAAATGTATCTACTCCGTCAAGAAATGTATCTAGGTTTAAGTAAAGAAATGTATCTACTCCGTTAAAAAATGTAACTAGGTTTATGTAAAAAAGTAAAAAAAATGTATCTACTCCGTCGAAAAATGTATCTAGGTTTAAGTAAAAAAATGTATCTACTCCGTCAAAAAATGTATCTAGGTTTATGTAAAAAAGGAAAAAAACAAATGCATCTACTCCATCAAAAAATGTATCTAGGTTTAAGTAAAAAAAATGTATCTACTCCATCGAAAAATTTATCGACTCTGTCAAAAAATGTAGGTGTTGTCGGTGCAACGGTGCTATGGACGAGAATCTCGCCGAACCTCCGACGACTTGGGCTCTTAATAATATGTTTTTAAGAATGGAATTATGGAGGAAGTGGTGGCTGACTAAAGGTTAACAATAGTGAATTGAATTGGATTTGACTGGTTAAGTAAAAAAGACGATCGAATTGCATGAAATAAAAGGAAACGTGCGTGGGGTCTGATGGATAATTGGATATATGGGTATTGGGTGTACATGTAATTAAATAAGTAATACGAGCCCTTAATTTCACTCTCATCTAACGGTTGAGATTTGTTCTCACCGTTTGCACCGAGTGTTCGTTCTCACCGGATCCTAAATCTATCTATCTATGTGTATATACATATACATATATATATATATATGTATATATACATATATATATGTATATATACATATATATATGTATATATACATATATATATGTATATATACATATATATACATATATATATGTATATATATATCGGGTTGGGATCCGGTGAGAACCACCTTACAATGAGAACCGGTGAGAACTCCCCCTTACGGAGTTTTTTTTTAAAAATTAATGACATAATTGGATTCGGCATGGAATTTTATGGCCAGAGAACATATTTCTTGGTCTAGAAAATAAATACTAGTGGCGGAAAAATGATAGATACGAAAAAATAGATAGTAGGTGCATGCAAATAAATAAAACGTATCTCACCTTGATTTCCGTCACTAGTATTTATTTTCTAGACCAAGAAATATGTTCTCTAGCCTTAAAATAGCATGCCGAATCCAATTATGTCATTAATTTTTTTTAAAAAAGTCCGTAAGATAGAGTTCTCACAAGGTTCTCATTGTAAGGTGGTTCTCACCGGATCCCAAGTCTATATATATATATATATATATATATATATATATACATATATATATATATAGGGTTGGGATCCGGTGAGAACCACCTTACAATGAAAACCGGTGAGAACTCTTCCTTACGGAGTTTTTTTAAAAAAATTAATGACATAATTGGATTCGGCATGAAATTTTATGGCCAGAGAACATATTTCTTGATCTAGAAAATAAATACTAGTGGCGGAAAAATGATAGATACGAAAAAATAGATGTAGGTGCATGCAAATAAATAAAACGTATCTCACCTTGATTTCCGTCACTAGTATTTATTTTCTAGACCAAGAAATATGTTCTCTAGCTATAAAATGTCATGCCGAATCCAATTATGTCATTAATTTTTTTAAAAAAAGTCCGTAAGGTAGAGTTCTCACAAAGTTCTCATTGTAAGGTGGTTCTCACCGGATATACATATATATATATATATATAGAGATTGCATCTTGTGAGGTCTATGATCTTAAATGAGGATTGAGGTCTATAGCAAAAAATCAAAACTAATAAGACGCGAAGATTACTAACAAATAAAAATAAAAAACCGCAACAACAAGCCTCGAACCAACGGACCACAGAGTCTTTATTGATTAGTATAATATTGTATAATATTTAACACGCGATGAAAACTACTAAGCAAAAATCAAAAGAAGCAGCCACTGGGGATCGAACACGGGACCTAGGGAATAAGAGACCAGCTCCTAAACCAATGGACAACTAAGTCATTATTGATTAATATGATATTGTAAACTATTTATCACGGAAACATTTTCGAAGACAATTTCTATTCAAATTGCCAATTGGGATTGAACTCAAAACCTTTGGTTTTATGGACAAACACCTTATTCAATGGGACACTAAGACTTTGTTGATTGTTATCATATAGTATAAGATTTTATACAAGTTATTTATTTAGAATTAACTTAACAAGCAGAGCCGTTTCGCATCAATTTCTTATTTGTTTTTCTAGCTTCTTCTTTGGTTACCTTGTTAATGGCTTATTCTCGAGTTTTTTTATTCGAATTTTTTTGAATGCGTAGATACACATGTCTAAATACGTAGATACACATGGCTAAATGCGTAGATACACATCTCTTAATGCGTAGATACACATGTCTTAATGCGTAGATACACATGTCTAAATGCGTAGATACACATCTCTAAATGCGTAGATACACACCTTTAAGTGCGTAGATACACATGGCGAAATGCGTAGATACACATGTTTGAATGCGTAGATACACATGTCTAAATGCGTAGATACACACATTTAAATGCATAGATACACATCTCTAAATGCGTAGATACACATGTCTAAATACATAGATACACATGGCTAAATGCGTAGATACATATCTCTTAATGCGTAGATACACATGTCTAATTGCGTAGATACACATGTCAAAATGCGTAGATACACATCTCTAAATGCGTAGATACACACCTTTAAGTGCGTAGATACACATGGCGAAATGCGTAGATACACATGTCTAAATGCATAGATACACATGTCTAAATGCGTAGATATACACCTCTAAATGCATAGATACACATCTCTAAATGCGTAGATACACATGGCTAAATGCGTAGATAGACACCTCTAAATGCATAGATACACATCTCTAAATGCGTAGATACACATGGCTAAATGCGTAGATACACATGTCTAAATGCGTAGATACACATCTTTAAATGCGTAGATACACATGTCTAAATGCGTAGATACACATGTCTAGTAGATACACACCTTTAAATACGTAGATACACATGGCTAAATGCGTAGATACACATGTCTAGTAGATACACACCTTTAAATACGTAAATACACATGGCTAAATGCGTAAATACACATCTCTTAATGCGTAGATACACATGTCTAATTGCGTAGGTACACATCTCTAAATGCGTAGATACACACCTTTAAATGCTTAGATACGCATGGCTAAATGCGTAGATACACATGTCTAGTAGATACACACCTTTAAATACGTAGATACACATGGCTGAATGCGTAGATACACATCTCTTAATGTGTAGATACACATGTCTAAATGCGTAGATACACATCTCTAAATGCGTAGATACACACCTTTAAATGCGTAGATACACAACTTTAAATGGGTATATATACACCTTTAAATTCGTAGATACACATGGCTAAATGCGTTGATACACATGCCTAAATGCGTAGATACACATGTCTAAATGCGTAGATACATACCTTTAAATGCGTAGATACACATGGCTAAATGCGTAGATACATACCTTTAAATGCGTAGATACACATGACTAAATGCATAGATACACATCTCGAAATATTTTTTTTTCTCGAATTTTTTTTCATTACAATAACACAAGTTACCTAATACAATATCACGGTTTCTCCAAAACTATATTACGAAAAAAAAAATGAAAAACAAAATCTTAAGAAAAAAAATTTTGTGAAAAGAAATTCGAAAAAAAAATGTCGAGAGAAAAAAAATTCGAAAAAAAAATCTCGAGAAAAAAATTTTCGGAGAAAAAAAAATTCGGAAAAAATATTTCGAGAAAAAAAATTCGACAAAAAATAAGTTCGGAAAAAAATTTCGAAAAAAAATTTCGGAGAAAAGATTTTCGAAAAAAAAATTTCGAAAAATAAAACTTCGAAAAAAATTTGAATCCCTATTGGCAATTATTGTCTTCGAAAATGTTTCCGTCATAAATATTACACAATATTGTATTATTGTGGTCCATTGGTTTAGAAGTTGGGCTTTGAAAACTGAGGTACGGTGTTCGAACCCCAATGACAACAGTTTTTGAATTTTGGTTGGTAGAAAAGCTTCGCGTGTTAAATATTAAAGAATACTATACTAATTATCAATAACTTTGTGGTCTGTTGGTTAAGTTATTGCCTTTGACACAGGTGGTCGCGGGTTCGACCCTTGTGGTGGACAGTTTTGGTTTTTTTTGCTAAAATCTCATGTAGACCTCAATCCTCATTTAAGATGCAGACCTCACAGGATCCTCGCTCTATATAGAAATTGGATCAAGTGAGTCTACCCTTCTTAAATGAGTCCCGAGTCCAGATCTGAACCATTGGATCAAATCAATCAAACGCGCGAAATTTTGCCACGTAGAATATTTTGTCTTATTTCTTATACTAAAGAAATCTGATTCAGTTACTGTGTATTCAATCCAAATTCTATATAATCTGATTCCGTATGTCGCACAATCTCTTTTCTTATCTTTGACACACAATACGCATAATCAATCTTTTTCTTTATTATCACTTTTTATTCCACCACTGATTTATGATTTCTTTGTCTTTTATTACACTAATTTTTATTCCTCTTTATCAATTCCATTTTTTCATTCTCCAATTCTTCAGAATATAACCCCAACAAATCCCACATCAACAACACTAATTTTTATTCCTCTTTATCAATTCCATTTTATGATTTATGATTTTCTTGCTAACATATATCATCTGGTAAGCTTCTTTTTTTATTGCTTTTGCAATTTCTGGAATTTGGTTTTTTTTTAGCAAGAAGTTAAATCTAATTAATGTTTGAATTCGAAAAACCTAAATTGATTGCATATATAGGATCGTATTTTTTTAGCAGGAAGTTGAATCTAATAATTTTTTTATAAATCACAGCCTTCAAATTTTCAGGGTTGAATATATAACTTTACAAGTGTCATAAAGTAAGTTTTGTAGTGTTATAATATACATTTTACAGTGTTATATTTTTTAAATTCAGAGTCATAACTATAGTAGTTTTAAGTGTTATAATATTAGGTTACAGTGTTATAATATAAGTTTTGAGTGTTATATTTTTTAATTTTCATTGTTATAATATTAGGTTCTAGTGTTATATTATAAAATTTAGAGCTAAAAAAAGTGCCTCTTATTGTAAACGTGAAATAATTAAGTTCACATAAAAAAAAATTAAATGAAAAAATTGTATATACATTCAAACCTGAAAGTAAAATGCGTCTGGGCATCATATACAATGCGAAAAATTAGAACTCAACCAAAAATTATAGTTCCCGCTTTATTTCTTATTAATTTGATGACAATTTGCCTCAAATTTTGTGCGTTTTTCTACAAAATTAGGATTTGTGAGTGGTATCGTCATGATTTCGCGCTATTATACTAGCTTATGGATATAAATAATTATTTCATCTTCAATTTTTTGCTTTATGACTAAAATAACGGGTGTGACTTTTATAAGGAAGAGAGGGGAGAGTTTGAGTAAGAATAGAGAGAGAGAGAAAGGAAAGTAAGTGAGATGTCTGTATATGTATGGAATGGGAGGGTGACTTATTGACTGACCAAATACCTCGGGCTTTTTATTTTTCTTTTGTGTCAAACGTGGCACAATCACAGCCTTCTGTTTTAATTACATCTAATGGTTAGTATATGGACTCAATACTCGTCTAAGGAGGCGGACTCACCGGAACCGGCCTGTATATATATATATATATATATATATATATATATATATATATATATATACTTCGCATGTTATAAATGTTGGATATGTTGGATGCTTTATGTGTTACGTGTTGTTAACAATAGATGGCTAGGAGAACTCTGGTCACTCCCCACTGATTGTGGCGTACATGTTTTCATGTATGCAGGTACATGACAGGTTGCTGGTGGGTTAAGGAGGCTAGCGAGCGATGATCCTATCATCGATGACTTACCCGTTATCGTTTAGCTAGACCTAGTTTTGGTTATACACTTGAGTGCCTGTAGGGATGTGCCATCCAAGGCTGTTTTTGTACTTATACTTTTCGTACTTAGACTTATATACTTATTTATTGTTTTGATCATTTCAGTTTGTATGGTTTGTTTTAATTCACCTCGTTTTATCTTCCATGTTAAAGTTTAAATTCCGCGTAAATTTTGGCATGTTTGAATGTTTTATTTTTCCGCTGCGACGAGGGGTTTTACATGTGTGATGCCTCTCATACACCACCAACCAACAATCGCCACTTGTCAAACTTTTTGAACATGCTATAATGACTAATTTCTTTGATTCTCTCGGTAATCAACACCTACTAATTGGGTTTTTTTTGGAAATTAGTATGGTAAACCATATGGGAAAATTCTTCTTTGATTCTCTCTCCTATTTTTTTTTCAACTCTAATTTTTTTTAAATACATGTATTTCGTATTCATTCTGTATACGGTATATTTATACGTGTGACACCCCGCGATATAGCATAAAAATAAACAAATAATTTGCAGCGGAAATACGATACTTTTAAAACTTTTCGACATATTTATTAAAAATTTTTCGCGGAATATCAAAACAACATGCGGAAGATAAAAACTAATGAGAAAGTATAAATTATACAAAATAACTTAAATAGACGAGGGATAAGGTATCCCACGATAACAACATGAATTAAATCTAAACTAAGCGTAAGGGTAATTGTCGAATTATCAACAATGCTCGCTAGCCACACGTCTTCCCCAAACAGCACCAACCTACAATCATGAAACATGAACGCCACAGTTAGTGGGGAGTAACTCAGGGTTCTCCCAGCCACTTTACGTCAGAAAACATGTAAACGGTAATACTAAACATCTTATACATATAAACATGTATATAATTTCATAAACAATCATATATATTACCAAACATGAACAACATGATCAATGCGTGGGCGATAAGGCAAAAACATGTGAAAACAGCATGAATCAACATGTATAACAGAATTAAAGCCGACATATGAGATAGTATCAAAATCAAGGAAACATCCAAGCAAAGAATACACATAGTCAGAGCGTATAACCACTGCCTCTGACATACCAGAGCGTATAACCACTGCCTCCAGTTACGGAGCGTATAACCACTGCCTCCGATTACAAAGCATATAATTATCAAACAACACAGAAATAGAATGAACGTCGTTAGAGCGTATAACCACTGCCTCTGACGTACCAGAGCGTATAACCACTGCCTCTGGCTACTGGAGCGTATAACCACTGCCTCCAGCTACGGAGCGTATAAACACTGCCTCCGAATACTATGTATAGCGTATAACCACTGCCTATATGCCTAAGACCTGGCCAGACCTCTCGATGTAATGCCTTACACCGAACGACACACGGGGACCGGAGCGTATAACCACTGCCTCCGACTAATCTCGAACATAGATAAATTCCCATTGCATGGGTAGCGTTAGTTCATTACAGTGATACACAAATCGTACCACCGCTATCTATTCACATGTCAAGGCAACATAACCGTCGCCAACACAATTTTAGGATGACATAACCATCACCTACACAAGCTTAGGATAACATAACCGTTAACCCACTCATTTAAACATACATGAGCCAATAAAAGTTGAAATACAACACCTATATCCGTTCCATGCCAAAAGAGAACACACGGGATTGAATAATGAAACAAAAGTTCTAAACGCATTTCACATTACAGCTGTCCTCTGCCGTAAAATTCGTAATTAATTCAAATAAAATCGAAATGATACAAAGCCAATTGGGTCGGATTAATAAGACTTTAATTTATCTACAAGTTTAGTCAAATAAACATTTCCAAAAGACGAACTTAACAGGGGGTTATTGTCTGATCTTTACAGTGTGTCAGAAATCGTTACACAAAATGTATTGCTTCATAAAACGGGTTTAACAAATCATTTTGAGGCAAAGAAAACTCCTAACATTATCTAAACTCTTCAAAGTTTAATTATTGAAAAGGAACGGAATAGTTACAAAGTATAAAAATGATTTTCGAAACAATCTTTGAGCTACTGTTCATTCTGCGAGTATTTCAGCGCAATGTTCGTAAATAATTTATTGTCAACAAACGACATGCAAGAAAATTACGAAATATTAGAGGTAGATTCTACACTTAAAATAAACAGGGGTGTATTTTCAACATTTTCAAAGATGGGTACTCTAAGATGTCGAAATAAATTGTACAAGACAATGGACAGATTTGTCAAGGTGCTGAAACTTATCAAATAACCAAAGTAAACCAAGCATTATGAACTTGAAAGACTATCGAACTAATCATCCTCAAAGATCACAACCTCATTTAACAATACAATTCTTAATGAATTTCCAACTAGAATATCATCCAACACAACCATGCAAAATGAAATTCATCCAAACATATGATTTATGAACTAAATCATGTCACTATTTAACCAAACACAATTCTAGTATACAAAACATTACTAGCATATAAAACACATGCAAACATAAACGATAAGTTGAGTAACCCATTACCGTTACTTTATAACTCTTCAATAAGCATGATTTTGAACTTAAAGCCACTCCGGTTTGGACAACCGAACTAGCTACACACAAATAAACGAGGTTAGCTTAGAGAACCGTGTCTTAAAGGCCACGACCAGAGTATATTAAGGAAGAATTTTGATACTTTTATTACCTAGAAAGATGGAGGGCGAGGAGAGGAAGAGATAGGTGCGAAAATCGTCGAAAACCGATAAGAAACAAAGATTTTACGATCGTCTTAAGGTTGAAGGTAAAGAGTGTAACAATGGTGCTTGTGTTTTGTGTTTGGGTGTGTTTGTGCTGAAAAAATAAGTAAAGCATTGAAGAAGAAGGAAGGAGGGGGTTGACCTTGGGCAGCAAGGCAAAGTTCTATACTTAGCCAAGTGTCCCTAAAGACATGTGGAAGAGAGTAAAGAGTAAGCAACGAGCGAGTGTTTGTTAGCGGATGGTCTGTGACAGCCTTTCGTATTTTCGACATAATTTCCTCCACATAACTCCGATTGATGTGCATTTGGTGGCGTTCGAAAGATAAGAAAAATAGCTAAAACTTTTATTTTATAAGCAAGAGCTAAATATGCCTTTACAATATCTTAAAAGTAGCAACAAGGACAGAGTAACGTTTTACAAGTTTAAGAAGTATAACTTTAAGACGGACATATTAATATCATTGTCAAAAACGATAGATTTTAAATGAAATTTTATTTATTGTGGAACATTATTATTACTAAAATAAGATTTTAATAATATATAAATACTTGGAAATTACGGGGTGTTACAATACGTATTTCGTATTCATTCAGAATTTGTACGTTGTATTTATACGCTATTAATTACTCTTTCTCTTTTTTATTTTTATGCTATTTAATTACTCATTTCTTTTTTATTACTAATTGCAACTTATTTTTTTATACTTTTCATTTGTAGTCTGTTATTATTTTTTTATTTTGGTTAGTAAATTTGATTTACATGATTATTTTTATTTATATTTTCTTGTTTAATATATTTGTGCATGTGTTTACGTTTATATAATTATTTTTTTATGATTAATATTTTTTTTGTGCATGTGTTTACGTTTATATAATTATTTTTTTATTATTAATATTTTTTTTTTGTGCATGTGTTTACGTTTAGTTTATAATTTTCAATAACTTCAGATAATTATGTAATCCTTAATTTTTTTTACCTCAATTTTTTTTTACTTTAGATAAACTTTCGATAAGATCTTAATATTTTACATAATTCATATTTGTTTTTGTTGGCTTAAAATGAAACTATTGTTGTAGTTATGCTTAAATGAAATGAAAAAAACGAAGAGTCATTAGGGTTTTGCTTGGTTTAGACGGGAAATGCATCCATTAGTTGGGTAATTTTGGAGGGAAACAATGTACTATAAGTAAGATCATTCCCTCCATAATTTAAATCATCCAAATTACAACTTACTAACTAAATCACATATTACCTACTAAATCACATCCTCACTACCCTAAGTCAAAGAAGAGAAAATGTCGGAAGAGAGGAAAGCCCATGTTAGAGACATTGTCACAACTAGATTGTTCATGAGAGAGTTACTTAAACAAGTTGGCTCTAATGCCGTCCAAAGTGCTATAACCCGTGTAACCCCTGGTTACCACGGAAATGAGTTCCTCGTTGGTTTATATGAGGAGGAATTTAACAAGCTCAATTGGGGAAAATTTGGGCTTGATAGAATGTATTGGAAGAAAGTTGGCGAAGGAGTAGAGATGTTAGCTACCCCTAAAGTTGACGACTGCATCGTGAGGGTGGAGGAGGACAACGACGATGTCATGGTGGTTGAGGTTGTAGCAACCCCACCAAAACCTACAAGGGCCACGGTTGTTGCTAAGGGGAAATCTCCTTGTGTTGCTACCCTTGATCTACGCCAACCAAAAATATCAAAGAAGAGGTTGGGAGAACTCATCCAAGAAGGGTCAATCCTAAGAAGCTTAGATTTGATTCTTGTGTTGGGTGTAGTTATCATGTTTAATTATTAGATTTTTTTTTATTGTTATTATCTTTGTATCCGTTTTTAATATTAATGAAATTTAATTTTGTTATATCATAAAATCATTTTCGTTATTTTTATTGCCTTTATAAATTAAAATAACAATAAGAAATTAAAATTTAAAATCCATTTTTTATTGTCGTATTAAATTAAACGAAAAAAGCCAAATGGTGACCTTCAACATTCTCAATAAAATTATTTAATTTTAAAAGAAAATCATATTGTCATTCTCCATAAAATTGAATGATGGTGAACATTTGACTTCGCCATACAACTTAACTAACTTCACATTGGTTCGTAAAATGATTTAAAAAGAATAATTGCGAACAAAAACGTTTTAAAATAACATAATGTAAAAAAATAACGATAATTTTATGTTAATGTAAAAGTGTCTTAACCAATTTTCACGTACATAAAAAAATCACGTAACTTTTAGAATAAACTAAATTAAACTACCTCTTTTTATTGACGTATTAAATTAAACGAAAAAAGCGAAATGGTTACCTTCAACATTCTGAATAAAATTATATAATTGTAAAAAGAAAATCATAAAAGGTTGGTTAACTATTGTCATTCTCCATAAAATTGAATGATTGTTTGTCTTCCCCATGCAACTTAACTAATTAAATGATTTTAAAAAAATAATTACCACTGAAAACGTTTTAAAATAACATAATGTAAAAAAATAACGATAATTTATGTTAATGTAAAAGTGTCTTAACCAATTTTCACGTAAATAAAAAATTTACGTAACTTGTAGAATAAACTAAATTAAACTACCTCTTTTTATTGGCGTATTAAATTTAAAAAACAAAAAAAGGCAACTAGTGGTGACCTTCAACATTATGATTTTATTTTAAAAGGAAAATAGAAAATATTCCATATAATTCCCAATTTTCAGGTTTTAAAATAACATAATGTAAAAGTGTCTTAACCAATTTTCACGTAAATAAAAATTTACGTAACTTGTAGAATAAAGTTAACATATTATATTCTCCAAAAGAATAAAGAAATTACGTTTTGAATTTTAAATTTACGGTTAATATAAATGAAATTAAGAAAACGAAGAGTCATTAGGGTTTTTATAATTGTTAAGGGTTGAGGGTTTCTATTTTTAGTTGAGGGTTTCTATTTGGGGTTGAGGGTTTCTATTTGAAGTTTAGGGTTTATATTTGAGGTTTAGGGTTTTTATTTGAAATTTAGGGTGTATATTTGAGGTTTAGGGTTTCTATTTGAAATTTAGGGTGTATATTTGAGGTTTAGGGTTTCTATTTGAAGTTTAGGGTGTATATTTGAGGTTTAGAGTTTCTATTTGAAGTTTAGGGTTTAGGGTTTAGGGTTCCTATTTGAAGTTTAGGGTTTTATTTGAGGTTTCAATATTCCATATCATCAACAAGTAGTCATATAGAAATGTTATATATATATATATATATATATATATATATATATATATATATATATATATATATATATATATATATATATATGAGAACCATGAGAACTCTAACTTACGGACATTTTTAAAAAAAATTAATGACATATTTGGATTCGGCATAGAATTTTATGGCTAGAGAACATATTTCTTGGTCTAGAAAATATATACTAGTGACGGAAATGAAGATGAGATACGTTTTATTAATTTTCATGCACCTACTACCGATTTTGACGTATCTATCATTTTTCATGCACATAGAACTCGTTTTAATGCACGTAGAGCCTACTATTTCATGCACCTAGTAATCATTTTCATGCATGTAAAAAATTTCATGCACGTAGTGGTCGTTTTCGTGCATTTATAGCCGTTTTAGTATACCTAATTGTATTTTGGTACACTAAGTATATATTTTGTTAATAAAATCAAAAATTTTTGTTTAATGATGCTAAAGTGTGTATTTGAATACGTTAAACTAATGGTAAATGATCCATCGAAACTTTCGAAGCGAAATGTGGTGGAGATTTAGTAAGGGTTCTCATGGTTCTCATTATAAGGGTGGTTCTCACCGGATTCCGACCCTATATATATATATATATATATATATATATATATATATATATATATATATATATATATATATATATATATATATATATATATAGAGGCAGGATCCGGTGAGTCCAGCTAAATATTTGAGTCCATGAGTCCACCTAAAGTATCACTAGTTATATTAAAAAATATCACGTTTTTTTTACACTAGAAAGGCAACAATATCACAACCTTTTCAATACAAAATCACAGGAAATAATATCACGCACTATATAAAACAATATCACGAAATTTTTTCCAGAACTTTTTTTCTCGAGATTTTTTTTTTCAAATTTTTTTTTTCAAATTTTTTCTCGATTTTTTTTTCAAATTTTTTTTGGTGATATTATTTTGAAGAACCTGTGATATTGTATTGAGTAACTTGTGGTATTGTAATGATAAAAAAATTTTAAAAAAATTTCGAGAAAAAACGCCTTTTGTTAAACAATATCACGTACTATATTAAACAATATCACGAAATTTTTTTCCCGGAAATATTTTTTTCAAATTTTTTTTTTTTTTCAATTTTTTTTCTCGAATTTTTTTTCCGAAATATTTTTTTCTCGAATTTTTTTTTGTGCTATTATTTTGAAGAACCGGTGATATTGTATTGAGTAACTTGCGCGTTTTTATTAAAAAAAAAACGTGTTTGTTTTAAAAAAAAGTGCATACTGAAAAAGGAATTTTAAGGAAAAAAAAAGTAATAATGAAAAACAAAAAACAAAAAAAGGAAAAAAATTTGATATTGAAAAAACGTGATATTTTTTATATAACTTGTGATATCATTGTTAGACTCATGGACTCAAATATTTAGGGTGGACTCATGTGATACCTATGTCCATGTCCCGATCAACAAGTATGTCATATAACATTTATATAATTAGACTTACATCCATGTCCCGATAATCAACAAGTATGTCATATATATTTATATAACATTTGTATAATTAGAACTATGTCCATGTCCCGATCATCTACAAGTATGTCATATATAACATTTCTATGATTAGACTAACGTCCATGTCCCGATCAACAAGTATGTCATATATAACATTTCTATAATTAGACTTACATCCTTGTCTCGATAATCAACAAGTATGTCATATATAACATTTCTATAATTAGACTTACATCCTTGTCCCGATAATCAACAAATATGTCATATATAACATTTATATAATTAGACTTACGTCCTTGTCCCGGTCATCAACAAGTATGTCATATATATATATATATATATATATATATATATATATATATATATATATATCTATAGAATTGGGATCCTATGAGAACCACCAATATAATGAGAACCATGAGAACTCTACCTTACGGACTTTTTTTAAAAAAAATAATGACATATTTGGATTCGGCATGGAATTTTATGGCTAGAGAACATATTTCTTGGTCTAGAAAATATATACTAGTGACGGAAATCGAGGTGAGATACATTTTATGAATTTTCATGCACATACTACCGATTTTTACGTATCTATCATTTTTCATGCACCTAGAACTCGTTTTAGTGCACGTAGAGCCTATTATTTTCATGCACCTAGTAGTCATTTTCATGCATGTAAAAAATTTCATGCACATAGTGGTCGTTTTCGTGCATTTATAGCCGTTTTAGTATACCTAATTGTATTTCGGTACACTAAGTATATATTTTGTTAATAAAATCAATAAATTTTGTTTAATGATACTAAAGTGTGTATTTGAATAAGTTAAACTAATGGTAAATGATTCATCGAAACTTTCGAAGCGAGATTTGGTGGAGATTTAGTGAAGGTTCTCATGGTTCTCATTATAAGGGTGGTTCTCACCGGATCCTGACCCTATATATATATATATATATATATATATATATATATATATATATATATATATATATATATATAGATATATAACATTTCTATAATTAGACTTACATTTCAATTTTAATTGTATATATGAATTTTATTTTAGACGATACGTTTTAATTTGACAATAGATGTAACATTTCAATTTCAATTGTATAATTGAATTTGATTTTAGACGATACATTTTAATTTTAAAATAGAACTTTAATTTTAAAATAGATGTACTAACATTTTAATTTTAAAATAGATGTACTAACATTTTAATTTTAAAATAAATGTACTAACATTTTAATTTTAAAATAGATGTGACATTTCAATTTCAATTGTATATATGAATTTGATTTTAGACGATACGTTTTCATTTTAGATGAATTGATTTTTCAGGAAATTAAAATAGGATTTGTAAGAAAATTAAAAAGGCATTTATTTTAAAAAAAATAAATAACTCAACTTATACGAAACTTAAAAAGTCCTTTTTAAAATGTAGTAGTACTAAAATGAAGTAGAACTTTTGTTTTTTAAATGGTAAAAAAAAAATTAGATTAACTGAGATCAAATCTTAACCGTTCATTTCAAAACAAACTTCATTTTCTAGAAACATCCAACCGTTTATGTGTATTGTCAAATCAATACTTATTGTTGGGTTGGTTTAGTTCCACACGACAGCTCTAGGGGATGACACATATCAAATCCAAAAAACATATATACCTAGGGCGACTGCTTCCTTCTAATTGTCATTCAAAGTCAGAAAATCCCCAAATCAAACCCCACTTTCTCTTTCTCTCATCCAAACCGTCACTTTTTCCTTCTCTCTAAAAAAACAAACCCCCACCTTCTTTTTTCTCCCTACAAAAAGCAAACCCTAATTTCTAAAATGGAAGCACTACGAAGAGATACCGAAAAACTGATTGAGAAGTACGAGGGTGCCATGACCCTAGGACGTCAAAAGTAGTTGACGTTGATGAAGGAGGTGGTTTCGATGCTCGAGTTTCGAAACCAGGCTTTTGAGGCGGGTATTGAGGGTGCGGAAGAAGCACTTGATTCTAGCATCGCCCTGTTGATGCAAGGCTACGAAAAATGTGCTTCAATTTGAAGCATCAAAGTGATAATGTAAAGGAATTAAGGGATCGTTTTAGTAGATATTAGTTTTATTTTCGTTTTCGTTTTCGTTTTGCAGGTAAATTTAGTTAATTCACTATGGTTGTGGTGTATATATTTTTATGGTAATTTAATATTTTTTTATGCATGTTTGTTTTTCAGTGTTTTTTAAATTATGCATGTTTGTTTTCCAGTGTTTTTTTAATTATGCATGTTTGTTTTCGTGTGTTTTTTTAATTATGCATGTTTGCTTTCCAGTTTTATCCAGATTTCTATTTAAATATCCATGTTTTCCAGTTTATTAAAAGCATTTTTCTAGGTCTTTCACGAAAAACCCAAAAAAACTATGGATCCATCTTCAACAATTTTAATTAAGTATCAAGTCATTTGCATGTGTTTGTTTAGATTAATGAAAGTTAATAACAAAGTAAAATTAAATTTGATGATTTTATTGTGGCCATATTGCATTTTCTAGCCAGCAGAATTGTAAGAAGAGCGAAAGGCAAGGCATATGATGAATAGGGCCACGACTTATAAGATTAGAGCATAGGACATATGAGTTTAGGAGATGGAAGCTCGTAGTAGACTAGGGTATGATGACCTTGTACATCATTTACAAAATTAAACTCCCTTTTTTATTGTGACCTTCAACATTCTTGGTAAAAGGTTAACTAATTTCACATTGATTCGTAAATTGATTTAAAAATAATAATTTCACGTTTTTATTGTGACCTTTAACATTCTGATTTTATTTTAAATTAAAATTAAACTACCTCTCTTTATTGTGACCTTCAACTTTCTGATAAATTAATTAGAAAAGGTTCCATATAATTGTATGATGGTGAACATCTCCCTTCCCCATGCAGCTTATTCATTCCCCATAAATTTAATTACCAAAAAAGTTAAATAGAAGTAAACAAAATTAATTAATTTTTATTGCAATAATATTAAATAAAATACAAGTAAACAAAATTAATTTACGCTTCAACAAAAGTATTAAACAAAATATAAGTAAATACTATCTATAACTAATCTGAGTATTTGGCCACTGTTGTCCATATTGTGGAGTCTGTTGTGACGGTGTGTTCTGAGATGCAGTAAAATAAGACATCAATTGCGTTGGCGTATTGTCGGAAGCACTGAAACCACTCATTAAGGATGTAGTATCGTCGTTAGCACCTTCGTGGTTTGGTTACGGTTAGTATTTGTGGCGAACCTAGTGGCTGCCACTTTAGGATCATCTTGCGTTGACCTTCTCCTTCTCTTTTGTTGTTTTGAGATACGTCTTCTGTCGTTCCCTCGTTTGTCAGTGGGGTCTCTAATGTCACCATCTTGTGGAGGTGTGTTTAAGTTAGGCTCCCGCCTTCGTAGTCTCCTTCTTCCCCACACTCTTATGCCAACGGCTCCCGCCTCAAATAAATCAATATAATTGATGCCTGTCGTTGTAGGCACCAAAAATAAACCTATTACATGTCTCCACAGGGAAGCGAACTTGCTTAACTATGGGTTTTTACCTATTGGTCACATATTGGGGGTTTGAAAAATGTCACTAAACTACAAGATAAGAGATTTGCAAAAGAATAAAACAGAATAACAAATACGATATGATATGAATTAAATCAAGGATAAAGGGAATATGTTGAGAACTCAGGTCGTTGTGTCTCATGTATAAATCGGTGTAGTTGGGATAGGCCAATTTATTGGTAGGAAAGACTGGGTTATTACGGTCAAGTCTCAAACCCGACTATACCTTCCGGTCTTAAGTCACCCTAAGGTCGTTTTTGCTTAACTTCCGTTTTTTTTAAAAACTAATTAAAAACGTTAAACAAGTCTTACCCTTCCAACCTTCCAGTTTAGGTCAGGAATTAACTAAATGTAAGGTCTCATGCGTGCACTCATTAAACCAAACATAAATTATATTATTTAACGATTACTCCTACCAAAAAAGGTCCGTCCCGACTACTACATATCATACAATACACACAATTTTCCTCATCCCAACATATTAAGAAATTAGCTACTCATGATGATGTTGACGATAATTACGATTATAACAAGTGAACTAGCATACGACATGTTGTATTGAGAGACAAAATCAGAATATGCAAATAGGGGCAGAGGACACGAAATCGACGAGAAACGGTAGGGGAAAGGGCACGATTTTCGTGGTACTTGAGACGAATACAAAGGTACGAAAACGAGCATACACACGAGATGAACAATGGATACTAAACAGGGATATAAAATGACTGGATTAAACTAATAAATAGGGATTATAAGGGGAAGGGAATCAGAATAAGAAAGTACGAAAAGAAGCAGAGAAAAACGGATGAAATCAGTGACAAATACGAACGTATGAAAACAGAGCACTAATCGCGATTTTGACGGAAATCAGAGAACGAAACGGAGATACGATTATGAATGCTAATTAAACAGAAGAAATAAGATGAAGAAGTAAGAATTACTGATAAGGAAGGCAGGAACGAGTAGTAGAATCCTTAGAACGAAAAAGACGAAGAACTTAAAATAATTGTGAGAATTATTGTGACGGCTACAAGTTTATGGAAAATATGGAACTAAGAACAAAGTCTGCAGAGAGGCAAATGATAGGTAAAAATTCCTTAACCTAATGATCTCAAAATGAGTTCTAACGAAAAACAAAAACTGCTGTAATAAGTATGGTGAACACGAAGAGTCAGCAGAAGCTCTCGATCGAGGGAAATTTCTTCTCGATCGAGCACAATTGTCTTCAAAACTGGTCGATCGAAGACTTGTAGTTACTCGATCGACTCCTCCTTCTTCGAATCCTCTCGATCGACAAAACCAGCTATCGACCGAGTACTCTCTTCCTTGGGAACCCCTCGATCGAGCACATGACAGCTCGATCGAGGACTCCTCTTCTCGATTTGGTCTTCGACAGGCCTAAAGGTTGTTTAAACACCTCAAGCTTCTCGATAAACGCACACCCAGCCATGTTTCTTCCATCGTCTACTAAAAAGCGATGCTTTGAGGTAGAAAAAGCTCGGTTTCCGCTACTCTTTGGTTAATATCTGCAAAACAGCAATACAAACACAAAGTAGCATATACGGGGCATAAAGTTATGTAAAATCACCAAATAACATGAAAATGTGTGCTAAAACAAGACTAAAAAGTCTATACAAAATGCACACATCAATAATCTATCCCGGTGTGATCCTCCAATTCCTTTATTAATTCAGTGGTTTTGTTATTAAAAATTGCGTAGGCTTCTTCGCTTTGCAAAGCCAACCTTCTCATGTAATCATTTTTAAAGGTTATCTCCATAGATCGTTTAACACGTTCTGAATCGTCCGGGTTGTAATACCCGACCCGGATGTTTTCGTACCCTCTAACCAAATCGTTGCGCCATCGATCGAAAATTTATTTATCAGGAATTCCTTTAACATCCAGTACATCCAGACACTTCATGATATGTCGACATAAAATTCCCCGGAATTCGAATAACTTGCAACCACATTTAAACTCGCCAGTCGCCACTTTCGACCTTGCTAGACTCATAAAGTTTCGGACTCTCCCGGAATCTCTCTTCTCTCAATCAAAGGAAATGGCAAATTATATGTGAAGAGAAGAAGAAGGAAGTATAGACTCTCGCCTAAACTACGACTAACAAATCATGCATGCTAGACTAGTATGAATAAAGGTTTCAAGCACCATACACACGCACAACCACCGTTAATGTCCATTACACGCCCAACTATTGCAAGTTTTGGGAAAGTGAGGCTAAGTGGGACAAAAGGGGCAAAACGAGTATGGATTAGTGAGGTTTAAGCCGAGCTAGAACCTACAAACCAAATGAAAATGCATCCCCAAACTTCCGACTATACATTAAGCACGTTCCCTTTGCCAGACAAACAAAACTTCAACCCAAATTATTTTCCAACTATCAACCGGATATTCAATTTCCATTTTTTTCATCAACCCTTTTTTTTCCTTTTTTGAGTTCTTTTTCGTTTTTTTTTCGAACTTTTTTCTTTTGAATTACTTGATGAATTTTTCTCGGTTGTTTTGAACAGTGGCAACTTCCTCTCGATCGACCAAAAATGGTGGCTGATCGAGAGCTTTTCTTTCCCAAACTACTCGACCGAGCAAAAAGGGCCTCAATCGAGCATTATTTTCCCATGAAGCTCTCGATCGAGCAAAATATACCAGGAAAACCCCTCGATCGAGCATCAGAGGCTCTCGATCGAGCAAAACTCAGCTGAAATTTCCCAAGTCCCTCGCAAATACTCCAATAACAAAGAAAACAGGCCAAAAACTGAAAAAATGGCAAATTTCCTTCACTACTTCCTAGTTCAGTAGTGAGCCGAAGTCGTATGCTCCCAAGGATAATATTTATAACACTTAAAACCTTAAACTAATATAGCATATGGTAATAAGGATTGATCCACATAGAAGGCGATGTAATTTATGTGAATTATAGTATAGAAAATAAGTAACAATAATGGGGAGGGGGGGGGGGGGGGGGGGGGGGGGGGGGTTGCGATTGAATAAACTATAGTCTACTAAGCAAATAATAAAGATAACTGAATTCAGATGATTAAAAGGTCTTGAGTCAATAAACATCCACTATCAACAAACTAATTGGTGTTCGATTGTCTTTAACTCAATTACTCTCAAGTACTTTATTGTGGAAATACAAGTTTTCTTCTTACTTTTAAGTATAGTCAACTAAGTCGAAACACGATATTAGAAAACCCTAGATATTGAATAATCTAACCCCAAGCATCTAGATTTAATCCAACAATAGCATTACCAATCCAAGGAAGCAATAAAGATAACAATCTTTAACACACGCGGTTAACGATTCGAATTATATGATTAGTCTCTACCTCGTCCTAATAACGATGAAACGCATACAAATTATTAGGGTAAAGCTTGCTACTTTAGTCTAGATTAATTGAACAATTACGGATTCAATTTCTGAACATGCAATAGATTAAAGTTAACAATTACTAATTGATCAGATTTGCGAGAGAAAACAATAATCATAAAATACGAGCAAGAGACGTAAACAATACTTGAGAAATAAAAGGGAGAAAGAAGAATCTCACAGTTAATTAGTCGAAGCTTACGTTTATCAATCCAAGAAATGAGAGGATTAGTTCCTCATAATTATTAAGCAAAATAAATTAGGGTTTTTGATAGTCTTCCCAATTCTAAAAGTTGAATGAATGATAATGTGATGAATCCCCTAAATACTTAACCTAATCTTACTACTAATAATAATAGAAATAACTAAAATAAGGAAATAAGGAAATAAGGGAAGTGAAACACGAGTTCCAGCAGCGGCGCGTGCGACCCGCACCTCCACCCGCGACCCGCGCCTGAGCCCGCGATCCGCGCCTGAGCCCGCGACCCGCGCGTTTTCCTGGTTGTGATTTTACGACTTTCTTTGTTCATGCTTAACTCTTGTAGCTTTGACAATTGTTGGGCCCATTGAACACAATCAAGCTTGGATCATGTTGTCAACCCATAAACCATGTAAACTCCAATAATCCATATTTCAACTTAATTACTCTCAAATGTAACCAATAACAAGAAATCGTAATTATACAATTGTACCTCCACACGCTACTAATTCCATCAAAAAATCATCTAAATTGACACTTTTATGCCGTACTAAACCCGTCTTATCAAACTTCCCCACACTTAGATCTTTACTCGTCCTCGAGTAAACTCAAAGGACTCATTACAAGCTCATACCAACACCGATCCACAGAAGTGTAAGAAAAGTGATAAAACATGTAGTAATGCTTGAACCAGACGGTCTTCAACTTAGCAGCAGGAGATCAAAATAGCATTGGAATTTTTTATTTACCTATGTCTCTCATTTTGCCTAGAGTGTTCGCCCTTGCGGGTTTTCACTCTAGCTTATCATTTTTTTCATCTCACCTCTACTCTCAGTGGCACGCAACTCGTTTCTTCATTTTACCCGGAGCGCCCTTTCGGGTTTTAAACTCCCTCCTCGGCCACATCCCAATCTTGCCCAGGCGCCCTTTCGGGTTTTCACCTAGCCAGGATTAATCTCCTTATTTTTTTTATTTTTTTTTAAATAAAGTACTGAAATAAAAACACCAGACAATTAAAATGTATACAAATCGGAACGATTCTCCCTCCCCACACTTGAATGAAACATTGTCCTCAATGTTGCAAGGACAAAATAAAAAAAAGGAAGAGAAAGACACACACCTCATCTAAGGAAGTGCCAATGACGATAGAGACCATCAAACATACCGCAACACAACGTGAAACAAAGTAATCCACGCACCACACCTCCTCCCCACACTTGGCTATTAGCATACTCAATAAAGCACAATCATACAAAGCCAACAAAAGATAAGAGTGACAAAGAAGACTAACGCCCCTTATTACTCCAATCCGAACCAAAGACCAAGTAGCTGTAATAATATATGTGCCAGTAACAGAATGCACATAAATAAAACTTCCGCAACTCCGAGCTTACAAGGTCAGTCCTAATCTCCTCTACACCAAATCAACAATCCATCTAACCGCATAAACAAGTGCCCACAACAACGCACCGCGGTTACACCACGCCTTAGGCACTATCCTACCCATCCGCCCTTCTAGGTCTCCCTTCTTATGTCGCCAACACCATAAATTAGGCAGTTCCGATTTCTTTTTTTTTTTTTGAATTTTCATTTTTTTTTTGGATTTTTTTTTTCGGAGAAATTGCACACACAAATCTATGGGTTGCCTCTCAGAAGGGCTGTTGTTTAACGTTGTTGGCTCGACATCTTGCGGAGTGGTGAATTACCCGACTTAAGATAATAGAGTTTAGAACTTTACCTTTTCAAGGGACTGGTGTAAACACTTGATTTAATATATATAACTTGTGTTGCTTTACCGGAGCTCTTCCGGCGAATTAGATTATCAAACCAAGTCTTACCCTTCCCTTTCCAGCCTCAGCATCTTTATGATTCTCCCATAGAAGGATACAACTTTTCTCTCTAGGCGGGGATGTTGGGAAATGTGTCCTCAACAATAGTGCGATCACGTAATTAAATCTCATAACGAGAATGCGCAAGGGATGATACGAATTATTAGTCAACTGACCAACATTAATCGGTAATGATTGGCTAGCTAGAGTTTGACATTACTGTCGTATGACGGTGGTGGTCAGTTGATCCCTTTAGGTCACACCTTTAGGACAGTTCCCTTAATTGATAAAGTGATCAAATGTATATTGATACGATTTGATCATATTCCTTAAACTCGTATATCGAGAAATTAGAGGTTGAATCTTAATGTAAGATTTATGTTTAAAATTGAAATGTGTCAATTGTTAAACAGTAAACGATATTTTATTATATCGAAATTAGAATGAATTGGGTTATAATTGATACAAAGGTTGTAAATCGTATTGACGATAATTATATACAATCATTTTACAATTGTAATTTCGAATTACTTGTCAATTAATAAATAGGATTTATTTAATTATAATATTTATACGATAAATATTTATATATCTATTTTAAGATAAAATAATTGTATTATATTACATTGTGACATATAAGATGTCACATTTTTAATACAAATTATACATTTGACAATTTGTAAAATGAAGTCCATTTTAGTGATAAAATGGACGGCTAGGTGAGGGTGGTTGGAGGTGATTATTGTGTATTAAGCACACCTTAATCATCATGTTTAAAGGTGTGTCTTGGAAACACAATCTAGGCCATCCTAAGTAGCATGGGTTAGAGAGTTGTCTCCCCTTTGTTCCCCACCATACCCGGCCATCACCACACCCCAAACACCACCCACTTAAATAGTATATGATACTAATTTTGGTATATTCATTCTAATTTTTCTAATGCTTGATTTTTCTAAGAGTAAGAAAACATATCAACATTCATAATATCCTCTCTTCTACACTTAGCCGAAAATTTACTAAGTAAGAGAGATTTTACAACCTCTAAATATATATTATAAGATAATAATATCATACTATTTGTAGTATTAAAATAACATTCTAATAAGAGTGATTAGAATAAGTTTAAGGAGAAAACCGATTTTGTAACTAGCTCGTTCAAGTCTCGGTTGATTGAGGGGTTGTCTTGGTGCATCCAAAGGAGGTATTCTATTATGGGTACTCGGAGGATCATCCTTGCTAAACATTTGGACCGTGTGTAAGGGTTCAAATACTCTCCTTATTTCCGCATTTAGCATGCATAAGATCTATCATAATAGGTTATTTAAAGGGTTAAATAAAAGTTGGTGTTAGTATGACTAAATTTAGTTTATGATTAACTAATAGAACCTAACAATTGGTATCAGAGCAATAGGTTGTTTGCATGCTTTCCGTTTACGTTTTTACGGAGTTATAGTGATAACAAAATAAAATTGGATTTTTTCGTTTGATATATGATATGCATGAAATTAATTTAGCATGAATACCTACTGTTTTCTAAAATGTTTTAGAATATTTGGAATATATTTTGCATGAATATTGATTATGGGTATATTAAATCTCGGTTTTAATATGTTTTAATGGTTAAAAATATTTATTTTTGGGAAAAATAGTTAAAATAAGCTTCTGGCCGAGATTTTTCAGTATGTTATCACATGTATTTTCTATAATATGAATATGATGTTTCGTAAATTATGGACTTATAAATCGTGTGATATGAATTTTGAGTGTTAAAATGCAAAAAGATGAATAAAAATGGGTTAAAATAGTTATATTATGAATTTGACTATAAAAATTTATGAGGATGTCACATGCAATATTTAAAATTTATGTTGAATTTTCCAGAAATTTATCTCAAATATTGCAATATTATAGATTTTTAATGTAAAAATCGGGTAATTAGTGACATAATTTCGACTTTAATAGTTTAAGTTGGAATTTGGCCATAAAAAATTTAACACGATGTCATATATATTATTTCCAGCATGTATAAAATTTTCGAGAATTTTATCTTATTTTATGCTTGAGAAATAATTTTAAGGGTTAAAATCGTACGATATATGACGTAAATCGTTAAAATTTGCAAATGTTGTTAAAATGGCCGAAAAATGTAACCCATATTAGTCATATATGATATGTTCATCTTGGAAATTATCTTGGGAGCCAAAAGTTTCAGATTTGAATTGATTTGATTTAATTTTATTTTGTTAAAAGTAGCATTTAAAATTAAAATAATAAGAGTCTTTAATTTAAAGTTTCGGCTTGGGCAATGTGTAATTTATTTTTCCTGTCCATTTTTTGTTCTTAAAGTGTTTTGGAAAGTGTAAAATTATTATTAGTATTTAATTTGCTTTTATGAAGTTAATTATTGAATTTTCCGACTTAAATTGCTCGTTTTACGTCTTATTTACGAAATAATGTTAAAACCGTGTAAAATACTAATATTTTAACTTTCTGAAAATTTTAAGAACATTCTGGAATTTTCAAAATTTGAATTTTGAATTTTCGAAATTTTAATGACTCTTTTGAATTTTATATTATTTTTCCCGTAAAACCGAGTAATACCGATCAATATTGAAATATATTAAGTTAAGTCATGTTCAAATTTTGAGTAAGACTAAATTTTGAATCCTATGCGAGTTAGGATGATTAACTTAAGGATGAAAACCGTTTCATATAATGCATAGTGTTGTTAATCGTTAAAACACGCGATTCCATAAACCGAGGTTTGCGATAACTATTTAAATAAGTGTTTTCAATAGGACGATTTGGCTTAGGGTTTGCATGTTAATTCATATTTATATAAGCATTGCATATTTTATATTATGAATGTCATGATTTATTTTTACGTAATTTTGGGAATTATGTAATTTACTTAGTATGGCCTTATCACTACAAGAAAAGGCCTTCATTCCTACGGACTGTTGCCGTCGCAACGTAGCTACTAACCGTAGGAATAATTACGTTCCTACGGAATATCCGTAGGAATTTGGTTGTAGGAATATCTCGTAGGAAATAAATGTCAACTCGACGGATTTTCTGTAGGAATAATCACTTGCCTACGGACGTTCCTACAACTGTTAAAATTTCACGAGTTATTTGACAAACACAACGTTCCTACGAAATTTCGTCGGATAAGATAAACGTCCTACAAAAATTCCGTAGGAACCTGTAAAATCTGTCAGACACTGTTGTAGTATTATACTGACGAATTGTTGTAGGAAATTTCGAATATTCCGTAGGAAACATATAAGAATTAAGGCATAATCGACCCGTATTATAGCATGCCCAATTGTCTAAATTTCTGCATAAATTAATAAACAATTTATCTTCACTCAACCGCAAAGCAGGAGCCCACAATTCACACAAAAACTGCAATATAAAACTAAATTTCAAGTTTTTCATAAAAGAAAATAAATGTGAAGTATTATCTTACGAACATAAAAGTTTATCAAATACAAAGCATAAAATATTCATCAAGAACATCATTTAAAGCAAAAAAAAAGTCATCTCAATCATCCAAAATGATGTTTTCTACGCAATTACTTCCATTTTCATGGGGATCTCGGCATATAATTCGTGAACTGAGAGCATGTGGCGTCAAGAGTGTGCAATTTTTCTTGCATCTGCTTGATTATTTCATCTGTCACTTTGAATCGCGCTTCAGTATCCTCTTTTAACTTCTGATTTTCTTCTCTAAGCTTAGCATTATCCCCTTGCACTCTACTAAGTATTCCAGTACCAACATAAGAAGTAACGGTAGATCCGGGTGTTGAATAAGTAGACGGCCTCTTGATATACATATCAGCAGCACTACCGATGCCATACAAATGTCCCTTACGAAAGCCACCAACAATTTCAGCGAAAAGTTCATCTTCATCAAAATATTCTCCTTTTTCCAACAGTTCTGCCTTTCGAGATTCAAATTTGTTCTAAAAAAACAAACACAATAATAAGAACTAAAATATTAAACTTAATGTTGAACACAAATAAATGAAATGTTAATGCTAGTATAGTATTCTCACTTTTGTTTCTTCGGCCTTCTGATCAGAGAGCACACCATTATGGGTATGGATTTGGATGAATAATTCAAAAGCCGTTGGAATTTTTCCTTCTTCATTGTCTCGAATCTGTTAAATCATATTTCATAGATTTCAAAGATTATTAGTATAAAAAATATGTTAGTAGTACTAATATATTAAATTTTAGGAGTAGTAATATATTAAATAACAAAATAAATATAGATTTGATTTGCTTACCATTCGTTCGGCTAGCTCAATACTAGAAATAGAACCCATGTTATGAGTTCTTGGAATTTTGTCACCTACCGCGTGCTTTGTCCGATTAGCTTTTCCGCTTGCAGACATCTTTTTAAAAGCATCACTATTTCTATAAGCTTTAAGTTCGGCGAAAGAGATCGCTGGCATCCATTCGGGCTTTTCATCATCAGTGTTGGTGTAGTGGAGTATATCCCGAAGACGATCTTTGGCTTTATCAAAAAAAGCCTTTTTAACGTCCGCTTCAGGATCCGATGAGTAATGAACCTTATCCTACAATGATAAAACAAAAATAAATTTAGAAAGAAAATTAATAAGTAAAACCGAAATAAGTAGAACGGATAACCGGATAAGGAAATCTCATTCCCTTATCCAAATGGCTGATCCGTGATGTCAAAATAATGCCAGCCCAATATTTGTTGTCTATTGCCCAACACTTCATTCATTACACAAGACCAACTCAACACTAACTCGTCTTCTTCCTTTGTCTTCTTCATTACACAACACCAACCCGTCTTCTTCCCCAAAACTCAACCCGACTTCTTCATTACACAACAACAACTCGTCTTCTGCCCAGATTTCATTACACAACAACCAAACTACCTATCTAACTACTAAGCTTCGTCCTGAAAGACCTAGATTTGATAAATGGGATCCCTGAATTCTTGTCTTAGTTTTTATGTTTTGATTTGATTCTACCTCCTTCAATTTTCGGGATAAATGGGAGCAGAAAGCCAAGTCTTCGTGAAGCTAAGATCCAAGTAACCCCTCGCCGCAGTCTGTAAAACCCCTCGCGAAAGCGGAAATATAAAACATACAAAATACTAAAAATGCAGCGGAATTAAAACTTTTTAACATAACTAACATGCGAGGTGAATTAAAAACTATAACTGAAAGTAAAATACATATACAAACAGCCTGGGATGGTACATCCCTACAGGCACTCAAACTGAAATGTAAACTAAGTCTAGCTAACGTAAACGTGTGAGTCCATCGATGAATAGGATCATCGCTCGCTAGCTCCATGCAACCCTCTGCCAACCACCTGTCATGTACCTACATACACGTAAACATGTACGCCACAATCAGTGGGGAGTGACTAGAGTTCTCCTAGCCACCTTTTGTGACAACACGAAACAGATAAAGCAATACAGAATACTCCAACATATATAAACATGTGAAGCATAAACATCTCATCAACTGTTCTCATACTATCATGCGATACTAATGCATAGCTCTCAACCCAACTTCATAAACCGTTAGGAAGGAGAGCCGGTTTCCCTACTGGTTACCCAGTCGGGGGGTCTTTCAATCCAACTATTTATGAAACCGATAAAAGAGTCATCCAATGCCTTGGATGAACAGATTATAACTCAAGCGATATAATCACAAACTTCAACATGCATATCTGACACTGTACCAAACTCTAAGGCAAGCAGATATAACATCAAGTAAAGAGGTTCAACGGTCAACTTAAGACATAACCTAATTACCAAACATTCAACAAGTATAAAGGTTCAGAGGCGACATCTTAACGCATAACCTAGATACCAAGTTCACAATATCAAGCAAGGACTCAGAGGCGAAAACTCAACGCATGGACCGGCTATCACAGAACACTAGACTCAGAGGCGAAAACTCAACGCATGGACTAGCATTCAATTCACTATCACAAGTAAGGAACTCAGAGGCGAAAACTCAACGCATGTTCCCCTACTACATCACAAGGTACTAAACTCAGAGGCGAAAACTCAACGCATGTTCTAGTACCAAACACCTGCACTCCGGGTAAGGTATGACAACCTGACTGCCCCGTCGTGCAGTTGCTCTACTCGTCAGACTCAGAGGCCAGCTTAAGGCATGTCCTGACGCGATCACACATACATGTCTGGACTCAGAGGCGAAAACTCAACGCATGTCCCAGACACGACAAACAGACATGTATGGAACTCAGAGGCGAAAACTCAACGCATGTTCCCATACACGACAAACAACTCACGTATTAAGTTCAGAGGCCAGCTTAAGGCATAACTTAATACGCATCAAAACAATATCATCCAAGACTAGGAACTACCCTATAGTTCTACTTTTAACTCCTAATCAACACTTAATTGATCCCAAGAACTAAGATGAGGGAGAGCCGGTTTCCCTTTCGGTTGCCCGACCGGGGGGTCTCTATCCTTACCCCATTCCTGAACCCAATATAATGTTGCCCATCCCCCGGGGACCTCAAATACATGTCAAGGGTACACAAAACGAGTTTCAATCAAAACCGATTAACCATTTGAAAGTTACGATCAAACTTCAAAACTCAAAACAGCCTACAGGGGTCCCCAGTCGGTCGGCAGGCAGCCGGTCGGCCGGCTGGTGACCATCTCAGCCTTTTCTTTCTTTTCTGAAACAATACACGAACTCCCAGCCGGTCGGCAGGCAGCCGGTCGGCCGGCTGGGAACCCTATTCCTAGCCTTCACCAACTTCGTAACCCTCCCCATATGCACTCCCAGCCGGCTGGCAGGCGGCCGGTCTGCCGGCTGGGCTTCCCTTTCTACTTAGGTTTTTCGCCAAAATATAACACACAAGAGACTACCAGCCGGTCGGCAGGCAGCCGGTCGGCCGGCTGGCAGTCCTAAGCCAAAATCTCGAAATTCTTAAAAACACGAAACAACACTCCCTGCCGGTCGACCGGCGGCCGGTCGGTCGACCGGCTCAGAGAGCCTGATACGAAAATCGCCATTTTCAGCCTTTTCAATAATCTCTTAAATCGACACTCAAACTTCAAAATAGCTACCATTGATGTTTACACAACATTAAGGATCATCCAATAGTACTAATTATCAGCAAACAAAACCAACAACAATCCTCAAACGATTAATTTCATGTAACCGTCTTAACATATGAAAAACTGAAATTATACTTATGAACACATAACCATATTTCCAAGCATGAATTCTTCACATAAGCATAAACCTAAGCATGTTTCTAAGTCTAGTAATCTTAATACTTAAATAAAATCAGAAACAAACATGAGAATCCATCAAGCATGCTAATATACACATAAAGGCCGAGTTTCTCATTATCGTCACCTTTACTTAGCGAAACCTTCAAGATCTTGCTCAATAAGCACCAAGTCCTCTTCCGGGCTAACACAAACACCGCCTAAAACAACAAAACATCACAACTATCACGAATTTCGAATTAAATCAAACAGGCCGGAATTTCGACTGTCATAAAATGCAAGATTGATTACCTTAAAACGACGGGCTCGAGACAAGGAATCCGTGGCCGCGAAAATCGTCTCAATCGGATAAGAAACGAAGATTCTATGAGCATTTTAAGATTGAAGGAGAAATCTATAAAAATGGTGTTTGTTGTTGTTTGCAAGATCTGAAAATTGAAATGAAGGAGAGAGGTGGAGGATGGTGGGGTTAGGGTTTTGTGAGGAAAAAGAGGGAAAATGGGTCCATTAACAAGTTAGGCCCATAAGACAAGTTTTAAGACGGTTTAAGTTAAAAACACCAACTTAAGGTAACTATAAACTTACGACGATATAAATATTTCCGGACTATGAAATTAAATTGCTAAGACGTAAATTAAGCAGTTAAGTGAAACCTTATTTAAATCCTTTAAAATATTCTCGTATAAATTAATCAGTTATTTAAATGAAATCCCAAAATTTACGAAATATAAATTATTTCTCGAGCTTGAACTTAAAACCTTTAAATATTGTTTACGAAAATGCGTGATGTTACAATCACCCCATCTTTCAAAAAGTTTCGTCCTCGAAACTTGAAGACAGAAATAAGTACTAAAACAGCTCTAACTTTCGAAATGAACCACACGGGTCATGACAACCCAAAACTTTACTTTTCGAAAAGGTTTCAAGAAGAAAAGATTTCAAGGCACAAGTCTTGTCAATGGATACTGGGATTCTCGTTACGTATTCAAGAGTCCGACATTCCAAATCTGAGACAAGTCCCAAAGTTAAATCATTAAAAGTTCAAAATCACGATCGATCCGGTGTTGATAAGCACAGTACGGGTTATCAGACGTCTCCAATAACGAGTTCAGATGACAAATCAACGCTGAGATCAATCCAAATTGCAATAAATTAGTTCTTTCCAAACCGACTTTCCCACAATAACCCTTATTTTGATTCTATAAGCGAGTAAAATTGCAACAACGGTAAACAAGCCACTTTCCCTAAAAGAGGGAGCAGTTTCAAATTCTCGAAACAATTAAGATTTTTCAAAAACTACTACTTTTAGGGTTAACAATAGTGAACAAATTCCAAAAAGAGTCACCGGGAGCGTAGAAACGATCATAGAGGTTACCTTCGACACGAAGGATTGAGAGTTTCTAGTTTCACAGCTGACAGAACACGCGAGGAAGGATCGAAGGAATGAAACAACCAGGTTAGAGGTCAAGGACGACGGTAACTCTTGCCGAATCATGGGTACACTAACCGCTCAATCCGTAATCAAAACATCGTTACAACGATTCCTAGTATATCCCAAGAAGGGCGATTTCAGTAGTCTCTAGACTCACAATGGTTTCACGATCCCTCTTACTATCATCTCATCCACAGAACAAGGTATTCCTCAACAAGAAGGTTTCCAAAACTCTCACTCAGTTCACACTAAAATCCGTTCAACCACGGTTAAGGATCTCTCACTCAAGGTGGAAGCCTAATACACATACTTCAGACCAAGGTCCACGCACTTTCAGCACTTCAACCAGAATTCTATTACCATAACAACGAATACTCAAAACCCAAGATATGGTATTCATCATCCTATAACCTTAAATTTTAACGGTTCGATCCTGACAAACCCATTCCACAAGGTTTGACATCCTAAGTTCCCAAATTTTATAATCACAGTGATCAATCAAATCGAGACTTTACTAAGGTAACAACTCTTAAATCCTCTGGTTTCCAACTACTTACCGACAACATGCATCCCAAATGAAGTTCCAAAGAAGTAACAATTTTCACTCTTATAGTTCCCATAAGGTTTAGACATTCATATTCCGAGATTCCTCAATTGATATTTATGAACACTTACAAGTTTCAAATTTCCACTCTATGATTACCCCAAACATCAACGGCTACCCGTAAGTACGTCAATAGGCAAATGCCGAGGTTCTATAAGTAACTCAAGGTCAATACTCAGTCAGCTCCATAAGTCCACTTGTAAATGTCTCAATATTCTCACACAGTTACCAATAACTCTCGTCCCTCAAGTAAGTGATCCCTCCTGCGATTAAGCAATTCCTCAAGATCAAGTAGCACTAACTTACCTCATTCATCCATTTGACCACTTCATCACTATCTAAGGCACATTTCTCAAAATTCATCTATAACTCCAAGCATTTTATTCCAATCCTAAAATGGTGCTTAGAAATCTACAAAGATCACTTACACACAATCCATCTAACATGGACTCTCAAGACGGCACACTGTCCAACTTTGCCCGAACATTATTCTCACCAACTCTCTCAACCAAATCCTGACAACGCAGAACCAAGCATTCCTCAAGGCATGTATCTCTACCCCAAGAACAGGTCGATCTCGCCACTAATCTAAATGAAAAGGAACAAGGCTCACGGAAGAAGAGATGAGATATGAACCTCAGAGACAAACACGATACAGGTTCCGAGAGAGTCATAAGATAACGACTCGAGGAACAACGAGATGACAAGGTAAGAAACTTTAGGCTATGGACTCCAATGAAATTGAAGCCATGATCAGAAGGAGAAGCAAAGGAAAGGAAAGGAGAGAAGCGATGTGAAAGAAACGATTACGGACATCTCCCAAGGTGCGGGTCTCTCACTATTCTCACGGGATTCTCACTTCTTACTTTCCACATCAAGTCATTCAATTATCGGTTCTCACGAACAATTCCTCCAATGATTCATATACCCTTATCCTTTAACTCTAAACGGTATCATCATTATAACTACCTATTCCCAAAAGTTTGAGATGTCACATCTCTGCTAGTTCCACTAATGACAATTCAATAACACTTTCAGGTCATCTTCCCTATATGCTATATCCACTCTATTTGTTTACCCTACTGTCCACCAAATAACAATTTTTAAACCATCAAGTTTTTCCGAACTTACATCTCTCAATGAATTACTTCATTCCATCCACATACTGGTGGAGCAACTTCAAATTTCTCTTAAGTTTTTCAATAAATAAACGCTAAGATTTATTAAGCCACCTAGGGTCACATAGTGATTCACTTCCTCTAAGCTTAAGTCAACCTCTTCGAGTATTCCACTATGATAGCAAATGATTCGTATTTCTCAACAATGAGCCTTTCTCAGCTCAATCACTCACCTAAGTCAAGTGATACTAACTCACTTCATCATCATTAGCATCTTAAGCCTATTCTTTCAGGTTGCTCTATAACCTTAAGTATCTTATCTAACTCCTTAAACAGTACTCTTCAATCCACATATTTTCACGATCTAAGCATGGTTCTCAAGGTTAGGTTCCACCGAATACTAAGTATACAACTCAACCTTCAAGCAAGTATCCTATCACTCACTTTTACTCTCCCAATTGGATAGACAACTAGACCCTTGGATCACCAAAACATGTCTCTCGATACCTCTTAAGTTATTCCTCAAATAACAATATTTCTCATAACACAGCTTACGGTTATCCTAAGACTAGTTCCTCCAAATCCAATAAAAGAGAAGGTTACCTAGAGGGCACCTTAAGGAAGCAAGCAACAAGGTTAAGCTGAAAAGATATGAAGATCTGTTCAAGCAAGATAGACAAATATTCTAAAAGAAAGATGTGCATCCAGAGTTATCGAAAAAGGTGATGCACGAAGAAAGAGAAGTATCTTCAAGGCTTGGAAGCATTCTCCAACAGTAGCACGAATCTTCTATCTTCGGTAGGAACTCAGGCCTTCATCGTCAAATGGATTAGTCCACGGTTCGTCGATTGGAAGACAATAAAGTAAAATCAAAGACAATCAACAAACACGTTAGAACCTAATAAAAGCAGTCACAAAACAGACTACAATTTAAGTCCTTAAATCTACCCCATCTCTCATTCATTATTCGATTAAATGATCAAGTTAAGGTTGGGGGTTACATGAGTGCGTCGGGAGCAATAATGCTCTGATACCAACTGTAAAACCCCTCGCGAAAGCGGAAATATAAAACATACAAAATACTAAAAATGCAGCGGAATTAAAACTTTTTAACATAACTAACATGCGAGGTGAATTAAAAACTATAACTGAAAGTAAAATACATATACAAACAGCCTGGGATGGTACATCCCTACAGGCACTCAAACTGAAATGTAAACTAAGTCTAGCTAACGTAAACGTGTGAGTCCATCGATGAATAGGATCATCGCTCGCTAGCTCCATGCAACCCTCTGCCAACCACCTGTCATGTACCTACATACACGTAAACATGTACGCCACAATCAGTGGGGAGTGACTAGAGTTCTCCTAGCCACCTTTTGTGACAACACGAAACAGATAAAGCAATACAGAATACTCCAACATATATAAACATGTGAAGCATAAACATCTCATCAACTGTTCTCATACTATCATGCGATACTAATGCATAGCTCTCAACCCAACTTCATAAACCGTTAGGAAGGAGAGCCGGTTTCCCTACTGGTTACCCAGTCGGGGGGTCTTTCAATCCAACTATTTATGAAACCGATAAAAGAGTCATCCAATGCCTTGGATGAACAGATTATAACTCAAGCGATATAATCACAAACTTCAACATGCATATCTGACACTGTACCAAACTCTAAGGCAAGCAGATATAACATCAAGTAAAGAGGTTCAACGGTCAACTTAAGACATAACCTAATTACCAAACATTCAACAAGTATAAAGGTTCAGAGGCGACATCTTAACGCATAACCTAGATACCAAGTTCACAATATCAAGCAAGGACTCAGAGGCGAAAACTCAACGCATGGACCGGCTATCACAGAACACTAGACTCAGAGGCGAAAACTCAACGCATGGACTAGCATTCAATTCACTATCACAAGTAAGGAACTCAGAGGCGAAAACTCAACGCATGTTCCCCTACTACATCACAAGGTACTAAACTCAGAGGCGAAAACTCAACGCATGTTCTAGTACCAAACACCTGCACTCCGGGTAAGGTATGACAACCTGACTGCCCCGTCGTGCAGTTGCTCTACTCGTCAGACTCAGAGGCCAGCTTAAGGCATGTCCTGACGCGATCACACATACATGTCTGGACTCAGAGGCGAAAACTCAACGCATGTCCCAGACACGACAAACAGACATGTATGGAACTCAGAGGCGAAAACTCAACGCATGTTCCCATACACGACAAACAACTCACGTATTAAGTTCAGAGGCCAGCTTAAGGCATAACTTAATACGCATCAAAACAATATCATCCAAGACTAGGAACTACCCTATAGTTCTACTTTTAACTCCTAATCAACACTTAATTGATCCCAAGAACTAAGATGAGGGAGAGCCGGTTTCCCTTTCGGTTGCCCGACCGGGGGGTCTCTATCCTTACCCCATTCCTGAACCCAATATAATGTTGCCCATCCCCCGGGGACCTCAAATACATGTCAAGGGTACACAAAACGAGTTTCAATCAAAACCGATTAACCATTTGAAAGTTACGATCAAACTTCAAAACTCAAAACAGCCTACAGGGGTCCCCAGTCGGTCGGCAGGCAGCCGGTCGGCCGGCTGGTGACCACCTCAGCCTTTTCTTTCTTTTCTGAAACAATACACGAACTCCCAGCCGGTCGGCAGGCAGCCGGTCGGCCGGCTGGGAACCCTATTCCTAGCCTTCACCAACTTCGTAACCCTCCCCATATGCACTCCCAGCCGGCTGGCAGGCGGCCGGTCTGCCGGCTAGGCTTCCCTTTCTACTTAGGTTTTTCGCCAAAATATAACACACAAGAGACTACCAGCCGGTCGGCAGGCAGTCCTAAGCCAAAATCTCGAAATTCTTAAAAACACGAAACAACACTCCCAGCCGGTCGACCGGCGGCCGGTCGGTCGACCGGCTCAGAGAGCCTGATACGAAAATCGCCATTTTCAGCCTTTTCAATAATCTCTTAAATCGACACTCAAACTTCAAAATAGCTACCATTGATGTTCACACAACATTAAGGATCATCCAATAGTACTAATTATCAGCAAACAAAACCAACAACAATCCTCAAACGATTAATTTCATGTAACCGTCTTAACATATGAAAAAGTGAAATTATACTTATGAACACATAACCATATTTCCAAGCATGAATTCTTCACATAAGCATAAACCTAAGCATGTTTCTAAGTCTAGTAATCTTAATACTTAAATAAAATCAGAAACAAACATGAGAATCCATCAAGCATGCTAATATACACATAAAGGCCGAGTTTCTCATTATCGTCACCTTTACTTAGCGAAACCTTCAAGATCTTGCTCAATAAGCACCAAGTCCTCTTCCGGGCTAACACAAACACCGCCTAAAACAACAAAACATCACAACTATCACGAATTTCGAATTAAATCAATCAGGCCGGAATTTTGACTGTCATAAAATGCAAGATTGATTACCTTAAAACGACGGGCTTGAGACAAGGAATCCGTGGCCGCGAAAATCGTCTCAATCGGACAAGAAACGAAGATTCTATGAGCATTTTAAGATTGAAGGAGAAATCTATAAAAATGGTGTTTGTTGTTGTTTGCAAGATCTGAAAATTGAAATGAAGGAGAGAGGTGGAGGATGGTGGGGTTAGGGTTTTGTGAGGAAAAAGAGGGAAAATGGGTCCATTAACAAGTTAGGCCCATAAGACAAGTTTTAAGACGGTTTAAGTTAAAAACACCAACTTAAGGTAACTATAAACTTACGACGATATAAATATTTCCGGACTATGAAATTAAATTGCTAAGACGTAAATTAAGCAGTTAAGTGAAACCTTATTTAAATCCTTTAAAATATTCTCGTATAAATTAATCAGTTATTTAAATGAAATCCCAAAATTTACGAAATATAAATTATTTCTCGAGCTTGAACTTAAAACCTTTAAATATTGTTTACGAAAATGCGGGATGTTACACAGTCCACATACCAGATCTGTCAGAGTGGCTATGCAAACCAGGTAAAACCTCTTCACTTCCTCTCTAAACTTTAACATCAGCACCCAAATGTTCCACAACAGTACAGTAGCTGCGTGATATATATTAGTGTTTATTATGTGTTTGACTGAATTAATGATGGTAGTAGCAGTATACTTCATTGTAGCAAGGACCAATTCTACATAGCATAGGTTCCCCTTATGCGAGATTTGATAAATACAGGCATTTACAATAGCATTCACCGAATTTGTAGAGTCATTCAGATTTCCTCTCCAATAGTGAATATCCTAGAGGGTATGTCAAATTCCCATCTTTTTACCCACCAGCAACACCACCACTTTACTAGGCTTTTGCTATACTCTCTGGCTCATCTGCTGCCATCTTAGCAAAGCGGGTTTATCCACAAAAAGATATATAATAGAATTCTAGTACCTGGACAAACTTCGTAGTCAGACACCAACAGGGAAAAGGCGGGTTATTTAATTGTTGTGCCCCAGGGACTCTGACTTGAGTAGGTAGAAGAATCATAATAGAACTAAATAAAGAAAGAGTGTGTACTTTAGAAGGGGTCAATTCTCTAAGCTAAACAAGGTATCGAGTATAGACGGGGCAATATTGGGCGACCTCTTACCCACTTGCTACATTCACAGTCAAAAACAAGTAGGATACATAAGTAAAAGAGATTTGACTATCAATTTTCATATCAAAGTTATAAAAAAAATACCTTAAAAACATTCCACCATTTTTCACGGACCTCTTCAGGAGTCTTTCTCCAGGTTGGGCAAAAAACGGTGAAGTTAGTCCTTATTGTATTCGAAACTAGGCTTGAAACGTCCGGATGACCAAACCTAAAACGAAGCAACAAAATCAGCAACTAATTAGAGGCAACAATTCAAATATCCCTTCCTGCTTAGGTTTGTTCTACTACTTGAACCACCATATACTGACAAACTCTACTGCGGCAGGTCCGGACAAACTCTAGCTGATATCAAACTAGCTAGATCACTGAATTATACCCAGTTTTATATTATACCTATATTAAACTTGTGCAGAGATAGGAATAATCAATAATCAATTAAAACCTTGTAAACGTACTTACCATATATTATCCTCGGAAGATAAAACGATTTTCCCCTCTTGATTCATCGGGGCTGCGGTCTTCTTAAACTTTTTCTTTCCTTCCATTGGTAATTGAATATGGTCCTGGTTGTCTTCAATTTGAGGAGTAGACTCCCCACTTGGTATACTCGAACAAACTCTTTTTCTACCCCTTGGCATAATTAAGTACTAAACTCTTCCAAAAAAAATATTAGATAAAGCAAAAACAAAAAAGTTAGAATGATGAAAACAGAAAAATAATTTGAAAATTAACAACTTAGTATAACAAACAAATAAATTATTACATCAAAATGGAAAGGTAAACAAAGGCGTCCATGATAAAAAAATGGTGCAAACATAAGATTTAATCTATGTAATCATCTTCGTCTTCCTCCTCCTCTTCCCCCTCCTCATCCTCATCCTCCTCCCCCTCCTCCTCCTCCTCCTCCTCCTCCTCCTCCTCTTCCTCTTCCTCTTCATTATGAAAAATTTCATCTTCTTCTTCCTCCTCCTCCGCCTCTTCAGTTTCACCATAGTCTAATTCATCTTCATTAATCACTGACAAAATAGAATGTTCTGTGACCAAGTCTTCTTGAAAAACAACTGGATCAATAGGAGCATCAATTTGTGATCTGGCCTTGGTCTTGAACACGGCCCACCATGGATCATTCTTTTTGCAGTTTGGATAAGATGAGAAATAGACTTGTTCAGCTTGATGAGCCAAGATAAATGGTTCATATTTTTTATATTTCTTAGTACGATTAATTTCGACAAGTCTATATTTCTCATGCACTTGCATACCTCTATTTGAGTTATCCATCCAGTCAACTTTGAACAAGATAGTCTTATATATCTCTCGATTTCCCACATAACTTAACTCAATAACTTCTTGTAAGATGCCATAATAGTCGGTATCTTCACCAGAACTAACACATACGCCGTAGTTCATTGAAGTTTTATGTTCCCCATAAGCGAACGTATGAAAATTGAACCCATTAATTGAATAACGTGTCCATGATTGAACTTGTTTAGATGGACCCATTGCTAAAGCTCGTAGTAAATCAATGTCATTATTCAAACCAATCACCTACGATAAATGAGTGTGTTAATTTAAAAAAGCTTATGTTTAGAGTAGTAATTTATTAAATGTTGTTGAACTTTTGCGCTTACTTGTTCTTTAAACCATATTGGAAATTCTACATCGAATTTACTCCAAACATCATTCGAGGATAGCTGAGGATGTTGTTTAATAATAAAATCCTCGAATTTCCTGAAATTTAAAAACATGTAATTTGATTATTTTGATATACAAAATGATTTATGCTTCCTGAATTTATGTAATATTATTGACAAAAGATGATCATACCGTCCATATTCTTTTAATACATCTTCACAATTGGTAAGAACGTAAATGTGAGCATGGTCGTATTCATTGTCATCCAAGTACCTTTTTGTACCCTTTGAACTAGGGGTACCCTTCGAGTTTTGTTGGAAAAGCTCGGGCAAAATTGAATCAGTTTGTTCTTTTGACCTAAGATCAAGATCTTTTGTTTTTGTGTCTATATGCTCTTCAAAGTAGATAGAACAAATGTTCGATATCTCTTCCGTTAAATAAGCATTATATATAGAGCCCTCGACACGAGCTTTGTTACCAACTTTACGCTTCAAGTGGTTTAGAAACCTACACAATTATTAAGATATAATGAATGTTTCTTATAATTAATTTAACTTATAATGAAATATATACTTAAGATATTTACCTCTCGAAAGGGTACATCCACCTATACTGAACCGGTCCACCAACTTTTGCTTCATATGGTAAATGAACCGGTAGATGTTCCATGGAGTTGAAAAAAGAAGGGGGGAAAATCATTTCCAATTTGCATATGATCTCCGCAATGTTTTTCTCTAGACGAGTCATATCATCAACTTTAATAGTTGAAGCACACAAATACCTAAAAAACTGACTAATCTCAGTTATTGAATTCCACACATTTGTCGGAAGTAGTCGTTTCAAAGCAATGGGTAACAAACGCTCCATAAATACATGACAATCGTGGCTTTTCATTCCATGAAGCTTAAGTTCTTTTAGGTCTACACATCTACTCAAATCAGATGCATACCCATCTGGGAACTTCAAATTGGACACCCATCCACACAACTCTTTTCTTTGAGATTTGTCAAGAGTGAAAGGAGCCTTGGGCACATCCCCGCTCTTACGGATATGTAATTTCGGACGATGACAAAAAAGACGCAAGTCTTTCCTTGAAGTTGTCGTGTCTGTTGTTTTATTTTTCACATCCATCACCGTGTTAATCAACATCTCAAAGAAATTTTTCTCAATATGCATAACATCCAAGTTGTGTCTAATTAGTAATGATTTCCAATAAGGAAGCTCCCAAAAGATACTTCTTTTTGACCAACCATTTTTCAAATTTTTTAATTCCTTCAACTCTTCCGGAGTACCATTAATTATAGTTGGAAAGTCTAACACCCGCTCCCATACTTCTTGTCCCGACAATATTGGAGGTGCACTATTTTTTTCCACTGTATCCTTTAAGAAAGCATTCTTGTTATTTCGAAAATGATGATCCATTGGTAAGAACTGTCTATGACAGTCAAACCAACTCACTTTCTTCCCAAATGGAAGATGAAATGATTTAGTGTTCTCCATACAATAAGGACATGCATTGTGTCCAGCAGTGGACCAGCCGGATAACATGCCATAAGCTGGAAAATCATTGATGGTCCAAATAAGAGCCGCTTTTAGATAAAAATTTTGTTTCTTGGAAACATCGTATGTGAGCACACCAATCTCCCACAACTGTTTTAGCTCCTCTACCAAGGGTTGCATGTACACATCTAAGTTTTGTTTTGGATTCTTAGGACCAGGAATAATCAATGATAGAAAAATGAACTGCTTCTTCAAACACAGCCAAGGTGGTAGGTTATACGGTGTTACCATTACCGGCCAACATGAGTATGATTTCCCAAACTGGCCAAATGGTGAGAAACCATCCGTGCAAAGACCTAGACGAACATTACGGGGATCACGAGCAAAATCAGGATAGGTTGAATCAAAATTTTTCCACGCATCACTATCACTAGGATGAGCCATTGTCCCACTGACACGGGGGTTCTCCTTATGCCATCTCATTTCACCTGCAACGTGTTTGGTTGCGTAAAGCCTTTGTAACCTAGGTGTAATGGGGAAATAAGTTAAAACATTATGTCCCACTCGCTTCCCCTTCGAAGTCTTTTTGTACCTATCTAAGCCGCACTTCCTACAGTTCTCAAGTTGTGCATCTTCTTTCCAGAAAAGCATATGTCCTTCAGGGCATGCGTCAATCTTTTGATGAGGAAGTTCTAAACCCTTAACAACCTTTTTAGTGTTGTAAAATGTTCTTGTCATAGAATTAATCTGTGGAATAATATCCTCAATCAACGATGTAATCCCATCCATGCATCTATGAGGTATATTGAACTCACATTTCAAAGTTATCAACCTTGCCACCACTTCTAACAAGGAAACTTTGCACCCCTCGTACAACGGTTTTGCAGCGGCATTTAACAAGTCAAAAAATAACTTGGACTGGGAATTTGGAGACTCTTCGTGTTCGATAGGAGGTTCCTCTAACATATCTAATGCAATAGAACCTAAGGCATCAACCACCATTTCCCTATAGCTGCTGTCAAATGCACTAGATTCTCCCTCATTTTGTATGACCTCTTCACCGTGACTAGTCCAATCATAATAATGTGGACAAAAACCCTTGCCAATAAGATGCGCTTTTACTTCATATTCATTTAAATATTTCAAATTCTTACACTTCAAACATGGACACCTTAGTTTTTTTTCCAATTGAAAATCCTGCTGACTCTTAGCGTGTTGTATGAATTCACGAACTCCATTTATAAACTCAATCCTAGGTCGTTTTCTATCATCCAACCTTTTATACATCCATTCTCGATTTGGTCGCCTCATTATAAATCTACATAAATAATCAACTATATCAAATATAAGCAAATTCCGTCAAGTGAAAACTGAATAAACTTAATTAAATAATCAAATGGGTAGGAATTGAACTGAAAACTGGCAAACTTAACTGAATACTGAAAAATGAAATAAAAGAATTGTACTGGAAATCAAAGAACTAAGAACTGAACTGGAAACTGGAAAACTATATAACTAATCATATCATAAAGAAAGATCAAATGAATGGGCTTGGTCCAATTCCTTCTTTTTTACTCACGAAATAACTGAACTAATTATATTGATCTCACTACAAAGCTCTTTCTCCTTTCTCCCAACTGGAAAACTGAAATCAAGGAACTGAATTGGAAATCAAAGAACTAAATCCTCTGGCAGGAGATTTCTTGTTGTCTACTAGTGTATATATACCAGCTGGTTTCAGTAGTGTCCTAAAGGGATCCTAAAAGAAACTAGTAGAGGCCTCACATCTCGCCTACTTGCTGTGAAGGAAGATAGAAGGAGCAAAAGCTGTCTTGGAACTGAGTCAACATTCTAAACTGTAAAAATGAAATTGAGGAACTGAATAAAGAGGATTGTGTTAGGATCAGGTACTCTTCGTTCCGGCCGATGCTAGTCTCTTATCTTTTATTCTATCTAATATTTCTGATTTAGTATAAATCACTTCTAGTGCTTAATTTCCAATAGCATTCGTATATCTTTTAAAACAACTATAAGTGGCTACCAAGTTAGTAGGTAACCTGACTAAGCAGCACCTACTGTGTTTAATCCCATTTGAGTTTCCTTTCGGGCTTTAAGTCGGCCTTTCCGAGAGTTCTTGGCCATACCTGTTGTGTCATATTAGTGAAAGTTTGAACTTCATATTGATGCATCGAATAATATATACTCCTTACGTCAAAATTATTTATTTACTTTTAAGTTTTAATTAAAATACTACTATGAAGGGTTAAATGTATGTGACGGAGGAAGTAGTTTTGAGTGCGGGTTTGTAGCTTATTCACTATGTTTCTCTAATGCCTTTCCCACTGGCTGCTCATAACTAAGCCTCAATAGAAATTCTTGCTTACTGGTTCTACTCCTCACGCGCTAGAGACACAATAGAACTGACCTCCAAACTAAACTGAATACGAGAGGTATAAAGTGCTTGATCGTTAGTGAAGGTGCAATGTAAAAAGAACAAAGTTCTGCTGAAAGAGAAGGCGCCAATTGAAGGAAGTGGAAAGGAAGGGAATTTAGGAGCTTACCCTCTCGCTACGCTCGAGCTCTAAAGAACCAAATCAAGGAACTAAACTGAAAAATGGAAAACTGAAATCAAGGAACTGAATATGGAAATCAGGAAACTGAACTGGAAACTAGAAAATTGAAAAACTGAACAGAGTGTCAACCCTTTAATGAAAATCTGCCTTTCTATTTTTATAAGCATCCTTTTTTTCCCATAGGCCAGAGTCATTGAGTGTCTTTTCTAGTCATATATAGCTTTGTCAATTCATATTTTGTTCATTTTACAGTGTCATGGGTGGGCTGACCTGACTATCTCCCTGTATAAGTAAGTACAACAGCAATAAAAACAAGACAGAAAGAGTCGGGATGGGCACTTTTATTAGACAAGATCAGATTCCATATCCGACCTCAGATTCTTTAAATTTGTTAAAAGACTTCGCGCCATGAGCGCTCTTAACTCTATTAAAAGTGGAAGAGCCCATTCTTTTCTTAAAGAAAGGAGTCTTGAATTCTTCTAATGTATAAATCCTTTTATCCCCAAGTACTTTATCCGACTTCGACATCTATTGCTATATTATAACTGAAACTGCTGTGTCTAACTTTACATGGATCCATCTGAATTATAAGGCTTTGTTTAAAGACTGTAGAGATTGCTGTAGCTGCTGACCTGATTCAGGAGTCTCAAAATGTGGAGGTCTAGTGATCTCTATTCAGTTTGGAAGACTTGATTCACTGTAAGTCTTTTGCCTAACCTATGTTTATTAAGTCCGGCTTTGCCTACTTCAAAAAGTAAATAAAAAGCCCCTGCGCTTTCTACACTATCACTACCCGTAGGAGCAGTCAGTAAAAGGGAAAGAACTCGCTAAGGTAAATGCAATGACTAGAAAAAAGATCAGAAGAAGCATTCTTTATATAGTACCCAAGCAGAGTCTTAGACAAAGGGTCTTTCTATGGAAAGAGTCCTACTTCTTCTTTCTTTATTAGGAAGTAGCGTGCTTATACTGCTTTAGCAGGCAGCGTTGCGCTTCTTAGATTCTTGTTAGTTATGCCGGTTGGACGAGACGCTTTTTGTATATCCGCGGCTTTTCCAGAGGGATAGGCTTCGAAAGCATTGACTTCAGCTACGTCAGACTACTAGATGTGGGAACTTTCATGGTTTATCTATCCATATAAATAGACTCTCTATCCTATCACTGCTACACCAAATGATGCTACATATAAAGAGTTCTGAGGTCTAGTAGTTTTCTTACATCTTGTGTCAGGTGAAGCATTCTTTGTACTATATAAAGAAAAAGAACTGAGGTATCCCGTAGACAGAGCTAAAGACCTAATAGTGATTGTGGATGAGACTCATTACTCTTTGAATGACAATGAATATACCAGTATTAACAACACATACAAATATTATGTTTCTGGATTGTATAGAATTTGATCAATTCCAATTTCAAATGGATTTATCTTTATACTTTATACTTTATATGTGTATTGACAGATGAAGAGTAGCTCTCCTGGAAGATAAGAAAAAGCGACCAAAGGCGACTATCCAGAATTTTTACAATAACATCTTTTTAATTATTATGGGGTTTGTAATCGGTTTATACATAGCGTAGAGTAGAAATACAAACTAACGGAAAACTCAAAACACGCAGAAAACTCAACATGCGGCAAAAGCTTCAAATCGACAGAAAACTCAACAAACATCAAAATCGATAAAAACAGGAACTATTCGGTAAAACTAATCAGTAATAGTTGAGGAGAAATAATCGACAATAATTAGGGATTGTATTACTTACCAAAATTATCAAAAATAATCGAGCAGGACGAAGTACAACACCAAGCAAAGAATAGACACGTTGACGTCGTAGATGGCGAGAGTTGTGGTGAGCAACGGTAGTTAGATTTTTTTACAGAATAGTTTTGTTTTAGTTTGACCTACGTATTAATTAAGAGACTTTTGTTAATCAATTTAGATGGCCCTACGGATTTATTAAATTTTCCTACGTCTTTTCTGTTGGTCTTTTGTTTCAAGTTTCACCTACAAATTAATTAAGATGCTTTCCTAAATCAATTTATATGGACCTACGGATTTCTCAAACGCTCCTACGACTTTTCCGTCGGTACTTTGCTTCAAGTTTGACCAATTCCGTAGGTAGTGGCACAAGTTCAGTAGGACAGAATTAGCGCCAATATTTTCATGTTTTCCCTCCATTAAAGTTGACAAATACCCGTAGGAAATAATTGGATTCTGTCGGAAGGCGTGACAGATTTACGTTTCTGTAGGAAGTAACCGTAGGAATATGGTAATTCCGACGATTTTAAAAATCCGTAGGAAAATATCCGTAGGAATGAAAGCCTTTTCTTGTAGTGCTTAGTTTTAAATCGGTATTTCCCGTAATGTAAGGGGTTACCGATTCGGTTGTAATTTTGTGATCTCGTATCACCCAATTGTAATTTATTTCTATTTTATAATGTATAAAGTAGACTAGAAAAGTTGTAATTTTTGTAAAATCCGGAGTTCCTTGAAGACGGTGCCATTCGGAAAGGAGTTCCGACAAGACGGTGTTTACCTCGAAGTGCGTGCCGTGTGAAGTTCAAGGGACCAAAGGAGTTGGTTTCCGAATTTGTACTTTGTTATTTCTTTTCTAGGAAAGGCCATACTAGGGTTTATTTATGCTTTTATTTTTTTTGCTTTTTATATGTTTGCATGCATAGCCAAATCGTCATATATCGTATCATGCATGTTTCGACCTAGTCTTTTATTTTATCGATAATTCACCGACTTAGTTCACTTAAACGGAGATAGATAATAATTTGACTAGATCTCTTACATATAAATATTGAGACTTAGCCTTACCAAAAAGTACGGACCCATGAATCCCTTCTTCACAAGAACGTAGGCTCGGCTACACCGGGGTACTAAAATTGTCACGTTGGGTAAGTGGGGTAATAAGATTACACCTTGAAATTTGGTTGATCTCAACGAAAGTATTCGTAACCGTAGTTGCAATAAGTTCGGGCTAAAGATAATTTTAAGAAAATTGTCGACCTAGAGTTCTAAGAGTAGAACCGATTAAAGAGTTAATCCACCAAATTATACCGATACGGGTTGAATCGGCTACACCGTGCCCGTATTAGTATGGGTTTGGGTCTCGGGATTGTTTGCTTAATTGGGTAAGAGATCATTAAGTAAATATATAACTAAACTTGTTAAAGTTTCTAGTTTAAATTATGAATTTAAAAATGATGTTGTTTATCCTTTTATTATTGTAGTTTAATTTTCGACATCATCAAATGGCAACCAACGCTCCACCTCTCACTAACGTATCATGGCTTCGGTCCTTTATGGACCGTTGCAAACTCGATAAGCATGGTTCAAAGTTTAAGGATTGGGATGCGCAATTACTTTTGGCCGCTCAAGGTGACGATAAGAGTCGTTACCTATCCGTAGCCGCTCCTCCCGCTCCAACCGCTCGTTCCGCGGTCGGAACTCGTGAGGCCTATGAAGCCTACATGAAAGAGTCCTCCGCTCTTAAAAATGTGCTCATCTTCTCCATGGAGCCGGATCTCCAAAGGAGTATGATAAAGTTGACCACATCATATGAAATATACACCAAGCTTGCGACCATGTTTTCGCAAACTCCAAGGGTGATTCAATATGAGGCGGCTTCCGCCTTCTTTGACATTACTTTCAAGGAAGGGCAAAAGATAAGCCCTCATGTGCTCAAACTCGTTGAGCTCGCGGAGACTCTAAAAGCTCAAAATGTTGATGTTCCCGACTCTCTAATTATTGACCGAGTTCTTCACTCGCTCAATAAGGTTAAGGCGTATGCTCAATTCCGGGTGAATTTCAATATGCGAAACCAAGAGACCACGTTGGAAGAGTTGCATAGGATGCTCGTCCAAGCCGAAAGGGACATGGGACTTCATGAAAGTTCCATCAAAGATGTTTTGAACATCGAAAAGAAAGGGAAAACGAGCTTCAAGAGGAATGCCTCTAAAGGCAAGGGCAAGAAAACGTTCAAGCCCAAGGCGACCAAAGAAAAGACCTTTTCGAAAGGCGCTTCCACCTCGTCTTCAAAAGAGCAAGACAAGTGCCATTATTGCACGAGGATCGGTCATTGGAAGCGAAATTGCCCCAAATACTTAAGTGATCTCAAAAATGGGAAGTCAACCGCCGTAGGTAATAATAATTCTCGTTTAAATTCATGTCATTTATCAACTTATGTATAATGATACAAATGTGTTGATATTTACCCTTTTAATTGTTTTAAAGGGGCGCCTCCTAATAATGATAAGGGCAAAGAGAAGGAAGCTTGAAGTTCCTTACTTGGATGGCTATGGTAGCATCCAAATGATCGAAGACTTGAAGAGCTAGCCTCTAATTTTCATATCGTCTTCTTTCGTATTTTGCATTTATTTATGGAACAATTTAATTTTCTTGTAAGACAAGGATTAAAATCCTAAAACAATGGTTGTAATTTTGGATATTGGTGACTTGGTTTTCAACCCGAGTCACTACTTTTGTTCTTAATCAATGTTTTGATTTATCAAATAAATTGCATGCCTTGTTTAAACATGAATAATAGTGATTTTATCACGCAATAAACTATTGATACGATCAATATAATGCAATCAAAGTGTTGATTAAAACGGAGAACTACACCCCATGAGATAAATTCAATCAAAATGAGACTATATCAGTTCATTATAAGATTTTCATTTTAAGTGAAAATGAGAATGTATTCATCACACCTATAAAACTTCAAACATGCATTGGTTAATCGAAATAGCTATCCTTATACGAATAAAGGTTATTTTAGAAGCATAGAGTGGGAGAAAATATTTCGCTCTCGCAAACCAATGATATAAATAACGGATCTTAGAGAAGATTCCTACATGGGAGTCTTAAGAAGAGCCCTAAATGATTTGAAGAAACTACGAGAGGACACTGAAGAAACTACGGGAGGACACTCGAAGAAAGGTTCTTTGTGTTCATTGTTTCAAAGAGAGGAGACATGAAACCCTGTATGAAATCGGAAGGAAAACGGTTCCTTAATAAATGATTTTTCTAAGTTTATAAGATAAAAGAGAAGAAATCATCTCAAACCTCTCAATGTAGTTATAAAGAAATTATCATGTCATTTTCGTCTCGAGGAAACGAAGACATGATAAGAAGGTAATGATTGATTGAATGGAAACAGATCACTATAGGGATAGTGATAGTGATAATGATTCAAGTAATAGTTTAACATGCGAGAAATGAAAGGTTCATTTAAGATATCGAGAGACATTGATTTTAGTGGGAGCGATTTTCATAAAAAGAATTAAGCCTACCATTTAGAGAGAATGGGTGATTCTTTAAGGTGTAAGGAATAAGAGGTTTTCAATTCTAGATGATCAAATACCTTATATAATAAGATGATGGAGCTTTACGGGAAGGTTTATTATATGGATAATAAAAGGTCGCCCACTAGAAGTTAGAATGGTTGGATACATTATTCATAACGATGAATGAAACCATTATCAAATAGCCAAGATGAGTGAAAATTATTAGAATGATGAAATCATAAATGGACTACAATAAAGTTTTCAGTACATAAGTGACTGTATATCGATACGTCACAAGTTATAAGATAACTGTGGGAGCTTTCCTCCGGAAAGGAAACTCAAAATCTAGAAAGAGTTCTAGATATGTACTCAAATAGAATCATATTATACGGGATAATATAAGAATAAAGGAGACCAAAATTTGTAAGTTTTGCAAATTATGAATAAAGGGTTATTCGCAAAACACTAATACAAATAGATGATTGTGCATCAAATACAATGTAATAGTATTGACTATTGTTGCATGACAACATCATTTGAGTTATTATTAACTCAAAGTAAAAGATACTTTGTCAGAATCCAAATGGGTTGTAAGAGACAATATTGAACCCCATAAGTGAACTAGATTGACTTAGTATAGCCCCTAGCCGCTTACATGAGGTGACGTCTCAAAGCGACTAGAGTGTGAGGCGAATGATGGCAAATTCAAGTGCCATAGAGTCATATGTGATGACTAGTCGATCACATAGGCAGACTGTAAGAGACACTCTGTCGGGCAATGTGACCGCTTATAGAGTTCTGGAAATTTTATAGCCGGGTCGTGGCGAGAGCTGCTATAGTATTCTTGTGAGTCAATTCTTAGACTAAAGACTACTCTCCCAAGATGGTACAGTTTAGGCATAACCTTGATCGATTCTCTACGACTTTTCGTAACTGGAGTCAAATGGGATTGTTTTGGGTTGTGACTAACTGTGACTAGTTGAAGGAAGTAGTGCGATAGAAATTGTCCACCCCTTGTTAGGGTTGTTCAAATCTCAGGGCCACTCGAGGAGAAGTTAACTGGAAATGCGTGGCCACGCTCGGAAGGTATCTATGGTAGATAATTCCGGTCAGACAGTTATTCTCCAGATCGAGGAAACCACTCATGATATGATCAAATGCAAGTACGACCTCAGAGAGACATCTTGCATTGAGTGGGAGATTGTAATAGGACAAGAGAATTGGTGACGCACACTTGTCGAGGACAAGTGGGAGATTGTTGGGAAATGTGTCCTCAACAATAGTGCGCTCACGTAATTAAATCTCATAACGAGAATGCGCAAGGGATGATACGAATTATTAGTCAACTGACCATCATTAATCGGTAATGATTGGCTAGCTAGAGTTTGACATTACTGTCGTATGACGGTGGTGGTCAGTTGATCCCTTTAGGTCACACCTTTAGGACAGTTCCCTTAATTGATAAAGTGATCAAATGTATATTGATACGATTTGATCATATTCCTTAAACTCGTATATCGAGAAATTAGAGGTTGAATCTTAATGTAAGATTTATGTTTAAAATTGAAATGTGTCAATTGTTAAACAGTAAACGATATTTTATTATATCAAAATTAGAATGAATTGGGTTATAATTGATACAAAGGTTGTAAATCGTATTGACGATAATTATATACAATCATTTTACAATTGTAATTTCGAATTACTTGTCAATTAATAAATAGGATTTATTTAATTATAATATTTATACGATAAATATTTATATATCTATTTTAAGATAAAATAATTGTATTATATTTCATTGTGACATATAAGATGTCACATTTTTAATACAAATTATACATTTGACAATTTGTAAAATGAAGTCCATTTTAGTGATAAAATGGACGGCTAGGTGAGGGTGGTTGGAGGTGATTATTGTGTATTAAGCACACCTTAATCATCATGTTTAAAGGTGTGTCTTGGAAACACAATCTAGGCCATCCTAAGTAGCATGGGTTAGAGAGTTGTCTCCCCTTTGTTCCCCACCATACCCGGCCATCACCACACCCCAAACACCACCCACTTAAATAGTATATGATACTAATTTTGGTATATTCATTCTAATTTTTCTAATGCTTGATTTTTCTAAGAGTAAGAAAACATATCAACATTCATAATATCCTCTCTTCTACACTTAGCCGAAAATTTACTAAGTAAGAGAGATTTTACAACCTCTAAATATATATTATAAGATAATAATATCATACTATTTGTAGTATTAAAATAACATTCTAATAAGAGTGATTAGAATAAGTTTAAGGAGAAAACCGATTTTGTAACTAGCTCGTTCAAGTCTCGGTTGATTGAGGGGTTGTCTTGGTGCATCCAAAGGAGGTATTCTATTTTGGATACTCGGAGGATCATCCTTGCTAAACATTTGGACCGTGTGTAAGGGTTCAAATACTCTCCTTATTTCCGCATTTAGCATGCATAAGATCTATCATAATAGGTTATTTAAAGGGTTAAATAAAAGTTGGTGTTAGTATGACTAAATTTAGTTTATGAGTAACTAATAGAACCTAACAGGGGAGTCCTACAAAATTTCACAAGCTTTGCTCGGAAGTGGTGGCTTCCGACTTCTCATAGAAGTATGATTGGTAGCAATGGCACACAAAGAAGAAACCATAGAATTAGTTGAATTAGGTGAATTAATTTGAAATTTAACCACCTTCCCATTAGACTCCATAGTCAAGGAACCATTTGGGACATCAATTCGGGTTCTTGCGGTCTTTAGGAATGGTCGACCTAATAAAATTGGGATAGCATCAACCTCATGTGCCATATCCAAAACATAGAAATCTGCTGGAAAAACCAGTTGATCTACCTTGACCATAACATTCTCTACTACTCCTCTAGGGTGTACACTAGACCGATTAGCAAGCTGGACTACTACCCTAGTGATTTTCAAAGGACCAAGCTTAAGAGACTCATAAACATGGTAGGGGAGAACATTTATTTATGCCCCTAGATCTAACGTGGCTCTTTCAAACCGTGTATCACTTATAGTGCAAGGTATGGTAAACACACCCAGATCACTACACTTAGGAGGGGTCTTACTCTTAAACAAAGCCGAAACAAACTCACTAGGTTTCCCCTTTTGCTTTTTCAAACTACGTTCCTTCTGATTTCTTTTAATTGTACAAAGTTCTTTTAAAAACTTTGCATACCTAGGAACACTCTTAAGCAAGTCAAGTAAAGGAATATATACCTCACATTTACGAAAGGTTTCGTAAATATCAGTGTCATCCTCCTTTCTTCTTTTGTCTTTCAAAGCCTCAGGAAAAGGTGGGAGTGACTCATGTGTGGGCATAACTGGTGTCACTTCCTTGGAATTAGATGCATCTTCTGTCACTCCATCACTAAGTAGTTTGTCACCTTCAACCACTAACTCATCTTCTTCTTGAATAGTCACCACCTTAGGCTTAGCTTTTGGCTTTTCAGTCTCCACCAATTGCCTACCATTTCTCAATGACACGGCACTCACATTCTCCCTGGGATTCAGCACTGTTTGAGATGGCAAAGCACCCGACTGTTTAGCTTCTAACCGATTGACCGCAGTAGCCAATTGACTCACTTGATTCTCAAGATTTTTAAAATTTTGCTTATTATCTGCTTGATCCTGAGTAACATTGAGAGTAAGAGCACGAATCATATCTTCTGTGGACATTGATGAACTCGGTGGTGCTTGTTAAACTACTTGTTGTGGCACTTGTTGAGTAAATTGTTGTCCTTGTGGTCGTTGGAGAAACTGACCTCTAGGAGGGCCAGCTGATGGACCGGTTTGAGAGTTTCCCCAACGGAAGTTACAGTGAGCCTTCCATCCTTCATTATAGGTATTAGAGTGTGGATCCCATTTCTTGTTTGAACTACTCTCCCATTTACCATTCACCGTCTGCGACCCGCCCTCTTGCATTTGGGGGCACAAATCGCTAGGATGACCCTCAATACAGCATATACCACAAACAACGGCCATTTGTCTTCCAGATAACATGTCACGTAGGGTGGAAGCAATATTATCAACTTTCTCCTCCAAGCCAGGATTAACACCCATAGCGCTCACTCCTCTTCGTGATGATCTCCTCTCAAACTGTCTAGAGGTCTCAGCGGCTAGCTCTGTGATAACCTCCCAAGCCTCATCTGGATTCTTATTGGCTATATTTCCCCCACAAGCAGAGTGAATCATACGACGATCATCTAGATTTAGGCCTCCACAAAAATACATCATAAGATCTTGGTTGGAGTATCCATGGTAAGGACAACTAGCACAAAGCTTCTTAAATTTTCAAGGAACTCATACATAGTTTCTCTGTCTTGTTGTTCAACATTACTGATGGCTCTTTTCAGCTGAGATGCTCGAGAAGGAGGAAAGTATTTCTCCAAGAATGCCTTCTTCATACCTACCCAAATAGTAATACTCCCAGGTGGTAGATAGTTTAACCAGTCTCACGCATTGTCCTTCAAGGATAAGGGAAATGCTCTCAATTTCAACTGCTCTTCTGTGACATTGGCTGGCTTCATACTAGTGCACACAATATGAAAATCCGAAAGATGCTTGTTCGGATCTTCGATGCTCATACGACTGAAACTTGGTAATTGATGTATCAAACCAGATTTCAGTTCAAAAGTAGCTCCATCATCCAAGGCCGGAAAAGTGATGCACAATGGTTGAACGTCAAGATTTGGAGCTGTAAGTTCCCTTAAGGTTCTAGTCTCTCTAGCCATATTCTCAGTAGTAGTAGAAATTTCCGAAGTATCTGAATTAGAGTGTATGTCGTATTCGGAATCTGGGTGCTCAAAAGCAACTAACAAACCTCCCCCGACTTGTCTTAACCTGAAAAAGGTGTGTTCAATCTCTGAGTCGTAAGGCTCGAGTGGTTGGTCAGAAGAATGAGTAGTAGGCATAAACTAAGACAATAAGATAAAAGTCTACACTAAAGAAACACAACAATTAACTATTGCCTTCCCCGACAACGGCGCCAAAATTTGGTGAGCCGAAGTCCTATGCTCCCAAAGATAATATTTATAACACTTAAAACCTTAAACTAATATAGTTCACCAAAAAAAAAAAAAAAAACCTTAAACTAATATAGCATATGGTAATAAGGATCGATCCACAGAGACGGCGATGTAATTTATGTGAATTGTAGTATAGAAAATAAGTAACAATAATGGGGAGGGGGGGGGGGGGGGGTTGTGATTGAATAAACTATAGTCTACTAAGAAAATAATAAAGATGACTGAATTCAGATGATTAAAAGGTCTTGAGTCAATAAACATCCACTATCAACAAACTAATTGTCTTTAAATCAATTACTCTCAAGTACTTTATTGTGGAAATAAGAGTTTCCTTCTTCCTTTTAAGTATCGTCAACTAATTCGAAACGCGATATTTGAAAACCCTGATTATTAAATAGTCTAAGCCAAGCATCTAGATTTAATCCAACAATAGCATTAACAATCCAAGGAAGCAATAAAGATAACGATCTTTAACACACGCGGTTAACGATTCGAATTATATGATTAGTCTCTACCTCGTCCTAATAACGATGAAACGCATACAAATTATTAGGGTAAAGCTTGCTACTTTAGTCTAGATTAATTGAACAATTACGGATTCAATTTCTGAACTTACGATAGATTAAAATTAACAATAACTAATTGATCAGATTAGCGAGAGAAAACAATAATCATAAAATACGGGCAAGAGACGTAAACAATACTTGAGAAATAAAAGGGAGAAAGAAGAATCTCACAATTAATTAGTCGAATCTTCCGTTTATCAATCCAAGAAAAGAGAGGATTAGTTCCTTATAATTATTAAGCAAAAGAAATTAGGGTTCTTGATAGTCTTCCCAATTCTAAAAGTTGAATGAATGATAATGTGATGAATCCCCTAAATACTTAACCTAGTCTTACTACTAATAAAAATAGAAATAACTAAAATAAGGAAATAAGGAAATAAGGGAAGTGAAACACGAGTTCCAGCAGCTGCGAGTGCGACCCGCGCCTCCATTCGCGACCCGCGCTTGAGCCCGCGACCCGCGCCTGAGCCCACGACCCGCGCGTTTTCCTGGTTATGATTTTATGACTTTCTTTGTTCATGCTTAACTCTTGTAGCTTTGACAATTGTTGGGCCCATTGAACACAATCAAGCTTGGACCATGTTGTCAATCCATAAACCATGTAAACTCCAATAATCCATTATTCAACTTAATTACTCTCAAATGCAACCAACCCCAAGAAATCGTAAATATACAATTGTACCTCCACACGCTACTAATTCTATAAAAAACTCATCTAAATTGACACTTTTATGCCGTACTAAACCCGTCTTATCACTCAGCACAAAGGTAGGCAAAATATAGGATGTAGTTAAGGGACAAAAGGCAGTTTTTGGCTAAAGTGGAGCTAAATGGTGAACGAGGAAAGGGTGATGCAATTGTTCTCCTAACGTGTAATACCATCCTCAAGCCGTTGCGTGTAGGCAATAAGAAACCAAAACTCATACACATGCAAGACATGAAATTCAGGGAGTACTACTCACAATCCTAATGTAACCGGTCATAGATATCACCAGTTTAAAGGCTCTAAGCTCAGAATGTGTAGTAGGTTGCCAAAACTATGAGTCAAGTCTAATGATCTAGCATGAAATCCATGACAAAATACGAGACAACGCTTAAAACTTCACAAGGTAAGGATCGAAAATGGCATAACATGACATTTGGTTGACTATAAAAAGCTTTTTCATCATCAAAAACTCCAATCCGACTCGACTAAATGCAAAAGGAAACGTGATATTTTTTGAAATTTTTGAATTTTTTTTGAAATTTACATGAAAGCAACAAACGTGAATGCAAAACTAGATGCAAATGCAGACGCAAAAGGATGCATACCCTCCCGAAACCAAAACAGACAAAGCCCTCGTTGTCTTCGCAGCACAGCAAAACCAGCAACAAAGGGGAAAGGGGTAAACAACCTAATACATGCTCCTTAAAAACAAAAAGTAAAACAAAAAGATGGAAATAAACGGTGGTACTCACAAAATTGGCTTCCCCAAACCAGTACCAAACTAGGGGAGCCCTAAGCATTACGAGGTGCCCCTCCTCCCGATACGTGGGATCCTACTCCTCCTCTCTAGAAGCACGCCTCGCTGCGGCCTCGTCACGTAGGCGAACCTCTCTCGCTGCCGCTGTCTCCTCCCTCTCCTCATCAGATGAAGGAGAGGCAGGGTACCCACCCTCTAGGTATCGGTAGAGAGAAGGGTGAACCCATCCCGCTGGAAGGGGACGTGCTGTGCGGATGTAGTCCTCATAGATACGGAACAAGGCCAAAGCCTGGTCCCGGTGCATCTCGGTGAGGTATCTGCAAATGTCATCAAGCATAGGATCACGACGCTCTTGGTCTGAGACCGCAGGCGCCTCAAGCGCAGGAGGTAATACAAAATTGGGAGGATAAACCATCCCAGAAGAAGCAGGAGTAGGGGTAGGTGTAGGTGCAGGTGAAGGTGAAGGTGAGTGAATGGTGATGGTGGTGGTCATGGGAGAAGGAGTGGGAGTACGAGTGAGTGTGGGTGTGGGCATGAATGTGAACGTGGACGTGGGCATGGACGTGGGCGTGAACGTGGACGTGGACGCGCGTCCAGCCTGTGGTGGTGTCTGGGTCGAAGACTGGGAAGACTGCCCAATCTCGCGCTTCCTCTTCTTGCAAGAAGAGGGGGGTGCGGTGGTGAATGTGAGATGGTAGGTGGTAGTGGCCGGTCTCGCTCCCTCAGCAGTAGGGAGCGGCAAGAGACGAGGAAGTGTGGCACAAGGTAAGGTCACTGATGGGTAGTGATACATGTCTATTTTATGATGTTTTACATCTATTTTTACACGTATTTGGTCGCTCATTTACTATGTTTTAGCCTTTATTTCCCACAAATTGTGTACTTTCGTATTTTTATGCACTTTTGCAGATTTATGCGGAAAAGAGACGATTTGGCACCAAATTCGTATCCTCAAGTCTTTTGCTTAATTAAGGAATAAATGGAAAGTCAACTGGAGTCAAAATCAAGTACCAAGAGTCAAAACAGAAGAAATCCGAAGATTTCCGTACAGAAGCGGTCGACCGACCAGCTAAACGGGTCGGCCGACCAGGCCCGATTTTCAATAAAGCTCAAATCTCGAAGAAGGCCGAAAATAAAAGAAGCCCAGCAGGAAGTGGTCGACCGACCAGCTATACGGGTCGGCCGACCAGCACGAAGCCCATACGATTTCTTTTTCGGAAATAAAGTAGAGTTTTAGCTTTTAGGAAACTCTTAGTTTTTACCCTATATAAACTAATCTTGTGATTAGGGTTTGACATGAATGATAATCCAGTTTAACAAACAATAAGTTTGAGAGAGATTCAATTATTCAGTTTTATTCAAGCTTTAGTTTTGTAATCTTTCAATAGTTCCCAAGTATTCAATAAAGTTAATTCCGTTCTGCCTTAATTCCAATTGTGGTAATTCTTCTTTGATCCAGTTTCATTATTTTTCTTATTGCTTTTATTACAATTGTTAAGTTAGAATCCCAAGCTTTATTTGAATCTTGCATGCTTAGTTTATTTATTATGTTCTCTATGTTTATTCCCAATTTTATATTCGTCTTAACAGTTATGAGTAACTAATTTTCATATGTTAGGATGTAGGGAATAATATGCATAGGTAAATAAAATCCGAAAACCCGACCTGTAGCAGGACCACGGTCGGCCGACTGGAATAGTCGGTCGGTCGACCGAGGCCGTGGTCGGCCGACTGGAGTAGCCGGTCGGTCGACCACTCGCGTCTGTTTTCTTATTTCGTCTTTTCTTATAAATTATAATATCCTGCAATGAGACCAATAGGAGACTTGTAGGATGTTAGTAATGACCTACCCAAGATTGAAAGATACGGGAAGGGCATTGGTTTACACCTTAAGACGGATAGGTTACTAAAGGCTGAAAGGTATGTAACCTGGGATTTAGGAATCACCCTTATTGTTGACACCCAATAATTGTGAGACCTAGGAACTAATAGCATAGGCCGAAAGGAGCTATTAGGTAGCATAGACCTAAAAAGATATGTTACACCCCCTTACGCGACTGCAATACATGTTGACCTTAGGATTTATTTTACCTTAGCTTTTTATTACCCAAACATCCTAGCATCCCTTTTATTATATTTTATTCTCATCTTTATTTCTTGTTTTATTTTAATCTTTACCTTAGATATAGTAATCAATCAATCAAACCCCAAATTTGTTACCTTTAAACATTAACATTAAGACAATAAACATTCCCCACCTCTTTGTGGTTCGACCCTGACTTTCACTATCTATTGTTAAGGTTAGGAATTATAAATTTATCTTTGGTACCCTCAACGACGGGCATCAAATTTTGGCGTCGTTGCCGGGGAGGTGACGCCAGTGTTTATTGTTTTTTGTTTTTGTTTCTCTTTGTTTAAGGAACTTTTTGTTCCTTAAACCTTCTCACCTTTTTCTTGTAGTTTCCTCTTATGCGCAGGTCAGTTCAAAGAGAACTCCTACCACTTGATCTCGAAATTGAGAGGACTCTTAGGGAAAGAAGAAAGCAACTTCTAGCAAATCAGGAAGGAGGTTCACCATCTTCCTTATTTCAAGAAGACCTTTTCGAGTTACCACCATCTTCACCAAAAACACCACCTTCGCAACCAAATTCACCCATCAATCCGCTTTCACCAAAAACACCACCTTCCACCTACTTTCCAGTTTTTCCTAAAGAAGAAGATAACATGACAGAGGAAGCTACTATTGCCAGTCACTCTATGCCTCAGGCAAAGGACCTATACAAAGGGTTCACTTTACCTGCAGGTACTGGGAAGCCATTCGAGGCCAAGCCTGCCTATATTACTATGGTTGAAAGAAACCAATTTGGAGGCTCGGCCAATGAGGATGCTGCTAAGCATATTGAAATCTTCACAAATTACATATGCTCTATAGCACCCCCAGAAGGAGTGACGCAGGACCAGATTAAACAGACCATGTTTATCTTCTCCCTTAGGGACTCTGCGAGAGAGTGGTACAGAGACCTTGACCGCACTGCTGCGGGAGTTACAGATTGGAACACCTTAGCCCTAGCATTCTACTGGAAATATTACTCTGCATCAAAGACGAATGCTTTAAGAGCACAGATCACTAATTTCAAGCAAGGTCTCAATGAAGACTTTAGCGAGGCGTGGGACAGGTTCAAGAGACTTGTTCGATCCATACCACATCACGGATTCGAACAATGGTTTCTTTGCAACCAGTTCTACAATGGCCTCTATGATGACAACAGGGCCTACTTAGATGCTGCAGCTAATGGAAGATTCCAGGATAATTCAGGAGAGACTAAGGGTCTCAAGTTAATAGAAGATGTTGCTGTGCACCGCGCTGAGCATGGTACTTCCAGAGGAAATCAGAGAAAATCTGAGTACAACCTGTCAGCAATTGAGGCCTTAACGGCCAAGTTGGAAAAGTTTGAGGCTGCAGGAAAGCTCGATCTAGGGAGTGGAAGCAAGGGAGGAATTTACCAGGTGAACGCCGTTCAGGACGGACCCTTTGCTTGTGAGAGGTGCGGTGGAGAAGGGCATGTGTCAAAATTCTGTACTTCATCTAATGAAACATGTGCCGCTTTTCAGCACTACCGTGGGAACAATTTCTATGATCCGAATAATAATAATGTCCATCCCAACTTAAGGTGGACAAGCCAGAATGTTCAAAACCCACAGCATATGCAACCTCAGCAAAATTCCACATATGTACCCCCACATAAACAAAATTTCCAAAGACCACCTTTCAACCCTCAACCACCTTCTAATCCACCACCCAACACAGATACTCTTATCCAAAATCTTATTGGATTGGTTCAGAAGGAGTCGCAGGCTAGAGAGGCAGGGATGAAGATGTTGGAGTCCCAGATTGCTCAGATCGCGAGCAAGAATGACACTAGGGCTCCGGGTCAACTTCCGACCAAACCAGACCAGAAGAAGGAAACTCTAAACATCGTAACCCTGCGAAGTGGAGCTAAAGTAGGGGCTGAGAAAGAAAAAACAGCGAGTAGCAGCAAAGTCGGTCGACCGACCGAGGAATCTGGTCGACCGACCGCGGAGCAGGATCCGAAAATATCAGCTGAACAGGAGACTGGTCGACCGACCGAGGATACTGGTCGATCGACCACTGAAGCAGAATCTGAAGTTCCCTTTCGTCCAGAATTGCCGAATAACTTACGGGATTTTCTTTTCAGGGGTGACAAGACCCCCAGATTCTTAAAAAGGGCTGCGAATACCGAATCCTCAGCTGCTCCTTTCCCAGAAAGACTCGTGCCTTCAAAGGATCAGGTATCTTTTGACAAATTTAAAGATGTAATTCGTTCATTAAATGTTCAAGTTCCATTTTTAGAATTAGTTCAACAAGTTCCTTCTTATCTAAAATTCATGAGACAGCTTTTGTCAAGAAAGAGGTCTCTAGAAAAGGTTGAGTCTGTGGCTCTCACTGAAGAGTCATCTAGTTATTTAACACATGTAATTGCCCCCCATAAATTAGAAGACCCTGGAAGTTTTTCTGTCCCCTGTAATATAGGAACCTTTCCAGTTAAAAAGGCTTTATGCGACCTAGGTGCTAGTATAAGTGTCATGCCCCTAAGCGTTGCCTTAAAACTAGGAATGACCGAATTTGCAGTGACCAGTATGACGGTCCAGATGGCTGATCGCACATCAATGGAACCTGTAGGGGTGTTAGAAAACATCCCTGTGCGTATTGACAGGTTTTTCTTCCCAGTAGACTTTGTTGTTTTGGACATCCCAGAGGATGCCCATATACCCATAATTCTAGGAAGACCCTTTCTTCACACCGCAGGTGCCATTATAGATGTAGGCACTGGGACTCTAACTTTCAAGGTAGGCAAACATTCTATCATCTATGGTCTATCCTATAGGAAGAAGGATGCTATGACCCCCATCACATGTAATGCTATCACTTCTGAAAAGAAGTATGAGGTCATCACTACCTCTCCCACTTTACTACCTGTTCCTGTATCTGTTTTTACACCTCCGCCCCAGATTGGGAGCAATAGGGAGAGCACCTCTATCATGACTATTGCAGGAACTGGTTTGGGGAAACCCAAGGAGAAGGAAGTCATCATCCAGAGAGGAGGAATGGGATGCCTGAGCTATGAAGAGGATGAGGATCCAGACGTCGTGGATCGAGAGGAGAAAAAGAAGAGGAGGCAGGCTCAAGCAGAGAGACCGTCGCATATGCTTTGCGATGGAGGAAAGAAGATGTGTTTTGCCACTGAAGCAAAAACTGTGGAGACTACGGCGTGCCGTCAGAAGCCGTGGTCGGATATCTTCCGCATCTTTAGCGGATAGTTGTTTTTAAATTGCAGTTTTAAGACTATTTATTTTATGTTGTGTGAAACTTTTTAGTTCGGTTTGCTAGTAGATAAGACTTTTAGAATCGTTTTGGCATCTCGCGCATTGTTGGGCGCACATATTTTCTTGCTTTTTCAGGATTTACGAAGAAATGAAGACCTCCAGGACACAGATGGTCGACCGACCAGAATCATCAGTCGGTCGACCAGAGGCGCTGTATCGCAGATTTTTCCGCTGTTCACAGGAGGTCGATCGACCAGAAACACCGGTCGGTCGACCTACTGTCCGCTGCAGTCTTTCGTTTCTCTTCCTTGGAACTCGTGAAATCAAATTGGATACTTGAGTGGCACTGCTAGCCACCAAAACCTCCCAGCTTACGCTGGTTTGGGGAGGTTTTTCTCTTACATCTTTTAACCCAGTGAGTTCTTTCCAGTTTTTCCTTAGTTTTTATTCTCTTTGCATCTTTCTTTTATTTTTCTGAAACCTTTACTTAGGCTGATGCACAATGGGGACATTGTGCGGGTTGGTTTGGGGAATGGTTTCGTGTTACATGCATTGCATTTTGTCACACGTTTATTGCACTTCTGTCTTGCATCGTTCTTTTCTTTATTTTCTTTATATATACAAAAATCCAAAAAAATTAAAAAATTAAAAAATTCAAAAAAGTGCACGTTTATTTTAGCATATAGGTCGAGTCGGAACGAAAGTATTTCAAGGATGATTTAGCTATCTTACATGTTTATACCTTTACATTGCCTTGTCAACTTGTTTTAGTATAAGAGTCTTTTGCATATCTACGAGTTTTTTGTCAATTTGTATATCTTGAGACTTGACTTATACCTTGGTAACCTACTTATACATTCTAAGTTTTAGAGCCTTATTCTTGGTTTCATTCTTAAACCAGTCGTCTAGGATGTGAGTAGTACTCCCCTTGGAACATGTTACATCAATATGCATAAACATGAGCTTGAATTGCTATATACTTGTTTTACTATTTCGTTTTGTGAGTCTTGATACGTGCATTTGGGATCCCTTTTCTCATATTTACCCATAAGCTTCACATAGCTAAATTCGCCTTTTTATTCCCCCAAAACTACATCCTATACTTAGCCTACCCTTCCAAGCTAGTATTTGTGGTCATTGGATTATTTTTTGAGGCATCTTGGTTTGTGTGCTATCATGAGCAAAAAAAGAAAAGAAAGAAAGAAAGCAAGAAAAGGAAAAGAACAGAAAAATTCAAAGAAAGAAAGAAAAGAAAAAAAAAAAAATCCGGAAAATACGAAAGTCAGTCGACCGACCACATATACAGGTCGGCCGACCAACTGACACCATCAGAAAAAATATTTCGTTCTAGAAATTCCTTTCTTTTATATGTTATCACTCCCGTACTTCATTCAAAAATATTTGGGAGTCCTTTCTTATATTCAAATGTGAGAGTTGTGCTACAAAAGAACACTTTCTTAATATCAAAAAGTTGTGAAATATGTTATTGGGAATCGGTTTTACTAGCTTGGCTACTAACCCCACAAATCCAAAAACATCTTAACCACTTTTACCTTTTACCTCACATATCTTTCATTACCTCAATTGCATGTATCTGGGTCACTTAATAAGGTTGTTGTACAAAGTTGTAGAATTCTTGTTCATGTTAGATTGCAGGCATGTTTCCATGGGTCGCAGTTAGGTGAGTGTCTCTACAAAATTACTTCTTTCTATCTTTTACATATACTCACCCTTTGCTTCATGAGTGTCTCGAGCGTACCGCGAGAGTCCATGGTATAAGTCTCTATAGTCTTTATGTTTTCAAGTTTGACGACCCTATAACTCGTTTGCATGATTTGAATATTATCTCATTTTGTTCTTGGCATTGGTTTAGGCTTACATGTAAATTTCGCTCTGAGATTGAAATCGTTCCATTAGTTAAGATCGAGTCTATTTCTTGCTTGAGGGCAAGCAAGGGTTTGGTTTGGGGAATTTGATACGTGTCTATTTTATGTTGTTTTACATATATTTTTACACGTATTTGGTCGCTCATTTACTATGTTTTAGCCTTTATTTCCCACAAATTGTGTACTTTCGTATTTTTATGCACTTTTGCAGATTTATGCGGAAAAGAGACGATTTGGCACCAAATTCGTATCCTCAAGTCTTTTGCTTAATTAAGGAATAAATGGAAAGTCAACTAGAGTCAAAATCAAGTACCAAGAGTCAAAACAGAAGAAATCCGAAGATTTCCGTACAGAAGCGGTCGACCGACCAGCTAAACGGGTCGGCCGACCAGGCCCGATTTTCAATAAAGCCCAAATCTCGAAGAAGGCCGAAAATAAAAGAAGCCCAGCAGGAAGTGGTCGACCGACCAGCTATACGGGTCGGCCGACCAGCACGAAGCCCATACGATTTCTTTTTCGGAAATAAAGTACAGTTTTAGCTTTTAGGAAACTCTTAGTTTTTACCCTATATAAACTAATCTTGTGATTAGGGTTTGACATGAATGATAATCCAGTTTAACAAACAATAAGTTTGAGAGAGATTCAATTATTCAGTTTTATTCAAGCTTTAGTTTTGTAATCTTTCAATAGTTCCCAAGTATTCAATAAAGTTAATTCCGTTCTGCCTTAATTCCAATTGTGGTAATTCTTCTTTGATCCAGTTTCATTATTTTTCTTATTGCTTTTATTACAATTGTTAAGTTAGAATCCCAAGCTTTATTTGAATCTTGCATGCTTAGTTTATTTATTATGTTCTCTATGTTTATTCCCAATTTTATATTCGTCTTAACAGTTATGAGTAACTAATTTTCATATGTTAGGATGTAGGGAATAATATGCATAGGTAAATAAAATCCGAAAACCCGACCTGTAGCAGGACCACGGTCGGCCGACTGGAATAGTCGGTCGGTCGACCGAGGCCGTGGTCGGCCGACTGGAGTAGCCGGTCGGTCGACCACTCGCGTCTGTTTTCTTATTTCGTCTTTTCTTATAAATTATAATATCCTGCAATGAGACCAATAGGAGACTTGTAGGATGTTAGTAATGACCTACCCAAGATTGAAAGATACGGGAAGGGCATTGGTTTACACCTTAAGACGGATAGGTTACTAAAGGCTGAAAGGTATGTAACCTGGGATTTAGGAATCACCCTTATTGTTGACACCCAATAATTGTGAGACCTAGGAACTAATAGCATAGGCCGAAAGGAGCTATTAGGTAGCATAGACCTAAAAAGATATGTTACACCCCCTTACGCGACTGCAATACATGTTGACCTTAGGATTTATTTTACCTTAGCTTTTTATTACCCAAACATCCTAGCATCCCTTTTATTATATTTTATTCTCATCTTTATTTCTTGTTTTATTTTAATCTTTACCTTAGATATAGTAATCAATCAATCAAACCCCAAATTTGTTACCTTTAAACATTAACATTAAGACAATAAACATTCCCCACCTCTTTGTGGTTCGACCCTGACTTTCACTATCTATTGTTAAGGTTAGGAATTATAAATTTATCTTTGGTACCCTCAACGACGGGCATCAGGTAGCCACAAATCTTCCACGTCACATCCCATCTAGCCATCGAAAAACTCGCATGGCATCAATATCAAGTCGGCCTACCTCCCCCACTAGGCCAATAGTCTCAATGTAAGCAGGGCGAATGTAGCGGAGGATCCTAGTGACCAATCCGCCACAGACCACAACACTCGTGACCTTCCTCCCAATACCACCCCAATACTGAGCCACGAGATAAGAAATGTTAAGAACAAAAGGGGTACGTGAATCGATGTTCACGTACCCGGCCAAGATGGCAAGCTCAGTGTTGGTGATGTTATTGGGCTCAGGTCGCCCAAAAAGTGTCTCACCCAACAAACAAAGAAAGTAACGAGGGGCAGGGGTGTGGACATGGGCTCCCTTCCGAGCAGAAAACGGAGTGTGAGAAAGGGCATCCCATAACTGAGGTACGAGCTTCCTACGACGCTCAATAGGTCCATCACTAACGAGGCCTAATGCCTCCCCAAACTGCCCCAAGGTCCAGTCAAAGGACTAGTTCATGAGTCGAAAATGAATACAAGGCGAGTGCGGTCCTTCCTAAAGCTCTCGGGGTCAAAGGAGAAGGAGCTAAAGAACTCATAAGTCGGTCGATCTAAAGTAAGCTCCCCCATCCCAATCAAACCAGACATCCCCGTCCCGTTAAGCAAACTACAAACCTCCTCATAAATACCTAGAGTCTCTAGGTCAGGGCGCGAGAGGAAACGTGTCGGGGTGAGGGCAACAGCTAAAAGAGTAGGCAACCTAGAGCGGTGGTCTGCAGAAATGAAGCGTACCTCAGGCCTTTTAGGCAAAGGAGCGAGGTCTGTCCCTCGTGAAGTGTCAACAACCCGAGATGAAGTGGGCTCAGCAGTAGGAGGCATAGTAGTAGCCTCAAAAACTCGGGGCTCGGCAGCAGTGGCCCCAAGTGTAGTAGTGAGCTCAGTAGATGTGATAGTGGAGCTCGTAGTGGCGACCAAAGGAGGTCGAGAAGGAGTGGTAGTGACGGCTAAGGGTTGAGGACGAGGAATCTTAGAAAGCTTCGAGTACCTAGGTGTGGCACCCACGACTACCAAAGAAAATGGAGGATGCAGCTGGCCAGCATCCTCATCTGAGTCGGTCTCCTCCTCGGAGCTACTCTCGGACTCCGTCTCGACATCCTCGACTAAAATAGGGGCACCAGAAGTTGCTTGAGGAGCAACTGTACCCTCTACGGCCGGTGGACTCACGAAAGACTCTCCCCCAGGAATGACGGTGTCGGAAGACACCGTCGCAATCTCAGTGGCAGCAACAGGGGGCTGCTCCGATACCACGACAGCAGCAACAGAGTGTTGCTCTGTTATCTCGTTCAAGACATTCGAGACGATTGTCTCGACAGATGGTTCGGGAGCAGGATTAGAGCTACTGGGTCCATGACTACACAAACATCAAGCAAGAAAACGAATTGAAACAGGGAATTCTCGGTTCTAAGCTCATTCACTAACACCCTATAAATCGAAAAAAATATGGGAATGGGGGTGTTTAATTAAGCAAAAGAAGAGTTAGAACACTTACTTGATGTCGTTTATACCCACGAATGGCAAGAAATCAGAACAAAAACAAAAATTCGAAAAAATCGAATTGAAACCCTAGAAATCGAAAATTTCGAATTGGGGCACGAAATCGAGGTTTTTGAAAGGGCTTTTGTTAAAGTTGATGTATAGAGTAAGTGGGTAATACAATGTAGCAAGTGATTTGGGCAAAAAGCGTTTAAATTGCAAGATAGGGTGAAAAGTTTTGAAAATTGGGAAAGAACACAAATTCTCGGTCGAAAAGAAATGAAGGAGAGAAGTCGAAATTTATTCCTTTTATAGACCAAGAGAAGTGCTCGATCGAGAGAAAAATCCCCTCGATCGAGGACATTTGTTACCTGATAAGGCTCGATCGAGAACAGTGACTGTAACACCCCGCCCCAAACCTAGGACCGGAAATGTTAGCTACGGTAGCTCGCCAGGCTTTGTACTGGCCCCACCGACCAACACGAGTCCTTTCCAACGCATTTTGTCCTCACTCATGCGCATCTCAGGAACCTTCCCAGGAGGTCACCCATCCTAAGACTACTCCCAGCCAAGCACGCTTCACTTTGGAGTTCTTCGGCATGGATAACCAGAAAAGAAAGTGCACTTTGTTGATATGAGTAGTACTTTCAATCCCTTTAAGCACTAGTCATATAAGCCTATCAATGGACCTCTTCAAGGGGTTACCCCACCCGAATATCCTACTCGGTTCAATGGAGTATTACACACCCCCACTTGAAGAACGCAACGTCCTCGTTGCGCCTGGCAGCATCCGACCGCAGCCGAGCCAAACCAGGAATCCTCCCCCGCTTGGTTGGTGCCCCGGGTACTCCAGAACACAGGCGCTCACCAGACGGTCGCAAGGTTGCTCTGATACCACTTGTAACACCCTGACCCAAACCTAGGACCGAAAATGTTAGCCACGGTAGCTCGCCAGGCTATGTACTGGCCCCACAGACTAACACGAGTCCTTTCCAGCGCATTTTGTCCTCACTCATGCGCATCCCGGGAACCTACCCAGAAGGTCACCCATCCTAAGACTACTCCCAGCCAAGCACGCTTCACTTTGGAGTTCTTCAGCATGGATAACCAGAAAAGAAAGTGCACTTTGTTGATATGAGTAGTACTTTCAATTCCTTTAAGCACTAGTCATATAAGCCTATCAATGGACCTCTTCAAGGGGTTACCCCACCCGAATATCCTACTCGGTTCAATGGAGTATTCCAGTGACTTCTCGACCGAGGGACCCGCGACCTTTAATCTTCCTTCTTCTCGATCGAGAGGAAAACCTCTCGACCGAGCACTTCTTCTGTCTCGATCGAGGAGAAACTACTCGACCAGTTTCTTTTGCTCCCAAATTTACTCGATCGAGAGAATTAATCCTCTCGGTCGAGTACTTTTCAGCTGGCACACACTTTTATAAGTTTCTGTTTGGTGCGGCTTATTCGTACCTGCAAAAAAGCATATTAAAAATATCCCAAAATCACCAAAATTTGTCCGAGTCACTAAAAACAGTTCAAACTAACTACGATCATCTAACTAAGGTTGTCCTATCAAAAACAAATCCACAAGTCCAAAAAAAACGTAAATCCATAAGAAATTATCCTATTTACAACTTTGCATGGGGTTGCAAACCCGGCTATTCTTCCATCAAATTATTTTGGCCATCCTTCGGCCGCTGCTGCGATGAACTTGATTCTCCTTCATTGGCCTTCACCTTCCTACGCCATGCTTGTGGTTCATTTTCCGCTTTCCTCTCCTCTTTGTACTCCTTGAATAATTCTGCCATACTCTTCTCCTTTCCCGTGCTTGGATCTAATGCAAAATTGCCCCATCCAGGTCCTGTGCACCTAATAACAGAAATGCGGGATTTTATTTTGCTCTCATTACGAGGCAATGGCGTTAGTGGGGTCGGAAGAGTAAAAACATGCGGGGGTTTATCAACAATCATGGAGTCGGTAGACGGTGTCACATCCATTGGAAAGGAATCGGAATCAACGGCATGAAGGACATTGGCCCCTTGTGGGTCGCGGGTTTAGCGAAAACAAGTTCCTCACCCACAAATCTAAATGTCAAAGTACGCAACCCAACATCGATGATAGCTTGGGTTGTGTGCAAAAATGGTGGGCCAAGAATAATATGTGTGTATGAGTCCTCCGGAATGTCAAGCACGACAAAATCAACCGGTACATAGAATCGTCCAACCTTAACTAGTACGTCCTCTAAAATTCCTAGAGGTCTAGCCATTGATCTGTCAGCCATTTTTACGGACATGCTCGTGTAATGACACCGATTAAAACCCAACCTCCTAGCCAAGGACCACGGCATGACGCTAATACTAGCGCCCAAATCGCATAATGCTCTATCGATATAATGAAGTCCTATATGGCATGCAATGGAAAAACTACCTGGGTCAGACAGTTTAAGTGGGGTTTGGTACTGTAAATGGGCTGAACACCCTTCAGTAAAGGCAACAGTCTCAATTTCATTGATTCACTACTACAAAATACATATACGAAGACGGTTAAAAACCGTTCTCCTATGAGTGGCGGAACCGTGCTCCCCCTGGCCGTGCTCTTTACCTAAGAGAACGGTTCAACCGTGCTCTTAGTTGTGCACTTACCAGAACGGTTCATTTAAGAACCGTTCTCTTATGTCATGCCCAACCGTTCTCTTTGCCCTTTTAACCGTTCTCTTAACCCTACATAACCGTTCTCTTAGGTGTATTACCAGCACGGTTCAGTATAGAACCGTTCTCTTTGTATAGCCAACCGTTCTCTTTACCCTTTATAACCGTTCTCTTATGCCACTTACAAGAACGGTTCTATTGTGAACCGTTCTCTTTGCACCTCACTTTCCAGCACGGTTGCCCTTTTAACCGTTCTCTTTTCCCTTATAACCGTTCTCTTTTGTTCAAACTTCGCGCCATATGTTTGAATAATAGAGCACGGTTGAGAACATAACCGTTCTCTTTGCACCTGATATTTTTTTTTTAATAATTTGATTTATAATTCATCCGGCCTATATACAATTTTTCCTGCAAAATAAACGTACAATAACATTGCTCCAACAACTGAGCTACATCATTCATATAACATTGCTCCAACAACTGAGCTACATCATTCATATATACAACATACTGGGGCTAAACTTCATCATCGTTCATTCGTATGCTAAACTTCATCATCGTATGCTAAACTTCATCATCGTTCATGGGTGACCTAAACTGGAGCGCAAAGTTAGCCCATATATCTCTCACCTCGTCAATCAGCTCAAGCGGATATGTCAATGGGGCTCTAAGCATGAACTACAAACAAATTTTCAAAAATTGGTTAGAAAATTTTTATCCAAGACTCCTATATATATAAGTAAAATGAACTAAAAAACCAAAAACATACGTACATTTGGAGTAATAGTAACATATCTTCCTTTGATGACGTCCAACATGTATCGACAAACATAATATCCACATAAAACGGAATCATAAGGCTGCAAAGGGGCCTGAAAGGGTAGCTCATATTATAAATAAATACTTCACGCACATGTACTATACTTAATAAGAGAAACAATATTTATGTTAATATATATATATATATATAGATATATATACTATATATACAAGAAGTACCTTAATCGTTTTCCAAACAACGCCATTGGCCTCATATTTTGCAAGTGGATCGATAGAGTTCCTTTTCTCAAAGGCCCTGTATATATAGATAGCCAGGTTTATATATTTATTCAGTTTTAGTTGATAATGAAGCGTCAATTTAAAGTATAATAGAAAAACAAGCTAAGGTCTATGATTGATGGCTTTTGGGTGGCTTAACTTTTGTTCCTAGCCTACAGAAACATTTTAAGGCAAATGCAGGGGAGTAACAACGGGAGGTATAATATATGAAGGCAAAATAAAATAGATCAGAAATAAGTTAGACATACTTGGTAATTGTATCCACGAAAAATTGACGAGGCTCTGTATGTCCGGCAGGATCACACCAATACACTGTACTTTGAGCCGGATTGATCACGCCCAACATCCAATGCTTACTACAAGTTATAGAAAAATACAACGAAGATATCAACTTAAATATTGACAAAAAATAATAAAATAATTAATCAAGTCATCAATAATAATACTATGAAAAGAACTTTATAATTACGTACCCCTGGGCATATGGAGCAAATATAAGTTTCCGACCTTTTCCACAATCGGTACATGTCATTGCCCTAGCAACATAATCGGATCGATAATTTTCATCCGGAGCAACGGATTCGAAGGCTAAGGTCTGTGGGCACAAGAATCCATAGTGACTACTAATTTGCATGGTATCGGCAAGATCACTCAAATACCTACAACAATAAGAATCCATAGTAACTATCTAGTACTAGTTTGCATATTATCAGATATATACTAATGGGATTGCAAAGGGGAAGCTTAAACAAAGAGACCGAACCTCATAAAGAGTGTGATGTGAGAGGCACCAATCATTTGTTCATCTAACAAATGAACAACCTCCTCATAACTAATGTAGCAAGTTTGTTCATTGTGTAACACATGTTCGTCAATGGGAACACTGATCATTGTCCCACTTGCCTTTAAAACCCGAGCCTCAGTTGCTAATAACTTCAAATCCATGGTCCTCTGCTTTTGCTTAAAATTGGGACTAACTTCAATTCCAAGGAAAGATGGCGAAATCGAGGGCGAACACTTCTGAGGCTTGGACTTCTTTGCTGCTGCTGCTTTATTTTTTCCTTGATCATTCTTTTTCATGGTTATCTAAAAGTTGGCATAAATAAGTTGATATAAATGGTATAACTCTTAGTAGTGTATCTTATATCATTATATATACTAGCTAGAAATCTTAGTTACCTTCTCAACAGGACTATGTATATGACTTTGCGGCCACTGAATAAATGAACCCTTAGCATGAGTCAATGTTATCATATCACCAACAGGCATTGGTAAATCAACATTTTCCGACCCAGAATAGATTTCCTTGATTGACACTTTGCTAAAACCATCACGAAGGGCAATGCCATGAATGGAAACAAATTCGTCCTTACTTGATAGGTATACCATTCCTGAAGCCACTATCTTCGATGATTTGTTTGGCAGTGATAGCACACAATCTTTCCAAGCCTGAAAATTTAAGTTATAGTAGAATTTCAAACTTTTTTCATTTACTATAAAGTAGCGTCTTTAATGAAAAGCTTACATATATACCTGTTGTGTTACTGGGCCAGGAGTCTTCAAAACATTGGTCACGGGTGGATCCTCAGTCACTTGTAGTGATTGCACCCCTTTTAGTGAGAGTGATTGCATGTGAGACCCCTGCATAGATAGATTAGTGTTTTAAAACTTTTTTCATCGACTAGATAGTGTTTTAAATGCAAAGCTTACAAATCCTTCTTAATGAAAACCTTTTACAACCTGCCGTGGTGATATGGTAGGAATCTTCAGAACATTGGTCTTGGGTGTTTGGTAATCCTCCTCTCGGGGTGTCTCCTCTCGGGGTGTCTCCTCTCGGGGTGTCTCTTCACTCACGTGTAGTGATGCATAATTTGTCGATCCCTCGGTACTCATAGATGCTCCTCCGTGCATTAAATCGTCTAATACTTTAGTACTTGGCTTCTCACCAGTTAGCCAAAACTGCATCATCACTGATTTCAGCTTTTCCAAGTCATCAATTTGCTGTTGCATGTAATTGATCTTCTCGCACAACTCTCCTCTTGTCGGTTTTTTTTGGTCCCTTCCCAAAATACTCTGTTATGGAAATACCGTTAGGAATTCCTCGCACACGGCCCGGATGCTCAGGCTTGCCTATCGCCTTAGCGAGTATGTCTTCCCGTCCTTCGGGCACAAATAATCCAGCCTCAACATCCTTTTCAAGGGATTCCTGCAAATCACCAATATTAATTGAGTTTTTAGCAGCCAAAAAAAATGAATAAATAGCACTAATAAATTAAACAACTGAACTAAACCGAGTTAAATTACAAAAATGTTCAACTTACAATTTTCAAAGCAACTTCCTTATCATAATCAGTCATGTCCCCTTTCGCTGACTTGTGAGCCCTTAGCCAAGTTAAATATCGATCAACTTTTTCCACTTGTTTTCCCTTGGCAGCTAAATCTTCTTTCTATCAAAAAAGAAGAGAGTTCATGAAAATTCGTGCCAACTTTTGACCTGGAAGTTAGCTAAAAAATGAAACCAATACATAGAACTTACGACTTTAACTTGAATCCCTCGATATCCTGCTCGTGAGCCAAAGTATTTCCCCTTTTTTTTAGAGGCATTCTCCTTGTTCTTATCACTGATCGCCTAATAACATAAATCATATAGAGTGAAAAATAGTACGAGAGATACTATATACATATATATATATATTATCATGAAATAATTTGCGTGTCTACAAAAATAGAAATATTACCTTGAATTTTTCACTAGTGTGAGATGCCAGAAACTTGTTCCAATCATCTTGTGTAATCTGCTTATACAAGGGTGGTGGTGTCTTCTGGATAGCTCCCGTCTCATCATACATCCACTCACGAACCAATGTGCATTTCCATTTTCTCCATAATTCAGCCATCTTTTGGAGACACCAATCGTGACGCTCTTCAATGACATGGAAAGCACCCTGAAATATAATATGAACAAACTTTTAATCGTAATAGGGAAATCATATTATCATAGTATCATTACAATGCTAAATATGAATTCTCAACAACTTGCACATATAACAATCAATAACTATAGTTACCAAAGTTGTTGTATATAGGGGTGAACAAAAATATACCATATAAACTAATATACAAATACGATACAATATACGGTTTGCATTTCCATTATCCTTATTAGTACTCCTCTAAGTCATCTTATTATCTTGCCTGCATTGTTGTAGTATGATCTTGGACTACTACACCTACATATTTGCAATTGTTCTCGACTACTCAAATTTCCAAAGGGATTCATCCCATCAGTGGAGAGTGCAAGGCGGAGATTTCTGGGTTCTTTGCCAAACTCGGGATATTTTGCATCAATAAACTTCCAGTCTTTCCCATCGGCCGGGTGTCTCAACTTCCCATCATTTGCTTTTGATGTACTATGCCATGTGAGTAATTTGGCATCATCTTTATTCGCAAATAATCGTATCAACCTAGGAATTATTGGAAAGTACCACAAAACTTTAGCTGGGATCCCCTCCTTCTTTTGATATCGCCATTCCTTACACACTGGACAACTAGTGAGATTAGCATATCCTTTGCGATATAATATGCAATCATTGGGACATGCGTGGATTTTTTCATATTTCATACCAATTCCCCTAAGTAGCTTCTTTGCCTCATATGTACGATCGGGAAGTACATTATTTTCGGGGAGCATGTCCTTTAATAATTTCAGGAGGTCTGTGAAACTCTTGTCACTCCACCCATTTGTTGCTTTTAAATTATATAACTTAACAAGAGCTGCCAATTTAGTGTGCTTACAACTACTATAAAGAGGTACTTCGGAATCTTTCAATTTCTCCAATACAACACTGGTATCCTCCAAATCATTTTCATCAAGATCCTCATCAGTTTCATCTACAATACCTTCTTGCTCATCACCTCCAAACATATCTCCCCATGATTTATCCAACATATCGTCACACCCATCTCCTGCCTCAGTATTCATATTACAACCCGGATCTTCTAGTGAATTAGACTCATCGGGCTCTTCATCGTCACTCAAGCATGTTTCTCTCTCAATCTCCCCAAATTGGACATCTATTCCATCTAAATTTTGTGATTCTCCATGGAAAGTCCAACAAGTGTACTTTGGATTAAAATTTGTCTTATTTAAATGTATTCTTACATCTCCAAAGCTCATATACCTAATATTCCGGCACATATCACAAGGGCACGCCATACTAGATTTGTCTTTCACGTTCTTTATTACGAAGTCGTAAAATTCAGCTAACCCGGCATCATATTCTACTTCGCCCTTTTTCCCATTAATCATCCAAGTACGAGTCATATTCGACTACATAATTACAACATAATTCAATTATTAACGATAATAATACTAATAGCAATAATAATACTAATAGTAATAATATCACTAATGTTAAAAACAACAATAAAAGGACGATATTAATATCAATAATACTCAAATAATAATACCGTAATGATAATAATAATAATATCATCAATAAACATAAATAACAAACATCCCCTACCCTTTGATCCAGGGATCAAACCCCACGACCAACAACTTAACTAACCTCATCAGGCAGCCACTTCGTCTTTATTACTCACCCGCGCACTCAACTTCAAGGCTAGAAAACCACCAGCCGGGCCACCCCTAGCCACCACTATCAACATCACTCCCTAGCCTGCAACACCTACTACAACCACCACCTTCTCGCTGCCACCAGAACCCACCATTACTGCCCTAACGTACTGCCCAAAACCCGTCACACACACACTGTTATTCGTTTTCCAGCAACTCACCTACACTCCCCCTCCTTTTCCCGTTAGGATTTCTCTCACCCCCTTGCCCCACACCACCTCTGGCCACCACCGTTGTCACCACTGACCCACGGTGGTCCCAGAGGTGGTACCAACACCCTCTCGTCTCACCTACAACCATCGACAAACCACCATCAAACCCTCCTGTTCAGCACGTTTTGTATCAAACCATCGACCGTAATTTTGAACAAAATTGGTGTTTGTTACAAACAAAAACCACACAGGCAAACATATATTCAAACAAGAGTAATTCAAACATATATTCAAACAAGAATCATATATTCAAACAAGAGTAATTCAAACAAGAGTAATTCAAACAAAATTGGTAAACATCGACAAAATTGGTAATTCAAACAAGAGTAATTCAAACATATATTCAAACAAGAATCATATATTCAACATCAAAACCACATAAAAATTCATAAACATTCATAAAACCTAATAATATCGACAAAATTGGTAATTCAAACAAGAGTAAAGGAGAAAGAGGCGTACGATTATGGTTCAGTTGCTTGGTGAAGAAGAACTATGGCGGACTGAATTCGCAGATTGATAGCAAGAAGAAACTATGTGGAAAATACGCAGACTTTGAATTCGCAGAATTTCAAAGGTTTTGGAAGGCTGCAGCAGTTACTGTGTTTTACACGTTATGTTTAAATTTTTATGAAGAGGAAAGAGAACGGTTCACAAGGGAACCGTCTTCTTTTAGAAGCAAAGAGAACGGTTATAAAGGAAACCGTTCTCTTTTGTAGAAGCAAAGAGAACGGTTATAAACGAAACCGTTCTCTTTTAGTTATTATGTTTAAATTTTTATGAAGAGCAAAGAGGACGGTTCTGAAGGCAACCGTGCTCTTTTATTTTCTCAAGGAAAAGAGAACGGTTTCTTACAGAACCGTTCTCTTAGATTTCCAAATGGTAACATAAGAGCACGGTTAAGTTTTTTAACCGTTCTCTTTAGTTTATTTTAGAATAAATAAAGACGGGTTATAATGGGAACCGTCTTGTATTTCTGAATTAAAAAATCCCGCGCATTTTTATTGACACATTAGCACGGTTCCGCAAAAATTCGTTCCATTAGCCCCGTCTCCTAAACCTATATTTGTAGTAGTGATTGTTCGTTTCGTAACAAAATATCCTTCATAAACTTTAAGTAGGATGGTACCTTTCTTACCAAGTCTAAGAACGGGATATGAACATTCAGGCCTTTGACGAGTTGGCCGAATCTGGCGAATTCAGGTTCGGTCTTCTTTTCTTTCTTTAAACGTCCCAAAAATGGGACTTGCACATCATAATTTGCTTTTTGCGTATCACAAATCAAGTCATTGTTCAACATTCTTTGATTTGGTCCCCTAGATCGAGCACTTTCGGGCTCCAATCCGCTTGATCGACTTGTTTCAGCTGGAACTTTGCTCGATCGACCTTCCAGCGTTCTCGATCGAGCAATATTTCTTCAACAATGTTCGATCGAACACTTTCATCATTAATATCGCTCGATCAAGGATGTTGTGGCACTCGATCGAGCATTTCTTCTGAATTTCCTCTCGATCGACCACTTCCTCAGCACTTCCAGCTTCTTTTTCGAATTCTTATCCTGAAAAATCAACAACAACAGTATGGTCAGCAATTTTATCATTGGAATACGTTTTCCTGACCCGAGGGTCACCATATTCAGGGTTTCCTTTCTCTTTTCAGATTGGTAGGGTTGATGGCCCGGCTGTCTTGTTGACTGGTTTGTAGCAAGTTGAGCTATTTGCGACTCAATCAATATAATTGTTGCATTGTTTGCTTTGTAACACCCCCATTTACCTAGGAACCTGAACTAGGACTTCCAGAGTAAATAGGACTGTTACCATCCTGGAGAAACCAGGGTAGTAGATATTCACAGTGAAAGAAACACAGTACTTTAAAATATAAATAGTTAAACTAAGAACTGATACAAGACAATGTCCAACTAACGTCCAAAACAGCTGATATAAAATAAGTGAAAGCTACAAAAGAGACTAAGTGATCTAAGCTAGGTAGGTCCAGTCCATGTCTCTCCTCCATGCCCAGTCCTAGTCCACCTGTCTCTGACTTGAAAGATCTACTCCCCATTCCGGATCATTGTAGGTGAACAAGAATAAACTGTCAACCTCGCGGTTGAGTAGGATAACACAATAATATAAAAATACAACAATGTAATAATATGCAAATTCTTATGACATCCTCGAGCTCAACCGAAATCTCATTTTCATACCCTTGCACCAAGCCATACCGAACCTCCCGGCAGACTATAATTTGTCGTCACCGAACACCGGCTCAACAGCTGATAAGACAGTAGGCCTGGTCTGCAGAACCACCCTGGGCTTTATATCAGATCAACATTTGATCCATAACTTTCTCAATAACCAATGCACATGCATGCTCATGAATGCAATACCCATAAACTAACCATTAGATAATATGCTCATAAAATTCAGACTTGCATACATGACATGCAATAACCACATACATTCACAATCAATCATAGAACATAGTACCAGTGTTACCTACCTGAAGGAGCAGGTCTACAAATAGAAATCATCGTCTAGAAGTATTCCACTTCAAATTCAGTTCCTAAAAACATTACTTAATATTAAATTCTATTCATACACCCGATGACCCGGACTAATATGTATAAGCTTACTAAGTATAGATTTCCGAATATAACACATATTTCATCCTTACTAAATTAGGACATGTTCATAAACTATTACTAATAAATTAATTACAATGCCCATACATACTTATCATATTAATTTGACCCAAATACAAAAAAAAATCATAGCATAGTTAATCATTTGACTAATCATTAGCAATCATAATAATAATAAGGACAAAAGTAGATTCTACATTAAATTAGAAAAATGCAAAACGAAAACAACAAGCCCTTATTCAACTCGCCTGAACACGTGACCAAAACAGCATGATCGACCGCCGCTCCGATACCAACGACAGTCCCTGACCTCGCCTATGACACCACCAGACTCGCCTCTGAGCCGTGGTGGTTCCAGGAGGTCAGTAGCTGCCGTCGCCGTCAATGCAGCAACCAACTACCACCGCCTAAACACGACGCTGAACGAAACCTACGTTTTTGTGTACAAACTCACCCAACGAAAACCCCCTGCAACGACAACCCCGAACCACCACAGCCACCACAACAGCTGCCTTACTAACTTCCGACTGTACCCGTCGAAAACCCCAATCATTCAAAAAATACATAACCCATACTAAAATAGAAAACGCCTTAAAACGTATACACCCAAAACCATGGTCTGATTAGCGATAAAATACACCCTGACAACACGATTACACACCACCTCTGACACCACCCTAGCACCAACACGACACCCTACCAACCACTGTGACAATCCATATACAACTACCCTAACGTCCCTTATAACAAAACCCTCAACAGAAAAAGAAGTAAACAACAGTAGTACAATTCGAAACACAATTAACATACCGTATAAACTCTGTTCTGTAAAAATACTAAAGCAGTAACAGACACCGGTGGTAAACAACCCTATACGACAGCCCTAGGTGTTCAGAGACGCTACTATCGTGGTCCAAACATGATCCCCATACATCCCAGATTAGTTTTATGCGCTAAATAGAACCATACATGCGAGTATATGACGAATGTAAGCAGAGCAAAACGAAAGAATAAAAAGGAAACAGGAAAGTACCGCCGGCGTGTCTCGTTCTCAGCCTATTCGACCACCCGAAGCACCCTCCGACTATCGTGAAAACCCTTCTTTTGCAATCTCCAAAGTGACGACAGGTAGTATTGTGAGTGAGAGTGTGTCGATGGGTTATGTTTAGGGTTTGGGAGGAGGTTAAATAAGGCGGCATGTAGAGGGGGTTGCTGATTATGTTGACCTATGTGGAAATAACGAGGTATTGGGCTGACTCTTGCACGCATTCCCAATCCTAGTTCATACTACTTAACACGGTTTTGATTACTCATGAACATAATCGACCCCGTACTAAAGCATATAACATTCATTCGATAATTAAATTATCGATTACGAACTATTAAAATAGCCCTAAACCCATTGGTCTAACAATAAATAAACACAATTACAAACGATAAAATGCGTAGTATTACAGTCATCCCTCCTTAAATTGAAATTCGTCCCGAAGTTCATCATCCCGAGGTCAACAACCGGTCACTAAGCACGTAATGAAAAAGGATGCAACACTTAGTAAATATGCTTTAAAACACGAAATGTCACATTCTACCTTCCTAAAAAGAAAGTTACGTCCTCGTAACATACCTTAATAAAAAAAGATCCGGGTACTTGTCCCTCACAGAAACCTCAGTCTCCCAAGTGGCCTCCTCGACATTATGATTGGTCCATAGTACTTTGACAAGCGCGGTCTCCCCATTTCTAGTTTTCCTCACTTTTCAGTCAAGGATCTCCTTGGGTCGCTCTTTATAGGTCAACTGTTCGTCGACCTCAATAACCTCATGATCAAGAATATGTGAAGGATCGCTGATATATCTCCTCAGTTGCGAAAGCAAAACATGGAACACGTTATGCACTATGGATAATGCTGGAGGTAGGGCTAATCGATAAGCTACCTCACCAACTCGCTCTCATGGGTGACACTTTCAGCAACACTTTTTCTCCACCCTCAAAGGTGATGTCACTCCTCCTTAGATCTGCGTAACTCTTCTGTCTATCTTGGGCCACTCTCATTTTCTGTCGAATTACCTGGACCTGTGCTATCATCTCCTGAATCATCTCAGGTCCCAAAGTTACCGCATCAGCTCGATCATCCCAACAAACTGGACTCCTACACTTCCGTCCATACAACGCCTCAAAAGGAGTCATCCCAATACTAGCGTGATAGCTGTTGTTGTACGAGAACTCTATCAAATAAAGTTTGTCCTACCACGATCCTCCAAAATCTAGAACACAAGCCCTCAGCATATCCTCCAGTGTCTGGATAGTCCTCTTAGTCTGACCATCTGTTGCGGGATGGAATGCTGTACTCATCTTCAAGGTAGTTCCCATCAATGACTGTAACTCTTGCCAAAACTTAGAGATGAACCTGGAATCACGATCAGAGACAATATCCTTGGGAACCCCATGTAGCTTCACCACATACTTGATGTAAGCCTTTGCCAACTCAGCTTTACTCCAAGTCTCTTTCATTGGAATGAAATGGGCTGACTTAGTCAACCTATCAACAATCACCCAAATCATGTCATTTCCCTTTGAAGTCCTCGGTAAGCGCACAATGAAATCCATGGAAATGATTTCCCACTTCCACTCAGGTACATCCAGAGGTTGCAACTTCCCTTGCGGCCTCTTATGCTCCCCTTTGACCCTCTGGCATACCAAGCAACGAGAAACAAACTCAGCTACCTCTTGCTTCATCTTTGGCAACCAAAACGCTTTCTTTAGATCCTTGTACAACTTATCCCCTCCAGGATGAATGAAATAAGGTTTAGAATGAGCTTCAATCATAATCTTTTTCTTTAGCTGCTCATCTTCAGGCACACACCATCTCCCATCGAACCTCAAACTATCATCCCTGTGAACCTCGAACTTAGAATACGGTTCTGCATCACAAGCTTTGTTCACTGCCTCACGCCACTTCTGAATTCTAGGATCACTCTTCTTTCTTTCTCGAATCTCGGAATATAATTCAGGTTCGATCGTCAAATCCCCCAGGGTCTCACCCTTTCTGATCACAGCAATTCCCATCTGACCCAACTCACGATACATACTCAATCTGGACATGGCTGTGCATAGAGCGTGAACAGACTTCCTACTCAAAGCATCAGCCACAACATTAGCCTTTCCTTCCTTGTACAGAATCTACATATCGTAATCCCCGATAAGCTCGATCCATCTCGTCTGGCGCATTTTTAGTTCCCTCTAAGTATAGATGTACTTCAGACTCTTATGGTCAGAATACACCTTAAATGTAGCTCCATAAAGATAATGTTGCCACAACTTAAGTGCAAAAACTACCGCTCCCAGCTCCAGATCATGCGTCGGATAATTCTCCTCATAAGGCTTCAGCTGTCTAGAAGCATAAGCGATCACTCTCCCGTTCTACATTAACACACGTCCCAGCCCCTTCTTAGAAGCATCAGTGTAAACTTCGAAATTCTCACTTCCCTCTGGCAAGGCAAGGATAAGAGCTGTAGTAAGACGCTCCTTCAGGTCTAGAAATGCCTTCTCACAGCTCTCATCCCAAACGAATTTATTCTCCTTCCGCATCAACGGAGCCATCGGTTTGGCTAACTTTGAAAAATCCTTCACGAACCTCCTATAATAACCAGCCAAACCCAAGAAACTACGAATGTCAACCACATTCCTCGGTCGCTCCCATTTCGAAACGGCTTCAATCTTGCTGAGGTCAACAGACACACCCTCCTTAGACACCACATGGCCCAGAAAAGAAACTTTTTCGAGCCAAAATTCGCACTTACTCAACTTGGCATACAATTGATGATCCCTCAAGGTCTATAACACCAAGCTCAAATGTTTAGCATGCTCTTCTCTATTCTTCGAATTCACCAAAATGTCATCGATAAACACCACCACAAACTGGTCCAGATAGGGACTAAACACTCTGTTCATCAAATCCATGAAAACAGCAGGTGCATTAGTCAAACCAAATGGCATCACCACGAATTCATAATGCCCATACCTCGATCTGAACGCAGTCTTGTGGATATCTGCATCTTTGATTCTCAGCTGATGATACCCTGACCTCAAATCAATCTTGGAAAAGACACCACCCCCACTCAACTGGTCAAAAAGATCATCGATGCGAGGTAACGAATACCTATTCTTGATCGTCACATTATTCAGCTCCCTCTAGTCCACACACAGCCTTATGGTTCCATCGTTCTTCTTTACGAACAACACATGCGCTCCCCAAGATGATACACTCGGTCTCACATACCCCTTGTTGGCTAGCTCATCCAACTTCTTCCTCAGTTCTTCCAATTCCTTAGGTCCCATGCGATAAGGTGCTTTAGAAATTGGCTCTGCCCCGGGTTTCAGATCAATGCCAAAGTCAAGTCCCTCTTTGGCGGTAACCCAGGAATTTCTTCTGGAAACACATTTTCAAAATCTCTTACAACATCGATCTCACTGGCTTGGGGTTTCTCTGCAATAAAATCTCTCACATGGCACAACAACATCTTATCACCCCTCTTCAGACACGACTTCAGGGCATTGATGGTGATCAACTTTAGTTTAGGCTTCACGGAGTACCCCTTATAAGACACTCTTACTCCCTTAGGTCCTCTCAAGGTAATCTTTCCTTGGTAACAATCGATGTACGCCTTGTACCTTTTCAGCCAGTCCATCCCCAAAATTACCTCAAAACAACCCAAAGGAAATTTTATCAAGCTTGACTCAAAACTCACTGCTCCCACTTGGATCATTACATTACTATAGACCCTATTACATGATATAGACTCTCCTGATGGTATATTTACAGAATCATCTATTATTTCATACATCTCAAGGCCTATAGTTCTAGCATGCTCCGCAGATATGAAAGAGTGCGATGCACCAGAATCAAACAAAACGAAAGTAGGAAATGAATGTACAAGGAATGTACCAGTAATAACATGTGCATCCTCCTCTGCAGCCTCCTTGCCCATCATGAACAAAGCCCCACTTTTCTTAGCCCCACTCTGGTTCACAGATCCCGCTCCACTCTGAGTACTAGCCTCTGCCAGAGTCTTTTGGAAATTACCATTACCACTACTCTGATTTCCTTGGTAGCGGTTCTGGTTATTATAGTTGCTGAAATTCCGCTGGTAGCTGTTACCTCCGGATCTGTTGTTGTTTGAGTAGCTTGCATTTGGTGTTCTGAATCCACCACTCTGATTGCCTCTATGGTAACTGGTCCCAGCACTTTGCGTTCCCGACCAACAATTGGATTGCTTATGCCCAATTTTCCCACACTTGAAACATGTAGGGTTAGCACCACTTGTCCCAGACATAGAGCGATTTCCGCCTAGATTCCCATTGCTCCCGGATGCATTGCTAGAGAAGAAAGACCGATAATGATTATTTGATTTCTTATTTCCTGAGCCCTCAGTGGCTGACTCAGCCTTCCTTTTCTCGCTCTTGGCCTTCTCCTCTTCCTTAATCATGTCCGCAATTCTCTCAGCCTGGCCAGCCCTCTCATATATGTCTTCCACAGTTGTGGGCTTGGTTACCAGTAAACTCTTTTTTATCTCGATTGTCAGCCCTTTTTCGAACCTTGCAGCTAACATCTCAGAGGTGTAGCCCAAATCAGCTACATTTTCCGCCAGTTGCATGAATTTGGTATGGTAGGCTTCCACGGTCATGCCCTCCGTCATCTTAAAAGAGTCAAATTCAGCCCTCAACTTTCCCTTGACATGCTCAGGCACAAACTTGGAAGTTAGGATCCCCTTGAACCCTTCCCAGCTCACGAACTCCGCCCCTATCTCACCAGCAGCAGCTTTAATCTCCTCCTTGTTATTGTTCCACCACAGCCGAGCCGTACCCTTAAGATAGAACACGGCTTGGGCTACTTTCATCGACTCCGGCACATCCAGCAGTTCAAAAATGCTCTCGAATTCCCGGCACCATTCAGCAAGTAGACTAGGTGCCCCCTCCCCATCATACTTGATAGGGTTATGCCTGGAGATGTTGTTGCTCATCTTAGTTGAATCAGATTGAGCAGTTGTCCCAATTCTTGCTAGAAGTGCAGCATTCATGGCCAGCAGAAGATCCAGCTCTTCTTGAGTGATGTTGGCTGCGTTAGGTTCTCTTCTGTGAGGCATTTTACTACAAAATTGACAAAATGATAAGCATCCTAGGTCTTATACTATCCATTTTATGTCTTCCTAGCTTGCAAATTCTAGTATGCATTTAATAGCATGTTGTCAAACATACTCCTCATCATATCATAAATGTATCTAAAGGCTTAGGGATCACATAACCTCATGCTTTTCATCACATAATGCAATATCATATTCAAAACTCATATATAACACTCATGTTGTCAATGCTCGGAAATAATAGTATATACATGTCAATCATCATGTAACATCACTTTCATGCTTCATAGTATATATATACTCATCCATCTTTCACATCATAACTTACCTCATTCCTTTGGCGCTGAAATGTTAGTACAACATACATATATATATATATATCTGCCTTGGGTCTTTCCAAAACTACCCACACTCTTTAACTCTCAAGGTAACCAGGTTAGACTAAAAGGGCTAGTGGCTTGGTTTGAGGGGGCCCCTGACTCATCCCAATTCCTAGGGGCTCCTAAAAGTTACTATCCTGGGTTTCATTTCATTTAGACACTCCTATGTTCATTATTTTCATTTTCGTTTAGGCCTGAGGATCGTTCGCTCTGATACCACTTTGTAATACCCCATTTACCTAGGAACCTGAACTAGGACTTCTAGAGTAAATAGGGTTGTTACCATCCTGGAGAAACCAGGGTAGTAGATATTCACAGTGAAAGAAACACAATACTTTAAATTATAAATAGTTAAACTGAGAACTGATACAAGACAGAGTCCAACTAACTTGCAAAACAGCTGATATAAAATAAGTGAAAGCTACAAAAGAGACTAAGTGATCTACGCTAGGTAGGTCCAGTCCATGTCTCTCCTCCATGCCCAGTCCTAGTCCACCTGTCTATGATGACCTAAAAGATCTACTCCCCATTCCGGATCATTGTAGGTGAACACGAATACACTGTCAACCTCGCGGTTGAGTAGGATAACACAATAATATAAAATACAACAATGTAATAATATGCAAATGCTTATGACATGCTCGAGCTCAACCGAAATCTCATTCTCATACCCTTGCACCTAGCCATACCGAACCACCCGGCAGACTATAATCGGTCGTCACCGAACACCAACTCAACAGCTGATAAGACAGCAGGTGTAATACTTCGTATTTATTTTAATTTTATTCTTTTTATATCGATGTTTTGTATGGTTATTCGATAATTTATATTCGATAATTTATTTATCAAAGAATGCTTTTATATCCTATAATAATTAAGCGAAGGGTCGAGAATGGGTCGTATTTATCAAATACGTGTTTTGATATTTTATATGTTATTAACGTAATGTCGGGATCGAGCATTAGGGAATAGGTCGTGTTTTAATTTGAGGATGGGCCTCGATTTGCGTGCCAACACAACATAGCCCATCTCGACTTTTCACTTATGCAAACACATCACCATACTTCCCTTATGCCGCCTGATAAAACACACACAAACCTAGACCACCAAAACCCTAATCGACATTCAGACGTTCATCGACAAACACCTGCCTCCATCAACACAGCCTACAAACCCTACTCAACCTACAATCGGCTGCCACCGTGAGAACCCAAAACGTGAACGAAGAACCACCATCATCACCATTTTCATCCGTATGCCAACATAGGTAAGTTTAACACCTCGTTCTGTTTACGTTTTAGACCGTCGCCTGTGAGTAATATGTTATATATAATATTTGTAGTATGAGTAACTTGTTCATCGTCATTAAGCAACCATAGGACCACCGTGGCATCATTAAAACCACCATGGAAGTCGACATCAAGGGCGTGTTATACTCTGTTTTCCGTATGAATTATTCTGTTCGTTTTTGCAATTCTTTCGTTATGCTTTGGCTAATTCGGGTCATGGGTCATGAGTCATGTTAATGGTGTCATAATAGATGAGGTTTGGGGGTGGTAAGGGATGCGTGGTGGCCGGAGCAGGCTGTTTTGACAGCCTGTCCGTGAATGCAGGAACAGGGGAACCGTGAGTTGCTACGGGTTTGAGGATGGTTGTTTCAGAGGGAGGTGTGGACTCGAAGGCTAGTGTTTGGCATTAGGGGGTAGTGGGAGATGCGGGGTGTCTTGGGAGGTGGCTGGTTGGGTTAGTGGTGGTGTTAGTAGGAAGTTATGGGGCTGTCTCTAAAGGTTCGGTATAGCGTTGCATCGTAATGTTGCTGATGACCAGTGAGGTTTGGGCTAGTGTCGAGGCCTGCTTGGGTGGTGTCAAGGGTGGTGGTAAGTGTCTTTAGGTACGTCATGGTGCAGTGGTCACAACTACCAGGGATGGGTGGTGGTTCTAGCTCGGTAAGGCTGTCGTTAGGGCGCTGTAAGTGGGCTGTTTGAGGGCTGTTAAGGGGATGGGCTGTTGGGGTTTTTGCGGTTATGGGTCGTGGGTTTTGTCGAGTTGTAGGAGTGTTATGGTCTCTTGGTTTTACTATTATTATTATTATGATTCTTATCATTTTAACTAATGATGTTATTAACATTATTCATAATAAGACTTTATCAAATGTTATGGTTTTTATCTCGTTTGACAATATTAATATTATTAACTTTGTTTATGTTTTCTGAGTGGTGCGTTATGGTTATTACGGGTTATATATGGTATATGATAATATAATATTTATGTTGCTATTGTTAGTAGTGATATTGATAATCAAGTATGGTTACGAATTTTGTGATGACGACTAGTTAGCTATGTTGTTGTTGGTTATGGGTATTATAAAAATTGGTTAATTGATCATATGCCATATTTAGTAAGTCAATATATAGTAAGTTTGTGATTGGCTGGTGGATGATAGACTAATGGCGATTGATATGAATGAGTTGTTAGCATTAATTGGTATATGAGTGATATTGATGTGTATATCTACAGTGTGGGATAAGTGTATTAACTATGAACGTGATCGAATAATTTAGTAGTGTTTGGTGATGTGATTAGATTTTGATATTAAATCCTATTTATAGGAACTGTGTGCGAGGTGGAATAATTCTGGCAGCTGTTCGATTGTCTTTCTGTAATTCGAGGTAGGGGAATACTACGTATATGAGATGTGTAATCTGTTTATTGGTTGATATTAATCATGTTCCTCTATATTGTTATATGATTGGTATATTGTGATATATAATCCTGTGATATGATATGGTGCGGAGTAAATGGGTCTTGTGACTGGTGCGGAGTTAATGGGTCTTGTGATTGGTGCGGAGTTAATGGGTCTTGTGATTGGTGCGGAGTTAATGGGTCTTGTGATTGGTGCGGAGATAAAGGGTCTGTGTTTGGTGCGGAGATAAAGGGTCTGTGTTTGGTGTGGAGTATATTGGGTCTTGTGATCGGTGCGGAGTTTATTTGGTGTTGGATCGGTGCGGAGTTTATTTGGCGTTGGATCGGTGCGGAGTATTTTATATTGTTGTCTTAATTATCTTTCTACTCAACCTCGCGGTTGACCCTGTGTATTCGTGTACACCTACGATGATCCGGAATGGGGAGTAGATTTTACAGGTCAGTGACAGATGGACTAGGAGCTTGGGCGCGGAGAGAGACATGGCATGGACCTACTTAGAGTTAGATCACATTTAGATATCGTCAGTTGTACTTTCATTTTATCAAGTTTGGAACTCATAACTGTTGTAAGACCAAGTTCAAGTTTAATCAGTATTTATATAAAATATCTTTGGTTTGTTTACCTTGTTATTCACTAGCTCGGATATTCCGGGATGGTAACAGTCCTATTTATTTGAGAATGTCTTGCTAAAGGCTCTTAAATAAATGGGGGTGTTACAGCAGGCCTCGTCTGCAGAACCACCCTGGGCTTTATATCAGATCAACATCTGATCCATAACTTTCTCAATAACCAATGCACATGCATGCTCATGAATGCAATACCAATAAACTAACCATTAGATAATATGCTCATACAATTCATACTTGCATCCATTACATGCAATAACCACATACATACACAATCAATCATAGAACATAGTACCAGTGTTACCTACCTGAAGTAGCGGGTCTGCAAATAGAAATCACCGTCTAGAAGTATTCCACTTCAAATTCAGTTCCAAAAAACATTACTTAATATTAAATTTTATTCATACACCCGATGACCCGGACTAATATATAAGCTTACTAAGTATAGATTTCCAAATATAGCACATATTTCATCCTTACTAACTTAGGACATGTTCATAAACTATTACCAATAAATTAATTACAATGCCCATACATACTTATCTTATTAATTTGACCCAAATACAAAAAAAAGCATATCATAATTAATCATTTGACTAATCATTAGCAATCATAATAATAATAAGGACAAAAGTAGATTCTACATTTAATTAGCAAAACGCAAAACGTAAAACGCAAAAAGAAAACAACCAGCCCTTTTTCAACTCGACTGAACACGTGACCAAAACAGCCTGATCGACCGCCGCTCCGACACCAATGACAGCCCCTGACGTCTCCTATGACACCACCAGGCTCGCCTCTGAGCCGTGGTGGTTCCAGGGGGTCAGTAGCTGCCGTCGCTGCAGCAACCAACTACCACCGCCTAAACCTGACACTGAACGAAACCTACGTTTTTGTGTACAGACTCACCCAACGAAAACCCCCTGCAACGACAACCCCGAACCACCACAGCCACCACAACAACCACCTTACCAACTTCCGACTGTACCCATCCAAAAACCCCAATCATTCATAAAATACATAGCCCATACTAAAATAGAAAACGCCTTAAAACGTATACACCCAAAACCATGGTCTGATTAGCGATAAAATACACCCTGACAACACGATTACACACCACCTCTGACACCACCCTAGCACCGACACGACACCCTACCAACCACCGTGACAACCCATATACAACTTGTTGGAACTTGTGTCCTCCACATGTACTGTGATAACGTCATTGCACATACCCTTGTACGGACAAGTGGGAGATTGTTGGGGCTGGTGTCCTTGACAATTAAGTACAATGACTTATTAAATCTCTTTAAGGATCACAAGGGCATACTTCAGTATTATTATCAGTTGATCCACGTTTATCAATAACGGTTGGCTTGCTAGATAAGTTTGACGTTATTGTCATACGGATGGCGGTGATCAACTGGTCCCTATACGTCACACCTATAGGACACGTTTGGGAGATGTGAAGGTATGAAAATACAATCACAATTATGCCGGATATGACTAAATAGTTAGTCAGAGATATTGACTATTAAATTAGTCAATAAGATGTTGAGATTATTATTTAATACGGATTAAATAATTTTAGCTAATACGGATTACATGGTTAATTCGTAAATTAAATATAAACGGTTATATTTAATTAAATATTGTATTCGCGTATTAATATAAATTGTTATATTAATTTAGGTAATTATACAATATCGTAATTTTATCAGACCATTATTAATACAGCGACTGTATTAATATCTGATAACATGTGTGCGATTTATAATAAATACCCGCGAATAATATTTAGCTAATCTGTAACACCCCGTAATTTCCAAGTATTTATATATTATTAAAATCTTATTTTAGTAATAATAATGTTCCACAATAAATAAAATTCCTTTTAAAATTGATCGTTTTTGATAATGATATTAATATGTCCGTCTTAAAGTTATACTTCTTAAACTTGTAAAACGTTACTCTGTCTTTGTTGCTAATTTTAAGATATTTTACAGGCATATTTAGCTCTTGCTTATAAAATAAAAGTTTTAGATCTTTTTCTTAGCTTTCCAACGCCACCGAAAACACGTCAATCGGAGTTCTGTGGAGGAAATTATGTCGAAAATACGAAAGGCTGTCACGGACCATCCGCTAACAAGACCCATGCTCGTTGCTTACTCTATACTCTTTTCCACATGTCCTTTAGGACACATGGCTGAGTACTAAGCCTTGCCTTGATGCCCAAGGTCATCCTCTACCTTCCTTCTTCTTCAAATCCTTCATTATTTTTTTCAGAAAAACACTCACACAAAAACACAAAACAAGAACACCATCGTTGTTGTGCACCTCAACCGTAAAACGGTCGTAAAATCTTCGTTTCTTATCCGTTTTCGACGATTTTCGCGCCTATCTCTTCCTCTCCTCGACCTCCATCTTTCTAGGTAATAAAATTATCAAATTTCTTCCTTATAGTCCTCTGGTCGTGGCCTTTAAGGCACGGTTCTCTTAGCTAACCTCGTTTATTTGCGTGTAGCTAGTTCGGTTGTCCAAACCGGAGTGGCTTTAAGTCAAAATCATCCTTATTGAAGAGCTATAAGGTAACGGTGATGGGTTACTTGACTTTATCGTCTTTGTTTGCATGACTATATGCTAGTAATGTTTAGTATACTAGGATTGTTTTTGATTAAGTAGTGGCATGATTAGGTTAATAAATCATACGTTTGGATGAATTTAATCATGCATGCTTGTGTTGGATGAGTTTTTAATTATGGAAATTCATTAAGGATTGTATGGTTAAATGAGTTTATGATCATTGAGGATGATTAGTTTGATAGTCTTTCAAGTTCATAGTGTTTTGCTTACAATGGTTAATTCATGATGTTTCAGCACCTTGACAAATCTGTCCATTGTCTTGTACAATTTGTTTCGACATCTTAGAGTATCCTTCTTTGAAAATGTTGAAAACAGACCCCTGTTTATTTTGAGTTAAGAGTCTACCTCTGAATTGTCGTAATTTTCTTGCATGTCGTTTGTTCACAATAAATTATTTACGAACAGTGCGCTGAAATACTCGCAGAACGGACAGTAGCTCAAAGATTGTTTTGAAAACCATTTTTAAACTTTGAAATGATTCTGGTCCTTTTCAATAATTAAACTTTGAATATTTTAGATGATGTTAGGAGTTTGCTTTGCGACAAAATAATTTGTTAAACCCGTTTTATGAAGCAATACATTTTGTGTGACGGTTTCTGACACACTGTAAAGATCAGTCAATAACCCCCTGTTAAGTTCGTCTTTTGGAAATGTTTATTTGACAAATATTGTAGATAAAAGTCTTATTAAACCGACCCAATTGGCCTTGTATCATTTCGATTTTATTTGAATTAATTATAAATTTTACGGCAGAGGACAGCTGTAATGTCAAAATACGTTTAGAACTTTTAATTCATTATTCAATCCCGTGTGTTCTCTTTTGGCATGGAACGAATATAAGTGTTGTGTTATTCATCTTTTATTGGCTCATGTATGTTTGAATGAGTGGGTTAGCGGTTGTGTTATCCTAAGTTTGTGTAGGTGACGGTTATGTCATCCTAAAATTGTGTTGGCGACGGTTATGTTGTCTTGCATGTCAATAGATAGCGGTGGTACGATTTGTGTATCACTGTAATGAACTAACGCCACCCATGCAATGGGAATTTATCTATGTTCGGGATTGGTCGGAGGCAGTGGTTATACGCTCCGGTCCCCGTGTGTCGTTCGGTGTAAGGCATTACATCGAGAGGTCTGGCCAGGTCTTAGGCATATAGGCAGTGGTTATACGCTATACATAGTATTCGGAGGCAGTGGTTATACGCTCCGTAGCTGGAGGCAGTGGTTATACGCTCCAGTAGCCAGAGGCAGTGGTTATACGCTCTGGTACGTCAGAGGCAGTGGTTATACGCTCTGACGGCGTTCATTCTATTCATGTATTCGGAGGCAGTGGTTATACGCTCCGTAACTGGAGGCAGTGGTTATACGCTCCAGTAGCCAGAGGCAGTGGTTATACGCTCTGGTATGTCAGAGGCAGTGGTTATACGCTCTGACTATGTGTGTTCTTTGCTTGGATGTTTCCTTTATTCTGATATTATCTCATATGCTGGCTTTAATTCTGTTACACATGTTGATTCATGCTGTTATCACATGTTTTGGTTTATCGCTCATGCATTGATCATGTTGATTACGTTTGGTAATGCATATATGGTTGTTTATGAAATATTATACATGTTCATATGTATAAGATGTTTTGTATTACCGTTTACTTGTTTTCTGACGTAAAGTGGCTGGGAGAACCCTGAGTTACTCCCCACTCACTGTGGCGTTCATGTTTCATGAATGTAGGTTGGTGCTGTTTGGGGAAGACGTGTGGCTAGCGAGCATTGTTGATAATTTGACAATTACCCTTACGCTTAGTTTAGATTTAATTCAAGTTGTTATCGTGGGATACCTTATCCCTCGTCTATTTAAGTTATTTTGTATAATTTATACTTTCTCATTAGTTTTTAGTCTTCCGCATGTTGTTTTGATATTCCGCGAAAAGTTTTAATAAATATGTCGAAAAGTTTTTAAAAGTATCGTATTTCCGCTGCAAATTATTTGTTTATTTTTATGTTAAATCGCGGGGTGTCACAGTTGGTATCAGAGCAGTAATGCTCCCGACGCACGCACGTGTACCCCAAATTAAATTTCAACTTGACCTGAAATAATGAATGAGAGATGGGTAGATTTAAGGACCAAGTGGTAGTCTGTAATGTGATTGCTCCTTGTTAGGTCTAACATGTTTGCTAATTGTCAAAGATTTTATTTTTGTGCTCAAGGATTGGCGAACCATGACCTTACCTGGATGGCGATCAAGATTATTGTCTACTACCGAAGATGGAAGATTCGTGCTATCTTTGAAGGCTGCTTCTATGTTCCCGAAGATACTCCTTACTCATCATGTATCACCTTCTTCCTTATTTCTTGATGCATATTCTCCCTTCCCGAACTCTTTTATATCGTCATTCGGAAGCTACTTTCGTAACTTCCCGACTTAACCTTATCCTTGATACTTACATTTTCCCATGGCGCTTTGTAGGTAACCTAGATTAGTTGGATATTGAGGATTTTGTTCGAGGATAACCCCTAGCCCTTATTTTGAGAAGTAATAAGACTGAAGACGTTTAGGGAGTATACTAAGGCATGTCTTGGTGATCCTAATGCTTAGTTGTTTGCCCTACATAGTGAGTGAAAATGGTTGGTGGAATCTTGGTTTAAAATATTGAATTATACGTGCAATATTTGGTGGATTTTAACCTTGGGAATCATATTTGGGATTTAGGACTAGTGGATTAAAATGTGTTGCTTTAAGAGTATGAATGAGGTGTTTGAAGTCATAAATGAATTTGGAAAATATACTAGAGGTGCTAGTAAAAATGAATGGTTGAGTGAAGTGAATCAGTAATGCTTGACTTTGGGAATTGGGTTTAACTTTAATTGGGATGTTACTTTTGGAGGATAAGAATCGTGTATATTGATGGACGACTATTGAAAGAGTTAGCGATGTAAGTTTAGAGGAACTGACTGAAGTTTACTCTTTTAGTTATTTGATTGGATTAGAGGTGTAACCTTTGAGGAGTTACTTGAAGATCATGTATTTGGATGTCTAATTGATGTAGTAAGGTGCAACTTGTGGATTTGTGAGATTTCGAGGTTGCGATGTTTAAAGGAAGTTTGGATCCGTACAAATAGATGTGAGAAATATCTTTAATTGACCTAGGTGTTCATACTTTGAGGTATCCGAGAATTTGTAAGTGTTTATCGATCGTGTGGGATTAGAATAAAGTGATTTGATGAAAGATGAAAGTTTTGGGAATTTAAGGAATTAGAGAGTTGATAATCTATGGAGTATAAAGATTGTGAAGTAGCAATGGTATATAAATGGTTTATCCTGGAGTATTACATAAATGTCGTTTGAGGAATTTAAGGCATAGAGATACCTGAAACTTTATGGAATAGTCGAAATTGGGATGATTGTACATCTTTAATTTTTCGAAGAACTTATAGTAAAGCGAACCATTTGGGAGGTAGGAGTTAACAGCCTTGTGGAAATTTTGGGAACCCTAAGCCTTGGGAATTGAGTCAGTTCAAATCATTACCTTTCCTCGACACTTCTCTTCTTTCTTCTTCCATGCTAATTATGTCGAGTTATGCTTTCATAACAAAGCTTACTTGACCTCTCTTTACGTCATATATCTTCTTACCTATAATGCTCATTCTTCTTCTCATGGCTTCGCTATTGCTGGAGTCCACAAGCTAGAGTCTCTTAGCCGTCATCTTATGTTTCTCTCTCTCAAGCTCCTATATCGCGTTTGTCTCTAAGTTGAATCATATCTTTAACCGTCATGAGCCTTGTCCCCTTTCTTCTTGGACTAGGTGTGAGGTTAAATTCGTTTGTGGAATAGTGATATATGCTTAGAGGATCCTTGGTCTTGTTTAATCGGACATAGTTGAGAGAGTTAGCGTTGGGTGACGTTTGGGTAGTATTAGGTAGTGTGCCATCTTGATGGTTTCAAGTTAAAGGTTTGAAGGTATGAGTGCTTCTTGTGGATTGATATCAACCGTGAGCTAAATAATTTTGGTGTTATCTATGAGAGTGTTGATGGTTACCTAGACACGGTTTGGGTGAAAGTTGTTACTTTTATGACTTCCTTTTTGGGATGATCACTTTACGGTAATGAAGTATAGTAGTCAAATTTTAAGAGATGTTTTCTTGATTTGGGTCAATGAGATGTGTCTAGTTTGGGACTGAATGCTTTGAATGTTTAACTCGTAGTCCTACGTTTGGGAATAGTTACGGTTTAAAGAATACCGTGTTTATGCTTTTGGGATTAGATGTTTTGGATGTTTATCTCATAATATTATGTATGAGAGTAAGTACAGTTCCGAGAGTGTCGTGTTCATATCTTTGGTTGTCGATATGAGTATAACGGATTTTTGTTTAGAGGTATGGAAGTGCGATGGATTCTAGTCTAAGATCCTTGTCAGTGTTTTACCTTGTTTAGGGACATATAACCTATGTTAGTTGGGTATGAGTTCAACCTTGTTAGTAATTTTAGATCTAGCTCTATGAAGGATGTTGATTGTTGAGTAATAATCGAGAGGTGTGAAGTCCTTTTGGTAATAACATATCTTGTATCGTGGATGACCTAGAAGTGAGTGACCCAAATTGAGTTGAGGAAACCTTGAGAGTTGTGTGATTGAAAGAGTTGCCTTTTGAGGTGTGTAAGAAACCATGATGATGATGACTCATTTATGGATTGAGTGAGTAGTGATTTCCATAATCTGAAGAGTTATCCCCTCCTTAACCTTAAACCTCTTTTGTTCATGCTTCAGTTACTTTGTTGTTTTGCCCCTTTGCTCTCTTGATTGAGTACCGTCTTTACCCTGAAGATGGTAGTTTTTGATACCTTGTTTTTGTTAGCTTCCTTATGATCTTTTGTGTTTTGATTTCTTGGATAATCCGAACCAACCATCTTTGGTTGATAATATGTAGCTTACATCCTTGTGTTTTGTTTGAAGTATTCAAAATATGTTCCATTTATATATTTTATAACCGATTTGAGTTACCTAACTTTTGTTGTTGAAAATCTTAATTTCTGTTACAACCTTACCTATTTTTACGGATTCGAAAATGGAAGTTTACTTTCGAAATGACATGTTTTGAATAACTTGAAATGGTTTATAATTTTGATTGGTTTTAGCGTTGATTTGATGTAAGACTTGTTATTGGAGACGTCTAATAACTCGTATTACGCTTGTCGACGCATGATATGATTTGGTTTTGGACTAGCCCTTGATTTGGAATGTGGGACTCTTGAATGCGCAACGAGAATCCTCTTGTTCCATTGATTAAGGCTTGTGCCTTTAGAAACCCTTTTCGAAGTCTTTGAAATAAATCTAAGTTTTGTAATATCAAATTTTGGTAAACGCTTTGGTTATTTACCTTGTCTTTACGACTTACCGTTTTTCTGCTTTCAAGTTTCGAGGACGAAACTTTTTAAAAGGTGGGGTGATTGTAACACCCCGTAATTTCCAAGTATTTATATATTATTAAAATCTTATTTTAGTAATAATAATGTTCCACAATAAATAAAATTCCTTTTAAAATTGATCGTTTTTGATAATGATATTAATATGTCCGTCTTAAAGTTATACTTCTTAAACTTGTAAAACGTTACTCAGTCTTTGTTGCTAATTTTAAGATACTTTACAGGCATATTTAGCTCTTGCTTATAAAATAAAAGTTTTAGATCTTTTTCTTAGCTTTCCAACGCCACTGAAAATACGTCAATCGGAGTTCTGTGGAGGAAATTATTTTGAAAATACGAAAGGCTGTCACGGACCATCCGCTAACGAGACCCATGCTCGTTGCTTACTCTATACTCTTTTCCACATGTCCTTTAGGACACATGGCTGAGTACTAAGCCTTGCCTTGATGCCCAAGGTCATCCTCTACCTTCCTTCTTCTTCAAATCCTTCATTATTTTTTTCAGAAAAAACACTCACACAAAAACACAAAACAAGAACACCATCGTTGTTGTGCACCTCAACCGTAAAACGGTCGTAAAATCTTCGTTTCTTATCCGTTTTCGACGATTTTCGCGCCTATCTCTTCCTCTCCTCGACCTCCATCTTTCTAGGTAATAAAATTATCAAATTTCTTCCTTATAGTCCTCTGGTCGTGGCCTTTAAGGCACGGTTCTCTTAGCTAACCTCGTTTATTTGCGTGTAGCTAGTTCGGTTGTCCAAACCGGAGTGGCTTTAAGTCAAAATCATCCTTATTGAAGAGCTATAAGGTAACGGTGATGGGTTACTTGACTTTATCGTCTTTGTTTGCATGACTATATGCTAGTAATGTTTAGTATACTAGGATTGTTTTTGATTAAGTAGTGGCATGATTAGGTTAATAAATCATATGTTTGGATGAATTTAATCATGCATGCTTGTGTTGGATGAGTTTTTTATTATGGAAATTCATTAAGGATTGTATGGTTAAATGAGTTTATGATCATTGAGGATGATTAGTTTGATAGTCTTTCAAGTTCATAGTGTTTTGCTTACAATGGTTAATTCATGATGTTTCAGCACCTTGACAAATCTGTCCATTGTCTTGTACAATTTGTTTCGACATCTTAGAGTATCCTTCTTTGAAAATGTTGAAAACAGACCCCTGTTTATTTTGAGTTAAGAGTCTACCTCTGAATTGTCGTAATTTTCTTGCATGTCGTTTGTTCACAATAAATTATTTACGAACAGTGCGCTGAAATACTCGCAGAACGGACAGTAGCTCAAAGATTGTTTTGAAAACCATTTTTAAACTTTGAAATGATTCTGGTCCTTTTCAATAATTAAACTTTGAAGATTTTAGATGATGTTAGGAGTTTGCTTTGCGACAAAATAATTTGTTAAACCCGTTTTATGAAGCAATACATTTTGTGTGACGGTTTCTGACACACTGTAAAGATCAGTCAATAACCCCCTGTTAAGTTCGTCTTTTGGAAATGTTTATTTGACAAATATTGTAGATAAAAGTCTTATTAAACCGACCCAATTGGCCTTGTATCATTTCGATTTTATTTGAATTAATTATAAATTTTACGGCAGAGGACAGCTGTAATGTCAAAATACGTTTAGAACTTTTAATTCATTATTCAATCCCGTGTGTTCTCTTTTGGCATGGAACGAATATAAGTGTTGTGTTATTCATCTTTTATTGGCTCATGTATGTTTGAATGAGTGGGTTAGCGGTTGTGTTATCCTAAGTTTGTGTAGGTGACGGTTATGTCATCCTAAAATTGTGTTGGCGACGGTTATGTTGTCTTGCATGTCAATAGATAGCGGTGGTACGATTTGTGTATCACTGTAATGAACTAACGCCACCCATGCAATGGGAATTTATCTATGTTCGGGATTGGTCGGAGGCAGTGGTTATACGCTCCGGTCCCCGTGTGTCGTTCGGTGTAAGGCATTACATCGAGAGGTCTGGCTAGGTCTTAGGCATATAGGCAGTGGTTATACGCTATACATAGTATTCGGAGGCAGTGGTTATACGCTCCGTAGCTGGAGGCAGTGGTTATACGCTCCAGTAGCCAGAGGCAGTGGTTATACACTCTGGTACGTCAGAGGCAGTGGTTATACACTCTGGTACGTCAGAGGCAGTGGCGTTCATGTTTCATGAATGTAGGTTGGTGCTGTTTGGGGAAGACGTGTGGCTAGCGAGCATTGTTGATAATTCGACAATTACCCTTACGCTTAGTTTAGATTTAATTCAAGTTGTTATCGTGGGATACCTTATCCCTCGTCTATTTAAGTTATTTTGTATAATTTATACTTTCTCATTAGTTTTTAGTCTTCCGCATGTTGTTTTGATATTCCGCGAAAAGTTTTAATAAATATGTCGAAAAGTTTTTAAAAGTATCGTATTTCCGCTGCAAATTATTTGTTTATTTTTATGTTAAATCGCGGGGTGTCACATAATCGGATCGAATCACGCAAAGGTATAATGTAAGAGTTGGAAAAGCCCACTCTCACCTCAACCCGTTCGGTCGACCCAATCACTACATAAGGAGAGTCCTTCTCCTTTTGTCAGGTTACTGCTTCTTTGATTGTTTTACTGATAAAACACATCTCAAGGAAATTAGGGTTTTTAGAACTGCCTTTTCCCAAAACCCAGATCTCACATCTAAAACCTCACAAAACTCTCCCCATATTGCATGGCAATTGGAGAGTCTTTCTAGCACACGCGGCATCATCTTAAACAAAGTCTTGGGTGCAAGTTATAGGAGGGAATTTACTTTAATTCCTGTTCTTAGGCCTATTCAAGCAAGGACCCAAGGTTGTATTCTATTCATGTTTTTATTTAACTTTTGACAATAATCTCAACTGTAAAGTTCGTTATAATCCTTCATGTTTAGGGCGAATACATGCTATATTCCCCACAAGTGGTATCAGAGCCAAGGCCACGAAATTTTAATTTTGTGTTCTTCATAAGTTTTGGTTAAAAATTTTGAAAATCGATTTCTGCCGGCGTGTGGGTTGGTTGACCCATTATTGTGGTCGGTCGACCAACACCCGCGTAGGGTTTCTGTTTTTCGGCAGTTTCTCTTTTGCGTTTTCAGAAACTCGGTTTCTTGTTTTGTGGTCGGTCGACCTGGTTAATAGGTCGGTCGACCATTCTGCTGTTACAAAAAAAAAAAAAAAAAAAAAAAAAAAAATTCGTCAGGAGGTCGGTCGACCTGTTTAATGGGTCGGTAGACCTCTCTGCTGATACAGGAAATTTTTTTTTTCGTCAGTTGGTCGGTCGACCCCATGTTGAGGTCGGTAGACCACTTCCCTGTAACAGTCGTGTTTTATTTTTCCGAAAATAACTTGTTTTTATTTTCACTTGGCCAAAAGTAATATGCTGTATACGGAAATAGTATATTATTTTTGTGAAACGGTTCACTCTCGTTTGATACATATTATTTTAAAACGGTTTAAGATAATGGATTATAAACTTATTAAAATTAAAGTGGTTAAAACGGTATAATCACATAATTTTAATCCCGTAAAGGTGGTTTGGTAAAATTTGTTAATCATAATAACAGTATTATATATGTCATGTATGAATTTTAATTTTAGTTGATGCATTTTATTTATCGTCTTGTTGAATGCCTATTGAATGCTTTCTATAACGTATTTAATTTTGCAAACGGTTGTAACTTAGTGTGGCCTTAGAAGATTCTGTCACCGTAATGATGGGACACAGTCTTGTTTGTAATTTTGAGATCTTGAATCTCCGTTTTGGGTTTTTGCCATGTAATTACTTTTGTATTTAAATTAGAATGTAAATAGGGTTATATTTGTAATTTAAATTAGTAATTTTGTGAAGACCAAAGACGGAGACCGGATGCTCACTCCCGCTGCAAAGACCAAGATGGAACATCAAAACAAGCTTCTAGGGTCCAACGGTGGATTCCAAGTTGTTTTATGTTTATTTTGGTAGGATAGGCCACACTAGGACTTTTATTTACGTTTATTGCATTTATTTTTATGCTTTCATCGATAATAGCTTGCATCATATTCCGCCTAAAACCAAACCACCTATAACATGCCTGAAAACTGACTCATGTAGAGGTTACGCGTTAGTTTTCTGTGACAATACAGATGTCACATGTCAATTGCAAAGCCATCACTTTATTTCATTCATTCACGCATATGCTAGATATTAGTTCACTTAAAATGGATAAATAAAAGTTGATGGGGTCTTCCTCGTATAACCAAAAATTGAGAATAGTCTTTATAAATCAGACTCCCATGAATCCCTTCTTCGTCGGTAGGCATAATATGACCCCTTCTACGTCGGGTAAGTGGGAACAGATGATTTATTTTATCTCAACATCATGGTCACTCGATACTATCTAGCGACTGAGATGGACTAATAGATAGGATTTACGGAAATCTATCGACCAAGAATTCCAACGGTGGAATGAGCCAAGCTGTGGGCTTATCAATATACGGAAATTGAGTCTTGGGATCGTTTATATAATTCTTGCTTATATGGTTCTGTTTTATCTTCTTTTCAGTGTAGAACACGTTCAAATTAAACTGCTGTATAACTAATGGCTGGTGAAGACCCAATGCCAAGTGCCAAGCTAGCACGTGAATCCTGGCTTAAAGCCTTCATGGACTCCATGAATCAGTCTACTAGACTGAGGAATGATGGGTCAAACTTCTCTAACTGGGAGGCAGCACTACGAAATGCTGCCATTGCTGACGGAAAGCTTAAGTATTTAACTGAGCCAATTCCGGCACACCCAGGAACTGGAGCTAGAGCTAACGAAGTTCGCGCTCATAGCGACTTCGTCATGGAAGCTGGTGCGATAAAGAACGTACTCATCTATGTAATGGAATCCAATTTGCAAAGACGCTTCATAGCCCATGGTGCAAACAAGATTTTCACCACGCTCACTAACGAATTCTCAAAAGCTCCGAGGATCGTTTCTTATGAGCATACCTGTCGCTTCTTTGAGGCGAAACTCCAGAAGGGCCAAGCAGTTAGCCCACATATTCTTCACATGATTGAGAATATCGAGAAACTGGAGGCCCTAAACTGCAAGATCAGTGAGAACATAATCGTTGATCGAATGCTTCATTCGCTTCATGATGGGTTCGCCCTCTTTAGGGCCAACTATTACATGAACGACATGAAGAAGACTCCTCATGAGCTCCACTCCCTTCTCGTACAGACCGAGAAGGATCTGAAATTTAGTGGGAGCGTGAAGCAAGATGTTCTCATGATCTCCAGTAAGGGTAAGGGTAAGGGTAAAGCTAAAGCTCAGGGCGACCTAACAGTAGGCAAGCCCAAGTTTAAGAAGTCAGGATTTACTAAGAGTGGGCCAGGTGAGTCGAGCAACTCACATGGCAAAACAAAGAGTAAGGATACTAGCATGGAATGCCACCATTGCCACAAGACTGGGCATTGGAGGCGCTCATGCCCCGTGTATCGTGAGGACATTAAGGCAGGCCGTGTTACTTCTGTTGGTATGTCTTCTTCTTCTTTTATTCACATGATTGAGATTAACCATGCAAGTTACGGAACTTGGGTACTAGATACTGGTTGTGGTTCTCATCTATGTAATCATGTGCAGGGCCTCCGAAACCAAGAACCCCTCATCAAGGGTGAGGTTGACCTGCGTGTCGGGAATGGAGCACGTGTTGCTGCAGAGTCGAGGGGAACATACGTGATCCAGCTTCCAAGTGAATTCGAGTTATCTTTATATAACTGTTATGATGTTTGTCCAAAAACATTATTTCAGTTTCTGCACTTGACAAACTTGGTTTTTCATTTGTAATAGAAAATAACAGTTGTGTTTTCTCATTACACAATATGATTTATGGCAAGGCAGTTTCCATGAATGTAATTTATGTTTTAGATCAAATCACCGAAATATTAAATGTGAATAATAAGAGGTTAAAGGTAGGTGACAAAGATCAAACTTACCTATGGCATTGTCGTATGGGACACATAAATGAGAAACGCGTAAAACAGCTTATACAGAATGGAGCTATCTCGGCCTTTGATTTCGAATCATATGGCACGTGTGAATCATGTCTCATCGGTAAGATGACTCGTATTTCCTTCAAAGGTGTTGGAATGCGCGTTGCCGACCTATTAGGACTCATACATACGGACGTATGTGGCCCTATGTCGATCAACGCACGAGAAGGCTATAGGTATTTCATCACTTTCACGGATGATTTGAGTAGATATGGCTATGTCTACTTGATGAAACATAAAAGTGAATCCTTTGACAAGTTCAAAGAATACCAGAATCGGGTATAGAACCAACTGGGAAGAAAGATTAAAGCACTACGTTCTGATCGTGGTGGTGAGTATCTTTCACACGAGTTTGATCAACAACTTAAAGACTGTGGCATCGTGCTACAGTTAACTCCACCTGGAACACCACAATTAAATGGTGTGTCCGAACGGAGAAATCGAACTTTACTTGATATGGTTCGATCCATGATGAGTCACACCGTTGTGCCTGATTCATTGTGGGGCGATGCTCTTTTGTCGGCCGCTCTAATACTTAACTGAAGTCCGTCTAAAGCCGTTGACAAGACTCCATATGAACTATGGAAGGGAACGGTCCCTAACTTGTCCTTTATTCGGGTTTGGGGCTGCGAGGCTTATGTCAAGTGGAGACACGAGGATAAGCTCGGCCCGCGATCGGTCAAGACATACTTTATAGGTTATCCAAAGGGAACTTTTGGTCATTACTTCTACTCGCCAACCGAACAACGTGTTTTTGTTGCGGCTTGTGCGACGTTCTTAGAGAAAGAATTTTCGAGAACAAATCGAGTAATAGAACCTTCGATTTATCGGAGGTTCAAGAACCAACTACCGAGCAACCATTGGAGGAAACAGTTCCTTCAACCGAGGCTGCGGTAGATATTCCTGAGGAACCTAGGAGGTCGGGAAGAGCCTCCATTCCTCTGGACAGATATATTGGTATGGTCGAGGAACATGATATGGATGACGTCTTACTCCTAGAGGGTAATGAACCCACAACCTATAAAGGTGCCATGACCGGCCAGTTCTGACTCAAAGCTATGGCTAGAAGCCATGCAATCCGAGATGGACTCCATGTATGAGAACAACGTGTGGGATCTTGTGGACCTACCTGCAAAGGTACGTCCCCTTCAATGCAAATGGCTTTACATAATAAAGCATGCCGTGGAAGGTAAACAAGATATCCATAAGGCTAGACTAGTTGTTAAAGGTTTCACCCAAGTGCCAGGCTTGCACTACGATGAGATCTTTGCACCCGTAGTCATGCTACATTCCATTCGGATTATCTTAGCGATCGCCGCATTTCATGACTATGAAATATGGCAGATGGACGTTAAAATCGCCTTCTTAAACGGTTATTTGGAGGAAGAGTTGTACATGGTACAACCGGAGGGTTTTATTGATCCAGAAAATCCTAAGAAGGTTTGCAAGCTTAAGCGTTCCATCTATGGACTTAAGCAAGCATCACAGAGTTGGAATCATAGCTTCGACCAAGTGATAAAAGAGAATGGGTTCATTCGATCAGTCGAGGAACCATGTCTCTATATCAAGTCGAGTGGGAGCAAGATTGTATTCCTAGTACTGTATGTCGACGACATACTCTTAATTGGGAATGACATACCTCTCTTATCTTCGGTTAAAGCATGGTTGAAAAACCATTTCCAAATGAAAGATCTGGGAGAGGCACAAAGAATTTTGGGCATCCGTATCTACAGGGATAGATCACGACAGATGTTGTCTCTCAGTTAGGAGTCTTACATAGATAAGATCCTAGAGAGATTCAGCATGACGAACTCCAAGAAAGGGTTCCTTCCTATGACTACTGGGCTTCACTTGAGCAAAACTCAAGGAGCTAAGACATTGGAAGAGAAGGAGCGCATGAGTCGGATTCCTTATGCTTCGGCAATAGGATCGATCATGTATGCCATGATATGCACACGTCCAGACGTTGCATATGCATTGAGTATGACAAGTCGATTCCAAGCTCATCCAGGTGAACAACACTGGATGGCCGTGAAAAACATTCTTAAGTACCTACGGAGGACTAAAGATTGGGGATTGACTTACGGAGGCGACTCGACGCTCTGCGCCACAGGGTACGCAGATGCTAGCTTCCAAACGGATCGAGACGACTCGAAATCTCAGTCTGGATTCGTTTTTACTCTTAATGGCGCTGCTGTCAGCTGGAAAAGTTCTAAACAAATTGTTATAGCAGATTTTACATCTGAGTCCGCGTAAAAGGAGATATTCATTGATAAGATCGCTACGGATGACAACATAGCTGATCCTCTCACAAAAGCATTACCACGTGATAAGCATGAAGGGCACATTCATTCCATGGGAATTAGATGTGTTCCTAAGTTGTAGTACTCTTTTATGAATTCTTGTAATAATTCATTTTCTCGTGTACTCTATTCAACCTCATTATTATGATATATAATGTTTTGTTTTTCATGTGGAATTGTACGCCAATTTTGAACACCACAAAGTGAACTGTGTAATATTACATCGTTTTAGTCCTTGATTACCCACTTGAGCTGATAACTCAGGTAATCATTTTGTGACGTTGGTTGATGGTGGGTTCAACGAGCCATAATTCAAACGGATGACTGACCAATCACAAAGGCGAGTTATACGGATATCTCGTAGGACACCCCGTGACAACGTTTTGGAGTCCTAAATGTTTTATAACATTGGGTGCCAGGTCGTGGATAGGACCTCCATAGTGTTCCTTAGAGTCGAGTCTTTTGACTTTCAACTGTCTCTTGAGATTAAGGCAGATTTTGGGTAACTTTGGTTTCTTTCCCACGGTCATCGTAACAGGGGCCAAGAGGATTTTTTCTGGGTTATTTCATGCTGCGCGATATCGGCAGGATTCGAGTTGAGGGAAATATCCAAAGCCTTATCAGGATTTTATCATTTCTCAGGGCCACTCGAGGAGTAGTAACTGAAATGCATGGCCATGCTCGAATACAGATTCGTTTTATCTGTTAAGTTACTCTCTAGTCGGGGAAACCACTCTTGATACAGATCGCTTGTGAGATACGACCTTTGCGAATGCGGATTTGCAAATTGTCTTACATTGAGTGGGAGAAATTTTAAAAGGATTTGAGAATCGGTTATCGCACCTACACTTGTACGGACAAGTGGGAGTTTGTTGGAACTTGTGTCCTCCACATGTAGTGTGATAACGTCATTGCACATACCCTTGTACGGACAATTGGGAGATTGTTGGGGCTGGTGTCCTTGACAATTAAGTACAATGACTTATTAAATCTCTTTAAGGATCACAAGGGCATACTTCAGTATTATTATCAGTTGATCCGCGTTTATCAATGATGGTTGGCTTGCTAGATAAGTTTGACGTTATTGTCATACGGATGGCGGTGATCAACTGGTCCCTATACGTCACACCTATAGGACACGTTTGGGAGATGTGAAGGTATGAAAATACAATCACATTTATGCCGGATATGACTAAACAGTTAGTCAGAGGTATTGACTATTAAATTAGTCAATAAGATGTTGAGATTATTATTTAATACGGATTAAATAATTTTAGCTAATACGGATTACATGATTAATTCGTAAATTAAATATAAACGGTTATATTTAATTAAATATTGTATTCGCGTATTAATATAAACAGTTATATTAATTTAGGTAATTATACAATATCGTAATTTTATCAGACCATTATTAATACAGCGACTGTATTAATATCTGATAACATGTGTGCGATTTATAATAAATACCCGCGAATAATATTTAGCTAATCGGGTCGAATCACGCAAAGGTATAATGTAAGAGTTGGAAAAGCCCACTCTCACCTCAACCCGTTCGGCCGACCCAATCACTACATAAGGAGAGTCCTTCTCCTTTTGTCAGGTTACTGCTTCTTTGATTGTTTTACTGATAAAACACATCTCAAGAAAATTAGGGTTTTGAGAACTGCCTTTTCCCAAAACCCAGATCTCACATCTAAAACCTCACAAAACTCTCCCCATATTGCAAGGCAATTGGAGAGCCTTTCTAGCACACGCGGCATCATCTTAAACAAAGTCTTGGTGCAAGTTATAGGAGGGAATTTACTTTAATTCCTGTTCTTAGGCCTATTCAAGCAAGGATCCAAGGTTGTATTCTATTCATGTTTTTATTTAACTTATGACAATAATCTCAACTGTAAAGTTCGTTATAATCCTTCATGTTTAGGGCGAATACATGCTATATTCCCCACACAACTACCCTAACGTCCCTCATAACAAAACCTTCAACAGAAAAAGAAGTAAACAACAGTAGTACAATTCGAAACACAATTAACATACCGTATAAACTCTGTTCTGTAAAAATACTAAAGCAGTAACAGACACCGGTGGTAAAAAACCCTATACGACAGCCCTAGGTGTCAGAGACGCTACTGTCGTGGTCCAAACATGATCCCCATACATCCCAGATTAATTTTATGCGCTAAATAGAACCATACATGCGAGTATATGACGAACGTAAGCAGAGCAAAAACGAAAGAATAAAAAGGAAACAGGAAAGTACCGCCGGCGTGTCTCGTTCTCAGCCTATTCGACCACCCTAAGCACCCTCCGACTATCGTGAAAACCCTTCTTTTGCAATCTCCAAAGTGACGGCAGGTAGTATTGTGAGTGAGAGTGTGTCGATGGGTTATGTTTAGGGTTTGGGAGGAGGTTAAATAAGGCGGCATATAGAGGGGGTTGTTGATTACGTTGACCTATGTGTAAATAACGAGGTATTAGGCTGACTCTTGCACGCATTCCAAAGCCCAGTTCATACTACTTAACACGGTTTTGATTACTCATGAACATACTAGACCCCGTACTAAACCATATAACATTCATTCGATAATTAAATTATCTATTACGAACTATTAAAATAGTCCTAAACCCATTGGTCTAACAATAAATAAACACAATTACAAACGATAAAATACGTAGTATTACAGCTTGGTCGGACTTTGCCATCTGCGTGGCGAACAATTGAATCATGGTCTTCAACTCACCAACCTCGGACACCTCTCCGGTTGAGGAACTCCCATGTTGAGGATTAGGAAATTGCGGGGCCCTTGAAAACTGTTGTTTGTGTGGTGGCACATATGGTTGTTGTTGTTGTTGTTGCGGTGGCGGAGACGGGTTAAGGACATTTTGACTAGTCCACCTCAAATTGGGGTGGACGTACCCGTGGTTATACTCTCCATGCTTATATTGTTGAAATGAATAAACTTGCTCCCTATCCGCGAAGCAATCAACAGCACCGTGGCCTTGTTCGCCACACCTTTCACAAAGGATAATCTCTTCTCTTTGTAGGACATGAACCGTTTGACGGTTCCCAAGACCTTCACTCTCCAACTTCTCAATTTTCGCAAAAAGCTTGTCAAATTTTGCCTCTAAACCCTCGGTTTCAATATTGGCAACGGTTCTCGTACCACTCCTAGGGTTACCATACTCAGATGTATGTGTGGCCATCTCCTCTATCAAGCTCCAACCCTTGTCATCGTCCACCTCACGTTGGAACCTCCCGTTTGCGGCCGAATCAAGAATGGCTCGGTGATCATCATACAAGCTATTATAAAATTGGTTGCAAATAAACCATGGTTCGAAACCATGGTGGGGTACGGCTCTCACACAACCCTTAAACCTATCCCATGCCTCAGTCTGGTTTTCGGATGGTTTTTGTTTGAAATTTGTTATTTGAGTTCGTAGGGCATTTTTTCGTTGGAGTGGAAAATATTTCTTATAAAAGGCTAAGGCTAGGGATGCCCAGTCTGTGATTCCAGCTGCCTCCCTATCCAAATCCGACAACCACTCCCTTGCATTGTCGGTTAAGGAGAATGGGAAGAGGGCTTCTTTGATTTTATCTTGGGTTACCCCCTATTAGCTGGAATTGAGGAGCAATAATCACCGAATCGCTCCATATATTTCCTGGGATCCTCTCCCGCAGCCCCTCTATACTGGTTTCTCTCCACCATATTGAAGTAAGAAAAATGGAAATTGATTGAGATGTACGAGGGTGCCATGACCCTAGGACGTCAAAAGTAAACCCTAGTTTCTAAAATGGAAGCACTACGAAGAGATACCGAAAAACTGATTGAGAAGTACGAGGGTGCCATGACCCTAGGACGTCAAAAGTAGTTGACGTTGATGAAGGAGGTGGTTTCGATGCTCGAGTTTCGGAACCAGGCTGTTGTGGCGGGTGTTGAGGGTGCGGAAGAAGCACTCGATTCTAGCATCGCCATGTTGATGCAAGGCTACGAAAAATGTGCTTCAATTTTGAAGCATCAGAGTGATAATGTAAAGGAATTAAGGGATCGTCTTAGTAGATATTAGTTTTATTTTCGTTTTCGTTTTCATTTTGCATGTAAATTTAGTTAATTAACTATGGTGGTGGTGTGTATATTTTTATGGTAATTCAATATTTTATTATGCATGTTTGTTTTTCTGTGTTTTTTTTTTTAATTACGCATGTTTGTGTTCCAGTGTTTTTCTAGCTATGCATGTTTGTTTTCCAGTGTTTTTTTAATTATTCATGTTTGCTTTCTAGTTTTTTCCAGATTTCTATTTAAATATCCATGTGTTTCCAGTTTATTAAAAGCATTTTTCTAGCTCTTTCACGAACAACCCTAAAAAACTATGGATCCATCTTCAACAATTTTAATTAAGTATCAAGTCATTTGCATGTGTTTGTTTTGATTAATGAAAGTTAATAACAACGTAAAATTAAATTAGATGTTTTTATTGTGGCCAGATTGCATTTTCTAGCCAGAAGGATTGTAAGAAGAGCGAAAGGCAAGGCATATGATGAATAGGGCCACGGCTTATGAGATTAGAGCATAGGACATATGAGTTTAGGAGATGGAAGCTCGTTGTAGACTAAGGTATGATGGCCTTGTACATCATTTACAAAATTAAACTACCTCTTTTTATTGTGACCTTCAACTTTCTGATAAATTAATTTGAAAAGGTTCCATATAATTGAATGATGGTGAACATCTCCCTTCCCCATGCAACTTAATCATTTCCCATAAATTTAATTACCAAAAAAAATTAAATACAAGTAAAGAAAATTAATTAATTTTTATTGCAATAATATTAAATAAAATACAAGTAAACAAAATTAATTTACGCTTCAACAAAAGTATTAAACAAAATACAAGTAAATACTATCTATAACTAATCTGAGTATTTGGCCACTGTTGTAATACCTCGAATTTTGGGCACGATTTTATCACAATTGCCTTAATAGCCAAACGGTTTTATGTTTAGTACGGGATCTTATTTGATACGATGTTAAATAGGATGATAAGTAATTAGTTCGTTTATAAGTTCATGCGTACGTATCATGCTTGTTATGGGATTCGAATTGGGGATCACTTATTTATGTGACATGCCCTTGGTGGGGTTCGAACTAGGGGTTGTTGGATGAGAGTCTTGGGCCTCGATTTCCGTGTCAATACAAACAGCCCAAGACTCGAATAATATGAGGGAATGAAACCCTCACACACACACCTCACTCAGCCGCCTTATAAGAGCCCTTCGACACACTTTCTGACCTACCTACACACACCACCTCTACCCTAGTTTGTTCAGCCGCCACCACACCCCAGAAGGAGGAGTCTTTCACGGTTGTTTGACCGGTCTAGTTCTCTCGATTTGAGTCAAGAAACAGGTAAGCCGCCACCACCTCTACCCTAGTTTCGTTTGTAATTCTTTTTTTTAAACTACTGGTGTTTGTTGCTCTTTCGAGGGGGGGGGGGGGTTCAGTTTCGTGGTTGTCATGGTTTATGCATTTCTATTCTTCTGGTGGTTAAGGGGTTGTCGGGGGTTGATCACGGTGGTTTTCGAGTATCGTGGGTGGTGTAAAAAGGGGAGTTCGTGGTGTCTGTTGGTTGGTTTATTTCACGGTCAGTGTTGTGTGTTCAGGGAAGGTGGTTTTGGGGTGGTGCTACTGAAGACTCGGGGGAGGTCTAAGCAGTGGCACCACCGTGGTCCGAGAGGGGGTTGTCGGTGGTTTAGTCTGGTGGGTGTTATGGGTGGTGCAAGGGTTGTTACAGGGGATCGATTGGGGTATGTTTCGGACTGTTTAGGACTCAGGCGAGGGGTCAGGCTGGGTTTAAAGGCTCTGGTCAGAGTCGACAGGGGGTGTCGACGGGTGTGGTGGTGTTGTGGTGTCAGTTGGTGGTCGGTGGTGTTGGGAGATGGTACTGGTGGGTGGTCGAAGTGGTGGTAGGCAGCGGTGAAGGGGGCTGTTGTCGTGTGGGGGCTGTCGGGTGTTTAGTGTTGTTTATCATTCTTTTCATCTTTTTATATTTATTATTAATATTTATTATTATTATTATTATTATTATTATTATTATTATTATTATTATTATTATTGATATTATTATTATCAAATTATTATTAATATGATGGTTATTTATGGTACTTATATTTTGTTATTAAAGGTAAAGATTTTATTATTTATTAAGGGAAGTTTTAATATGGGTATTAATGTATATTTAGAATCATTTGAATTTCAAAACCAAAGTACTATTTTTAGAAGTTACTATATTTAGAAGGTTGCTATTTTGGGTAACCTCGGTTGTTAGGAAGCTTCCTAAGTATAGGGAGTTTCTATAAATAGAATGTGTATACGTATTACGAGAATTAGGATGTTTATTAATTAAATAATATTTGTTTAGGTAGCGGGTTTCGCGTGGAACATTTCTAAACAAGCCTTGGTTTGATCTGCGTTTCCTACTAATTCAGGTAGGGGAAAATACTGGTATACGATAATGTGCAATCTGTTCTTATTGGTTTTGAGCATGTTTTTGATATAATATCGTGTGGTCATTATTCTGTGTTATCTATATTACTCTGTGATATAATACGTTGTGTTTATATTGGGTCTTGTGATATGGTGATGGATCGGTGCGGAGTATTTATGGTGTTGGATCGGTGCGGAGTATTTATGGTGTTGGATCGGTGCGGAGTATATATGGCGTTGGATCGGTGCGGAGTATATATATGGTGTTGGATCGGTGCGGAGTTTATTATATTGTTGGTATATTTATTCTTTTCCCTGCTCAACCTCGTGGTTGACCCTGTGTTTTCGTGATCACCTGTGATGAACCAATTACTGGGGAGCAGATTGACAGGTGGCTTTGACTAAGGGGGAGCTATGGGAGAAAGAGCTTGGATCCGGACCAGACTAGAGTCTAGATCACCTTAGCCAGTTTAGCATGAGTTGTACTTCTTTTATGTTGTTAAGACTTTTGGATACTGTTGTAAGAACTTGTTATGAGTTTAACTTTAATTAAAGTACTGTTATCTTTCCTTTGTATCTACTGCCTCGGGAAACCGAGATGGTAACACCCTTATTTATCTGAGGAGTCCTAGTACAGGCCCTTAAATAAATGGGGGTGTTACAAAGTGGTATCAGAGCGAACGATCATCAGGCCTAACCTAATGAACCCAATGAACCCAATGAACGTAGGAGAGTCTAAATAAAATGAACCCCGGGATAGGACTGTTAGGAGCACACTAAAGGCAAACTATGAGTCTGGGGCCCCCTCACACCGAACCAGTGGCCCTATCAGTTTTACCCGGGAACCCAGAGTGAAAATACGAGAGAAAAAGGGTAGATTAAGAAAAGATGGAAGAGATGGTGTACAGTGATAAGTAATTTACGGAACTTTGTTTATCAGTGACTGTTTGAAATAGCCGGAAGGGGCATGAGCATGAAAATGATTTTTTTTTCTTTTATTGTTGAATAAAGAGGTGTGAACTTATGTGGTTATGTGAAGTATCTTGAAACATGTCAGTAAATGCTTTCATTTCCTTTCTCATCATGTCTAGTGATATGCGGTCATGTGATCCCGAGCCATGTTATAGTTTTATAGTATTCAATTTGATAGCTGATGCTAGACTTTATCGTTTAGGGATTTTAGCCCTAACCCTAATGTGTGCCCACATAAGTCGGGACTCATGTCTTTCTGTTGTATTATAGTATGCCTCCGCGAAGAGACAATGCCGCGAACATCACACAAGAGGAGTTAGAACGATTACTAGCTGAGAATGCGGCTCTAAAGGCCAAACGTATGGACTCCGCTAAGATGAGCACGATAATCGCGAGGCATCACCCCACCCAATTCACCGGGGAGGGGGAGCCTCATTTGCTAGGGGCCTGGTGCAGAGAATTCAGTAACTTATTCGAACTGGTGGATTGCCCCGAAGAACTGAGGGTTGACCAGGCAGCCCACTATCTGAGGGGACTGGCTGGAGACTGGTGAACCGGGAACAAGGGAGAGATCCGGGAAGCAGCTAAAGAGGATGGGACCGAGTTTGTTCCATGGGACGCATTCAAGGGGGTCTTGAACGAGGTGTTCCTACCAGAATTCCAAAAGAGCAAGCTGAGGGAGGAGTTCGACTCATTCAAGATGTCGGAGGACATGACCGTAGAGGCTTACTACAGGAAATTCATCCAGTTGGTGCACTATGTGGGAGACATGGGGTTTGATGATGCCATGCTGGCAATGAAGTTTGAGAGAGGGTTATCAATTGCTATCAAGAAGAGACTGATTGCGGCTCCGCCTACCACAGTCCGAGACATCTACCTAAGGGCTGGGGCGGTGGAGAGGCTCTCAGATATGATCAAGGAAGAAAAGAAGTCGAAATCAGAGAGGAGGAAGGCTGAGACTGTGACGGAAAGTTCTGGGTCAAAGAAACCAAGCACCAACAAGTTTAGTGGTTACTTCAGTAACAACACTTCCGGAGGTGCGAGAAATCAGAGTGGGGGCAATCACATGGGTGGGCTTTCTGGCAGTGGTTCGGCAGGGATAGTGTGTTTTGGCTGTGGGAAGAGGGGACATAAGCAGGCGGTGTGTCGTTCTTCTGGAGGAAATCAGTCCGGGGGTTATCGCACGCCTGCATCCGGATATCAGGGATCCCGCACTCAGTCCTATGGTAGTAGTGGCTATCGCACACCCACGACAAACTATGGTGCGGGTGCGAAATCTGGAGGGAGCAGCAATTATCAGAGGAACTACAATAACTACCAGAACCGCTCGTACCAGAACCAGAACCATGGGAATGGAAGCAATCAGAAGACGGGAACAGAAGGAAATCAGCAGGCTGGGACATCTTCTGCCAGCCAGAGTGGGGTCAAATCCAGTGGCAAGCTCTTTGCCATGGGAAAGCAAGCAGCTCAGGAGGATGCGCATGTGGTAACTGGTACTTTCCTTGTAAACTCTAGATCTACCTTTGTACTTTTCGATTCGGGTGCGACCCATTCTTTTGTGTCTAGAGATCATGTTAGAGTTTTGGGACTTGAGAGGTTAGACTGGGTCGCAAACTCAGTGACCATACCTTCAGGAGAGTCAATAGCTTGTAATAGAGTCTATGGAAGAGTACCCATCAAAATCAGGGAAGCAATTTTCTATTGTGACCTCATAGAATTTCCATTGGGGGGTTTTGAGGTGATCCTAGGGATGGATTGGTTGGGGAAGTATAGGGCTTTTATCGATTGCCACCAAGAAGATTTCCTTGAAGGGACCCAAGGGAGTGAGGGTGTCCTATAAGGGATATAGAGTCAAACCAAAAATCAAATTTATATCTGTCAATACCCTGAAGTCTAGTTTGCGAAAAGGAGAGAGCCTAATCTTGTGCCAAATGTGGGATGGTGAGGCTGAGACCCCCAAGACTAGTGAGATACCGGTGGTGCGGGAGTTTGAGGGAGTTTTTCGAGACGACGTTCCGGGGTTACCGCCGAGGAGGGAAGTGGAATTTTCCATTGACCTCAAGCCAGGAGTGGGACCAATATCTAAATCACCGTACCGTATGGGACCTAAAGAGATGGAAGAATTGAAGAAGCAGTTGGATGAACTAGCTGAGAAAGGGTTCATTCGACCCAGTGTGTCGCCCTGGGGCGCACCTGTCCTGTTTTTGAAGAAGAAAGATGGGAGTTTGCGGCTGTGCGTTGATTACCAAGAGCTGAACAATGTAACCATCAAGAACCGTTATCCTTTGCCGAGAATTGACGACTTGTTCGATCAGTTAAGTGGAGCTGGGGTTTTCTCCAAGATTGACTTGAGATCCGGGTACCATCAGTTGAGAATAAAGGATGAAGACATTCCAAAGACCGCTTTCCGAACGAGGTATGGCCACTATGAATTTGTGGTTATGCCCTTTGGATTGACTAATGCTCCAGCTGTGTTCATGGACTTGATGAACCGAGTCTTCAGCCCGTCTCTGGACAAGTTTGTGGTGGTATTTATCGATGATATCCTAGTATATTCCAAGAATGCAGAAGAGCACGAAGACCATTTGAGGAGGGTACTTCAGACCCTAGAGGAACACAAGCTCAATGCTAAGTTGAGTAAGTGTGAGTTCTGGTTGGAGAAAGTGGCATTTCTGGGGCATGTAATTTCAAAGGAGGGAGTGGCTGTTGATCCTAGCAAGATCGAGGCAGTGACTAAGTGGCAAAGTCCGAAGAATGTGAGTGAGATTCGAAGCTTCCTTGGTTTAGCTGGTTATTATCGGAGATTTGTCAAAGATTTTTCAAAGATAGCGAAGCCGTTGACGTTGTTTATGAGGAAGGAGAACCGTTTTGTCTAGGATGAGATTTGTGAGAAGGCATTCCTAACCCTTAAGGAACGCCTGACAACAGCTCATATCCTTGCTTTGCCAGTTGGGAGTGATAACTTCGAAGTTTATACTGACGCTTCGAAGCATGGGTTGGGTTGTGTGCTAATGCAGAATGGGAAAGTGATCGCGTATGCTTCTCGCCAGTTGAAGACCTATGAAGAGAATTACCCGACTCATGATTTGGAACTGGGAGCCATGGTATTCGCACTGAAATTGTGGCGCCATTATCTTTATGGAGCTACTTTTAAAGTGTTTTCTGATCATAAGAGCCTGAAGTATATCTACACCCAAAAAGAGTTGAACATGAGGCAGAGAAGGTGGATAGAGTTAATCGGAGACTATGATATGCAGATTGTCTACCACGAGGGCAAGGCGAATGTGGTGGCCGATGCCCTAAGTAGGAAGTCAGTGCATGCTTGAGTTGTGCCAGATCGAGGGTGAGGTTGCATGCCGAGTTAAGAGAGATGGGAATTTTTATGATCCGGAAAGGGGATGCCCTTGGTGATTTGACAGTGGAGCCTGAGCTGTATGGGGAGATTCGGGAATTGCAGAAGAGCGATGAGAGAATTCAAAAGTGGCGTTTAATGGTGGAAAATGGGGTTGGTGGTGAGGCATCTAAGTTCAGTATTCATACCGACGGTAGTTTGAGATTCAGTGGGCGATGGTGTGTACCGAATGTTGAGGAGCTAAAGAAGAAGATCCTGACTGAAGCTCATGCTACTCCTTATTCTGTTCACCCAGGGGGTGATAAGCTGTATAAGGACCTTAAGAAGACGTTTTGGTGGCCGAACATGAAGAAGGAAGTCGCAGAGTTTGTCTCGAGGTATTTGACGTGTCAACGAGTGAAAGGGGAGCATAAGAGACCTCAAGGGAAGGTTCAGCCACTAGATGTGCCAGAGTGGAAGTGGGAGAACATTTCGATGGACTTTATCGTGGGGTTGCCTCAGACTCAGAGGGGCAACAACATGATTTGGGTGATTGTGGATCGCTTGACTAAGTCAGCTCACTTTATTCCCATGAAAGACACCTGGAGTAAAGCCGAGTTGGCTAAGTCATATGTTCAGAATGTGGTCAAACTGCATGGCGTACCCAAGGATATTGTTTCAGATCGGGATTCGAGGTTTATATCCAGGTTTTGGCAGGAATTGCAGGCTGCTTTGGGTACCCAGTTGAAGATGAGTACGGCTTTTCATCCGACTACTGACGGTCAGACTGAGAGGACGATTCAGACTCTTGAGGATATGTTGAGAGCGTGCGTACTGGAGTTCGGAGGATCTTGGGAGGACCGACTGGGGTTGATAGAGTTTTCGTATAACAACAGCTATCATGCCAGTATAGGGATGGCTCCTTTCGAGGCGTTGTACGGGAGGAAGTGTCGGAGCCCTGTGTGTTGGGATGATCGAGCTGATGTTGTGACTTTAGGGCCGGATATGATCCAGGAGATGGTGGAGCAGGTTCAGGTGATTCGACAGAAAATGAGGGCCGCCTAGGATCGACAGAAGAGCTATGCAGATTTAAAGAGGAGCGATATTTCATTCGAGGTTGGCGAGAAAGTTCTACTTAAAGTATCTCCAATGAAGGGTGTGATGAGATTCGGCAAGCGTGGCAAGTTGAGTCAGAAATTTATTGGACCGTTTGAGATCTTGGACAGAGTTGGAGAAGTGGCATACCGACTAGCTTTACCTCCAGCTCTATCCAAGGTCCACAACGTGTTCCATGTCTCGCAGTTGAGGAAGTATGTAAGTGATCCATCACACGTACTTCAGCACGAGGTGATTGAGGTAGATGAGCAGTTGGCATACGTTGAGACTCCGAAAGAAATTTTGGACAGGAAGGTACGGAAGACTCGCAATGGGGAGACGTCCTTAGTGAAAGTCTTGTGGACCAACCATAATCAGGAAGAAGCTACGTGGGAGCCTGAGGCATCCATGAGAGAGCGTTATCCACATTTATTCGATTGAGGTAAGTTACGCGGACGTAACTTTTCTTTAAGGGGGGTGGAATGTAACATTCTGTGATTCAAGTAAACTTTTGTGATATTTTGTGTTCACAGTTCGTTTGAGTTGATTGTTTTGTCATCTGAGCGATGTTGAACTTCGGGACGAAGTTCATTTTAAGGGAGGAAGACTGTAATACCTCGAATTTTGGGCACGATTTTATCACAATTGCCTTAATAGCCAAACGGTTTTATGTTTAGTACGGGATCTTATTTGATACGATGTTAAATAGGATGATAAGTAATTAGTTCGTTTATAAGTTCATGCGTACGTATCATGCTTGTTATGGGATTCGAATTGGGGATCACTTATTTATGTGACATGCCCTTGGTGGGGTTCGAACTAGGGGTTGTTGGATGAGAGTCTTGGGCCTCGATTTCCGTGTCAATACAAACAGCCCAAGACTCGCATAATATGAGGGAATGAAACCCTCTCACACACACCTCACTCAGCCGCCTTATAAGAGCCCTTTGACACACCTTATGACCTACCTACACAAACCACCTCTACCCTAGTTTGTTCAGCCGCCACCACACCCCAGAAGGAGGAGTCTTTCACGGTTGTTTGACCGGTCTAGTTCTCTCGATTTGAGTCAAGAAACAGGTAAGCCGCAGCCTGTATAGTTTCGTTTGTAATTCTTTTTTTTAAACTACTGGTGTTTGTTGCTCTTTCGAGCGGGGGGGGGGGGGGGGGGGGGGGGGTTCAGTGTCGTGGTTGTCATGGTTTATGCATTTCTATTCTTCTGGTGGTTAAGGGGTTGTCGGGGGTTGGTCACGGTGGTTGTCGAGTATCGTGGGTGGTGTAAAAAGGGGAGTTCGTGGTGTCTGTTGGTTGGTTTATTTCACGGTCAGTGTTGTGTGTTCAGGGAAGGTGGTTTTGGGGTGGTGCTACTGAAGACTCGGGGGAGGTCTAAGCAGTGGCACCACCGTGGTCCGAGAGGGGGTTGTTGGTGGTTTAGTCTGGTGGGTGTTATGGGTGGTGCAAGGGTTGTTACAGGGGATCGATTGGGGTCTGTTTCGGACTGTTTAGGACTCAGGCGAGGGGTCAGGCTGGGTTTAAAGGCTCTGGTCAGAGTCGACAGGGGGTGTCGACGGGTGTGGTGGTGTTATGGTGTCAGTTGGTGGTCGGTGGTGTTGGGAGCTGGTACTGGTGGGTGGTCGAAGTGGTGGTAGGCAGCGGTGAAGGGGGCTGTTGTCGTGTGGGGGCTGTCGGGTGTTTAGTGTTGTTTATCATTCTTTTCATCTTTTTATTTTTATTATTAATATTTATTATTATTATTATTATTATTATTATTATTATTGATATTATTATTATTATTGATATTATTATTATCAAATTATTATTAATATGATGGTTATTTATGGTACTTATATTTTGTTATTAAAGGTAAAGATTTTATTATTTATTAAGGGAAGTTTTAATATGGGTATTAATGTATATTTAGAATCATTTGAATTTCAAAACCAAAGTACTATTTTTAGAAGTTACTATATTTAGAAGGTTGCTATTTTGGGTAACCTCGGTTGTTAGGAAGCTTCCTAAGTATAGGGAGTTTCTATAAATAGAATGTGTATACGTATTACGAGAATTAGGATGTTTATTAATTAAATAATATTTGTTTAGGTAGCGGGTTTCGCGTGGAACATTTCTAAACAAGCCTTGGTTTGATCTGCGTTTCCTACTAATTCAGGTAGGGGAAAATACTGGTATACGATAATGTGCAATCTGTTCTTATTGGTTTTGAGCATGTTTATGATATAATATCGTGTGGTCATTATTCTGTGTTATCTATATTACTCTGTGATATAATACGTTGTGTTCATATTGGGTCTTGTGATATGGTGATGGATCGGTGCGGAGTATTTATGGTGTTGGATCGGTGCGGAGTATTTATGGTGTTTGATCGGTGCGGAGTATATATGGCGTTGGATCGGTGCGGAGTATATATATGGTGTTGGATCGGTGCGGAGTTTATTATATTGTTGGTATATTTATTCTTTTCCCTGCTCAACCTCGTGGTTGACCCTGTGTTTTCGTGATCACCTGTGATGAACCAATTACTGGGGAGCAGATTGACAGGTGGCTTTGACTAAGGGGGAGCTATGGGAGAAAGAGCTTGGATCCGGACCAGACTAGAGTCTAGATCACCTTAGCCAGTTTAGCATGAGTTGTACTTCTTTTATGTTGTTAAGACTTTTGGATACTGTTGTAAGAACTTGTTATGAGTTTAACTTTAATTAAAGTACTGTTATCTTTCCTTTGTATCTACTGCCTCGGGAAACCGAGATGGTAACACCCTTATTTATCTGAGGAGTCCTAGTACAGGCCCTTAAATAAATAGGGGTGTTACAACTGTTGTCCATATTGTGGAGTCTGTTGTGACGGTGTGTTCTGAGATGCAGTAAAATAAGAAATCAATTGCGTTCGCGTATTGTGGGAAGCACTGAAACCACTCATTAAGGATGTAGTATCGTCGTTAGCACCTTTGTGGTTTTGGTTACGGTTAGTATTTGTGGCGAACCTAGTGGCTGCCACTTCAGGATCATCTTGCGTTGGCCTTCACCTTCTCTTTTGTTGTTTTGAGATACGTCTTCTGCCGTTCCCTCGTTTGTCAGTGGGGTCTTTAATGTCACCATCTTTTGGAGGGGTGTTTAAGTTAGGCTCCCGCCTTCGTAGTCTCCTTCTTCCCCACACTCTTATGCCAACGGCTCCCGCCTCAAATGAATCAATATAATTGATGCCTGTCGTTGTAGGCACCAAAAATAAACCTAGTACACGACTAACATAAGCTAGTGGTAAATAGGGCCAGTCTCCACAGGGAAGCGAATTTGCTTAACTATCGGTTTTTACCTATTGGTCACAAATTGGGTGTTTGAAAAATGTCACTAAACTACGAGATAAGAGATTTGCAAAAGAATAAAACAGAATAACAAATACGATATGAGATGAATTAAATCAAGGATAAAGGGAATATGTTGGGAACTCGGGTCGTTGTGCCTTATGTATAAATCGGTGTAGTTGGGATAGGCCAATTTATTGGTAGGAAAGGCTGGGTTATTACGGTCAAGTCTCAAACCTGACTATACCTTCCGGTCTTAAGTCGCCCTAAGGTCGTTTTGCTTAACTTCCGCTCTCACAAAATTAAAAACGTTAAACAAGTCTTACCCTTCCAACCTTTCGGTCTAGGTCGGGAATTAACTAAATGTAAGGTCTCATGCGTGCACTCATTAAACCGAACATGAATTATATTATTTAATGATTACTCCTACCAAAAACGGTCCGTCCCGACTACTACATATCATACAATAGACACAATTTCCCTCATCCCAACATATTAAGAAATTAGCTACTCATGATGATGTTGACGACAATTACGATTATAACAAGTGAACTAGCATACGACATGTTGTATTGAGAGACAAAATCACAATATGCAAATAGGGGCAGAGGACACGAAATCGACGAGAAACAGTAGGGGAAAGGGCACGATTTTCGATGTACTTGAGACGAATACAAAGGTACGAAAACGAGCATACACACGAGATGAACTAGGGATACTAAAAGGGGGATATAAAATGACTAGATTAAACTAATAAACATGGTTTATAAGGGGAAGGGAATCAGAATCAGAAATTACGAAAAGAAGTAGAGAAAAACGGATGAAATCAGTGACGATTACGAACGTATGAAAACAGAGCACTAATCGCGATTTTGACGGAAATCAGAGAACGAAACAGAGATACGATTATGAATGATAATTATACAGAAGAAATACGATGAAGAAGTAAGAATTACCGATAAGGAAGGCAGGAACAAGTAGTAGAATCCTTGGAACGAAAAAGACGAAGAACTTAAAATAATTATGAGAATTATTGTGACGGCTACAAGTTTATGGAAAATATGGAACTAAGAACAAAGTCTGCAGAGAGGCAAATGATAGGTAAAAATTCCTTAACCTAATGATCTCAAAATGAGTTCTTAAATAACGAAAAATAAAAACTACTGTAATAAGTATGGTGAACACGAAGAGTCAGCAGAAGCTCTCGATCGAGGGAAATTTCCTCTCGATCGAGCACAATTGTCTTCAAAACTGGTCGATTGAAGACTTTTTGTTACTCGATCGACTCCTTCTTCTTCTTCGAATCCTCTCGATCGACCAAAACAACTATCGACCGAGTACTCTCTTCCTTGGGAACCTCTCGATCGAGCACAGGACAACTCGATCGAGGACTTGTCTTCCTCGAGACCCCTCGATCGAGCACATGACAGCTCGATCGAGGACTCCTCTTCTCGATTTGGTCTTCGACAGGCCTAAAGGTTGTTTAAACACCTCACGCTTCTCGATAAACGCACACCCAGCCGTGTTTCTTCCATCGTCTACTAAAAAGCAATGCTTTGAGGTAGAAAAAGCTCGGTTTCTGCTACTCTTTGGTTAATATCTGCAAAACAGCAATACAAACACAAAGTAGCATATACGGGGCATAAAGTGATGTAAAATCACCAAATAACATGAAAATGTGTGCTAAAACAAGACTAATAAGTCTATACAAAATGCACACATCAATAATCTATCCCGGTGTGATCCTCCAATTCCTTTATTGATTCAGTGGTTTTTTTATTAAAAATGGCGTAGGCTTCTTCGCTTTGCAAAGCCAACCTTCTCATGTAATCATTTTTAAAGGTTATCTCCATAGATCGTTTAACACGTTCTGAATCGTCCGGGTTGTGATACCCGACCCGGATGTTTTCGTACCCTCTAACCAAATCCTTGCGCCATTGATCGAAAATGTATTTATCTGGAATTCCCTTAACATCCAGTACATCCAGACACTTCATGATATGTCGACATAAAATTCCCCGGAATTCGAATAACTTGCAACCACATTTATACTCGCCTGTCGCTGTGTCAATAATCACGTCGAAGCTCCTCCAGTCTTTCTTCCAAAATGCTTTGGTCACTTTTGAAGTTGCTTTATACCTCTTGACGAAAATCGAACTGCCTGGAAGAGTTTCGACGTTGGTGCTTATACATCCGTATACCTCCGTCTTAACCTCTTCGAATTTACTGTTTGTGTACACCTTACTATATACATCCTCAAATAATATTATAGGATCCCATTTAATTGGACATTTAGCGTCTTTGACGTTATTGACCTTCTCGTCTTCCACCTTGCATTTTATGGCGTCCTCGTACTGCTGCATGAATTGAAAAAGCCCAGTTTCTATGCTGACGAATGTTTTTATGAATCTGTTTGATTGCTCACTCCGCTGAGTTGACGACATCCCCGCGCAAAAAGTGTCCTTCCAAAAGACAGGCATCCACCGCCGTCTATTATCCCAACCTTCCGACAACCATCTGTTCCGTCGCAAATTGTACTTATCCATGAACTCCTCCCACATACCTTCTAATTCGTCCTCCGTATGACTTTCATGCACCAGTGGACGTAGGTCTTTGTCAATTTGTGGAAATAACTGGAGGCTTCTTAATTTTTTGTCTGCATTTAGAAGAATATGCCAAAGGCATAATCTGTGTTTTGTGTCCGGAAACACCGATTTGATTGCTCCCTCCATAGCTCTGCATTGATCTGTTAATAAGACGGTAGGACCACTCCCCATGCACTCTTTCCATTTTCGGAACACCAACTCGAATGACTCAGTGTCTTCATGCAAAATTAAAGCAGCTGCAAATAATACCGTACTGCCATGGTGATTAACGCCTACGAATGGACAGAAAGGCAGCTGACACCTATTACTTAGGAATGTACTGTCAAAGGAAATAGGGTCACCAAAGGCCTTGTACATGGCACGACAACGCGCATCAGACCAGAGATGTTTAACAGCTTATTATCTGCATCTTTCTCGTATGCGTAGTAGAAATTTGGATTTTGTGCCTTCAAACGCTCAAAATAATTTAAGACCTCTTGAGCGTCACCACGCAGCCTAGTTTGACGGCGTTCTTTGTTAATTAAGTTTCTCGCATCCTTGCTATTGAATCATAGATTCTCAATCCCCCCAGCTTCTCTATAATGTGTTGAAATTCCGAGTAGTAAGTATACCAGCCCTGTCATTCAACAACAACCTGGTTTTGAAATATTTGCCTATGTGCCTGTAGCTCACAACATGCAGGCTAAATGCAGGATTGACTTCGTGATTATGTTCGTAATTAACCGTGCGTATTACAAATTTCCCGCTTTCGTTGTCTATTTTCCTGAAGATAAACATTGGACATGGTTTTTCAGATGGGGCTTTCTTCGCCGTATTGCCCTCTGAACATGCTAGCCTAATCTTCTTCATCATGTGGAAACGCGGTTCATTATCTCCAACCCCGTTACGCTGTATACCTAGCTGCCTAAATGGGCCAAAAGTTCACTACTTCGTACATGTAGTTCAAACCCCGTCTTGTAAGCATACGTATAATATAAGGCACATAACTGTTCACCTGAATCAAATTCCAACCCAATTGTACGCTCACCTACTGGATGACTGTCCTCATTACCCTCAAGCACGTGGGCTGCGTGCCGTAACAATTCAGTGGCGGCGTCGGCCTCATCTTCGACTATAATGTTTTCCCCCTCCTCCTCCTCCTCCTCCTCCACTAATACAACATTTAAATCAATACGGTTGACCATGATTTTTTAGTTAAAAGATGAAGTTGATTAATTAAAAGATGAAGTTGATTAAATTAAAAGATCAATTAAAAGATGAAGTTGATTAATTAAAAGATGAAGTTCATTGTTAGAGTTTATTTCTTCATGGTGTGTTCAACAAGATTGACATTGGGAATGATTTTTTTAGGTGGGAAGTTGTAAGTTCCTTAAACACTCCCGCCTATTTCTCCCGCCTAAATGATATTTTTCATTTTTTGGGAACTAATTTAACAACATTGCATCCTGCTTAAGAGACATCGAAATAGCAAGGCAGGAGAGGGACCAGCTTGAGGAGAAGAATAACAACCTTCTAAGCCTGCTTTGGGAACTAATTTAATAAATAATACATGTATGATGTACTAAAACCCCAATTTTCTAGGTTTTCGAATTCATCAATCGGTTTGCTTTTTTTTTGTATATATAAATTATATATTATTAATTATATCTAATGTGGATATTAATTGCATTTGTCGTTTCTTACTATTCGAATTCTCGTACTATTTGCATGTAACAGTGAATGGTTTAAATTGGATTTGACAACCCCAATCACATCACTGTTATCACAACAACTAATAATGAGTGTTATGTACTCAACATATCTTCCACAATAGATTCGGTAGATTTCTCATAACAAAATTAAGGCAATTACTAGATGAAAATTTAAAGGGAAAAAGTAATAAAATGATCAACAATATAATAAGGACATTAACAGAAAAAATACAAAAATAATTTGATTCTTAAGAAAATTATAAGTGAGAAAATAAATTAAAAGATAAAAAAAATTAACGAAAAAAACAAACAACCGATAAAAAAAGTATAAGTCAAAAAAATAATTGTAAGAGTTTAAAAAATTATAAGTGATCCAAAAAATTAAAAGTGTTAAAAATATTGAAGTGGTAAAAAATTGATAAGAGTTCAAAAATTTATAAGTGAAAAATATTTTATGAGTTAAAAAAATTATAAGTCGAAAATAATTGTAAGAGTTTCGAAAATGTTAAGAGTTCAAAAAATTATAAGTGATCCAAAAAATTATAAATGTTAAAAATATTTGAAGTGGTAAAAAATTGATAAGTGAAAAATTTGTATGAGTTAAAAAAATTGTAAGTCAAAAATAATTGTAAGAGTTTCGGAAATGTTAAGAGTTTAAAAAATTATAAGTGATCCAAAAAATTATAAGTGTTAAAAATATTTGAAGAGGTAAAAGATTGATAAGTGAAAAATTTGTACTTATATGAGTTAGTGATACAAAATCATAAGTCATAAAAATAATTATAAGACGTTCAAAAATGTTAAAAAGTGATCAAATAAATTAAAAGTGTTATAAATATTTGGAGTGGTAACAAATTTATAAGTGAAAAAAATTTATGAGTTAAAAAATTTATAAGCGATAACAAAATTTAAAGACGTAAATCTTTTAGTTGGTTAAATTTTTTTATAAGTGATACAAATAAAATAGAAGAGTTTAAAAAAATTTAAGTGATAAAAAAATAAAAAGGAATAAGAAATGTCAATGTACAATTAAACCGTACAAATACACTTACTGTACAAATACTGTACAAATACTCAAAAGCGTATAAATACAAGAAACATATACGTCATCCGTATAAAAATAAGAAATAAAGAGTGAAAACAAAAATACAGAAAATATTATATGTATTAAAAAAAATAGACTTAATTAAAAAATTAGGAGAGAGATATTAATAATTAATAGAGTAGGTGTGATAATCGAAGAACAATTATTAGGGTTGTAACAATCTAGAGAATCAGCTTAATTAATGAAATAAATCAGATTCTTTCAATTTGACAAATGGCGAATGGTGATTGATGGTGTATGAGAGCCTCATACACCTGGTGTAACTCTAGCACCTTCCGTTTATGTGAGTAACAATCTTAAGCGAAAAGGCGGTATTATACTTGGTGTATAAGACCTTTCATATACTTGCAAAAGTAGCAATTAGGAAAGTTATTGGGGCGGAGCGGTGCTTCATATAGGCTCCCCGTACCCATACCCATCAAGAAAACCTTATATCCATCCTCGCTCACCACCAATGGTGGGTACAAGTTTCCAAAACCATCCCCGCCCCACCTACCCATGGCGGATACAAGTTTTCAAAACCATCCCCGCCCCTCCTACTCATTAACCCGCTATACCATAAAAATTTTCGATTTTTTTTCGTACAAGTTGGTTAATCATTATTAATTTCTATTTTCAGGAGTTTTTTAATATAATTTTTGTTATTTATCAAAAAAGTTGGGAAAATATTTTATAAAATAGCTATCTTTAACATTATTTCTTAATTATATATATCAAAATAATATTTGTAAAATTATCGTAATAATGATATTATTTTTATAATATTTGGCGGGTAGACGAGTATGACGTGGGTAACACGCAAAAACCATCCTCGCCCCACTACCAATGGCGGGTACAATTTTCGTACCTGACCCTGCCCCACCACCACCGAAAGCTCTACCCATCCCCGCCCCAACTGGGGCGGGTGTGGGGCGGTATCTACTTGTACCTGCCCCAATGACATCCCTACTTGCAATGGCAAGAAGACACGCGATTGTTTCAAGAAATCTTTCCTTAACACTCTCTTCCTTATTAATTACTCATATTAAATGATTTTAACACTTATACTAATTAACATTTTCTTATTTTAAATTTGTTAATTAGTTAATTCTTTTAATATTTTCAGTCTTTTTTTTTTTGTGTATTTATATGGTGTTATATATTTATACATGTATTTTATATTTATACGGTATTTGCAGTATTTTTGTAATTAAGTCTTGTTTATTGAACTTTTTGCTTAAATGGGATTCAAATGCAAACTATTTAACAAAATAACGTTATTTTCAAACTAATTACCAAAAATGGTTTCAGGTGATCATATTGGAACTTGGCGTTTGGTTTTCGTGGACAAATACGCACAACAACGGGAATGATATGTATAATCACAGTTAAGCACTCCATATTGGAGCTTTGGAACTTGGGGTTTGGTTTTAGTGGACAAAAAGCGACACATCGATCATCGTACATATTCCACTATCAAGGTACACATTTTCTAACGTAATCAAACACACTCATTCTATGCATAGGTATGATCTTCGAGACGTACTAATTTGAGGATGAGTCACATACGTGGTAAGTGGCACATCTTTGCTAATTTCCTTTTTGCAGAAGATGAGTCACATTAGTATGATCTTCGAGGCGTAGTGATTTGGGATGAGTCAGTTCGTTTCAAAATCATCGGTACTTCAACTGTCTTTCTTCGATTCAATCACACCTGAAAAAAATCTGCCGTAAACCAGATTCTTGCAGGTTTGTATCAATTTTTCCGTGTTTCGCAAAATGGTTGAGTACTCACTTTATTTCCGTTAATTATGCGTTTCCTCAGTATAGAGCATTACGTGCAAGAATGTATTGGTATTCTTGGTTCTCCATTAGGGTGTAAAGAATTTTGAGTTATGAGCAAGGTTAAAATTTCCATCACTAGAAGCCTTAATCTCCCTGGTGAAAAACACACGATTTCATTTATTGATCCATCCCATATCAGAATTATTTATTTACAGTACTATAAACTACTGGTAAAACATAGCAGCCACGCTTGTTTCTAGTTGATGTTGGTTTTATTAAATACGCTTAACATTAAAATCTGGTTGGAACAGTAATAGCTAGTTAGAAGCTCTACTCTGATGTGGGAGCCATAGCATTGTCACCTTTCACGTTGCTTTGTCAACCTTTTAGTTTCTTTGGGTTCATTTCATGGCCGTCATGATTTTTTAACGTCTTATGCTCATTTTCAGTCTTTCCTTCAGAATGTTGATGCAAATTCAGTTTCTTCTCTTCTGATTTAGAAGAAACCAATTTGTCGAAAACAGGACTGTTGTCCAAAGCTTGACCATCTCCACTAGCTGAACTTCTAGTCCCCCAACCATGACCCCATCCACTGCCCCAGCTGCGGGTACCCAATCCCCCTCCCCATCCATTGCCTGAGTTAATGCTTCCCCAACTTGTACCCAATCCTTCACCAGCTGCACGAGGAGGGGGAGGAGTTTTATGGGGAGGCCAAGGGAAGAAAGGGATCGGGGGAAAAGGGAGTGGTGGAATGTCGCCGCCTCCACCACCTCCTCCACCGCCACCGCCACCACCACCTTTACCACCACCGCCGCCGCCACCACCACCACCACCGCCACCACCTTTACCGCCTTTATCATCTTTACCACCTTTACCGCCTTTATCATCTTTACCGCCTTTATCGCCTTTACCATCTTTACCGCCTTTACCATCTTTACCGCCAGGGAATCCTTCAAACGAGTCAGTAATTGTTGTTATCGACTTGGTCTGTCCATTTACGACCTTTTTGCTAATTGACGACTCTTCCACAAGCAGTCTGGAAGCAGAATAGATCTGAAATGATGAAGTGATTATGAGAAGTAGTAAGAGAGTTGATAGTGGACTAGTGTTATTTAGTGACCCCATTGTTTCTTGTACATTGCTATGTTCTGATAAGCTTGATTCGGTGTTAAATAGTAAATACATTAGCTCAGCATGAGGAGATAGACGAGACGCATGTCTCCTAAAGTTTGGCAATAAGAGATCATAGGCTATACGTATTGTACATATGAGCCTAACAAACAGCCCCAATTACAGAGTTTGTTGGAATTAGTTACTGGTCTAAAACCAGAGCCGCATTATCAAACTTCTAATTACTTTTAGCTCTGGACTTTGGATACCAATATACCATACAATTCCATTGAGGCTACCAATATTTATTCTTTACTAGTTGTATCACCCGTGATACGGGTTTTTGTCGTTCTCGTGTAGTTTTTTGACCAATTCGAATGCACTAAGGACAGAAGTAATTTGACGTAGATAAGTAATGGGTGACACCGTAATAGTCAATTATTATGGAATATAAGAACAATACAATATTGTTGAGACACTACGTTGATGATGACAAGTTTCCTTATCACTCGTATACTAATATAGAAATGAGATATGTGTGACAGGTGCTTGAGAACTTTCGGATTCGGATGACGAAGTTTGACAAGATTTTTTATTGTCCGAGTCTAGAAAAAATGTAAGAGTATATTACTTGTATTTAATATTCGGTTTCACAAAATACGGCTTATCTTTTCAGGAACTAAAAGATAAAGGAATATTTTTTCTTTAGAAAAAATAGACCTTTTATTCTTTAAAATATTTGCCTTATTTTAGGCGTATGATTTTCAAAGGATATCTTTTCAAAAGTTCTTTTCCAGAAAGTTTTCATAAGAACAATCTCTTGCTTATATGGAAAGATTTTGTGTACCTTATTCTATTGCCTAAAATACAAGTCATCATTGACTATATATGCAAGGCATTAGCTCTTAGGTATTTACACGTTTTTGGCAGGGGAAAAATAAGAGTACAAAAGGCTTTCATTATTACTAAGCATTTATATTTTCGAAAAGCTTTTTAGTTGCAAAAATCAGTTCTTAAAGTTCATAACTTCATATTTTTGCTAAACTCTTTTTAAGCCGTATTCTTGAGACCGTCTTTTTTCTTACAAGTATTTATACTCGTAGGAATCTTAATTGTCTCCTTTGTTCTGATTAGTGAATCTTGTTAATGAGCAATTTCAGTTGTAATCTTCTTTTTGTAAGGATACATTTGGGGTACGGGGTTGTACTCGAGATTGCACGATCGGGGTTGATCGTGGGGAAGTTCCTTGTAATTTGAGTTAATTATTAAGGAATCAATAATAAAGAAGGGGTGGACGTAGACCTTTAGAGAGTAGGTCGAACCACGTTAAAAATCGCGTGTCTCGTACTTTATTTCTTTTGTTTACGCTTGTTTCGTTTTGTTTTATTATTGCCTTTCACGAATTTGATCAAAGAAATACTACTGCACAATTCGTATTGTATTAAACAGACAATCAGACTGTTTAATTTGCCTGAGTATCATTTCAGAATCATTCGTGGTTATTCCTTGTGGAATAAATTTTAAAAAGGGTACTTAATTCACCCCCTCCCCCTCTTAAGTACAGGATCTATAAACTCAACAATTGGTATCAGAGCCTCGTGCTCTTGATTGCATTACCGCAAAGAGTTTGATCCTTTTTGAGTTTATCCTTTTTTAAATGAATTCCACAACAGTCAAATGTCCTGTCTTTGATGGCACGGACTATGGTTGGTGGAAAAACCGTATGATGCATTTCATACAAGGAACTGACTATGAGTGTTGGGTAATCATACAAAACGGTCCTCTCTCTATCACTTCCACCGACAAAGATGGTGCTGTAAGTGAAAAGGAACCAAAGGACTATACAGCAAGTGATTACAAAAAGGCAGAAAAGAATGCTAGAGCCATATCACTCTTGCAATCCGGTATCGGAGAATCTGAAACAAGTCGGATTGCTGGGTGTAAAACGGCCAAACAAATTTGGGACAGCTTAGAATTGGCTCATGAAGGAACTGTGCAAGTAAAGAAACAACGTATTGACATTCTAATGCAACAATACGAGTCCTTTAAAATGCTACAAGATGAGTCAATTAAAAGCATGTCGTCACGTTTTTCAAACATAACTAATGAACTTTCTAATCTTGGTAGAACTTTTGAAACTGAGGACATTGTCCGAAAAATTCTAAGAAGTTTAACTAATAAATGGTAAGCTAAAGTCACTACCATCGAAGAGGCAAGAGATTTAACTACACTCACCTATGAAGCTTTAATGGGATCTCTTATGGCACATGAGCTGGTGCTTGAAAATGATGCCGATGAGAAACCCAAAGCTAAGGGATTGGCGTTAAATGCCCTTTCAAGTGATAATGAAAGTGATCTTGAAGAAGGGGTTGCCTTGCTTTCAAAACGTATTGCTAATATCATTAGAAAGCAAAATCATGGGAAGTTCAATAGTTATAAACAACGAGAGACTGTACCTTCTTCATCACGTTCTGGTTCAAGAATGGGCTGTTTTAAATGTGGTGAACGAGATCACCAGATTCGAAACTGCCCTATGTGGGAAGAAGAGAAATCTAAAGAAAAACGTGAAAGATCCAAGCAAGAGTACAAACGTGCTATGATGGCTGCAGTTTGGGGTGAGTCTGATTCAGAAGACGATGAACCCTCAAAAGAGGAAGAGAAGGTGTGCTTGAGATCTGTTTATAAACCAAGATCTCAGAGGAAGAGGAATGAAGACACTCTCAGATGTCTTATGGCTCATTCAGATGCATCAGATAGTGAATCAGAGGATGAGGTAAGTCTTTCACTAATCAAAACTAAAGTTCGCTCTCTCTCTAAAGAAAAGATCTTGAAATTGTTAGAGGAAACACTTGATAATAGTTATGAACAGAATAAACAAATGAGTATCATGCAATCTGAAATAGAAAGCATAGCGGAGGAGAACATAGATCTTAAGCGTGAGTTAAGGAAAGTCAACAAACAAACAGTCAACCAGTCTGTTCAATCTGAGCTTAGTACAAAAAATGAGTCTCTTATTCATAAGATCGATGTCCTTACTAAAGAACTTGATGAATTAAAAGAGTCACATGCTGTTAAGTCGGCTAAATATTCTGATACTTGCTCAAAACTTGATAGACTTAATGTTGAATACGATGATCTCCTACATAAAAATAAAAGATTGCTTGAGAAAGTAAAGAACTTGGAGACAGACTTAGATAACGCTAGAAACGTTGCAGCTAAGTGGGAAGGAAGTAACACTGTGTTAAATTTTCTGGTAAATCAATCTAAGAATACAAAAAAACTTGGATTAGGTTATGAGTCATGTTCTGACACAAGACAAGACGATCCTCAATATCGTACTGTCTGGGTCCCTGAACAGAAAATAAACACTCCTCCAGAATGTTCAAATGTGCATGATTCCTGCTCTGACAGTAGACAAAACAATCCTCAACATCATTCTGCCAGAAATCCTGAACAAAGATTAAACACACCTCCAGACTGTTTAAAGCAGGGAGACTTCATTTATGCTAAGAAACCTGCTCCCCATGATAGAGACTTCAGGAGACGTAAGTATGTAGGCTTGCCTGAGTACATCATCTGCAACTTTTGTGGTAATGCTGGTCATGTGTTTAATGCTTGCAAAAAACGTTTAGGACATTTGGATCACAACATTAGAGTCGTAAAGAAAATGTGGATTAGAAAGGACGTCCTTGACCTTGTTCGTAATAAGAAGGGACCCAAACTTGTTTGGGTTCCTAAATCATCTAACTAATCTCTTTTCAGGGCCATGCGAGAGGAGGCAGCCGTTGGTATCTTGATAGTGGTTGCTCGCGACATATGACAGGTAATAAGAACCAATTCCTCTCGTTGAAGGCGTACAATGGTGGAAGTGTGACTTTCGGAGACAACAAAAAGGGTGAGGTTGTAGGTATTGGAAAAGTTGGTAAGTCTCGATCACACTCCATTGATGATGTGCTGCTGGTAAAAGGGCTTAAACACAATCTCATTAGTATTTCACAGTTATGTGACAAAGGGAATAAAGTTGAATTTTATGCAAACCTTTGTTATGTAATCAAAGTAAGTACCAATGAAATTGTTCTTGAAGGTAAGAGAGTTAACAACATTTATGTGGTTGACCTAGGAAGCATTCCAAGGGAAACCATTAAATGTCTATCAGTTATGCAAAATGATCCTATCTTATGGCATAAGAGGTTTGGACACGTTGGGTTCTCTTCTTTGAACAAACTGCACAAACTTGATTTAGTGGATGGTTTACCTTCCATAAAGTTCGAAATGGAAGGAGTTTGTGACGTTTGTGCTCGATGTAAACATGTTCGCAGCTCGTTTAAATCTAAAAGGTTTGTAAGCACCACTAAGCCTCTAGAACTCATTCACATGGATTTATGTGGCCCAATGAGGATTAGAAGCCGAGGTGGGAGCCTTTATGTCTGTGTCTTAGTGGATGATTACTCGAGATTCGTTTGGACTTTGTTTTTGCATGCTAAAAGTGAAACGTTTGAAGAATTCGAAGTCTTAATCAAAAGGCTGCAAAACAAACTCGGACACTCTTTAATCTCCATTAGAACAGACCATGGAAGGGAATTTGACAATGAATCCTTTTTATCCTTTTGCAGGAAACATGGAGTTGATCACAATTTTTCTGCTCCAAGAACACCACAACAAAATGGTGTAGTCGAAAGGATGAACAGAACCTTGGAGGAAATGACAAGAACCATGCTACTTTGTAGTGAATTGCCCCGAACTTTCTGGGCTGAAGCTGTGAACACAGCATGTTATATTCGTAACCGTGTGTCAATCAGATCCGTTCACAAGAAAACTCCTTATGAACTTCTATATGGGCGAAAGCCAAACATTTCTCACTTTCGTTGTTTTGGATCAAAATGTTTTGTGCACAATAATGGTAAAAACAATTTAGGAAAGTTTGATCCAAGAAGTGATGAGGCGGTTTTTATCGGATATTCTAATGAGAGCAAAGCCTATAAAGTGTACAACAAGAGAACCATGTGCTTTGAAGAAAGCATTCATGTAATTTTTGATGAAACTAATATTCTTAATGCTGATTTGCAGGATGAGGATGACTTTGAGATTGGATTCATAAGGAACGAAACCTCAGAACTAGGTGAAGAGCCTTCGTCTTCACAGGAGAGAAATACTGAAGAGGTGCAGAAGACAGGGGGAACTGAACAGACTGCCGATATGTTCAATTCTGACCAATCCTTCAGCACTCCAGAAGCTACACAGAGAACAGAACGAGTGGAACAGAATCAAACAGTCGTGCAAGATGTTCAATCAGACTCAACATCAGAAACTTTTATCCCACGTCGCTGGAAACACCAAAGTTCCCATCCAATGGATAACATTCTAACAAACATTCATGAGGGAGTCAAAACTCGCTCTTCACTGAACAGTTTATGTGCTCACTATTCATTCTTATCTGAAATAGAACCATCAAATATCACTGTTGCTTTAACTGATCCCGATTGGATGATTGCTATGCAGGAAGAGCTTAATCAATTTGAGAGAAGCAAGGTTTGGCATTTAGAACCTCGACCTAAAGATCGTTCAGTCATTGGAACGAAATGGGTTTTTCGGAATAAACTAGATGATACAGGTGTGATTGTAAGAAACAAAGCAAGACTTATGGTACAAGGATACAATCAACAAGAAGGAATCGACTTTGATGAAACTTTTGCACCTGTGGCACGATTAGAAGCCATTCGCTTGCTCATAGCCTTTGCAGCTCATATGGGTATCAAACTCTTTCAAATGGACGTTAAGACAGCATTTCTTAACGGATATTTGGAAGAGGAGGTACATGTTGAACAACCCCCAGGTTTTCTTGATAGTAGTTTTCCAAATCATGTCTATAAATTGGATAAGGCTCTTTATGGTCTTAAACAAGCACCTAGATCATGGTATGAAAGACTCTCAAAATTTTTACTTGAAAACGGTTTTCAACGAGGCTCAATTGATAAGACTCTATTCTTGAAATCAGACAAAGATGATTTGTTAGTTGTTCAAATTTATGTTGATGACATTATTTTTGGAGCTACTAATGATGTATTGTGTGCTTATTTCTCAAACCTTATGCAGTCGGAGTTTGAAATGAGCATGATGGGTGAACTTGGATTCTTCTTAGGCCTTCAAATCAAGCAAACTTCTCATGGTATCATGATTCATCAAGGGAAGTACATCAAGGAGTTGCTCAAAAAATTTGGTATGAGTAATGCAAATCCATTTTCCACACCCATGTGTTCAACCTTGAAACTTGACAAAGATGAGAAAGGTAAAAGTGTTGATGAAAAGGTATATCGTGGTATGATAGGCTCATTGTTATATCTTACTGCAAGTCGTCCTGACATTCTTTTTAGCGTATGCTTATCTGCTCAGTTTCAGTCAAATCCTAAGGAATCACATTTAATTGCAGTTAAACGTATTCTCCGATATTTGATTGGAACCCAGGACTTGTATTTATGGTACCCCTTACATTGCAATTTCACTCTCACGGGGTATTCAGATGCAGACTATGCAGGGTGTTCAGTTGACAGAAAGAGTACGTCTGGAGTAGCTACCTTCGTTGGACCATGTCTCATCTCTTGGGCTTCCAAGAAGCAAAATACGGTAGCGTTATCAACAGCAGAAAGTGAGTATGTTGCTGCGGCTCAATGTTGCTCTCAAGTTCTATGGGTAAGACAACAATTGCGGGATTACGGTATGAACATTAATTGCGTTCCTATTCTTTGTGATAACACTAGCGCAATAAATATTTCTAAAAATCCCGTGCAACACTCTAGAACAAAACATATCGACATTCGACATCATTTTCTTCGTGATCATGTGGAAAAAGGGAACATATGCTTAAATTTTGTTAACACCAAAGATCAACTTTCTGACATTTTTACCAAACCTTTGCCAAGAGAACCATTTGAGAAAATTCGTTTAGAATTAGGTCTGTTACAAAATAGCTCGTAGTTGTATGTGTCCAAATTTAAACCTCCGATGATTGACTAGATTGGAAGAGAGTAGTCACTTATGTCATTTGTTTTCGGTTCCATTCTTTGATCTTACCTGCAGCTTACTTATTCTAGTCGGCGAACTTGTTCAATAGACTAGTAACAAAGGTTGACGTATTTGTGTCGTGTTTGATTCATAATAACTGCTTGCAATTTATTGACCCTCACCTAACCACCCACCCACCCGTGTTCCCGTATAATCAAATCTAACCCTTCAACTTTTTTCCCCAAATCATAAACCCTAACACTCTTCATCTCCCTCATCATCCCAACCACCATTCCCAAAATCACCAATAACACCTCTCACAACTACCACCATGCCGCCGAAAAAGAAAACGAAACCCACCACTCTCCCCCCAACCCCACCCCTCCCTCCGCCATCATCCCATTCACCACCACCACCCGCTCCCGCGCCAAATCTCTCGGACCTTTACCAAATCCGGAACCCGACGCTTCTCCTCCGGCCACCTCTCCCAAATCTCCACCTACCACCACCATCGAACACTCAACCGCCTCCCCAACCACTATTTCCGCCAAACCTGACACCAACACCACAAAACCAAACGCCGATTCCGTCTCTGTGCATGCCCCTCCTGAACCGCCGGTAATAAGCGTCGAGGACCCTATCTCTTCTGCGAAATCTCCGGCCACTAAACGTCCTTCTCGAACTCGGCGTGGGGTTGTCATTAATGAACCCAGTCCTACTCTTGAAAAACCTCCGGTGACTGACAAGGGCAAAGACCCGATTGTCCATGATGAAGATGATGATCCTGATGATGTTGCTTGGAAGGCGAGTCTCGGGGTCAGTCTTCAAACCTTGAAGGCTCTCACAAAGGGACAGGTAACCTCATTTAAACGGAAAAAGCCTATCTCCCCTGTCCGTAAATCCAATGCCTCTGCGGGTCTGGTGCCGCCTGTCAAGGCCACTTTAATGTCATCCATGGACCGAGACAAGGTTGTGAATTTTCTAAATTCTTTACCCCTGAAGGAAGAGGAACTTGCTCATTGTATCCGTCTTTTGGACTCCACTGTCCTCCCGGGTCGCTATTATCCGCTATCTTGGTTAGAATCTCACCCTGCTCTTTCCTTCTTTCAAGACATTCTTGCGCATCAAAATTGGACTGGTATGTTCACTGTCCAATCAGTTGTTTTTATTCCCGAAATGGTTCAGTTTTATCAATCGGTATCCATCACTAACAAAGGGGATCTACTCTCGGCTAAAATTAATGGTGATATTCTTGTACTTCGTGCCGATGAGTTTGCTGAGATTTTCGATATTCTGTATACTGGTATTTCCATTTGTGATAAAAACAGTTGGCCTAGGATGGGTGATGTTGAACCTTTACAAATTTTACAATATTTTGACCCCAAAGCCTCTCTCAAAACTAGTATAAGCCCACAAAAGCTTGATGCTCCACATCAATTCCTGTACAATGTTATCCGGCGCACCATCACACCTCGTCAAAACTCCCGTGGTTACTGTAAAATTCCCGACCTAGTTTTAATGTACCATCTCATGACAAAACACCCAGTTAATTTAGCCTCGGTTATTTTTCAATATATTCGAGAGGTAGCCCATGACGTGCAGTCTGCTGCGCCTATTAAGGCTCGAGAGTTACCATACGGGATGTGGTTATCACATGTTTTCTGGCAAAAGGGAATGTTATCTGATGACAGTGTTTGTATGGCGTTGGATGATCGCATGAGTGACGGCTTGATGGGTCAGATGCATATTCGGGTTATAGCTGATAAGCTAGTTGGTTTACGCACTCAGGATGCTGCTGCTGGGCCAAGTTCAGGGGGATTTGAGGCCGTGATTTCAAAGTTGGATGAGCTCCTTGATGTTAATACTGAAGGTTTCAGAGCTATTGCACGAGATTTGGCATCAATCAAAACAGCCCTAACCTCCTTCTCCTCTATTCCTAACCTACTACAACAGCTTCTCAACCGACCTTCCACCTAATCTCCTTTTTCCTTTGTGACAATGTTTTGCAGGCTGTTTATATGTTTCTTCACTCACTAATTGTCTATCTTAGTACGATGATGTTTATAGACTGTGTCCGGTGGCTGCTTGTAGGTTTCTCTAGTTATGGACCTTGCGACTTTGGCATATTTTGACTTCCCTCTCCTTTTGATGATGTTAAGAGGGGGAATATTTTTAGGACTCATATTACTTACTGGCTATTAGTGCAGACTAATTCGATGAATGCTCTTTTATGTTTTTTCTTGCTCTTTGGTTGATAACTTGCTAAGTTGATCTAATACATATGTTGTCTGTTTCTGCTATATCATTTTTTTTGGCTGATTGCTTTTGCTGAGGGGGAACTTATTGTTTAAAGGAACTTGCCATCATCAAAGGGGGAATTTGTTGAGACACTACGTTGATGATGACAAGTTTCCTTATCACTCGTATACTAATATAGAAATGAGATATGTGTGACAGGTGCTTGAGAACTTTCGGATTCGGATGACGAAGTTTGACAAGATTTTTTATTGTCCGAGTCTAGAAAAAATGTAAGAGTATATTACTTGTATTTAATATTCGGTTTCACAAAATACGGCTTATCTTTTCAGGAACTAAAAGATAAAGGAATATTTTTTCTTTAGAAAAAATAGACCTTTTATTCTTTAAAATATTTGCCTTATTTTAGGCGTATGATTTTCAAAGGATATCTTTTCAAAAGTTCTTTTCCAGAAAGTTTTCATAAGAACAATCTCTTGCTTATATGGAAAGATTTTGTGTACCTTATTCTATTGCTTAAAATACAAGTCATCGTTGACTATATATGCAAGGCATTAGCTCTTAGGTATTTACACGTTTTTGGCAGAGGAAATTTTAGAGTACAAAAGGCTTTCATTATTACTAAGCATTTATATTTTCGAAAAGCTTTTTAGTTGCAAAAATCAGTTCTTAAAGTTCATAACTTCATATTTTTGCTAAACTCTTTTTAAGCCGTATTCTTGAGACCGTCTTTTTTCTTACAAGTATTTATACTCGTAGGAATCTTAATTGTCTCCTTTGTTCTGATTAGTGAATCTTGTTAAGGAGCAATTTCAGTTGTAATCTTCTTTTTGTAAGGATACATTTGGGGTACGGGGTTGTACTCGAGATTGCACGATCGGGGTTGATCGTGGGGAAGTTCCTTGTAATTTGAGTTAATTATTAAGGAATCAATAATAAAGAAGGGGTGGACGTAGACCTTTAGAGAGTAGGTCGAACCACGTTAAAAATCGCGTGTCTCATACTTTATTTCTTTTGTTTACGCTTGTTTCTTTTTGTTTTATTATTGCCTTTCACGAATTTGATCAAAGAAATACTACTGCACAATTCGTATTGTATTAAACAGACAATCAGACTGTTTAATTTGCCTGAGTATCATTTCAGAATCATTCGTGGTTATTCCTTGTGGAATAAATTTTAAAAAGGGTACTTAATTCACCCCCTCCCCCTCCCCCTCCCCCTCCCCCTCCCCCTCTTAAGTACAGGATCTATAAACTCAACAAATATGAACACATTTTGTAGCCAACAATAAGGCAACCTACATATAATAAACTAAAGAAGACTGAATTTAGTAGTCACACAAATTTCTAATGAAAGTGTTTTAAATGAATCATAATGGAAGCATCATATAATTGAAAAGTTATACTCTGTATGTAGAAGGACAAGTACAACATTACAGAAATAGTCGTCCACCCGCCAGTATTCATCTCTAGCCTCCGCCACTTGATCCATATTCTCGTCAAATGACGCAATTTTGTCTCCCATTGTATCTTCATTTATCTCATTTGTGTCCAACCTTTCAGTTTTCATCTCTTCTATAACTTGTTGAACTTATGCGTCTTTCTCTACCTTATGCTCCTCTTCCTCAAGTTCTTCTTTCTCTGCGTCACGCTCCTCTTCCTCCTACTTCCTTCCTTCGCCTTTTGTTCCTCCCTTACATCACCCGCTAGTATTCTCCTCCTCTTCCTTCTTATCCTCATTCCGACTTTTCAGTTTCATTTCTCACAAATTGTTCATCCTCAAAAGGTGTTGCCTTAGGAAGAAATAAATCATCAAGTCGTGAAAAAAGATCAACCTTAGCAAATGACATTTGTAAAACAGCAAGTCGACAAGTAGATTTAGTTCAAAATTGAAGGGTATGATACCTAAATGAAAGATGCCAAATTTACATGGGCACCTTAATTCACTGTAATAAGCATTTCATTTTGTAATTTTTACCAACAGATACGATGCAATTTCCTTCATTCTGCCACCAATTTTTTTAGGCAATTACAAATAATCCGAGATAGTACAAAAAGGAATTTTTATTGTTAATTCGGGTTATTTAGCAAATTAATTGGTGACTTAAATTCATTTCAAACTATTTTAGCCCAATGGTCCATGTCATCACTAATCTCTCTCACCCTTCAAATAATCGGAGATAGTACAAGGTAAGCCGTTAAAGTCCCCCAGCGACTTATATTAGTTTTGTTTTATGTGTCATTTACACTTATTTAAGTGTTTTTAAACTAATATTATTATTTTATTGAAGGGAAAAATCGTTTCATTAATCAAAAGTCTCATGGTAGTTACAACATATGTCAAGAATGACAAGATACAAAACGATTAAAATCAAATAAACTACATTCTCGATCAACAGAAAATTTCTAAACTTGATGGGCTCATGAGACGCTTCTGCACATCCTCTAACATATCGCCTTCTGCGGCTTTTCAAAAGAGGGTTTCCAAATTTTCTAAAGCATTGACAATAATCTAATTCTTTTGACCAAAACGTTTGTAACGAGCAATCTGACAACAGTTTTATCTCCATAGGATCAACAATGAAGACACCGATCTTCCACTTAATTCTTGAACCTCTCAAATAGAGGGGAAAAACTCACCACACGATGAGGACGGAATCACCAAAAGGTGAGGACAAAACTCACACAGAGGTGAGAACAAAACTCACACAAAGGTGAGAACAAGTCTCCAATAAAGGAGAGGCAAGAAGTTGTTAGTGTAGAAAAATTAAAAAATAAACGAAACGGAAAATTTGGGGCTTACCTCCACCAAGAAAGGTAGACGGCAGCCCCCAAGATGTTGAATTAGGGTTTCGTTTTTTTAGTGAGAGAATTAGAGGGAGAAAATTTGAATAAGTCTTGGAAGATGGCTTTTAAGATAATATTATCTTTCTAATGCAATTGTGTTTTCAAGTATGTTTTGTGGGGAATTGGCTTAATTAGGCAAAAACTGTTGGAGATTGTGTCCTCCACATGTAGTGTGATAACGTCATTGAACATACCCTTGTACGGACAAGTGGGAGATTGTTGGGACTAGTGTCCTTGACAATTAAGTACAATGACTTATTAAATCTCTTTAAGGATCACAAGGGCATACTTCTGTATTATTACCAGTTGATCCACGTTTATCAATAACGGTTGGCTTGCTAGATAAGTTTGACGTTATTGTCATACGGATGGCGGTGGTCAACTGGTCCCTATACGTCACACCTATAGGACACGTTTGAGAGATGTGAAGGTATGAAAATACAGTCACATTTTGCCGGATATGACTAAACGGTTAGTCAGAGGTATTGACTATTAAATTAGTCAATAAGATGTTGAGATTATTATTTAATACGGATTAAATAATTTTAGCTAATACGGATTACAAGATTAATTCGTAAATTAAATATAAACGATTATATTTAATTAAATATTGTATTCGCGTATTAATATAAACAGTTATATTAATTTGGGTAATTATACAATATCGTATTTTGTCAGACCATTATTAATATATCGACTGTATTAATATCTGATAACATGTTACGATTTATAATTATAAACCCGCGAATTATATTTAAGCAATTGGGTCGAATCACGCATTGGGATAAGGTAAGAGTGGAAAGCCCACTCCTACCCAAACCCTATTTCGGCCGAATCCTAGGGCTACATAAGGAGAGTCCTTCTCCTTATGTGGACAACTCTTGTTGCACTGTAAAATAATCTCAAAGAAAAATTAGGGTTTTGAGAGCTTTCTTCTCCCAAAACCTCAGATCTCACATCTAAAACCTCAAGGGCTCTCCCTATATTGCAAGGCAATTGGAGAGGATTTCTAGCACACGCGGCCTCGTCTCAAACTAAGTCTTGGGTGCAAGTTATAGGAGGGAATTTGCATTAATTCCTGTTCTTAGGCCTTTTGCGCGAGGACTAAAGGTTGTACTTCTTTTCTCATGTTTTTAATCTTATGACGATATTCACAATTGCATATTTCATTATAATCCTGCAAATTTAGGGTGAATACACGTTTTATTCCCCACAAAAACTACTACAAATTATGTTAAGATTAGAAGCATGGCTAAGTATAAGCAAGAATAAGCAAACAATGGACTAAATTGTGGATGTTGCATGAGATTTTGCATGGATTAATGTTGGATTAAAATAAAATACAAATTGAAGTAAATGTCTAAATCAAACCCAATTTACAAAGTCAAAGTCAAGTGAAGAGCATGAGATTCCAAATGATATTAAGACGCCAAATAAAAGTCTTTACCGTGTGTGAAAACCCCTCGTCGCAGCGGAAAAATAAAACATACAAACATGCCAAAATTTACGCAGAATTTAAACTTTAACATGCTTGATTAAGTACGAGGTGATTTAACAAAACTAAACATGCGGAAGAATCAAAAACATAAACAAGTAACTAAGTACAATACAAAAAAAACAGCCCGAGATAGAATATCCCTACATGCATAAAACTGTATCACAAAAGTAAGGTCTAGCTGAAAAGAAAAAAAAAACCCTAACAGGCGATTGAGGCGGCATGGACGAGACTTGGTGTTGAATTCTGTGCAATCATGGCTAGGAATTCAGCGTCCAAATCTGCACATCTCTGTAACATCACACGCAGGAAGGGGTCTAAGAGTAACACTAATGACAATAGTACAAATCACAATGAAAAAAAAACAACAACCAAATGAAGAAGATGCTGCGAAATATGGGAGTATGCAGAATATTGTGGGGGTGGCTCCCCTCAATCTTGATGATGAGGACGTCGAGGATGCTATGGAGAATGAGTCTACCAATACCCCAACAGAACAGGACTCGGAGTTAGAGGAGGGGGAATGGTTTAGAGTACATGGGAGGAGAATAGAGAAGATCTTGGATGATGAACCAGAAGCCATCATCAAACTTGATCCATCAGACGTGCAAGAAGACTTAGAATACTGGAAACATGCTGTATATGGCTATATTATCGGAGTCAATCCTCCCTTCCCAGTGGTGGAGGGCTTCCTGAGACGAATTTGGAAACACCATACCATTGATAGCATCTCATTCATGCCAAATGGGGTGTTCCTGGTTCGTTTCCAAACAATGGAGATGCAGACCAAAGTTCTGAATGATGGACATTACATGTTTGACAGAAAACCTGTCAAAATTAAACCATGGAAGGAGGATGTGGATTTGCAGAAAGCAGATGTCAAGAGTGTCCCAGCCTGGATTCGTATGCATAATTTGCCAATCCAGTATTGGGGCAATAGCTTACCAAAGATTCCAAGTTCCATAGGCCCCTTCATTAAAAGAGATGCAACCACTGAAACTAAATCTAGACTGGGATTTGCCAGAGTCTTGGTGGAACTACAGGTGGATCAAAAGATGCCTGCCAAAATTAAATTTCAGGATGAAAAAGAGGCTATCAGAGAGGTTGATATTGAGTATGAATGGAAACCAATTCTTTGCAAAAAATGTAAGCAATTGGGGCATACACAGGGAGATTGCAGGAAGTCATCTAACATTAGCAAACCAGTTAAGCAAGTCTGGAGGAGAGTGGACAAGCCACAGCCACAACCACAACCTATTGTTGTACCAGTACCTCCCACTGCTATAAAGTCTACCAATGATAACCCATGGGTTACACAGAGGGTACCTAGCACAGGAATCCATATCTCTGATCCAGTGATTGAACAAATTTTGGATTTTCCAGAAGTGGGACAAGCTAATAGGTCATATGCAGCAAAGGGTTCAGCCTCAACTAGCAATAGTAGAGGTATGAATGAAAAGGATACTCCCCCAAAACATCCTGATCAATGAAGTACGGATTTTGGAACGTGAGGGGTATGAACAACAGGAATAAACAGATGTTTGTGAATAATTTTATGATTCATCACAATTTTGATTTTTATGCGTTGTTAGAAACCAAAATAAAACCCCTGAATCAGATTAGAACCATTTCCTTATTCAATAATTGGAGCATTACCACCAATTCTATATGTCATCCAGGGGGTCGTATTTGGGTCTTATAGAACCCTAATGTTATTGTTGTCAGTGTTTTGGAATATGATGCTCAATATATTCATTTGCGCATTTCAAACCAGCAGCACCTTATGTTTGTGACTTTTGTCTATGCTTTCAATGAGGATAAGGATAGACTATCCCTCTGGCATAATTTGAGTGTGGAGCCAAGCCCCTCAATTCAATGAGTTAGTTGCTGGGAAGTGGGGAGTTAATATCAGAGGTACACACCTGTACAAGCTGGTCAAATCATTGAAGCATTTAAAGCCTGAGTTAAAGAAATTGAACCAGGATGCCTATTCAGATATTGAGAAACGCACTGGAGTAGCACAAGCAAAATTACTGGCAGTGCAACAGGAGCTAGGTGGGTGTCCTACTAACAGCCAGTTGATACAGCAAGAATGTGACCTTAGGCTGCAATACAGACAACAGTATGAGGTTCAAATGGAATATTTAGCTTAAAAAGTGAAAGTCAAATGGGCAACAGAAGGGGATGCTAACACTAGGTACTTTCATGGGATGCTCAAAACAAGGAGAAGAAGGAACACTGTCCCTCAAATCACAGATGATGCAGGGGATGTTAAGGATACTCAACAGGATATCCAAGAATGTTTCCTGACTTTCTACCAGAAACTCCTAGGCACCTGCCAACAGACTAAGGCTATCAGTTCATCAGTTATGAAGAAAGGACCAGTATGTGATGCTGATCAAATCCACATGTTACTCAAACCAGTCACAAATGAAGAGATCAAGGATACTATGTTTAGCATACCTAATGATAAAGCTCCAGGTCTAGATGGATATTCCAGCAAGTTCTTTAAGGACTGTTGGGACATAGTGGGATCAGATGTCTGCAAAGCAGTTAAAGAATTCTTTGAGAATGGGAAAATGCAAAAGCAACTGAACACTACTAATGTCACTTTGATCCCCAAGGTAGACAATCCAACAACAGTTACACAGTTCAGACCTATAGCCTGTTGTAATGTGGTGTACAAATGTATCTCCAAACTGTTATGTGCTAGACTAGCCCCAGTTCTCCCAAATCTCATATCCAATACTCAAGGAGGGTTTATAAAGGGGAGGCATATTCAGGAAAATATTCTGATATGTCAAGACTTGGTTAAGCTATACATCAGGAAGGCAGTATCACCCAGGTGCTTATTCAAAGTAGATCTCCAAAAGGCCTATGATTCAATTGAATGGGATTTTCTATTCCAAATGCTAAGGGTACTGGAATTCCCAGATCACTTCATTCAGTTGGTAGAGGAATGTGTCACTACTCCTACCTACACTTTAAATCTTAATGGAAACAGTTTTGGCTTCTTCAAAGGCAAGAGAGGGTTGAGGCAGGGAGATCCACTCTCCCCTCTCCTCTTTACTATATGCATGGAATATCTGTCCAGGTTGCTGAACCATACTACTGACACTATGGGATTCAAATATCACCCCCTATGCAAGACTATGAAGCTTCATCATCTCATGTTTGCAGAAGACCTGCTCTTGTTCTCAAAAGGTGACCTACCCTCCATTATGATCCTTCTCAGAACCTTTGCTACTTTCTCACAAGCTTCTGGCTTACATATAAACAAAGGTAAGACTAATGTCTATTTTAATGGAGTCTCACAAGGTATCAAACAAGATATAATGCAAGTCTCAGGCTGTATTGAGGGTACTATGCCTTTCAAGTATCTGGGGGTTCCTATAAAGGCTGCTAAACTTACTCTGAAAGATTGCCAACCCATTATAGATAAGGTACTTCACAGGATAAGAGGGCTAGGGACTCGCAAGCTTTCCTATGCTGGAAGACTGGTCCTTGTCAAGTCACTGTTGAAAACACTACATTCATATTGGGCATCTATTTTCATAATACCTAAGGCTATCATCCATAAAGTAGAGGCCATTTGCAGGAACTACTTGTGGGATGGAAATACTGAGTATCTGAGGTCCCCTCCAGTGGCATGGAGTAAAGTCTGTACTAGTCAGCAGGAGGGGGGACTGGGTTTGAAGGATGAGAACCTCTGGAATAAAGCCGCGATTGCTGGAAAACTGGTATGGTGGGTGTTCTGTCATCCTACCAAGCTATGGGTCCAATGGATTCAAGCTAACTATCTGAAGGGGGTCAACTGGCTGGACTATCAACCACCTAAAGATAGCAGCTGGACTTGGTCTAAGATTTGTAGAGTGAAAGACGAGTTCAGAATGGCCTATACTCACAATGAATATCAAGATATACCAGGGAAGCAATACACTATGTACAAAGGGTACACCAAACTGGTTGGTCCCCAACAACAAGTTAACTGGTACAAGTATGTATGGAGCAAATGGTCCAAACCAAAACATACCTTCATTATTACTTGGCTGCATTACCATTCAGGGCTCCTTACAAGGGACAAGCTGCTACAATGGGGGGTGATCACAAACTCCAACTGCTGTATATGTGATCAAGCACCAGAAACTGATCAACACTTGTTCTTCAGCTGTCCATACACAAGCCAAATTATGGCTCATCTTTCTCAATGGTCTGGCATTATTTTACCTACTGCAGACTATGTAACCTGGAGGAAAGCTAAGAGATATTCCAAGCTCAAAGGAGGGATAATTGATAGCATTCTAAATGCTACTGTCTACTACGTATGGCAGCAGAGAAATCAGAGCAGGATGGATGGGGTGTTGTATACTCCTATGAAATGTACACAGCTTATTAAGCAAGACATTATCCAGACTATCATTCCTAAATTGAAGGGGGAGCTTCATAGAAAAGATCTAAGGTGGATTGATCATCTTAGAAGAGAGTAGTTGGGGTCTTTTTTTTTTAGCAATTCTGATATCTATGTTTTTCATATGGAAATGGTGATGTAAGTCCTTCTAGGACTATACTCTATGATGTAATGGTTCTTTTATGATTCTAATATATTTTTTACATTTTCCCAAAAAAAAAGTAAGGTCTAGCTAAACGAATGTGTAAAGTCATAGATGAAGGATCATCGCTCGCTAGCCTCAACGTAACCCCCTGCAAACAACCGTCATTAACCTACATACATGAAAACATGTATGCCACAATCAGTGGAGAGTGACTAGAGGTTCTCCTAGCCACCTATTGTCATACACATACAACATATATACACATAAACAAACATGTATACTCCAACATAAATATCATCATGTGAAGTACACTACTCATAACCGTTATACATACATCCAATAACTTCATGCTTACATATGTATACAATTTATACAAGCATACAAGCATATACACCAATTATGAAGGTTCAACAGTCGACCTAAGACATAACTAAAGCATAGCACACTTTCAGCAGTATCTAACATTATACCATAACACTGGCAAGTATATACAAATCATTCACCAATGCCTAGCACTATACCCCGACTCAGACAAGCTAAACACAAATCAATCAACAATATCTAAGTCTGACCCAGACTCAGGCAAGACTAGACATAACATTCATCACAACATGGGAGAATTCATACGACGACTGCATTATACAACAACAAGTCTACTTAGTCTCAGCGAATACAATCCCCTGGTAGGACGACAAGCCGATCTACGGTCCTAGTCTAAATCTGGCCAGACTCTCAAGGTATAATCCTTCCTCGATTCGACAAGTATCCGCAACGCAGGATACCTCCAAGACTCGAACTAGCTAGGGATGAGATACCCCCGACTCAGGGCTGACAATATGAAACCTGACCGTTAGCCTAAGCCCAACGGTCATACCAAGACGCGACTCAGTCTTGGTGAGAAAAAGAGTCATATAACAGCTCATAGTATAACCTCCACATGCATACACAACACATCACCCCAAGATGTAATACTTATACGATTCATAATAAAACTGTGACCTAAACACAATCAACAGTTCTACTATTCCATTTCTAAGACTTTACTCAACCTTTAACCGACTTCGGAAACTATTTGAGGTAAGAGAAGGTCTCCCTTCCGGTTGCCCGGCCGGGGGTCTTTCCCCTAAAACTAATTTACGAACCCAGTGTAAGAGCCGTCCAATTTCTTCGACTATAAACAAACGCAAGTAATAAACGATATTGTTTTGATAAACATCCATTCAACACTTAGTCAACTTCGGAAACCATTTGAGGCGTGAGCCGGTTTCCCTTCTGGTTGCCCGGCCAGGGGGTCTTTCTCCTCAAACCGATTTCCGAACCCGACACAAGTGTCGTCCAAGGCTCTTGGACTGCAAACACGTATACAAACCATACGAAAAAAGAATCAACGAAATCCGACTTGAGAATCAAAAGTTACGAAACAAAAACTACTGCCTGGGGCTCCCTGCCAGTTAGCCACAGGCGGCCGATCAACCGGCTGAGAGTCCCTAACTCTCATGCCAATCAAACACAACAAACAACCAAGAGGGACTCCAGTCGGCCGGCCGGCTGCCGGTCCACCGGCTGGGGACCCCTATCACTTAATTTTTGTGCAAATCAATAAAACACCAAGTGGGGCTCTCAGCTCGTCGACCGGCTGCCGGCCCCTGACCGGCTGGGAACCCCTGTTCCCAAAATGCGCATTTCGACATATTAAAACTTATGCAAATCTCATGGGATCGATCCTACAACATGATTTCTACTCCAAATTCACTTTACCCAGTATAAATATAACTATAGCATGCATATACAATGACTAGCAACTTCTCAAACATCCAACATACGATTAATCATCAATATCCGTCACAATTTCAACCCAACATAAGATAAACATGTTTGAGCATATGAAACACCAATTTCATCAATTATCTCATATAATGAACATATAAATCAGTAATTAACACATTACTAAGTTCCTACCAACATCAAAACCATAATCTCATGTGAAACACACAATCAAACCACAAACAGTGCTAATATTTGACAAAGGCCGAGTTTCTCATTATCGTCACCTTTACTTAGCAAACTCGTCAAGTTCTTCTTCAACAATCACCAAGTCTTATTCCGTGTTCTCTAAATCAACTCCCTGAGGCATAAAAACACGTATTAGAAGTCTAAATTTGAGTAAGGACAAACAGCCCGGAAATGGAATGTGCCTGATGAGCTCGTATTTCTACTATCTATTTAGCATTTTTTTAAGTACAATAAAGCGACATTGGGATGCGGTTTTACATGATTTACGTCATTATTGCCAATTTCCAAGTGTCGGGGTTAGTAATGGAATTTTGTGCAATTATTGGAAGCAAGGGTATGTCTTGAAGTTAGCATGGTGCAAAACATCTACAAGCATGAAAGAAGACTACCTAAGACACGAAGAATTGGAAATATGAAGCAATTGAAGAATTGAAGTTGCGGTTGCATAAGGATCAACTTCAAATGAGTATATCTTGAGTTCTAGAGCTCCAATTGATGCAAGGCAAAGTGGAGGTGAAAGCTTATGTTCTTAGATTTCCAACGATAGGTCACACGCTTCATTTGGCCAAGTATCGAGGGAGATATGGCTTTTGGAAAATTGCTGTCCAGAAGCAAAACCGCACCGTGCGGTTTTCTCATTTCCAAAATGGCACCGTGCCGATTCCTGCTGCCCTGTTTCGCCAACTTGGTTTAACCTTGTGTTTGGAGGCCCATTATCCCCAATTAGCTTTAGGCCATATATAGACATTTTACATTAGGTTTTCATATCATCTTATTACATCCCTTACCATTTTATATTATCTTTTTAATTGGGTTTTAGATCTTGAATGGAGAGTTAATCTCTTCTCTTAATCCAACTCAAAGGTGTAATCTTTGGTTGTAAGATACTCTAATCTTTCCTTGGTTTTTGTTATTGTTATTAATCTCTTGGATTTATTGTTATGATTTTGGAATTTTGTTTGATTAAGACAACTAAGTGTGATTTCCTTGTTGTTGAAATCTCACCAATTTCCTTAATTTATTGTTGTTGGGTTTATTAAGTGTGTTTCCTTGTAATCCCATTTTGCAATAACTTGTCATTGAATTAATGAATGTGATTTCTTCTTGATTTAATTGACATTAGAGAGATTAATTTGTGATTACTCATTAAGTGTGATTTCCTTATGAGCAATTGCACCTATTAGATTCCTATTGCTTTATCTTCTTATTATCTATCCTATGTGTGTGATTTCCACTAGGAGAAATTAATGAGTTGGGTCAATTGCTAAGTGTGATTTCCTTGTTGTTGGCCTCTATTAAGGGAATTTGGAGATTCTATCTCACTAATAGGACAATAATTCTAGTTTAAGGATTGATTAAGAGGTTTTATTAACTTAAGTGTCTCACTTTATTGAGTTGGGTTAAGTCTTTCTTAAACTTGATAATCTTTCATCATAATACTTGTTTGTTTGGTTACTTACTACTCACTCTTATTTGAATGTTGTTTGCTTTTGTTTGCATTCTATCTCAACCAACCCCAAAACCCCCATTTTTGTCATTAGTTAGTCTTAATTGCTCTATTTACATCTTTAGAAACCATTAGCAAAACCCTCCTTCTCTTGGGTTCGACCCCCTTACTTGTTGCTATACTCGTTTTATAATTAGTATAATTAGCATGTTTTGTGGTATATAAATTGATAATTTGCGCGTCTTTAATTGCGACGTTTTGGGCGTGTCAAATTTTGGCGCCGTTGCCAGGGAAGGTAACAGTTTTGTTAGTGTTTCTAGTTGTGTTTTTAGAGTAGTTGTGTGTTTTTGTGTGCCTTGTTGTGTAACTAGTTTTTGTAAATATTAGAATTAGTTTTTGTAGTTTGAATTGCTCTCTTGCTTGATTTAATGGCTCATCTTTTTAATTTTCCTCAACGTAAGGATGAACCATTTTACAAGTATTTTGATAGGGTGGGTGATTTTGTCTCTAGATGTCGATACCCTTATCAAACTTGGGAGCTTTGTCATGTGGTCTTTAATGGTTTGAATGATGAAACGGTGTTACATGTTTATCATTTAAGTGAGGGGAAGTTTAGATATATATTTGATTATGAAGAGAAGTGGGAATTTTTTCTATACTTGGCTAATGAGACTTATCAATGGGAGTTTCAAAACTCTTATCAAATCCCATCAAACTCTTCATTTCAAAAGCCACCTCAAAATGAACCACAAAATTCCTTGGAAGACAACATGAAAACTCTTGCAATGAACCTAATAACAATACAAAAAAACCAAATGACAATGCAAGCCAACACCAAAGAGTTTCAAACCACCTTGTTCCAACACAATCAACTTAGAATGTCTAATCTTGAAACTCAAATGAATCAAATTCTTAATTATATTGAAACAACTAATGATGGTGAAGAGTCCGTCCATGCTATAAATGAGTCTCAAAATGAGGATGACGATTTCTTTGATGATGAAGATGATAGGTGTGACTTGGAACTTTCTTTGGCACCACTCATTGGGCTTCCCATTGACATTCCTTGTACCGAAGTTGATGTTTCACACCTTGACGACGATTCCTTTATTCATAGTGACTCTTGTTTGAAATTGACCTTTGAGGAGTCGTTGGTTGGGGTGTTTGAGAAAGATGGTCAAGGAGGAATGCTTTATGAGGTGCTTGAGGTCGAAAATGAGAAAGTTTTGGTTCTTGAGAATGTTGGTTGTGACCCTCCTTTGGCTAAGAAGTTAGTAATCGTGAACTTTGAGGAGAATGTAAGTGAGGGAACTAAAAATGTTTTTGTTGAGGTTTGGCCACACAAAGAGGGATCATCCTTAAGTTGTATGAAAGAGCCGCTCATTCAAGCTTTTAAAGAACCTTTTGTGCCTCATTGCTCCTACTTGGTTTTTATCAAGTCCAATCCTTCTTTCAAAGAGCCTTATCGTGACATTGAACATAAAAGCACAATGAATCACTTGTCATATGCATATGTTTTCATTGCATATGCTTGGTTTTTCTTGACTATCTACCATTGTCACTTCTCTTGTTTATGGGCTAATGCATTTGATAAGTTGTTAAGGGCGTTGAGTTGTTCCGCTCTTGACCATTGATGGAACAAGGAAGTTGTTGAATGTTCACCATCACTTTGAGGACAAAATGAAGAACAAGTGTGGGGTGGTGGACATGAGTTCTTAACTCTTGTAATATATTGTATATATTTCATTTCATGTTGAAAAAAAAGAAAAAAAAAGAAAAAAAAAGAGAAAAAAAGAAAGAGAAAAACCCGGCTAGGATGAAAACCCGAAAGGGCATCCTAGGCAAAAATGGGAAAGTGGCCGAGGTCGGAGTGAAAACCCGAAAGGGCGCTCCGGGCAAAATGAAAAAATGAGTGCGAGCCACGAGAGTAGAGGTGAGGAAAAGAGCTAAACCGAAAACCCGAAAGGGCGGTTTAGGCAAAATGAGAGAATTAGGAAAAAATTGAAAAAATCATGTTAACTCTTTGAAGCCTTGAAATCATGTCACATACGTGAATACTTTCTTTAGGCGGTGGTGACATAAGTGGTGGAGCTCTAGAGGGTCGGAAGGGTAGGTTAGAAGTATGCCAAGGCTAGGAGGGGGACTTGGAGGATTATTGTGTAACTAGTGCTTGGTATACTTGGTGAATGGAGTGAATTGATTGTTTTGCTATTGTCATTTGAAATTGTGTGTGGAATTAGGAGGATGTTGTGGTTACCGACTGTTTGAAATGAATGGAGTGATAAGGAGTGTTGTTGTGATGAATTGTGATGAGTTAATGGAGAATGAGTGGTGAACTAGGATCATTTTAGATGAGGGAAGGCATAAGAAGGACGTGTGAGAGAAGAGTGTTCGTCATGGAGGCTTTGGGTCACTTACTTTTGTGATGATGTTGTAACGGCATGGTGACCATGTTTATACTTTGATGAGGGTGATATAAGTAGGATGGCGCGTGAGAGAGGAGAGTTGGAACGCTAGAGCTCACTCATGCTTAAGTTGTGAGCTTCTTATTCGTTGATTGGATCTACAATAGTTTGCTCGGGACGAGCAAAGACTGAAGTGTGGGGTGTTTGATGAGCTCGTATTTCTACTATCTATTTAACATTTTTTTAAGTACAATAAAGTGACATTGGGATGCGGTTTTACATGATTTACGTCATTATTGCCAATTTCCAAGTGTCGGGGTTAGTAATGGAATTTTGTGCAATTATTGGAAGCAAGGGTATGTCTTAGAGTTAGCATGGTGAAAAACATCTACAAGCATGAAAGAAGACTACCTAAGACATGAAGAATTGGAAAGAAGAATTGAAGTTGCGGTTGCATAAGGATCAACTTCAAATGAGTATATCTTGAGTTCTAGAGCTCCAATTGATGCAAGGCAGAGTGGAGGTGAAAGCTTATGTTCTTAGATTTCCAACGATAGGTCACACGCCTCATTTGGCCAAGTATCGAGGGAGATATGGCTTTTGGAAAATTGATGTCCAGAAGCAAAACCGCACCGTGCGGTTTTCTCATTTCCAAAATGGCACCGTGCCGATTCCTGCTGCCCTGTTTCGCCAACTTGGTTTAACCTTGTGTTTGGAGGCCTATTATCCCCAATTAGCTTTAGGCCATATATAGACATTTTACATTAGGTTTTCATATCATCTTATTACATCCCTTACCATCTTATATTATCTTTTTAATTGGGTTTTAGATCTTGAATGAAGAGTTAATCTCTTCTCTAAATCCAACTCAAAGGTGTAATCTTTGGTTGTAAGATACTCTAATCTTTCCTTGGTTTTTGTTATTGTTATTAATCTTTTGGATTTATTGTTATGATTTTGGAATTTTGTTTGATTAAGACAACTAAGTGTGATTTCCTTGTTGTTTAAATCTCACCAATTTCCTTAATTTATTGTTGTTGGGTTTATTAAGTGTGTTTCCTTGTAATCCCATTTTGCAACAAATGGTCATTGAATTAATGAATGTGATTTCTTCTTGATTTAATTGACATTAGAGAGATTAATTTGTGATTACTCATTAAGTGTGATTTCCTTGTGAGCAATTGCACCTATTAGATTCCTATTGCTTTCTCTTCTTGTTATTTATCCTATGTGTGTGATTTCCACTAGGAGAAATTAATGAGTTGGGTCAATTGCTAAGTGTGATTTCCTTGTTGTTGGCCTCTATTAAGGGAATTTGGAGATTTTATCTCACTAATTGGACAATAATTCTAGTTTAAGGATTGATTAAGAGGTTTTATTAACTAAAGTGTCTCACTTTATTGAGTTGGGTTAAGTCTTTCTTAAACTTGATAATCTTCATCATAATACTTGTTTGTTTGGTTACTTGATACTCACTCTTATTTGAATGTTGTTTGTTTTTGTTTGAATTCTCAATCAACCTCAAAACCCCCATTTTTACACTCTTGTCATTAGTTAGTCCTAATTATTCTATTTACATATTTAGAAACCATTAGCAAAACCCTCCTTCTCTTGGGTTCGACCCCTTTACTTGTTGCTATACTCGTTTTATAATTAGTATAATTAACATGTTTTGTGGTATATAAATTGATAATTTGCGCGTCTTTAATTGCGACGTTTTGGGCGTGTCAGTGCCGAAATGAAAAATAAAAGTGATAGAAAGAACGAGAATCGCGAGAGGAATTCGTAGGTGAAAACGTTACCTTGATCCGAGTTGAGACGGGTTCTAGGATGATCTTTTAGTGAACTTGGAAATGAGAGAAAAATGGAGGATTAAGTTACTGTATCTTTGTTTTGTTGGAAATGGTATAACCTTGAAGAGAAATGAGAAGGAAGTCCTTTATATTTGTTTTTGAGTCGGGTTTTCTATTTTATGAAACGGAAACCTTAAGAACGAAAATTACCAAGTGAAACACGAGATCTTAAGATTAAAAATAAATCTTAAGACGGAACTTAACGAAATTTCTTAAAATATCAACTACGAAATATAATTAAATATTATTAAATTCCGAAAACCACTTAAATTATTTAAATATACTTTTACGAAAATACGGGATGTTACAATCACCCCAACTTTCAAAAAGTTTCTTCCTCGAAACTTGAAGACGGAAATAAGTAAAAGATGACGCTAGCTACCAAAACGTACTACCGGAGTTCTGGTAATTCCAAACTTGATCTGTCAAAAGGTTTCAAAATAAGTTCCAAGGCACAAGTCTTATCAATGGACGTTGGGGTCTCGTTATGTATTGAAGAGCCCGACATTCCAAATCAGAGACAAGTCCAAAATCAAACAAATTAAAATTTCAAAATTAGACCGATCCGGTGCCGATAAGCATAGTACAAATTATCAGACGTCTCCGATAACAAAATCTAACGTCAAATCAACGTTGTAATCAGTCAAATTAAAAGATGTTCTACTCTTTAAAACCAGACTTTCCAAAATCAACCTTTATTTTCGAATCCCCGGATGAGTAAAATTGTAGCAACGACAAAAGATTACTTCCAACAGAAGAGGGAGCAGTTTCAAGTTCTCAAAACAAATAAGATTTTCCAAAATTTGCAAAATTTTAAGGTTAATAATAGGGAACCATTCCAAAAACGGTCACCGGGAGCGCAGAAATACCATATAGGTTACTTTTAACACGAAGAATCGCAAGCTTTCCGTTTCCCAACTAACGGAAATATACAAGGAAAGATCAACAAGACGAAAACCACCATGTCATAGGTCAAGGAAGGTGAAATATGGGAATACTAACCACTCAACCCATAATCGAAACATCGTTACAACGATTCCTAATACATTCTGTGGAGGACGATTCAAGTGACCTCTAGACTCACAATGGTTCCACGATCTCTCTTACCATTAACTTATTCACAGAACAAGGCATTTCACACCAAGAAGGGATTCCAAAACTCTCATTCAACTAACACTAACCCGAAATTCCCACGAAAATGAGGTCAGCCACGTGGATTAGCTCACACTAAAATCCGTTCATCAACATTTAAGGATTTCTCACTCAAGGTATAAGTTTAAGCACATATCCTAGACCAAGGTTTACGCACATCCAAAACTCTAAACCAAAATTTCAATTACCATAACATCGAACCTCAAAATCCAGGATACGATATTCTCTATCCTGTAACCTTTTCCCATTGAGGGACCATGGCAAAATCATCCATAACCTTTAATTCTAGACAGCTCGATTCCATCAAACTCATTCCACGGGGTGCATCAAAATCCTCAACTCCCAAATTTTATTACCATAAGGTGAACATTCAAATTAAGGCCTTACTAAAGCAACAACTTCTAAATTCTCAGGTTTCTAACCTCCTTACCAAGACCATACACTCCAAAGGAAAGCTTCAAAGAAGCAACAACTTTCACTCCTACAGTTTCCATAAAACTATTACCGCTCTCTCAGAATGCACAATCGCCATTAACTTAACGGTTATCACTCAATCTACAAGTACCACTTATACATCTAACCATCTAACATGAAACTCGCAAGACGACACACTATCCAATATCACACGAATATTATTAACATAAACCCTCTCAACCAAGTTCTGATAATCGCAAAACCAAGGATTCCTTAAGGCATGTATCGCTATCCCAGGGACAAGCCCATTTCACCACTAATCTAAATGAAAGGGAACAAGGCTCACGGGAGAGGGAGATAAGATACGAACTTCAGGAACAAACGCGATACAGATCTCGAGAGAGACACACAGAATACGACTCGAGTAACAAACGAGATGAAAAGGTAAGGAACTTTAGGCTATGGACACCAATAAAATTGAAGCCAAAAGCAGAAGGAGAAGCAAGGAAGGAGAGAGGAGAGAAGCGATATAAAGGAACGATCACGGGAATCTTCCAAGGTTCAGGTCTCTCACTATTCTCACGAGGTTCTCACTTCTTACTTTCCAAATCAAGCCATTCAATTATCGGTTCTCACGAAACATTTCCTCAAACGATTTGTATACCCTTATCCTCCAAAATTTAAACAATATCATCATTCCAGCTACCTATCCCCAAAAGTTTTAGATGTCCCATCTCTGCCAGTTCCTCAAATGACAATTCAATAACACTCTCAGGCTATCGAACCCATATGCTATGCCCATTTCACTTACACTACTGTCCACCAGATAAAAACTCTTAATCATCAAGTTTCCGAACTTTCATCTCCCAAGGAATTACTCATTCTATTCACACACCAGTGGTGCATCCTCAAATTTCCCTTAAGTTCTTCAATAGATAAGCACCAAAATCCATTACGTAACCTAGGGTCGGATAACAATTCACTTCCTCCAAGTTTAAATCATAAATTCTTTAAATATTCAACTATTATTGCCAATGATTCGTATCCCTCAAACAACGGGTCTTTTCTCAGCTCAATCACTCACCTAAGTCAAGTGATACTAACTCACTTCACTCATCCACTCATCATCATTAGCATCTTAAGCCTATTCTTTCAAATTGCTCGATGACCTCAAGTATCTCATCTGACTCCTTAAACAGTACCTTTCAATCCACTAATCTTCACAATTTGAGTATGTAAAACCCCTCGTCGCAGCGGAAAATATAAACATACAAACATGCCAAAATTTACGCGGAATTAAAACTTTAACATGCTTGACTAAGTACGAGGTGAATTAACAGAACTATACATGCGGAAATAAACGAACATAGATAAGTATATAAGTCTACGTACAAAAACCACAAGTACAAAACTACAGCCCGGGATAGCATATCCCTACACGCACTCAAATGTATAACAAAAGTCTAGGTTTAGCTAAACGATAAAATGTATGTCATCGATGACAGGATCATCGCTCGCTAGCCTCAGTAACCCCTCCATCAGCCATCATGTACCTACATACATGAAAACATGTACGCCACAATCAGTGGGGAGTGACTAGAATTCTCCTAGCCACCTATTGTTAGTAACATGTAACACATAAGATCTTCTATCATACTCCAACATCACAATATGCGAAGTATACATCATCCTTCATATCAACATGCATCACTATGAAAAACCTTTAACCAACTTTGGAAATTATTTGAGGCGAGAGCCGATCTCCCTTCCGGTTGCCAGGCCGGGGGTTCTTTCCCCTCAAACCATTTCCGAACTCAGAATAAGAGCCGTCCAATACCTTGGACGAACAATAACTCAAATGATAAACGATACTCTAGATAAACATCCATTCAACAACATCTGACACTGTATCCCAACTCAGGCAAGTAGATGCAAACCGCAGTATCCAGAACTAACCCCGACTCAGGAAAGAACTAAACACAATTAGCAGTGCCCAAGCCACACCCCGACTCAGGTAGACTTGGTACACAAGGTCAGCTAGCATTCATCCGTGAACCCCGACTCAGGCACGAATGGATACCGATCAGCTAGTAATGGTCCAGAGGTCCCGACTCAGACTTAACCATTTCTCTTCGTAGTGAATCAGGATCCCGGCTCAGACCTGACTCACCACGGTCAAACAAACTCACGGAGGGAAAGAGGTCCCGACTTAGACATCTCCGACCACATCATCCATACACGTGACGATACAGAGGTCCCGACTCAGACATATCTGTCACGCCACATACACGCACATATCAAACTAGAGGTCCCGACTCAGACATAGCTTGATACGCAACATATAAAGATACGTATTGTGTTGGGAAATATGTCCTCAATAATAGTGCGATCACATAATTAAATCTCATGACAAGAATACGCAAGGGATGATACGAAAGTATATTAGTCAACTGACCAACATTAATCGGTAATGATTGGCTAGCTAGAGTTTGACATTATTGTCGTATGACGGTGGTGGTCAGTTGATCCCTTTAGGTCACACCTATAGGACAATTCCCTTAATTGATAAACTGATCAAATGTATATTGATACGAGTTGATCATATTCTTTAACTCGTATATCGAGAAATCAGAGGTTAAATCTTATTGTAAGATTTATGTTTATAATTGAAACGTGTCAATTATTAAACAATGAACGATATTTTATAATATCGTAATTAGAATGAATCGGGTTAAAATTATTACAAAAGTTGTAGATCGTATAGCCGATTATTGTAAATGACCATTTTATATTAGTAATTTCGAATTACGTGTCAAATTAATAAATATGATTTATTTAATTTATAAACAATATTTATTTGATAAATATACATGTTTAAATCAAAACAATTGTATTTTATAACATTGAGACATATTGTATGTCACATAATGTACAATTGTGCAATTGACAAAATTATAAAATGGAGTCCATTTTATGCTTAAAATGGGACGGCTAGTGGAGGTAGTTGTGGGGGTAATTAGTGTGTTAATTACACTTTAATCATTGTGTTTAAAGTATGCGTTGAGAATAAAAGCTATGGCCACCCTAAACACATTGAGAAGAGAAATTGTTCCCTTGTTGCTCTTCCCATAGCCGACCTAACCCACCCCAACACTACCCACTTAAATAATGTGATTATCTCACATAATTTTTCATTCTAATCTATGGTGAAATTTTCTAAGTAAGAATACTCAACAAAACCTCTCAAATTATTATAAAGATAATAATACATACTATAATAGTTGTAGTATTGATTTAATATTTCTAATAAGGGATTAGGATATTGTTTAAGGTAAAAAAAATCGTTTTCTTGCCCTAGCTTCTTCAAGTCTCGGTTTTATTAAGGGGTGTCTTGGGTGCATCTTGAAGGACGTGTTCTATTTGAATACTAAGGAGGATCATCCTTGCTCCGGTTTCGTCGAATTATAAGCATTCGATTCTTAATTTTCCGCATAAGTTTTAGCATGCATAAGATCTAAAATATAATAATTAAAATTTTAATTATCAATTTATTTAGTATGACTAAAATTTTAGGTTTTGAGATATTTAAACCTAACATATTGTACTCTAGAGTTCCCGACTCAGACATATTTCCAATACGCATTCACATACTCCATAACTTGAACTCGATTGGCAATATATACTTACTTCCAATCATCTAGGCAACACTTAATTGACCCCGGGAACTAAGTCGAGGTGAGATCCGGTTACCCGGCCGGGGGGTCTGTCTCCCCAATTCCATTCCCGAACCCAATATAAGTGCCGCCCGAACTTCGGGGACTTCAAACAAATATACAACCCATACGGAAGAAGAATCAATCGAATCGGATGAACCGATCAAAAGTTAAACCAATTTCAGTATGAAGTGGGGCTCCCAGCCGGCCTTAGACCAGTTTTCGGTCAACCGTCTGACAACCCCACCATTGCAGCCTCCTTAAAACAACAAAACATTGAGGAAAGGGTTCCCAGCCGGTCGACCGGCCGCCGACCACCCGGTTGGGAGACCCATCTCCCTATTCCTCTTCCCTTTGCTACGAAACACACAAAAGAGAGCCTTAGCCGGTGGACCGGCGGCCAGCCACCCGGCTGAGCACCCATCACCTATGTTTTCCAAAAACACGCTAAACCTCTTAAGAGGGCTCTCAGCCGGCCTACCGGCTGGGAGTCCTTGTTCGTGAAAAACGCAAATACGACATTTCCAATTCAATCCAATGCTTCACCAAATCATCCCTAACATGTTCCTAAACAACAACTCAACAGTCCCAGCATGTTTATAGCATCAAATGAACACAAGAAACATATAAACAACATCAATTTCATGGATTCACAACAATTCCCCAAATTAAACCCATGTTTCATGCATACTCCAAATTCAACCCTCATATTTATTTCATCACAAATTTCTAATAAGAATCAGATTATAAAACATACTAAAGATTTCTAGCAACCTATTTCATACTTATATTCATTTAAACACATCAAAAACACAAAGTATGCTAATATAACAAAATAGGCCGAGTTTCTCATTATCGTCACCTCATAACTTATTAAACGAACATGAATCCGACTCCAAGCTACTCCTTTTGTCCAAGTCCGCAACTAGAACACAAACAACCTCATGAGTCTCGAAAAACGTGCAAATACCGACACAACCAGCCTTTAAGAGGGAAATGTTTTGGAAAAATGGAGTAGCGAGAAGACAGAGGGCGAGAAGAGGAATCCGTGGCCGCGAAAATCATCTCAATCGGATAAGAAACGAAGGTTTTATGAGCATTTGAAGGTTGGAGGTGGAAAAGTGATAAAAATGGTGGTTTCCTTATGTTTTCACAAATCTGAAAAATAAAGGGAAGGGGAATGTAGAGGATGGTGGGGTTAGGGTTTTGTGAGGAAAAAGAGAGGAAATGGGTCAATTAACAAGTTAGGCCCATAAGACAAGTTTTAAGACGGGTAAGCTAAGAACACCGACTTAAGGTCACTATAAACTTAAGACGATATAAATATTTCCGGACTATGAAATTAAATTGCTAAGACGTAAATTACGCAATAAAATTAAATCTTATTTAAATCCTTTTAAATATTCTCACATAAATTAATCAATTATTTAAATGAAATTCCAAAAATTACGAAATATAAATTATTTCTCGAACTTGAACTTAAAATCTTTAAACTTTCAAGTCCCGAAATATTGGGATGTTACAATCACCCCACCTTTCAAAAAGTTTCGTCCTCGAAACTTGAAAGAAGCAATTAGTAAATTATAAAAAGCAACGCTATCATCCGAAATGTTTACTAAAAATCTGATACTTCAAAACTTAGATTTATTTCACAGGTTTCGAAAATAAGTTCCAAGGTACGAGTCTTTGTCAAGAAATGTTGGGGTTCTCGTTGCACATTCAAGAGCCCGACATTCCAAATCAGAGACAAATTCAAAGCGAAACTCAATATATTCAAAACTTAACCAATCAGGCGCCGATGTGCATAGTACAAGTTATCAGACGTCTCCGATAACTAGCTCTAACGTCAAATCAACGCTGGAGTTAATCAAAATCCTAAAACTTTCAACTTCTTTAAGCCAAACTTTTCAAAAGCAACTTTTATTTCCATGTTATAAAAATGAGTAAAGTTTGCGAAAATAACAAGTTATAAAAAACATAAATGAAAGCCATTCCAAAAATGATCACAAGAAGCACATAATCACCATACATGCCATTTTTAGGACTAAGGCTCCCACGCTCTCAGTTGAACAACTGACAAAACCTACAAGAGGGGATCAAAGGGACAGAAACAACTAGGTTAGAAGTCAAGGAAGACGGTAACTCTGTGGAATACGGGAGTACTAACCACTCAATCCACAACCGAAACATCGTTACAACGATTACTCATACATCCTTTCGAGAATGACTCAATTAACCTCTAAACTCACAAGGGTTCCACGACCTCACTTACCATTAACTTATCCACAGAACCAGATAGTTCTCTCCTAGAAGGGGTTCCAAAACTCCCATTCAGCACACGTTATTTGAAATTCCACAAAAATGAGGTCAGCCACATAAATTAGATTACAACAATATCCGTTTACCAATAGTTACGGATTTTCACTCAAGATAGAAGCGTAAGCATAGATCCTAGACCAAGATTCACGCACTTCTAAAACATTAAACCAAAATTCCATTATAACATCAAATCCCAAAATTTAGGATACAATATTCTATACACCGTAACTCTTCCCAATCAAATGGGCCATAACAAAATCATCCAAAACCTTTAGTCCTACATAGGTCGATTCCATCAAACTCATTCCACGGAAGCACTTCGAAATCCTAAATTCCCAAATCTTATTACCATAAAGTGATCTTTTCAAAAACAATGTCTTACAAAGGTAACAACCTTCAAATCCCCAAGCTTCAAAACCTCACTATTAAAAGTGAACATCCCAAAAGAAAGTTTCCAAAGAAGTACATCTTCTATCCCCACAGTTTCCATAAGATCATCACTACCCCCATAAAACGATACAGTCATCAATAATCTCATGGTTGACGCCAATCCACAAGTGACACTCGTACAATTAGGCCTTTGACATGAAACTCTCAACACGGCACATTATCTAGTATTACTCCAATATCATAACACAAACTCTCTCAACTAAATTCCGATAACGCAAAACAGGACTCCTCAAGGCATGTATCACTACTCCAAGAACAAGTCAATCTCACCACTGATCTAAATGAAAGGGAACAAGGCTCACAGAAGAGGAGATGAGATACGAACTTTAGGAACAAACACGATACATATCTCGAGAGAGACACACGAAAAACGACTCGAGTAACAAACGAGATGACAAGGTAAGGAATTTTAGGTTATGGAACCCCAATAAAATTGAAGCCAAGAGTAGAAGGAGAAGTAAGGAAGAAGGGAGGAGAGAAGCGATATATATAAAGGAACGATGGCGGAAATCTCCCAAGGTTCGGGTCTCTCACTATTCTCACGAGGTTCTCACTCCTTACTTTCCAAATCAAGCAAGTCAATCATCGGTCCTCACGAAACATTTCCTCAAACGATTTATACACCATAATTCCTTCAAATTTTAAACAATATCATCATTCCAGTTACCTATTTCAAAAGTACACTACAACAAAATGGCACTTGCGCCACGATTTATGTCATGAGAATTCATAATTCGTGACGTAAATTTGCTTAGTCACGGGAAAAAAAGTCCCCTTCCTTCAAAATTAATTGGTAAAAAAATTTATGTCACGGGAAAATATATCCGTGACAAATAATTGTTTTTAGTCACGAATTAAGCCATGACCGTGGCTAACAAATGCGTTTAGTCGTGCATCAAATCACGAACGTGGCTAATAATTATTTTAACCACAATGTCGTGGCTAATTATGATTTATTGTCACATGTAAGTTACCCGTGACTAATTAGTGTGCTTAGCCACACTGAATTTTTAACGTGGCTAATTATGATTTATTGTCACAACTAAATTATCCGTGACTATATTGCTCTTAGCCACACACTGAATTCTTACCGTGGCTAATTGTGATTTATTGTTACAAGTAAATTACCCGTGACTAATTATTGCTCTTAGCTACGCACTGGATTTTTACCGTGACTAATATTTTTGATATGATAACAAATAATAGTATAAAATTATTAGTGCAACACGGTGTGTACTGTGACATCAAGATGATTGCGCCGTATTATTGCGAGATGTGAACAATATTCGTACTTAATGTTCTTCAATATTGACGTAAATGATCTTATTAAATTTATAATTCTTTGTTAAATTTTTAATATTGAATAACATTATTTAGAGACCGCATCACATTTAAAGAGAAAGTATGTCGAATTAAATAATTAACTTATTAACACCTATCATTGAGAAGTCTGAAATTAATATATTGTTAAATAAGCTTTTCATTAGAAAATTGATTTACAAATTTATTTGTAAAATATTTCTACAAGAACTTGAATTCGAGATGTTAATTAATTGGAAAAAAATTGAGGAAGTTTTAAGGAGAAAAAAAAAGAAAAGACAATTAGATTTAAAATATGATTAAATAAAAAAAAGTAGTCTAAAAAATTAAATTCAAAATGATTTCCAACAAATCATTGAATAAAATGGAAAAAAAACATATTGATAAAATAACCGATATAAAAAAATCAATATAGAAAAACATTTTAATTATTGAAAATGAGCGTGTCACACCGAAAAGTAAAATGGAAATTAAAATAATAAATTTACATGTGTAAATAATGTGAAATTTTGTTGACAAAAAAAAAATATCAAGAATAATGAAAATAAATCAATTTAGAATTTATACGATATTTTCTGTGTTTTTTGGCAAAAACTGATTATGTTTGAGTTAATAATGTCTTGGTCATTTATTTTAGTAATAAAACTCGGTCATTGATACCCATATGTAATCATTATTCAAAAGTGATCATTATTTAGTAAAAAGTGATTAAACTTTTTTTCGTTACAAATACGACGATGTTACAAATAGTATTTGTGTGAAAAAATATATGAAAAAATGGATAGAAGAAAAATAAAATAAAAATGCCGACAAATGAAAAAAAATAAAAAAAAATAAAAAAAAATGTATTAGGGAAAAAATATACGGAAAATGTGATTAAATAGTTTGGAGAAAAAATGGTTTTGTTGACTCGGGCAAAAAATGACCCGAGCATCATTTGTCGGGAGGTCAACATTGAAAACTCGAGTAATTTGAGAAAAATAATATTTTTTCGCAAAAATATGTAAATCATTTAATATTTTTTCGCAAAAATAATAGTGAAGGTAATTTAAAAAAAAAAATATAATTTAAAAAGGTTTCAAAGTGTTAACTATATCAACAAGCTTAAGTTTCATTTTCGGTATCTCATCATAACAACTCCACAGTTAAGCGTGCTCAGGTGAGAGTAGTCTTGGGATGAGTGACCTCGTGGGGAGGATATACGATTCGCAAATGTGAATGACTTGTGATTGTAAGTAACGAGTTGAGATAACTAACCAAGCAAGGATTAAAGCTTGACAAAATTCCATATGTAACCAAATGTGTTTGGTAGTGTGGTGGTTGCTCACCTCATCCCTTAACCCTGAGGTCAGGGGTTCGATTCCTACCCATGGGAATGGAGCAACTTTTTGGCAAGCCGTTTACCTCTTCGTGAGAGAGCCCGCGGCGAGGGGATTATACACCGTTGTCGACCCGGTGGACACCCCGGTTTGGACCAAAAAAAAGATTCCATATGTGAAAATATTTTCTTTATAATGAAAAAATAATATATATATTACATTTTGTTTATTTATTTTTGATTTTTTTGTTTGTCACGGGAATAATTTTGGTCACGAGAATTATTAACCACGTGAGAATCTGTGGCTAAAAATATAATTTTAGCCACGTTCTTGTTTTTCCCGTGGCTATCAGTTAGCCACGGCCACGGAAGGTATTTCCGTGACCAAGAGCTTTAGCCACGGGAAATTAGTACTTGCGCCACGAATTTAGTCGTGGCCCATGTGCTTAATTGTAGTAGTGGTATTAGATTTCTTATCTCTACCAGTTCCTCAAGTGACAGTTCAATAACACTCTCAGGTTACCAAACTCATATGCTATATCCACTTCACTTACATCACCTCCCATCAGATCGATACAGACTCTTAAATCATCAAGTCTCCTACTCTCACTTTCCAACGAATTAGTATATCTGATCCTTACACTAGTGGTACATCCTCAAAATCCTTTAAGTACATCAATAGATAAACGCTTAGATCCATCTGGTAACCTAAGGTTAACATTTAACCGGCTCTTCCAAGTTTAAATCATAATTTCCTTCAATACTCTACTATTATTACCAATGACTGTGCTTCCTCATACAATAGGTTATTCCTCAAGCAAATCACATCTTCAAGGTCGAGTAACCACTAACTTACCTCACCCATCCGTTCGACCACGTTAGCACCTTATGCGTACCCTTCCAAATTCCTCAATTACTTTGATAGATAAGCTGTAAGATCTATTACATAACTAAGGTCAAAAACTTAATAAACAAATTCTTCCAAGTCTAACTCGGTAAGCTCTTTCTAAAAACAATTACTATTACTAAGGGTTCTTATTCCTCAACAACAAGTCCTTCCTCGAGTAAATCACGTCCTCTACGTCAAGTGATACTAACTCACCACACTCATCCATTCATCATCAATAACATCGTAAGCCTATTCCTCCAAATTCATCTATGATCTGAAGTACTGACACCCGTCGTTGTGGTTATCAAATATAAGATTTGTAATTTCCTAACTTTAACTATAGATAGTGAAAGTCAAGGTCGAGCCACAAGCAGGTTGGGAGTGTTAACTGTTCTAAGTCAATGTCTTAAGGTAACAAGTTGGGGGTTTTGATGATTGGTATTGGTTTGTCACTAAGTCTAATGATAAAAATAAGAACAAGACTAAAATAAAGATGTGGAAAAACTATGATAAAAAGGGATGTTAGGATGATCGGTTCGTTATAGCTACGATGGCATATAGTCTAGGTCAACATGTATTGCAGTCGTGTAAGGGGTATAACAAATCCTTTCGGTCTATGTTATCTAATACCTCTTTTCGGCCTATGCTATTAGTTCCTAGGTCTCACAAATATCGGGTGTCAACAATATGGGTGATTCCTAATGTCTAGGTCACATACCTTTCAGTCTTAGTAACCTAGCTGTCTTAAAACGTTAACGAATTCCCTTCCCTTATCTTTCGATCCCGGGGTAGTCATTATTAAGCATCCTACAAGTCTCCTTTCGGTCTCGATGTAAGATATTGTTATTAACATAAGAAAACAGGTCTGATCATACACGGAGTTGGTCGACCGACCAGCTAATCCAGTCGGTCGACTAACTACCTCAGTCGACCGACCAGAGAAGCCAGTCGGTCGACCGAGGTCTGCTACAGGTCGCCCTAATTCATGCCATCTACGCCATTAATTACCTACATCCTAACATATGATATTTAGCTACGCATAATAACAGTAAAAACAACAACTACGAGTATAACAATAACAAACAAAGTGATCGAAATAGTAAACATGCGATTATCAAACAAGGTTTCGGGATTCCATATAGCCGGTATAACGATAATAGGAATAACAAAACTGAAATATGAAAAGAGAAATACCGTAACAAAGAGGGATTCCAGAACTGAATGATTGAATTGAATATAAACTAAAATAACTAAAATAACTAAAGAGAATTCTAAAGATTGTGATTAAGAACTAAAAGTAAGATTAGAGATACAAACACTTGGTAGAAAACTTGATGCTTAGTACTCTGACGGAATTAGGCTTAAATAAGAGATTCTGAAAGTCAAATCCCTTGACCTAATCATCCGTGGGCTTTTCCGATATTCCAAATCCCGTGATCCAACAACAAAATTCATAACTTCCAACCCAATGAACTTAAACACGGTGCTTGTAACACCCCCATTTACCTAGGAGCCTAAACTAGGACTTCCAGAGTAAATAGGACCGTTACCCTCCTGGATAAACCAGGGTAGTAGATATTCACAGTGAAAGAACACAGTACTTTAAATATAAATGGTTAAACTGGTAACTATTACAAGACATAGTCCAAAGGACTTCCAAAACAACTGAAATAAAATAAATGTTCAACTATAAAAAAAAAACCTAAGTGATCTAGTAGCTAGGTAGGTCTAGTCCATGTCTCTCTTCCATGCCCAGTCCTAGTCCACCTGTCTCTGACCTGAAATATCTACTCCCCATTCCGGATCATTGTAGGTGAACACGAATACACTGTCAACCTCGCGGTTGAGTAGGATAACACAATAATAAGTAATGCACCGTATAATGATATGCAAATGCTTATGACATGCTCGAGGTCAATCAAAATCTCATTCTCATACCCTTGCACCAAGCCATACCGAACCTCCCAGCAGACTATACTCGGTCGTCTTCGAACACCAGCTCAACAGCTGATAAGACACCAAGCCTGGTCTGCAGAACCACCCTGGGCTTTACATCAGAACAACATCTGATCCATTAAGACAAATGTGAGCAATAATGATGCATGCTCAAAACATTGTCACCGGCCAATCCAAACACTTTGCCAAAAGCGGCTACATTTTATATTCTTGATCACCAAAAAAGTGTATCGTCGGTCAAAAAAGCATATCAACATACCTAGTACGAAAAATAAACTCGAAATTTCCTACATGAAAAAATAATTTTATGATAGTGAACCAAAAAAGGGAATCAAGCTACAACTTAAAAAGTTCATCATCGTCTTCCTACCCCGCTGAAACATATGAAATCCATGTCTCCCTAGTATAACATTTCGTCCTGTGCCATCAGTTTCTCCAGGAAGTTGTTGAGCTTCTAATGCTTTTTAACAATTTCAATGAACAACAAATAAAACTATTAGCGAAATTGCGTGACAGCAAAATGCAACAGGAGTATGACAATGTAAGTGCTAGCATTGCATACTTAAGATACTAACCAGTAAGCGAGAGTAGATCCAGAGACCAAAGTAATTCATGAAGGACGAAGCAGCATCTGCAATAAACAGAGTTGTTGGTGTTACTCTCTAATCACATTGGTTAAATCTCAGCAACAGGAACATAGAAAGTAAACTGCAATCTGAACCTTTGAACATCTTCCTTGAGCGTTCAACAACATCTGAGTCGTCATCACAAAGGGCCACTCTTGAGCCAAGTGCATATAGCTTAAGTTGCGCCGTCTTTTGTTCATCAACAACCAGGAGCTATTAATTGCACAAAATGTATGTCAACATATAAATAAGAAACTTCGGAAACAGTTTGACAGAATCAGTAAACACCATTGCAGCAATATTTCACTGCATGAAAGACAGCTCAAAATTTGTATATTCACATATTCAATGTCAAGTTCCACATAAAATTGATACTCGATTATTGTCCTCTTTTATAACATTGCTGCGGTACTGGGTCATCAAGTTTTTCATCAAGCTATACCCTGCACAACCCCATAATCCAGACATAACCAACAACATCAAAATCATGCACGTTTTACGGTCTCGTCTATGGGGATAAACCCCTCAATTGAATTACAGCCACTACAGGTTTGAACTTCTCATGCTTCATTTGTATGATTAACAATGATAATCGTCTCACACAAGAAATCGTGCAGAATAGAAATTTAAAGCTCAACAATTTCAGAAGAATTTATATATGAATCTAGGATTCTTCAAAGCCATGTTCTAGGAATTTATATATAGCTTGACAATTGCCAAAAAAATTCCAAGGAAACCAAATTACCGGAATAATTTGACAGTCTGTCAAATTAGATTTGATCATACCTTTTTTTTTTCCAGAAAAGCCACGGATCTTTATATATGATAATATGGGTGAAATACAATACCCTAGAGTCCTAGACCAATTATACTAAGGAAGCCAAGTAGCTCCCTTTTGGAAAAAAACCTATAAGGAAAAAAAACTTGACAGACCATATTTGGCGCTGCCTTACATGCCAGACAAAACAATGCTGGGAAATGCAATGTGAAAAAAACTGGAAAAGAAGCCATTGGAGCACCCCAGGCGCAACAGAATGCTAAAGAAATTAAATGAAAACAACCTGCACAGCAACCAGACAATCAGAAGCAGCACCCGACCATTTCTAAAGAGCCTGCAAACGGCCACAGTTCCCAGATCTGCATCAATGACCCTGCAACACTAGAATGCACTACTGCACAAAAAGCACCATAGTAGACCAGACAGACCTGAGCTCTAACACAGAGAAGCTGCTGTCTACTGCCTTACAGACCCAGACAGATTAGAATCTGATACAACCTTGCAGTACAGAACAGTATACAGCTATTGAGTAGCATACACCACGAATTTTACATATATACTAAACAGTTCAGGAGATCTCTTTGTACCAGTAAAAACCCGCTTGTTTCTTTCTTGCCAGAGGTAGAAGATAGCTTTAGTAAGAGCACCTCTACAAGTACCCATTCTGTTCTTGTTTTGATTCTGAACTATGAGCCATTGCATTATGTCAAGAAGATCAGACAGCCTAGCAAGATCATACCTTAGCTTTCCTATGTTGATAAAATTTGAATTTTTCTCCATTCCCCTCGTATATTATTGTCGCGCCATTAATGCTGGGTTTTGAAAAAGACTACTAACTGAAGCTTTCAACAGTAATTGCTTCTCTGAATAACGTTGTCTGTAGAGCTACTCCTATGTCCACAATACAACATGACTAGTACTACAATAAGAATAAGGAGACGGACAAGATTACTACACTAGTTAAGGAAGGACTTAAAATAGATAGTAGTTTAGACTTAGACACTACGGGCAGTTTAAGAACATTCTAAGGAATTAGGCGCAATAGATAGGAGGGCATAAAATAGATGGGAAGAATGCCTAAAAATTAGTCCCATCATCATTATCATCAACAACATGGGCAAGTATAATCAAAAGACGAATTGAAAACTGACACAATTGAAGAAGATGAAAGAATTAGGGTTTGCTTAAAATTGAAATCGAAAAATTAGACAAGAATAACAAACTTACCCACTGAAGAGGATGAAGCGAACTTGAAGAGGATGCAGCGAAAACAAAAGCAGAGAGCGTAAAATCTCGAGTATCGTATACAGCGCAGGAAGCAAATTAGGTAGAAGATGAAATAATTAATGTCTAAACCGCCTGACTATGGGGTTTAAATTGAAAATTGAATACGGAGTATTCAATATTTTTTTTTTTGGTTCAAATGAGCGCACTAAGTCGCAGGTGAGAATCGAACCCCCAACTTCATGGTTGGGGTAAGAGCGCTCTTACCACTTGAGCTAACTCTTGTTCTCATACGGAGTATTCAATATACTACTACTAGTATATCACATACACATTTGGCCATTTACCATATACGTACAGTACATAATACTTTAACAAGTAAAAATTAATAATTAATAATTAATTAATTAATATAATATAACATTAATAGGAATATTATATATTTTATAATATACACACTTACAATATATACACTTACCATATTAAGTGTTTTATATTATAGTCATAGATAACGATTATTATCTTAGGCGTTTTATATCACAGTGATAGATAACAGTTATTATATTAGGCGTTTTATATTATAGTTTTAAATAACAGTTTAGTGTTTAGAGCGTTCTCTATTAATCTATAAGACGCTTATGCAGTTAAGGTGTTCTCTATCTAGTGTTACTTATTCCATTAATTGTAGTAGTGATTGTGCGGGTTGGTTTTGGGAATGGTTTCGTGTCACATGCATTGTTCCATTGGTCACATGCATTGTTCCATTGCATTTTTTTTGTCACACGTTTATTGCATTTCTGTATTGCATCGTTCTTTTCTTTATTTTCCTTGCATATACAAAATCCAAAAAAAAAAAAAAAATATAGAAAATTTCAAAAATTTCCAAAAAAATGCACGTTTATTTTAGCATATAGGTCGAGTCGGAACGAGAGTATTTCAAGGATGATCTTTGCTATCTTACATGTTTATGCCTTTCTCTTGCCTTGTCAACTTGTTTTATTATTAGAGTCTTTTGCATATCCACGAGTTTTTGTCAACTTGTTTTCTTGAGACTTGACTTATACCTTGGCAATCTACTATACATTCTAAGTTTTAGAGCTTATTTCCTGGTTTCATTCTTAAACCAGCTGTCTAGGATGTGAGTAGTACTCCCCTTGGAACATGTTACATCAATATGCATAAACATGAACATGAATTGTTATATACTTGTTTACTATCTCGTTTTGTGAGTCTTGGTACGTGCATTTGGGATCCCTTTTCTCTCATTTACCCATAAGCCCTACATAGCCAAAATTGCCTTTTTATCCCCCAAAAACTACATCCCGTACTTAGCCTACCCTTCCAAGCTAATATTTGTGTTCATTGGATTTTTTTGAGGCATCTTGGTTTGTATGCTATCTTGAGCAAAAAGAGAAAGAAAGAAAGAGAAGAAAAAGAAAGAAAAAAAAAGAAAGAAAAAAAAAAACGAAAAATCAAAAAGTACAAGAAAGTTAGTCGACCGACCGTACCCTTTGGTCGGTCGACCAACTGACAGGATCAGAAACCCAAAATTCGTTCTGAAATCCATTTCTTTTACATGTTATAATTCCCGTACTTCATTCAAAATATTTGGGAGTCCTTTCTTTTATTTAATGTGAGAGTTGTGCTACAAAAGAGCACTTTCTTAATGTCAAAAGTCGTGAAATATGTTGTTGGGAATCGGTTTTACTAGCTTGGCTACTAACCCCACAAGTCCAAAAACATCTTTGCCCTTTTACCTTTCACCTCACATATCTTTCATTGCCTCATTTGCATGTATCAGAGTCACTTAATGAGTATGTTTTTACGTAGTTGTAGAATTCTTGTTCATGTTAGATTGCAGGCATGTTTTCATGGATCGTAGTTAGGTGAGTGTCTTGACAATATACTTCTTTCTATCTTTTACATATACTCACCCTTTGCCTCATGTGTGTCTCGAGCGTCCTGCGAGAGTCCATGGTATAAATTCTCTATAGTCCTTAATTTTGCAAGTTTGACAACCCCATAACTCGTTTGCATGATTTGAATGCTTTCTCATTTTGTACTTGTCATTGGTTTAGGCTAACATGTAAATTTCGCTCTGAGATTGAAATCGTTCCATTAGTTTAAGATCGAGTCTAATTCTTGCTTGAGGGCAAGCAAGGTTTGGTTTGGGGAATTTGATGCGTGTCTATTTTATGATGTTCTACATCTATTTTAACACGCATTTTAGCGCTCATTTACTATGTTTTAGCCTTTATTTCCCAACAATTGTCTACTTTCGTATTTTTATGCTCTTTTGCAGAATTATGCGAAAAAGAGGCGATTTTATACCAAATTTCTACCCTCGGGATTTTTGCACAACCAAGGAACGAGGAAAAGTCAACTCAATTCGCATACCAAGTACCAAAAGGTCAAACTAAGACGAAATCAAGGCGGATGCACAGGACAACCGGTCGACCGACCTCCTACCCTGGTCGGTCGACCAGAAGACCTGCTATCTTAAAGTCAGAAGTCCACCAAGCTCGACAATCGGTCGACCGGCGCGCAGACTCAGAAATTCCGCAAAGGCACACTCGCGTGATTAGGTTATTAGAAAACTTATTGTTTCCGCCTACTTAAGCTAATCTCGGGATTAGGGATAATCATGGAGTCATATTCAGTTCCATATAGAGTTTTTATCAGAGACAAGTTGTTAGTTATACAATTACATCTTTAGTTTTTGTTTTATCTTTTCACAAAGTTATTGTTTTAAGCATTGTTCATGTAATCACTAATCTTTCCACGGGATTCAATAAAGCTTGTTCTTTTCTGCCTTAATCCATATTTCGGTAACTCTCCTCTTGATTTTAGTTTCATTATTGTTATCTTATTAGAATTATTAGTATCCGGTTTAAGTTAGAATCCCAAAGCCTTTGTTGTTATCGCATGCTTAGATTAATGTTCACCACGAATTCTATGTTTATTATTGTTTTCGTTGTTATTTCCGTATCTATGAGTAGCTAATTGCATATGTTAGGATGTAGGGAGTAATAGCGAAGATGGTGTAGTTCCCGAGAGCGACTGTAGCAGACTCCTGGTCGGCCGACCGGCTTAATTGGTCGGTCGACCGAAGTGTTGGTCGGCCGACTGGACTAGCTGGTCGGTCGACCGATGCGCGTACGTTTTCAGACTGTTTTATTCCGTCGACTATAATAAGTTAATAACCTACAATGAGACTGAAAGGAGACTTGTAGGATGTTAGTAATGACCTACCCAAGATTGAAAGATACAGGAAGGGCATTGCTTTACGCTTTAAGATGGCTAGGTTACTTAAGACTGAAAGGTATGTGACCTAGAATTTAGGAATCACCCTTATTGTTGACACCCAATATTTGTGAGACCTAGGAACTAATAGCATAGGCCGAAAGGAGCTATTAGGTACCATAGACCGAAAGGATATGTTACACCCCTTACGCGACTGCAATACATGTTGACTTAGGATTTACACCATCGTAGCTATTTACTACCCAAACATCCTAGCATCCTTTTTATCATAAGTTTTATCTCATTCTTAATTTCTTGTTTTATTTTTATCTTTATTTCTAGACTTAGTGACAACCAATCTAAACCCCCAATTTTTTACCTTAAAAGTGTAAAACCCCTCGCGAAAGCGGAAATATAAATCACACAAAGTACTAAAAATGCAGCGGAATTAAAACTTTTTAAACATAAACAACATGCGAGGTGAATTAAAACTGAAACTGGAAACTGATATAAACAAAATATATAAGTATAACAGTCCTAAGTAATGAAAACCAAATATGTACAAAGCCTGGGATGGAACATCCCTACAGGCACCAAAAGATAAACAATATCAAACCAGAGTCTAGCTACTCGAAAGTGTAAGTCATAAGATGACAAGTGGATCATCACTCGCTAGCTCTCAATGAACCCCGTCCAACCTGCATGTACCTACATACATGAAAACATGTACGCCACAATCAGTGGGGAGTGACTAGAGTTCTCCTAGCCACCTTTTGTAACGACACGTAACAAACAATAGAAACAGAACACTCCAACATATATAAACATGTGAAGTATCTCAATATCTCAATAACCGATCACCAACTATCATGCAATCACTAATGCACGGCTCTCAACCAACTTCGGAAACTATTTGGAAGGAGAGCCGGTTTCCCTACCGGTTACCCGGTCGGGGGGTCTTTCAATCCAAACCATTTACGAAACTGACTGAAGAGTCATCCAATGCCTTGGATGAACAACAACAAGTCGAAACACCCATATCATCAATATCAACATCTATATCATCAATATCAATATCTATATCTGACACTGTACCAACTCGAGGCAAGGAGATATAAAACAACAAGTATAAGGTTCAGCGGTCAACTTAAGACATAACCTACATACTAACACACCTTCACTATCAAGGACTCAGAGGCCAACTTAAGGCATAGACCAAGATATCAATAAACACTAGCAATGGGTCCAGAGGTGAACTTAACACATATCCCACTACCAAAACAATGTCGGGTCCAGAGGTGAACTTAACACATATCCTAACATACAACTCAAGTAAAGGGTCCAGAGGTGAACTTAACACATATCCCAATGCTACAAACAAGTATTGGGTCCAGAGGTGAACTTAACACATATCCCAATACACAACTACCGCACACCGGGTCCAGAGGTGAACTTAACACATATCCCGTGTACGACAACCGATCACGCGTCAGGTCCAGAGGTGAACTTAACACATATCCTGACACGCCACAAGCAAAACACGTAATGGGTCCAGAGGTGAACTTAACACATATCCCATCACGCGACAAGTAGCTCACGTATTAAGCTCAGAGGCCAGCTTAAGGCATACCTTAATACGCATCAATACAACATCATACATGTATAGAACTCTAACTGTCCTAGCTCAAACATAATCCGATATAAGCTACAACCGGACCATTTGTTCTAACCTTCTAAACTTCTAAACAACACTTAATTGACCCCGGGAACTAAGTTGAGGGAGAGCCGGTTTCCCTTTCGGTTGCCCGACCGGGGGGTCTCTATCCTCTCTCCATTCCCGAACCCAATATAGTGCCGCCCGAACATCGGGGACCTCAAACACACATACAAGTATAAGAGAAAGACCAATTTCGATTAAGTTATTTCTAAACGACTGCTATATATTAAAATATCTTAGTCCGATAAGAATTATTAACGGACACCTAAGAACTAACTAAATTTTAGACAAGTCACTAACTACTTTACTAAATCTTACTTAGCTCAAATATATTTTACTAAGTATACGATTACGTTCTAAATAACCGGTTCAACCGATAAAGAAAATAAACACGATTTAATTTAAATTAAACTTCATATTATATTACCTATATTTTATACGGGAAAAACGACTAACTAATTAAATTATTTCGACATGCTTCTAATAAAAAAAATCGTAACCCATTAGAAATTCGTAACGATTTCTAACGTATTATATTTAAACGTAAACAAGCTAGCAAACACGTACGTAAATTAATTAATTCAAGCAGACTAGGAAGTACGTACGTAAAATAATAATAAAATAATAAAAATAATACAAATGTAACAAGAAGTATTACGCACTACGCACTACGCACTACGCACTACATGCGTAATAATAAAATAATTAACTATTAGAAGACCATAGTAACGAATAGTAACGAATAGCAACGAATTTATCCACAATGATAACAATATGTGGCATCAATTGCCAATGAGTAAAGGCAGCAACAACGGTGAAACAAACAACATTAGTGCAGAACAGGAAGTAAAGCACAGGCACAGAATTGCAGAAACTTAAGGTGCAGAAGAGATTTGGAGTGCAGCAAAACAGGCTTTCAGGAATGAACCATGCGCAGGAAAGAACAATGAGCAGACAGACATGGATACAGAAATTGCACAACAACAGACACGCAGAGACAGAAACAGATAGGCAGTAGCAGCAGTACAGTGTCCGTAACATGTGCAGGGACTGATGCAGACCCATAAGTAGCTGTACAGAAACAGCCAATGTGCAGAGACAGTAGAATAGCGTGCAGAACAGGTTTCAAGTGCAGACAGACACGGGGTTGGGGGGGTCTGTTCAGTAGGATAGCAGCAATACGAGAGGTGTAGTGCAGTAGCGTGGGCAGTATGAGTAAGTGACGTAGTACGTAGCATAGGACAGTAGTATGTGTAGGAACAGAAGTGGGTGTATAAGTATGTAGAAGTAAAGAATGGCAACGGAGCAAACGTAGTATGAAATCAGAAATGGTGATTGTAGTAGAATGTAAATGTACATCAGTGGGCAGGGGTAAGTAGTAGACTGTGAGTGGCAATATAAATTAGAGCAGTAGTAGTTCTTAGTAGTGGTAAGATAGCTATGGTGCAATAATGTAGTACAATAGAGTAATGCAGGAACGTGAACCATGAACAACAGTGGATAGCAACATGAAGCATAACACATACTATGAACCCAACAACACAACTCATCAAACGTTACGAAATCTCGAATTATACCAATCCTCATTCGTAATTTAGCATATGAATTTCAGAACAACCATTCCCCATGGCAACACCATTTTATACACCACATCAAACTCCATAAACATTAAATATTAGCATCCATTGACATATAAAACATAACCTAACATATTACTAAGTTCTTAACACCATTCAAGTTCATAAATCATATGGAACACAACATTTAAAACCAAATATTGTGCTAATATATACAATAAGGCCGAGTTACTCATTATCGTCACCTCAAAAGCGTTTATGCTCCAAAATCTTCTTCAATAACAAAGCTATCAACTTTAGGATCCTCTAGTCCAACCCCTACAACAAAAGAAACGGGTTTTATGAGCTTAAAACGGAATTTACCCAAAACAGCGTCTTTTTCGAGTTCGACGAAATTGAAATTGAAAGAGATAGAAAGCTTGGAAATCTCGCAAGGATTCCGAAAATGTAAGACTTACCGCGATTCGAGTTCGGGAAGGGGTTGAAATATTGATTTTTAAGCTTGAAAAGAGAAGAACAATGGTGGAAGGAAGAAGCAGTGGAAATGAATTGAGATGTTGAAGAAATGTGGATGGAATAGGGTTTTGGTGGGGTTTAAGTAGTCGGGTCACTTGTTTTTGTGAAACGGATTCAAGTCGGGTTTGATTTATGCCAAGTTGTTAACATCTTAAGAACTTAAAAATTCTTAAGACGGCTCTTAACGGAAGATTTAAAAATAACTTTACGATTCATTATTATTAAAATATTATTATATTCCGTAAAATAATTTAAAATCCTTAAAATATAATTTACGAAAATGCGGGATGTTACAAAACGCATTGACCTTAAACGATAAACACTCCCCACCTCCTTGTGGTTCGACCCTTGACTTACGCTATCTAGTCTTAAGCCGAGGTTTTATAAATCCTATCTTTGGCACCCCTCAACGACGGGTGTCAAATATCATCATTCCAGTTACCTATTTCAAAAGTATTCGATTTCTCATCTCTGCCAGTTCCTCAAGTGACAGTTCAATAACACTCTCAGGTTACCAAACTCATATGCTATATCCACTTCACTTACATCACTTCCCATCAGATACAGACTCTTAAATCATCAAGTCTCCAACTCTCACTTTCCAACGAATTAGTATATCTGATCCTTACACTAGTGGTACATCCTCAAAATCCTTGAAGTACATCAATAGGCAAACGCTTAGATCCATCTGGTAACCTAAGGTTAACATTTAACCGGTCTTCCAAGTTTAAATCATAATTTCCTTCAATACTCTACTATTATTACCAATGACTCTCATTCCTCATACAATAGATTATTCCTCAAGCGAATCACATCTTCAAGGTTGAGTAACCACTAACTTACCTCACCCATCCGTTCGACCACGTTAGCACCTTATGCGTACCCTTCCAAATTCCTCAAGTACTTTGATAGATAAGCTGTAAGATCTATTACGTAACTAAGGTCAAATACTTAATAAACAAATTCTTCCAAGTCTAACTCGTAAGCTCTTTCTACAAACAATTACTATTACTAAGGGTTCTTATTCCTGAACAACAAGTCCTTGCTCGAGTAAATCACGTCCTCTATGTCAAGTGATACTAACTCACCACACTCATCCATTCATCATCAATAACATCGTAAGCCTATTCCTCTAAATTCATCTATGATCTGAAGTACCTTTTCTGATTCCTTAAACAGTGCTTTTAAATCCACTAATCTTTACACTACAAAAAACACGCGTTTTTCTGACGGAAAAAATCCGTCACAAACAGCTAAAATCCGTCAGGAAACAGCATTTCTGACGGAATATCCGTCAATAAATTCCGTCACTAAAATTCGTCACTAAAAATCAAGTACTGACGGAATTTCCGTCAGTACTTGATATTACTGACGGAATTTCCGTCACATAAAGTCAACAAGAATATTGACCATAGTGACGGAATTTCCGTCAATAATATAGACTACTGACGGAATTTCCGTCAGGAAAGTCAACAAGAAGTTTGACCATAGTGACGGAATTTCCGTCAGTAATATATTACTGACGGAAATTCCGTCACTATGGTCAAACTTCTTGTTGACTTTCCTGACGGAAATTCCGTCAGTAGTCTATATTATTGACGGAAATTCCGTCACTATGGTCAATATTCTTGTTGACTTTCCCGACGGAATTTCCGTCAGCAATTTGTGCGAGTATGGCCGGGAACAGCAGCCTGCTGTCCAGCCACAATGTTATTGAAACATTGTTTTACATATTTACGCGTTCATTATCAAAACCTGCAACAAACAAACACACTCGTCGACCGCAAAGCGGGAATCCAATTTTCACATCAGCCGCGTATCAGGATCCAAAGGTACTTAATAAATAAAGTCAAATAACATACAATGGTCCATAATTTGTTTAAACTACCACACAAAAGCTGAACATGATCAATTCTTTAGCTACATATTAATTAACTTAAGTCATAAACTAACACCAACTAGCTAACTAGCATGAAACCTAAAGCATAATCTAACCTATGGGGGCTATACTACCGTCACCTCCAAAACCAAATCCATCGTTAGAAGCATCAACAATTTTTGGTAAATCTTTGACAGATTCCCAGACTTCATCACCAGTCAATCTAACTGAAGCTATCCGATCATTGGTTTTCTTATTCTTTAAAAAATGCTTGCAATTGTCACGGAAGGGATGATCAGGTCTCAAGAACTCACGGTGACAATAAAACCAAGAAATTTTTCTGCTATTTCTAAGCCAAAACGTTTTATGTTCTTTTTTATGACAATAAGGACAAGCACGATATCCACTTGTGGCCCAACCGGAAAGCATGCCATATGCTGGGAAATCATTGATCGTCCACATTAATGCAGCCCTTAACTGAAAATTCTGTTTCTTGGATACATCGTAGGTGTAAACGCCATTTTCCCAAAGTTCTTTCAACTCTTTAATCAACGGTTGAAGGTAGACATCCAAATTTGACTTGGGGTTCTTAGGACCTGGAACGATCATGCTTAGAAACATAAACTGTCTCTTCATGCATAACCAAGGAGGTAAGTTATACGGAGTGACAATTACTGGCCAACATGAGTATTTCTTCCCAAATTGTCCATATGGTTGAAAGCCATCAGTACACAAACCCAACCGAACATTGCGAGGCTCACTTGCAAACTCTGGATGCTCTCTATCGAAATGTTTCCACGCTTCTCCATCACTTGGGTGTGCCATAGTCCCCCTTTTTCTTAATCGGGAGTTTTTATGGTGCCAAGTCATCTCAACTGTTAGGTGTTTGGTTGCATATAGACGTTGCAACCTTGGCGCAAGCGGAAAATAAATTAATGGTTTACATGGAATTCGCCTACGTCTTGAATTCTTATCACTTTTATACCGAGATGTATGACACTTTCTACATTGTTCAAGATTAGCATCTTCCTCCCAAAAGAGCATGCATCCAGTAGGACAAGCATCAATCTTCTGATGGGGTAGTTGTAGTCCCTTTAAAAGATTTTTTACCTCATTAAAATTACGCGCCATTTGAATGTCCTTTGGAATAATGTCACCAACGAAGGACACAAAACCATTGGCGCATCTAAGAGATATGTTGTTCTCACATTTGAGTGTTACCAACCTAGCAGCCGCTTCCAACAAACTCATACTACCTCCCTCGTACACTGGTTTTTCTGGTTTTTCTAACATTTTAAAGAAGGAAGAAACCTGAGGGTTTGGGGTTTCATGACGCACTTCTTCATCACTAACGCCATCGGGATTGAGTTGATCCTCCATTATTTGATCAACGGTATCACGTAATGCATTTTCCACAAACTCACGATACGGATTTTCATTAACTACTGTACTGCTTGTACTTCCTTTCGTAGAACGTTTTTCATCGTGATATGTCCATACATAGTAATTCTCGGTAAAACCATTTGACCATAAATGATTTTGAACATCCCTTATCTTTTTAAAAGCGCCGTTATTGCATTTTTTACACGGACACCTCGTTTCACCTAAATCCTTGTACACACTACTTTGTTCCACAAATTTAAGAAACTCCTTCACCCCATTTGCAAATTCACGCTTAGGTTTCTTTTTATCGTCTAATCTTTTATACATCCACTGTCGCTCTATTCTTTTCATGTTATTATGAATCTACATATATATTGGCCAGATTTATATATATGTTAAAAGATTAAAAAACAAAGTTATAAGCAAAATAAATACATATTAATTAAACATATTAGCATAGCAATTCAGTTAACAAATAATAATATTTCTTTATTTGTTTTTCATGGGTCCTTATCACTCCAACCTAAACCCATCAATGTACGTTTCAAGTCACTAGCAAACACGCACTTGTGATTTATTAATGACAAAAAAATTCGGCAGCAATTCCCATCCGTTCTTCAAATACACAATGTAGAAAAAATAATTTTTCCACATATGTACTCAAAGAACATTAAAGGAATTGTAACCGAATTCTTTTCTCATTAATAAATCACAATAACATGTTTACTACCTAAGTGACTTGAAACGTACAAAGACAGTCCCAAAACGGGGACTATTCAAAAATTACTCCTAATGAGTAATTTTTGAACGGGTACTAGGTCAATATTGTAACAACCCGACCCACCACGGTCGTAACACATCTCTAATAAGATGAGAGGTATGCCTTTGGGCCCATTATTTGTCCTCACTTAAGCCGAAAAGCACAAGGCCTTGTTACTAAGTGGTGGGTGGAAGTTATTATAAACATATCACAATCCTCACATTCTACCGATGTGGGACAAATCTCCTCTCATACTCACGGGGTGTTACAAACTCCCCCACTTAAAGAACACAACGTCCTCGTTGTGCCTCAAACTTGACCACAATCAGGGCCAGAATCCCCCCCGCTAGGTGTGTGACCCGGGCACTCCCGACCACAGGCTCACCACATGGTCGCAGGGTCGCTCTGATACCAATTGTAACAACCCGACCCACCACGGTCGTAACACATCTCTAATAAGATGAGAGGTATGCCTTTGGGCCCATTATTTGTCCTCACTTAAGCCCAAAAGCACAAGGCCTTGTTACTAAGTGGTGGGTGGAAGTTATTATAAACATATCACAATCCTCACATTCTACCGATGTGGGACAAATCTCCTCTCATACTCACGGGGTGTTACAAATATAAATAATAAAGTCATCATAATTAAAGGCACTTCTAGCATATATGTAAAACACTTGTATTTTTAACTCATTCAATCTTTTATATTTAATACGTATAAGAAATTAGCTATACTATTACCTTTTTATATTTTTAACTTTGATTAGCATAATTAAACCAAAATTAGCATAATTAAACCAAAATTAGCATAATTAATCAAAACTTAAAATAATTAATCAAATATTTACATAACTCATCAAACATTATGGCATCTATCCTAAATCAAGCAAGGCTTCTATCCTAAGTCAATTAACATATATAATAACAATAAAAAACTAACTAATTGATTCAAAAATTAAGAAAAGAGCATAAAATCAGAAATTAAAGAAAGAGAAGGATGAATGTTTACCTTAAGATGACGGTGACGGTGGTGGAAGTGAAATAGGGTGGCAAGAGTAGTGGTGGAGGGTGTGGTGGAGGGGGTGGTGAAGGGTTTTCCGTCGGGTGCGATTTAGGGTTAGGGAAATAATTGGGAGTTTTTATGAATTGGGGAAAATAACGCGACTGAATCAGGGGGTATTAAAAAAATTTCTGACGGATTACTGACGGAAATTCCGTCAGTATTTAGCTTAACTGACGGATTTTCCGTCAGATATATACTTACGTGACTTTTCAAATGTTCAAAATTTAAAAGGACACATCTGACGGAATTTCCGTCAGTACTACAAATCACTGACGGAATTTCCGTCAGTAATACATTTTAGTCATTTCTTTTCTTACTTTTCTAATATTCCAGTGCATTTTTATTTATTATCTTACCTATTTTATAATGAAATCATAAGCTTCCAACTTAACTGTCGTCAACATTAAATGTAAACTATTGAATGAGACGGATGGAGAGATTATTACAAATTATTAATAAAGCCCGTACCCCACATACATGAATAGTGTATACAGCATATGTAATAATTTTCATAATCGTTCTCCTTTTAATAACCATCATATTCTTATTTAATTTTAAAATCAAATCTTATATGAATTCTTCATTAATCTTCACAAAATAGCACCCTCCTAATTACTACATGCGTGTTTATTATTACAAATTCTAACATTAAAGAAAAATGATACTCGTAAATAGTCGTAGTTATTGTTTGTTTGCTTCATAAATTAAACTTATAATATATATAATATATATAGCTTTGATTGTATAATTTAATTATTTGCTTTTTTTTGTAGTTATATATTGTAGTACGTAGTTATTAATTGTTTATACTAGTAAATAGTAGTTATTGTTTATATAGCTCGTAAATAGTAGAGTTATTGTTTGCTTATACAATAATATAAAGCTTTTTTTGTAGTTATTGTTTATACTCGTAAATAGTAGTTATTAATATTGTTTGCTTATACAATAATATATATATATATATATATATATATATATATATATATAAATCTTTTTTTTGTAGCTATTGTTTATACTCGTAAATCGTAGTTATTGTTTGCTTATACAATAATATAAAGTTTATTTGCTTTTTTATTCATTATATATAAACTTATAATATTTCGAAAAAAAAAACTGAGAATCCTGACGGAAATTCCGTCACTAAAGCAGACATCTGACGGATTTTCCGTCACAACTTTCTGACGGAATTTCCGTCACTAAAATGCATTTCTGACTGAATTTCCGTCAGTTAATATTCCGTCACTAAAGCAATGTTCTGACGGAATTTCCGTCAGTAAACCAGTTTTCTGACGGAATTTCCGTCAGATACCTTTACCGCCATTGACTTTGTCAACGCGCCAATATAATCTGACGGATTCTGACGGAGTTTCCGTCAGTAATTTTTACCGCCATTGACTTTGGTCAACGCGCCGGATTTTACTGACGGCTTGTGACGGAATTTCCGTCAGGAATTTTTTCCGTCAGTATTCCGTCCGGAATCCGTCAGTCCTTTAAAAAAAACTGACGGAATAAAAATTCCGTCAGGAATTCCGTCAGTATGTTGCGCTTTTTTTGTAGTGTTACAGGTTAAGCGTGATTCTCAATATTAAGTTCTACCGAATACTAAGTATATAACTCAGCCTCTAAATATGTCCACTATTACTCACTTTCACTCTTCCAATTGGATAAACGACTAGACACTTGGATCCCGAAACGTGTCTCACGATACCACCTAAGTTCTCCTCAAATAACAACATTTCCCAAAACACGGTTTAAAGTTATCCCAAAACTAGTTCCTCAAAATCCAATAAAATGGAAGATTACCTACAAGGCACCTCGTGAAAGCATGCAACCAGGTTAAGTTGAAAAGGTATGAAGATAAATTTCAAGTAAGATAGAAGAATATTCCAAAAGAAGGGATGTGCATCCGGAATTATCAAAGAAGGTGATGCACAAAGAAAGAGTATTATCTTCAAGGCTCAGAAGCATTCTCCCACTGTAGCACGAATCTTCTATCTTCGGCAGAAACTCCGGTCTTGATCGCCAAATGGATAAGCTCACGGTTCGTCGATTGAAAGACATAAAAGTAAAATAAATGACAATCGACAAACACGTTAGAACCTAATAAAAACAATCGTAAAACAGATTACCACTTGTCCTTAAATCTACCCATCTCTCATTCATTATTTGATTTATTGGTCAAGTTAAGTTGGGGGTCACATGAGTGCGCCAGGAGCGATAACGCTCTGATACCAACTGTAAAACCCCTCGTCGCAGCGGAAAACATAAACATACAAACATGCCAAAATTTACGCGGAATTAAAATGTTAACATGCTTGACTAAGTATGAGGTGAATTAACAAAACTATACATGCGGAAATAAACGAACATAGATAAGTATATAAGTCTACGTAAAAAAAACCACAGGTACAAAACTGCAGCCCGGGATAGCATATCCCTACAGGCCTTAAATGTATAACAAAAGTCTAGGTCTGGCTAAACGATAAAATGTATGTCATCGACGATAGGATCATCGCTCGCTAGCCTCAGTAACCCCTCCATCAGCCATCATGTACCTACATACATGAAAACATGTATGCCACAATTAGTGGGGAGTGACTAGAGTTCTCCTAGCCACCTATTGTTAGTAACATGTAACACATAAGATCATCCATCACACTCCAACATCACAATATGCGAAGTATACATCATCCTTTATATCAATATGTATCACTATCCAAAACCCTTAACCAACTTCAGAAACTATTTGAGGCGAGAGCCGGTCTCCCTTCCGGTTGCCCGACCGGGGGTCTTTCCCCTCAAACAATTTCCGAACTCAGAATAAGAGCCGTCCAATGCCTTGGACGAACAATAACTCAAATGATAAATGATACTCTAGATAAACATCCATTCAACAACATCTAACACTGTACCACAACTCAGGCAAGCAGATGCATACCGCAGTATCTAGAACTAACCCCGACTCATGAAACAACTAAACACAATCAGCAGTGCCCAAGCCACACCCTGACTCAGGTAGACTTGGTACAAAAGGTCAACTAGCATTCATCCGTGAAACCCGACTCAGGCACGAATGGATAACGATCAGCTAGTAATGGTCCAGAGATCCCGACTCAAACTTAACCATTACTCTTCGTAGTGAATCAGGATCCAGACTCAAACCTGACTCACCATGGTAAAAAAAACTCATGGAGGGAAAGAGGTCCCGACTCAGACATCTCCCACCGCATCATCCATACACGTGACGATACAGAGGTCCCGACTCAGACATGTCTGTCACGCCACATACACGCACGTATCAAACTATAGGTCCCGACTCAGAAATAGCTTGATATGCAACATACAAAGATTCGTATTGTACTCTAGAGGTCTCGGCTCTGACATATTTCCAATACGCATTCACATACTCCATAACTTGAACTCGATTGGCAATATATACTTACTTCTAATCATCTAGTCAACACTTAATTGACCCCGGGAACTAAGTCGAGATGAGATCCGGTTTCCCTTCCGGTTACCAGGCAGGGGCGTCTTTCTCCCTAATTCCATTCCCGAACCCAATATAACTGCCGCTCGAACTTCGGGAAATCAAACAAACATACAACCCATACGGAATAAGAATCAATCAAATCGGATGAACCGATCACAAGTTAAACCAATTTGAGTATGAAATGGGGCTCTCAGTCGGCCTTAGACCGGCTGCCGGTCAGCCGTCTGACAACCCCACCATTGCAGCCTCCTTAAAACAATAAAACATTGAGGAAAGGGTTCCCAGTCGGTCGACCGGCCGCCGACCACCCGGCTGGGAGACCCATCTCCCTATTCCTCTTCCCTTTGCTATGAAAGACACAAAAAGGGAGCCTTAGCCGGTGGACCGGCGGCCGGCCACCCGGCTGAGCACCCATGACCTATGTTTTCCAAAAACACGCAAAAACTCATAAGAGGGCTCTCACCCGGTCGACCGGCTGCCGGTCGGCCTACCGGCTCGGAGTCCCTGTTCGTGAAAAACGCAAATACGACATTTCCAATTCAATCCAATGCTTCACCAAATCATCCTAAACATGTTCCTAAATAACAACGCAACTGTCCCAGCATGTTTATAGCATCAAATGGACATAAGAAACATATAAACAACATCAATTTCAAGGATTCACAACAATTCCGCAAATTAAACCCATCTTTCATGTATACTCCAAATTTAACCTTCATATTGATTTCATCACAAATTTCTCATAAGAATCAGATTATAAAACATACTAAAGATGTCTAGCAACCTATTTCATACTTATGTTCATATAAACACATCAAAAATACAAAGTATGCTAATATAACAAAATAGGCCGAGTTTCTCATTATCGTCACCTCATAACTTCTTAAACCAAGTCCGCAACTAAAACACAAACAACCTCATGAGTCTCGAAAAACGTGCAAATACCGACACAACCAGCCTTTAAGACGGATTTTTTTTTGAGAAATTCTTACCCAGAAAGTTGGAGGGCGAGAAGGAGAATCTGTGGCCGTGAAAATCGTCTCAATCGGATAAGAAACGAAGGTTTTATGAGCATTTGAAGGTTGGAGGTGGAAAAGTGATAAAAATGGTGGTTTCCTTATATTTTCACAAATCTGAAAAATAAAGGGAAGAGGGAGGTAGAGGATGGTTGTAAAACCCCTCGTCGCAGCGGAAAAATAAAACATTCAAACATGCCAAAATTTACGCGGAATTTAAACTTTAACATTCAAGATAAACGAGGTGAATTAAAACTAAACTGTACAAACTAATATAAACCAAAACGTAGATAAGTATATGTCTAAGTACGAAAAGTATAAATACAAAACAGCCTGAGATGGCACATCCCTACAGACACTCAAGTATGAAATCCAAAACATCTAGGTCTAGCTAACGATAGAAATGGTAAGTCATCGATGAAAGGATCATCACTCGCTAGCCTCCAATGTAACCCAACAGCTACCAACCTGTCATGTGCCTACATACATTAAAACATGTACGCCACAATCAGTGGGGAGTGATTAGAGTTCTCCTAGCAACCTATTGTTAATGACATGTAACACATAAAACATCCAACATACTCCAGCATTTATAAAAAGTGAAGCATATATATATCCATATCTCAATCTCATATCAACATGAAATACTTGCAAAGGCTCTCAACTAACTTCGGAAACTATTCGAAAAGAGAGTCGGTCTCCCTTCCGGATGCCCGACCGGGGGGTCTTTCAGTCCAAACCGTTTACGAAACCAGACTAAGATTCGTCCAATGCCTTGGACGAACAGTTCTAGAATCAATAACACTCTATCTACCACAATCAATCAGCAACATCTGACACTGTACCCCAACTCAGGCAAGCAGATGCAATCAACAGTATCTAGCACCTACCGCAACTCAGGCAAGCACTAGACACAAATCAGCAGTGTCCAAGTAACACCCCAACTCAGGTAAACTTGGTACACAAGTCTGTGGGGAATATAGCATGTATTCGCCCTAAACTTGCAGGATTATAATGAAAATTACAGTTGTGATTATTGTCATAAGATAAATAAAACATGAAAAGAGTACAACCTTGGGTCCTTGCTTGAATAGGCCTAAGAACAGGAATTAAAGTAAATTCACTCCTATAACTTGCACCCAAGACTTTGTTTGAGATGATGCCGCGTGTGCTAGAAAATACTCTCCAATTGCCTTGCAATATGGGGAGAGCTATTGAGGTTTTAGATGTGAGATCTGAGTTTTGGGAGAAGAATGCTCTCAAAACCCTAATTGTGAGAATTGTGATTCAACAGTTCCTGACATAAGGAGAAGGACTCTCCTTATGTAGTGATTAATGGGTCGGCCGAATTGGATGGGTGAGAGTGGGCTTTCTCCACTCTTACCTTATTCCTTTGCGTGATTCGACCCAATTTGCTAAATATTATTTGCGGGATTTTAATTATAAATCGTATACGTGTTATCAGATATTAATGCAGTCGATGTATTAATAATGGTCTGATAAAATTACGATATTGTATAATTACCCAAATTAATATAACTGTTTATATTAATAAGCGAAATTAATATTTAATTAAATATAACCGTTTATATTTAATATACGAATTAATCATGTAATCCGTATTAGCTAAAATTATTTAATCCGTATTAAATAATAATCTCAACATCTTATTGACTAATTTAATAGTCAATACCTCTGACTAACTGTTTAGTCATATCCGGCATAAATGTGACTGTATTTTCATACCTTCACATCTCTCAAACGTGTCCTATAGGTGTGACGTATAGGGACCAGTTGATCACCGCCATCCGTATGACAATAAGGTCAAACTTATCTAGCAAGCCAACCGTTATTGATAAACGTGGATCAACTGGTAATAATACTGAAGTATGCCCTTGTGATCCTTAAAGAGATTTAATAAGTCATTGTACTTAATTGTCAAGGACAGCAGCCCCAACAATCTCCCACTTGTCCGTACAAGGGTATGTGCAATGACGTTATCACACTACATATGGAGGACACAAGGCTCCAACAAACTCCCACTTGTCCGTACAAGTGCAGGTGCGATAACCGATTCTCATATCCTTTTAAAATTTCTCCCACTCAATGTAAGACAATTTGCAAATCCGCATTCGCAAAGGTCGTATCTCACAAGCGATCTGTATCAAGAGTGGTTTCCCCGACTAGAGAGTAACTTAACTGATAAAACGAATCTATATTCGAGCATGGCCATGCATTTCAGTTACTACTCCTCGAGTGGCCCTGAGAAATGATAAAATCCTGATAAGGGTTTGGATATTTCCCTCAACTCGAATCCTGCCGATATCGCGCAGCATGAAATAACCCAGAAAAAATCCTCTTGGCCCCTATTACGATGACCGTGGGAAAGAAACCAAAGTTACCCAAAATTTGCCTTAATCTCAAGAGACAGTTGAAAGTCAAAAGACTCGACTCTAAGGAACACTATGGAGGTCCTATCCACGACCTGGCACCCAATGTTATAAAACATTTAGGACTCCATAACGTTGTCACGGGGTGTCCTACGAGATATCCGTATAACTCGCCTTTGTGATTGGTCAGTCATCCGCGTGACTTATGGCTCGTTGAACCCACCATCAACCAACGTCACAAAATGATTATCTGAGTTATCAGCTCAAGTGGGTAATCAAGGACTAAAAACGATGTAATGTAATTCAGTTCACTTTGTGGTGTTCAAAATTGGCGTACAATTCCACATGAAAAACAAAACATTATATATCATAACAATGAGGTTGAATAGAGTACACGAGAAAATGAATTATTACATGAATTCATAAAAGAGTACTACAACTTAGGAACACATCTAATTCCCATGGAATGAATGTGCCCTTCATGCTTATCACGTGGTAATGCTTTAGTGAGAGGATCAGCTATGTTGTCATCCGTAGCGATCTTATCAATGAAAATCTCCTTTTGCTCCACGTCATCTCTGATTAGATGAGCTTTCCGTTGTACATGCCTACCCTTGTTGCTAGACTTATGCTCCTTAGCTTGGAAGATGGCACCTTTATTATCACAATAACGGTGATTGGGTCATTCGAACTAGGCACTACTGATAGTCCTTGTAAGAATTGACGCATCCATATTGCTTCCTTAGCTGCTTCTGAGGAGGCATAGTACTCGGACTCAGTCGTAGAATCTGCTGTAACACTCTGTTTAGAACGTTTCCAGCTGACAGCAGCGCCATTAAGAGTAAAGACGAATCCAGACTGAGATTTCGAGTCGTCTCGATCCGTTTGGAAGCTAGCATCTGCGTAACCCGTGGCGCAGAGCGTTGAGTCGCCTCCTTAAGTCAATCCCCAATCTTTAGTCCTCCGTAGGTACTTAAGAATGTTTTTCACGGCCATCCAGTGTAGTTCACCTGGATGAGCTTGGAATCGACTGGTCATACTCAATGCATATGCAACGTCTGGACGTGTGCATATCATGGCATACATGATCGATCCTATTGCCGAAGCATAAGGAATCCGACTCATGCGCTCTTTCTCTTCCAATGTCTTAGCTTCTTGAGACTTGCTCAAGTGAAGCCAAGTAGTCATAGGAAGGAACCCTTTCTTGGTGTTCGTCATGCTGAATCTCTCTAGAATCTTATCTATATAAGACTCATGACTGAGAGACAACATCCGTCGTGATCTATCCCTGTAGATACGGATGCCCAAAATTCTTTGTGCCTCTCCCAGATCTTTCATCTGGAAATGGTTTTTCAACCATGCTTTAACCGAAGATAAGAGAGGTATGTCATTCCCAATCAAGAGTATGTCGTCGACATACAGTACTAGGAAGACAATCTTGCTCCCACTCGACTTGATATAGAGACATGGTTCCTCGACTGATCGAACAAATCCATTCTCTTTTATCACTTGGTCGAAGCGATGATTCCAACTCCGCGATGCTTGCTTAAGTCCATAGATGGAACGCTTAAGCTTGCAAACTTTCTTAGGACGTTCTGGATCAATAAAACCCTCGGGTTGTACCATGTACAACTCTTCCTCCAAATAACCGTTTAAGAAGGCGGTTTTAACGTCCATTTGTCATATTTCATAGTCATGAAATGCGGCTATCACTAAGATAATCCGAATGGAACGTAGCATGACTACGGGTGCAAAGATCTCATCGTAGTGCAAGCCTGGCACTTGGGTGAAACCTTTAGCAACTAGTCTTGCCTTATGGATATCTTGTTTACCTTCCACGACATGCTTTATTTTGTAAAGCCATTTGCATTGAAGAGGGCGTACCTTTGCAGGTAGGTCCACAAGATCCCACACGTTGTTCTCATACATGGAGTCCATCTCGGATTGCATGGCTTCTAGCCATAGCTTTGAGTCAGAACTGGTCATGGCACCTTTATAGGTTGAGGGTTCATTACCCTCTAGGAGTAAGACGTCATCCATATCATGTTCCTCGACCATACCAATGTATGTGTCCGGAGGAATGGAGACTCTTCCCGACCTCCTAGGTTCCTCAGGAATATCTACCGCAGCCTCGGTTGAAGGAACTGTTTCCTCCAATGGTTGCTCGGTAGTTGGTTCTTGAACCTCCGATAAATCGAAGGTTCTATTACTCGACTTGTTCTCGAGAAATTCTTTCTCTAAGAACGTAGCACTAGCCGCAACAAAAACACGTTGTTCGGTTGGCGAGTAGAAGTAATGACCAAAAGTTCCCTTTGGATAGCCTATAAAGTATGTCTTGACCGATCGCGGGCCGAGCTTATCCTCGTGTCTCCACTTGACATAAGCCTCGCAGCCCCAAACCCGAATAAAGGACAAGTTAGGGACCGTTCCCTTCCATAATTCGTATAGAGACTTGTCAACAGCTTTAGACGGACTTCGGTTAAGGATTAGAGCGGCCGAAAAAAGAGCATAGCCCCACAATGAATCAGGCACAACGGTGTGACTCATCATGGATCGAACCATATCAAATAAAGTCCGATTTCTCCGTTCGGACACACCATTTAATTGTGGTGTTCCAGGTGGAGTCAACTGTAGCACGATGCCACAGTCTTTAAGGTGTTGATCAAACTCGTGTGAAAGATACTCACCACCACGATCAGAACGTAGTGCTTTAATCTTTCTTCCCAGTTGGTTCTGCACCCGATTCTGGTATTCTTTGAACTTGTCAAAGGATTCACTTTTATGTTTCATTAAGTAGACATAGCCATATCTACTCAAATCATCCGTGAAAGTGATGAAATACCTATAGCCTTCTCGTGCGTTGATCGACATAGGGCCACATACGTCCGTATGTATGAGTCCTAATAGGTCGGCAGCGCGCATTCCAATACCTTTGAAGGAAATACGAGTCATCTTACCGATGAGACATGATTCACACGTGCCATATGATTCGAAATCAAAGGGCGAGATAGCTCCATTCTGTATGAGCTGTTTCACGCGTTTCTCATTTATGTGTCTCATTCGACAATGCCATAGGTAAGTTTGATCTTTGTCACCTACCTTTAATCTCTTATTATTCACATGTAATATTTAAGTGGTTTGATCTAAAACATAAATTCCATTCATGGAAACTGCCTTGCCATAAATCATATTGTGTAATGAGAAAATACAACTGTTATTTTCTATTACAAATGAAAAACCAAGTTTGTCAAGCGCAGAAACTGAAATAATGTTTTTGGACAAACAAGGAACATAATAACAGTTATATAAAGATAACTCGAATCCACTTGGAAGCTGGATCACGTATGTTCCCCTCGAGACTGCAGCAACACGTGCTCCATTCCCGACACGCAGGTCAACCTCACCCTTGATGAGGGGTTCTTGGTTTCGGAGGCCCTGCACATGATTACATAGATGAGAACCACAACCAGTATCTAGTACCCAAGTTCCGTAACTTGCATGGTTAATCTCAATCATGTGAATAAAAGAAGAAGAAGAAGACATACCAACAGGAGTAACGCGGCCTGCCTTAATGTCCTCACGATACACGGGGCATGAGCGCCTCCAATGCCCAGTCTTGTGGCAATGGTGACATTCCATGCTTGTATCCTTGCTCTTTGTCTTGCCCTGTGAGTTGCTTGACTCACCTGGCCCACTCTTAGTGAATCCTAACTTCTTAAACTTGGGCTTGCCTACTGTTAGGTCACCCTGAACTTTAGCTTTTCCCTTACCCTTACCCTTACTGGAGATCATGAGAACATCTTGCTTCACGCTCCCACTTAATTTCAGATCCTTCTCGGTCTGTACGAGAAGGGAGTGGAGCTCATGAGGAGTCTTCTTCATGTCGTTCATGTAATAGTTGGCCCTAAAGAGGGCGAACCCATCATGAAGCGAATGAAGCATTCGATCAACGATTATTTTCTCACTGATCTTGCAGTTTAGGGCCTCCAGTTTCTCGATATTCTCAATCATGTTGAGAATATGTGGGCTTACCGCTTGGCCCTTCTGGAGTTTCGCATCAAAGAAGCGACAGGTATGCTCATAAGAAACGATTCTCGGAGCCTTTGAGAATTCGTTAGTGAGCGTGGTGAAAATCTTGTTTGCACCATGGGTTATGAAGCGTCTTTGCAAATTGGATTCCATTGCATAGATGAGTACGTTCTTTATCGCACCCGCTTCCATGACGAAGTCGCTATGAGCGCGAACTTCGTTAGCTCTAGCTCCAGTTCCTGGGTGTGACGGAATGGGCTCAGTTAAGTACTTGAGCTTTCCGTCAGCAATGGCAGCATTCCGTAGTGCTGCCTCCCAATCAGAGAAGTTTGACCCATCATTCCTCAGTCTAGTAGACTGATTCAGGGAGTCCATGAAGGCTTTTAGCCAGGATTCACGTGCTAGCTTGGCACTTGGCATTGGGTCTTCACCAGCCATTTAGTTATACAGCAGTTTAATTTGAACGTGTTCTACACTGAAAAGAAGATAAAACAGAACCATATAAGCAACTCATTGTTGTGATTTAAGTCTATATTAAATTGTATTTAAACTCGTAGACTCATGCATTTATATAATTGATCTCCCTCAAGAATTATATAAACGATCCCAAGACTCAATTTCCATATATTGATAAGCCCACAGTTTGGCTAATTCCACCGTTGGAACTCTTGGTCGATAGATTTCCGTAAATCCTATCTATTAGTCCATCTCAGTCGCTAGATATTATCGAGTGACCATGATGTTGAGATAAAATAAATCATCTGTTCCCACATACCCGACGTAGAAGGGGTCATATTATGCCTACCGACGAAGAAGGGATTCATGGGAGTCTGATTTATAAAGACTAGTCTCAATTTTTGGTTATACGAGGAAGACCCCATCGACTTAGATTTATTCATATTAAGTGAACTAAAATCTAGCATATGCGTGAACGAATTAAATAAAGTGATGGCTTTACATGTGACGCGTGACATCTGTATTGTCACAGAAAACTAACGCGTAACCTCTACATGAGTCAGTTTTCAGGCATGTTATAGGTGGTTTGGTTTTAGGCGGAATATGATGCAAGCTATTATCGATGAAAGCACAAAATAAATGCAATAAACGTAAATAAAAGGTCCTAGTGTGGCCTATCCTACCAAAATAAACATAAAACAACTTGGAATCCACCGTTGGACCCTAGAAGCTTGTCTTGATGTTTCATCTTGGTCCTTGCAGCGGGAGTGAGCATCCGGTCTCCGTCTTCGGTCTTCACAAAATTACTAATTTAAATTACAAATATAACCCTATTTACATTCTAATTTAAATACAAAAGTAATTACATGGCAAAAACCCAAAACGGAGATACAAGATCTCAAAATTACAAGCAAGACTGTGTTCCATCATTACGGTAACACAATCTACTAAGGCCACACTAAGTTACAACCGTTTGCAAAAATTAAATACGTTATTGAAAGCATTCAAGGCATTCACAAGACGATAAATAAAATGCATCAACTAAAAACAAAATTCATTCATGACATAATACTGTTATTATGATTAACAAATTTTTACCAAACCACCTTTTAGGATTAAAATTATGTGAATATACCGTTTTAATCACCCAATTTTAATAAATTTATAATCCTATTATCTTAAACCGTTTTAAAATAATATGTATCATACGAGGGTGAACCGTTTCACAAAATTAATAATATACTATTTCCGTATATAGTATATTACTAAAGGCCATGTGAAAATAAAACAGGTTATTTTCGAAAAAAAAAAAATAAAAAAAAACGAGTCTGTTACAGGGGGGGAGGTCGACCGACCTCAACACGGGGTCGACCGACCTCAACACGGGGTCGACCGACCTTCTGACCCAAAAAAATTTTTTCGTAACAGCGCAAGGGGTCGACTGACCCATAAACCCGGTCGACCGACCGCAAACAGCAAAAACGAGTTTCTGGAAAAACGCAAAACGCTGCACTTTTAAAATCAAAACAAGTTTTTACCTTTTAAACTTTGATTAAAACGAGTAAATCAAAATTAACATCAACAAGGGTTCACATATTGTCAAGAATATCGATTAAATAACAATATGTAAACAGGAATCGAAAACAAGATCGATTACACACAAAAGAAAAACTGTCGAAACAGAAAAATACGCAGGAGGCGGTCGACCGACCGCAACAAGGGGTCGATCGACCGACTTAGCGGCAGAACACGATTTTTCAGATTTTAAAACTTATGAAAAACACAAAAGTAAAATTTTCATGGCCTTGGCTCTAATACCACTTGTGGGGAATATAGCATGTATTCGCCCTAAACTTGCAGGATTATAATGAAAATTACAGTTGTGATTATTGTCATAAGATAAATAAAACATGAAAAGAGTACAACCTTGGGTCCTTGCTTGAATAGGCCTAAGAACAGGAATTAAAGTAAATTCCCTCCTATAACTTGCACCTAAGACTTTGTTCGAGATGATGCCGCGTGTGCTAGAAAATACTCTCCAATTGCCTTGCAATATGGGGAGAGCTATTGAGGTTTTAGATGTGAGATCTGAGTTTTGGGAGAAGAATGCTCTCAAAACCCTAATTGTGAGAATTGTGATTCAACAGTTCCTGACATAAGGAGAAGGACTCTCCTTATGTAGTGATTAATGGGTCGGCCGAATTGGATGGGTGAGAGTGGGCTTTCTCCACTCTTACCTTATTCCTTTGCGTGATTCGACCCGATTTGCTAAATATTATTTGCGGGATTTTAATTATAAATCGTATACGTGTTATCAGATATTAATGCAGTCGATGTATTAATAATGGTCTGATAAAATTACGATATTGTATAATTACCCAAATTAATATAACTGTTTATATTAATACGCGAAATTAATATTTAATTAAATATAACCGTTTATATTTAATTTACGAATTAATCATGTAATCCGTATTAGCTAAAGTTATTTAATCCGTATTAAATAATAATCTCAACATCTTATTGACTAATTTAATAGTCAATACCTCTGACTAACTGTTTAGTCATATCCGGCGTAAATGTGACTGTATTTTCATACCTTCACATCTCTCAAACGTGTCCTATAGGTGTGACGTATAGGGACCAGTTGATCACCGCCATCTGTATGACAATAACGTCAAACTTATCTAGCAAGCCAACCGTTATTGATAAACGTGGATCAACTGGTAATAATACTGAAGTATGCCCTTGTGATCCTTAAAGAGATTTAATAAGTCATTGTACTTAATTGTCAAGGACACCAGCCCCAACAAAGTCAGCAAGCATACACCCGTAGCCGCAACTTAGGCACGGATGGATACCAATCAGCTAATAATGGTTCATAACGCAACTCAGTCAGAACCATTAGCCTTCGTAATGAAATCGGGATCCCAACGCAGACCCAACCCACTACGGTCAAACAAACTCACGATAGGGCAGAGGTCGCAAATCAGACATTTTCCTACCTCATCATCCATACACGAGACGGTCCATACGTCGTAACTCAGACAAGGTCGTCACGCCACGAACACTCACATGTCAAACTAGAGGATCGCAACTCAGACCATTGCTTGACATGCATCAAACATCAGAACATATCGTACTCTAGCGGTCCCAGCTCAGACATATTCCGATATGTTCTACAACCAAGTCCTTAGTCCTAATCTTCTAAACCTCTAACAACACTTAATTGACCCCGGGAACTAAGTTGAGGGAGAGCCGGTTTCCCTTTCGGTTAGTCGACCGGGGGGTCTCTATCCTCTCTCCCTTCCCGAACCCAATATAGTGCCGCCCGAACCTCGTGGACTTCAAACACACATACACATGTAAGAGACGACCAAGTTCGATAAAACCCAAGAACAACCTAAGACTCTCTTCTACAAGTCTAGGGGTTCCTATTCAACTAACTAAGTTCACTAAGTCTCATAATCAACTTAAGAAAATGATTAACTTAAGATAAGAAACAACATGCTAAAATATTGTTTACTAAATTACCCATTACCATTAAGAATTAGCTAACTTTAGATAAGAAATAAACTTGCTAACTTATTACTTGCTACAATACCCATTACGTTTCAAGTATAACTATATCAATATATGATACTTAAACATACTATAAAACTAGTATAAAAAATTTGCAACCAAAGAATCAAGGATTAACTAACATTAGGCAATTAGCTAACCACTTTGTTAAATCTTACTTAGCTCAAACATACATTTAAGACTAAGTAAATATATCAATGAACATCACTTAAACATCCTTAAAACAATTGGGAAACAAGCCCCCAAAACAACACGAAAACAATTAAACAATCAAAAGCTACAACGGTTTTTGCGCAGCCTGCGTAATGGGGTGCACAGCTGCGCCTGGGGTTGCGCAGCCTGTGCCCAAGCCCAAGCACGGGCAGGCCTGTTTTAAGAAATTCCTGCAATTCGCCATTTCAATCAAACCTTCGACAAACACTTCTAAACCATGATTTCTAGCATCAAACCTATACTTGAAGGGTTTCTTAAACTCAAATTATTTTAGTCATACTAAATATTATCTCATATAAAATAGATCTTATTGCATGCATAACAAAATAACCGAAAATAAGAGAAGTAATATTTTCCTTACATTGCTTATTGTTTCGGTTTAATATGGGCACAAACAAAGTCACCTACTTTGTTTGATCTTGAGCTTATAATCACAGATGATCCTCCTAAGTCTCCAAATTAGAAGACCTCCAATGAGTTAACACCAAGACACACTCTATTAATTTTGTGTTTGATTTTGCTAGAATCCTCACACAAAAACCTAGCTAATTATTATTATCTTATAATAATCTGAATAAGAGATCAACTATTGATTGTAAGAGTAGTAGTAGTACACGGCTAAACCAAGAGGAGAGAAAATCAAATTCTTTCTTATTGTTTTTTTCCTTGTGCACATTTGAATTTCCAAAAATGAATTCTTTTGAATAGAGAGAACAACTCATTTGTTCTTCCCTATGTAGTGTGCCGAGTTGGGGTAGGGTGCCCTATGCATGGGCACCTCACATACTCCACTTGTCAACACATGCAAAATATATAAAATGTTTTATTTTATTTCATCACATAAAATGTTATAATCACACAATTGTAAAATGTGTAGTGTGACCTATGTCACACGGTCCAAACACAAACATTAAGGTTCATTTTTATCAATTATAAAAATGAACATTAAAAGATTATATAAGTTTAACTAGATTAAAATTTAACTCTTATAAAATAATAATCCGATTATTAATTTATCAATTTAATCATATTAAAACATTTCTAATATAAATTAATTCATTCCATAAAATAATGTTTCATAAACATATTAATTTTAGTAATGACAATTCATTCAGTAAAATTTTATAATTTGTAATGGTATTATAAATGCACTCCTTACACATAATATAAACTAGGATCGATATAACTCGTATAAATATACAGTCATATCATTTTTCTATTAATAGAGCTGTCCTAAAGGTGTGACCTAAAGGGATCGACTGATCACCACCGTCATACGACAGTAATGTCAAACTCTAGCTAGCCAATCATAACTGATTTATGTTGAACAGTCGACTATATGAAAAGAATCATCCCATGAGTATTCTTATTGCATATTGATCAATGATTAATATTCACTGACGTGATCGCACTATTGTTGAGGACACATTTCCCAACAATATCCCACTTGTCCTCGACAAGTGTGCGTCACCAATTCTCTTGTCCTATTACATCATCTCCCACTCAATGCAAGGTGTCTTGCAGGTCGTACATGCATTTGATCATATCTTGAGTGGTTTTCTCGATCTGGAGATTAACTGATTTGACCGGAATTATCTACCATAGATACCTTCCGAGCGTGGCCACGCATTTCTAGTTAACTTCTCCTCGAGTGGCCCTGAGATTTAAGATAACCCTGATAAGGGGTTGGACAATTCCTATCCAACTGTTCCCTTCGACGAACACAGTCCATCATGACCCTAAAGATGCCCATTTGACCCCCTTTAACGGTTGATCGTAGAGCAAAAATCAAAGTCACTCTGAAAACTATGCCACCTTGGGCAAACAGTCTCAAGTTAAAGAATTAACTAGCAAGTATACATATAGTACCTCTCGCCACGACCAGGCTAATATAAAATTTCCAGAACTCTATAAGCGGTCACAGGTTGCCCGACAAAGTGCCTCTTGCAGTTTGCCTATGTGATCGACTAGTCATCCCTTATGACTATATGGCATTTGAACTTGCCATCAATCGCCTCACACTCTAGTCGCTTCGAGACGTCACCTCATACAAGCGACTATGGGCTTTACTAAGTCTATCTGGTTCACTTAATGGGGTTCAAATTGTCTCTACAACCCATCCGGATTTGACAAAGTATATAAATTAAGCTTTAATGTAAAACATAAAACTTTTAAACAATAAACGCGATCATCATATATGAACAATAAAACATTTTATTTCATATCACATGACACCCGTCGTTGAGGGGTGCCAAAGATAAGATTTATAAAACCTCAGCTTAAACTAGATAGGATAAGTCAAGGGTCGAACCACAAGGAGACAAGGTTAATTATGTTTGCGAATTTAAAGTCTATTGCAAGTAACCAAAAAAGGGGGTTGATTTAAGATTTGAACTAACAACTAAAAGAGCAAAAAAAACAAGAGAATTAAAATAAGATAAAAAGGAGATTAGGAACTTTGGTTCCCCATGGTTAAAACAAGTCAATGAAAAGTAAAATAACCAAATAACACAATCCCAAGGAACAAAGAATAAACCTTTAGGTCAGTATTCTACCCAATCCTTACGGTCTTAGGGTTCCTAGAAAAGCACTAAACTTTCGTTCATGGGGCAATCCCAAAGTTGTTGTTAAACTAATCATAATAATCTTTCAATCTTAAGGATTAGTTCACTAACAACAATGGGGGATTGGTAATTTAATCATTAAAATTATCAAAATCAAGTCTTTGCCATGGTTCCCCTAATTCCTAATCACAAGAATTAGCTATGCATGATTTTAACTATGAAATTAACAATAACAAGAACTAAGAACATCAAAGGAATCAACATAATTAAAGGTGACAATAAAAGGGAAAACATGAATTAAGAAACAACAATAAGATGAACAACAAGATTAAATTAAAAGGGAAAGATTAATTGTATCAAAATTACAACTTAATTGGAATTAAGAACAAAAGATGAAAACTTGAATAAAATCTCTTTCTAACTATGGAGTTTTCTCTAATTGGGGCGGCTTGACCTAATTAAGGAGTTTTGGCCTCCTTAAATAAGTTCTAAATTACAAGATTAAACAAGTAAAACACGAAATAAAAGACGCGGACCCAGTTTCAGGGTCGGTCGACCTCTTTTCCGGGTCGGTCGACCTCTTCTGATGATATCGGGCTTTCCGTATTCTGGGCTTTGGTCGGTCGACCTCTCTGGTGGGTCGGTCGACCCTTTCCTGTACGTATCAGCTTGAATTTGGCCCGTAAATAATACTTGAATGTGCATCCGGATCCTTGCTCCGCATTACTACTCAAAAACAGCTTCCGGAGGACGATTATAGTTCAGTTTTTGTCCACTTCCGCGTATTCCTACATTTAAAACATAGAAATGCCAAAGTAAACCGTTTCGGGAGAAATAGCAACTAAAAGTCACGAATATAAAGGAAAATACGTGCCAAAAGAATAAATAAAATGCATAAAATAGGCACGTATCAAACTCCCCAAACCGAACCTTGCTTGTCCTCAAGCAAGCACTAAGACTCAAAAGAAAAGAAAACTTCTAATGGAACGGATTTCATACTCTTAGGACCAAACACAACACCATGCCTAACCAATTTAATGCAACCTTCAAATATAATCAAGCATAATGTAAAGAGCAAAACGAATTGAACATGTTGGAATAAAATGCTAAACTTTCAACCTTGCAGGACTCATTCTAATTGGACTCTCGCGGTACGCTCGAGACACTCATGAAAACAAAGGGTCAAATGTATATGTGAAAGATAAGAAGATAAATAAAAGTATAGACTCTCACCTATCTGCGACCCGTGAGAACATGCCTGCAATCTAACATGAATAAAATCTCTACAACCGTACATATGCATTCCCACACTAGATAACCATGACACATGCCGAGGCAATTTTGGGATTGTGAGGCTAAAGGTAAGAACGGTTAAAAATAAGTTATGGGAAGAGGGGTTAAACCGAGCTAACAACCATCTATCCATACTATAAGATCACTTCCATTACTTTTCAAAACATGCCAATGCTCAAAATTTGAGAGCAAAAATCACAATTTCTCCAATTTTTTCTTCTCTTCTCTTTCTTTCTTCTCCCTTTTTTTTTCAGAAACAGCCTGCTCAATGGTCATGGTCGACCGATCTGTAGTTTAGGTCGACCGACCACCCTTGAAAACAGGTCAGACTCGTTTTCTTTTTTTTCTTGCTTCCCTTTTCTGATTTGATTTTTTTTTTTTTTTTTTTTTTTTTTCAGTTCTTTCCTTCTTTTTCATTTCTTTTCTTTTTCTCCTTTCCACCATTCTCACAAAATCAAGATTTACCATTGAAGCACAAACCTAAGGATGGCCAAAACAGTCCCATCACCACATTACTAGCTCGGCTAGGGTAGGCAATTTTTAGGATGTAGCAAATGGGATAAAGGATTCAATTTGGCTATGTGAGGATTGTGGGTAAAATAAGAAAAGGGGGACCTCTACCACATGTGTCAACAAACCACAAACCCGAATGCATATAGGTATTAGGTAGACAAAATTCATGCTTATGCACATTGATGTGACATGCCTCAAGAGGAGAAACTACTCACAAACCTACATGAAATCGGTCATGAATGTCACCGATTTATTAAGCTCTAATCCTTAGAATATTTAGTAGCTTGCCAAGAAGAGAGTCAAGTCTAATAATTTAGCATGAAATCAACAAAAACTCGTAGATAATGCAAAAGACTAGCTTGAAAATTTTTGAAAAATGCAAGGCAAGGCAATAAATGATATGTGAGGCATAAATCGTATTTGTCCGTTCCGACTCGACCTATAAGCTAAAAACATGTGACAGAAAAGAACGCGCGACAGAAAAAGGATAAAAATACGAAAAACAACTAAAGGAATGAAAAACAAAAGACACCTAAACAATTGCAGACTCACAAAGGAGTATGCAAACACCCTCCCCAAACCAAAACGCACAATGCCCCCATTGTGCTCATCAGCATACAACCACAACATAGGGATGGGGATAGGCAGAAAAGAAACAAACAAAGAAAGGAAAAGGAAAAAGACTAGAAACTACAAAAAGAGTCTAAGGAGGAAGGAGGGAAAAACTGGAAATCTAAAGGAAAATAAAAGAAAAACTACTTACAATACGGAGGGACCTCCCCAAACCGAACCCTGAAGAGGGTAAGGTTAAGCACGTCCCTAGCCCTCTGAGTCGAACTCCTCCTCAGAGCCATCTCCTTCAGCCTCCTCCTCTACCTCATCATCAGACCCTATGTCTGTTCCCGAGGCAGAGCCTGAAGCTTCACCGTAGTCACGACCGCCTGCGAGAGGTGTGTACCAGGTGGGGTGAGTCCAAGGGCCGGTGGGGAGCCTACCCTGAGTAGCATACTCCGAGTAGCCCGGATACTGGTAGAGACTATCGTTCAACTGTTTTTGGTTGAACTGCCTGCAAAGGCTCGCCACCATGTGTGGGAGAGATCTGTCATCAACAAAAGGAGGAACATAAACATTAGGAGGAGCAGTAAAATCAGTTGGGTACCCCGTCCCAGGTGCATCATAGTGGGCACCGGGAGCAGGGACCCTATGGCCTCTAAAGGTGCCTCCTCTAAGTGGAAGGCGGTAAGATGGGAGGAGTGGTCTGGGCTCCCCCTGAAAATTATCAAGGGGCAACATGGGGGAGCCATGGTGATGGGGATGCAATCACTGAGGTAGGTGTCTACCTTCCAATAATCCTTCCTGTCCACCAAATGCACGGACTTGACGTAAGCCATGTCCATGAACCGGGAGAGAGTGTCTATCGCATCCTCATAACGAGGGAACTGAGGAACAAGAGAGCGGGCCAATCGAGTGACTAGCCCACCACAGACAATAGTAGTCAAGGAAGTTCCCTCGCCCACCGACACGAAGTGAGAGGCGACCAAATACGCAATGTTATAAAACTGCTAACCCGTACGTCTGATATTAAGATAGCCAAACAAAATGGAGAGCTCAATGTTTTTAACATTTTGAGACTCTTTACGGCCAAAAACAGTGTTGGCCAAAAGACGCAAATAATAACGGGGGTGGGTAGGTGAATGGTACTGTTTTTCTTCTTCCTATCGCTGGAATCAGAAAGACAGGACCACATGTCATTATATGACCGAGTGGGGTCACCCGTAAGACCCGTAGAAGATAAGCCAAGATAATGAGCAAATTCATTCAAAGTTAAAGAAAATGTTTCAATAAACAAACGAAAAGAAATGCACTTGTTATCATAGCCGGGGTTATAAGCTTGAATATCAAAAATAAAGGAAGAAAAGAACTCAAGAGTGAGAAGGGAAAAGGTGAACTCATCCATACTGACAAGTCCTGAGAAACCCGTCCCATTGAGCAAGGACACCACATCATCATGACAGCCTAAAGCTTGCAATGTTGGAACATGAAGGAACCGGGTGCCCACCACTAAGCAAAAAGTGGAAAGATGGAGGAAACGGGCTTTTTGAGCCGGAGTGTTGAAGATGATTTGCAGATAGTTTGGTAGACTATCCGTATCTTGCACCGTCAACCCTCTTGACCTAGGAGCACGGCCTCGGGAGGTGCTTGCTCCGGAAGTGCGGGAGCGCTTTCCGCCTTGTCCACGGCTAGACATTATGAATCTGAAAAGTTCAATAAAATATAAGTCTTGTGCAACATTAAAACATTTTCTTAGCAAAAATAAGAACAAAATACGAATCAGAAACTTCTGTAACAAAAATTGGGTCGGCCGACTTCATAGAGAGGTCGGTCGACCACTTTCGCGAAAATTTTAGAGTTCCTGTAACAAAAACAGGTCGGCCGACCGCAACCCGAGGTCGGTCGACCAACTACCAGCAGATTCAGAAAAACTGAAATGACACCTCGGTCGATCGACCTCAAACCTAAGTCGACCGACCGACCAAACGAAAGAACGAAATTCAGGAAAATTGCAGTTTGGTCGGCAGACCTCCATTTTGGGTCGGTCGACCGTGAACAGTGTCAGAAAAAAATCGCGGGTTTGAAATCGTGCAAAAATTAGGCATAGAAATTGCAAGAAAGAATTATATTAACCCTAACAGCACAAAACCACACATATTTTACAGATCTGAGACTATAATACCGAAAGGAAGAAGAAAACTTAAAAAGAAAACACAAACAAGCATGAAAACGAAATTAAGAGCCAAAAATAAACTGAAAAAGACAAACTAAAACTACCTAGAACAGAATTAAGATGCTAGGAAACAACAAAAAGGTAATAAAAAAAAACTAAGAAACACATACCTTGGATGGAGAAAGATGAGAGAAAGCAAGGAAAATGAGTGAAGGATGAAGAAGGTGGGTGGTTAGGGTTTTTAAGAGAGATAGAGGGGTTCAGAAAGTGTGAGCAATTGTGAGCAAAAATTGTGTTTTCAAACACAAAAAGACCAAAGACTCTAACTCAAGGAAAAAACCGTAAAAAAAATACCCGAGGTCGGTCGACCTACTATTTGGGTCGGTCGACCTCCGTCCTGCATACCTGCTCTGTCAGATTTTATTTAATGCGGTCAGAATTTATTTGATACTGTCAGAAGGTCGGTCGACCTAGTAATTGGGTCGGTCGACCTCTGTCCTGACGATTTCTCTTATTTTCCTGCAGAAGCTCAAAATCTCATCAAGGATTAAAACGGAAATTAAAAAAAACGTAAAATTAAGCTAGGACACGGGTTGCCTCCCGTTTAGCGTTGGTTTAAGAGGTCCCGCACGACCCTTTTTACTTATCAAGAAGCATCCGAAAAAGGGTCAAAGTAAGAAACTTCAACCTTACCAATAAATTCGTTCTCTCCGCGGAAGTGCTTCACATACTGGCCATTAACTTTGAACCTCTCACCGGATGAGGTTTCTAATTCTATTGACCCGAATTTTGAGACAGCTGTGATGGTGTAGGGTCCGCTCCACCTGGATTTCAGCTTACCAGGAAAAAGACGAATACGAGTATTAAAAAGCAACACCCTATCACCTACCTGAAAATCACGCCTAATGATTCTCTTGTCATGCCAGCGCTTTGTTTTCTCTCTATAAATCCTGGCATTGTCATAGGCTAACAACCTGAATTCTTCTAACTCATTGAGCTGCAACAAACGTTTCGCACGGGAAAGATTAGGGTCTAAATTAAGATCACATATAGCCCACCAAGACTTACGTTCTAACTCTACTGGTAAATGACAAGTCTTACCATAAATCAACCGGAATGGTGACATTCCTATTGGGGTTTTGAACGCAGTTCTATAGGCCCATAATGTGGGGAATAAAGCATGTATGCGCCCCAAACTTGCAGGATTATAATGAAACATACAATTGTGATTATAGTCATAAGTTAATTAAAAGCATGAAAAAGAAATCAACCTTTGGTCCTTTGTGCTTATGGCCTAAGAACAGGAATTAAAGTAAATTCCCTCCTATAACTTGCACCCAAGACTTGATTGAGATGATGCCGCGTGTGCTAGAAAATACTCTCCAATTGCCTTGCAATATGGGGAGAGCCTTTTGAGGTTTTAGATGTGAGATCTGAGTTTTGGGAAAAAGATGTTCTCAAAACCCTAATTATTCTTGAGATCTGTTTTAATCAGTAAAACAATCAGTAGTCTCACAAAAGGAGAAGTTCTCTCCTTTTGTAATACTTGGCCGACCGAGATTGGTCTTGGGTAGGAGTGGGCTTTCCACTCTTACCTTATTCCAATGCATGATTCGACCCATTTTGCTAAAATATAATTTGCGGGTATTTATTATAAATCGCACACATGTTATCAGATATTAATACAGTCGATATATTAATAATGGTCTGATAAAATACGATATTGTATAATTGGCCAAATTAAATATAACTGCTTGTATTTAATTTTACGAATTAATCATGTAATCCGCATTAGCTAAAATTATTTAATCCGTATTAAATAATAATCTCAACATCTCATTGACTAATTTAATAGTCAATACCTCTGACTAACTGTTTAGTCATATCCGGCATAAATGTGACTGTATTGTCATACCTTCACATCTCTCAAACGTGTCCTATAGGTGTGACGTATAGGGACCAGTTGATCACCGCCATCCGTATGACAATAACGCAAACTTATCTAGCAAGCCAACCGTTATTGATAAACGTGGATCAACTGATAATAATACAAAAGTATGCCCTTGTGATCCTTTAAGAGATTTAGTAAGTCATTGTACTAACTGTCAAGGACACCAGCCCCAACACATAAAACATCATCAAGTTTTAGACTCCAATCTTTCCTAGACTTAGAAACAACTTTGGCTAGGGTCTCCTTGAGTTCTCTATTAGAGATCTCAACTTGACCACTAGTCTGAGGGTGATAAGCTAAACCCCTACGATGTTGGACACCGAATTTATTTAACAAGTCACCTAACCGTTTCTCCTTAAAATGCATACCTCCATCACTTATGACAACCTTAGGGACACCAAAACGAGCAAATATGATGTTTTTAAACATCTTAATAACAGCCTTTGCATCACAATGGGGAGTAGCAATAGCTTCTACTCACTTAGACACATAATCAACAGCTACAAGAATATACCTGTTACCTTGACTACTTGGAAAAGGTCCTTGATAATCAATGCCCCAGACATCAAAAATCTCTACCTCTAAAATACCAACCTGCGGCATCTCATGTCTTTTTGAGACATTCCCAGTTCTTTGACAGGCATCACAACTACCTACAAAATTCCTACAGTCAGCATGCAAAGTAGGCCAATAAAAACCACACTGTGATACCTTGGCCACGGTCCTAGATGGACCGTGGTGGGCACCATATGCAGAAGAGTGACATGCTTCCAGAATGTCCTTCACCTCCCATTGGGGGACGCATCTCCGGATGAGTCCAACTCCGCATTCCTTGAAAACATAGGGGTCATCCCAAAAATACTGTTTTGCATCAAACATAAATCTCTTCTTTTGTTGCCATGACAACTCATGAGGGATTTTACCTGTGACAGCAAAGTTAGCAAAATCAGCATACCAAGGAGGGGGATAAGAACCTGAACTATTAATGATAAATAAACTCTCATCAGGAAATGAATCATCAATAGGTAAAGAATCTTCCCCATCAGTCAGCTGCAGGCGAGATAGGTGGTCAGCTACCACGTTTTCCGCGCCTTTCTTGTCTCTAATCTCAATGTCGAACTCTTGGAGAAGGAGTATCCACCTTAAGAGCCTTGGCTTTGAATCTTTCTTCTGAAAAAGCCCCTTTAAAGCTGCATGGTCAGTGTAAACAATTACCTTATTACCTACTAAATAGGACCTGAATTTTTCTAAGGCAAAGATCACAGCTAGCATCTCCTTCTCGGTAGTGAAATAGTTGACTTGAGTCTCATCTAGGGTGCGGCTCGCATAGTATATAGCATTAAGAGCCATGTTCTTCCTTTGACCTAGCACAGCACCTACAGCGTAGTCACTAGCATCGCACATGATCTCAAATGGGAGATCCCAATCTGGTGGCTGAATAATTGGTGCTGCGATCAAAGCTTCCTTCAACCTGTTAAAAGCTGAAAGGCACTCATCAGTAAAATCAAAGACAACATCTTTAAGGAAGAATTGTGTAAGTGGTTTAGCAATCTTAGAAAAGTCCTTAATGAAACGCCTGTAAAAACCTGCGTGTCCTAAGAAACTTCTCACTCCCTTTACATTAACAGGAGGGGGTAATTGCTCAATCACCTGCACTTTTGCTTTATCTACATGTATACCTTTATCAGAAATTAGATGCCTTAACACTACCCCTTCAGTAACCATAAACTGACACTTTTCCCAGTTTAAGACAACGTTTACATCAATACATCGCTGCAAGACTTTATCAAGATTAGCTAAGCATTGATCAAAAGCGTTACCATAAACAGAGAAATCATCCATAAATACCTCCATGATGTTTTCTATAAAGTCAGAAAAGATACCCATCATACACCTTTGAAAGGTAGCAGGAGCATTACATAACCCAAAAGGCATCCTGCGATAAGCAAAAACACCCTGTGGACAAGTAAAAGTAGTCTTACTCTGATCATCAGGATGGATGGGAATCTGGAAAAAACCTGAATAACCATCTAGAAAATAGAAGAATTTATTAGAGGCAAGTCTTTCAGTCATTTGGTCAACAAAGGGAAGGGGGAAATGGTCTTTCTTGGTGGCGGCATTTAATTGTCTATAGTCAATGCACATCCGCCACCCAGTTACAACTCTAGTGGGTATTAACTCATTTTTATCATTCTTAACCACTGTGGTTCCTCCTTTCTTAGGAACTACCTGAACTGGGCTAACCCACTTGGAGTTGCCAACTGAATAGATAATACCTGCATCAAGAAGTTTCATTACCTCAGCCATAACCACCTCCTGCATCTTAGGATTCAACTTGCGCTGTCCTTGTCTATAAGGCTTATGCCCTTCCTCTAACTCTATTATGTGCATGCAAACATCAGGGCTTATGCCCTTAATATCATCCAAAGAATAACCTAAAGCTTTCCTATTCTTTTTGAGAACAGTCATTAAGGCAGAAAGTTGGTCAGGATCAAGTTTAGAACTAACAATTGCAGGGTACTGTTCAGTATCATCTAAGAAAACATACTTAAGATTAGGAGGAAGTGGCTTACGCTCTGGTACCTTTACCTCAACGGCCTGAACAGAATCAGACTAATGGAATAGCACATGTTTACCAGATTTACATTAGCCAGGCTTATGAGCTTCTCATTCTCTTCCTCAGTAAGCTCAAACTCCTCTTCCTCTGCTTCTATCACATCCAGCTCTTCAGCATCCTCAGCTGGATTACCTGTACACTTATCCAAAACTGTCAGATCATCTAAGGGATCCTTGGTCAAGGATTCCCTCCAATTAAGGATAACATTCATGTCTATAATATCAATGGAGCAACAAGTATCATCAGTAGGAGTAGTTGCCTTATGGGCAAGACTAAACTCGATAGTGTCATCTCCAACCTCTAAAGTAATGATCCCGCGTTTGACATCTATTACAGCCCCAGCTGTGTGTAAAAATGGTCTACCTAAAATAATAGGTATTTGACTATCCTCAGCAATGTCTAAAACAACGAAATCAACAGGAATAAAGAACTTTCCCACTCTAACTGGGACATCCTCCAAGACCCCTAATGGTCTTTCGGTTGATCTATCAGCCATCTGTAGGTAATATTGGTGACTTTAAGTCTACCTAAATTAAGTCTTTCACAAACAGAATAAGACATAACACTGACACTAGTCCCTAGATCACAAATGGCTTTCCCTATAATATGATTACCTATGGTACAAGGGATAGAAAAACTACCTGGGTCTTTTAACTTGGGTGCTATATTATTTTGTGAAAGAACATAACATTCCTCCACAAAAGCAACAGCACCGTCGTCCTGAAAATTCCTCTTACGACTCAAAATATCTTTCATGAATTTAGCATAAGAAAGTACCTGGGTAATTAAATCAGTAAAACGGATGGTTACCTCAAGATTCTTCACCATCTCCAAAACTTACCGAATTTCCGATCCTCTTTTGAATTTTTCAGTCTTTCGGGATAAGGAACGGTGACATTAGCCATAGGATCAGCAACCCTTGGCTTTTTCAGCTGTAATATCTCAGTGAGGCCTTGAATGAGGGAAGGATCCAGCGATTCGGGAGTTAAATCTGCATTCTGCTCAGGAACACTGGTCGGTCGACCTGGCGTAGGGGTCGGTCGACCAGACTCTGTATCATCGAAATCTTTTTGTTTTCCAGAAATTGATCTCACGTCAGGAATCGAGGTCGGTCGACCTACAATAGGGGTCGGTCGACCTCATGACCTGTTCACGGGATCAATTTTTTCGTTTTGAACTTCAGCAGAATTATCCTTTGGGGCTGGTGCTTCATAAGCACGACCACTCCTAAGATTTATAGCATTCAGCGTCTCCATGGGTCCTTCACAACTAGCTGGAGAGCTAGTTGTTTGGTTGGCTATGTTTATCAATTGTTCTCCAAAAGTCTTCATAGAAGCAATTTGAGCCTTTCCCATCTCCAAAACCTGTTTTGTTAGAGCATGAACAAGCTCTCTCAATTCCACAATCTCACCCGTGTTGTCAACCGTAGTAACTAGGTTCGCACTTTCAAGCTTCAGCTGGGTTGCCTCAAGCATTTCAAAACGGGCTTCAACGGTTGTCTCAAGAGCCAACACTCTATTCATCTCCACATTCAGCCTCCGCGAATTCCCACGTGAACTCCCAAAGGTAGCCCTATGCACCGCGATGTCTTCAATGGTTTTCCAAGCCTTCATATGGTTGGTGTTGTTCTGGAATATCCCATTGGCGGTCGCATCAAGAATCACCTTGTAATCATCGTAGAGGGCGTTGTAAAATTGGTTACATAAGTACCATTGTTGAAAGTTATGGTGAGGGATAGAACAGACCAAATCCTTGAACCGATCCCATGCTTCACAAAATCCTTCATCTGGCCCTTGTTGAAAGTTAGTGATTTGGCTTCTCAAGTCATTGGCCTTTGCAAGAGGAAAGTATTTCCTATAAAAAGCCAATGCCAAGGAAGTCCAATCCGTAACCTCCTCAGCTGTCCTATCAAGGTAACGGTACCAATCTCGCGCGACATCCTTCAATGAATATAGGAACATCATTGCCAGCACCTCATCCCGAGTCACCCCGGCAGGTATGCGTATGGAACAACAATAATCCGTGAATGTCGTAACATGCTTCAACGGATCCTCGTTGGGTAGACCAGAAAATTGACTCCGTTCCACCAGAATGATGTGATTCGGGTGGAGTTCAAAGGAACCAGTGGTGGGAGTAGGCAAGGTGAATCCTTTTGGTAAATCTTGAACCTTTGGCTGTAGGTGGTCATAAATAGAATCCATGTCTTAAACAAGAGAGTACTCAAGCCTTCCTCTCAAAAACCTGTCTTCTAGTATGCAGAAAACAACACTAGAGGAAAAGGTAAGTAACGGTCTTAAGGAACCTAAGTTCCTTAAGACAAGAAAAAAAAATAAACTAAAAACTATCAAACAAAATTATACCGCCTCCCCGGCAACGGCGCCAAAATTTGACACCCGTCGTTGAGGGGTGCCAAAGATAAGATTTATAAAACCTCAGTTTAAACTAGATAGGATATGTCAAGGGTCGAACCACAAGGAGACAAGGTTAATTATGTTTTCGAATTTAAAGTCTATTGCAAGTAACCCAAAAAAGGGGGTTGATTTAAGATTTGAACTAACAACTAAAAGAGCAAAAAAAACAAGAGAATTAAAATAAGATAAAAAGGAGATTAGGAACTTTGGTTCCCCATGGTTAAAACAAGTCAATGAAAAGTAAAATAACCAAATAACATAATTTGGCCCGTAAACAATACTTGAATGTGCATCCGGATCCTTACTCCGCATTGATGCGTGTCTATTTTATGATGTTTTTCATCTATTTTTACACGCATTTGGTCGCTCATTTACTATGTTTTAGCCCTTTTTTCCCAACAATTGTGCACTTTCGTATTTGTATGCTCTTTTGCAGATTTATGCGGAAAAGGGACGATTTTGCACCAAATTTATGCCCTCGGGATTTTTTATGACTAAGGACAAGAAGGAACGAAGCCTAGCGCACATTTCAAGGCCTGAAGATAGCTTTAACAAGCAAAGAATCGATCCACGACATTGCAGCCTGTTTCAAATGACTATATCTCGAGTTCTAGAGCTGATAATGGAGTGATTCCAGTTGGAGGTGAAAGCTTATCCTCTTAGCTTTCCAACGCCGCAAAAATCGCTTGATTACGATAAGTAACGAAAAAATGGCAGCTGTTTTAAGATCGACGCGCGCTGCAGTCCCGACAACTGGGTCGACCGACCTACTATTTGGGTCGACCGACCACAGCAGAGACCCAGAAGTTTCCGCGAAGCCCATTAAAGTGTTTAGGTCATTGGGAAACTCTTTATTTTCATCTATTTAAGCCGAATTTCGTGATTAGGGTTAAAAATTCAGCTTTACCTATCAAATCTCACATCTAGTTTTAGTTTTAATCTTTCCATAATCATCAAACACTTTTCTTTAGTTTTATACATTGTTCATCATCAATCATTCAAGCATTCAATAAAGTTTGTTCATTTCCTTCCTTAATCCATTGTTTCCGGTAATTCCTTTCTTAATTTCAGTTTTAATATTGTTCTTATTTTAGAATCATTAGTATCCGGTTTAATTTAGAATCCCAAGCCTTTATTATTATTGCATGTTTAGATTGATGTTCTTTATAACTTCCATGTTTATTCCTATTTTTATTATTGTTCCAGTAATTATGAGTAACTAAATTTCATATGTTAGGATGTAGGGGATGAATATGCATAGGTAACGTAAATTCCGAGACCGACCTGTAGCAGAGCCGTGGTCGGCCGACTCAATTAATGAGTCGGTCGACCAAGGCGGTGGTCGGCCGACTGGAATAGCCGGTCGGTCGACCCACTCGCGTATGAATTCTGTTTCGTCTTTCTTTGTTGACTATAATACCCTACAATGAGACTGAAATGAGACTTGTAGGATGTTAGTAATGACCTACCCAAGATTGAGAAATACGGGAAGGACATTGGTTTACACCTTAAGACGGCTAGGTTACTCAAGACTGAAAGGTATGTGACCTAGAGTTTAGGAATCACCCTTATTGTTGACACCCAATAATTGTGAGACCTAGGAACTAATAGCATAGGCCGAAAGGAGCTATTAGGTATCATAGACCGAAAGGATATGTTACACCCCTTATGCGACTGCAATACATGTTGACCTTAGGATTAATATTACCTTAGCTATTTATTACCCAAACATCCTAGCATCCCTTTTTATATATTTTAATCTCATCTTTATTTTCTTGTTTTATTCTTGTCTTTGCTTTAGACTTAGAAATCAACAATCAAACCCCCAATTTGTTACCTTAAAACATTGACACCAAACAATAAACATTCCCCACCTCCTTGTGGTTCGACCCTGACTTTCACTATCTATTGTTAAAGTTAGGAATTATAAATTTTATCTTTGGTACCCTCAACGACGGGCATCAAATTTTGGCGCCGTTGCCGGGGAGACGGTATAATTTTGTTTGTTAGTTTTTAGTTTATTTTTTCTTGTCTTAAGGAACCTAAGTTCCTTAAGACCGTTCTTACCTTTTCTTCTAGTTTTGTTTCAGAAGACAGGTTTTTGAGAGGAAGACTTGAGTACTCTCAGTGCTATTGCGATCATGTCTACTATTTCTGATAATCTTCAGCCAGCAGCACACCACCTCCCAGGGGGATTTATTCCCCCCGTTGATTTTTATCTCTCCTTTATCGAATTGTTGGAGCAAAAACAGTTTGCAGGTCTACCAGATGAAGATCCTTTGAGGCATTTGCAGAATTTTACAGATTATTTTTGTATCCTACGCGTTTCGGAGGGAGAGCTAGATAAGGCTAAGGAGATGTTGTTTCAATTCTCCTTAAAAGATTCTGCGCAGGAGTGGATTAGTCACCTTGATATGGGAGCGGCTAGAGTTACAGATTGGGCATCTCTGGCATTGGCTTTTTGCAAACAATACTTTTCACCAGCGAAAACCAATGCGTTGAGAATTCAAATCTCAAAATTCCAGCAAGGACCTGATGAGGAACTTCATGAAGCATGGAGCCGTTTTAAGGAGTTGGTTCGACCTGTTCCTCGCCGTGGTTTTGAGGAGTGGTACTTTTGCAACCAATTCTATGACTCTTTGAGTAGTCGTGCTTATGAGGAATCAACCCCAAAGGATGACTCTGCCGCAGCTCAGATAGAAGAAACTGATCCCGTGCACAGGTCAGAGGGTCGACCGACGACAACATCAGGTCGACCGACCTCGACACCTGACGTGAGACCAGTCTCTGCAGAACAGGAAATTTTCGATGATACGGAGTCTGGTCGACCGACCACTATACCAGGTCGACCGACCACTGTTACTGAACACAATGCAGTTTCTATTCCCGAATCGCTGGATCCTTCCCTCATTCAAGACCTCACCATGATACCTGAACAGACTATGGAGTCGCCTCCTGAGCTACCTAATTCTCCTCTCATCAATGACTCGACGGAGATTCTGAAGTTAAAACAGCCAAGGCTTGCCGATTCCGCGACAAGCATTGTGGTCCCGTGTCCATATCATTTGGAGAAATTAATGTTGGAGCATCAGTCCAAAAAAATCTTGGAGAGGTATGAGGGCGTTGATATTGGTAACCCAGATATTTCTGTCAAGTGTGATCCCATCACACCCATTACTAAAGAGTCGCTCATTCTTAGGGATGAGAATGATAGGTTACTTGATTCCCTCTCCCTCCCCGTTGATGATACTAACTTAGATCTAGAAACAACCAATGAGTTAGACTTTCACCCCTTGACTGACCAACCTATTTTTATAGGTATTAGTGACGAACATGTTCCTAATATGATTGAACCCTCTGTTAATGAACCTTGTTTTTTGCAGGATTCATTTATTGACATTCCTGATGTTTTTAATAATATTAGTGAATGTTCTATGCAAGGATCCTTTTCAAAGGATCCTTCGGAGGCTTTGATGTGTTTTGAGGCATGTGCAGGTGAATCCCTTGCTCAAAAGGCTGATTTGGATGCTCCAGAAATTGCGACACTAGTGATAGAGTCTATAAGCAGTAGGAAGAGAGATGTTCTCGATCGAGTAATACCACTTACTCAATCAAATGCTGTAGAGAACGAGGTCACTCAAACAAGTGATCATTTGGCTAAAGAAAAGAGCCCTAAGAAGAAGAAGTCGAGGAAAGTGTCGGCCCACGACTTGGGAGTCAACAACTCCGGGAGATGGATGGCTAAAGCTATGGATGATGACCCACCCATCTACATGGTGGAGAGAAACTCATCTACCCAAATCACCATAGCTGAAGGAGTAGCCTGTAGTCAGAGCCCTTGGTCAAGGAAACGCCGAATCCTTCGCGGATGACTTCTTCTTTTTGCTCGTTTCTGTTTTTTTCTTAAGACATTTTTTTTGTTTTGCTAAGACTTTCTAGCTTGCTTTCTTTAAGTTTTTAGGACAATTTTTTTTGTGTTTGCATAGTTAAGACTTTTTGGACTTGTTTCTGGGATCTTGCGCATTTGTTGGGCGCATATTTTTCTTGCTTTTTCAGGTTCTACGAAGAAAAACGAAGACCGCTGGGACAAAGACGGTCGACCGACCAGTTACACCAGTCGGTCGACCTAGTCGCCGCATTGCTGATATTTTTTGTACTTTACAGGAAGGTCGGTCGACCTGTTCTCTTGGCCGGTCGACCTACCGATCTGTCGCAGTCTTTCGATTTCTTCCTCGGGAACCGTGCAACCGTTCTTGGGTACTTGAGTGGCACTGCTAGCCACCAAAACCTCCCAGCTTACGCTGGTTTGGGGAGGTTTTTCTCATGCGCTTCATAATCCAGTGAGTTCTTTCCAGTTTTTCCTTAGCTTTTATTCTCTTTGCATCTTTCATTTATTTTTTCTGAAACCTTTACTTAGGCTGATGCACAATGGGGACATTGTGCGGGTTGGTTTGGGGAATGGTTTCGCGTCACATGCATTGCATTCTGTCACACGTTTACTGCATTTCTGTCTTGCATTGTTCTTTTCTTTATTTTCCTTACCTATACAAAAGAAAAAAATACAAAAAAATAGAAAAAATTCAAAAATTCAAAAAAAAAAAATGCACGTTTATTTTAGCATATAGGTCGAGTCGGAACGAAAGTATTTCAAGGATGATTTAGCTATCTTACATGTTTATGCTTTTACCTTGCCTTGTCAACTTATTTTAGTATGAGAGTCTTTCGCATATCTACGAGTTTTTGTCAACTTGCATATCTTGAGACTTGACTTATACCTTGGCAACCTACTATACATTCTAAGGTTTAGAGCTTATTTCCTGGTTTCATTCTTAAACCAGTTGTCTAGGATGTGAGTAGTACTCCCCTTGGAACATGTTACATCAATATGCATAAACATGAACTTGAATTGCTATATACTTGTTTTACTATCTCGTTTTGTGAATCTTGATACGTGCATTTGGGATCCCTTTTCTCATAATTACCCATAAGCTTTACATAGCCAAATTTGCCTTTTTATTCCCCCAAAACTACATCCCATACTTAGCCTACCCTTCCAAGCTAGTATTTGTAGTCCTTGGTCTATTTTGAGGCATCTTGGTTTGTATGCTATCATGAGCAAAAAGAGAAAAGAAAGAAAGAAAAGAAAAGAAAAAGAACAAGAAAGATTCAGAAAAAGAAAAAAAAAAAGAAAAAACGAAAAAATCCGGAAAATACGGTAGTCAGTCGACCGACCAGCTTCTCGGGTCGGCCGACCACCTGACATCATCAGAAAAAAAAATTCGTTCCAAAAATCCCTTTCTTTTATATGTTATCACTCCCGTACTTCATTCAAAATATTTGGGAGTCCTTTCTTATATATAATGTGAGAATTGTGCCACAAATAGAGCACTTCCTTAATATCAAAAGTTGTGAAATATGTTGCTGGGAACCAGTTTTACTAGCTTGGCTACTAACCCCACATATCCAAAAACATCTTAACCACTTTTTACCTTTTACCTCACATATCTTTTATTACCCCAATTGCATGTATCTGGGTCACTTAATAAGATTGTTATACAAAGTTGTAGAATTCTTGTTCATGTTAGATTGCAGGCATGTTTTCATGGGTCGCAGTTAGGTGAGTGTCATGACAAATTACTTCTTTCTATCTTTTACATATACTCACCCTTTGCTTCATGAGTGTCTCGAGCGCACCGCGAGAGTCCATGGTAAAAAGTCTCTATAGTCTTTATTTTTGCAAGTCTGACAACACCATAATTCGTTTGCATGATTTAAATGCTTTCTCATTTTGTACTTAGCATTGGTTTAGGCTTACATGTAAATTTCGCTCTGAGATTGAAATCGTTCCATTAGTTAAGATCGAGTCTATTTCTTGCTTGAGGGCAAGCAAGGGTTTGGTTTGGGGAATTTGATGCGTGTCTATTTTATGATGTTTTTCATCTATTTTTACACGCATTTGGTCGCTCATTTACTATGTTTTAGCCCTTTTTTCCCAACAATTGTGCACTTTCGTATTTGTATGCTCTTTTGCAGATTTATGCGGAAAAGGGACGATTTTGCACCAAATTTATGCCCTCGGGATTTTTTATGACTAAGGACAAGAAGGAACGAAGCCTAGCGCACATTTCAAGGCCTGAAGATAGCTTTAACAAGCAAAGAATCGATCCACGACATTGCAGCCTGTTTCAAATGACTATATCTCGAGTTCTAGAGCTGATAATGGAGTGATTCCAGTTGGAGGTGAAAGCTTATCCTCTTAGCTTTCCAACGTCGTAAGAATCGCTTGATTACGATAAGTAACGAAGAAATGGCAGCTGTTTTAAGATCGACGCGCGCTGCAGTCCCGACAACTGGGTCGACCGACCTACTATTTGGGTCGACCGACCACAACACAGACCCAAAAGTTTCCACGAAGCCCATTAAAGTGTTTAGGTCATTGGGAAACTCTTTATTTTCATCTATTTAAGCCGAATTTCGTGATTAGGGTTAAAAATTCAGCTTTACCTATCAAATCTCACATCTAGTTTTATTTTTAATCTTTCCATAATCATCAAACACTTTTCTTTAGTTTTATACATTGTTCATCATCAATCATTCAAGCATTCAATAAAGTTTGTTCCTTTCCTTCCTTAATCCATTGTTTCCGGTAATTCCTTTCTTAATTTCAGTTTTAATATTGTTCTTATTTTAGAATCATTAGTATCCGGTTTAATTTAGAATCCCAAACCTTTATTATTATTGCATGTTTAGATTGATGTTCTTTATAACTTCCATGTTTATTCCTATTTTTATTATTGTTCCAGTAATTATGAGTAACTAAATTTCATATGTTAGGATGTAGGGGATGAATATGCATAGGTAACGTAAATTCCGAGACCGACCTGTAGCAGAGCCGTGGTCGGCCGACTCAATTAATGAGTCGGTCGACCAAGGCGGTGGTCGACTGACTGGAATAGCCGGTCGGTCGACCCACTCGCGTATGAATTCTGTTTCGTCTTTCTTTGTTGACTATAATACCCTACAATGAGACTGAAATGAGACTTGTAGGATGTTAGTAATGACCTACCCAAGATTGAGAAATACGGGAAGGACATTGGTTTACACCTTAAGACGGCTAGGTTACTCAAGACTGAAAGGTATTTGACCTAGAGTTTAGGAATCACCCTTATTGTTGACACCCAATAATTGTGAGACCTAGGAACTAATAGCATAGGCCGAAAGGAGCTATTAGGTATCATAGACCGAAAGGATATGTTACACCCCTTATGCGACTGCAATACATGTTGACCTTAGGATTAATATTACCTTAGCTATTTATTACCCAAACATCCTAGCATCCCTTTTTATATATTTTAATCTCATCTTTATTTTCTTGTTTTATTTTTGTCTTTGCTTTAGACTTAGAAATCAACAATCAAACCCCCAATTTGTTACCTTAAAACATTGACACCAAACAATAAACATTCCCCACCTCCTTGTGGTTCGACCCTGACTTTCACTATCTATTGTTAAAGTTAGGAATTATAAATTTTATCTTTGGTACCCTCAACGACGGGCATCACGCATTATTACTCAAAAATAGCTTCCGGAGGACGATTATAGTTTAGTTTTTGTCCACTTCCGCGTATTCCTACATTTAAAACATACAAATGCCAAAGTAAACCGTTTCGGGAGAAATAACAACTAAAAGTCACGAAAATAAAAGAAAATACGCGCCAAAAGAATAAATAAAATGCATAAAATAGGCACGTATCATCACATAATCTATTACATGCTCGGCATACGCCTTAGACCCATAGACAAGGCATGGGAATCATGCTTAACTTGCGATAATGCTTTGGTTATGGGATCAGCTACATTTTCTTCTGTCCTAACCTTACATATCAGTATTTCCTTTCTATCTAGAAAATCTCTAATCACATGATATTTTCTGAGTACATGTTTCGATCTACTACTAGACTTCGACTCCTTAGCTTGAAAGACAGCACCATTGTTATCACAATAAAGGGTGATAGGATCTACGGCCTTGGGCACTACCCTTAGTCCCTCAAGAAATTGCCTAATCCAAACTGCCTCTTTTGCAGTTTCAGATGCTGCAATGTACTCTGCTTCCGTTGAAGAATCCGCAACAACTGGTTCTTTGAAACTCTTCCAACTGATGGCTCCACCATTCAGGATAAAGACGTATCCAGCCTGGGATTTCATATCGTCTCTATCCGTTTGGAAGCTTACACATAGCTCACCTTCACCTGGATTAGCTTGATATCTACTAGTCATGCTCAAAGCATATGAAACATCTGGACGAGTGCATACCATGACATACATGATAGATCCTATTGTGGAAGCATAAGGAATATCTTTCATGCGTTCAACATCTTTGGGCTCCGTGGGAGATTGAGATTTACTCAAAACAATCCCGCTACCCATGGGAAGGAATCCTCTCTTGGAATTTCCCATGCTGAATCGTCGAAGAACCTTATCAATATAAGATTCTTGACTTAGTGCCAATATCCTTCTGAATCTATCTCTATAAATCCGGATACCTAATATGCGTTGTGCATTTCCTAAATCCTTCATTTGAAAATGACTCCCCAACCATCCTTTCACAGAGGATAGCATTGGAACGTCATTTCCAATAAGTAGTATGTCATCCACATACAATATTAGGAACATAACTTTGCTCCCACTGAACTTAGTATATAAACATGGTTCCTCGACACTTCGAGCGAAACCGTTTTCTTTTATAACTTCATTGAAACGATGATTCCAACTCCTGGAGGCTTGCTTAAGACCATAAATGGATCTCTTAAGCTTGCATACTTTGCTAGGATTTTCAGGATCCAAAAAACCTCCAGGTTGTATCATACACACATCCTCCTTTAAATGCCCATTTAAGAAGGCGATTTTGACATCCATTTGCCACACTTCATAATCATGAAATGGGGCAATCGCTAACATAATCCTTATGGATCTAAGCATAGCAACTGGAGCAAAGGTTTCATCATAATGAAGACCTTGAACTTGGGTAAACCCTTTAGCTACTAGCCTAGCTTTATAGACATCGTCATGTCCTTCTATGCCATTCTCCACTTTGAAGATCCACTTGCACTGAAGAGATCTCTTATCTTCAGTCAAGTCAACCAAGTCCCATACTTGATTTTGAAACACATAATCCATCTCGGATTTCATGGCTTCTTGCCATTGTGCGGAGTCGGGGCTAGAGATTGCAGCTTTATAAGTGGTAGGCTCATCACTTTCTAATAGTAATACATCGAGACTAACATCTCCCTCAATTAGTCCAACATACCTATCAGGTTGATGTGGAACTCTACTCGACCTCCTATGTTGAATAGGTACTGAAGTAGATGAAGAAGGAACATTTTCGTTCATCTCTACTTCAGTTTGTGGCTCTTGAACTTCATGATTTTCATCAAGTTCAAAATTTCTCCCACTCTGTCTTCTAGAAACAAACTCCTTTTCTAGAAAGACAGCCTCTATAGACACAAACACTTTGTTATCTTGAGGTTTATAGAAGTAATAGCCACGGGAGGTGGTCGGATAACCAATAAAAGTGCATTTTTTGGATCTCGGAGCTAATTTGTCATCGGTCTTCACCTTTCCTCTCCACATCTCATATCCTCACATCCCCATATCTTCATATAGGATAATGAAGGAACCTTTCCTCTCCACATCTCATATGGAGTCTTTTCGGTCGCTTACGTTGTACTAACATTCAACGATTTGATGACAGTGAGGATTGCAAATGCCCAAAATGAATCTGGTAAGTCTGTTTGACTCATCATAGATCAAACCATATCCAATAAGGTTCGATTTCTCCTTTCAGCCACGCCATTAAGTTGTGGTGTTCCAGGAGGTGTGAGTTGTAACAAAATACCACAATCTTTTAACTGTGAATCAAATTCACCACTAAGATATTCGCCACCACGATTCGATCGTAGTGCTTTAATTTTCTTGTCAAGTTGGTTTTCTACCTCATTTTGAAATTCCTTAAATTTCATAAAAGCTTCACTTTTATATTTCATCAAGTAGATATACCCATATCTACTCAAATCATCTGTGAAGGTAGTGAAGGAGTCATAATTTCCCCTAGCGGTGATCGTTAATGGACCACACACATCGGTATGTATGAGTCCAAGTAAATCATTTGCTCTTGTTCCTTTACCACTAAAGGGATTTCGAGTCATTTTACCTTGGAGACAAGCCTCGCATACACCATATGATTCATAATTAAATGGTTTGATAATATTAGTCTTTACCAATCTCTTAATGCGCTTTTTGTTTATATGACCAAGTCGACAATGCCAATAAAAAGATTCATTTGGTTCACTTGTTTTTGCTCTTTAGATTCTATGTTATAGACATCACGGGATGAGTTTGAAGTTTCTAAAACATAAATTCCATTAATAGAAGTAGCATGGCCAACAACCATGTCATTCTTAGAAATAATACAACAATTGTTCTTAATGGAAAAACTATAACCTTCAATGTCTAACATTGCAACGGAAATAATGTTTTTAGAAAGCTTCGGTACATAATAACAATTTTTTAAATGTAGCTCAAATCCGCTTGGCAAGCCTAGAGTGCAAGTCCCTCTTGAAGTGGCCGCTACCCGAGCTCCATTTCCAAGTCGGAGATCCATCTCTCCCTTGTCAATCTTCTCGGCTCCTCTTATACCCTATACACGATTACAAAGGTGAGAACCACAAACGGTATCCAAAACCCAAGTTGAGTTAGAAGTATAATTAATGTCAATAACATAAATTTCGGATAGAGAATTACCTAACGGTATAACAAGACCTTCTTGGATATGCCGTAAATAAATCGGACAATTTCTCCTCCAATGGCCCATGTCACAACAATAGTGACATCGACCCTTTTGTGATTTCTTTCCCTTCCTTTTCTTCTTTGCAAGACTTTTCTTGCTAGACCTCCCACTAGCTTTATCATAAGCTCTTTCTTTCAAGTACAAGGCATCCAATTCTTGATTTAGCTCATCAATATAAGCCGTATCAAACAATGGTCCTTTAGGAGGTGGGAAGGAAGTTATAAATTCACATTGCCATCCGGACCCGTTCCGAAATGAATTTCTCTAGAAGTATCAAGGTTGTGGCGGGTGCAAATATCGTCAAATACATTGTGACAAGAATCAATAGTAATAGGTGTGATGGGGTTCGAAGAAGCCATTGCGGTCTTAATAAATACAAAACAGAAGATAAAGGAAAATATTAACGTTTATCATTTTAATTTATTCACTTGTTTTAACAAGCAAAACATCTACTTAATGATCTCTTACCCAATTAAGTAAATGATCCCGAGACCCATATACATACTAACTCGGGCACGGTTTAGGCAATACATCCCTCATTAATATGACTCGGTGGATTAACTCTTTAATCGATTCTACTTTAAGAACTCTCAGTCGATAAAATCACATTAATTATTATCTTAGCCCGAACTTATTACCACTACGGTGGCTCGAATACCTTCGTCGAGATCAACCAAATTTCTAGAATGTAATCATATTACCCCACTTCACCAACGTAATAAGGTTTGCACGCCGGTTTAGCCGAGCCTACTCCCTTATGAAGAAGATCCTTCGTGGGTTCTTTACTTTTTGGTAAGGCTACGTCTCAATTTTTGAATATCGTAAGAGATCTTGTCAATTTATTATCTATCTCCTTTAAGTGAACTAAGTCGGTGAATTATCGATAAATTGATTGACACGGAGTGGGACTCGAAACTCGATATGCATGTTTAGGTTGATGGCGATTCGGCAATGTATGCAACATATAAAACAAATGCTAAACATAATAAAGCTCCTAGTATGGCCTTTCTCAAAATAGAAAATAATGTAAATTACAAATTCGGAAACCAACTCCTTGGTCCCTTGAACTTCACACGCGGCACGCATACTAAGGCAAACTCCGTCTTGGTCGGAACCCCTTTCCGAAATGGCACCGTCTTCAAAGAATTTCTGGAATTACAAATTTTCTATCTATTTTATACATTATAAAATAAAACAACAAAATAAAGTGATACGAGCTCACATTAAATTACAACCAAATCGATAACCCCTTACATTACGGGAAATACCGATTAAAAACTAAGGCCATACTAAGAAATTACATAATTCAAAATTATATAACAAAAAATATATGACATTCATAAAACAATATAAAGCATCAATATATGATATAAAATGTTCATTTTAATGCCAAATCGCCCTAATACAATTTATTAGTTAAAACTATTTCGGTTTTATGGGACTCGCAATTTAACTCTTAAAATGCCTTAATTTAAAACATAAATCATATTTACGTTAAATTCAACTTTCCTAACACATTTTAGGATTCAAATTAGTCCATAGTAATCTCGACAATAATTAATTTAAAATTAATTAATTTGTTCATTTTGGCCTTTATAATATCATAACTATTATGTAAAATTCAAATTAAATTACCATAATTCAAAATTTGAATTTCGAAAAACTTGAACATTCTGAAAAATTACTTTAATAATCATAATGTCCAATTTCATGGTTAAAATTTTCGAACTTAGTTCTATAACATTATTGATTTTAACCGGAATGTCAAAATTACGCTATTTATCACACGATTAGGGAGTTTTTCTCCTTACTCTTTCTTTTATGCTTTCATTTTCCTTCTCATTTTCAAGCCTTTGAACTAGCATTATCACCCAAAACACCGTTAATCCCCGAAAAGGGTTTATCTTTGTGTTTCCTTTTTCAGGTCCTTGGAGTGGCACTGCTGGCCGCGAAACTTCCTAAGCTCCCGCTGGTTTCGGGAGGTTTCCATTGCGCTTAATCTTGTGAGTTCTTTCCTTGTTTTCCCCTTGTATTTCCTTTTATGTTTTTTTTTATATAACCTTTGCTTATGCTAATGCACAATGGGGACATTGTGCGATTTGGTTTGGGGAAGGGTGAAGAGTCTATTGATATAATATACTCAAGAAGGGGGGGGGGGGGGGGGTTGAATTGAGTATGCCTTCTTTTTAAATCTTCTTCGATGTGTATATGGTTGTATGATGATCTTTGAGTAGAACAAATAATAAAGAGAGACACAATATTTTTGAAGTGGTTCAGTCTCACACTTTGAGACCTACGTCCACTATTCTCGATTAATAAAATTAGTACCAACTCTGGATTACAATTTTATCAACCCTACTCGTGCAACTTTGATGTTAGTCGCAACTCTATCTAGATACCGTTAAATATCTAGCTATGACAAATACCGTTAAATATTTGCCTTACAATGAGTACCGCTAAATACTCGTTCTATCTTACGTAAATAAGATAAAGTCTTCAATGTTTCTTGATGTCACAATCTTGAATGAATAAAATCAATGCTTGAGCACTTGAATCTTGAATCGGATATGACAATGAAAAGCTCGAATATTGAAGTATATGATCGGCGGTTCTCTTTCTCGATTTGCGTGAATATGCGTGTGTGTTTCGTGTCCCTTAATGTGTCATAGATAGTCTATTTATATAGAATATGCATCTAGGTAATTCAAACCCTAGATGATTTAGGAATATTACTAAAACTAGAATACTAGTCTTTTAGTTTCTACTTTTAGTAATAATACCTTAAATCTAATCTTAATATATTTAGGAAAGATTTAATAATATACTATAGGTATTATATAAGGAATCAATTTCCTAATTCATATTTAGGAAAGATCTTTATATAATAAACAATTAGTATCCTTATCAAAACAATTTCCTAAACCATGTCAAAAGTAACAAAATATATTATCACAATATAATCTTAGTTTGTTTAGGAAGTTAAATAAATACATAATATTTATTTAAACTAGTCCTACACGAATTATGGTAACGTGACATGTTACACGTTTCCCAAGGTCGTACAAACTACATATAGATTATATTTTTTGACAATTAAGATCATATAAAATCCTTAGTTTATTTTAGTAATAAATAATTATCTCATAAGACAATTATTTATCCCTATTTATCTTAAGGACATTTTATATAATCTTATCAAGATTAACAATTCTATAATCAGAATAGAATACTAATTAACCATTAATTGTACACGACATTATTTGAAGACAATCGTTTTATCAAAACACGTATATTCCGATCATTTCTTCATCGATATAGAGTTATAGTTACGAGCTATAACTTGAACCAAACTTGTACTAAAGCTATAGTTGATAAGTATAACTTTAGTTCATTAGGCGCGCTTGTGATCTTCTATCAATCACTAGTAGAAAAATAGCTATTTGCGGCGCCAAAAAAGTGGCCATTTGCGGCGTTTTTATTGTAGCAGCAAATAAGGGGGCCGCAAATAGAAAAAGCTATTTGCGGCGGAAAAAAACGCCTCAAATAGATAAGCTATTTGCGGCGTTTTTTAGAAAAAACGCCGCAAATAGCTTCTCTATTTGAGGCGTTTTTTAAAAAAAACGCCGCAAATAGCTTCTCTATTTGAGGCGTTTTTTCTAAAAAACGCCGCAAATAGGTAATAAAAAAAAAAAAAAAAATTTTTTTTTTTTTTTTTTTTTTAAATGAAATGATGAAAAGAAATTATTTAAATATAATAATAACTCTCTAATATATTTTCACAAGAGAATCTTACATATTTTTGTAATTATTCTAAATAATACATACAAAAACCTTAGTAACAATTAACCCATGTTTCAAGCAAACCTCAACTATAAGTACTAAAAACAGAAGGCACTAAACAGGATGCTGGAGAAGGCTCATTATGTTCGGCTTTCCATTCTCGTACAGTGGCCTCGACAATACGGCTCTACCTCGTCTACTTCTTCCTCTTCTTCTGCTTCTTTCTAGCAAAACAGTTCACAATTATGGCAAATTTTGGCTTCAATATCGTTGTTCCAACTGCAGCTCCTTCAACTTCCATAGCGTTAGTTGCACTTGTCCATTCCATTTTGCTATACCACTGAGAACTGAAAATTACAGCAGATGAACGTCAAGTGCAGCTGTGTTAGAAGTACACTAACATTACTCAAATTGAAGCAATGGAAATGAAACTTGATACTAAAATTAATGCACAATTTGCTTGAATAAAATTGATAGTTGCACGTACCAAAAGACAAGATTCAGATCTGGGGTGAGCCAGGAGGGAAGTGAGCGCACTCTGGCATGCAGTGATATCGTCAATCAGTGAATGCATATACTGGAATTAACATAAACAACACATTAGGAAAGCACAAAATAATTGAAATTCATATGCAGTGCTAATGTGATATAGTCTGGCATAGCCCGTATACTATCTAACAGCAAACATGGATAAAATAAGGATCTGGATGTACCCTCTTCAAAGAATAAGAATAACATCCACTTCTAGCATATTAGTTTGAAATGTCACATCGGCCTTCTCCGGATCCCCATAAGTCCGCAATTGGATACAGCCTCCCATGACTCTGATTCGGGTAATGTGCATGTAATGAAGGTTACAGCTTATTGATGGCAATGCAGAATCTCCCTAGAATGGAGTTTCTAATCTTATAGAAGCTTACCCAAACGTGTTGAAACATACCGAAAATCAGATCAGAGCAACAGCTTCAAGTACCTTTTAACTAGGAAGACTTGAAGGTAACATTTTGTACAGTTGATCCACCTTTTCTACATCTACGAACTTCATAGCTGGCCTATTTAATGGCCTATTCAAGTATCTATACACCCATTACGCCGCAATATGAGCTAGTAAATGTTTCGCAGCCAAATCCAAGAGGAAATCAACCAATTGTACAGACGGGATTGTAAGAAAACACAAACATGATCATGACACGACCACAACATTAACTCAGTGTCCCCAAAACTACACACAATCAGATAGATCACAGATATTACACAGTACAAAAACAGACTCACTCATGCCAGTGTTCTAGTTAGATTCCCGAGTTCAGAGCAGCAACAAACATAACCAACTACACAATCAGAAAGATCGCGGATATTGCATATGATGCAGAATCAGACTCACTCATGTCTACAGATAATAATCGTACGTATACAATTTGCAGAAATATTCAGCATGTCGGTATGGATCCTGAACTAAATATCCTAAAGTTCAACAACTCACGGCCGAAAAACAACACAATTTTTACTGATCAACTTACGGAAATGACTTCACACGCAACAGTAACGATCTAGTTCTAGATACGACATCAGCCTAGAAAAATCTACTGCCAGTTTCGCGGTAAACCCTAATAAGTTGTAACAATGGTTCATTTAAATTGGCTGAAACTAACTAACTCAAGCGATAAACAAACCCTAATTCAACAACAATTCCTCATCAAGACGACATTAAGAGCATAAAACCTAAACAAATGTAGAGAATCTTAAGTTATCCTTTCGACTAATACTCGAAATTACATGCAAACTTACTAAATTCTAATTAACAGATTAACAGATCCATGAAAAACAACGAAGCAGGAGATTAACAGCGCAAGAGAAAATCAAATAAGCAAGAGAAAATCAAAGGACTGAAGGCAGACATAGGGAAGTCCATAGGAGCACATATAGATAAATAATATGTGACTTTGAGGACAAGATAGAAACGGAAAAAATAATATGTGATATTAAGTTCTGCCTAGTAGGCTCGTATGATATTGTTCCTTAATAAAAAATTTCAATACCGACGGTTCATGCATCAGCTAATGAAGAGTGTGGCCATGAATTGTCGTTCACCAATACAAAAGTTCTACTGCACAAGTGCACAAGATAGCAACGGAAAAATCTCAAATATAGAAAATATTAAATCGCTACCTGAAATTAGCAATGCCATGAAGGGAAACTGCAAATCTTTATCAGACAACCTGCAGAATAGAAAGAAAAGAAAAGAAACATGTTAATGCAGCATTCAGACAACTACTTCAAATTCAAAAGTAATCATTCTGCCAAAAAACGAAGGGAATATTTGTTAACTGAAAAGAAGGATAACATATAATCATATATACTCGCACGTCCTTAAGGCTTTAGAAGTTGAGCTTGATTTTTGGTACAGTGGTGTTTTCTGATGCTTTCCTTTTGATTAAAATGATATCCATACCTTGTAACCAAAGTATGAGCTTCCATCACATTTGAAAGTTACTGGCTATTTCTCGAGCTTTTCGAACACCAACTACAGTAAGATGGGTAACAAATCAAAAAAAAAGAAAACACTGATGTTTAGAATTTAAAACCTCAAAAATCTCTCGGAAGACGAGATTAAGTAATTCTTTACTCTTCCATTCTCACTCCCTTCCCATAATAATTGACTAAGCTACGTTTAGTCAAGGAACTTCATTCCCTGATGTAATGTTATCAGATATCAGAATCAAACATAGGATGTCAGCATAAGGTTCTTTCTACAGATTCTTCAGTTATTAGTTGTGAACTTGTGATATTGGAAAAAATTTTAGTATCTTCTTAAAGCACACGACCCTAAGTTTCATTACATTGAGATGGCCTCACTGAACGTGCATTTAAGAATCTATATGACAGATACTTGCTAATGGTCATTCAAAGATGACATAAACTTGAAAAATTGCTACTGAAAACCTCGATAACTGTTGGTAGAGAGGATCCTATTTAAAATTTGTTAATCAACATTTTAGAAAATCTGAAAAAGAGAAAATACCTGCTCAATGTGAACATGGATATTTTTACCCTGAAACTCAGAAGCTTCTTCAAACGTTAAGCTTTGCATCAGCAGCCACAACTAATTAGTATATAGAAAGAAAGTGAGAAAAATTAAGTATGAAGCTATACATCGGATGTGTCCACCTTCAGCACACTGCATAGTGCAATCACTTTGATAGAAAAGAGTATACAGCTACTTCACTTGTTACAAGGCAGCCTGTCTATCAGCTCTCTTCAGTATAAAGCCCATCAATGACCTTTGCAGCATCATCATTGGTAATTCCAGTGAAAACATCGATAGACCTAAACAAGGAAGAAGAGACAGTACAAAAACAAGTCTAGAATAACCAACTGAACTACACAGCGAACAGAACAAGAGAGGACATATATCCACCTTAATGATCATCAAACGCTCGAATTCAGTTTTAGCATCAAAAACTCGAATTAAGCAAGATTGAGAAAATTGACACTTAACACACTCAGTGTTCGTGGCTATAAAAAAATGACTTCCAGGACTTGGGATATTGAGGTTAGTAGTTGAAGTTTTTACTGTATAAAAAATTTCCATCCTTCCGACTTTACACAATCGACACACATAATCCATGGACATATTACTCACATGAATAAGAACAATGAGATTCAGAACTTGTACTTAGGTCTGACAAATAACCAGTAAATAACTTGAAACAAGAAGAAGACCGACATATGTGATATAACACAGCAAAAGTTTCCTAACTCATATACATAAAGATAAAATCAAGTAACCTTGTTCAACTAAAAAATCAATAATCTGCAGATTATTGCAAAAAAAACCCAACAATTATGCATATTAGACTATCATATTATTACAAATAAATAGAATTTGAATCTAAAACCCCTAAATCGGTTAACCCTAATTATAAATTCCAATCCATTTATGCCTATTACTTCAAACACACCAAATATTATGCAATACTTATTATTAAATAACAGAAGAATGCAACTAATTTCGAATAAATCGAATTAACCATCAACCCTAATTAATGAAAATGAACAAGTTCAAAAGAATGATTACCTATTAGGAGGCCGAAGATATTGGAAGAAGGTGCAACCAACATGAAGTCGTAGTGGAAATGGCGACGTACGGAGGTAATTGAGGTGCAGCGAGGTGAGTGGTGGAATGGTGGAATCCGCGAGGTAGAAGGAAGGGGAAAGAGGCACTAGTTAGGGTTATTTAATTTAATTTGCGGGAGATTAATATCTATTTTTGCCTACTTGAGGGAGTAGAGTTAGGGTTATTTGCGGCGTTATATAAAAACGCCTCAATAAGTATATTTGCGGCGTGGGTCTTGAAAAACGCCTCAATTGTGATGATTTATTTTAGAAAATAGAAATTTTGATTTACTTATTTGCTGCTATTGGTAATAAACGCCTCAAATAAGAAGCAGCAAATGGATGTTTTTCTACTAGTGAATCTTTGACTTAGTCAATTCATTGACTAACATGCTTGAATCTTTTATACTTGATTGATTAGATCTTGTTACTAATATTCTGTACACTTAGCACACGATTATACATACGAGTATATAATATAGAAATAGCTAGACTTGTCATTATCAAAACATAAACATATATACTATATATATATATTTGAATATATGGTTCAACAAATTCCCCCTTTTTGATGATGGCAAGTCTCTCTTAGATTTTGTGTCTAAGTGTATGTTCCCCCTCAATATAATAATGGTTAATTATAGTAAAGATTCACTTGGGGTTTCTATCTTCTATCTATCCCATATCCTTTAAGAACCCTAAGAGACAATGAATTACGACAAGGAGCAAGCTTAGGCAAATTATAATCTCAGTCGCATTTTTTCCCCCTCTTGACATCATCGAAAAGATGAGAACAAAGACATGAAACGACTAGAATAATATAAGACGAAGCATAAGCAAGCATATAAAACGAGTCAAAAGATACGAACATAGAAAATATCATACAAGCACATACGAAATGTTAAAATATACACAACCAATTCGAAAGTACTAAGCCAATGGGCCGAATATGTAACAATATTGTTTTAAGAAAATGGGCCGGCTAAGGGTAGGATGATAAGGTCCTGCAAAAGATAGGAAAAGAAGATGGGCCAAGGTAAAAGGAAATAGTAAATTGGGCCGCATCAAAACAAGGATAAGAACTGGGCCGGTTAGGGTTAAGAAATCCGAGAGAGGCAAAATAAGATAAGGCCTCGGATTCCTAATGGGCTAGGGAAGCAATTGGGCCACAAGTCTAAAATGTTTATAAGTCCACCACCGGACTTGAGCAAAACAACAACAAAACAACCTTAACTTCGAAAGACAGAGTCGGATACGAATGATCAAGAGCGAGAACTGGAGCCCGGTGTCTTGGCATATGGGTTCACGTAATCGGGTCGGCTACGAAACTCGAGTGTCTCCGACCTATCCAAGCAACTATTCGCGTTTCTCCCTTGAGCATTAAGCGCGATCTCGAAGTTTAACACTTTGAGTGAGAGTGCCTTGACGGCCTCAAGTACTTGAGATGCATCTTCCCTTAACAAGCCATGGTCACGTACCATTGCCCCTCCTTGCGTTGTGATGAAAGAAAGACGATCACTTATGGTGAGCAACTCCGAGCATACCACCGAGACTTCCGAGCCTATCTTAACCAATTGTTTATCAACTTTCTCCATCCATTCTTTCACATCAACCTCAAAATCACGACCCCTCTTGGCACGACTACCCCCTGCCTCCTCCTTCTCTTTCTTTATTTCACACAAACCAAGAATTTTGTCCATCTTGGCCTCAAGACCCGAGAATGAGGTGACGGATGCGGAGTAGGTTCCGTACCTACATTCTTACCAAACGTAAGATCAACCCCTTCAAAGCAAATCCCCATTAATTTTAACAACCGATCACACATACGATCCCGTGGTTTAATTCCGAAACTTGAGTCATCAACGACACCCTTTTTAAGCAACAATTCGGACACCCACATCCCATATGGAATGTCGATTGTCGAGCAAAATTTCTCCTTGGTGATAACATTCGATACTTGACAAATCTTATGACATATAAGTGATGCCAAATCAATTTTCTGACCCTCCAACCAACTATAAAGAATGACAGCTTCAACACTAGCAAGCTTGTCCCGACCACCCCGTCTAGGTAACACCGTATTCCATAGAAAATTTACGAACAATTTCAGTTTTGGACTAAAAGACGTAGTTGACAAAGGAGTAACTTCCGTAGCATCCTCATCAAAATATTTTTTGATCAACATCTTCTGATCTTTGGACACAACACTCCATTCTTTCTTAGGATCAAGATTAAGACCTTCTTGATCAATTTTAAAGACTTCACAGATTTCGGATTTTGACACCACAACATCCGTGCCATTGACAACCGCCCTTACCCCCTCATCACAACTTTTCACGGAAGCAAAGAATTGGACAAGTTCTATTGGAAAGATTAAGCCAGAGAAATCACTAATATACTCCCACCCTTGATATTTTAGAAAATCTTTAAAGAACCTTAAAGATTTCGACCCGTCAACCCACGACTTAGGATAATACCGACCCGAATGAATAGAATAGGGTAAAACGCGGTCAATCAACATACCTTCCGTTTTTGTCATCCGGACCTTCTCAAGACCCTCACGAGTGGCTTCGACAGAGTACTCTGGAAACAGAGGACGAGGAACTTGGGAATCGAGTTCTTGCATGTCGTCGAAATTAGAGGAAGAAACACGATTAAGTTTGCGTCGTTTGCTTTGGTCGGGAGTGGGAGCGGCGGTAGCTATCGGAGTTGGAGAGGACGGTGGTGATGGAGTTGGTGAAGGGGGTGTGGGTTTCTTGTTGTGAGATCGGGTTGCACGAGATGGAGGCATTGTTAAAAATGGTGGCTTAAGTCAGTGTATTTGGTGGAGATTTTAAGGAATTTTAATGGAGGTTTGTAAATTTTATGGAGGTTTGAAGGTTTTGGAGGTTTGGGGACGGTAATAAAAGAAGTAAAGGAGGTAGTGGTGAGTTGAATTGTGGTAAGTTTGAGGGAGTTGGGGTAATAATTATTGTTAGGGGTATAGGGACACGTGGCATTAGGTGAAGGTGAGTAGTGGGGCAAGTGGTTGGGTGACATCACATGGGTTGGGGTAATACACACGGTTTAAGTGTGTATATAAGGTAAGTTTGTTTTTAGTTTATATTTAATTAATATGTATTAGTAATATGAATAAGGTGTAACGTAAATATGTGCGTAAGATGAATTATAATATGTGACGTTATTATTGTTTTGAGAATCGGTTGTGCACACATTCGTATGTAAATTGCATAACATAAATATGATCACATAATTTTTCATCGAATACACACGTACATATGCAGCGGAGTATACGGACACAGTCATATAATCTCATCTAAACCGTAGTCAATCATTGGGTTATTTTTGCTTTTAAGATTTGATTAGGTGCCACCGATTAAACCAATTTCCAATCGCAAAGTCTCAAAGCGTTCTCTAGCCAATGGTTTAGTGAAGATATCTGCCCATTGTTTTTCCGTACTACAAAATTCCAATTTTATATTTTTCTTTTCAACATGGTTTCATAGAAAGTGGTGTCGAATTTCAATATGTTTAGTTCTCAAGTGCTGGGCTGGGTTTTTAGATATAATTATAGCACTCGTATTATCACATAAGATAGGCACACATCCAACATCAACACCATAATCATGTAACTGTTGCTTTAACCATAAAAGTTGAGAACATACCAGTGCGGCTGTAATATATTCTGCTTCAGCAGTTGAGAGAGCGACAGGATTTTGTTTCTTGGATCCCCAAGATATAATACAAGGACCTACAAAGGTAGCAAGTCCGGAGGTACTTTTTCTGTCTAAAGAACATCCTGCATAATCCGCATCTGAATATCCTACTAGGTTAAAGTCATAGGATACCATAGATATAGTTTTGAGGTTCCGATTAGGTATCTTAATATTCTTTTAACTGCAATCATGTGTGATTCTTTTGGTGCAGATTGGAATCTCGCAAAAACACAGACACTAAACATTATATCTGGACGACTTGCTGTAAGATAAAGAAGTGAGCCAATTATACCTCGGTAAGTTGTTTCATCTACAGACTTACCATCTTCGTCTTTGGTTAACTTCTTATCCGTGACCATTGGAGTAGGCATTGCATGAGAGGTTTCCATTCCAAATTTCTTTAGCAACTCTTTGACGTATTTTTGTTGATGAACCTTGATTCCTTCTTCAGTTTGTTGTATTTGAAGTCCAAGGAAGAACTTTAGTTCTCCCATCATACTCATCTCGAACTCAGAAGTCATCAACTCAGAGAAGTACTTGCACAACTTTTTATTAGTTGAGCCAAAAATAATATCGTCAACATAGATCTGAACGACTAGTAGATCTGAGTTTTCGCTTTTAAGAAATAGGGTTTTATCCACAAACCCTCTTTTGAATCCACTCTTTAATAGGAACTTTGATAATCTGTCGTACCATGCCTGTAACACCCCCATTTATTTAAGGGCCTGAACTAGGACTCCTCAGATAAATAAAAGTGTTACCATCTCGGTTTCCCGAGACAGTAGATACAAAGGAAGATAAACAGCACTTTAAATTAAATTTAAACTCATGACTTGTTCTTACACAAACAACTTATAAAACTGTTCTGATCAAAAAGAAAGTACAACTCATCAACAGCTATCATGTGATCTAGACTCTAGGCAGGTCTGGGTCCACGCTTCTCCCTTCCCTAAGCTCCCATAGTCTTTAACCTGTCAATCTGCTCCCCAATAAGTTGGTTCATCACAGGTGATCACGAATACACAGGGTCAACCACGAGGTTGAGTAGAGTAAAACTGTAAACAAACCACATTACTAAAAATAGAAAGTCGATCATCTCCACTCCGAATCACAAGACCCAATATCTCCGCACCAAACACAAGACCCATTATCTCCACACCAATCACAAGACCCATCATCTCCGCACCAATCACAAGACCCATTATCTCCGCACCAATCACAAGACCCATTATCTCCGCACCATCGTTATCACAGTATATACATGCACATTATAATGATCACAAGATAATATATATAAACATGCTTAACATCAATTATGAACGGTTTACACATCATTATTTACTAGTAGTTTCCCCTACCTCAAACTGCAGAAGAAATGTAACTGCGCAACTGCTACTAAAAATGCTCCACACGGAAACTTCCACCTAAATAAGTATTACTTTAATTAATACTTTCCTAATTCTCATAATACATGTACACCTTCTATTTATAGACACCTCCTATATTTAGAAAGTTTCCCAACAACCGAGTTACCCAAAAATAGTAACTTCCTAAATATAGTAGCTTCTAAAAATAGTAACTCCCACAAATAAATAAACACTTGGTTTTGAAATTCAAAACCAAATCTTTACCATAAATAAAATACTATACCATAAATACTAATTATATATGCCATAAATAACATTCATTTAAAACCAAATAATAGTAATAATAATAAAAATAATAATAAGAATAATAATAAAAATAATAAGAATAATAATAAAAATAAGAATAAACCATAGCAAAGGATTCGAAACCCGACAGCCCCCAACCCGGTTTTCAGCCCCCTTTACCACCGTCTACCACCACTTCGACCACCAACAGACACCACCCAACGACACCACCGACACCCCACTACCTCCCTGACACCACCAAACCCCTCGACAACCGCCGGTGAGTCAGACCCTAACCCACCAACCCAGGTCTGACTCCCCACCTATACTCCCTGCACCGGTATTCAGACCACCATCGACACAAGCAAACACCACTGACCTCCCCTGAAACTGCCACCCCGACACACCCTGACATGCGTACGAGACACCACGGTGGTACCACCGCATCGACCTCCCCCGAGTCAGCGGTGGTGCCACCCCCAAACAACCAGTCCGTAACAAGGTGAAGAAACCCATAACAGACCACCATCAGTACCACCTTAATCGACCCTAATTATGCCACCTGGAACCACCCAGCCTTCCGCCATGACCACGCCTGACTACCACCCGACTCCCTGACCAAAGACCCGTACCACCCAACCACAGATCTTAACACAAAACCTTTCTAGAACGTACCCAAACACAGACATCAGCATATTATAAAGACAGAACGAAGACACCCTCTACTGACACCGTGTTTAAACACCTCCTACAACGCCCTTTAACAACCCACGACCACCATCTAACAAATTACATATGTTCATTACATGTTATATGACGAATTTATGCAAAAACAGTGAAGGTAGATCGTGTTATTGACAACTACTTAAACGATAAAAACATAAACCAAAACTGGAATTACAACGAGAGGTGACATACCCAACTTCTCAGTCAAATCGAGCCGCCTTACGACCACCTAAGACCACCGTGATTGCTGCCCCTCTTTTCTATGTGGTGACGGCTGTAGGTATGGGATACTGGAACACGGATTAGGGTAAGTTTAGGGTTTATGGAGGGTGTACAAAGGTGGCGGTAGCATGGTCTTCTTAAAAGGGTTTTTGTGGAGCTGTTTAAAAATAGCCGTGGGCTTGGGGTTGTGGCACACATTTCGAGGCCCAAGCCACGCGCATAAGGTCGAGGGATCGATCCCCACCACGACCTAAACATAGGGCTAGAGGTCTAGGGTTCGAACCCTCACAACAACCTAATCTCATAACTCTATTTGTTACTTAACAAATAGGTTTAACTATCGACACAAACAAATAAAATCAATTATCGCGTCTAAATTTTAGAGGTATTACAATGCCCTAGGTGCTTGTTTCAGGCCATAGAGAGCTTTGTCCAATTTGAATACATGATCCTTGAGTTTGCTGTCAGTAAATCCAGGAGGTTGTTCAACAAATACTTCCTCTTGGAGATAGCCATTAAGAAAGGCAGTCTTAACGTCCATCTGAAAAAGCTTCATTCCCTTGTGTGCTACAAATGCAATGAGTAGTCTTATTGCCTCAAGACGAGCAACAGGAGCAAAGGTTTCGTCATAATCGATCCCTTCCTGTTGATTGTATCCCTGAACCACTAGTCTGGCCTTATTTCGCACAATGACTCCAGTGTCATCTAATTTGTTTCTGAATACCCATCTAGTTCCAATGACAGTTCTGTCCTTAGGTCGAGGAACAAGATGCCAAACTTTGTTTCTTTCAAATTGTTGGAGTTCTTCTTGCATGGCAACTATCCAGTCTGGTTCTGCGAGAGCTTCCTTGATATTTGAAGGTTCAATGGTGGAGAGAAAGGAGTAGAAAGAGCAAAAGTTATTTAAGCTCCTTCGAGTTTGAACTCCATCTGTCAGGCTTCCTATGACATTGTCCAAAGGATGAGAGCCTTTGTATCTCCAGTTCCTTGATTGATTATTAGCATTACCTGAACTTGGCTCGGGATCTTGACTTGTTCCCCCTGAATCCAAACCTGGGTTTATAGTAGGGTCAGGTATAACTCTGGCCTCTTCCCTTTAGTTTTGATTCAAAGTTACAGCTTCATTGGCTGTAACTCTGGGTTCCAAGTCATTGGTTTGAGAGTTATCTACAGTATCATCAACTGTAGTTTCATCTCTCGCACCATTTTCTCCCAAGTTGAGTTCATCATGAGTTCCTTGAGGTTCTCCTTCTTCAATTTCCATTTCAGGAGGATCTTCCCTTGATAACCTAAAATCGGGTTCATCTAGGTTTTCCTCTATATCCTGTAATGGCTTATCGAAGACATTATTTTCATCAAAGATAACATGAATAATTTCCTCTATGCATAGAGTACGTTTGTTAAAAACTTTGTAGGCCTTACTATGATCTGAGTATCCTATAAAGATTGCTTCATCACTTCTAGGGTCGAATTTGCTTAATCTTATTTTACCATTGTTGTGAACAAAGCATTTACTACCAAAACATCTTAAGTGAGATATGTTTGGTTTACGACCTCGAAGAAGTTCATAAGGTGTCTTTTTAAGGATAGGTCTAATCATAGCACGGTTATGAATATAGCAAGCTGTACTTATAGCCTCAGCCCAAAAGTTTCTAGGTAGGCCACTACAAAGAAGCATTGTTCTAGCCATGTCTTCTAGGGTTCTGTTCATTCGTTCTACGACTCCATTTTGTTGTGGGGTTCTAGGGGCCGAGAAGTTATGTCCAACACCATTGGTTTTACAGAACTCAATAAAAGCATGATTGTCGAACTCAGTTCCATTGTCAGTACGGATTGTTACTAGGTTTGATTTATATTTGTTTTGAACAAGTTTCATGAGACTAACAAATTCATCGAATGTTTCGTCTTTAGAATGAAGAAAGATTGGCCAAACAAATCTAGAGTAATCATCAACTAGAACGAAAACGTACCTGGAACCACCTCTACTTCTTACCTTCATAGGGCCACATAGATCCATGTGTACTAGTTCAAGAGCTTGTTCTGTGCTTACCACTCTTTTAGGCTTAAAGGATGATCTGACGTGTTTGCATCGTGCACATGTGTCACACATCTTTTCTTGATCAAATCTGATCTTTGGAAGACCTTCGACCAAGTCCCATCTTTTCAGCTTACTCAGAATAGGTGAGCTAATATGACCAAATCTCTTGTGCCATAGACATGGATCATCTAACGTAACTTTCATGCATGATAGAGAATCAGTAGGTACGACATTTAAATCAATCATATAAACATTTTTCATCCTGTGACCTTCAAGTATTACTTTACTGGTGCCTTCTAAGATTATACGACATATATCTGAATGAAACACCACTTTATTTCCTTTATCACATAGTTAAGATATACTGATAAGATTGTGTTTGAGACCACTTACAAGGTACACATCATTTATAGTATGAGAAGATGAAATACCTATCTTACCAATTCCGATGATTTTTCCCTTTTTGTTATCACCAAATGTGACTTTACCTCCGTCAAAGGGTTTGAGGGTTTGAAATAGATTTACATCGCCTGTCATATGTCTTGAGCATCCACTGTCGAGATACCATAGGTTATTTTCCTTGACGACAAACTGCACGAATAATTTCAAAGACAGGATTTAGGTACCCAAGCATACTTGGGTCCTTTGTTGTTAGTAATCACAAATACATCTTTCTTTTTAACCCAAACTTGTCTTACATAGGTCTTTCTATATTGGTAGTAGTTGGGTTTTGATGTTCTTGTGTAGGTCTTAGTTTGGACACTTGGTGACCAATTTTTGTGTGTTGTTTGAGGAGTTTGTTTGGTTCTATTTTTCTTTTCTTCGTAGTCAAATGTCATGTCATAGAACCATCTGTGGTCAATGTTTCTTTCCTCAGTTTTGTTAGCATCACTATCAGAGACAGAATTAGTGTCGTTTGAAATTCCTAAGGATTTAACAAACTTGACTCCGGTTTTAAAATCTTGTGCATGTTTCACACAGTTTTCTCGGAGGTGTCCAGTATGGCCACAATAAGTGCATATTAAATACTTAGGAAGGTCGGCATATTTTCTTCTTCTAAAGTCTCTGTCTGTTGGGCTTTGTTTACACTTTGAGTGATCCCTTCTTCCATAACACTCGTGACCTAATCCCATCTTCATGTTTTTGTCGGATTGTTCAGTTAGGAAGTTTAGAACGTTAGTGCTTCCTTCCCATTTGTCGTGAACTTTCCGGGCATGAAGAAGGAGGTCTTTTAAGGAGTCTATCTCTTTCTTACATTCACTATGGTCGGTGTTGCTAGACTCTTTTAGGTTTTGAATGGCTTTATGAAAGTCGGACACAATTTTGGCATGTTCTTTCTTGACTTTAGAGAGATTGAATTCTAGATCCATAATCTTGCTTTCGAGGATTTCAACTTCTTCTAGGTGAGTCTCATCTTCGACCATAATCGAAGATTTAGACTTTAGTAGCTCATTGGCCTAGTTCAATTCTGAAGTTATAGCTTCATTAGCTATAACTTTGGATTGAAGCTCTTTGATGTTGAGTTTCAGTTTTGAGGTTATAGCTTCATTAGCTATAACTTTAGACTCAAGAACCTTTTTCTCAGACATAACTGCTTCCAACTTAGCATTGGCTTCAATGCTTATTTTGGATTTCAGTTTCTTAGCTTTGGCTTTCAGAAGTTGATTTTCCTCAGCAATATCGAGGATCTGTTCTTTCAAGTCATCTAATTCAAGAATTTGTTCATGACATTGGTCTAGGGTTTCCTCAAAGTATTTAATTAACATAGCCTTAGATAGATTTTTAACCTGACTTTTGAGTTGAAGAAAATTTACCTCTTCATCGTCGTCGTCGTCGTCTGAGTCGGATTCTCCAAGGAGACACATATGAGATGCGTCATCTTCATCATTGTTGTCTGAGATTAGATCTAGGCTGACGTTGCTTCGGCACAAGTGTGCTACCTCTTCTTCTTCTGAATCCTCGTCATCCTCAGATTCTAATTCTCCCCAGCATGACGCAAGCATTACTTTCTTGAACTCTGTTTTGGTCTTTTCTCTTTTTGACTTGTCTTTGATTTTGTCCCAGCTTGGACAATCCTTGATCATATGATCTTGTTGACCACACTTAAAACATCCTCTTTTGAAGAATGTTTGTTTGGTGTCAGTTTTCTTTTTATCGACCGTTTTGTTGTTAGGGTTTTTGTATCTACCCTTGAAAACTGCTTTCTTAAATCGTCTTGCGAATAGAACCGTTTCGTCCTCAAGTTCCTCTTCGCATACTTCGCTTGTGGAGGCTTGTAGGGCGACTCCTTTCCCTTTAGAATCATCATCGTCTTTATTTAGCATGATCTCGTGTGCCATTAGAGATCCAATCAACTCTTGGTAAGTAATTTGAGATAGATCACGTGCGTCCTCTATGGCCGTGACCTTTGGTTGCCATTTTTTGGTGAGACTCCTGAGAATCTTTCGAATGATATCTTCAGAATCGATTTTTCTGCCAAGGTTCCGCAGTTCATTAATAATACAAGAAAATCGTGCAGACATGCTATCAATAGATTCATTCTTTTCCATATTGAAAAGTTCATATATTTGAATGAGCAAGTCTATACGATGTTTCCTGACTGCGGATGTTCCTTCATAAGCAAGTTCGAGACTATCCCATATTTCCTTAGCGGAACTACAAGATGAGAATCTATCGAATTCTGAGGTTATCATACCGTTCTGTAGGAGGCTTATGGCCTTAGAGTTTTTCTCTGCAATTTTGTAGTCACTTTCCACATAATCGCTTTCCATCTTTTCATAGGTTGTTCCATTGGCGGCGGCGACCAAGATCTTCTTTGGTCCAGTTTGGATGATCTTCCAACATTCCCAATCACACCCCTTGATGTAATGAGTCATCATATTCTTCCATAGACTATAGTTTTTGCCATCGACGATAGGGCACTTGAGATGCTTGGAATCCATTGTTGAAAGAGTATATAATATAGAATCAATAGAAGGATCAAAACTCACGCGGCTAGGCGATCAAGAGCACGAGGCTCTGATACCAATTGAAGAGTCTATTGATATAATATACTCAAGAAGGGGGGGGGGGGGGTTGAATTGAGTATGCCTTCTTTTTAAATCTTCCTCGATGTGTATATGGTTGTATGATGATCTTTGAGTAGAACAAATAATAAAGAGAGACACAATATTTTTGAAGTGGTTCAGTCTCACACTTTGAGACCTACGTCCACTATTCTCGATTAATAAAATTAGTACCAACTCTGATTACAATTTTATCAACCCTACTCGTGCAACTTTGATGTTAGTCGCAACTCTATCTAGATATCGTTAAAAATCTAGCTATGACAAATACCGTTAAATATTTGCCTTACAATAAGTACCGCTAAATACTCGTTCTATCTTACGTAAATAAGATAAAGTCTTCAATGTTTCTTGATGTCACAATCTTGAATGAATAAAATCAATGCTTGAGCACTTGAATCTTGAATCGGATATGACAATGAAAAGCTCGAATATTGAAGTATATGATCGGCGGTTCTCTTTCTCGATTTGCGTGAATATGCGTGTGTGTTTCGTGTCCCTTAATGTGTCATAGATAGTCTATTTATATAGAATATGCATCTAGGTAATTCAAACCCTAGATGATTTAGGAATATTACTAAAACTAGAATACTAGTCTTTTAGTAATAATACCTTAAATCTAATCTTAATATATTTAGGAAAGATTTAATAATATACTATAGGTATTATATAAGGAATCAATTTCCTAATTCATATTTAGGAAATATCTTTATATAATAAACAATTAGTATCCTTATCAAAACAATTTCCTAAACCATGTCAAAAGTAACAAAATATATTATCACAATATAATCTTAGTTTGTTTAGGAAGTTAAATAAATACATAATATTTATTTAAACTAGTCCTACACGAATTATGGTAACGTGACATGTTACACGTTTCCCAAGGTCGTACAAACTACATATAGATTATATTTTTTGACAATTAAGATCATATAAAAATCCTTAGTTTATTTTAGTAATAAATAATTATCTCATAAGACAATTATTTATCCCTATTTATCTTAAGGACATTTTATATAATCTTATCAAGATTTACAATTCTATAATTAGAATAGAATACTAATTAACCATTAATTGTACACGACATTATTTGAAGACAATCGTTTTATCAAAACACGTATATTCCGATCATTTCTTCATCGATATAGAGTTATAGCTATGAGCTATAACTTGAACCAAACTTGTACTAAAGCTATAGTTGATAAGTATAACTTTAGTTCATTAGGCGCGCTTGTGATCTTCTATCAATCTTTGACTTAGTCAATTCATTGACTAACATGCTTGAATCTTTTATACTTGATTGATTAGATCTTGTTACTAATATTCTGTACACTTAGCACACGATTATACATACGAGCATATAATATAGAAATAGCTAGACTTGTCATTATCAAAACATAAACATATATACTATATATATATATATATTTGAATATATGGTTCAACAAAAGGGTTTTATGTCGCATGCATTTGTTTCATTGCATTTTGCCACACGTTTATTGCATTTCTGTCTTGCATCGTTTCTTTTATTTTTTTTCCTTACATATACAAAAGAAAAAATCCAAAAAAAAAATTGAAAATTCAAAAATTTCAAAAAAATGCACGTTTATTTTAGCATATAGGTCGAGTCGGAACGAGAGTACTTCAATGATGACTTTGCATTTTCACATGTTTACGCCTATGCCTTGTTTTGTCAACATGTTTTAGTATAAGAGTCATATGCATATCTACGAGTTTTTGTCAAACAATTTGCTTTTCTTGAGACTTGACTTGGACCTTTGGCAAACTACTTCTGAGTTTTAGAGCTTATTTCTGGTTTCATTCATAACAAGTTCTCTAGGAATGTGAGTAGTACTCCCCTTGAAACATGTTACATCAAAATGCATAAACATGAACTTAATCTGCTATATACCTGTATGCTATCTTATTTTGTGATTTGTGACACGGGCATTTGAGGTCCCTTTCTCTTATTTTACCCATAAGCCTTACATTGCCAAATTTGCCTTTTTGTCCCTAAAGCTACATCCCATACTCAGCCTACCTTAACCAATCTAGTATTTGTGATCACGGGAACATGAGTCACCTTTGGTTGTTGTATGTTCATGTGAGAAATGAAAGAAAAGAAAGAAAAAAAGAAAAAAAAGGGAACGAAAAAGAAAAGAAAAACAGAAAAAGAAAGAAAAAGAAAGAAAATCGAAAAAAAAGTACACTGCACGTCAGTCGACCGACCGCATCACTTGGTCGGTCGACCAACTCTCAGAAACAGAAACTTGCAGCTCATCCAGAAAATGCCTTTCTTTATTATTTATTACTCCGGTACTTCATTCAAATAATTTGGGAGTCTTTTCCTTGAAAATATTGTGAGTTTTGTGCTATAAAATAGCACCGTGTTCAAGTCCTTTAGGTTGGAAGTGGTGAAAACTCATTGTTGGATCCCGGTTTTGCTAGCTTGGCTTTTTAACCTCACTTATCCAAAAACATCTTAACCTTTCTTACCCATTACCTCACACATCTTTCTTTACCTCAGCGTTTGTCAAAGTCACTTAATTGGTATGTATATGTACGGTTGTAGAGTTCATTTTCATGTTAGATTGCAGGCATGTTTTCATGGGCCGAAGTTAGGTGAGTGTCTTTACAAAGTTACTTCTTTCTATCTTTTACATACTTTCACCCTGTGCTTACTGTGTGAATTGAGCGACCCGCGAGAGTCCACTGTGAAAAGTCTCTATAGTCGATAGTCTAGCAAATTTGACAACTTTATAAATCGTTTGTATGATTCATTTACTCTTTCCTTGTTAACATTGCATTAAATTTGTTTATGCTAACTTGTGAATTTCGCTCTGAGATTGAAATCGTTCCATTAGTTTAAGATCGAGTCTAGTTCTTGCTTGAGGATAAGCAAGGTTTGGTATGGGGAATTTGATGCGTGTCTATTTTATGATGTTTTACATCTATTTTTAAACGCATTTCAGAGCTCATTTATGATTTTTTGGTTATTATTTTTCCTATTTCGTCTACTTTCGTATTTTTATGCATTATTGCAGATTTTTTTGGTTATTATTTTTATGCATAAGGCGATTTCGAGTCAAACCCGTCCTCAAGTGATTTGCATTATTAAGGACAAGAAGGAACGAAGCCTTGCGCACATTTCAAGGCCTGAAGATAGAATAAACAAGGGTGCATACAATTCACAAGCTTTAACAAGGGAAGAATCGCTTCACGATATTGCAGCCTGTTTCAAATGGCTATATCTCGAGTTCTAGAGCTGATAATGGAGTGATTCCAATTGGAGGTGAAAGCTTATCCTCTTAGCTTTCACCTCCAATTCGAGTTTTCGAGCGATTCTAGAGCTGATAATGGAGTGATTCCAATTGTGTCCATTGTTTGTGTCTAGTCTTGCCTGAGTCGGGGCCAGACTTAGATATTGCTGATAGTTTTGTGTCTAGCTTGTCTGAGTCGGGGTACAATGCGAAATATTGCTGAATGATTTATATTTAACTTGCCTGAGTTGGGGTTTAGTGTTATATATTGTTGATATATATTTAGATATGCCTGAGTCTTGGTATTTGATCTAAATACATAAGTTGAGTATGTTAAGATAATGGTTGATGAAAGATTACTTGCTTCTCATAATTATATTTTTGTTGGAGTATGATGATTGATTATGTGTTTATGACAATAAGTGGCTGGGAGAACCTCTAGTCACTCCCGACAGACTATGGCGTACATGTTTTCAGGTATGTAGGCTGGTGCTGATCTTACAGGGGGATTCATAGAGAGCTAGCGAGCGATGCTATGGCATTGACATGACTTTACCCTATTTGGTTAGCTAGACTCTAATTTTTATTTCAGTTTTGGATGCCTGTGGGATATATTATCCCGGGCTATTTACAGTTGCGTATAACTTATATATACTTATATATTTTGTTTTTCTTCCACATGTTAGTTATCGTAATTCACCTCGCATGTCGTTTATCATGTCAAAAGTTTTAATTCCGCGCATTTTTCATGCATATTGTATGTTTTATTTTTCCGCTAGCGCGAGGGGTTTTACAAAAACACATATTAGAGACTCCCAGCCGTTCAGCCTACCGGCGGCAGACCGACCGGCTGAGAGCCCGGAATGTGAAATGAGAATAAGCTGAGAAAGGGTCCTCAGCCGGGTGACCGGCAACCGATCAACCGACGGAGCGCCCTGTATGAGCATGTGTGTTAAGTTGGAATGGGGTCCTCAGCCGGTAGCCAACAGCCGGCCCACCGGCTGAGAGCCCTGTTGAGTGGTGTTTGAAGCTATAGCCGAGGTAGGGTTGTCAGCCGGCTAGCCTGCGGCTGGTGGACCGGCCGAGAACCCCTCATCTTCTTCTTTTCTGAGTTTGAAAGATGTTGGGTGGGTGTAAAACCCCTCGCGAAAGCGGAAATATAAACATACAAAAGTACTAAAAATGCAGCGGAATTAAAACTTTTTAAAGTAACTAAACGACATGCGAGAAGTCTTAAACTGAAACAGAAACTGAAACTGGAATAAAACCAAAAATAGATAAGTAACAGTTCTAAGTATCAAAACAAATATGTACATCAGCCTGGGATGGAACATCCCTACAGGCACCAAAACGAAAGTAACAAAAGTCTAAGAGTCTAGCTAGGCGATATAAAGGTAAGTCATATGATGACAACAGTATCATCACTCGCTAGCCCTCTCGTAACCCTGCTCCAACCTGCATGTACCAACATACATGAAAACATGTACGCCACAATCAGTGGGGAGTGACTAGAGTTCTCCTAGCCACCTTTTGTGACAACACGTAACACATAAAACAATACAGAATACTCCAACATATATCAACATGTGAAGCATAAACATCTCATCGATTGATCTCATAAAAACATGCCAACTCTAGTGCACGACTCTCAACCAACTTCATAAACCGTTAGGAAGGAGAGCCGGTTTCCCTACTGGTTACCCAGTCGGGGGGTCTTTCAATCCAACTATTTATGAAACCGAACTAAGAGTCACCCAATGCCTTGGATGATCAAACCATAACTCAAACAAATATACATTTACTCATCCTTATCAATAACTATATCTGACACGTACCAACTCAAGGCAAGCAGATAAGTTCAGCAAGTAAAAGGTTCAGCGGTCAACTTAAGACATAACCTAATACCAAAACATTCAGCAAGCAAGGACTCAGAGGCCAACTTAAGGCATGGACCTGCCAATCAGCAAGACACTAGACTCAGCGGCCAACTTAAGGCATAGACTAGCATCCAAAAGTAAAGGACTCAGAGGCCAGCTTAAGGCATGTCCCTTCACCACATCACAAGGTACTAAACTCAGAGGCCAGCTTAAGGCATGTCCTAGCACCAAACATCTGCACCCCGGGCAAGGTGTCAGTTCCTTAGCTACCCCGTTGTGCAGCTGTTCTACTCGTCAGACTCCGAGGCCAACTTAAGGCATGTTCCGACGCGATCACTATCACACATGTCTGAACTCAGAGGCCAGCTTAAGGCATGTTCCAGACACGACAAACATACACATATAGGGCTCAGAGGTCAACTTAAGACATATCCCCATATATGACAAACAACTCACGTATTAAGTTCAGAGGCCAGCTTAAGGCATAACTTAATACGCATCAATACAATTTCAACCAAAGTCTATGAACTAATCTATAGTTCTATTTTTCTTAACTCCTAATCAACACTTAATTGACCCCGGGAACTAAGTTGAGGGAGAGCCGGTTTCCCTTTCGGTTACCCGACCGGGGGGTCTCTATCCTTACTCCATTCCCGAACCCAATATAATGTTGCCCATCCTCCGGGGACCTCAAATACATGCCAAAGGTACACAAAACGAGTTTCAACCAAAACCGACTAACCATCTGAAAGTTACGATTAAATTACAAAATCAAATAGCCTACAGGGGTCCCCAGCCGGTCGGCCGGCTGGTGACCTCCTCAGCCTTTCTTTCTTTTTTCTGAAACACCAACAACACTCGGACTCCCAGCCGGTCGGCAGGCAGCCGGTCGGCCGGCTGGGAACCCTAGTCCTAGCCTTCGCAACTTCGTAACCCAGAACCCAAACGCACTCCCAGCCGGCTGGCAGGCGGCCGGTCTGCCGGCTGGGATCCCTTTCTACATAAGGTCTTTCGCAAAGAATATACGACACAAGGGACTACCAGCCGGTCGGCAGGCAGCCGGTCGGCCGGCTGGCAGTCTTAAGCCAAAAATCTCAAAAACTCATAAAACACGAAATAGCACTCCCAGCCGGTCGACCGGCGGCCGGTCGGTCGACCGGCTCAGAGAGCCTGATACGAAAATCGCGATTTCAGCCTTCTTCAAAACTCAATCATTCGACACCAAAACTTACACAACGATTCATGTGATGTTTACACAACAATATAAAACACCAAATACTACTAATCTATCAGCAAGTTAGTCCCATAACAATCCTCGAATGAATTTAATACGTATCCGTCGCAAAATGCCACTGAAAATATGCTTATGAACATATAACAACACTTTAAAGCATGAATTCTTCACATATCAAACATCCTAAACATATTACTAAGTCCTTTGAACAATGAACATTAACAAAATCAGAAACCAACACAAGAATCGCAACAAACATGCTAATATACACATAAAGGCCGAGTTTCTCATTATCGTCACCTTTCGAGCTATTCCGGCTAGAGATCCTCCTCAACTATGTGGCTATCGATGTCCGGTTTGTCCAATCCTTCACCTACAAACACGAAAAACGGGTTTAAGAACATCAAAACGGAATTTATGTAAAACAGGCCAGATTTCGAGTTTAAGGATTTACGAAAAGAAAGTGATAGATGGCTTGGAAATCGAATGAGGATTCTGAAAATGTCGTTGTTACCTCGATTCGAGTACCGGATGATGAAGAAAAGCTCAAAAGAAGATGATGTTTATGGAGGTTTTAGGAGAAATGGAGTTTACAGTGGAAATGTTGTGAAGGGGGATGATTATGTCGACATATGTGATTTTAGGGGTTTAAGTAATTGTCCTTTCCGTAATAAATGAAACGGGTTAGGATACTTGAACGGATATTTAAGTTGGGAACTTAACCTTACCAAGTTTGTATTCGTCTTAAGGACTTAAGGTTCTTTAGACGGATCTTACTTTTAAATTAAAATCTTTCGAAATAAATTATTAAAATATTATTTTATACGTAAAATAATTTAAAACGCTTAAATTAGATTTTACGAAAATACGGGCTGTTACAATCACCCCAACTTCAAAAAGTTTCGTCCTCGAAACTCGAACGAAGATAACTTCTAACTAACTATACCTCAATCGAAAAGGGAAGGATGCGCGATACGCATCGATGCTTCAGTCTCCCATGTCTGCTCCTCAACATCACCGCAACGCCAAAGGATCTTCACTAGCGGCACCACCTTGCTCCTAAGCTTCCTATCCTGACGGTCTAGGATCTTCACTGGACGCTCCTCGAAGGCAAGACTCGGCTCCAGGTTCTCGATCTCTCTAGGCAAAACATGACTCGGGTCACTAATGTATCTGCGGAGCTGAGAAACGTGAAAGACGTTATGAACCTTGCCCAAACTAGGAGGAAAGTCCAAACGATAAGCAGCAGCACCAATTCTCTTCACGATCTCAAAAGGTCCAATATACTTAGGGCTCAACTTGCCCTTAACTCCAAACCTCTTAACACCCTTCATCGGAGACACTCTCATGAAGACTCGGTCACCCACCTCAAACTCTAAGGGTCTACGGCGAACATCAGCGTAGGATTTCTGCCGGTCCTGTGCGGCCTTCATCCTACCTCTGATAAGCTGAACCTGGTCAATAGTAACAGCTAACTGGTCCGATCCTAGGTCACGAACGTCACTAGCCTGGTCCCAACAAATCGGACTACGGCACTTCCTACCATAAAGAGCCTCGTACGGAGCCATACCAATGGAAGCATGATAACTGTTGTTGTAAGAAAACTCTACCAGCGGCAAACATTGCTCCCAAGAACTCTGAAAATCGAGGGCACAAGCGCGGAGCAAATCCTCTAGTGTCTGTATGGTCCTCTCGGATTGCCCATCGGTCGCGGCATGAAAAGCAGTACTCATCAACAACCGGCTACCCATAGCCTCCTGCAAAGCCTTCCAGAATCTGGAACAAAATCTCGGATCTCGATCCGAAACGATCTCTCTCGGCACGCCATGATATCGGACTATCTCAGCAATATAAGCCCTGGCTAGACGATCCATGTCACACGTCTCTCTGATCGGCACGAATCTGGCACACTTAGTTAGACGATCAACAATAACCCAAATCGCATCTTTGCCTCCCACAGTCTTAGGCAAAGCTGTCACAAAATCCATAGATATGCATTCCCACTTCCACTGAGGAACGGGAAGCGGCTGTCACAAACCACCAGGCCTCCTATGCTCTATCTTGACTTGCTGACAAGTCAAGCACCTACTAATGTAATCCAAGATCTCCTTCTTCATACCAGGCCACCAAAACATAAGCCTCAAATCCTTGTGCATTTTCTCTCCTCCTGGATGAACGGAATACGGTGTCAAATGAGCCTCATCAAGAACCCTCTTCCTCAAATCTGGCACATCGGGGACATACATCCTACCACGGAACCTAAGGAAACCATCAGCATCAATCACAAAGTCAGGTGCAACACCACTCTAAATCTTAGCCTCGAACTTCTTGAAATCGGCATCTGAAGGTAAACTCTGGCGAATCTCCCAATATAAGGACGGCTCGGCAGTCATAGCAGCTAACCAATCAAAACCGCTACCCACCATCTCTAGCCTCAGCTTCCGGAACTCGGAACACAACTCATCGGACAATACTCTCATGGCACTCAACGAGTGAGAAGTCTTGCGGCTAAGCGCATCAGCAACTACATTGGCTTTTCCTTCATGATATAACAACTCAAGGTCGTAATCTTTCACCAACTCTAGCCAACGTCTCTGTCTCATGTTAAGGTCTTTCTGGGTAAAGATGTACTTAAGACTCTTGTGATCTGTGAAAATACGGCAATGGGATCCAATCAGATAATGACGCCACATCTTCAAAGCATGAACGACTGCGGCCAACTCCAAATCATGTGTCGGATAGTTCACCTCATGAACTCTCAACTGTCTAGATGAGTAGGCTATCACCTTACCACTCTGCATCAGTACGCATCCAAGTCCTAACATCAAAGCATCACAATACACATCAAAGTCAACTCCGATCTCTGGCAAAGCTAACACGGGGGCGGAAGTCAATCTGGTCCTCAACTCCTGGAAAGAACTCTCGCACTTGTCGGTCCAAACAAACTTAGCTTTTTTCTTCAGTAACTGAGTCATCGGGCGAGCTAATCTGGAGAAATCCTCAACAAATCTACGATAATAACCAGCCAATCCAAGGAAACTACGGATCTCCCAAACATCTTTGGGACTCTCCCAATCAACGACGGCCTCAATCTTCGCGGGATCAACCATAACTCCCTCACTAGATATCACATGTCCAAGAAATGCAACCTTAGAAAGCCAAAACTCGCACTTTGAGAACTTCGCGAACCACTTCTGACGACGCAATATCCCAAGAATCAATCGAAGATGCTCAGCATGTTCCTCATCGGTCTTCGAATAAATGAGAATGTCATCAATAAACACCACGACGCAAGTGTCAAGATACTCACTGAAGGTACGGTTCATCTGATCCATGAAGATAGCAGGTGCATTAGTCAACCCAAAAGGCATAACCACAAACTCAAAATGCCCTTATCTGGTACGAAAAGCAGTCTTCGCAATATCAGCCTCTCTCACTGGAATTTGATGATAACCCGATCGAAGATCAATCTTAGAAAACCTAGAAGCACCTCTCAACTGATCAAACAAGTCATCTATCCTAGGCAAAGGATATCTGTTCTTCACGGTCACTCGGTTCAGTTCTCTATAGTCATTGCAAAGTCTCATGGAACAATCTTTCTTCTTGACGAACAAAACGGGAGCACCCCACGGAGAAGCACTAGGTCTAATGAAACCTTTCTCGATCATCTCTTCCAACTGTTGCTTCAATTCTTTCAACTCTGGCGGAGCCATACGGTAAAGAGCTTTAGAAATCGGTCCGGTACCCGGAACAAGCTCAATGGTAAACTCCACATCTCTCTCTGGCGGTATCCCTGGCAAGTCATCTGGGAAAACATCCGGATACTCACAAACAATGGCTACATCTTCAAGCTTCGGTAGCGATGGTTTAGCAGCTGTAACAACACACAGGAAGGCTTGGCAACCCTTCCTAAGAAGATGAGATGCTTTCATCAAAGAGATAACACGAACACCCCTTTGAGGGCGAGTTCCCCTATAGGAAACACGAACTCCTGAAGAACTCCTCAAGCAGATTTTCTGGTCGCGACACTCGAAGCGAGCATGGTATCGCGATAACCAATCCATACCGAGGATAATGTCAAACTCCTCGAGAGGAAAACTCAGTAAGTCTGCTGGAAATGTGGCTTGACCAATAATAATAGGAACATCCCTATGGGACGAAGAGCAGGAAAACACGTCTCCAGAAGGTAAGGAAATAGAAGTCTCCTCAAGCAATGAAGACTCAAGAGCTAAACGGTCGGCGAACTGAGTCGATATAAATGATAAAGAAGCTCCAGTATCGAACAAAATAAGGCACTCAGTGCCAAGAACAGAAAAGATACCAGCAACAATATCTGGATGAGCCTCTGCCTCAGCCCTAGTCATCACAAAGATCTTCCCTTTCGGCTTTCCTCCCTTAGTCGCTGCAGCAGCAGTGGCAGCCTTGCCAAGTGCGGTGTTCCTCTCAGGACACTCATAAGACTTGTGCCCAAATCCATTGCAAGTATAGCACTTGAAAGCATTCTTGAAACAGTCAAAACCCGGATGAGATGGTTTACCACAACGGTGGCAAACACTAGCAGCTGTGTCGGTGTGAACAATGGTCTTAGCAACCGGAGCAGAGAACCTCTCAAAACGCTTCTTCTGAGAAGAAGGCGAAGAAGTAGAAGGAACAAATGGTCTCTTCCCCTGGTACACTGATCTCTGGTGAGGAGTCACACTAGATGTAGCAGCACGGGTCTCAGCATCTATGGCACGAATAGAACTCTCGGCCCAAATAGCATCATCATATACCTCCACAAAAGAAGTCGAATCTCGACGAACCATGCTCTCGATGCGTGGCCCTAGCTTGTCGCGGTAAAAGTAGACTCTCTCGGCCTCATCTCTAACAAATCTCGACGCGAAGTGAGCTAGCTGGTTGAAACGGTCTGTGAACTCCTGAACTGACATCTTGCCTTGCTTCAAATCCATGAATTCTTTGAGTCGCTGTGATCTGAGCTCTTTAGGATAGAACCTCGTTTCGAGCTTATCCTTAAAAGCATCCCAATCGAACAAAGGATCAAGAGTGAAACTAGGTCCTGTCAACGCCCACCACCTATCGGCCTCAAGGGTAAGAAAGTGAGTGGCTAGCCGCACTCTATCCTCTCTACCCACCGAATACATAGCAAAGCTCCTCTCCATCTCCCTGAACCACTCGGTAAGAGCTACCGGATCAACCTCGCCACCATATGTCTTCACGTGGCTACGGGACATCTGCGAAGCTATCCATGAGAAACTACCAGGCCAGGACGATTAGCCTCGTTGCCTGGCGGTGGAGGAGGTGGAACATTCCCTGCTTGCTGTCTCTGAGTCTCAAGTAAATGTTGAATTGCTTGCAGCACAATGTTATCAGCAGCCCTAGGTCTCACCATCCTTCAAAAGAGAAAACAAGTATTAGCTTAGCAATTAGCAATCACAAATAGACTACAAAATAAGTCCTTAGATCTACCCATCTCTCATTCATTATTTGTTTATTTGGTCAAGTTAAGGTTGGGGGTCACATGAGTGCGTCGGGAGCAATAATGCTCTGATACCAACTGTAAAACCCCTCGCGAAAGCGGAAATATAAACATACAAAAGTACTAAAAATGCAGCGGAATTAAAACTTTTTAAAGTAACTAAACGATATGCGAGAAGTCTTAAACTGAAACAGAAACTGAAACTGGAATAAAACCAAAAATAGATAAGTAACAGTTTTAAGTATCAAAACAAATATGTACATCAGCCTGGGATGGAACATCCCTACAGGCACCAAAACGAAAGTAACAAAAGTCTAAGAGTCTAGCTAGGCGATATAAAGGTAAGTCATATGATGACAACAATATCATCACTCGCTAGCCCTCTCGTAACCCTGCTCCAACCTGCATGTACCTACATACATGAAAACATGTACGCCATAATCAGTGGGGAGTGACTAGAGTTCTCCTAGCCACCTTTTGTGACAACACGTAACACATAAAAAATACAGAATACTCCAACATATATCAACATGTGAAGCATAAACATCTCATCGATTGATCTCATAAAAACATGCCAACTCTAGTGCACGGCTCTCAACCAACTTCATAAACCGTTAGGAAGGAGAGCCGGTTTCCCTACTGGTTACCCAGTCGGGGGGTCTTTCAATCCAACTATTTATGAAACCGAACTAAGAGTCACCCAATGGCTTGGATGATCAAACCATAACTCAAACAAATATACATTTACTCATCCTTATCAATAATTATATCTGACACGTACCAACTCAAGGCAAGCAGATAAGTTCAGCAAGTAAAAGGTTCAGCGGTCAAATTAAGACATAACCTAATACCAAAACATTCAGCAAGCAAGGACTCAGAGGCCAACTTAAGGCATGGACCTGCCAATCAGCAAGACACTAGACTCAGCGGCCAACTTAAGGCATAGACTAGCATCCAAAAGTAAAGGACTCAGAGGCCAGCTTAAGGCATGTCCCTTCACCACATCACAAGGTACTAAACTCAGAGGCCAGCTTAAGGCATGTCCTAGCACCAAACATCTGCACCCCGGGCAAGGTGTCAGTTCCTTAGCTACCCCGTTGTGCAGCTGTTCTACTCGTCAGACTCCGAGGCCAACTTAAGGCATGTTCCGACGCGATCACTATCACACATGTCTGAACTCAGAGGCCAGCTTAAGGCATGTTCCAGACACGACAAACATACACATATAGGGCTCAGAGGTCAACTTAAGACATATCCCCATATATGACAAACAACTCACGTATTAAGTTCAGAGGCCAGCTTAAGGCATAACTTAATACGCATCAATACAATGTCAACCAAAGTCTATGAACTAATCTATAGTTCTATTTTTCTTAACTCCTAATCAACACTTAATTGACCCCGGGAACTAAGTTGAGGGAGAGCCGGTTTCCCTTTCGGTTACCCGACCGGGGGGTCTCTATCCTTACTCCATTCCCGAACCCAATATAATGTTGGCCATCCTCCGGGGACCTCAAATACATGCCAAAGGTACACAAAACGAGTTTCAACCAAAACCGACTAACCATCTGAAAGTTACGATTAAATTACAAAATCAAATAGCCTACAGGGGTCCCCAGCCGGTCGGCAGGCAGCCGGTCGGCAGGCAGCCGGTCGGCAGGCTGGTGACCTCCTCAGCCTTTCTTTCTTTTTCTGAAACAACAACAACACTCGGACTCCCAGCCGGTCGGTAGGCAGCCGGTCGGCCGGCTGGAAACCCTAATCCTAGCCTTCGCAACTTCGTAACCCAAAACCCAAACGCACTCCCAGCCGGCTGGCAGGCGGCCGGTCTGCCGGCTGGGATCCCTTTCTACATAAGGTCTTTCGCAAAGAATATACGACACAAGGGACTACCAGCCGGTCGGCAGGCAGCCGGTCGGCCGGCTGGCAGTCTTAAGCCAAAAATCTCAAAAACTCATAAAACACGAAATAGCACTCCCAGCCGGTCGACCGGCGGCCGGTCGGTCGACCGGCTCAGAGAGCCTGATACGAAAATCGCGATTTCAGCCTTCTTCAAAACTCAATCATTCGACACCAAAACTTACACAACGATTCATGTGATGTTTACACAACAATATCAAACACCAAATACTACTAATCTATCAGCAAGTAAGTCCCATAACAATCCTCGAATGAATTTAATACGTATCCGTCGCAAAATGCGAAAAACTGAAAAAATGCTTATGAACATATAACAACACTGTAAAGCATGAATTCTTCACATATCAAACATCCTAAACATATTACTAAGTCCTTTGAACAATGAACATTAACAAAATCAGAAACCAACACAAGAATCGCAACAAACATGCTAATATACACATAAAGGCCGAGTTTCCCATCATCGTCACCTTTCGAGCTATTCCGGCTAGAGATCCTCCTTAACTATGTAGCTATCGATGTCCGGGTTGTCCAATCCTTCACCTACAAACACGAAAAACGGGTTTAAGAACATCAAAACGGAATTTATGTAAAACAGGCCAGATTTCGAGTTTAAGGATTTACGAAAAGAAAGTGATAGATGGCTTGGAAATCGAATGAGGATTCCGAAAATGTCGTTGTTACCTCGATTCGAGTACCGGATGATGAAGAAAAGCTCAAAAGAAGATGATGTTTATGGAGGTTTTAGGAGAAATGGTGTTTACAGTGGAAATGTTGTGAAGGGGATGATTATGTCGACATATGTGATTTTAGGGGTTTAAGTAATTGTCCTTTCCGTAATAAATGAAACGGGTTAGGATACTTGAACGGATATTTAAGTTGGGAACTTAACCTTACCAAGTTTTTATTCGTCTTAAGGACTTAAGGTTCTTAAGAAGGATCTTACTTTTAAATTAAAATCTTTCGAAATAAATTATTAAAATATTATTTTATACGTAAAATAATTTAAAACGCTTAAATTAGATTTTACGAAAATACGGGCTGTTACAGTGGGACTCCCAGCCGAGTGCCCAACAGCCGGTAGGCTAGGACCAGCTGAGAGCCTCTGTCCAGTTTTAAAGATGTATAGAATATGATCGGTTGATCCGATTTGAGTGATTCTTTTTCCATATACTTTGTATGCGTACATAGAGTCATATGGAAACTAGTAAGATAAGTTAAAGGATGAATGTACTTGTGTTGATGCCTATTGAACATACATTGAGTTTTCGTGTCTGAGTTTAATACGTGAGTAATGTGTCGCACATCGGGACACACGTTGAGATGTCGCCTCTAAGCCCGATGCGTGTATGGATGTCGTGTTTGGGACATGCGTTGAGATATCGCCTCTGAGTCCAAATGCTTTTGATGTGCCCGTATCAGGACATGCCTTAAGCTGACCTTCGTGTCTGATACGAAGAGCAGTTATACAATGGGGTAGCTACGATCGTTGACGTCATGCCAGATATACATGCATTGAGGTGTCGCCTCTGAGTCTAGTGTCTTGTTGTATAGTAAAGGAGTATGCGTTGAGATGTCGTCTCTGAGTCCTTTGCTTGTTGAGTGTTTGGTATTAGGACATGTGTTGAGTTTTCACCTCTGAGTCTTCTACTTGCTGATTGTTTGGTTTCGGACATGTGTTGAGTTTTCACCTCTAAGCCTTTACTTGTTGAATATGTAGTATTAGGACATGTGTTGAGTTTTCACCTCTGAGCCTTCTGCTTGAGTTTATTATGATATGGTTAGGTCTTGGGATTTGACCTCTAAACCAGTCATTGAGTATGAGTAGATATGCATGCTTGTAAGATATGATTATGTTGAGTAATATATGAGATGAGATTATGAGTAATGAAGTAATATGCTAAGTATGCTTATTAGTGTGAAGCCAAGATGTTCACTCAGTTGGTGGCCCAGCATTGGAGGACTGCAGGTTATGGGACTCAGATGTATCTCCTAGTGCAGAAGCTGAAGGCTATGAAACAGCCTTTGAAAACTTTGAATAAAGAGCATTTCTCTGATATTGAGAAAGCCACTGATATTGCTAGACTGAAGTTGAAGCTGTGTCAGGAAGCTTTGATTCAGCAACCAGGAGATACCACTCTGATGCAACAAGAATATGATGCCCATGCTCATTACAGTCAGTTGCACAACCAGTTAACTATTTTCCTGAGGCCGAAGGCTAAGGCACATTGGCTAAAGGAAGGGGATTCATATACCTCTTACTTTCATGGCTTGCTAAGGGCTAGAAGGAGAAAGAATAAGGTCTATCAGTTGGCAGATACTGTAGGTAACATACATACTGATGTTCATGGCATACAAGATAGCTTCCTGTAGTACTATCAGAAGCTCCTGGGGACTAGTTCCACTACCAAACCAGTGTTCAGAAATATTGTACAACAAGGCTCCATTTGTAATGACAGACACTAGGAACTCTTGAATCAACCTATCTCAGATGCTGAAATCAAAGACACCCTTTTTAGCATTCCTGATGATAAAGCACCAGGCGCAGATGGCTACACAATTAAGTTTTTTAAAGCCAGTTGGGACATTATAGGGAGGGATGTATGCAAAGCAGTTCATGAATTCTTTCATACAGGCCAGTTACTAAAGCAGCTTAATGCCACCAATGTCACACTCATTCCTAAAATAGATTATCCCCAGAATGTGACCCAGTTTCGTCCCATAGCCTGTTGTAATGTAGTATACAAGCTCATTTCCAAATTACTTTGCACTAGGATTGCTAAAGTGTTACCTGAAATCATTTCTCCTACTCAAGGGGGGTTTATTCATGGTAGAAGTATTATGGAGAACATCTTGATATGTCAGGATATTATTAGACTCTATGGGAGGAAGACAGTGTCCCCAAGGTGCTTATTCAAAATTGACTTACAAAAGGCATATGATACTGTTGAGTGGGACTTCTTGGAACAGATGTTGGAGGCTCTCAACTTTCCAACTCAATTCACTAGACTTGTGATGGAGTGTGTCAAAACCACTGCATTCTCTTTGTGCCTTAATGGCAACACTTTTGGTTTTTTCCCTGGAAAGAGGGGGCTCAGACAAGGAGACCCTATATCCCCTCTCTTGTTTACAGTGAGTATGGAATACTTGTCAAGACTTCCTCATTATACCACAAGCACAATGAACTTCAAATATCACCCTCTATGTGGATCTATGAAGCTATCACATCTTATGTTTGCAGATGATATCCTATTATTCAGTAAAGGAGATATAACGTCTATAATGATTCTCTTCAGATCATTTGCAACATTCTCAGAGGCATCAGGAGTGAAAATGAGCCCATCAAAAACAAATGTTTACTTTAATGGGGTTCAGGAGACAGTGAAGACAGATATATTCCAAGTAGCAGGCTGTGTTGAGGGGACCTTACCATTTAAGTACCTTGGGGTACCTATCAAGCCTATAAAGCTGAATGAAAGGGATTGCAAACCCATTATAGATAAAGTTATGGAGAGAGTCAGGGCAATAGGGGCAAGGAAGTTGTCTTATGCTGGACGGCTAGTCCTTATCAAATCTGTCCTGAAAACTCTTCATTCATACTGGGCTCAAATTTTTATTCTGCCCTCTTCAGTGACTCACAGACTGGAAGCTATGTGCAGGAACTTCTTATGGGATGGAGGGGTGGATTACAAGAGGGTACCACCAGTGGCATGGGAAAAGGTATGTAAATCCACTAAAGAAGGGGGCCTAGGACTCAAAAATGATGCATTCTGGAACCAAGCAGCTGTGGGAAAGTTAGTCTGGTGGGTTCATGCTAGGGCTGATAAGTTATGGGTGCAATGGGTTAGTCATATCTACCTTAAAGGGCAGGAATGGCAGATATACTCACCTTCTCTGGATGTTGCTTGGACTTGGAAAAAGATTTGTAAGATTAAAGACATGCTCAGAACTCTGCCTACAGATTGGCTGGATAGCCATACTCAGTATTCTATCAGCAAAGTCTATGATCAGCTCAGACCAGCAAGCCCTGAGTTGCAGTGGCCAGGATTGATCTGGAATGCCTGGACAATAAAGAAGCATATTATAATCAATTGGTTGTACCATCACAAAGCCTTAAAGACCAAAGACAAATTGACTCAATATGGAATAACACAGGATGACTTGTGTTGCATTTGTGGGGCTGACACATAACAGAATTCCCATCTGTTCTTTGACTGTACCTATAGTTCACTGATCCTGCAGTCTATCAGAACATGGACGGGACTTATGATGCCAAGAACTCACTTAGCAGAATGGTGCCTGAGCAGACGAGGTTCAAAGATGAAAAGAGGAGTGTTGAATGCTATTCTTAATGCAACTGTTTATCACATCTGGACGCAAAGGAACAAAGCTCGAATGGACAGCCTTATACTGAGACCAGAGATTGTGTTTAAGTCTATAAAGAATGATATTAGTATGACTATTGAGCATGGATGTAAAGGACATATCCCTCCCAAGGATAAGGTTTATTGATAAATTGATGATGTAAGGGACTTTGTAAGGAAGGACTTTCCTTCCTTTTTGAGCTTCAATATATTTTTTACATTTCACCAAAAAAAAAATAAGTATGCTTATTATGGTTGATATTATATAACATGCCTCACATGATGTTGTTTATGTTGGAGCATGTATGGACGTTTATATGATTACTTGTTACGTGTTTATTGATCTTAAACGGCTAGGAGAACCTGTAGTTGCTCCCCACTGACTGTGGCGTACATGTTTTTATGTATGTAGGTTAGTGCTGACTTTAAGAGGATTCTTATGAGAGCTAGCGAGCGATGCTATGGTATTGACATGACATTACCCTACGTTAGCTAGACTCGTATACAATTCAGTTTTGGTACATGTGGGATATTGTTAGAGCTAGTGTCCTCCACAGTTAGTGCGGCAACACGAATAAATCAGTTAAAGGATCACAGGGTATACTTCGTATTTTAATCATTTGATTAATGTTTATCAATAACGATTGAATTGCTAGAAGTTTGACGTTATTGTCATACAGATGGCGGTAATCAACTGGTCCCTAAGAGTCACACCTAAAGGATTTAATCTGAGAGATATGATTAGATTAAAACGTAATCATATTGATACATTATACGACTAAACGGTCAGTCAATGTAATGATGATACAATTATTTAATACTGATTAAATAATATTAGTTGAGACGAATTTAAATGTTAATTTGTAATTGAATATAAAATGTTATATTTAATTAGTGTGTGTAATGAAATTATTTAATAACGTTTAAATGATTTAGTTAAATATAAACGGTTATATTTAATTAGTAATTGATAAATATAAGATATTTATAAAGATAAACATTATACACAAGAGAGGATAAAAACCGAGTTTATACAAAGAAAATCGGTTATGGTGAAGTGCCTGTGAGATAAGATTTCGGTCAAGAAAGTTGTTACAAATCCTAGTGGTAGTTTAGGTAGTCTCAAATACGGATTTGAGAAATCCTATCTAAACTATGCAAGGTGGTTAAGGATTAAAGAATAAGAGTTATTCTAAGATCGAAACACCACCATCTGCAAGTAGCACCTCACGGCACAAGGAGATGGTACGAGTTCCATGCACAAACGATCTCCCATCTCTCTCTCTCTCTCTCTAGCTTTCATCTTACACAAAAATTATAGGTAATTTTTGCAATTTCTAGCTCAAGAAAGGGTATTTCTCGGAGCATCTTGGGTGCAATAATTAGGAGGATATCTATTTTGATATTTGATCTTAGGCCTCTTGCAAGGACCAAAGGTTAATTTTTGTTCCGAATCCTTGTATCTTGTATGTCGTTTATGACTGTAAATCATAATTATAATTTCGTTATAATCCTGTATATAAAGTATTGGGATATATACAGATATTTTTCCACAAGTGGTATTAGAGCGTTAGGTTTACGAAATTTATTTTTGCATGAATTTCGTAAACGTTTTTTTTTTTAAAAAAAACAGTCGTCGCTTTTTAATTTTCAGCCGAGATTTTTTGTCGTGTTTTTCGTTTTCTTTTTGATTTATTATTGTTGTTGTTTTAATCATTTAAGATAACAAAATAATAAATTTGTAGATATTTTAATTTAATAAGGATTGAATTAAAACGTAAAAGGAAATCGTCTTGTATGTTCTTGAATAATATAATTTGCTAAATAATCGATCCCATGATAATATAGATATTCGTCTTAAAAGGTTAATTTGAATTATTAAGATTATATCAATGTCTAATAAGGATTAGATTTTGAATGTTATCGATCTTGTTTTAGCAAGCCGATATTATTTGTTCAAGTTCGTTAAGTTTTAGAAAGAAAAAAAAAGGGATTTTCGTGAAACAGGCTGGTTCCAGCGCTTTCAATTCGACGTTTTCTGACGCTTAATTAGCAGCGTTTTCATGTTTCTGACATTTATTTAGCGACGTTTTTCCTGTACTTTGCTGCGCTTTATTTAACCTTCCGGAATTGCAGCGTTTTGAAAAGCGTCATTTCTGTTTTACAACGTTTTGAATACTGTTTGTAGCGAAATTTGTTTTTCGTTTGCAGCGCTTTTGCGTTTTTTTTTGTTTTGTGTTTCTTGCCTGTTTTATATTCCTTTGAGCTGTTTCTCGTTATTTTTTATTTATACATTATAAAGATAATGTGTAATTTTTTTTGGGTGAAAAAGTTCAGTAGTTTTGATACCTAATTATTTTAAAATGGTTTAAAATAACGTTGGATTAATTCATATTATACGATAATATGAATGCGTTTTGTTTGATTAAAGTTATGTGATTAATTAAGGAATTATCACATAATTTAGGCATTATTAAATGGTAGTGTGGGTAAATTAATCTACATAATTATGGAATTATGTCTTGAATGAATAATTTATTAGTATGATGCTTTTATATTATGTTGGATGTTTGTGAGTGGTTTATTTACGTATATTGCAATCAATTGTAAAATGTAATACTTAGTGTGGTCTTAGTAAATTATGTTTTCGTAATGAAGGAAATATAAGTTGTGATGTAATTATGAGGTCTCGTATCTCCTCTTGTGTAATATATTTTTATTATGTTTTGGAATTAAAATGTAATAATAGGATTTTGTTATGTAATTCTTCAAATGTAATAAAGAAGACTAGAGACGGAGATTGGATTGCCCACTCCCACTACATGCACCAAGATGGAACACCAAGACAAGCTTCTAGGGTCCATTGGTGAAGGGATTCCAAAGTTGTATTTTTGTTGTGTTTTGGTAAGATAGGCCACACTAGGACTTGGTTTTACTTTCGTATTTATTTCCGTTCTTATTGCTTTTACATTCACATGATAGATAGTGCATAATTTTTCCGCCTAAACCAAACCACCTAATATTGGATGAAAATTGACTCATATAAGTTGTATGCTAGTCTACATTAACATACTGATGTCACACGCTAGTTTTACATTAAAGCCATCACCTTAGTTTATTCATTCTCGCATGCTAGATATTCGTTCACTTAAATTGATTGAAATAAAGTTGATGAGATCTTCCTCTATAACCTAAAATTGAGATTAGTCTTTTATAAGACAAATTACTATGAATCCCTTCTTCGTCGCCAGGCATATAGGACATTACTCTCCATATGACCCCTTCTACGTTGGGTAAGTAATAGATGTTGACTTATTTTACCTCAACATCATGATCCTTGTACGATCTCGTGGTTATGGTGGATGAAAGATAGAATTTATAAAAATTTATCGACCAAGAATTCTAAATGTAGAATTAGCCTAGAGATTGGCTTATCAATTTACTGAAATTGAGTCTTTGGATCATTTATATAATTCTTGAGGAAGATCAATTGTATGAATGTTAAAGTCTTAGTATTAAACAGTTTTATCACTAGACTTAAATAAACAAATCAATGATTGCTTATCATATTTTTTCTTTCTCCTTTTCAGTGTAGAAATCATTTCACATTTGATATTAGTGTTTATAACAAATGGTTGGCCATGCTGATGTCCCCATGCCTAGTGCCACACTAGCACGTGAATCCTGGCTAAAAGATTTCATAGATCACATGAATCTGTCCACGCGACTGAAAAATGATGGGTCCAACTTTGCGGACTGGGAGGCGACAATACGGAATGCATCCATAGTTGATGGTAAGCTCAAGTACTTGACTGAGCCGTTAACACCCAACCCAGGCCCCAATGCTAGAGCTAACGTATCACAAGCTTATAGTGATTTCGTTATTGAAGTGGCTGCGAATAAGAAAGTACTTATCTTTGCAATTGAAACCAATTTGCAAAGGCGCTTCATAGCCCACAGTGCAAATAAAATTTTCACCACGCTCACTAACGAGTTCTCCAAAGCACCAAGGATCGTTACTTATGAGCATACATGTCGCTGCCTTGATGCGAAACTCCCGAAGGGCCAACCAGTTGGCCCACACATTCTTAATATGATTGAGAATGTCGAGAGATTGGAGTCCCTGAATTGCAAAATCAGTGAGAACATAATCATTGATCGAATGCTTCATTCACTTGGCGATGGTTTTTCCTTATTTAGGGCGAATTATTATATGAATGACATGAGGAAAAGTCCTCATGAGCTACACTCTCTTCTCGTACAGGCCGAGAATGATTTTAAATTGAGTGGGAGCATGAAGCAAGACGTTCTCAGGATTTCCAACAAAGGGAAAGGTAAGGGCAAAGCTCAAGGAGCCCTAACAGTAGGAAAACCTCCTAAGTATAAAAGGCCAGGAAACGTCAAGAGTGGGCCTGGTGAGACAAGTATCTCACTAGGCAAGACAAAGAGAAAAGACAATGACATTGAATTCCACCATTGCCACAAGACTGAGCATTTGAGGAGAAACTGTCAACAGTCAATACGATATTACTGCTCCACATAAACAATCTTTGATGCACATACATCATTTTGTATTAATGGTTTGCATCATCCAAACCTACAAATTTCAGTTTCCTTCTAACTCATATTATCTCATATAATATAATCTTACTCAAGTACATTTCTAGTCCTAATACTAGAATCGAATCTCCTTACCCGAAGGAAGCTCCGACTGTTATCTTATAACTTATGACATGTTGTACTAACGAACACAGTCACATTTTACTAGAATTCACATTGTAGTTTACCTAGATCCGATCCACCAGTTCTCCTCGAGAACTTATATCGAAATAAGGTTTTTGTTTCAACATCTTGGCATGTTAATCAAGGTCATATGAATCAACACTTTCATATCTAGGAGATTCTTTATTCATCGATATAAATAATTTATCCAACCTTGTAGATCAATAGGTGACGTTTCATTATCATATAATAAACTCACTTATGATTTTCTTAACGTATTAACTCATCTAGAATTGAAAACCTCTTATTCTTTACATTTAAAGAATCACCATTCACTCTCAATGGTAGGTTCAATTTCTAATGACTTTTCTCCCACTGAATTTCGTATCACTATCTTTATAGTTTAATAACTCCCACTATCTTCATAATGTTAAGTAATTACTTAATTTACATCTTCTCATCTCATATGAACATTTCATCTTTCGTCCTCGTTCCCTTGGAAAGCATCAAGACATGATTTCTCCTCTATATTTCTTTAGAACAAGAAATATTATCATCAAGAGGATGGGAGATGATTTCTCCTCTATTATCTTATAAAATCAGAAACATTAACTTCATGGAAACGTTTTTTCTTTGTTTATACACGTGGTTCCTTTTGTCCTCTCTAGGAACTAAGGACATAAGGAACATTTACTTTTGTGTCCTCGCGTAGTTTCTTCTGTGTCCTCTCGTAGTTTATTCTATCCAATCACTTAGGGTTCTTCTTAAGGACTCCTTATAGGATTCTTCTCTAAGATACCATATTTATGCCATTGGTTTGCGGGCGTAAGATTTCTCCCACTCTATCCTTTAAAATAACCGTTATGCTTAGAAGGATAGCAATTTCGCCCGTCAACAATGTTTTAGATAATAGGTTATATGAGGAGTGAGACATTAGTTCGCTCATTCATTTAAGGTGATCATCTTCTAATGAACTAATGTTCTCATATTTGAGTTTGATATATTTCACGGGGTGTAATTCTCATTTTAAGTAAATCAAATTACTTTATTATGATCCTATCATGTCTAGCGTACGGTGAACTATTCAAGGTACTTTTTTACGATCTATGAAGATCGTATCAATTCATGTTATGTACCACACAATGCATTTTAAAAACAACATATTGATTAAGAACAAAATAGATGAATTGGGTTGAAAACCATGTCACTAATATTACAAGCATTGTTTGGATTAACAAGATCCTTGTCATACAAGAAATAAAATGTTCTTAAAATTAAAATGCAAAATGAAAGAAGACATCAAAATGAAAATTAGAGCCAAGCTCTTCATGTCTTCAATCTTCGGATGCTACCCTAGCCATCCATGGAAGGAACTTCAAGCTTCCTTCTCTTTCTCCTTGCCTTTATCCTTGGAAGGAGCCCCTTTAAAACAATTATGAAAAGGGTAAGAATCAACAACTTGGATCAACATACAAAAGTTGACAAAATAACATGAATTAATTGAGAATTATTACCTACTGTAAGAACTCTTCCGGCTTTGAGGTCATTGAGATACTTTGGGCAATTCCGCTTCCAATGCCCCATCTTAGTGCAATAATGGCACTTGTCTTCAACTTTTTAAGACGACGAAGAAGCACCTTTCGAAAAGGTCTTCTCCTTAGGAGATGTGGGCTTGAAGGCTTTGACACTTTTGCATTTGTTAGCCTTCCGTTTAAACTTTCCCTTGCTCTTTTTCTCGATGTTGAGCACATCCTTCGTGGAACTCTCATTCAGTCCCATATCCCTTTACGCTTGAATGAGCATCTTATGCAATTCGTCCAAAGAGTTTTCTTGATTACGCATGTTGAAGTTCACCCGGAACTGAGCATACATTTTCACTTTGTTTAGGGAGTGAAGAATTCTATCAATCATAAGAGACTCGGGAACATTCACCCATTGTAGCTTCAAGGTTTCGGCTAGCTCAACCATTTTGAGCACATGAGGACTAATCCTTTGACCTTCCTTTAGGTCAAATCAAAGAAGGCGGAGACCGCCACATATTGTATTACCTAGGAGCTTGCGAAAACATGGTCGCAATTCTAGTCTAAATCTCATTAGTCGTGGCTAGCTTAATCATTCTCCTTTGGAGATCCGGCTCCATGAAGAATATAAGCACGTTCTTAAGAGCATGCTACTCTTGCATGTAGGTCTCATAGGCCTTACGAGTCGCCTCCGATGCACGAGCGGCGGAAGTGGGAGGAGCGGCTATGGTTAGGTAACGAGTCTTATCGTCACCTTCCGCGGCCAAAACCAATTGGGCGTCCCAATCCTTAAAATTGGCGCCATGCTTCTCAAGCTTGCAACGATCCATGAAGGATCGAAGGCATGATACGTTTGTGAGAGGTGGAGCGTTATTAGCTATTGATGATTGATTGTTGAAAAAGGACTACAAACGAAAATAAGGAATTAAAACACAATTATCGTTTATATTAATTAAACTTGTAAATTTTAAACAAGTTAAACATCTACTTAATGATCTCTTACCCAATTAAGTAAATGATTCCGAGATCCAAATATATACTAACTTGGGCACGGTTTAGCCGATACATCCCTCATTAATATAATTCGGTGGATTAACCCTTTAATCGATTCTACTTTTAGAACTCCCGGTCGATAAAATTACATTAATTCTTATCTTTAGCCCGAACTTATTGCCACTATGGTGGCTCGAATACCTTCGTCGAGATAGACCAAATTTCGAGAGCGTAATCATATTACCCCACTTCTCCAACGTAATAATCTAGCACCCCGGTTTTGCCGAACCCACTCCCTTATGAAGAAAGTACTTCGTGGGTTCTTTACTCTTTGGTAAGGCTATGTCTTAATTTTTAAATAACGTAAGAGATCTTGTCAATTTATTATCTATCTCCTTTAAGTGAACTAAGTCGGTGAATTATCAATAAATTAATTGACACAGTCGAAAAAATCAATGAATATGCATGATATGGATCGACGATTTGGCTATGCATGCAAACATATAAAGCATAAAAGCATAAAAAACTTAAAAGCATAAATAAATCCTAGTATGGCCTTCCTAAAATAGAAAATTAAATGTAAAATACAAATTCGGAAACCAACTCCTTGGTCCCTTGAACTTCACACGCAGCACGCATCCAAAGGCAAACTCCGTCTTGGTCGGAACTCCTTTCCGAAAAGCACCGTCTTCAAGGATCTCCGGAATTACAATAATTACAAACTTTCTATCTATTTTATACATTATAAAATAAAATAAAGTGATACGAGATCACATTAAATTACAACCGAATCGATAACCCCTTACATTATGGGAAATAACGATTAAAATCTAAGGCCATACTAAGCAAAAATACATAATTCTAAATTACGTAAATTAAATTATGACATTCATAAATAAATAAATATGCAATGCTTATAAATATGCAACTAACATGCCAATCCTAAGCCAAAATGTCCTATTTAAACACAATTTAAATATTGTTATCATAATAACACGGTTTTATGGAATAGCGTGATTTTAACATTTAAAATTGCTTAACATTATGTGAATCAATATTCACGATTAAGTTAAACATCCTAACACATTTAGGTTTCAAAATTTAGTCTTACTTAATTTTGAACATGTTTTAAATTATTTATTATTATATTATTCGAGTTTTAATCGGTTTTACGGGAAAAACAATTTAAAAATCAATTGAGTCATAAAACATTCCGAAAAATTCAAATTTCAAATTTTGACCATTCTAAAAATTTTCTTAAAATTTCAGATCCTAAAAACATTAATATAAAAGAAACAAACCTTTTATTTCGAAATAAAACGTATAAACATGCATATTTAAACGGAAATTCAAAATTACCTTATAAATAATGCAATAAAATATACTAATAAAATCTTTACATATTCCAAGACACTCAGTAGACTGAAATGGACAGAAAAATCAGAATTAACAGTGTTCAAGGACCGAAATAATCATTTTGTGACTCTTACAATTTCAATTTTTAAGTTTAACCTTTTAAAAATTAAAAATCAAAATCCAGAAAATGCACCCAAGAAAAATATGATGATGAACATATCTAATATGACTAACATGGGTTAATTTTTCCGGCGATTTTAGCAACTTTTACTGTTTTTAACAAATTATGCCATATACTACACGATTTTAACAATTAAAATCATTTCTCATGCAAAATTCGAAATAAAAAGCACAAAATTTACATGCATGCTAGAAATAATATATATGACACTGTATAAAATTTTCATGGCCAAATTCCAACTTAAACTATTTAAGTCGAATTTATGTCAGTAATATCTCGATTTTTACCATAAATATCAATATTCATGCAATATAAAAGAAAAACTTCTGGCAAATTTAATATACATTTTAAATGCTTCATGTGACATCTCCAAAAAGTTTCGTATCTAAATTCATAATCTAACTATATAAACCCATATTTATCTCATTTTATGACAATTTAACATTTTAATTTCATAAACCATGCATAAAACTCAAATAATTTCGAAAATTACATATTCATAATATGTTAAATACATGGGAGAACAAATATAAAAATCTCGGCCAGAAAGTTTAATTTACTATTTTTCCCATAAATAAAACATTTTTAACCGATTATTAGCATAAATTAACAATTTAATTATAAGATTGAACAATATAATTCCATAAATCATTCATAATGACTTAAAACATTTTTAAGACCAGAGGGTATACACGCAATAATAATTTCGTGCATATCTTATATGCACTAATTATTTTACGTTTTTAATGTTAATCAAATTACTCGCAAAAATCGTAAAATCGAATTGCATGCAAGCAACCGTATGGTCTGATACCACTTGTAGGTTAGACGGTCATACCAACCTAACTACTAAATTAGTCATACTAATTAAGTTTACAAAATTAACTCTTTAATTTATTTAAATCTTTATGCATGCTAATAGAATTGCGGAAATACAAAGAATCGAATTCTTACAATCGGTCCGAGAAAGCTAAGGATGATACTCCACGGAGCAACCAAGGTAGATTGCCTCCTTTACGATGCACCCAAGACTCGCCCTTAATCACCGAAATGCGAACACGAGCTAGGTGACGGATATCGGTTCTCCTTAAAACCGTAAACTAATCTAATTAGTATACTAAATGAATACTATAACTATTATAGTATTACAAATATTATGTAATAATATTTTAGAGAGAGGTTTGATAATTTTCTTTATACTAGAAAATGATGCATCAGGGTTAGAATGATCATATGTGAACATCTCACATATATAGAGGGAGATGGTGGGTGTGCTGTGTGCATGAAGGGCATGGGGAAGGGCTTTATTCCCTTTTGTCTTACCAACATGCTTAGTGTTACGTCACATCAAACCCTAAAAAAATGATAATAATTATAAGATAAAATATCACACATAATATTATCTTACAATAATACACACTTACACGGCTAACATTGTAAAATGGACTTTCATTTTACAAATGTAATTTTTACAATTTGGTAATATGTAACATCTTATGTGACATAATTTAATTGTATTATATTAAAATATATTTATCATATAAATACTATTTCTAAATTAACTAAATCATATTTAACAAATTATTTTAGTAATTCGTAATTACCGTCCCAAAACATGGTTATTATAATAATCGTCAATACGATATACAACAGTTGTGATAACCACGAACCTTTCTCATTCTAATTTCGACATTTCAAAAATATCGATTAATATTTAACAATTGACATGTTTCAATTTTAAATATAAATCTTACATTAAGATTCAACCTCTGATTTCTCGATATTCAATTTTAAGGAATTTGATCAATTCGTATCGTATATAATTGACCAATATATCAATTAAGGGGATTTTCCTATAGGTGTGACCTAAAGGGATCAACTGACCACCACTGTCATACGATAGTAATGTCAAACTCTAGTCAGCCAATCATTACCAATTAATGTTGGTCAGTTGACTATATATAATATCGGATCATCCCTTGCATATTCTTATCATAAGATTTGACAATGATAATTATCATTGATGTGATCGCACTATTATTGAGGACACATTTCCCTACAGAGATAACCCGCTTGATTGAGACCAATGAGTCTCTAAATATTGCTATCCGGAATGGAGAGGGCTCGAGCACCACCTGTGAGTGCTCATGATATCATCAAAGCCATGTCGCGTTACCGTCCCATGGTGTTTGATGGTACGGGTACACTCGGGTTGTTAGAGGACAGGTTGAGGGAGATGGAGAGTCTGTTCAAGGTCTTCAGCTGTCTTAACGACCACAAGGTGTACTAGGCTGCATTATATCTGCGTAGTTTGGTTGGAGGCTGGTGGGGAAAAAATAGAAAGTGGGCTCGTGATTATTTCTTGGACATGGGATTGGAGTATGTACCTTGGGAGGCCTTTACGGCATCTATGAGGCGTGAGTTCGTACCAGAGCACGTCTGTAGTCACTTGAGAGCTAATTTCGATACTTTTAGGATGTCGGATATAGCATGACGGTTTTCGAGTACTATATCAAGTTTAACGACTTGGCTCGTAAGGTAGAGGATATGGGGATGACCTGGCAGGTGCTGGCTCTGAAGTTTGAGAAGAGGCTGACTCTCCGCATCATAGAGAAGTTCCCTGCATGAGTGGTGACCAAACTAAAGAAGGTCTGTGAGAGAGCTAAGCATGCTGCAAGGCTGGATAATCTAGCCAGAGATACGAGGGATAAGAGTGGAGAGAAGAGGAAGGTTGAGGGTGAGAGTACTAGGGAAGGCTACAAGAAGGGGAGTTACCAGAGTCTTTCATATTCTGGGGGATCTGGTAATGGAGCTCGAGGGGGTTGCAGCCTTAGGGACACCCCTGTTGCAAGATGTTTTAACTGTGGTGCAGCTTGGCCCAAGAGACTAGAGTGCATGAAGTTTGAGGAAGGTGGACCTTCCCTGGGGCTAGAGTGTATGAAGTTCGAGCATATGGGTCAATCAGGGGAAACCGAGCTACGGTAATTATAACCGTCAGGGAGGTTATCGGAGGCGCAATAAATGAGGCAGCAAGGCGTCAACGGCTAAGCCTGCCGCATCCGCGACAACCGTTCAGAGAGAGGGCCATAAGAGTAGCGGTAAGCTATTTTCCATGAGGAAGTAGGCTGCAGCGGAGGATGCGCATGTTGTGACCGGTAATTTTCTTATTAATGGATGTTCTAGTTTTGTTTTATTTGATTCTGGGGAGGCCCATTCGTTTGTCTCTATAAGCCATGCTTGGAGTTTAGGGTTGAAGTCTTATAAGGTGGCTAGTGATGAGGTTTTCATACCTTCAGGGGAGTTGGTGGTGTGTTGAAGGGTGTATAGAGGTGTTTCTTTTGTAATAGGGCAGGTTGATTTTGCTATAGACTTATTTGAGTTTCCTTTAGATGGTTTTGATGTCATAGTCGGGATGGACTGGTTGGGTTGGTATAAGGCGAAGATTGATTGCATTGAGAAGATGGTGACCAGGTGAAGATTTGAGTTAAAGTTTCTTATAAGGGCTTTGTAGTTAGACCTAAGGTCACGATTATATCAGTCTTGAAGCTGAAGTCGTACTTAAGGAAGGGGTGTCCGTTGATCTTGTGTCATGTGGGGGATACCAGAGTTGAGGAGGTGGCAGCAGAGAGTATTCCGGTTGTGGGGGAATTTTGAGATGTTTTTCTTGGGGAGATTCCTGGGTTACCAGGCCACCCTAGAGGGACATCGATTTCATTATTGAGTTGAAGCCGAGAACGACCTATTTCTAAGGCCCCTTGTCGGATGGGAACGAGAGAGTTAGGGGAGCTGAAGAAACAACCGAATGAGCTGGTAGATATGGGGTATATTCGACCTAGTATATCGCCTTGGGAAGCACCTGGTTTATTTGCGAATAAGAAGGGTGGGAGCATGAGATTGTGCATTGACTATCGAGAGCTGAACCTGTAGGAATATTTCATAAATTTCCATTAAAAGTATTAATCTAATTCATACTGCCAAAGATTATATCAAAAGACGATTTCATACAAAAACTATAAATTGAATTAAAAAGACATGAATATTGAAATAACTTGTAGATCTATGAAGAATTGGCCTAAGAAAAACCTAGTAAACCCAAATTTCAATGTATAAATTTCACTTAGATTGCACCCAAGATGACCGAGAAAATTGCCCTTCAAGTTACCACCTTGATTACTATTAATTTTGGAGGCTTTTGTTTTAGGGTTTTTAGCTGATAAAAAAAACTTCCACAAAATAAGAGAAAACTGTTCTCTTATATCTTTGTGATTTACACGGCCCAAACTACCACCGAGTTAGTAGTCTTACACGGCCCAAACTACTACCGAGTTAGTAGTCTTACACGGCCCAAACTACTACCCTGTGATTTGGTCTATTTATTTCACTACCTATCCGAACTTCTATTAAAATATCTACATATATTTTAATGCATGTACTCGGAATTAAATATCCCATATTAATTTCCGGAGAACATTTTCGGAGATGTAACATAAACACAATTTTAAGGAGAATGTTAATTAATTATCTTATAATTAATTAACCAAATTATATTATTCTAAAATATCATATAGTAAAATATATAATTAATAAATTTAACATTTATATATATTTGCTAGAATTAACATTTAATTCATTTCTCCTAATTATTATTTAATCATATTAAATGTTCATCATCTATTTAACAACATTTAGCTAAGTTTGGCATTTATGTAATTATATCAATATATAATCACATTTCTCAGTGCTATCCTATAGGTGTTGTAAAACCCCTCGTCGCAGCGGGAAGTATAAACATACAAACATGCCAAGAATTTGTGCGGAATTAAAACTTTTACATGCTTGACTAAGTACGAGGTGAATTAACAAAACTATACATGCGGAAATAAACAAAACATAGATAAGTATATAGGTCTAAGTACAAAACCACAAGTACAAAAGCCGCATCCCGAGATAGCATATCCCTACAGGCACCAAATGTATAACAAAATTTTAGGTCTAGCTAAACGATAAAATGTATGTCATCGATGATAGGATCATCGCTCGCTAGCCTCAGTAACCCCTCCAACAGCCAACATGTACCTACATACATGAAAACATGCAAGCCACAATCAGTGGGGAGTGACTAGAGCTCTCATAGCCACCTGTTGTCATAACACACACAACATAGAACATATGGATACAAGCATCATAGTCCAACATAAACAAAGTCATGAGAAGTAATCAATCATAAGCCTTTCTTAACAAAATCATGTGAATAGATAAAACACTACAACTCAGGCATACCACGACACGTATCAACAGTATATAACACCATACCCCGACTCATGCAAGTATATACAAATCATTCAGCAATGTCTAGCACTGTACCCCGACTCAGGCAAGCTAGACACAAAACATCATCAATATCTATGTCTGACCCCGACTCAAGCAAGACTAGACACAACCAAACATCACAATATGGGAGAATTCATATGACGACTCCATTATACGACAACAGCAAGTCTACTTAGCCTCAGCGAATACAATCCCATGATAGGACGACCGAAACGATATACACTCCTAGTCTAATTATGGCCAGACTCTCAAGATATAATTCTTCCTCGATTCGACCAGTATCCGTGACTTAGGAAACCTCTAAGACTCGAACTAGATAGGAACGAGATACCCCCGACTCAGGGCGGACAATCTGAAACCTGACTGTTAGTCTAAGCCCAACGGTCATACCAAGACGCGACTCAGTCTTGGTGAGAGCAAGAGTCATACAACATCTCATAGTATAGGCTCCACACACAACACATCACCCAAAGATCAAATACTCATACGATTCATAATAAAACTGTGACCTAAACACAAGCAACGGTTCTACCATTCTATTTCTAAGACTTTACTCACTACAAGAAAAGTGAAATCGCGCGACTAATAAATGCGACTGCTAAAGGTAGACGCCAAATTGGCGACTGAATATATAATCGGGCGACTAAAATTAGTCGCTAAATTGGTGACTACCAAATTTCCACTTAGCTCGAATTTTGGCGACTGAACGTTAACCCGGGCGACCGAAAATCAGTCGCCAATTTTGGCTGACACAAATAAAACACAGGAAAACAAGCTTCCTCTTTCTTATTACCAAATCACAAAAAAAAATAGAAAATGAAGCAGAAATCCACAACGACATCAATAAACACTCGTTTCCTGTATCGAACTGTGACTATAGACACTAACATCAACACCTTCATCTTCTCATCTTTCTCTTCTTTCCCACTTTGCTCTAATTTTTTTAAGGTATATTCTTTTTATTTTCAATTTTTTTAGCCTAATTGTTCTTTTGTTTGTATAATTTGTGATTGTAAATAGTATTATGATGTTGTTATATGTTTATATAAACATTTGTGATTGTTATTAGGTTTTAAATTATTTATTTAATTAGGGTTTGTGTAAATTGGGAATAGGGTTTGTATAAATTAGGGATTTTGATAAAGATATCTTCATATAATTATAAATTGGGGATTTTGATAAACTGTCCATATAATTTGAGATTAAGGTTTATATAAATTAGTGTTGTTAGCAAATCATTTGAGACATTTTTTTCCATTGTGGGTGAAGGAGGGTTGAGTTTGGATGTTAAGTGTTAATGACTCGGAAAAGATAACAACTTCGATGCAGTTAAACCGGTTGTTTACTCGAAAGACAAGGGATATGTTTTGCTGCAGGTGGATGGGTTGGTGTTGGTTTGCTATGATTTGGTAGTAGGGAGATTGAGAAGGTTACAATTCAAGCACTGCCATTCGATATATGGAATTTTGTCGAAAGTCTTGTTTCCTTCCGGACAGTAGAGGAGAAGCCACAAGATAATATCGTGGCAAAACAGACGAAAAACAAGTTATGTTTTTGGTTGATTTTCTATGTTGGCTTTTACATTCTGATAAAATCGGATGCTGCATTGCTTGATTCTTGTTGTTCACGTCACTTGTTTGATTCTGAATAAGATGATGTTGCTTAGGTTTATTTATAATGCGATAGTCGTAGAGATGATGTTCGTATAAGCTATTCCCAAATGTGCGTTCACTTAGGTTTACTTAGGTTTGTCACTAACTGTGTCGCGTTTGTATACTTTATAGGAATTCCATTGTTTATAATTGATGATCTTAAGCGTTTGTTGTCTGATTTGGAGTCCAGGAAGAACTTTATTGTTGTAAAATTAACTGTAAATTTTCATCTCATAATGTTTCAAATTTTGTTTCTTTACTGTTGTTAAGTAATAATGTCTTCTTAGTTTAAAAATCATCATTTTCATGTTTTACCAACCTTACTTTGTGCAGATAGAACCACTAGCATACAAGAATGACTTAGCTTTAGTTTCCTATACAAACGATTTTCTTTTGAAAGGTAAGGTATTAGTCTTACCATTGACTATACTCTTTTTAAATATTTATCTATTTTTATCTTTATTAGCCATTTTCACTTTTATACTTTTAATTTTAGTATGTTATTAATAGAATCTGAAGTTTGAAAAAAGCATGAAATCGTCGAGGGTTGATAATTGATGACGGGCATCGTAGAAAGCTAATTGTATTTCTGTTTCTGAGCCATTCTATTGTTTTGATGTTTGGGGAACTTTTCTTTGAAAATAGCTAATTATATTTTTGTTTTACTTCTTACTGCAGCTTCGTTTGAATGGTACAAGAAGCGGGTTTCAACATGCAACTATGTAAGATGACATATCAACAATATGGATGCATTTCAAGTCATTTAGATGTAAAATTTAGAAATTATGCTATTATATTTTTGTATTTTTTTCACATATTTGTTATGTATTTTGATAATTATTATTTGGATTATTTGGATTTGAAGATTGGTACGTATTTTGATAATTATTATTTAATACGGAGTACAACCTTAATTGTTGTTGTGGAAGGATTTCTAAGCACAAATATCAAGGTGCTTTAAAGCATTGTGCTTGCATTAGTCTATTAAGCGTGTTGCAGTACATTGTCTAAGCTTTTATTACCTATAGTTGACTAAATGTATATAGTGAGGTCTGATTATTAGCTTGCTTTAGTAAAGCTAATTTGGCGACTGAAAGTTTCATTTGGAGACTGATTTCAGTCGCCATTTTGGCGACTATGAGGGATTTCAGTCGCTATTTTGGCGACTGTCCATCAGTCGCCAAATGCTCCTATTTAGCGACTACTTTTTCAGTCGCCAAAATTTGGCGACTGAAATTAGTCACCCGAATTATTTTGGCGACTAAGGCCAGCGACTACGATTTGGCGACTGATGTCAGTCGCCAATTTTAGTTTGGCGACTGATTTCAGTCGCCAAAATCAGTCGCCCGTTTTCAAAATCGTTGTAGTGGTACTCAACCCTTAACCAACTTCGGAAACTATTTGAAGTGAGAGTCGGTCTCCCTTCCGGCTGCCCGGCCGGGGGGTCTTTCTCCTCAAACCAATTTCCGAACCCAGTATAAGAGCCGTCCAATTTCTTAGACTACAAACAAACTGAATTGATAAAAGATATACTCTTGATAAACATCCAATCAACACTTAGTCAACTTCGGAAACCATTTGAGGCGAGAGCCGGTTTCCCGGCCGGGGGTCTTTCTCCTCAAACCAATTTCCGAACCTGACATAAGTGTCGTCGATGGCTCTTGGACTACAAGCACGCATACAAACCATACGGAAAAAGAATCAACGAAATCCGACTGGAGAATCAAAAGTTACGAAGCAAATATAGCGGACTGGGCTCTCATTCAGCCGGTCGGCCACAGGCGGCCGGTCGGCCGGCTGACGGTCCTAATCCCTCATACCACAAGCATTAGTGAGAAGGGCTCTCAGCCGGCCGGTCGGCTGCCGGTCCACCGGCTGAGGGTCCTTGCCTCACACACCATACGTACATTAAGCAAACTTAGAAGGGGCTCCCAGCCGGCCGGCCGGCTGCCAGTCCAACGTCTGGGGACCCTTCCCTACACCATTCACACGATTTTCTACCAAGAAGGGATTCTGAGCAGGCTGGCCGGCCGCCGGTTGGTCGACCGGCTCAGAGTCCCTGTTCGTGATTTTTGTTATTTCGACATTCCTAAATCATCTCAATTCTTTGTCAAAGCATCCTAAACATGTTTCTAAACAACAACTCAACAGTACCACCATGTTTATAGCATCAAATGAGCATAAATAACATATAAATAACATCCATTACATGAATTAACAACAAAACCCCAAATTAAACCCATCTTTCTTGTGTACTCCAAATTCAACTCTCATATCGATTTCACCACAAATTCTTCATAAGAATCAGATTATATATCACATTGAAGATGTTTAACAACATAATTCATGCTTACTTTCACATAAACACAACAAGAACACATATTATGCTAATTTAGACAAAAAGCCGAGTTACTCATTATCGTCACCTTTACTTAGCAAGCTCTTGGGGTTCTTCTTCACTGATGACCAAATCTTTCTCCGGGTTATCACAAGCACCACCTTGAACACGAGATTAGGGCAAAACAGCCCAAAATAAATTTTGGCGATTTGAGAAAAGAAACCGATAGAAAGAACAAGAATCGCGAGAGGATTTCAAAAGTGAAAGTGTTACCTTGAACCGAGTTGAGACGAGTTCTAAGATGATCTTTTTAGTGAATTGGAAGGAGAGAAAAATGGTGAAGTTGGGTTTACAATGACTTTGTTCTTTGTTGAAATGAAATGTCGTTCAAGAGAAAGAGGAGGTTGTCCTTTATATTTATTTTGTGTCGGGTTTCCTAATTAAGTGAAACGGAAACCTTAAGAACGGAATTATCAAGTGAACACAACATATTAAGATGAATTAAGTCTGAAGACGAACTTAATGGAATTTATTTAATATATATCTTACGAATGTGATTAAATGTTATTAAATTCCGAAAACCACTTTAATTTATTAAAATATACTTTTACAAAAATACGGGATGTTACAATCACCCCAACTTTCAAAAATTTTCGTCCTCGAAACTTGAAGACGGAAATAAGTAAGGGAATGATTCAAGCTACCAAAACGTACTACCTAGGTTATGGTAACCCAAAACTTGATCTTTGATAAAGATGTCAGAATAGTTCTAAGGCACAAGTCTTGTCAATGAACGTTGGGGTTCTTGTTACGTATTCAAGAGCTTGACACTCCAAATCAGAGACTAGTCCCAAAATCCAATCAAATAAAATTCAAAATCAGACCGATTTGGTGTCGATAACCATAGTACCGGTTATCAAACGTCTCCAATAACGAGCTCAAATGGCAAATCGACGCTAAAATCAGTCAAATTGCAAATCATTCAGCTCTTTAAAACCAGATTTTATCACAAGTCACGGTAAAATTTCAAATTCTTAAGTAAGTAAGGTTGTAAAAATTCTACAAGTTACTATCGACCTAAAGAAAGGTGACTTAGAGAATTTACAGGGAGCACAAAGGAGAGAAACGGTGCAAGGGAGAGATTAAGATTTCGATCAAAAGATCACACAGGTTCGGGTTTTCAAATCTCTCACAAGGCTCTCATTTCTCTCGTCCCAAATCGAGCACTCCGATTACGGTTTTGATAGATCATTTCCTCGAACGATTCAAAACCACTTTATCCACAATTGAGCCTCTATCATAACGATCCTCGTACAACCATTCGCAAACGGGTCCTGAACCTCTAAACTCGATTCACAGGTCCCATCTGACATCCTCAAGTTCAAAATTACCACCATAACGTGAACATTCACAACAAGGCCTCACAAGAGTCACCACTCTCCAATCCTTGAGTAGCACTCGAATATCAAATCCTTTATTATGATACACTCACGGTGTCATACTATACCATAACTCCTTAAAATACGAAAATTACCATCATTCCACATTCCAACTATTCCATAAGATTTGGGTATCCAAGTTTCAGAAATCCTCAAAAAACAACTGTATATTACTTCCAAATTTAGTATTAAGTTTCCAGACTTCCATTTCCCAGCAAGTTACCTTAAACTATCCACTCAACAGGGGTGCATCCTCAAATTTCATTAAGTACTTCAATAGGTAAACGCTGAGATTCATTAAGTAACATAAGGTCAAACACTCAGTCAACTCTCCCAGTCAAATAAGAAATGCCTCATTACACTCACACCGTTATCAATAACTCCATTTCTCAAATATATGTTTCTTTCCCATTCAAACATATCCTGAAGATAAAGTGACACTAATTTACCTCATTCATCTATTTGAGAATATTATCATCCTAGGCATGTTCCTTTAAATTCACCTAAGACTCCAAGTATCTCATCTAATTCCTCAAATGGTACTCCCCAATCCACAAAGTTTCACGATTCCAATAGGGTAAACATATAGAAACTAGGGTCACCAAAACATGTCTCGCAATACCTCCTAGGTTTTCCTCAAATAACAACATTCTCTGAAACATGGTTTACGGTTATCCTCAAGAAATTCTCCAAGTCCATCTAAGGTAGGTTGTAAAACCCCTCGCGAAAACGGAAATAGTAAACATACAAAGTACTAAAAATGCAGCGGAAATAAAACTTTTTAACATAACTAAACATGCGAGGTGTCCTACTACAACCTGAAACATAAAACAATATTAAGTACAATACAAAAGCAGCACGGGATAACATATCCCTACAGGCACAAAATACTGAAATCAAAAGTCTAAGGTCTAGCTACACAATAAGGGTAAATCATCGATGATTGGATCATCGCTCGCTAGCCTCAACGTAACCCCCTGCAAAACAGCCTCATGTACCTACACACATACAACATGTGCGCCACAGTCAGTGGGGAGTGACTAGAGTTCTCATAGCCACCTATTGTCATACAACACCGAACATATAAACAACCAACATACTCCAACATATATATAACATGTGAAGCATATAAATCTCAATATCTCAATCTCATACCATCATGCAAATACTATGCAAGGCTCTCAACCAACTTCGGAAACTATTTGGAAGGAGTGTCGGTTTCCCTTCCGGTTGCCCGGCCGGGGGGTCTTTCAATCCAAACCATTAACGAAACTAGACTAAGAGTCATCCAATGCTTTGGATGAACAGTTCTAAAATCAATAACATTCTATCTATCACAGTCAATCAGCAACATCTGACACTGTACCCCAACTCAGGCAAGCAGATGCAAATCAGCAGTATATAACACCGTACCCCAACTCAGGCAAGTATATACAATCATCTAGCAATGTCTAGCACTAAACTCCAACTCAGGCAGCTAAACACAAAACACACACGAACCACCCACGAAGGGGTTCGACCACAGAACAATGAACCACCCACTAAGGGGTTCAACAAGGAGAAAGAACCACCCACGAAGGGTTCGACAAAAAGGCAGAACCACCCACGAAGGGTTCGACAAAAAGGCATAACCACCCACGAAGGGTTCGACAAAAAGGCAGAACCACCCACGAAGGGTTCGACAAAAAGGCAGAACCACCCACGAAGAGGTTCGCCGAACAGACAGAACCACCCACTAAGGGTTCGTCAAAGAGACAAAACCACCCACGAAGGGGTTCCACCACTAAGCTAGAACCAACCACTAAGAGGTTCACGCGGAACAGAACCACCCACGAAGGGGTTCGCACGAAGAAGACAGAACCACCCACGAAGGGGTTCGTTCCAGAAGAAGGAACCACCCACTAAGGGGTTCACACGAACAAACACAACGAACCAACCACTAAGTGGTTCTACAACAACCAAATCTCCAAAGGAGGCTACTCACTAAACCACAATTCAATTCCTTAACTGCAACCAATCAACACTTAGTTGACTACGGAAGCTAATTTGAGGCGAGAGCCAGTCTCCCTTCCGGTTACCCGGCCGGGGGGTCTTTCATCCTCAAATCCACTCCCGAACCCAACATAATTGTTGCCCAACTTCTGGGACTTCAACAACTTTAAATGAAAAAGCTCTACTCTTGATAAGCATTCAATCGAAACTTAATTGACCCCAGTAACTAAGTCGAGGGAGAGCCGGTTTCGCTTTCGGTTGCCCGACCGGGGGGTCTCTATCCTCACTCCATTCCTGAACCCAATATAGTGTCGCCCGAACTCCGGGGACCTCAAACACACATACAGGTATAAAAAAAAGACCAATTTCGATTAAGTTATTTCTAAACTACTGTTATATATTAAAATATCTTAGTCCGATAAGAATTATAAACGGACACTTAAGAATTAACTAATTTTAGACAAGTAACTAACTACTTTACTAAATCTTACTTAGCTCAAATATATTTTACTAAGCATTTGATTACGTTGTAATTAACCGGTTTATCCGATAAAGGAAATAAACATGATTTAATTTAAATCAAACTTCATATTATATTACTTATATTTGATACGGGAAAATCGACTAACTAATTAAATTATTTCGACATGCTTCTAATAAGACCGTAACCCATTACTAATTCGTAACGATTTCAAACGTGTTATATTTAAACGTAAACAAACTAGCAAACACGTATGTAAACTAATTAATTCAAGCAGGCTAACAAGCACGTACGTAAAATAATAATAAAATAATAAAATAATAATAAAATAATAAAATAAGAATACTAATAAAACAAATGTTACAGGAAGTGTGTAGTACGTAATACGCACGTAATACGCAAGTAATAATAATAATAATTAACTATTAGTAGTATTAGTAGACAATAGTAACGAACAGCAACAATTCTATACACGATAATAACAATATGTAACATCATTTGCTAATGAGTAAAGGCAGCAACATCAACGAAATAAACCATGGTAATGACCACGGCAGCAGACAGCGGTCAAACCAACAAACAGCAATGAAACATAGCTTAAACAGACGCGCAGGCAGCAGCACTAACAGCTACAACCGGCAGCATAGACAGTGGAACCACCAATGACGACGAGTAGCAACTCGAATGCAGCAGCGAGATAACAATAACGATGATAATATTAGGAATATTAATAATAGTTGGGCCTCAACCATCACTTTAAGGTTTTGGTTGAGATGGTTCATCTATCATGGTATCAGAGCCAGTGTGACCAAAGGTCACGGGTTCGAATCCTGGCAACCTCAAAACCCCTCAAAAACACGAAGTGGAAACCCAGCACACGGTATGGGGGAGCCTGTGCAAACTAACCACTCTTCAAGCCCAACGGGCATTTGAGTGAGGGAGCGTATTAGGAATATTAATAATAGTTGGGCCTCAACCATCACTTTAAGGTTTTGGTTGAGATGGTTCATCTATCATGGTATTCCCCTTTTATATTCTAACATTTCATATCTTTGTAAGACAACCAAAAAAACTCAATAATACATTTCATATGCTATTCCCCTTTTATATTCTAACATGGTATCAGAGCCGCACGCTCTTGAGGCCTAAAAACGACATTCCGCTGCCCTGCCGGAGGGACTAATTGACTATGGCGCCCTCCGTCTGGATTTTAGGATAGTATCTATTTTATTTTATTTTAAAAAAAAAACCCAAAAAAAAAAAAGTTTCTTCTATTCTTCAATTCGATCCGAAAAAATCTAATTTCTTTAATCAAGGTGGTACGAAAAAAAAAAAAAAAAACTGGCGAGTTACGCACGAAAAAACTGGCGAGTTACGCACGAAAAAACTGGCGAGTTACGCACGAAAAAACTGGCGAGTTACGCACCGAAAAAAACTGGCGAGTTACGCACTAAAAATTGTCTGGCGAGTCCTATACGTAATGAAAATTGTCTGGCGAGTCCAATACGCACCCTTACCACCTTGTGAAGATGAGAAGTTTTTATGAAGAGCGAAGAAGAAGATGAAGATATTTTTCTTTTTGTTATTGATTATGTTTTTCTTTTGTATTTTTTTCTCCAATCGTAAAGTTCGTCCAATGTACTGCCTTTACGATTGCGGGAGGGTATTAGGATATTGGGCCTAGCCCATTATCTATCATTATGGTTTATCTAGGGTTTGACGATCTATTATAAATAGATCGTCACATCTCAATGTAAGACAACACAATCATCAATAATACAATATTATAATTCCTCTCTATATTATCTAACAGATAAAACCGTACCAAGGTGTGGTAGCAGCATGTAAAAACGCAAAATAGAAAATGCAGCAATGGTATATGAGTAGACCAGATTGTAGTAACATTAGAGGCAGTGAAGGTAGCATAACAGTGGCGAGAAGTAATAACGAGCAGCGATAACAATGACGACAGTGACATCAATAATGCAGCCCAGAACAGAGGTAACAACAGTAAGTATAAGTAGTACGCATTAAATAGTGGTATAGTCTGGTATACGCATCATTGCAGAGGGTGCAACAGCCTAAGGTAGATGCATAGCAGCGTTGAGTGAATGCAGGCAGCATTAGTAAGGTAGTCTGAAATAGGTAGTGAATGCAGACGCAAGAAGACAGAGCATAACACTGAGGTAGTCGAGTGTAAACAGGCCAGCTGCTGTTTAGCAGTTAGGAGCATTGACTGCAGAAGTGAAGTAGTAGTATAGAAGTAGAAGCGTGTAGGTAGTGTAGCCTAGTGTAAGAAAGTGTGTGTGCTCGTGAGTACAACAGTAGAGGGCATTAGTGAGTATTAATAACAACAGGTAGTATGTAAAGTAGTAGTATGTATGACATAGTAATTTCAGAAATTGTTAACACCCAAAACCCAAATCCAACAAAGCCCTTTATCAATTACATGAACCCATAAGTTAAACATCCTATATTCGCCATCCAATCACATAAACATTCACAAAAACATAAATGTCAAATTAATTAAAGACAACGGTCGAGTTGCTCATTATCGTCACCTTAAAAGTGGGTTATTCCCCGATTTCTTCTTCAATAACGAAGCTATCAACCTCCGGGTCCCCTAATCCGACTCCTACAATGAAAGAAACGGAATTTAGGAGCCTAAAACGGAAGTTATCCAAAACAGCGTCTTTTTCGAGTTCGACGAAATTGAAATTGAAAGAGATAAAAAGCTTGGAAATCTCGCAAGGATTCCGAAAATGTGGGACTTACCACGATTCGAGTTCGGGAAGAGCTTGAAAAGTCGATTTTAAGCTTGAAGGAGGAAGGACAATGGAGGAAAAAGGAGAAGCAGTGGAAATGTTATGAATGACGATGAAGGGTTCTTTTTAGGGTTAAGTAGTGTCCTTTCCTTATTTTGAGTCGGGTTACTTGTTTTTGTGAAACGGATTCAAGTCGGGTTTGATTTATGCCAAGTCAACATCTTAAGGACTTAAGGATATTCTTAAGACCGATCTTAACAGAAATCTTTAAATTAAATTTACGACTTATTATTAAAATATTATTATATTCCGTAAAATAATTTAAAATCATTAAAATATTATTTACGAAAATGCGGGATGTTACAATCACCGCAACTTTCAAAAAGTTTCGTCCTCGAAACTTGAAGACAGAAATAAGTACGAAAATAACTCTAACTACCAAAACGTACTACCCGGGTTATGGTAACCCAAAACTTTATCTTTCAAAAAGGTTCCAAGTAGAAATAGATTCCAAGGCACAAGTTTTCGTCAATGGACATTGGGATTCTCGTTACGTATTCAAGAGTCTGACATTCCAAATCTGAGACAAGTCCCAAAATTAAATCATTAAAAGTTCAATATCCCGATCGATCTGGGGTTGATAAACTCAGTACGGGTTATCAGACGTCTCCAATAACGAGTTCAGATGACAAATCAACGCTGAGATCAATCCAAATTGCAATCAAACAGTTCTTTCAAAACCCAATTTCCCCAAAATAACCTTTATTTTGATTCCTCAAAAGAGTAAAATTGCAACAACGGCAAAAAGGTCACTTTCACCAAAAGAGGGAGCAGTTTCGAATTCTCGAAACAACTAAGATTTTCCAAAAACTGCAAACTTTCAGAGTTAACAATGGGGAACGAATTTCAAAAACAGTCACCGAGAGCGTAGAAACAATTATAAAGATTACTTTCTACACGAAGGTTCAGAAGTTTCTAGTTTCACAGCTGACAGAACGTACAAGGAAGGATCGAAGGAACGAAACAACAAGGTTAAAGATCAAGGAAGACGGTAACTCTTGCCAAACATGGGTACACTAACCGCTCAATCCATAAATCAAACATCGTTACAACGATTCCTAGTGCATTCCAAGAAGGACAATTCAAGTGATCTCTAAACTCTCCAAGGTTTCACAATCCCTCTTATCATTATCTCTCCCACAGAACAAGGTGTTTTCTCACTCACGGTAGAAGCTTAAGCCCATATTCCAGACCAAGGTTTGCACACTTCCGAGATTCTAAACCAAAATTTCATTATAACACCAAATTCCAAAAATTTAGGATACAATACTCTCTACCCATGACTCTTCCCAATCAGGTAGGCCATAACAAAATCTTATAACTTTTAGCCCTACATAGCTCAATTCTACCGACCTATTCCACGGAAGCACTTCGAGATCTTAAGTTCCCAATCTATTACCACGCAGTGAACATTCAAACTAAGGCCTTATTAAGGTAACCACTTCTAAGTTCTCAGGTTTCTTAATCACTTACCCAAAAGTATACATCCCAAAGAAAAGTTCCAAGGAAGTAACAACATCCACTCCTACAGTTTCCATAAAGTTTAGTTATTCACATTCCGAGATTCCTCAAATGGTATCCATGAACACATATAAGTTGTGAATCCCTACACTATGATTGCCTCAAACATCAATGGCTTCCTGTCAACCACACCTGAAGTATTATTAAGCCAACAAGCTTCCATTATTTAACAAGCTATAAAAAACGATCCACCTAGCCAAGGTGCATCTCCTAATTCCATTAAGTATCACAATAGGTAAACGTTGAGGTTCCATAAGTAACTTAAGGTCAACACTCAGTCAGCTTCATAAGTCCACTTGTAAATGTCTCACATTCTCACACTGTTACCAATAACTCTCGTTCCTCAAGTATGTGGACCTTTCTGCAAATAAGCGATTCCTCAAGGCATGTATCTTTACTCCAAGAACAAGTCGATCTCGCCACTAATCTAAATGAAAAGGATCAAGGCTCACAGAAGAGGGGATGAGATACGAACTTCAGGGACAACACAACACAGGTCTCGAGAGAGACACACGGAAAACGGCTCGAGGAACAACAAGATGACAAGGTAAGCAACTTAGGCTATGGACTCCAATAAAAGTTGAAGCCAAGAGCAGACGGAGAAGCAAATGAGAAGAAAGGAGAGAAGCGACGTGAAAGGAACGATTGCGGAATCTTCCAAGGTGCGGGTCTCTCACTATTCTCACGCGGTTCTCACTTCTTACTTTCCAAATAAATTCATTCAATTATCGGTTCTCACGAACAATTCCTCGAACAATTTATACACCCAAATCTTTCAAACTTAAGACAATATCATCATTACAGCTACCTATTCCCAAAAGTTTGAGGTGTCTCATCTCTGCTAGTCCCTCAAATGATAATTCGATAACACTCTCAGGCTACCAAACCCATATGCTATATCCACTATACTTGCATTACTACTCGCTAGATATCCATACTTAAATCAATATGTTTCCGAACTTATATCTCCCAATGTATTACTTTATTCCATTCGCAAACTGGTGGTGCATTCTCAAATTTCCTTTAAGTTCTTCAATAAATAAATGCTAAGATATATTGAGCAACCTAGGGTCAGGTAGTGATTCACTTCTTCTAACCTTAAGTCATAAACTCTTCGAGTATTCAACTATTATAACCAATGATTCGTATTCCTCAACAACGAGCCTTTCTCAGCTCAATCGCTCACCTAAGTCAAGTGATACTAACTTACTTCATCATCCACTAATCATCATTAGCATCTTAAGCCTATTCTTTCGGGTTGCTCTATAACCTCAAGTATCTTGTCTAACTCCTTTAACAATACTCTTCAATCAACAAATTTTCACAATCTAAGCATCGTTCTCAAGATTAAGTTCCACCGAATACTAAGTACACAACTCAACCTTCAAGCAAGTACCCTATCACTCACTTTCACTCTCCCAATTGGATAGACAAATAGACACTTGGATCATCAAAACATGTCTCTCGATACCTCTTAAGTTATTCCTCAATTAACAACATTTCTCAGAGCACAGCTCACGGTGATCCTAAAACTAGTTCCTCCAAATCCAATAAAAGGGAAGATTACTTACAGTGCACCTTGGGAAAGTAAGCAACAAGGTTACGTTGAAAAGATATGAAGATTTGTTCAAGTAAGATAGACAAATATTCTAAAAGAAGGATGTGCATCCGGAGTTATCAAGAAAGTTTATGCACAAAGAAAGAGGAGTATCTTCAAGGCTCGGAAGCATTCTCCAACAGTAGCACAAATCTTCTATATCCGGTAGAAACTCCGGTCTTGATCGCCAAATGGGTAAGCTCATGGTTCGTCGATTGGAAGGTAAAAAAGTAGAATCAATGACAATCAACAAACATGTTACAATCTAATAAAAGCAATCACAAAACATGCTACAATATAAGTCCTTAAATCTACCCCATCTCTCATTCGTTATTCAGTTATATGGTCAAGTTAAGGTTGGGGGTTACATGAGTGCGTCGGGAGATACCAACTGTAAAACCCCTCGCGAAAACGGAAATAGTAAACATACAAAGTACTAATAATGCAGCGGAAATAAAACTTTTAAACATAACTAAACATGCGAGTTGTCCTACTACAACCTGAAACATAAAACAATATTAAGTACAATACAAAAGCAGCACGGGATAACATATCCCTACAAGCACAAAATACTGAAATCAAAAGTCTAAGGTCTAGCTACACGATAAGGGTAAATCATCGATGATTGGATCATCGCTCGCTAGCCTCAACGTAACCCCCTGCAAACAGCCTCATGTACCTACACACATACAACATGTGTGCCACAGTCAGTGGGGAGTGACTAGAGTTCTCATAGCCACCTAGTGTCATACAACACCGAACATATAAACAACCAACATACTCCAACATATATATAATATGTGAAGCATATAAATCTCAATATCTAAATCTCATACCATCATGCAAATACTATGCAAGGCTCTCAACCAACTTCGGAAACTATTTGGAAGGAGGGCCGGTTTCCGTTCCGGTTGCCCGGCCGGGGGGTCTTTCAATCCAAACCATTTAAGAAACTAGACTAAGAGTCATCCAATGCCTTGGATGAACAGTTCTAAAATCAATAACATTCTATCTATCACAGTCAATCAGCAACATCTGACACTGTACCCCAACTCAGGCAAGCAGATGCAAATCAGCAGTATATAACACCGTACCCCAACTCAGGCAAGTATATACAATCATCTAGCAATGTCTAGCACTAAACTCCAACTGAGGCAGCTAAACACAAAACACACACGAACCACCCACGAAGGGGTTCGACCACAGAACAATGAACCACCCACTAAGGGGTTCAACAAGGAGAAAGAACCACCCACGAAGGGTTCGACAAAAAGGCAGAACCACCCACGAAGGGGTTCCCCGAACAGACATAACCACCCACTAAGGGTTCGTCAAAGAGACAAAACCACCCACGAAGGGGTTCGACCACTAAGCTAGAACCAACCACTAAGAGGTTCACGCGGAACAGAACCACCCACGAAGGGGTTCGCACGAAGAAGACAGGATCACCCACGAAGGGGTTCGTCCAGAAGAAGGAACCACCCACTAAGGGGTTCACACGAACAAACACAACGAACCAACCACTAAGTGGTTCTACAACCAAATCTCCAAAGGAGGCTACTCACTAAACCACAATTCAATTCCTTAACTACAACCAATCAACACTTAGTTGACTTTGGAAGCTAATTTGAGGCGAGAGTCGGTCTACCTTCCGGTTGCCCGGCAGGGGGGTCTTTCATCCTCAAATCCACTCCCGAACCCAACATAAATGTCGCCCAACTTCTGGGACTTCAACAAATTTAAATGATAAACGCTCTACTCTTGATAAGCATTCAATCGACACTTAATCTACCCCAGGAACTAAATCGAGGGAGAGCCGGTTTCGCTTTCGGTTGCCCGACCGGGGGGTCTCTATCCTTACTCCATTCCTGAACCCAATATAGTGTCGCCCGAACTCCGGGGACCTCAAACACACATACAAGTATAAGAAAAAGACCAATTTCGATTAAGTTACTTCTAAACTACTGCTATATATTAAAATATCTTAGTCCGATAAGAATTATAAACGGACACTTAAGAATTAACTAATTTTAGACAAGTCCACTACTACAAATATAGGTTTAGGAGACGGGGATTAAGGAACGAAATTTTGCGGAACCGTCTTAATTTGTCACAAAAATTGGGCGCGAGTTTTTAATATAGAAATAGAAGACGGTTCTATAAAATGCCCGTCTTTATAGTTTTAAATAAAACCAAAGAGAACGGTTTAAAGACTTAACCGTGCTCTTTGTTATTCATACATAAACAACCAAGACGGTTCAGTGACTAACCGTCCTCTTTGTTATTCATACATAAACAACCAAGACGGTTCAGTTTCTAACCGTTCTCTTACATAAACAAAGAGCACGGTTCAGTGTTTAACCGGTCTCTTTGGTCTTTCATAATTTCCCAAAGAGCACGGTTCAGTGTGTTTACCGGTCTCTTTGTTCTTTCATAATTCGAAACAAATTCACAATAGAACAGTATACAAACTTCAGTTTTTGAAAACCTCTCAAACACAAAGACGACGATACAATCCCAGCAGCCATAGCTTCTCCTTCACTCTTGTTTATGAAGCAACTGAAGCAATAATACAGTACTACGACAATTTTCGAAGCAACTGAAGCAAGCATCGATAATTCGTACGCCCTCTTTCTCCTTTACTCTTGTTTTCTTATTTTTCCTCAATTATTCGAATTACCAATATGATTTGGCGTGTTTGGCCGTGATATGAGTTGTTGTGGTTGGGAATGGGTTTTGAAATTTAGTAATGGGGTTCGAAACTTAGTAATTATTTCGTCATCTATTTACCAATGGTTGCTGGTAAATAATACAGTTATGGCTGCTGCTGGGTTTCGAAATTTTGTTGAATTTTTGTGTTTGAGATCAACCTAAGATGTAATTGTCAATACCATTGTGTAAATTAGTATATGTAAGTATGCTAATCCTGAATTCTGTTGATAATGGTTTTTCGATTTCAAGTTACCCTTTTAGAACACTCGAGATTTATTCCTGAATTCTGCCTGTGGGATTGTCTTTTATAGTCTTCTTGCAATGAGTAACAGAAACGGAGGATCGTTAAGGATTAGGGTTGGTAGTAGGGATTACAGAATACACGTTTACAAGTGAGACGGTCTTATACGAGACTCGAGACTTCATTGATAAACTGTTTTAGACCTTTAGAACATTAGTACTAGACAGAGTATAGAAACTAACTAATATTAGTACTAGACAGAGCTAAAATATTAACAGCTAATATACCAATATAAAACTGAATTGCCTTTGTTTTATTCGCTTGAACAATTAACTAGCCTAGTAATTCATCAAACCTTTTCATCAAACCTTTTCTATCAAATTACCTTCTATGTATCTCTTAAGTCTTATGCTTACTGGCTATTCTTAGTTTTTACCATTTAAGCTCTGTTTCATGATATATTTTTTTCTTGTCCTTCATATGGTAGGGTTGAATAATAATCAGGTTAAGCTCTTTTGTTTTGGTTTAAGTCCCATTCTTGCCGCTTTTCTCGGTCTTTTCTTGCTGCTGTTAACATGTGTTTTTACATGCATGTTATAATTATGTAGACGAATATGGCTCGTACTTGGATGATTAATGGGAAAAAGGGCAAAGTAGAATATGATGGCGGGTTAGCTGAATTTTATGACTTCGTAATAAAGAGCGTGAAAGACAAATCTAGTATGGCGTGCCCTTGTGATATGTGGCGGAATATTAGGTATATGAGCTTTGGAGATGTAAGAATACATTTAAATAAGACAAATTTTAATCCAAAGTACACTTGTTGGATTTTCCATGGAGAATCATAAAATTTAGATGGAATAGAAAAAAATGTAGATGTCCAATTTGGGGAGATTGAGAGAGAAACATGCTTGAGTGACGATGAAGAGCGCGATGAGTCTAATTCACTAGAAGATCCGGGTTGTAATATGAAAACTGAGGCAGGAGATGGGTGTGACGATATGTTGGATAAATCATGGGGTGATATGTTTGGAGGTGATGAGCAAGAAGGCTAGGAACAAAAGTTAAGCCACCCAAAAGCCATCAATCATAGACCTTAGCTTGTTTTTCTATTATACTTGAAATTAACGCTTAATTATCAACTAAAACTGAATAAATATATAAACCTGGCTATCTATATATACAGGGCCTTTGAGAAAAGGAACTCTATCGATGCACTTGCAAAATATGAGGCCAACGACGTTGTTTGGAAAAAGATTAAGGTACATCTTGTATATATAGTATATATATATATATCTTAACATATTGTTTCTCTTATTAAGTATAGTGCATGTGAAGTATTTATTTATAATATGAGCTCCCTTTTCAGGCCCCTTTGCAGCCTTGTGGTTCCGTTTTATGTGGATATTATATTTGTCGATATATGTTCGATGTCGTCAAAGGAAGATATGTTACTATTACTCCAAATGTACGTATGTTTTTGGTTTTTTAGTTCATCTACTTACTTACCTCTATCATTTTACTTATATAGGAGTCTTGGATAGAATTTTTCTAACCAATTTTTGAAAATTTGTTTGTAGTTCATGCTTAGGGCCCCATTGACATATTCGCTTGAGCAAATTGACGAGGTGAGGGATATATGGGCTAACTTTGCGCTCCAGTTTAAGCTAGCCATGACCGATGATGAAGTTTAGCTTAAGTCGTAGCTAGAAGTTTAGCTTAAGTACATACGTAGCTAGAATTTGTGGATCGGAAAGTATGTTGATATATATGAATGATGTAATATTTGGAGATTTTTCTCTATATATGGCTAATTTTGGACCTGATGAATATAGTTGTTGGAGCAATGTTATTGTACGCTATTAGCTATGTAGCTTATTTGCAGGAAGAATTATATATAATAGGCCGGAAGAATTATAAATTAATTTATTAAAAAAAAACTAGCAGGTGCAAAGAGAACGGTTATGTTCTCAAGCGTGCTCTATTAATTCAAAAATATGGCGCGAAGTTTGAACATGATGAACAAAAGAGAACGGTTCATCTAGGAACCGTGCTGGGAAGTGTCAAGCAAAGAGAACGGTTCTTGTTTGAACCGTGCTGGAAAGTGGGTTAGATGTCAAGCAAAGAGCACGGTTAGTGTACATATAGGACAAAGCAAAGAGACCGGTTCCTTTTGGAACCGTGCTGGAAAGGTGGCAAAGAGAACGGTTCTTCTTTGAACCGTGCTGGAAAGTGGACAACAAGGAAGACGGTTGAACCATTCTCTTAGGTAAAGAGGACGGTCAGGGGGAGCACGGTTCCGCCACTCATAGGAGAACGGTTTTTAACCGTCTTCGTATCGATATTTTGTAGTAGTGGTAACTAACTACTTTACTAAATCTTACTTAGCTCAAATATATTTTACTAAGCATTTGATTACGTTCTAATTAATCGGTTTAACCGATAAAGGAAATAAACATGATTTAATTTAAATCAAACTTCATATTATATTACTTATATTTGATACGGGAAAATCGACTAACTAATTAAATTATTTCGACATGCTTCTAATAAGACCGTAACCCATTACTAATTCGTAACGATTTCTAACGTGTTATATTTAAACGTAAACAAGCTAGCAAACACGTATGTAAACTAATTAATTCAAGCAGGCTAACAAGCACGTACGTAAAATAATAATAAAATAATAAAATAATAAAATAATAATATAATAATACTAATAAAACAAATGTTACAGGAAGTGTGTAGTACGTAATACGCACGTAATACGCAAGTAATAATAATAATAATAATAATTAACTATTAGTAGTATTAGTAGGCAATAGTAACGAACAACAACAATTCTATACACGATAATAACAATATGTAACATCATTTGCTAATGAGTAAAGGCAGCAACATCAACGAAATAAACCATGGTAATGACCACGGCAGCAGACAGCAGTCAAACCAACAAACAGCAGTGAAACATAGTTTAAACAGACGCGCAGGCAGCAGCACTCACTACTACAAAACTCATTATTGGCATCGGATATTTTCATCAATATGCATCAGATTTGCAACCGATGCATAGTTGACACATGTATATTCTTTTTGCATATACATCGGTCTTAAGTCTGATGTCTATTGGAAAATAGACATCAGTTTTAATTTTATCCGATGCCTATTCCATGAATGTGCATCAGACTTTCACTAAAAGCCGATGTCTATTGCATAAATAGACATCAGTTTTAAGTAAAGTCTGATGTATATTGTTCTATTTTTTTTAAAAAAATGAATAAATAGGTTTATTAGCACCTAAGCTACATTCCTTTCATCAATTCAAAACTGAATATTGTATAGATACAATTACTGTTTATGTACAACCAACCCATCATCCACACAAACTAATGAATTACATTACAATAAATTACTGAACATTCGAAAAAAAACTCGGATAATTTGGTGATGATCAATGTACCACGTCAAACAAAAGAGAAAAACTTGGTTAGTTCAGCTCAACATATCTTTCAAACCCAAGTAAGTATTCCAGCCAGTCCAGACCTTCTGCCCCTGCTGAAAACGACTACCTGCACTGCTGCCTTGTGCCCAAAACCATAGCAGTACACAACTGCCATCTCCACTCTTCTTATTCCTGCTCTGCCAGTTACAGCTAAGCGCAGACACGAATTCCCTGCAATACCTGATTGCTGCACTACATAACAAACCTGCACAGTCCTCCTGCACTGCACGCACCAGCTTCCAGCGTCCCTGCAGACCGAGAATAGACCCTGCACCAGACAAAATACCCAATGCCCAGTTCCCATTTAATCGCACCATGCCAGAAGACAGAATGCATTGTACTGAATTCCGAACCCGTGCTACACATTCTGTTGCTTGCTGATCATGCCCATCGCTGGAGTCAGAGTAAATGCTCTGCCACAAATCTGAGATCCCAGCAACCGACTAAAAGCGCACCAGCCAGTCCCGAAAATCAGATTCCAGACCTGCCAGCCCCTTCAAAACCCCACTGTACTCTAATACAAAGCCGTTCTAGTGCAGACTCTATAAGTCTGCCTTATTTCTTATTTGCAGATTGTTGCATTCTGAAAATCCAACCACCCACGTACTTGACCCCAGCATCAGTGAGCTACGTCCCAACGACTCCAATGCCCACTCTGATTCAATTCTTTACCAGTATAACTTTTTAATATGTTTTCTAATTTGTTTAAATAAGCCAAGCCAAGCTCAAGTTGGTTAGCAAGACTGTATGAATTTCTATTCATGAGAAATGGAGGAGTTCACCTATTCTCGAGCAAGGCTCAACATGAACAGCACTTTTGGTATGTATCCCAACAGCAAAAATCCAAGAGCCAAGCTTTGTTGGACATACTCAAAGATGAACTTCACAAGCACGCCATAGATTTAGAATTCTAGAACTGTTGACTTAGGAAGTTTTTTCCCTTCTCCTAGAAAAGTCTATACTTCATTATAATAAGAACAAGTAAACTCTTAGTAAAAAAAACGTGCATCCTCCACACCCAATTCTTCAACATTAATTCTCATTTCAGACAATAAATTACAGATAATGACATGAAAGCTTGAGTTGTTTTGCGCACAATACCCGGAAAAAACTTGCATTTTGGCGCGATTGAGCCCAAGAAAAAATGCAAAAAGCAAAGTGATGATCGATTAATGCAGTTTCACATCCAAGGCATAAATAAACACCTAAATAAAAACAAGAAAACTAGATAAACCCTAAATAAGCAACAAGAAAACTAAGTAACAAACTAAAAATTGATAAACAATGGAGTTAACCCTAATTTTCCTCTGGCTCAGTAAATTGATAAACTAAAAACAGAATGAAGTAATCTTAAATTAAAAAATTAATTAACACAACTGATAAATTGAAATCGCTGATCAAAATACAAATAGAAAAAAGCCCTAAATTAAGATAAATACGATTTAAAAGAGATGACAAGCACAGATAATGGAGCACCGATAATGGGTTTTGTGAGTAATGATGGATGGGTTTTGCAAATGAGATGAGCAGTAGATGGATTTTACCCTGTGTAATTGACGAATATGAGGTCGTGTAGGTGAGTTTGAGCAATTATCGAAGGAAATCTAGAAATAAAATTGAGGAATTAAGGTTGCTTTAAAATTTGGGGGAAAATATGAAAGATATTGTTATGTTAATATTTTAGTATAAACACAAGCTAAGTAGGCATTAGTTTGGGAATAAAAAAAACATCAGTGTTTTAATATCTGATGTCCTTTAAAAGGTGCGTTTAATAGACATCAGTTTTTTAAAACACTGATGTATATTCAAAGTTATCGACATTTGATTTCTTAAATCTCTGATGTCTATGTTTATACATCAGTTTTATAAAATATCTGATGTATATTAAGTGATGTCTATATTGATTTTTGTAGTAGTGACTAACAGCTACAACCGGCAGCATAGACAGTGGAACCACCAATGACGACGAGTAGCAACTCGAATGCAGCAGCGAGATAACAAAAACAATGATAAAACTGTACCAAGGTGTTGTAGCAGCATGTAAAAACGCAGAATAGAAAATGCAGCAATGGTATATGAGTAGACCAGATTGTAGTAACATTAGAGGCAGTGACGGTAGCATAACAGTGGCGAGAAGTACTAACGAGCAACGATAACAATGACGACAGTGACATCAATAATGCAGCCCAGAACAGAGGTAACAACAGTAAGTATAAGTAGTACGCATTAAATAGTGGTATAGTCTGGTATACGCATCATTGCAGAGGGTGCAACAGCCTAAGGTAGATGCATAGCAGCGTTGAGTGAATGCAGGCAGCATTAGTAAGGTAGTCTGAAATAGGTAGTGAATGCAGAAGCAAGAAGACAGAGCATAACAGTGAGGTAGTCGAGTGTAAACAGGCCAGCTGCAGTTCAGCAGTTAGGAGCATTGACTGCAGAAGTGAAGTAATAATATAGCAGTAGAAGCGTGTAGGTAGTGTAGCCTAGTGTAAGCAAGTGTGTGTGCTCGTGAGTACAATAGTAGAGGGCATTAGTGAGTATTAATAACAACAGGTAGTATGCAAAGTAGTAGTATGTATGACATAGTAATTTCAGAAATTGTTAACACCCAAAACCCAAATCCAACAAAGCCCTTCATCAATTACATTAACCCATAAGTTAAACATCCTATATTCGCCATCCAATCACATAAACATTCCCAAAAACATAAATGTCAAATTAATTAAAGACAAGGGTCGAGTTGCTCATTATCGTCACCTTAAAAGCGGGTTATGCTCCGATTTCTTCTTCAATAACGAAGCTATCAACCTCCGGGTCCCCTAATCCGACTCCTACAATGAAAGAAACGGAATTTAGGAGCCTAAAACGGAATTTACCCAAAACAGCGTCTTTTTCGAGTTCGACGAAATTGAAATTAAAAGAGATAAAAAGCTTGGAAATCTCGCAAGGATTCCGAAAATGTGGGACTTACCGCGATTCGAGTTCGGGAAGAGCTTGAAAAGTCGATTTTAAGCTTGAAGGAGGAAGGACAATGGAGGAAAAAGGAGAAGCAGTGGAAATGTTATGAATGTCCATGAAGGGTTCCTTTTAGGGTTTAAGTAGTGTTCTTTCCTTATTTTGAGTCGGGTTACTTGTTTTTGTGAAACGGATTCAAGTCGGGTTTGATTTATGCCAAGTCAACATCTTAAGGACTTAAGGATATTCTTAAGACGGATCTTAACAGAAATCTTTAAATTAAATTTACGACTTATTATTAAAATATTATTATATTCCGTAAAATATTTTAAAATCATTAAAATTATATTATTTACGAAAATGCGGGATGTTACATAGGTTACCTCACAGAATGCCAAGAAACGGTTAGGTATCAGTAAGAGGCTGAGTCAGGAAGCTATGCAAGTAGTTCCCGAGGTAAGACGGAAGAAAATTCGAGAACGGAGGTACACAAGAAGAACAAGGATACGACCTTGGGGTTTAAAGAAGAGAGAAGGGAAAAGTCAACAATGAAGACATACCAGTGATCAACTAAGGGCAAGTCTCGGCCGCAACACGGCTCATCACGTACATAGCACGCTTGGCCTTCGGTCTTCGAACAGCACCGACAGTAGTGGCAGTCCTTCCAACAGTAACCTTCTTCTCCGGACACTCAAAAAAGCAATGCCCAGGCTAATTGCAGGTGTAGCATACCTAAGCATCACCGTTGCAGTCAGCTCCAGGGTGCAGGGCCTTGCGACACTTGTAACACTTTAGGGAAACTTCGGGTGCAGGCGCAGGGTCTTTGGCTCTGGAGGAATCAAATCTTCTAAACTTCTCACGCTGAGCCACTGGAGGAACAGATGAAGGGTCGAAGGGTCTCCTCCCATGGGAGCGAGCTTGAGGGGAACTGGGAGCAGAAGAAGCCCTAGCCTTAGCCTCTATGGCCTTAATCGAGCACTCGGCCAAAATGGCATTGTCGTACACCTCCACGAAAGAAGTAGAATCTCTACGAACCATACTCTCGATGCGGGGACCTAGCTTCCCTTTGTAGAAGTAGTCCCTCTCGGATTCATCCCTAACGAACCGAGAAGCAAAGTGAGCCACCTGGTTAAACTTGTTCGTGAACTCTTGCACCGACATCTTGTCTTGTTTGAGATCCATGAATTCCTTGAGTCTTTGAGCACGAAGCTCCTTTGGGTAGAAGAGGGTCTCGATCTTGTTTTTGAATGCATCCCAATAAAATAGCAGATCAAGGAGAGAAGCGGGACCCGTAAGAGTCCACCAACGGTCTCCCTCATGCGTCAGAAGTGAGCAGCTAAACGAACCCTATCCTCCCTGAAAACTGAGTACAAAGAGAAGCTCCTCTCCATATCTCTGAACCATTCCGATAATGCAACTAGATCCACATCCCCACAATAGGTCTTAGCATGGCTCCTAGACATTTGTGTGGCAATCCAGGAGAAACCACCAGGCCTATTAGCTTCGTTACCATGCGGAGGAGGAGGAACAGCTTCAGCCTGAACCCTCTGGTTCTCTAGGACCTGCAGAAGTGCTTGCATTATAGTATTCTCCACAACTAAGGGTCTCACCATCCTTCAAAAGAGAAAACGGTGTTCACCTAACAATTAACAACCACAAACAATCTACCACTTGTCCTTAAGTCTACCCAATCTCTCATTCATTATTTGGATTTCTGGTCAAGTTAAACTCGGGGGGGTCACATGAGTGCGTCGGGAGCGATAACGCTCTGAGACCAACGGTAAAATCCCTCGTCGCATCGGGAAGTATGAACATATAAACATGCCAAGAATTTGCGCGGAATTAAAACCTTAACATACTTCACTAAGTACGAGGTGAATTAACAAAACTACACATGCGGAAATAAACAAAACATAGCTAAGTATATAAATCCTAAGTACAAAAACCACAAGTACAAAAGCCACAGCCCGAGATAGCATATCGCTACAGGCACAAAATGTATACCAAAGGTCTAGGTCTAGCTAAACGATAAAATGTATGTCATCGATGATAGGATCATCGCTCGCTAGCCTCAGTAACCCCTCCAACAGCCATCATGTACCTACATACATGAAAACATGTACGCCACAATCAGTGGGGAGTGACTAGAGCTCTCATAGCCACATGTTGTCATAACACACACAACATAGAACATATGGATACAAGCATCATACTCCAACATAAACAAAGTCATGTGAAGTAACCAATCATAAGGCTTTCTTAGTAAAATCATGTGAATAGATAAAACACTACAACGCAGGCATACCACGACACGTATCAACAGTATATAACACCATACCCCGACTCAAGCAAGTATATACAAATCATTCAGCAATGTCTAGCACTGTACCCCGACTGAGGCAAGCTAGACATAAAACATCAGCAATATCTAAGTCTGACCCCGACTCAGGCAAGACTAGACAGTACCAAACATCACAATATGGGAGAATTCATATGACGACTCCATTATACGACAACAACAAGTCTACTTAGCCTCAGCGAATACAATCCCCTGATAGGACGATCGAAACGATATACAATCCTAGTCTAAATCTGCCCAGACTCTCGAGGTATAATCCTTCCTCGATTTGACAAGTATCCCCGACTCAGGATACCTCCAAGACTAAAACTAGCTAGGAACCAGATACCCCCGACTCAGGGCGGACAATATGAAACCTGGCCGTTAGTCTAAGCCCAACGGTCATACCAAGACGCGACTCAGTCTTGGTGAGAACAAGAGTCATACAATAGCTCATAGTATAGGCTCCACATATCACACAACACATCACCCAAAGATGAAATACTCATACGATTCATAATAAAATTGTGACCTAAACACAAGCAACATTTCTACCATTCTATTTCTAAGACTTTACTCAACCCTTAACCAACTTCGGAAACTATTTGAGGTGAGAGCCGGTGTCCCTTCCGGCTGCCCGGCCGGGGGGTCTTTCTCCTCAAACCAATTTCCGAACCCAGTGTAAGAGCCATCCAATTCCTTGGACTACAAACAAACTCAATTGATAAACGAAATACTTTTGATAAACATTCAATCAACACTTAGTCAACTTCGGAAACCATTTGACGTAAGAATCAAAAGTGTCGTCCAAGGTTTTTGGATTACAAAAACGCATACAACCCATACGGAAAAAGAATCAAAAGTTACGAAGCAAATATAGCGGACTGGGGCTCTCAGGCGGCCGGTCGGCCGGTCGGCCGGCTGAAGGACCCAATCCCTCATACCACAAGCATCAGTGAGAAGGGCTCTCAGCCGGCCGGCCGGCTGCCGGTCCACCGGCTGAGGGTCCTTGCCTCACACACCATACGTACATTAAGCAAACTTAGAAGGGGCTCCCAGCCGGCTGGCTGGCTGCCGGTCCACCGGCTGGGGACCCTTCCTTACGCCATTCACACGATTTTCTACCAAGAGGGGATTCTGAGCCGGCTGGCCGGCCGCCGGTTGGTCGATCGACTTAGAGTCCCTGTTCGTGATTTTTGCTATTTCGACATTCCTAAATCATCTCAATTCTTTGTCAAAGCATCCTAAATATGTTTCTAAACAACAACTCAACAGTCCCAGCATGTTTATAGCATCAAATGAGCATAAATAACATATAAATAACATCCATTACAAGAATTAACAACAAAACCTCAAATTAAACCCATCTTTCTTGTATACTCCAAATTCAACTCTCATATCGATTTCACCACAAATTCTTCATAAGAATCTGATTATATATCACATTGAAGATGTTTAACAACATAATTCATGATTACTTTCACATAAACACAACAAGAACACATATTATGCTAATTTAGACAAAAAACCGAGTTACTCATTATCGTCGCCTTTACTTAGCAAGCTCTTCAGGTTCTTCTTCAATGATCATCAAATCTTCCTCCGGGTTATCACAAGCACCACCTTGAAGCACAAAAACACAAATTAAGATACTAATCATGAGATTAGGGCAAAACAACCCAAAAATAAAGTTTGGCGATTTGAGAAAAGAAACTGATAGAAAGAACGAGAATCGCGAGAGGATTTCAAAAGTGAAAGCGTTACCTTGAACCGAGTGGAGACGAGTTATAGGATGATCTTTTAGTGAATTGGAAGGCGGGAAAAATGGTGAAGTTGGGTTTACAGTAACTTTGTTCTTTGTTGAAATGAAATGTCGTTCAAGAGAAAGAGGAAGTTGTCCTTTATATTTACATTGAGTCGAGTTTCCAAATTAAGTGAAACTGAAACCTTAGGAACGGAATTATCAAGTGAACACAACATCTTAAGATGAATTAAGTCTTAAGACGGACTTAATGGAATTTATTTAAAATATATCTTACTAAATATGATTAAATATTATTAAATTCCGAAAACCACTTTAATTTATTAAAATATACTTTTACGAAAATAAGGGATGTTACAGGTGTGACCTTTAGGGATCAGCTGATTACCGCCATCATATGACAGTAACGTCAAACCTCTAGTAAGCCAACCGTTACCGATAAACGTTAACCAACTGATTAATATACTAAGTTTTCCTGCGTGAACCTGTAAAAAAATTATTTAAATAATGACACACTGTGGAGGAAATTTACTCCAACAATCTCCCACTTGTCCTACAAGTGTGTGTGCGATTACGATTCTAACATCCATAAATTTCTCCCACTCAATGGAAGGCAAATTGCAAAGTCCCACCTTACAAGGTCGTAACTCCCAAGTAATCATATCAAGAGCGGTTTCCTCGACTAGAGAGTAACATAACTGATATACGAATCACATTCGAGCATGGCCATGCATTTAAGTTACTACTCCTCGAGTGGCCCTGAGAATATATAAATATATAAATAACCTGATAAAGACTGGATATTTTCCTTGACTTATAACCTGCTGATGGAAGCACAGCATGAAATGGCCCAGTAAAAGTCCAATTGGCCTCTTTTTACGGTGCGACCTAGGACAGAAACCTAAACCACCCAAAAACTGTCTATATCGCAGGAAATAATCAATGGTCAAAAGAACCGACTTTAGGAATCAGAATATAGACGTCCTATCCACGACTAGGCACCAAATGTATCTTAACATTTAGGACTCTATGTAGTGGTCACCATGTCCTATGCGGTATCAGATACCCATATTTGTTATTGATCAGTCAAACGTTTGACTTATGGCATATTGAACCATCCATCCTTCAACTAACAAAGTAATCACCTGAGTTATCAGCTCATTGTGGTGTTTACGGACAAAACATACATATAAAGTAAAACGGTTCACTTTGTGGTGTTCAAAATTGTCATACAATCCACATGAAATACAATATAAAGAAATTCAATGATTTTATTAAGTAGTAATTGAAATGATCAAATATCAATCAAATAATATCTAATACAACTCTGGAACACGTTTTATCCCCATGGATGTGATGTGCCCTTCATGTTTACTATGCGGTAGTGCCTTAGTGAGCGGATATGCAAAGTTGATATCCGTTCCAATCTTTCACAACGCTATCTCATTTTGCTCCACGTAATCTCTTATTAGATGAGCTTTTCTGAGTACATGTGTAGCTTTATTACTAGACTTAGGCTCCTTAGCCTGGAAGATAGCACCACTATTGTCGCAATAAAGGGTAATTGGATCTTTCACATTAGGTACTACTTTTAGTCCTTGTAAGAAATAATGCATCCAGATAGCTTCCTTTGCAGCTTCGGAAGCTGCCATGTACTCAGACTCTGTTGTAGAATCTGCTGTAACGCTTTGCTTTGAACTCTTCTAGCTGACTGCTCGACCATTAAGAGTAAAGACAAAACCCGACTGAGATTTGGAATCATCACGATAGGTATAGAAACTAGCATCTGTGTAACCTTTAGCACATAGCTCCATGTCTCCACCATATACCTGAGCCCAATCCTTAGTCCATCGTAAGTACTTAAGGATGTTCTTGACGGTTATCCAGTGACTTTCACCTTGATTCTTTTGGTAAGGGCTGACCATACTCAATGCATATGCCACGTCTGGACGTGTGCACATCATGGCGTACATGATCGATCCTACTGCCGAAGCATAACGAATCCGACTCATGCGTTCAGTTTCTTCCGTTGTTGTAGGTGATTGAGTCTTACTCAGATGCACCTCATGAACAACAAGAAGGTAACCCCTCTTGGAGTTTGTCATACTGAATCTGTCAAGAATTTTATCTATATAGTCTTTTTGACTCAATGCTAACATCCTTTTCGATCTATCTCTATAGATACGGATACCTAGAATCCTTTGTGCCTCACCCAAATATTTCATTTTGAAATGGTTTTTTAACCATGTCCTAACCGACGAGAGCATCGGAATGTCGTTTCCAATCAGTAGTATGTCACCTACATACAATACTAGGAACAAGAGTTTGCTCCCACTTGACTTGTTATACAGACATGGTTCCTCGACACTTCGAATGAATCCATTCTGTCTTATCACGTCATCAAAACGATGATTCCAACTCCGTGATGCTTGCTTAAGTCCATAGATGGAACGGTTAAGCTTGCACACTTTCTTAGGATGTTTAGGATCTATGAAACCCTCAGGCTGTATCATATACAGTTCTTCCTCCAAAAACCCGTTTAGGAAGGCGGTTTTCACATCCATTTGTAAAATCTCATAATCATGAAATGCGGCTATCGCTAAGATAATCCGAATAGATTTAAGCATTACAGCTGGAGCAAAAATCTCATCATAGTGCAACCCGTGTACTTGAGTGAAACCTTATTGGTACCAATCGTGCTTTATAAATATCTGGTTGTCCATCTAATGCGCGCTTTATCTTATAAAGCCATTTGCACTGAAGGGGTCTCACCTTTTCAGGCAAATCAACCAAATCCCATAGTTGATTCTCGTGCATGGAATCTATTTCAGACTGTATGGCTTCGAGCCATAGCATAGAGTCAGAGCAGTTCATGGGTCATTTGTAGGTAGATGGTTCGTTACGCTCAAGGAGTAAAATGTTTTCTACACCACCCTCCTTAACCATACAAATGTATTGGTCTGGGCGGTGAGAAACTTGAACCGTCCTCCTAGGTTCCTCTCGGATGGATACCATAGCAGATGTGGAAAGAACACTTTCTTCCATCACACTGTTGGTTTCTGGTTCTTGAACCTCTGACAGATCAAAAGTCCTACTACTTTGTTTGTTCGAGAGAAACTCTTTCTCTAAAAACTTTGAACTACCCGCAACAAAAACTCTTTGTTTGGTAGGTGAATAAAAGTAGTGACCAAAAATTCCTTTTGGATAACCTACAAAGTAAGTCTTGACCGATCGTGGGCCTAGCTTGTCTTCGTGTCTCCACTTGACATAAGCTTCACAACCCCAAAGCCGAATAAAAGACAAGTCAGGAACTTTTCCTTTCCACATCTCATATGGAGTCTTGTCCGCTGCTTTAGTCGGACTTCGGTTAAGTATTAGAGTATCCGATTGAAGAACAAATCCCCATAATGAATCAGGCACAACCGTGTGACTCATCATGGATCAAACCATATCTAATAAAGTTTGGTTTTTCCGTTCGGATACACCATTTAATTGTGGTGTTCCAGGTGGAGTCAACTGTGATACAATACCACTGTCTTTTAGGTGTTGATCAAACTCAGTCGAAAGATATTTGCCACCACGATCATATCCAAGTCTTTAATCTTCCTATCCAATTGGTTCTCAACCTTGTTTTGGAATTCTTTGAACTTGTCGAAGGATTCACTTTTATGTTTCATCAAGTAGACATACCCGTATCTACTCAAATCATCCGTAAAAGTGATAAAATATCTATAACCGTCTCTTGCTGTGATTGTCATAGGACCACACACATCTGTATCTATGAGTCCTAAAAGATCACTAGCTCGCATCCCAATACCTTTAAAGGATATACGAGTCATCTTTCCAATGAGACATGATTCACACGTACCAATTGATTCGTAATGAAATGGTGGTATTGTCCCATTCTTAATGAGTTTCTCTACGCGTTTTTCATTGATGTGTCCCATTCGACAGTGCCATAAATACGTTTGTTCTTTATCACATGTTTTAACCTTTTTATTATTCACATGATAATCCTCGGTGGTTTGGTCTAAAACATATATTCCGTTTATGGAAACAACTTCGCCATAAATCATATCGTTTAATGAAAAAGTACAACAGTTGTGCTTAATATGAAAACAAAATCTTTCCGTATCCAAAACAGAAATAGAAATAATGTTTTTCGACAAACTAGGAACAAAATAACAATTATTCAAAAATAACTCAAAACCACTAGGTAGTTTGAGTACATAAGTTCCTATGGAGACAGCTGCAACCTTTGCTCCATTTCCAACGCGAAGGTCTACGTCCCCCTTCTCAAGTTTGCAGACGTCCCTTAAACCCTGCAAGTGATTACACAAGTGAGAACCACAACCAGTATCAAATACCCACACTTGTAGAAAAACTTTAATTTGCGGCTCTTCATTTGAGGCATTTTATTCAAATAGCAGCAAATAGTAATTTGTTTTTTAGAATTTTTTTAAAATACACGTGTTATTTGAGGCGTCTAGCAAAATAACGCCGCAAATACTACCATTTGAGGCGTTTTACTTATTCGCCGCAAATGATTACGAATATTAAAAGAGAAAAATGGGATCATTCATCCAGTCATCCCTTATTCACTTTTTCTGTGAAAGATAAAAACCCTAAATCCGAAATTTTGTTTCATTTTTTCCTCTTTCGCTCTTTCGGTCCCTCACCTGTCACACGCTCAAACCCTCTTAATCGATCGCATTGACAAGGGGATTTAGAGTGAAGTGTTAACCCTAATTTTCGGGTATTCGGGTAAACTCAAATCTGGTGTTTGGAGAGGGAAGCTAAAGAAATTTCTTTGCTGACTGGAAGGATATGTTGATTGATTGGTGGAATTTCTTTGCTGACTATAGATATATCATGTTGTTGAAGTAAGACGTGAGCTTGTTTAGCTTCTTCGATTATCATTTATTCATTAGAACAAGGTCTAATTTCGTCTTCCTTTCATTTCTTCGATTATCATGCTCCATGCGATCGTAATCGGAAATTGATAATTGTATTGTATTAGAGTTTTTAGTTGATATTATTAGCACCGCCAACGATTAGGGTTTTATTTTCTCCATTTGCAACCCTAGATCTGATCATCGTATTAATTGATAGTAGCAAAAACAATTTTTGATTGTAGTGTGTTTGGTTAATTGGTTGAAAATTTGATCTAAAACTCGAGTATTCGCTTCTTATCATTTATTCGCTTGTGTAATTTTTGTTTACTGTAATTTGTTTGATTGATTAGAATATGATTTCACGTTTAAATAATTGATGGCTTTTACGTTTTATTGTATACGTTTTTCAGAATATTTGAAGGAGATATTGCAAAACCAATGTAATCAAATAAAAAAGATAGAGTACTTTGTGTATCATTGTAAATACACCATTCTTGTTTAAGGGGTAAGGCTGGCTGTCACACCCGATTAAATAAATGGAGATTTTGAGAGGTTTTAAGTTAATAAGACGGTCTTAAACAAGAGCAATTGAAATAGATAACATTGATGGACAATGGATCTAGTATCTGAGTAGCAGCTAATTGTTTTTCTCGTGTTTTGGTGGTTAGTTGCAGCAGCTAGATATATTATCTCTATTCTCTACACATCATTTGAGATAAAAATAGTCATTGTAATACTAACAACATTGTAGTACATAACAAATGGGTAGCGGATCAGATTTTTGGGACGTTTTAGTAGCAGTTCTGGTGGCATCTGGGCCATTAGACTGCTACTGGGACCATGGTTTTGAAGGTGACTTTGGGTTTTGCAACTTTTTATATGGCTAGATTACGTTAGATTGTATGGAGCAAATGAGGATGATGATGCTGGTATTAGGTTGTTGTTGCCATTGAATTATGGCTGATAGCAACTGAGCAGTGCAGACGTATTTTGTCCTATTTCATTTGATCGCAACAGAATTGCATTCTTGGCAGTGCAGTAGTGTAGTAGATTTTGATTGGCAGTAATGTTGGCTTCGTTGGGCTCGCAGTAGTGCGTGTGCTATGGGCATGCTCTATTGCTGGCCTTAATGATTAATAAGGCTTTGGGCAGTGCATAGAATAGCATAGAATAAGGTAGGTGGATATGGTAGAGAAGCTGAGTTTTGAAGGGATCAGTAGGTAGATATGGTAGGTGGGGTAGTAGTTTTGTCCCTACCCAATCAAAATCCAGGAATTAGCATAGAATAAGGAATTGCGTGTCTGCATGTTTGCTATTTTGGATAGGATCTTGGCATAACTCGGAAGACGGATACAAGAAGTTTTCATAGGGCAATTTTTGGATTTTATTATGCTGCTTCTTGTATTAGATGCGGACTCTTTTTGTACATGTGTTTTTGATGTAATATACTTACCTTTTACCAAAAAAAAATAAACATTGTAGTACTTCCTAGTATTATACAATAATAATGTGAAAACTATTGTTTTTTATTTCCAATAGTCATAGACCCATTTTTCTTCGGTTTTGGATTATGATGGAATGAAGCAAATGACTAGTTAAATTGTTGGCATATTTCATTGTGAAGTAAACATCATTCAATGCAGTTCAAATGAAATTTTGCAGCTTAAGGGTTAGGGTGTGTAGATCTTACCCCCTTGCATAATGCAATATGCGAGAGTTGTGTCAGAGAACCTCATTGCTTGACATATATATTGCTTGTTGATCATATGCAGGCGGAGGCGGCAGCAGCTGCTGGTGAAAGCAGTTTTAGGGCTTAAGGGTTAGGGTGTGTAAATTCATATGGCAGGTTTACTGTTGTAACTTCTGCTTTACTTTTCCCATGGGTCTATTCTCTTCATGAATTCTCTGTTATTTCCAATTGTGTAACCATTATCACCTCTGAAAGTTATTTTTCTTTCTGATTTTTTGCTCAGCCAGGATGCACTAGATAGACAAATAGCCGCATTGAATTGATAGCCGATGTGCTTCAACTGGAAGGATTTTCACGAATTGATGCCTTTGTTAATGCTGACAGTGGAGAGGTGTGTGTTTAGTTTCTGTGCCGGCAGTTATATCTTGATTCTTGACATATGATCAACATTAGGAATTGAGTTTTAATTGTCAAGTGCTATACATATTTTTCTGCAGATGCTGGTCATAGAAGTGAATACCGTGCCTGGAAATACATCTTCCACTGTTTTAGTTCACCAGGTAATTGATGAATGACTCATTAACTCATACTGAGGCTGTTTGGTTTGATGCTGCCAAATCATCAAAGAAGAAACCTTTATACTTCTTGTTAGAGTATTATGATGTGCAAAACTTCAAACTTGCAAAACTTCGAGGCTTTCCTACCCTCTAGTACCCCGCCATATGTCGCCTTTAATGTTAAATAGACGTTCACAGTATAACAAATACCGGTTTTGATATCAGAATGAGTCTTTGCGACAAAATTCAGTCGTTGCCCCAGAATGGCCGTATTCTATCCTTTAAAATTGAAATCCACCTGTCTCATATTCTACCAAATTACATTGTTACGTCTTACGCAATAAAACATACCCCTGACTTGTTTGACAAGTCTACTAGAAGCGCAAAAACTTATTAGTTTGACCCCTTGTTGATGAGGCATGTGTACAGGCCTTAGCAGCGAATCCTTCAATGTATCCTCATCTCGTTTTCTGCTGGGTTCTCTCTTTTTCCACCTCTAGTTTCTTAATTGTCTGAGGAGAGAACTAAGAAGTAGAGCACTAGTTGGCGAGCTTGATCCATCACTATAAGCTAATTATGAGTGGGACTGTGCAGTAAATATTTAACCTTCCCATATGACACAAATAACTTTAGGATGGCTGATTTTGTTGTGCTGATTATGTGCGTGAACAGGTGAAATGGCCAAGCTGTTGAGATGGTTATTTTACTACTAGGAGTGTTGACCGGCTCAGAAGGTGTTGCTGCCAGGCGTCTAAAAATATTTAGTTAAATTCTTAAGTTGTAGATTGTATTTGTATTTATTTTTGAATATGTATGTATTTTATTTCTAGGATCCTTGTATCTATTTGGTGTATGAATCTTTAATTTTTAGCCGTAGTCTTTAATTTTTAGAAGCTTTGAGATTAGAATCAAGCTTGAGATTAGCAATAATGTATGAATTTAAAATAGTTAAAAAAACCTTGTAAGATTGTCTTATTGAGAAATATATTTGAGAGTTATTACATTTAAATTAAACGATTTGTTTGGCTCATTTCTTTGCAACAAAAAAAAAAAAAAAAAAATTTCCAGCACCTATTTGCTGCGTTTTTTTAGAAAAACGCCGCAAATAGAGTAGCTATTTTCTGCGTTTTTTTTAGAAAAACGCCGCAAATAGAGTAGCTATTTGCCGCGTTTTTTGAAAAAACACCGCAAATAGCTACTCTATTTGCTACGCTTTTTGGAACAACGCCGCAAATAGAGTACCTATTTGCGGCATTTTTAAAACGCCGCAAATAACATTCCTATTTGCGGCCCCCCCATTTGCTGTTACATGAAAAACGCCGCAAAAGAGCTACTTTTTTGAGCCGCAAATAAGTGTTTTTGTACTAGTGCCATGTTGCGGAACTTGCATAGTTTATTTCAATCATATGAATAAATGAAGATATACCTGTGGCCGTCACACGTCCAGCCTTGATATCCTCGAGGTACTTAGGGCAGTTCCTCTTCCAATGCCCAGACTCGTGGCAATGGTGGCACTCTCCCTCTTTGCCTTTGCCCTTAGCTTTGGCCTTTGAGTTACTGGTCTAACCAGGTCCACTCTTGGGCTTCGGGTGCTTCTTTTTTAACTGAGGCATCTTAACATTTAAGGGAGCCTTTGCCTTTCCCTTCCCTTTCCAATTAGCTTGTATAATAAGGACGTCCTTCTTAGCACTCCCACTCAAATTGAGATCTTTCTCAGCTTGCACGTGTAAAACCCCTCGTCGCAGCGGAAAAGTAAAACATTCAAACATGCCAAAATTTACGCGGAATTTAAACTTTAACATGCAAGATAAAACGAGGTGAATTAAAACAAAATTGTACAAACTGAAATGATTAAAACATAGATAAGTATATGAATCTAAGTATGAAACATAAGTACAAAACACAGTCTGGATGGCACATCCCTACAGGCACTCAACTGTATATTCAAAACTAGGTCTAGCTAAACGATAAATGGGTAAGTCATCGATGATAGGATCATCGCTCGCTAGCCTCTGTAACCCTCCAGCAACCTGTCATGTACCTACATACATGAAAACATGTACGCCACAATCAATGGGGAGTGACTAGAGTTCTCATAGCCACCTATTGTCAATAAATCATAACACAAAAGGCATCCAAAATACTCCAACATTTATAACATGCGAAGTATTTATATCAACATCAACCTTCATATCAACATGCATCACTTATGCAAAGGCTCTCAACTAACTTCGGAAACTATTTTAAATGCGAGCCGGTCTCCCTTCCGGTCGCCCGGCCGGGGTCTTTTACTCCAAACCATTTACGAAACCAGACTAAGAGTCGTCCAATGCCTTGGACGAACAATGACTAATAACCAATACACTATATAAACACACAATCATTCAGCAACATCTGACACTGTACCCCAACTCAGGCAAGCAGATGCAACCAGCAGTATCTAAAACTAACCCCAACTCAGGCAAGAACTAAACACAATCAGCAGTGTCCAAGTCACACCCCAACTCAGGTAAACTTGGTACACAAATCAGCAAGCATACATCCGTAGCCGCAACTCAGGTACAAATGGATACCAATCAGCTAATAATGGTTCATAACGCAACTCAGTCAGAACCATTACCCTTCGTAGTGAATCAGAATCCCAACTCAGACCTTATTCACCACGGTCATACAAACTCACGGAAGGACAGAGGTCCCAACTCAGACATCTTCTACCGCATCATCCATACACATGACGGTCCAAAGGTCCCAACTCAAACATCTCCGCCACGCCACAAACACTCACATGTCAAACTAGAGGTCCCAACTCAGACATACCTTGACATGCATCAGACATCAGTAGATATCGTACTCTAGTGGTCCCAACTCAGACATATTCTGATATGTACTACAACCAAGTCCTTAGTCCTAATTTTACTGACCTCTAGTCAACACTTAATTGACCCCAAGAACTAAGTTGAGGGAGAGTCGGTTTCTCTTTCGGTTGCCCGACCGAGGGGTCTCTATCCTCACTCCATTCCCGAACCCAATATAGTGCCGCCCGTACCTCGGGGACTTCAAACACATATACAAGTATACGAGAAAGACCAATTTCGATTAAGTTATTTCTAAACGACTGCTATATATTAAAATATCTTAGTCCGATAAGAATTATAAACGGACACTTAAGAATTAACTAATTTTAGACAAGTCACTAACTACTTTACTAAATCTTACCTAGCTCAAATATATTTTACTAAGTATTTGATTACGTTCTAGTTAACCGGTTCAACCGATAAAGGAAATAATCACGATTTAAATCAAACTTCGTATTATATCACCTATATTTTATACGGGAAATCGATTAACTAATTAAATTATTTCGACATGCTTCTAATAATAAAATCGTAAACCATTAGTAATTCGTAACGATTTCTAACGTATTATATTTAATCGTAAACAAGCTACCAAGCACGTACGTGAAATAATTAATTCAAGCAGACTATCAAGCACGTACGTAAAATAATAATAAACTAAAAATATAATAATATAATAATAAAATAATAATAATAAATAATAGAAATGTCAGGCAGTACGTTGTAGTATAAGAATGTAGAAGTAGCTTAGTAGTAGTAATCAAAAGTAATGAACACAAATAGCATCAGCAGCCATTCGCAGTATCAATGACGGCAGTACAACAGGAATGGGGGTGGGGGGAGGGGGGGGGGGGAGCAGTAGCGTGCAGCACAGAAATGGAGTGCTGGAACAGAAACAGACGCGCGGAACAGAGGTGCAGGTACAGTCGAGTGCACGTAAACAACAATGTAGAAACAGGAATGTAGAGACGGGAATGCAGAGACAGGAATGCAGAGGTAGAATGTGCAGAAACAGAAAGCAAAACAGACATGGGAGGTGGGAGGGGGGGGGGGGGGGGGGGGGGGTCTGTTCAGTGCAGAATTAGGGGGGGTAGCAATGTTGCAGAACAGAAGTAGTAAGGTGCAGCGTAGATTAGTCCACACGCAATGGTTAGCCATGGCCAGAGTCATATGGGCAGAGGGCAGTAAAAAGATGCAAAGCATTGCATTACAGATCAGTCATGGCAGGAAAACGGAAACAGAACAGTATTAGTGTACAAAGATAAATCCCACTCCTTATTAGTCTAACCTAAACGTGCTAAGCCATGTTCAGTAAGAAAACAAGTCCTTGAAATATGAAGTAGTAACACTATGCTTCCAAAACTCCATCATTTCAATCGCATAAACATTCACAATGAAATTTCCAAAAATTCAACCGGTCTCCATGTATAATCCCAAATTCACCCAAAAGATGAATTTAACATAATTTATCAACAACAATCTCAACATTATGCATACTAAACATGTTTACCACATATCTCATGCCTCAAAACACATAAACACATCAATATTAACAAAAAGCTTGCTAGTTTAACAAATAAGAAGAGTTACTCATAATTGTCACCTCAAAAAGGTTTAAGCTCCGAAATCTTCTTCCACCACGTAAGTATCGACCTCCGGGTCCTCTAAACCAACTCCTACAAGCATAAAAACGGAAATTATAAGCTCAAAAACGAATTGGGGCAAAACAGCCCAAAAATGAAAGTGAACGAAATGAAAATCGGAAGTGATGGAAAGCTCACAAATTTCGAGAGGATTCCGAAAATATAATTTTTACCTTGATACGAGTTGAGGAAGGGTTCGGGATGATCTCTTGAAACTTTCTTAAAAAGAGAGAAAATGGGTTTTTGGTTTACTGTGAAAGGGTTTATGAACAATTGAAATGTCCATGGATGAAATGAGGAGTTGTCCTTTTTATATACTTGAGTCGGGTTTATTTTATTTAAGTGATACGGTACTCAAGTCGGGAAATTGCCAAGTGATAACATCTTAAGATTAAAATAATCTTAAGACGGAATTTAACGAAAATCTTCAAATAAAAGTTACGATTTATTAATAAAATAATATTAAATTTCCGAAAATACTTTTATAATACTAAATTATTATTTAACGAAAATACGGGATGTTACAATCACCCCATCATTCAAAAAGTTTCGTCCTCGAAATTTGAAGACAAAAATAAGTACGAAAACAACTCTAGCTATCAAAACGTACTACCCGGGTTATGGAAACCCAAAACTTATTTTTCGAAAAGGCTTCAAGAACAATATATTTCAAGGCACAAGTCTTTGTCAATGGGCAATGTGGTTCTCGTTACATATTCAAGAGCCCGACATTCCAAATCAGAGACAAGTCCCAAATTTCAATCAGTCAAAATTCAAAATTTAGATCGATCCGGTGTCGGTAAGCATAGTTCCGGTTATCAGACGTCTCCAATAACGAGTTCAAATGACAAATCGACGTTAAGATCAATCAAATTGCAAATCAATCAGTTCTTTTAAAACCAAATTTCACAAAATTAACCTTTATTTTCGATTCCTCAAAAGAGTAAAATTGCAACAACGACAAAAGGTCACTTTCAACAAAAGAGGGAGCAGTTTCAAATTCTCAAAACTATTAAGATTTTCCAAAAACTGCGTATGTAACATACTGTGGTATAAGTCAACTTATCGTTTCGTGTTTCTCACCTAAGTGAGGATGAACTTCGGGACGAAGTTCAATTTAAGGGGGGAAGAATGTAATAACCCGTATTTGTTTGGACCTACACATAATAATAACAAGCATCATAATGTTTTACCTCGTTAATAAGCCATGAACCTAGTACGTTTATAATTGTTTTTAGACCATGGGGAGTCTCGTTTTAGGGTCTTGTGGTGTCGAATTAGAATGTGGTAATATGCTGTTTAAGGGGGTTCGAACTTGGGATCAATGGGAGTGTTGGAGTGGGCCTCGATTGGTGTGCAAACAAGGAAGCCCACACGCGTGTGTTATCTTTCTCAGCAAGAACAAGTTAAGCAGCCTACTTAAGATAGGTTTCTACTAGTGCAAACCCTACCCTAACCCTAATCTTTGTTCACACGCCTCTAGCCGTCACACCAAACAACGAAAAGAAACCTTGCACGGCGGCCTTAGGGTTGTTCACGGTGGTTCGAATTGGGTCGTGAAACTGGGAGTCACACTCACGTTTTTAATTCTCCTGTCAGTCCGCCTATTTGCATACCTTAATCAGTGAGGAAGCGGGTTTCGCGTGGAACACTTCTAAACAAGCTTTGGTTTATCTGCGTTTCCTGCAAATTCAGGTAGGGGAAAGTACTAGTTATAATAATGTGTTATCTATTCTCCGTTGGCATTAAGCATGTTTGCTACCTAATATCATGTGATCATTGTATTGAGTTGTTATCTTAACCTGTGTTATCATACAATGTGAATATATATATATTGGGCCTTGTGTTATGGAGTTGGATCGGTGCGGAGTATATATATGGAGTTGGATCGGTGCGGAGTATATATGGCGTTGGATCGGTGCGGAGTATATATATGGTGTTGGATCGGTGCAGAGCTTATTGGCGTTGGATCGGTGCGGAGTTTATTAATTATATTTGTTATGTTATTCTTTACCTACTCAACCTTGTGGTTGACCCTGTGTATTCGTGATCACCTGTGATGAACCAATTATTGGGGAGCAGAATGACAGGTGCTGAGACTAAGGGGGAGCTATGGGAGAAAGAGCTTGGATCCGGACCAGTTTAGATGTCTAGATCGCCTTAGTCAGTTTAATTGAGTTGTACTTTATTTACGTTGTTAAGACCTTTTGGATACTGATGTAAGAACATGTCTTGAGTTTAATTCTAATTAAAGTACTGTTTTTCTTTCCTTTGTATCTACTGCCTCGGGAAACCGAGATGGTAACACCCTTACTTATCTGAGGAGTCCTAGTACAGGCCCTTAAATAAATGGGGGTGTTACAAAGTGGTATCAGAGAGAACGATCCTCAGGCCTAACCTAATTAACCCAATGAATGTAGGAGAGTCTAAATAAAATGAACCCCCGGGATAGGACTGTTAGGAGCACACTAAAGGGGAAGTATGAGTCTGGGGCCCCCTCACACCGAACCATAGGCCCTATCAGTTTTACCCGGGAACCCAGAGTGCATATATGAGAGAAAAGGGTAGAATAGGAGGTGGTGAAAGTGATAGCATACTGTGATAAGTGTGTTATGAGAATTCTGAGTATAAGAGACTTATGGAAAAGCCGGAAGGGGCATGAGCATGAATGAATCCTTATTTGTTTGAATAAAAGGTGTATATTGTTGTGGTATGATAAGTGATTTGAAACATGCTAGTAATTCTTCTTTCATCATGTCTAGTGATATGCGGTTATGTGATCCCTGAGCCATGTTATGGAATAGAACTACTCTATATAATAAGTGTTGATAGATTTTGATGCTTAGGGAACATAGCCCTAAACCAAATGGGTACCCACGTATGTCGGGACTCATTTCTTTTCTTGTTTTATAGTATGCCTCCACGTAGAGATAATGCCATTAACATCACCCAAGAAGAGGTGGACCGTTTGATAGCTGAAAATGCGGCCCTAAAGGCCAAACGAATGGACTCCGCGAAAATGAGCACAATCATCGCAAGGCATCACCCTACCCAATTCACGGGGGAGGGGGAACCTCATCTGTTAGGGGTTGGTGCCGGGAATTCGGTAACCTGTTCGAGTTGGTGGACTGCCCTGAAGAATTGATGGTAGACCAGGCTGCCCACTATCTGAGGGGTATGGCTGGAGACTGGTGGATCGCGAATAAGGGAGAGCTTCGGGAAGCAGCTATAGAGGGTGGATCCGCGTTTGTTCCGTGGGATGCATTCAAGGGGGTCCTGAACGAGGCGTTTCTACCAGAATTCCAAAAGAGCAAGCTGAGGGAGGAGTTCGACTCATTCCAGATGTCGGAGGACATGACCGTAGAGGCTTACCACAGGAAGTTCATCCAGTTGGTGCACTACGTGGGAGACATGGGTTTCGACGATGCTATGCTAGCCATGAAATTTGAGAGGGGATTATCAATCGCCATCAAAAAGAGACTGATTGCAGCTCCGCCCACCACAATCCGTGACATCTATTTACGGGCTGGGGCGGCGGAGAGGCTTTCGGATATGATAAAAAAGGACAAACAGTCCAAGACAGAAAAGAGGAAAGCTGAAACAGTAGCTGAGGGTTCAGGATCGAAAAAGCAAAGTAATAACAAGTACAGTGGGTATTTCGGGAGTAGTGCCTCTGGTGGTGCGAGGAATCAGAGTGGGAGCAATCACATGAGTGGGATTTCTGGCAGTGGTTCGGCAGGCATAGTGTGTTTTGGCTGCGGGAAGAGGGGACATAAGCAGGCGGTGTGTCGTTCTTCTGGAGGAAATCAGTCCGGGGGTTATCGCACACCTACATCCGGATACCAGGGATCCCGCACCCAGTCCTACGGTAGTAGTGGCTTTCGCACACCCACGAAAAACTATGGTGGGGGTGCGAAATCTGGAGGGAGCAGCAATTATCAGAGGAACTATAATAATTACCAGAGCCGCCCGTACCAGAATCAATTCAATGGAGGTGGAAGCAACCAAAAGACAGGAGCGGGAGGAAATCAGCAGGCTGGAACATCTTCTGCCAGCCAGAGTGGAGTCAAGTCCAGTGGCAAGCTCTTTGCCATGGGAAAGCAGGCAGCGCTGGAGGATGCGCATGTAGTAACCGGTACTTTTCTTGTGAACTCTAATCCTACTTTCGTACTTTTCGATTCCGGTGCCACCCATTCGTTTGTGTCTAGAGATCATGTTAAGGCTTTGGGACTTGAGAGATTTGACTGGATCGCGGATCCAGTGACCATACCATCAGGCGAGTCGATAGTCTGTAATAGAGTATATGGTAGTGTACCCATCAAAATCGGGGAAGCAATTTTCTATGGTGACCTCATAGAGTTTCCTCTGGGGGGCTTTGAGGTGATCCTGGGGATGGACTGGCTAGGGAAGTATCGAGCTTTCATCGACTGTCATCAAAAGAAGATTTCCTTGAAGGGACCTAAGGGAGTGAGGGTGTCTTACAAGGGATACCGTGTGAAACCAAAAATCAAATTCATTTATGTCAATACCCTTAAGTCTGGCTTGAGGAAAGGAGAGAGCCTAATCTTATGCCAAATGTGGGATTGTGAGGCTGAGACCCCCAAGACTAGTGAGATACCTGTGGTACGGGAGTTTGAGGGAGTTTTTCGTGACGACGTTCCGGGGTTGCCGCCGAGGAGGGAAGTGGAGTTTTCCATTGACCTAAAACCAGGAGCGGGACCGATCTCTAAATCACCGTACCGTATGGGGCCGAAAGAGATGGAGGAGTTGAAGAAGCAATTGGATGAACTAGCTGAGAAAGGGTTCATCCGACCCAGTGTGTCGCCCTGGGGAGCACCTGTCTTATTTGTGAAGAAGAAGGAAGGGAGTTTGAGGTTGTGTGTTGACTACCGAGAGCTGAACAATGTAACCATCAAGAATCGTTATCCTTTGCCGAGAATTGACGACTTGTTCGATCAGTTAAGTGGAGCTGGGGTTTTCTCCAAGATTGATTTGAGATCCGGGTATCATCAGTTGAGGATAAAAGATGAAGATATTCCAAAGACCGCTTTCCGAACGAGGTATGGCCACTATGAATTTGTGGTCATGCCCTTTGGATTGACTAATGCTCCAGCTGTGTTCATGGACTTGATGAATCGAGTCTTCAGCCCGTACCTGGACAAGTTTGTGGTGGTATTTATCGATGATATCCTGGTATATTCCAAGAATGCAGAAGAGCACGAAGAGCATTTGAGGAAAGTACTTCAGACCTTGGAGGAGCATAAGCTCAATGCTAAGTTGAGCAAGTGTGAGTTCTGGTTGGAGAAAGTGGCATTTCTGGGGCATGTAATTTCAAAAGAGGGGGTGGCTGTTGACCCTAGTAAGATCGAGGCAGTGACTAATTGGCAGAGTCCGAAGAATGTGAGTGAGATTCGAAGCTTTCTGGGTTTAGCTGGTTATTACCGGAGATTTGTCAAAGATTTTTCAAAGATAGCGAAGTCGTTGACGTCGTTGATGAGGAAAGAGAACCGTTATATCTGGGATGAGAGTTGTGAGAAGGCATTCCTAACCCTTAAGGAACGCCTGACAACAGCCCCTATCCTGGCCTTGTCAGTTGGGAGTGATAATTTTGAAGTATACACCGACGCTTCAAAGCATGGGTTGGGTTGTGTGCTAATGTAGAATGGTAGAGTGATCGCGTATGCTTCTCGCCAGTTGAAGACCTACGAAGAGAATTATCCGACTCATGATTTGGAGTTGGGCGCTGTGGTCTTTGCACTGAAATTGTGGCGTCATTACCTTTATGGAGCCACTTTTAAGGTGTTTTCTGATCATAAGAGCCTGAAATATATCTACACCCAGAAAGAGTTGAACATGAGGCAGAGGAGGTGGATAGAGTTGATCGGAGATTATGATATGCAGATTGTCTACCACGAAGGCAAGGCAAATGTGGTAGCTGACGCTCTAAGTAGGAAGTCAATACATGCTTTGGATTGTGCCAGATCGAGAGGGAGGTTGTATGGTGAACTAAGGGAGATGGGAATATTCTTGATCCGGAAAGGGGACACTCTTGGTGACTTGACAGTGGAGCCTGAGTTGTATGGGGAGATTCGGGAGTTACAGCAGAACGATGAGAGAATCCAGAAGTGGCGTTTGATGGTGGAGAATGGAAATGGTGATGAGACATCCAAGTTCAGTATTCATACCGATGGTAGTTTGAGGTTCAGTAGGCGATGGTGTGTACCGAGTGTTGAGGAGCTAAAGAAGAAGATCCTGACTGAAGCTCATGCTACTCCTTATTCTGTTCACCCAGGGGGTGATAAGTTGTATAAGGATCTTAAGAAGACGTTTTGGTGGCCTAATATGAAGAAGGAAGTCGCAGAGTTTGTGTCGAGGTGTTTGACTTGTCAGCGAGTGAAAGGGGAGCATAAGAGACCTCAAGGGAAAGTTCAACCGTTGGATGTGCCAGAGTGGAAGTGGGAGAATATTTCGATGGACTTTATCGTGGGGTTGCCTCGGACTTAGAGGGGCAACAACATGATTTGGGTGATCGTGGATCGTTTAACTAAGTCAGCTCACTTTATTCCCATGAAAGATACCTGGAGTAAAGCTGAATTGGCTAAGTCATATGTTCAGAATGTGGTCAAACTGCATGGCGTACCCAAGGACATCGTTTCAGATCGGGACTCGAGGTTTATATCCAGGTTTTGGCAGGAGTTACAGGCTGCTTTGGGTACCCAATTGAAGATGAGTACAGCTTTTCATCCGGCTACTGATGGTCAGACTGAGCGGACGATTCAGACTCTTGAGGATATGTTGAGAGCTTGTGTACTTGAGTTCGGAGGATCTTGGGAGGATCGACTGGGGTTGATCGAGTTTTCTTATAATAATAGCTACCATGCAAGCATAGGCATGGCCCCTTTCGAGGCTTTATACGGGAGGAAGTGTCGGAGTCCTGTGTGTTGGGACGGTCGGGCCGACGTCGTGACTTTAGGGCCAGATATGATCCAGGAGATGGTGGAGCAGGTTCAGGTGATTCGGCAGAAAATGAGGGCCGCCCAGGATCGACAGAAGAGCTATACAGATTTAAAGAGGAGCGATATTTCCTTTGAGATCGGAGAGAAAGTACTACTGAAAGTCTCTCCGATGAAGGGTGTGATGAGATTCGGCAAGCGTGGCAAACTGAGTCAGAAATTTATTGGGCCATTTGAGATCTTGGACAGAGTTGGAGAGGTGGCATATCGATTAGCTTTGCCTCCAACCCTATCCAAGGTCCATAATGTGTTCCATGTGTCTCAGTTGAGGAAATATGTGAGTGATCCATCACATGTGCTTCAGCATGAGGTGATCGAGATAGATGAACAGTTGGCATATGTTGAGATTCCAAAAGAAATCCTAGACAGAAAGGTGCGGAAAACTCGCAGCGGGGAGACGATCTTGGTGAAGGTCCTGTGGACCAATCATAATCAGGAGGAGGCTACGTGGGAGCCTGAAGCATCCATGAGGGAGCGTTACCCGCATTTGTTCGATTGAGGTAAGTTACGCGGACGTAACTTTTCTTTAAGGGGGGTGGAATGTAACATTCTGTGGTATAAGTCAACTTATCGTTTCGTGTTTCTCACCTAAGTGAGGATGAACTTCGGGACGAAGTTCAATTTAAGGGGGGAAGAATGTAATAACCCGTATTTGTTTGGACCTACACATAATAATAACAAGCATCATAATGTTTTACCTCGTTAATAAGCCATGAACCTAGTACGTTTATAATTGTTTTTAGACCATGGGGAGTCTCGTTTTGGAGTCTTGTGGTGTCGAATTAGAATGTGGTAATATGCTGTTTAAGGGGGTTCGAACTTGGGATCAATGGGAGTGTTGGAGTGGGCCTCGATTGGTGTGCAAACAAGGAAGCCCACACGCGTGTGTTATCTTTCTCAGCAAGAACAAGTTAAGCAGCCTACTTAAGATAGGTTTCTACTAGTGCAAACCCTACCCTAACCCTAATCTTTGTTCACACGCCTCTAGCCGTCACACCAAACAACGAAAAGAAACCTTGCACGGTGGCCTTAGGGTTGTTCACGGTGGTTCGAATTGGGTCGTGAAACTGGGAGTCACACTCACGTTTTTAATTCTCCTGTCAGTCCGCCTATTTGCATACCTGAATCAGTGAGGAAGCGGGTTTCGCGTGGAACACTTCTAAACAAGCTTTGGTTTATCTGCGTTTCCTGCAAATTCAGGTAGGGGAAAGTACTAGTTATAATAATGTGTTATCTATTCTCCGTTGGCATTAAGCATGTTTGCTACCTAATATCATGTGATCATTGTATTGAGTTGTTATCTTAACCTGTGTTATCATACAATGTGAATATATATATATTGGGCCTTGTGTTATGGAGTTGGATCGGTGCGGAGTATATATATATGGAGTTGGATCGGTGCGGAGTATATATGGCGTTGGATCGGTGCGGAGTATATATATGGTCTTGGATCGGTGCGGAGTTTATTGGCGTTGGATCGGTGCGGAGTTTATTAATTATATTTGTTATGTTATTCTTTACCTACTCAACCTTGTGGTTGACCCTGTGTATTCGTGATCACCTGTGATGAACCAATTATTGGGGAGCAGAATGACAGGTGCTGAGACTAAGGGGGAGCTATGGGAGAAAGAGCTTGGATCCGGACCAGTTTAGATGTCTAGATCGCCTTAGTCAGTTTAATTGAGTTGTACTTTATTTACGTTGTTAAGACCTTTTGGATACTGATGTAAGAACATGTCTTGAGTTTAATTCTAATTAAAGTACTGTTTTTCTTTCCTTTGTATCTACTGCCTCGGGAAACCGAGATGGTAACACCCTTACTTATCTGAGGAGTCCTAGTATAGGCCCTTAAATAAATTGGGGTGTTACAGCGTACTTTTGAAGTGAACAATAGGGAATCAATTTCAAAAACAGTCACTGGAGCGTAGAAACAATCATAGAGATTACCCTTGACGCGAAGGGTAAGAGGTTTCTAGCTTTACCGCTAGTAGAACATACTAAGGAAGATCGAAGGAGCGCAACAACCAGGCGAAAGGTCAAGGAAGACAATAACTTTTGCCAAACATGGAGGCACTAACCACTCAATCCATAATCCAAACATCGTCACAACGGTTCCTAATATCCCATGGAGGACGATTCAAGTGTCCTCTAGACTCACAATGGTTTCACGATCTCTCTTACCATTAACTTATCCACAGAACAAGGTATTCCTCAACAAGAAGGGGTTCTAAACTCTCATTCTACTCACACTAATCTGAAATTCCCACGAAAATGAGGTCAGCCATGTGGATTAGCTCGCACTAAAAATCCGTTCAACAACTGCTGATGATCTCTCCCCCAGGGTAGAAGCTTAAGCACATATCCTAGACGAAGGTTCAAACACTTCCAAAACTCTAATTTAGCATTCCATTATCATGACGTTAAGCCCCAAAATCAAAGATATATGGTAACTACTCCTAATCGAAGGACCATGAGACAACCACCCAGAACCTTTAGTCCCAAGAGCTCGATTCTATGAAACTCATTTCACAGAAGCATCTCGAAATCTTAAATTCCTAAATCTTGTTACCCTAAAGTGAACATTCAAACTAGGTCTTACAAAAAGTAACAACTTTCAAATTCTCAAGTCACTAACCTCTCTGCTAAAAGCGGACATCTAAAAAGGACGGTTTCAAAGAAGCAACAACTTCCACTCAGACATTTCCATAAGACTATCAGTACTCCCACATGAAGGTATAGTCGCCATTAACTTTACAGTTGACACTAAATCCATAAGTAGCACTCGTATATCTAATCCTTTAACATGAAATTCTCATGACGGCACGCCATCTAGTATCACCCAAATATCATTAACATAAACTCTCCCAACTAAATTATGATCAATGCAAAACCAAGGATCCTCAAGGCATATATAACTACTCCCAAGATAAGCCCGTCTCACCACTAATCCAAATGAAAGGGAACGACGCTCACCAAGGCGGAGGTAGGATACGAACTTCGGAAACAAACGCTATACCAAAATCGAGAGAGAGCATACAAGGTGCCAGGATAGAAAATTGAGGATATGGATTCCAACAAGTGAAGCTAAAAGCAAAGGCAGAATCAAGGAAGAAGGAAGGAGAGAGGCGATATAAAGGAACGATTACGGAAATCTCTCAAGGTTCGAGTCTTTCACTATTCTCACATGGTTCTCACTCCTTACCTTCCAAATTAAGCAAGTCGATTATCGGTTCTCACAAACATTTCCTCAAAACGATTTATATACCATAATTCCTCAAATTTAAAACAATATCATCCTTCCAATTACCTATTCCCAAAAGTTTTAGATGTCTCATCTCTGTCAGTACCTCAAACGACAGTTCAATAACACTCTCAGATTACCAAACTCATATGCTATATCCACTTCAATACATCATTTTCCATCATATAGAAACCCTTAAATCATCAAGTCCCCAACTTTCACCTTCCAATGAATTCCCATATTCAATCCTTACACTAGTGTTACGCCCTTCAAAATTATTCAAGTACTGTAATAGATGAGCTCTAAAATCCACTAAGTAACCTAAGGTTAGATACTTAAACAATTCCTCCAAGTCTATATCGTAGGTTCTCTCGATAAACAACTACTATTACCAAAGGGTTCTTATTCCTCAAACGAGTATTTCCTCAATTCAATCACGTCCTCAAGGTCAAGTGAGACTAACTCACCTCACTCATCCATTTGGATAAATGACTAGACACTTGTATTACCAAAATATGTCTCTCGGTACCTCTTATTAAGTTTTCCTCAAATAGCAATATTTCTCGAAACACGGTTCACGGTTATCCTAGAACTAGTTCCTCAAAATCAAGTCAAAAGAAAGTCCACCTACAAGACACTTCGGGGGGGGGGGGGGGGGGCAAGTAACAAGGATGAGTCGGAAAGGTAGGAAGGTAGATTTCAGAGTAAGTTCGACATGAGTTGAAGAAGAAAAGAATGCATAAAGAGATGCAAAACAAGATGATGCATAAAGAATAAGAAGAATCTTCGGAGGTCCAGATGCATCCTTCAACGGTAGCACAGATCTTCTATCTTCGGTAGTAGACACCAGTCTTGATCGCCATATGGATAAGCTCACGGTTCGCTGATTCAAAGATATAAAAGTCAAATCAATGACAATCAACAAACACGTTAAACCTAATAAAAGCAATCAATAAAGCATACTACCACTTGTCCATAAATCTGTCCATCTCTCATTCATTATTTGATTACTGGTCAAGTTAAGTTTGGGGATCACAGAGTACGTCGGGAGCGATAACGCTCTGATACCAACTGTAAAACCCCTCGCCGCAGCGTAAAAGTAAAACATTCAAACATGCCAAAATTTACGCGGAATTTAAACTTTAACATGCAAGATAAAACGAGGTGAATTAAAACAAAATTGTACAAACTGAAATGATTAAAACATAGATAAGTATATGAATCTAAGTATGAAACATAAGTACAAAACACAGCCTGGGATGGCACATCCCTACAGGCACTCAATTCTATATCCAAAACTAAGTCTAGCTAAACGATAAATGGGTAAGTCATCGATGATAGGATCATCAATCGCTAGCCTCTGTAACCCTCCCGCCACCTGTCATGTACCTACATACATGAAAACATGTACGCCACAATCAGTAGGGAGTGACTAGAGTTCTCATAGCCACCTATTGTCAATAACACATAACACATAACGCATCCAACATACTCCAACATTTATAACATGCGAAGTATTTATATCAACATCAACCTTCATATCAACATGCATCACTTATGCAAAGGCTCTCAACTAACTTCGGAAACTATTTGAAATGAGAGTCGGTCTCCCTTCCGGTTACCCGGCCGGGGGGTCTTTCACTCCAAACCATTTACGAAACCAGACTAAGAGTCGTCCAATGCCTTGGACGAACGATGACTAATAACCAATACACTATATAAACACACAATCATTCAGCAACATCTGACACTGTACCCCAACTCAGGCAAGCAGATGCAACCAGCAGTATCTAGAACTAACCCCAACTCAAGAAAGAACTAAACACAATCAGCAGTGTCCAAGTCACACCCCAACTCAGGTAAACTTGGTACACAAATCAGCAAGCATACATCCGTAGCCGCAACTCAGGCACGAATGGATACCAATCAGCTATAATGGTTCATAACGCAACTCAGTCAGAACCATTACCCTTCGTAGTGAATCAGAATCCCAACTCTGACCTAATTCACCGCGGTCATACAAACTCACGTAAGGATATAGGTCCCAACTCAGACATCTCCTACCGCATCATCCATACACGTAACGGTCCAGAGGTTCCAACTCAGACATGTCCATCACGCCAAAAAAACTCACATGTCAAACTAGAGGTCCCAACTCAGACATATTCTGATATGTACTACAACCAAGTCCTTAGTCCTAATCTTACTGACCTCTAATCAACACTTAATTGACCCTAGGAACTAAGTTGAGGGAGAGTCAGTTTCCTTTTCGGTTGCCCGACCAGGGGGTCTCTATCCTCACTTCATTCCCGAACCCAATATAGTGCCGCCCGAACCTCGGGGACTTCAAACACACATACAATTATAAGAGAAAGACCAATTTCGATTGAGTTATTTCTAAACGACTGCTATATATTAAAATATCTTAGTCCGATAAGAATTATAAACGGACATTTAAGAATTAACAAATTTTAGAAAAGTCACTAACTACTTTACTAAATCTTACCTAGCTCAAATATATTTTACTAAGTATTTGATTACGTTCTAGTTAACCGGTTCAACCGATAAAGGAAATAATCACGATTTAAATCAAACTTCGTATTATATCACCTATATTTTATACGGGAAATCGATTAACTAACTAAATTATTTCGACATGCTTCTAATAATAAAATCGTAACCCATTAGTAATTCGTAACAATTTCTAACGTATTATATTTAATCGTAAGCAAGCTAGCAAGCACGTACGTGAAATAATTAATTCAAGCAGACTAGCAAGCACGTACGTAAAATAATAATATAATAATATAATAGTAATATAATAATATAATAATATAATAGTAATATAATAATATAATAATATAATAGTAATAGAAATGTCAGGTAGTACGCTGTAGTATAATAATGTAGAAGTAGCTTAGTAGTAGTAATCAAAAGTAATGAACACAAATTGCATCAGCAGCCATACGCAGCATCAATGACGGCAGTACAGCAGGAATGGGTAGGGCTCAGAATCGGTCCGGAACCGGACCGAGCCGGACCAAACCGGACCGGACCGAGAACCGATTTTTTGGAAATGTTGGACCAATGACCGGACCAATTTCCATATTGTCCAGGACCGGACCGAACCGAGAAAATCCGGACCAAACCAAACCCGGACCAAATGGACCAATTTACCACCTCTGTACAATCTCATGGACTCAATTTCCCAAACTAAATAAAATTATAAATGACCTTGATATTCAAATATCAAATTCTGCCTACTCGTCCAAAATCCAAAAGTATGTAAATTGTAATGTTTTGGATTACAATCTACATAATACAATCCGAAAAGGCGAAAACACATTAAAAATTGAAAAAAAAAACGAACTACAAATATCAGCTTGTGTCTTGTGACTTGAGTCTTGAACTCTTGATACCACTCCTTTTATATCCGATTTCGATCCTACTTCAATTCGAGCTTCAAATCTATCATTAATCCAAAAGAAATAGATTAGGTAAAAAATCAACAATTGACAGTAGACAAGTCTGCAAAAAATGAACACTAAGAGAGAGATAGCATGGTATTGCATGAAGAAGTATATACCATTGGATCAGTGACAAAGATCAGCTTATCATCCACACTTAACTTCTCTATATCTGTAAAATAAGATAAGTTCAATAGTCAGTATATTCAACTTCAACTAATAAAAATATGAAACTATAAAATTAGAATAATAGTAAAGATGTACTTGTTTCAAGCTTTTCCAAATCTTCTAAACTTTCTTCCACATCAACATTAGATTTACGAATATCTGCCCGAATCCAATCTTGTGCACATATAAGACCTTGCACCGTCTAAGACATTTTTACCAGCAGATTAATTATACTACCAGTTTTTAGGATACTTAACAAGTAAACAGTCAGATTAAGTGCTTACATACCTTAGGTGTTAAAGAACTTCGAAATCGATCAAGGGTACGACCTCCTGTACTAAAGGCTGATTCTGATGCAAATGTTGAAATTGGCATAGCTAAGACGTCACGAGCCATACGAGCAAGAATAGAATACCTTGGCTCATAAAGCTTCCACCAGTCTAAAATTTTTGATGGCTCATCTTCTCCCTTTTGCTCATCCAAGTACCTATCAAACTCTGTTCTCACAAAGCCAGTGCTACTATCTCCACCAAATCCCCTCATCTTAATCTTAACTTGTTCACTTATTGACTTCATAAAAGCTAAACTCCCCCTCCCGAAGTAGGAATGCTTGTAGACATGTCAAGGTCTTCACTTTGAGTATTAACAGGTGCATACATACGTCTATACTCAGCAAAAAAATCATATGCAAACTGTTTAACTTTTCTTGCCAATACCTCGTCGTCCTCTTTCCCGTACATACCATAAAGAGTAAGTTGTAACCCTAAAAACTTGAAATTTGGATCGAGAATCACACCCAAGTAGATCAACATATTCATCTTATCAATGTTACCCCAGTACTTATCATATTTGGCTTTCATTTGTTTTGCCATATTCCTAAAGGCAGGGTCATCACTTTCAGTCCATTGTTGTAACAAACTAAAAGTATGACCAATATGAAAAAAGAGGGAGTTACTTGTCACATATAATGAACCCGATATACGATTCGTTAAATCATAAAATTCTTTAAGAAACACGACCAGTTTGTTTACCTTACTCCAATCTTCTACAGTGGGGGGCCAAGAATATGACTATCAGGCCTATCACTATCAGGTTGTTGAGAATAGGGAATTTTCAGCTGACCAAACACAACCTTATATTGTAGAGCAGTATCCAACATGGTATATGTTGAGTTCCATCTTGTTGCCACATCAAGACTCAAAGACAACTTACACTCAATCTTACATTTCTCTACTTGCTCATTAAATAAATGCAACCTAGCTGGAGAACCCCTCACAAACTTTACTGCATATCGAACCTTATCAATGCAATCTACATGTTCCTTAAGACCATCCCAAACAATCAGATTTAGAATGTGTGCAATACATCTCATGTGGATATATTTACCATCACTAACATAACCTTTTTATGGGGCCAATGATTTCATATAAGAACATGCCAAATCATTTGAACTTGCATTGTCAACTGTGATAGTAAATAATTTTTCAAGCACACCCCAAGCGTCTAAACAATCTTCAAGAGCTCTACCAATTGCTTCACCTTTGTGACTAGTAATAGGACAGAAATTTAAAATACGTTTTTGTAATGTCCAGTTATCGTCTATAAAGTGAGCAGTAACACACATGTAATTAATTTTTTGAATGGAAGTCCATGTATCAGTTGTAATAGAGATCCGTTGACAAGAACTACGAAGCAAGTCTTTGAGTGTATCCTTTTTATGTAAATATAACTTAAAACAATCTGAAGCAATGGTCCAACGTGAAGGAATGTGAAACGTAGGACATACCACAGACATGAAATATCTAAATTCATGCTTATCTACATGTCTAAAAGACAATTCATCAAGAACAAGCATGTAAGTCATCGCCTCTCTAATATCATCATGACTAACAATTCTATTTTTCAATCTAGCCTCTCCTTCCTGACCATCTGTGGGCTCTAAGACAAGTTGAGCTTGCTTACCTCTGCTTTTGTTGTTAGGATTTTTCTCACAGGTAGATGAATGTTTTTTCAAATTCTTTGTCCCATTAATACAGTGTCTGCGGCAAAAGTTGAATCGCAATGCTGACACTCAGCTCTTATATGGTCAGCATCATCGAGATATAACTCATAATCCACCCAATATGGTGCTCTTAATCTGCTTGTTTTGACAATATATCTTCGTCCAGGCCTTCCTTTTATTGTTGGGTGTGGTGTATGAGACTTTTGTGTAGTTGTTTTATTAATCTCCCCATCAATTTCCTCATCCGACAAATCAATGGTTGGATGATCTACTTCAGATTCAAGCTGTCCAGAGACAAGACAACGCCTCTTAACACTTCGTCTGGTCTGGGAGCTCGACATTCTGTCATAAAAGAAAAAAAAACTCAGCTCTCTACATTAAAAATTAGAAAATGCAGGTGATTTCAAAATGATATTAATCCAACTCTCTACATTAAAAACTCAGCTTCTACATTAAACACAGCTCTCTACATTCTACATGTTTTCTAACAGACCCATTTGTCGATTATTAACGCTATAAGCCTATAACTAAAGAAAAAGGCTTCATCCGACACTACAAATAATATTCTAATTATCAATAAAAATAATCAAATATACAATCATATAAAGACACAGACTATTCTAAATTTCTAATTTCTATCTAATTCTACCGATGTATTGAACCATTTTTCAGAACCCTATTTTAATGATATTAGCACGATAAGTCGATAATATGCAATAGACAAATCAAAATCACAGATTCACTTCATCAATAACACTATAACAGTATAAAACTAAACAAAAGAAAATATATAAGAGTAAAGAGTAGAAGACTTACCTAATAAAATGTTGATGAGTTTGAATGATTGAAAAGCCATAGGAAAGCAAGGGGTTTTATATGAGATTTGGGAGTATGATTCGTGTGAGAAGTAAATACTGGTGCAGATGATATTGATGAGATAACGATTAGGTTTTCCAGATTTTTCGTTTTAACAGTTTGGGAATTGTTCAATTGGGATCTTTGGGAATATGAGAATTGGGATTATGATGTTATGTTTATTGATTGTCGTTTGGGAATAAGAATTGGGACTTGGGAGTAATTGTTGTTGGGTGGGGTTGATATTTTGGCTTTTGGGCTTCCGACAATTATGGGAATTGGCTAGGGTAATGGACCAAGGTTTTGGAATTGGGCTTTAATACGTTGCACAAATTCGGTCCTCTTGGTCCAGACCGGACCAATTCGGTTTTTGACCGGACCGGACCAAAACCCGAATGCAAAAATATTGTGGACCAAGGACCGGACCAATTATCTTCCGGTCCGGGTTTGGTCCAGACCAAATGGTCCGGTCCGGTCCGTTTTTCCGGTCCGGACCTAATTTTGCTCAGCCCTATGAATGGGGGGGCATTAACGTGCAACACAGAAATGGAATCCTGGAACATAAACCTACGCGCGGAACAGAGGTGCAGGTACAGTTGAGTGCACGTAAACAGCAATGTAGAAACAGGAATGCAGAGACGGGAATGTAGAGACAGGAATGCAGAGGTAGAATGTGCAGAAACAGAAAGCAGAACAGACATGGGAGGGGGGGTCTGTTCAGTGCAGAAGTAGGGGGAAGCAATGTTGCCGAACAGAAGTAGTAAGGTGCAGCGTAGAGTAGTCCACACGCAATGGTTAGCCATAGCCAGACTTATATGGGCAGAGGACGGTAAAAAGATGCAAAGCATTGCATTACAGATCAGTCATGGCAGGAAAACGGAAACAGAACAGCATTAGTGTACAAAGATAAATCCCACTCCTTATTAGTCTAACCTAAACGTGCTAAGCCATGTTCAGTAAGAAAACAAGTCCTTGAAACATGAAGTAGTAACACTATGTTTCCAAAACTCCATCGTTCCAATCGCATAAACATTCACAATGAAATTCCCAAAAATTCAACCGGTCTCCATGTATACTCCCAAATTCACCCAAAAGATGAATTTAACATAATTTATCAACAAAAATCTGAACATTATGCATACTAAACATGTTTACCACCTATCTCATGCCTCAAAACACATAAACACATCAATATTAAGAAAAAACTTGCTATTTTAACAAATAAGTCGAGTTACTCATAATTATCACCTCAAAGCGGTTTAAGCTCCGAAATCCTCTTCCACCACGTAAGTATCGACCTCCGGGTCCTCTAAACCAACTTCTACAAGCATAAAAACGGAAATTATAAGCTCAAAAACGAATTGGGGCAAAACAACCCAAAAATGAAAGTGAACGAAATGAAAATCGGAAGTGATAGAAAGATCACAAATTTCGAGAGGATTCCGAAAATATAATTTTTACCTTGATACGAGTTGAGGAAGGGTTAGAAATGATCTCTTGAAGCTTTCTTAAAAAGAGAGAAATGGGTTTTTGGTTTACTGTGAAAGGGTTTATGAACAATTGAAATGTTGATGGATGAAATGAGGAGTTGTCCTTTTTATATAATTGAGTCGGGTTAATTTTATTTAAGTGTAATAACCCGTGTTGTAGTGAGCGTATAGAATTGATTTATTCGTGTTTATTCGTATTAAATTGATTTCATAAGTGGTTACGGGGAATCGAAGGGGAGTTCTAAGGGTGTAAATAAAAATTGTGTTCCTGGTGGGGATCGAACTTGTGACTACTAGTGATACTAGCATGGGCCTCGATTTGCGTGAGAATAAAACAAGCCCATACACGATTCAAGAACACACGTTGCATGTGTTCCTGCCGTCATTTATAGACGAGATTTACAAACACCAAACCCTACCCTAACACAAATCTGTTTACATCAAACCCTAGCCGCCATATCAGAGAAGGAAAAGAAGCTATTCACGGTGGTTGTAATCTAGCCTAGGGTGGTTCGTTTTGGCCGTGAGTCGGGTATGTTCATCACAGCGTTTTCCTTAGTTTGTCTGCGTTCATTTTCGTGTTGCTTTTACCACTGTTTTACATCATATACGGTTCTAATAAACATGTGACTCTAATCTGCGACGTGTGGTGGTCAGATGTGAACCATAGTATCACACCTTTGACCACCCAACACTGTCGTAAAAGCGTCTGATGTGGCTGTGTCGGTAAGGGGTGACGGGTGTATGTGTTTGTGTTTGTTTATTTCGTTTCTGGTTATAATAAAAGAAGGGTCGTGGTTTGTTGTATATGTCAAGGGAGAGTCAGGGAGTAGAGTGGTGGTTTTTGTGGTGGCTAAGAGGGTGTCGAAGGGTGGTCAGGGTGTTTTGCGTGGTGAGTGCGAGAAGAGAGCAGGGAACGGTGGGTGTTATTTCTTTCCGTTTGTGTTTTCAGGGTTGTTTGGGGGTGGTACCACCGATGACTAGGGGGAGGTCGGTGCGGTGGTACCACCGTAGTCTGAGGGTTCAAGGGCAGGGGTGTTGATGGTGGTGGTCTCGGGTGGTCTGGCCGTGAGAGCGGTGGCTGTGGCAGGTCTGTTTTAGGGGTGTCACGAGATGAGGGTGAGGAACCAGGGCTGTTTGAGCCCCTGGTCCACCTCGCCGGAGGGAGTCGACCGGTCTGGCGAGGGTCGGTGGTGGAGTAGTCGTGGTGGGGGGTTGTCGGTGGTGGTTGTCAGCTAGGGTTAGGGTTGTTGCGTGGCTGTGGTGGCGCGGTTGAGTCGTGGGTGTTGTTTAACGTAGATTTTAGTCTTATTGTTTTTAGTATGTTATTATAATTATTATTATTATTATTATTGCTATTCATTATTATCATTATTGATATTAATTATTATTATTGTTAAGTTAATGGGTGTGTTATTATTATAAGTTCTCTTTTTATCATTAGTTTATACCTCGTGCTAATATATAGGTTGACTCGGGATATGTTTTATGAGGGGGAGTTTCCTTTTTAAGAAAGTTTCCACTTTGGGAAACTTTCCACTTTTAGAAAGTTGCCATTTATGGTAGGTGTAAGTGTAATAAAAGAATTAGAAGGGTTTTAATTCCTTATATAATATATGTTTAGGTGGAGGTTTCCGCGTGGAACACTCTTAGTAGCAGTTGCTCACTTACCGTTATCTTCCGCAGTTTCGAGGTAGAGGATATTTATATCTGTGGTTGTGTTATGTAATGAGGTTATATATTGTATGATTGACATATTTGATTATGGATCTATTGTGATTGATTGGTTATTATTGATTATTGTGGAGAACGAGATTTGTGAATTGGGTCTTGTGATAAGGGTCTTGTGATAAGGGACTTGTGATATGGCCATGGGAGTTGTGGTGTGTTGGAGGTGAAGTGGAGAAGTGATGGTTGAGAAGGTGGAGGAAATTCGTATTGTGATTGTTTCATGTCTCTATTATATTACCTACTCAACCTCGTGTTGACCCTGTGTGTTTTGTATGTGTCTGTGTTGATCCAATTTATTGGGGAGCAGAATGATAGGTCTAGACTCATGGGAGCTGGAATGGAGTAGAGGCTATGGATCAGACCCGTCTAGCATTAGCTCACGTTGCTTAGTCTTTCACTTTGTCTTGACTTATAGTTTTATCTTATGAGACAGTTGTAATACTTTGAGACACCTTGTTTTATCATTTAAGTTATTTAATAAAGTACTATGTTTCTTTCCTGTGATTATCTACTGCCTCGGTTATCCGAGATGGTAAAACCCTTGGTTATCTGGGGAGTCCTAGATCAGGTCCCTAAATAAATGAGGGTGTTACAAAGTGGTATCAGAGGACCTAAGGGATTATCTGGGGAGTCCTAGATTGGGGGAGTGGTTTTCCACTACGATCTTATCGAGTTTCCATTGGGGGACTTTGAGGTAATACTCGGGATGGATTGGCTGCGAAAATATCGGGTTTTTATTGACTGTTACCAGAAGAAGATTTCGCTGAGAGGACCTAAGGGAGTGAGAGTGACCTATAGGGGATTCGTGGTTAAACCTAAGGTCAAATTCATATATGTAAATACCCTTAAGTCGAGTCTGACAAAGGGCGAAAGTTTGATCTTGTGTCAAATTTGGAATTGCGAGGCGGAGACTCCGAAGGTTAGTGAGATACCTGTGGTGAGGGAGTTTGTGGGAGTATTCCGGGACGATGTTTCAGGTTTGCCACCTAGGAGAGAGGTCGACTTTTCTATCGATCTCAAGCTAGGAGCGGGACCAATATCAAAATCACCGTACCGTATGGGACCAAAGGAGATGGAAGAATTGAAAAAGCAACTGGATGAATTGGCTGAGAAGGGATTCATCCGGCCTAGTGTGTCAGCTTGGGGAGCACCAGTACTTTTTGTGAAGAAGAAAGATGGGAGTCTGAGACTTTGCGTTGACTACCGGGAGCTGAACAATGTGACCATTAAGAACCGCTACCCCTTGCCTAGAATTGATGATCTGTTCGACCAGTTGAGTGGAGCCGGAGTTTTCTCAAAAATTGATCTGAGATCGGGTTATCACCAATTGAGGATTAAAGATGAGGATATTCCCAAGACCGCTTTCAGAACAAGGGATGGCCACTACGAATTTGTGGTTATGTCGTTCGGGTTGACTAATGCACCAGCAGTGTTCATGGATTTGATGAACCTGGTATTCAGTCCGTACCTGGATAAGTTCGTGGTTGTGTTTATCGGCGACATCTTAGTGTATTCCAAGAGTGAGGAAGAGCACGAAGAACACCTGAGAACAATGTTGAAGACTCTGGAGGAGAATGGGTTGTTTACAAAGTTGAGTAAGTGCGAGTTCTGGCTGGAGAAAGTTGCTTTCATGGGTCATGTAATTTCCAAGGAGGGGGTGTCTGTGGACCCTAACAAGATTAAAGCTGTGACCAGATGGCAGAGCCCGAAGAATGTGGGAGAGATCCGAAGTTTCCTGGGATTGGCTGGGTATTACAGGAGGTTTGTCAAAGATTTCTCAAAGTTAGCCAAGCCATTGACATCGTTAATGAGAAAGGAGAATCGTTTCATTTGGGATGAGAGTTGTGAGAAGGCGTTCTTAACTCTTAAGGAACGTCTGACAACAGCTCCTATCCTTCCCTTGCCAGATGGAAGTGATAACTTTGAAGTTTATACCGACGCTTCGAGGCATGGGCTAAGATGTGTATTAATGCAGAATGAGAGAGTGATAGCTTATGCTTCCCGACAATTGAAGACCTATGAAGAGAATTATCCTACCCATGACTTGGAGTTGGGGGCTGTGGTTTTTGCACTGAAACTGTGGCGCCATTACCTTTACGGGGCCACATTTTAGGTGTTTTCGGACCACAAAAGCTTGAAGTACATCTATACCCAGCAAGAATTGAATATGAGGCAAAAGAGGTGGATAGAGTTGATTGGTGACTACGATATGCAGATTGTAATTGTATGGAGAAATCAGGGCATTGCAAAAAGAAGACTTGAGGATCCAAAAGTGGCGAGGCATGATCGAGGGAAGTGATAACGAGACCGAGTCCAAATTCAGTATCCATTCTGACGATAGCTTGCGATTCAGTGGGAGATGGTGCGTCCCGGACAATGATGAGTTAAAAAAGAAGATCCTCACTGAAGCTCATGCTACGCCAAACTCCGTTCACCCAGGGGGTGATAAGTTATACAAAGACCTCAAGAAGACGTTCTGGTGGCCTAACATGAAGAAGGAGGTTGCCGAGTTTGTGTCGCGATGTTTGACGTGTCAGAGGGTAAAAGGTGAACATAAGAGACCTCAGGGAAAGGTTCAGCCACTGGATGTACCTGAGTGGAAATGGGAGAATATTTCTACGGACTTCATCGTGGGGTTGCCTCGAACCCAGAAAGGCAACAACATGATCTGGGTAATTGAAGATAGGTTGACCAATTCCGCTCACTTTATTCCCATGAAAGATACCTGGAGTAAGGCGGAGTTGGCAAAGTCGTATGTGAAGAATATAGTCAAATTGCATGGCGTACCCAAAGATATTGTCTACGATCGCGACTTGATATTTATCTCTAGGTTTTGGCAAGAGCTGCAGTTCGCATTGGGCACGCAGTTAAAGATGAGTACGGCCTTTCCCCCAGCTACAGATGGTCAGAGTCGTGTTTGTTGGGATGATCGAGCTGACACCGTGGTTTTGGGTCCGGAGATGATTCCAGAGATGGTTGAGCAGGTCCAAGTAATCAGGCAGAAAATGCGGGTTGCCCATGACAGACAGAAGAGTTACGCCGATTGATGCGTGTCTATTTTATGATGTTTTACATTTATTTTTAAACGCATTTTGTCGCTCATTTACTATGTTTTAGCTCCTATTTCCCAACAATTGTCTACTTTCGTATTTTCTTGCTCTTTTGCAGAATTATGCGGAAAAGAGACGATTTTGTACCAAATTTATGCCCTCGGTATTTTTCATAGCCAAGGAACGAAGAAAAGTCAACTCAAAGCGCGACCCAAGTACTAAGAAGTCAAACCGAGAAGAAATCAAAGCAGACCTACAGGAAAGTAGGTCGACCGACCTACTACATAGGTCGGCCGACCAGGCGACTGTTACAAAAAGAGCAGAAGTCCACCAAGCCCGACAAGAGGTCGACCGACTTACTACCTAACTCGGTCGACCACAGCGCAGACCCAGAATTTTCCGCAAAGCCCATTCAAGTGATTAGGTTATTAGGAAACTCTTTAATTCCGCCTATTTAAACTAATCTCGTGTTTAGGGTTAATCATCTAGTACCTATCACCAAGCTACAATCTATTTTTCTACCATTAAGAATTATTCAGTTTTAGAGAGAATTTTAGTATACAATAGTTATTCTTTATTATTCAAACACCTTTCTTAGTTTTGTTCATGGTTCATTAATCTTTCCGCAACAATCAATAAAGTTCGTTCCTTTCTGCCTTAATCCTTGTTTCCGGTAATTCCTTTCTTAATTTCAGTTTTAATATTGTTCTTATCTTAGAATTATTGGTATCCGGTTTAAGTTAGAATCCCAAAAGCCTTTGTTATTATTGCATGTTTAGATTAATGTTCATTATGATTTCCATGTTTTCTTATGTTTTCATTATTGTTTCAATAGTCATGAGTAGCTAATTTCATATGTTAGAATGTAGGGAGTAAATATGCGTAGATAGTGCGAATTCCGAGATCGACTGTAGCAGCGCCTTGGTCGGCCGACCGGACTAGCTGGTCGGTCGACTGAGCTGGTGGTCGGCCGACCGGACTAGCTGGTCGGTCGACCCACTCGCGTATGTTTTCTGTTTCGTTTTAGTTCGTAGACTATAATAACCTACAATGAGACTGAAAGGAGACTTGTAGGATGTTAGTAATGACCTACCCAAGATTGAGAGATACGGGAAGGGCATTGGTTTACACTTTAAGACGGCTAGATTACTTAAGACTGAAAGGTATGTGACCTAGAATTTAGGAATCACCCTTATTGTTGACACCCAATAATTGTGAGACCTAGGAACTAATAGCATAGGCCGAAAGGAGCTATTAGGTACCATAGACCGAAAGGATATGTTACACCCCTTACGCGACTGCAATACATGTTGACTTAGGATTTACACCATCGTAACTATTTACTACCCGAACATCCTAGCATCCTTTTTACTATAGTTTTATTCTCATCTTTATTTACTTGTTTAGTTTTATATTTAATTTTAGACTTAGTAACAATCAATCCAAACCCCCAATATTGTTACCCTATAACATTGACATCAAACAATAAACATTCTCCACCTCTCTGTGGTTCGACCCTGACTTTCGCTATCTATAGTTAAAGTTTAGGAATTATAAGTTTTATCTTTGATACCCACAACGACGAGCATCAAATTTTGGCACCGTTGCCGGGGAGGTGACGCCAGTGTTTATTGTTTATTGTTTATTGTTTTTGTTTCTTTTGTTTAAGGAACTTTGTTCCTTAAACCTTCTCGCCTTTTTCTTGTATTTTCCATCTTATGCGCAGGTCAGTTCAAGGAGAACTCCTACCACTGGACCACGAGCTTGAGAAGACTCTAAGAGAAAGAAGGAAGCAGTTTTTAAAGAGTAGGGAAGGAGGTTCTCCATCTTCCCTATTTCAAGAAGACATCTTTGACCCACCATCACTTAAACAATCACCTCAAAGTCCACTTACACCCAAAACACCCATAACTACATACTTCCAAGACTTTGAAGAAGAGGACGAAAAGATGGCCGAAGAAGCAAGTATAGCCAGTCACTCATTGCCATAGGTGAAGGACATATACAAAGGATTCACTTTACCCGCGGGCACGGGGAAGCCATTTGAGGCCAAGCCTTCCTACATCTCCATGGTGGAGAGAAATAAATTTGGAGGCACGGCCAATGAAGATGCAGCAAAGCATATTGAAATCTTCACAGATTACATATGCTCCATAGCACCCCCAGATGGAGTCACGCAGGATCAGATTAAAGAAACTATGTTCATCTTTTCCCTCCGAGACTCGGCAGGGGAATGGTATCGTGACTTAGACCGCACTGCTGCAGGAGTAACAGATTGGAACTCATTGGCCTTGGCCTTCTATAGGAAATACTATTCCGCAGCCAAGACCAATGCCTTGAGGGCGCAGATTACCAGTTTTAAGCAGGGAGCTTCGGAAGACTTCAGCGAGGCTTGGACTAGGTTCAAGAGACTCGTTCGATCCATACCCCATCATGGATTCGAACAGTGGTTTCTATGCAACCAATTCTATAATAGCCTCTATGATGATAACCGGGCCTATTTAGATGCTGCAGCCAATGGGAGATTTCAAGAGAAATCGGGAGAGACTAAGGGTCTGAAGATTATAGAAGATGTTGTTGTGCATCGTGCTGAGCACGGGACTTCCCGTGGTAACCAAATGAAGGCTGAGTCTAACGTTGCAGCTATTGAAGCCTTAATGGCTAAACTTGACAAGCTAGAGGTTAATAATGGGAAGTATGAGATTGGGTGTGGGAGTAAGGGGGGCATGTACCAAGTGAATGCCGTTCAAGACGGACCATTCGTTTGTGAGAGATGCGGTGGAAAGGGGCATGTGTTAAAATTTTGTACCTCATCTAACGAGACATGTGCGGCCTTTCAACACTACCGTGGGAACAACTTTTATGACCCCAATAATAACAATGTCCATCCCCACCTGAGGTGGACAAGCCAGAATGTCCTCAACCCACAACACCAACAGCCCCAACAAAACTCCACATATATTCCTTCGTACAAGCAAAACTATCAAAAACCCCCCTTTAACCCTCAACCACCTTCAAACCCACCCCCCAATGCGGATGCTCTCATCCAAAACCTCATAGGGTTGGTTCAGAAGGAGTCTCAGGCACGGGAGGCGGGGATGAAGATGTTAGAGTCCCAAATTGCTCAAATCGCGAGCAAGAACGATACTAGGGCTCCGGATCAACTTCCGACCAAGACGGACCAAAAGAAGGAGACTCTAAACAGCATATTATTGAGGAGTGGAGCTAAAGTAGGAGGTGAGAGGGCTGGCGGAGCAGAAAAGGAGAAAGAGCCGAAGACGAGCAACAGCGAGTCAGGTCGACCGACCCATGAGCTAGGTCGACCGACCACGGGGCAGATTCCTGAAATTCCTGATATACAAGAAGTCGGTCGACCGACCGAGGATGAGGGTCGACCGACCTCAGATGCTGAACAGACGGAATCTAACAGACCTGAAATGTCGGACAACCTAAGGGATTTCCTATTCCGGGGTGACAAGACCCCCAAGTTCTTGAGGAGGGCTGCTAATACTGGAAGTTCCACCCCTCCTTACCCGGAGGGACCCATACCAACTAAGGAACAGGTATCATTCGATAAATTTAAAGATGTTATTCGTTCATTAAATGTTCAAGTACCGTTTTTAGAATTAGTTCAACAAGTTCCTGCATATCTGAAGTTCATGAGACAACTTTTATCACGAAAGCGGTCTCTAGATAAAGTTGAGTCGGTAGCCCTTACCAAAGAGTCCTCCAGTTTTCTGTCCCATGTTATTGCCCCTCATAAGCTAGAGGACCCTGGGAGTTTTTCTGTACCTTGCAACATAGGGACCTTTCCAGTCCAAAAGGCCTTATGTGACCTAGGGGCTAGCATTAGTGTCATGCCCTTGAGCGTGGCCTTGAAGTTAGGAATGACCAATTTTGCAGTAACTAGTATGACTGTGCAAATGGCCGACCGTACATCTATGGAACCCACAGGGGTGTTGGAAAACATCCCTGTGCGCATCGATAGGTTTTTCTTCCCAGTAGACTTTGTAGTTTTGGACATCACTCAGGATGCCCATATACCTATCATATTAGGGAGACCGTTCCTTCATACCGCGGGAGCCATCATTGAAGTGGGTAGTGGGACTTTAACCTTTAAGGTAGGGAAGCACTCTATTATCTATGGTCTATCTTATAGGAAGAAGGTGTTGGAGTAAGTGTCCTCGACAATAATGTGATCACGTCAATTATATATTAAATTGACAAATCTCTATAAAAGAATATTCATGGGATGATTCTTTATCATAAGTCAACTGGTCAACATTAATCGGTAATGATTGGCTTGCTAGAGTTTGACATTACTGTCGTAATGACGGTGGTGACCAGTTCATCCCTTTAGGTCACACCTTTAGGACAACTCTCTCAATAATAATTGAAATAACTGTATATGATACGAGTTAGTTCATTTCTAGATTATGAATAAAATAAGGAGATAATTTATAATAAGATTATAAATTTTTTTAGTGATCGAAATGTCATCACTATTATTTATATGTTTATGAAACGTAAAGTTTGTTGAATGAATTAATTAAAACTACAATTGTTGTAGTAACTAAATATATTATAAGTAATTAATTAATTACTTATAATTTACGATAAAGAGTTTAAATGTTAAACTACAAACTACGTAAATTATGTTATCCTAACTAATGTTCGTATGGGTCCATTGTGTGACATGGACCGTGTGATCTTACACACACAAACAAACATACACATTATATTATGGGAATATTAGAAAGACAAGAGATTTAATGTGAAGGCAAGCATGGGAAACATTTTATGATGTAGAGGTGCCAACCATTGGGCACTCTACCCATGGCTCTCGGCCGAACCAAATGGAAGAACAAAAGAAAGTTTTGTTCTTTGGTTCAACACACTATCTCATTCATTCATTCACACTTTCATTTTTAGGGTTTTGTTTAGAGAGAACAAAAGAAAGAAAAATAAGCTTCATTTTTCCTAACCCTAACCGTGTACCTCCTTCTCAATCTAGAGAGTTTGTGTGTTCATTCTAGCACAATAACATACAAATATTGAGTGTAGTGTGTCTTGGTGTTCATCTTTTGGAGACCATCTCTTTGAGGGTTCAAGGAGGATCAGCCGTGTGAATAAGCTCAAGAACAAGTAAAGTAGGTGACTTCACTTGTGCCTTTAAAACTTGCCGAGAATAACAATGTAAGGGAGCTCATTCATTCTCCTTAATCTCGTCATAATCACTAGTTAAGCATGCATAAGATCAACCTATTATAAGATAATATATATTTTTAGTATGACTAAGTAGGTATAAGAATCTAACAATTGGTATCAGAGCTCGTGTTGTTGCATGCTTAATCGGTTTTTAGTTTTTCCGAGTTTTGAGACTTAAAACAAAACTATATATTAAAGACTCATATGTATATCACTCGACATTTTGGCATGTAAATTAAATCTGGTCCTAAAACGTTTTTAGGTTATATTGATAATTTATGAGATTTAATATATTGTTCATAATATAGATTTTAATCGTTTAATGTGTATTTTATGAGAAAATTCGAGCTAAATGATTAAAATAGAATGAAAATGTTTCTAGCCTTGAAATTTTCACACGACTTCACATGCTTATTTTACTTAATGTATGTAAAATTTGGTACAATATGATTTTGTATAGCATGTTTTACGATTTTATTGTTAAAACCGTATTAAGAGGTAATTTTGGCCATTATTATATGATATTTCGAGTTAAATTTCGAATAAAATGACCAAAATTATTACATTATAAATATTAAAGTAATATTTTCAGAATGTTAGTGAAAATAAAATCCAAAATTTTGAAATTTTATATTTGTTTGGATTTAATTCGTAAATGTTATGCATTTTTAAAGGCATTATGAACAATATTAATATAATTAAAGTGTTAATTATTATCAAAATTATTTATGACTAATTTTGAATCCTAAAATGTGTTAGGATATTATTTAGAACATAAGTTGTTTATGTTTTAATTTGTGCTTTTTAAAAGAGTTAAAAATGCTAAAATCTCATAAAACCGGGTTAATTTCGTCATAATAAGTTATTAGGGCGATTTGGCATTAAAATGAACATATTCATAACACATATATATTACTGCGTTTTTCTTATGAATGTCATATAATATTTCATTATTTTGAATCTTGTAATTATTCTAGTATGGCCTTAGTTTTTTAAATCGGTATTTCCCGTAATGTAAGGGGTTATCGATTCGGTTGTAATTTTGTGATCTCGTATCACCCAATTGTAATTTATTTCTATTTTATAATGTATAAAGTAGACTAGAAAAGTTGTAATTCTTGTAATTTCCGGAGAACCTTGAAGACGGTGCCATTCGGAAAGGAGTTCCGATCAAGACGGTGTTTGCCTCGATTTGCGTGCCTCGTCAAGTTCAAGGGACCAAAGGAGTTGGTTTCCGAATTTGTACTCTTATTATTTCTTTTCTAGGATAAGGCCATACTAGGAATTTATCGTTTGCTTTATTTTATTTTAATATGTTGCATGCATAGCCAAATCGCCATTAACATGTCATGCATATCGAGTATCGGGTCTTCAACGTATCATTTTATTATCGATAATTCACGTTATTAGTTCACTTAAAAGGAGATAGATAATAATTGATAAGATCTCTTACGTTTAAAATATTGAGACTTAGCCTTACCAAAGAGTATGGACCCATGAATCCCTTCTTCAGAAATATGTAGGCTCGGCTAAACCGGGGTACTAAAATTGTCACGTTGGGTAAGTGGGGTAATGAGGATTATACCTTGAAATTTGGTCGATCTCAACGAAGGTATTCGTAACCGTAGTTGCAATAAGTTCGGGCTAAAGATAATTTTAAGAAAATTGTCGACCGAGAGTTCTAAGAGTATAACCGATTAAAGGGTTAATCCACCAAATTATACCTATACGGGTTGAATCGGCTATACCGTGCCCGGATTAGTATGGGTTTGGGTCTCGGGTTTATTTACTTAATTGTGTAAGAGATCGTTAAGTAAATACTTAACTTGATTAAAATGTTTAACAAGTATTAAAATGATGAACGTTAATTTTCCTTCGTTTCCGTTTTTGTAGTTATTTTATCGCAATGGATTCATTCAACCCTATCACTATTGATTCTTGTCACAATGTTTTCGACGATATTTGCAACCAAAACAACATTGATACTACTAGAGAAGTTCATTTCGGAACGGGTCCGGATGGCAATGTTAACTTTATTACTTCTTTCCCACCTCCCAAAAGCGGACCACTTCTTGACACGGCTTATATAGATGAGCTAAATGAAGAATTGGATGCCTTGTACTTGAAAGAAAGGGCTTATGATGAAGCTATCTAGTGGGAGTTCTAGCAAGAAATGTCTTGCAAAGAATAAGAAGAAGAAGAGAAAGTTAGAAAAAGGGCGATGCCACTATTGTAGTGTCATGGGCCATTGGAGGAGGAATTGCCCCAAGTACTCACGTCATATCCAAGAAGGTCTTGTGATTTCGTAAGGTAATTCCAAATCTGAAATTTTTGTTATAGACATAAATTTTACATCCAACACATCATGGGTATTGGATACCGGATGTGGTTCTCACCTTTGTAATCGTTTGCAGGGTTTAAGAGAAGTGGAGAAGGTGGACAAGGGTGATATGGATCTCCGACTTGGAAATGGAGCTCGGGTAGCGGCCACTTCTAAGGGAACTTGCACTCTTGCCTTGACGAGTGGATACGAGCTAAAACTTAATAATTGTTATTTTGTACCGTCTCTTTCCAAGAACATTATTTCTGTTGCAATGTTAGACATTGAAGGATATAATTTTTCCATTAAAGACAATTGTTGTGTAATTTCTAAGAATGACATGGTAGTTGGCCGTGCCAATTCAATTAATGGAATCTATGTTTTGGAAACTTCCGACTCGTCTAATAATGTCTACAACATTAATAACAAAAGGATTAAAACAAGTGATCCAAATGAATCATATGTTTGGCATTGTCGACTTGGTCGCATTAAAAGATTGGTAAAAACCAATATAATTAAACCATTCGAATATGAATCTTATGGTACATGCGAAGCTAGCCTTCTAGGAAAGATGACTCGTAACCCCTTTAGTGGTAAAGGGACACGAGCCAGTGAGTTATTGGGACTAATACATACGGATGTATGCGGACCACTATCAATCACTGCTAGAGGCAATTATGACTATTTCATCACCTTCACCGATGATTTAAGTAGGTATGGGTATATCTACTTAATGAAGCATAAGAGTGAAGCTTTTAAGAAATTTAAAGAATTTCAGAATGAAGTAGAGAACCAACTCGACAGAAAGATTAAAACATTACGATCCGATCGTGGTGGTGAATATCTTAGCAATGAATTTGATTCACATCTGAAAGAGTGTGGCATTGTGTCACAACTTTCACCTCCAGCAACACCACAACTTAATGGTGTGGCAGAAAGGAGAAATCGAACCTTATTGGATATGGTCCGATCAATGATGAGCCAAACTGATTTACCTAATTCATTTTGGGGATTTGCGATCCTCACAGCCATCAAATCGTTGAACTATAGTCCAACGAAAGTGACCGATAAGACTCCATATGAGATGTGGAAAGGAAAGGTTCCTAACTTATCCTATATGAAGATATGGGGATGCGATGCTTATGTCAAGTCTAAGAACGATGACAAACTCGCACCAAGATCCGAAAAAATGCATATTTGTTGGTTATCCAACCACCTCACGTGGGTACCACTTCTACAAACCTCATGAAAACAAAGTGTTTGTGTCTTATGAGGCTGTCTTCATAGAAAAGGAGTTTATTTCTAAGAGACAGAGTGGGAGAAATTTTGAACTTAATGAAGTTCGAGAAGTTCAAGAGCCACAAACTGAGGCTGAGACAGATGAAGATGTTCCTTCTTCATCCGCTTCGGTACCTATTCCACCCAGGAGGTCGAGTAGGGTCCCACATCAACCTGATAGGTACGTTGGACTAATTGAGGAAGATGGTAGCCTGGACGTAGTACTTTTGGAAAGTGATGAGCCTACCACTTACAAAGCTGCAATCTCTAGTCCCGACTCCGCAAAATGGCAAGAGGCCATGGTATCCGAAATGGATTCTATGCATCAAAAGATGAGACCTCTCCAATACAAGTGGATCTTCAAGGTGAAGAAGGGCATAGAAGGACATGATGATGTCTATAAAGCTAGGCTAGTAGCTAAGGGATTTTCCCAAGTTCACGGTCTTCATTATGATGAAACCTTTGCTCCGGTAGCCATGCTAAGATCCATTAGGATAGTGTTAGCGATTGCCGCATTTCATGACTATGAAGTGTGGCAAATGAACGTCAAAACCGCCTTCATAAATGGGCATTTAAAGGAGGATGTGTATATGATACAACCTAAGGGTTTTTAAGATCCTAAAAATCCTAACAAGGTATGCAAGCTTAAGAGATCCATCTATGGTCTTAAGCAAGCATCGAGGAGTTGGAATCATCGCTTCAATGAAGTCATAAAAGAAAATGGTTTCACTCGAAGTGTCGAGGAACCTTGTCTATACATGAAATTCAGTGGGAGCAATGTTGTATTCCTAATCTTGTATGTGGATGACATACTACTCATTGGAAATGTTGTTCCAATGCTTTCATCAGTGAAAGGATGGTTAGGTTACCATTTTCAGATGAAAGATCTAGGAAATGCACAATGCATATTAGGTATCCGGATCTATAGAGATAGATCCAAGAGGATATTGGCACTAAGTCAAGAACCTTATATCGATAAGATTCTTTGACGGTTCAACATGGGAAATTCCAAGAGAGGGTTTATCCCCATGGGAAGTGGAATTATATTGAAGAAGTCTCAATCACCCACAGAGCCCAAGGATGTTGAACGCATGAAAATGATCCCTTATGCTTCCGCCGTGGGATCTATCATGTACGCCATGATATGCACTCGTCCTGATGTCTCGTATGCTTTGAGCATGACTAGTAGATATCAATCAAATCCAGGTGAAAGTCACTGGATTGCAGTCAAGAACATCCTTAAGTACTTAAGAAGAACTAAGGATTCACACTTAGTGTTTGGAGGGGAAGAAGACTTGTGTGTAAAGGGTTACACAGATGCAAGCTTCCAAACAGATAAAGACGATTTTAAATCCCAGGCTGGATTTGTCTTTATCTTGAATGGTGGTGCCATTAGTTGGAAGAGCTTCAAAGAACCAGTCGTTGCGGATTCTACAACGGAAGCAGAGTACATTGCAGCATCAGAAGCTGCTAAGGAGGCAGTATGGATAAGGCAATTTATTGAGGGATTAAGGGTAGTTCCAAATGCTGAAGATCCTATCACCCTGTACTGTGATAACAGTGGTGCTGTCTTTCAGGCTAAGGAGCCGAAGTCTAGTAACAAGTCTAGACATGTACCTAGAAAATATCATGTAATTCGGGATTTCATTGATAGGAAGGAAATGGCGATATGTAAGATTGGGACAGACGATAATGTGGCTGATCCTTTAACAAAACCGTTGTCGCAAGCTAAGCATGATTCTCATGCTCGTTCTATGGGTCTTAAGAGTTTACCCAATGTGTAACCGATTATGCGATATGAAATGAAAAATGTTGTTTTTACGTTCATATAAGATAATCCCGTTCATCATTTAAAGTTTTATACAACTTGTTTATTTTATATACCTTGTTAAATCCAAACAGGATTTTAAGACAATTGCTGAGCCCTGTAGAAGTGAATTGGATTAACTTAGTATTGCCCCTAGTCACTTATATGAGGTGACATCTCGAAGTGACTAGATTGTGATGCGATTGATGGTGAGTTCTGACACCATAGAGTCATAAGGGATGACTAGTCGATCACATAGACAAACTGTAAAGTACACTTGTGTCGGGCAGTGACCGCTTATAGAGTTCTTTAGAATTCAATGGAGCCTGGTCGTGGCAAGAGCTGCTATATATATTCTTATGAGTCGATTCTTTGACTAGAGACTGGTTGCTCTAGAGGTGACACTATTCAGAATGACTTTAATTTATATTCTACGATCTTCCGTAAAAGGGGTCAAATGGACATATTTTGGGTCACAATGGATGATGTTAGCCAAGGAGACCAGTTGGAAAGGAATTGTTCTGCCCCTTGTCAGGGTTATCTTAAATCTCAAGGCCACTCGAGGAGTAGTGAACTGGAAATGCGTGGCCACGCTCGGAGACTATCTATGGTAGATAATTCCAGTCTATCAGTTACACTCCATATCGAGAAAAACCATTATTGATTTGATCACGTGCAAGTACGACCTGTAAGACACCTTGCATTGAGAGGGAGATGATGTAATAGAACAAGAGAATCGGTGATACATACTTGTGAGGACAAGTGGGAGATTGTTGGAGTAAGTGTCCTCGACAATAATGTGATCACGTCAATTAAATATTAAATTGACAAATCTCTATAAAAGAATATTCATGGGATGATTCTTTATCATAAGTCAACTGGTCAACATTAATCGGTAATGATTGGCTTGCTAGAGTTTGACATTACTGTCGTAATGACGGTGGTGACCAGTTGATCCCTTTAGGTCACACCTTTAGGATAACTCTCTCAATAATAATTGAAATAACTGTATATGATACGAGTTAGTTCATTTCTAGATTATGAATAAAATAAGGAGATAATTTATAATAAGATTATAAATTGTTTTAGTGATCGAAATGTCATCACTATTATTTATATGTTTAAGAAACGTAAAGTTTGTTGAATGAATTAATTAAAACTACAATTGTTGTAGTAACTAAATATATTATAAGTAATTAATTAATTACTTATAATTTACGATAAAGAGTTTAAATGTTAAACTACAAACTACGTAAATTATGTTATCCTAACTAATGTTCGTATGGGTCCATTGTGTGACATGGACCGTGTGATCTTACACACACAAACAAACATACACATTATATTATGGGAACATTAGAAAGACAAGAGATTTAATGTGAAGGCAAGCATGGGAAACATTGTATGATGTAGAGGTGCCAACCATTGGGCACTCTACCCATGGCTCTCAGCCGAACCAAATGGAAGAACAAAAGAAAGTTTTGTTCTTTGGTTCAACACACTATCTCATTCATTTATTCACACTTTCATTTTTAGGGTTTTGTTTAGAGAGAACAAAAGAAAGAAAAATAAGCTTCATTTTTCCTAACCCTAACCGTGTACCTCCTTCTCAATCTAGAGAGTTTGTGTGTTCATTCTAGCACAATAACATACAAATATTGAGTGTAGTGTGTCTTGGTGTTCATCTTTTGGAGACCATCTCTTTGAGGGTTCAAGGAGGATCATCCGTGTGAATAAGCTCAAGAACAAGTGAAGTAGGTGACTTCACTTGTGCCCTAAACTTGCCGAGAATAACAATGTAAGGGAGCTCATTCATTCTCCTTAATCTCGTCATAATCACTAGTTAAGCATGCATAAGATCAACCTATTATAAGATAATATATTTTTTTAGTATGACTAAGTAGGTATAAGAACCTAACAGAAGGACGCCATGACCCCTATCACTTGTAATGCTATTGCTTCTGAAAAGAAGTATAAGGTCATCGCCACTTCTCCTACTTTGTTACCCACTCCTATACCTGTTTTTACACCTCTGCCCCAGATTGGGAGCAATATGGAGGATGTTTCTGTTTTGCCCAATGCAGGAATTGGTGTGGAGAAGCCCATGGTGAAAGAGGTCGTTGTGCAAAGAGGTGGACTAGGGATCCTAAGCTATAAGGAGGATGAGGATCTGGACATTGTTGATGAGGAGGACAAGAGAAGGAGAAGAAAAGAGAAAGAGAAGAGTCTGTCGCATATGCTTTGCGACGGAGAGGAGACGTGTTTGGCCATTCATACAAACACGGTGGAGACCACGGCATATAGCCAAAAGCCGTGGTCTGAGATTTTCTACATCTTTAGCGGATAGTTGTTTCAATTTTAAGCCCTTAAGACAATTTATTTTCTGTTTTGTTGAGACTTTTTAATTTTGTTTGCTTTAAGTTTTAGAACAATTTCGTTTTTGTTTGCGTAGTAGAGACAGTTAGACTTGGTTTTGGATTTTTGCGCATATTTTGGACGCGTATATAATGAATTTGCAGGTTTGGGGAAGGTTAACTTGGTTAATACAAGTTAATCTCGCAAAGAAGGAGGGTACTGTACAGGAAACCAGGTCTACCGACCTCCACCATAGGTTGGTCGACCACGTCCCTGCATTCCAGAAGACTGGCAATTGGTCGGTCGACCAGGGAGAGGAGTCGACCGACCAGCTTTCCTGAGCGGACGTATCTCGGTATTTCGGAAGTATAAAAACATAATAGGGAAGCTCTTCCTTGTTCTATCCTTTATGCTTTCGCTCCTTCTTCTATTTCCAAACCTTCAAATTCATTATTTAACACCCAAAATATGTTTAGCCCCGAGGAAGGTCTTTCTTTATTTCGACTATCTCATGTACTTGGAGTGGCACTGCTGGCCACCAAAACCTCCCAGCTTACACTGGTTTGGGGAGGTTTTCTCATACGCTTAAAAATCCAGTGAGTTTTTTCCTTTTTCCTTGTTTTTTTTTCCTTGCATTTTTCCTTTAATTTTATAAAAACCTTTACTTAGGCTAATGCACAATGGGGACATTGTGCGGGTTGGTTTGGGGATTGGTTTAGTCACATGCATAGTTCCATTGCATTTTTGTCACACGTTTATTGCATTTTTGCCTTGCATTGTTCTTTTCTTTATTTTCCTTGCATATACAAAAGAAAAAATACAAAAAAATAGAAAAATTTCAAAAATTCCAAAAAATGCACGTTTATTTTAGCATATAGGTCGAGTCGGAACGAGAGTATTTCAAGGATGATCTTTGCTATCTTACATGTTTATGCCTTTGCCTTGCCTAGTCAACTTGTTTTAGTATAAGAGTCTTTTGCATATCTACGAGTTTTTGTCAACTTGTTTTCTTGAGACTTGACTTATACCTTGGCAACCTACTATACATTCTAAGTTTTAGAGCTTATTTCCTGGTTTCATTCTTAAACTAGTTGTCTAGGATGTGAGTAGTACTCCCCTTGGAACATGTTACATCAATATGCATAAACATGAACTTGAATTGCTATATACTTGTTTACTATCTCGTTTTGTGAGTCTTGGTACGTGCATTTGGGATCCCTTTTCTCTTATTTACCCATAAGCCTTACATAGACAAAATTGCCTTTTTATTCCCCCAAAACTACATCCCATACTTAGCCTACCCTTCCAAGCTAGTCTGTGTGGTCTTTGGTTTATTTTTTGAGGCATCTTGGTTTGTATGCTATCTTGAGCAAAAAGAGAAAAGAAAGAAAGAAAGCAAGAAAAGAAAAAGAACAGAAAAATTCAGAAAAAGAAAGAAAGAAAGGAAAAACGAAAAAAGAAAAAAAAAATCGAAAAGTACAGAAGTCAGTCGACCGACCGTACCCTCAGGTCGGTCGACCAACTGACAGGGTCAGAATTCAAAATTCGTTCTGAAATCCCTTTCTTTTATATGTTATCACTCCCGTACTTCGTTCAAAATATTTGGGAGTCCTTTCTTATATTTAATGTGAGAGTTGTGCTACAAAAGAGCACTTTCTTAATATCAAAAGTCGTAAATATGTTGTTGGGATTCGGTTTTACTAGCTTGGCTACTAACCCCACAAATCCCAAAAACATCTTAACCACTTTTTACCTTTCACCTCACATATCTTTCATTACCTCAATTGCATGTATCCGAGTCACTTGATGAGTGTGTTTATACATAGTTGTAGAATTCTTGTTCATGTTAGATTGCAGGCATGTTTTCATGGGTCGAAGTTAGGTGAGTGTCCTTACAATATACTTCTTCCTATCTTTTACATATACTCACCCTTTGCTTCATGAGTGTCTCGAGCGTACCGCGAGAGTCCATGGTATAAAGTCCCTATAGTCTCTATTTTTGCAAGTTTGACGACCCTATAACTCGTTTGCATGATTTGAATACTTTCTCATTTTGTGCTTGGCATTGGTTTAGGCTCACATGTAAATTTCGCTCTGAGATTGAAATCCTTCCATTAGTTAAGATCGAGTCTATTTCTTGCTTGAGGGTAAGCAAGGGTTTGGTTTGGGAAATTTGATGCGTGTCTAATTTATGATGTTTTACATCTATTTTTACAAGCATTTTGTCGCTCATTTACTATGTTTTAGCCCCTATTTCCCAACAATTGTCTACTTTCGTATTTTCTTGCTCTTTTGCAGAATTATGCGGAAAAGGGACGATTTTGTACCAAATTTATTCCCTCGGGATTTTTCATAGCCAAGGAACGAAGAAAAGTCAACTCAAAGCGCGACCCAAGTACTAAGAAGTCAAACCGAGAAGAAATCAAAGCAGACCTACAGGAAAGTAGGTCGACATAGGTCGGCCGTCGGCCGACCAGGCGACTGTTACAAAAATAGCAGAAGTCCACCAAGCCCGACAAGAGGTCGACCGACCTACTACCTAAGTCGGTCGACCACAGCGCAGACCCAGAATTTTCCGCAAAGCCCATTCAAGTGATTAGGTTATTAGGAAACTCTTTAATTCCGCCTATTTAAACTAATCTCATGTTTAGGGTTAATCATCTAGTATCTATCACCTAGCTACAATCTAGTTTTCTACCATTAAGAATTATTCAGTTTTAGAGAGAATTTTAGTATACAATAGTTATTCTTTATTATTCAAACACCTTTCTAAGTTTTGTTCATGGTTCATTAATCTTTCCGTAACAATCAATAAAGTTCGTTCCTTTCTGCCTTAATCCTTGTTTCCGGTAATTGCTTTCTTAATTTCATTTTTAATATTGTTCTTATCTTAGAATTATTGGTATCCGGTTTAAGTTAGAATCCCAAAAGCCTTTGTTATTATTGGATGTTTAGATTAATGTTCATTATGATTTCCATGTTTTCTTATGTTTTCATTATTGTTTCAATAGTCATGAGTAGCAAATTTCATATGTTAGAATGTAGGGAGTAAATATGCGTAGATAGTGCGAATTCCGAGACCGACTGTAGCAGCGCCTTGGTCGGTCGACCGGACTAGCTGGTCGGTCGACTGAGGTGGTGGTCGGCCGACCGGACTAGCTGGTCGGTCGACCCACTCGAGTATGTTTTCTGTTTCATTTTATTTCGTAGATTATAATAACCTACAATGAGACTGAAAGGAGACTTGTAGGATGTTAGTAATGACCTACCTAAGATTGAGAGATATGGGAAGGGCATTGGTTTACACTTTAAAACGACTAGGTTACTTAAGACTGAAAGGTATGTGACCTAGAATTTAGGAATCACCCTTATTGTTGACACCCAATAATTGTGAGACCTAGGAACTAATAGCATAGGCCGAAAGGAGCTATTAGGTACCATAGACCGAAAGGATATGTTACACTCCTTACGCGACTGCAATACATGTTGACTTAGGATTTACACCATCGTAGCTATTTACTATGCGAACATCCTAGCATCCTTTTTACTATAGTTTTATTCTCATCTTTATTTACTTGTTTTGTTTTATATTTAATTCTAGACTTAGTAATAATCAATCCAAACCCCCAATATTGTTACCCCAAAACATTGACATCAAACAATAAACATTCCCCACCTCTCTGTGGTTCGACCCTGACTTTCGCTATCTATAGTTAAAGTTTAGGAATTATAAATTTTATCTTTGATACCCACAACGACGGGCATCAAATTTTGGCGCCGTTGCCGGGGAGATGACGCCAGTGTTTATTGTTTTTTGTTTTTGTTGGTTTTGTTTAAGGAACTTTGTTCCTTAAACCTTCTCACCTTTTTCTTGTAGTTTCCATCTTATGCGCAGGTCAGTTCAAGGAGAACTCCTACCACTGGACCACGAGCTTGAGAAGACTCTAAGAGAAAGAAGGAAGCAGTTTTTAGAGAGTAGGGAAGGAGGTTCTCCATCTTCCCTATTTCAAGAAGACATCTTTGACCCACCATCACTTAAACAATCACCTCAAAGTCCACTTACACCCAAAACACCCATAACTACATACTTCCAAGCCTTTGAAGAAGAGGACGAAAAGATGGCCGAAGAAGCAAGTATAGCCAGTCACTCATTGCCATAGGTGAAGGACCTATACAAAGGATTGACTATGCCCGCGGGCACGGGGAAGCCATTTGAGGCCAAGCCTTCCTACATCTCCATGGTGGAGAGAAATCAATTTGGAGGCGCGGCCAATGAAGATGCAGCTAAGCATATTGAAATCTTCACAGATTACATATGCTCCATAGCACCCCCAGATGGAGTCACGCAGGATCAGATTAAAGAAACTATGTTCATCTTTTCCCTCCGAGACTCGGCAAAGGAATGGTATCGTTACTTAGACCGCACTGCTGCGGGAGTAACAGATTGGAACTCATTGGCCTTGGCCTTCTATAGGAAATACTATTCCGCAGCCAAGACCAATGCCTTGAGGGCGCAGATTACCAGTTTTAAGCAGGGAGCTTCGGAAGACTTCAACGAGGCTTGGACTAGGTTCAAGAGACTCGTTCGATCCATACCCCATCATGGATTCGAACAGTGGTTTCTATGCAACCAGTTCTATAATGGCCTCTATGATGATAACCGGGCCTATTTGGATGCTGCAACCAATGGGAGATTTCAAGAGAACTCGGGAGAGACTAAGGGTCTCAAGATTGTAGAAGATGTTGCTGTGCATCGTGCTGAGCACGGGACTTCCCGTGGTAACCAAATGAATGCTGAGTCTAACGTTGCAGCTATTAAAGCCTTAATGGCTAAACTTGACAAGCTAGAGGTTAATAATGGGAAGTATGAGATTGGGAGTGGGAGTAAGAGGGGCATATACCAAGTGAATGCCGTTCAAGACGGACCATTCGTTTGTGAGAGATGCGGCGGATTGGGGCATGTGTCAAAATTTTGTACCTCATCTAGAGAGAAATGTGCGGCCTTCCAACACTACCATGGGAACAACTTTTAGGTCCCCACTAATAACAATGTCCATCCCCACCTGAGTTGATTGGTGACTACGATATGCAGATTGTCTATCATGAGGGCAAGGCTAATATGGTGTCGATGCTTTGACTAGAAAATCTGTTCATGCATTGCAAAGTGCCAGATCAAGGGTAAGACTGCATAGTGAGTTGGGAGAAATGGGAGTTTACATGATTCGGAAAGGGGATACTGTAACACCCCCATTTATTTAAGAGCCTTTAGCCAGACATTCTCAAATAAATAAGACTGTTACCATCTCGGAATGACCGAGGCAGTGAATAACAAAGTAACACAACCCAAAGTACTTCATATGAATTTGATAAAATTTTAAACTTTGATATTACAACAACTACGAGGTCCAAACTTTGATGAAAATAAAAGTACAACCGAAGATATCTAAGTGTGGTCTAACTCTAAGTAGGTCCAAGCCATGTCTCTCTCCATGCCCAAGCTCCCAATCCGTCTGTCACTGACCTGTAGAATCTACTCCCCATTCCGGATCATCGTAGGTGTACACGAATACACAGGGTCAACCACGAGGTTGAGTAGAGGAAAAATAAATAACAAACACTATCATATATATATTGGGATCAATCATCCCTTCTCCGCACCGATCCAACACCAAATAACTCTGCACCGATCCAACGCCAAATAAACTCCGCACCGATCACAAGACCCAATATTCTCCGCACCGATCACAAGACCCAATATACTCCGCACCGATCACAAGACCCAATATACTCCGCACCGATCACAAGACCCAATATACTCCGCACCGATCACAAGACCCAATATACTCCGCACCGATCACAAGACCCAATATTCATCACATCGTATCGTATCACGGAATTATTCAATCAAATAAAGCAATATATCACTCATTCAATATAATAAAATGGACATTGTTAACAACGATTAATAATCAAATAACTCATCAACAGGCATACGGTATTCCCCTACCTCAAACAGCAGGAATGTAGATAATTCCAAGCTTGTTAGAAATGTTCCACGCGAAACCCGCTACCTAAACATATATACGTAAAGAATAAACAACCTTCCCAATCCCCATAACAACCAATACTTAATATAAATATAAACCTTCCATAAATGGAAAAGTTCCAAAAATAGAAACTTCCCAAAAGATAAACTTCCATTACTTGCTAATTTCCCGACTCGTAACTTTAATTAGTACGATTAAGACCAACACAAAAAAAGATAAAGTATTAAGACACCCTTAGTAACACTATTAACCATAATAATAATAAACACCCTAATGAAAATAATAATAATAATAATAATAATAATAATAATAATAATAATAATATTGATAATGATTATATCAATCATTGTAGTAATCATACTAGTTATGATTACCACTAAAATAAATCATACGGAAAAAAAAAACGAACACAAAGCTACACTACAACTCCCGTGAATACAAACCCAGCAACAACCCCCTCGACAAACCCCACTTCCGACACCTATTGGGACCACCACCTTCGTCAGTGACACCACCAGGCTCGCCTCTGAGCCGTGGTGGTTCCTGGGAGGTCAATAGCTATCGACATCACCGCTGCAACAGCCCACAATTACCGCTACAAAACTCAGTCACCACACGCCTCCCTGGTTTTACGCGAACAACCCCAAATGAAACCCGCTGTAACATCGACACGACACCCCTCAAGCCACCGTGACAACAACCATGTAACCCTCCTAACTACCAGCAAACCCCAAAACCATATCACTCATAAGTAACGTAAACAGAACTCATTCGAATTAAGGTACAACACCCACATGCTCGTGACTCTGTTTTGAAGCGACAAAAACCAAGGTCTGAACAAGCGACAAAACGACCCTTACCGGTGGTCCTAGGTGGTAAAAAACGACATCCCAATGGTCAGAAATACAATTAATACCTTCATAGATTAATAATCTACCAAGACCCGAAACTATAAACATATACGTACTGAATATAACACGAATTAAAAGAGCAGAAAAACTGCGAACTGAGGAGTTTAACGATGAGCATACCTATCTCCCTTGCCCAACGAACCACCCTAGGCCACCCTGAACCACCTGGTGAACCCTCCTTCTTGGTCTCTGATGTGGCGACAGGGGATGTGTGAGAGTATGACGAGCGTTGATAGGGTTAGGGTAGAGTTTTAGGGCTGTTTTGTTTTGACGGCAAGAGTGGGAGTTGTGGCTGTTTGTGTGTTTGTGTTTTTGTGTAAGTGGCGAGGTGTGTGGGCTGATACAAAGGCAACACCCAATTCGAGGCCCAAAACCAAAGTCTGCCAAAGATCCCGAATTCAACTCCCACCAACAACGTATAAAATATCGACAACTATATCCGTTATGTGATAACCTATTTATTGAATATAAAACTAACGCCCAAGTATTATCGACACGAGAAATAAATAATAATAAAAAAAAGACTATTCGATAAATTAAAAAAATAAATTATAAATATTATAATAAAAAGTAACAACACTTATTCGATAAATTAATTATCGAATACAACGTTCGAATACTATCAATACATCAATTATAATAATAAGTATTAAAATAAAATATATTAAACTACGGAGTATTATAATCTTCCCTCCTTAAAATGAACTTCGTCCCGAAGTTCACCACCCCATAACAGTGAAGGAACACGTAGCAAGCATGAACAATGACAAGTAATACTTAAGAAACGCGAGATGTTACATTCTATCCCCCTTAAGAAAACTTTGTCCCCAAAGTTTAACACACACTGTAACACATGATACTTCAACACACTGTAACACATGGTACTTCAACAATCACGATATAGTGCGTAACATACGCAGCAGGGTTATCAAGTATATTCAATTAGTCACGACATATCAGTTAGTCATGTCATAACAACTAGCCATATCATAAATCATTAAGATTATACAATCATATCCTCCTTAAAACATGGTTACGTCCCCGTAACCCCATAAACATTCTAAGACAGTACTCCATCTCACTCATTACTTTATCTCATAAAATCTAACTCCAAGTAACCAAGTATCGCACTCATCGTCGCATCTAAGACCAAAGACAAGGGGTGAGTGAAATAGCGAAGTAAAACCGTAATTGAAACTTCCATCTCAATATCGATCTCAAATTCCGAATATAACTCGATAACCAAGGTCACACTGGACCTTAACACAATGGGGCACAACGGCCTAATAACTCATAACTTAACGCCAGTAACGTTTCTCATCTCAATTCCAATATCAATATTGTCAGTTATCTCATTAAAGGATCTGATCAACACTTAGAGAACAAAACGCTAGGCTACTCATCCACGTGTCAAGGTCAAAGAATGCAACGACTCGATATAACACTGAACTGCAATCTCACTCTCAATACAAAACAGCCAGGGTCTTTGTTAACTCACGAGCAACTCTATCCCCTCAGACTCAATCTCATCAGCTATTTAACATGTCATTATACGTACCTTTACCAATTCCTCGACACGTTTGTATGTACACTTACAATTCCACAGCTCATGAAACAAGAACTTGTACACTATACCAGACGAATCTAATACAGAATTATTACACCTAACACAAAATAATCATTTACCAAAAGTTTACCCATCTCAGATCACAACTCAACCCGTCTCACAAACAAAAGAATTATCTTATGAATAGAAAATATTAACTAGCAAAATAGAATAACAGTTACTAATATTCAACTCAAATAAGCACTCGTAAGAATCTCATATCAATTATCATGAAAACATATAACCTCCACCAATAATAAGAGTATTAGGATCGGCCGAATCGTGTTACGTAGTAAAACAAGGTCAGAGTAGCTACCCTTACATACCCTTAAAATGTTAACACAGAGCTAAGGGAGTTACAACGATATAAACAATCAAGAAGCTCATAGTTCATAATTGACAAATTAAAACGTTTCATGCTCATAATCATATTATAGAAGCAAAATCATATTTTAGGAAAAGACATAGAGCAAAACTTTAATGTACGTCATTAAACATGGAGCATTGACACGTTTCACAAAATATGCACCAATCATAGACTTACAAGACCGTTTAACATTCTCAGATGTCGATAGGTTAATAAAACCACGTAGGTATATTTCCGGTCCACTCACATTACATTCTTTATCATGAAACTATTAATATATGTGACTTGCAAAATAAAGGGTTACCTAACGCGCAACAAGTAATTTTTCGTGCAGGATTTCATCGACACATAGTTACAGGATATATCATATTGCAAACAATCATCATAATTACTAAACAGCAAGCTTAAGCATGGTTTAACACATCGAAAATATTTTGAAACATTTGAAACATTGAAACGGTAATTTGTGACAATTTATAAACACGAATCAAAAGGCAATTCTACAAGCTACAGATAGGAATTAAGGCTACACGGGAACATTCTGATTCCTTTTTACTAACATTTTCTCGTAAATTGTAGTTCATGAATCATGAAAATTTTAACGTTAAAAGTAAACGAATGCACAACACTAAATCCCACGCCAAACTAATTAATAAATCAATACATCGTGATCAGATTTTGAACATAGTAATATGCAATTTATTTTATGGCACAACAGTATACATGACGAAGTCATAGGGCTATTATATCAGGAAACTAGACAAAGATGTACATTTAATATACGAAGGAACAACAACAAGGTTCACGTTGTTCAAAATAACCACCATTAATTATAACAATTAAATTGCTATATAACTTTTACTCATGACATCGTGCTAAAAATCTTACTAGTTAAATTCCATTCTACCACTCGTCAAGACTCTTCTCTGATAAACCTGATTTTAACATCACATAGGAACACCACATAATTGAGATCATAACAATAGAAAGTAGGAGCGTCCGTATAATTGAAACTATTTTATATAAAACCCAACGAAATAAGCAAGGTTACATTCCATGTAGTAAGGTCCATATTCTTATCATATGACTACTGTTCATGTTACTAAAGCCATAACAGAGTGTCACGTGGTTACATCACATAATCCTTAATTGATTGAACTTTTATATAAAACTTATCTAACCCATAATTTCACCAATAAGCATGCTGCAGCAGTTATAAAAAAAAATCACAATTAAATAATCGCTCAACTATATTGCGAGTTTTAAAAGTATAATGAATTAACTAATCATAGGAAAAGAATCAAATGTATATCCTAAGGGAATTACTTATAACAATTTTTAAACACTCAGTTGGTCTCAAGAAGACTTTACAGCGATTCGACAGAAAATTGGACAACTTGCAGAAACCACTATTAAATAACGACTCGTTAAGATCTACATGGCTTATCATACATAAAAGTTTCTTACACATAGAGAGAACACACTTTAAATGGCAGTCCTCACATGCAAGGTAACATTCCAAAAATTTTATCAAAAATTTGTGTTCCTCGAAATCATCCCACTATCGCATTTAAATATAACCATTATTTTTCCAAATATGTTGGCATACAAATGAAGCATAGACATCACTTTGTACCATAACAACATGCATTCCTCATTTCTCCAATAATTATCATCTAGAACACGGTAAGGATCTCGAAACTAAAAGTAGTCTCAACTAAATAACTCGATAGTTATACTTGTGTATATAAATAAATTAGTTTCTACTGTCACATACTCGCAACCTATTCAAATACGGAAATATAAACTAGGAGTCACCACAAAGTCACTTATTGATTACTATCTCTATAATAAAATTTTAAATGCGTATAAAAGGCATAAAATCTTAAGTATGATATATGCAGCACATAACTACATACATTCATGGCTTAGGGAATTCATTCCGCATATCACTAGACATGGATTACTACAACATCCGAATCTGATCATTCATATCTAAATTCCAACCAATATATTGCATAGCTACGATAGTCATTTACTAACCATATACCATAAGAACATTCCAAACACCAACATATTATGATCACGCTACTCTAACCATTGTTCACAATTACACCTCTAAACTCTTAGAATTGTGATTCCATCATCCAGATTGATCCACATTTCATATTACACACATCTTTCCATCCGACATTATTTATCATACTCAGATATTACTTACCTCATTCTTCTCCTGCAAGAATGTTAGTACAAGATGACTAGGTCACTATAGAATCTACCCCACTCTTCAATTTCTCTCATTGGGTTCCCGAGACAGAACCGAAAGGGCCCAGGCCTGGTGTGAGGGGGCCCCTAACTCATCCCGTTCCTTTTTGGGGCTCCTAACAGTCTCATCTCGGGGTTCATTTTATTTGACTCTTCCTACGTTCATTATTATTCATTTGGTTTAGGCCTGAGGATCGTTCTCTCTGATACCACTTTGTAACACCCCCATTTATTTAAGAGCCTTTAGCCAGACATTCTCAAATAAATAAGACTGTTACCATCTCGGAATGACCGAGGCAGTGAATAACAAAGCAACACAACCCAAAGTACTTTATATGAATTTGATAAAATTTTAAACTTTGATATTACAACAACTACGAGGTCCAAACTTTGATGAAAATAAAAGTACAACCGAAGATATCTAAGTGTGGTCTAACTCTAAGTAGGTCCAAGCCATGTCTCTCTCCATGCCCAAGCTCCCAATCCGTCTGTCACTGACCTGTAGAATCTACTCCCCATTCCGGATCATCGTAGGTGTACACGAATACACAGGGTCAACCACGAGGTTGAGTAGAGGAAAAATAAATAACAAACACTATCATATATATATTGGGATCAATCATCCCTTCTCCGCACCGATCCAACACCAAATAACTCCGCACCGATCCAACGCCAAATAAACTCCGCACCGATCACAAGACCTAATATTCTCCGCACCGATCACAAGACCCAATATACTCCGCACCGATCACAAGACCCAATATACTCCGCACCGATCACAAGAACCAATACACTCCGCACCGATCACAAGACCCAATATACTCCGCACCGATCACAAGACCCAATATACTCTGCACCGATCATAAGACCCAATATTCATCACATCGTATCGTATCACGGAATTATTCAATCAAATAAAGCAATATATCACTCATTCAATATAATAAAATGGACATTGTTAACAACGATTAATAATCAAATAACTCTTCAACAGGCATACGGTATTCCCCTACCTCAAACAGCAGGAATGCAGATAATTCCAAGCTTGTTAGAAATGTTCCACGCGAAACCCGCTACCTAAACACATATACGTAAAGAATGAATAACCTTCTCGAACCCCATAACAACCGATACTTACTATAAATAGAAACCTTCCATAAATGGAAAGTTTCCAAAAATAGAAACTTCCCAAAAGATAAACTTCCATTACTTGCTAATTTCCCGACTCCTAACTTTAATTAGTACGATTAAGACCAACACAAAAAAAGATAAAGTATTAAGACACCCTTAGTAACCCTATTAACCATAATAATAATAAACACCCTAATGAAAATAATAATAATAATAATAATAATAATAATAATAATAATAATAATAATAATAATAATAATAATAATAATAATAATAATAATAATAATATTGATAATGATTATATCAATCATTGTAGTAACCATACTAGTTATGATTACCACTAAAATTAATCATACGGAAAAAAAAACGAACACAAAGCTACACTACAACTCCCGTGAATACAAACCCAGCAGCAACCCCCTTGACAAACCCTACTTCCGACACCAATTGGGACCACCACCTTCGCCAGTGACACCACCATTCTCGCCTCTGAGCCGTGGTGGTTCCTGGGAGGTCAATAGCTACCGACATCACCGGTGCAACAGCCCACAATTACCGCTACAAAACTCAGTCACCACACGCCTCCCTGGTTTTACGCGAACAACCCCAAATGAAACCCGCTGTAACATCGACACGACACCCCTCAAGCCACCGTGACAACAACCATGTAACCCTCCTAACTACCAGCAAACCCCAAAGCCATGTCACTCATAAGTAACGTAAACAGAACTCATTCGAATTAAGGTACAACACCCACATGCTCGTGACTCTGTTTTGAAGCGACAAAAACCGAGGTCTGAACAAGCGACAAAACGACCCTTACCGGTGGTCCTAGGTGGTCAAAAACGACATCCCAATGGTCAGAAATACAATTAATACCTTCATAGATTAATAATCTACCAAGACCCGAAACTATAAACATATACGTACTGAATCACGAATTGAAAGAGCAGAAAAACTGCGAACTGAGGAGTTTAACGATGAGCATACCTATCTCCCTTGCCCAACGAACCACCCTAGGCCACCCTGAACCACCTGGTGAACCCTCCTTCTTGGTCTCTGATGTGGCGGCAGGGGATGTGTGCGAGTATGACGAGCGTTGATAGGGTTAGGGTTGAGTTTTAGGGCTGTTTTGTTTTGACGGCAGGAGTGGGAGTTGTGGCTGTTTGTGTGTTTGTGTTTTTGTGTAAGTGGCGAGGTGTGTGGGCTGATACAAAGGCAACACCCAATTCGAGGCCCAAAACCGAAGTCTGCCAAAGATCCCGAGTTCAACTCCCACCAACAACGTATAAAATATCGACAACTGTATCCGTTATGTGATAACCTATTTATTGAATATAAAACTAACGCCCAAGTATTATCGACACGAGAAATAAATAATAATAAAAAAAAGACTATTCGATAAATTTAAAAAATAAATTATAAATATTATAATAAAAAGTAACAACACGTATTCGATAAATTAATTATCGAATACAACGTTCGAATACTATCAATACATCAATTATAATAATAAGTATTAAAATAAAATATATTAAAATACGGAGTATTACAATCTTCCCTCCTTAAAATGAACTTCGTCCCGAAGTTCACCACCCCATAACAGTGAAGGAACACGTAGCAAGCATGAACAATGACAAGTAATACTTAAGAAACGCGAGATCCTCTGAGTGATCAGACAGTAGAGCCTGAATTGTATGGAGAAATCAGGGAATTGTAAAAAGAAGACTTGAGGATCCAGAAGTGGCGAGGCATGATCGAGGGAAGTGATAATGAGACCGACTCCAAATTCAGTATCCATTCTGACGATAGCTTGCGATTCAGTGGGAGATGGTGCGTCCCGGACAATGATGAGTTGAAAAAGAAGATCATAACTGAAGCTCATGCTACGCCATACTCCGTTCACCCAGGGGGTGATAAGTTATACAAAGACCTCAAGAAGACGTTCTGGTGGCCTAACATACAGAAGGAGGTTGCCGAGTTTGGGTCGCGATGTTTGACGTGTCAGAGGGTAAAAGGTGAACATAAGAGACCTCAGGGAAAGGTTCACCCACTGGATGTACCTGATTAGAAATGGGAGAATATTTCTACGGACTTCATCGTGGGGTTGCCTCGAACCCAGAAGGGCAACAACATGATCTGGGTAATTGTAGATAGGTTGACCAAGTCCGCTCACTTTATTCCCATGAAAGATACCTGAAGTAAGGCTGAGTTGGCAAAGTCGTATGTGCAGAATATAGTCAAATTGCATGGCGTACCCAAGGATATTGTCTCCGATCGCGACTCGAGATTTATCTCTAGGTTTTGGCAAGAGCTGCAGTTTGCATTGGGCACGCAGTTAAAGATGAGTACGGCCTTTCACCCAGCTATAGAAGGTCAGACGGAGAGAACCACACAAACTTTGGAAGACATGTTAAGAGCTTGTATGCTGGAATTTGGGGGATCATGGGAAGAGCGATTGGGATTGATAAAGTTCTCCTATAATAATAGCTACCACGCTAGCATTGGTATGGCTCCATTCGAGGCGTTGTACGGGAGGAAGTGTTAGAGTCCTGTTTGTTGGGATGATCAAGCTGACACCGTGGTTTTGGGTTCAGAGATGATTCAAGAGATGGTTGAGCAGGTCCAAGTAATCAGGCAGAAAATGCGGGCTGCCCAGGATAGACAGAAGAGTTACACCGATCTCAAGAGGAGTGACATTTCATTTGAGGCAGGCGAGAAGGTATTACTGAAGGTATCTCCTATGAAGGGTGTGATGAGGTTCGGAAAGCGAGGCAAGCTGAGTCAGAAGTTTATCAGACAATTTTAGATTTTGGATAGAATTGGAGAGGTGGCATACCGATTAGCTTTACCTCCATCACTATCCAGGGTCCATAATGTGTTCCATGTTTCTCATCAGCTAAGGAAGTATGTGAGTGATCCCTCGCATGTGTTGAGCCATGAGGTAATTGAGGTAGATGAGCAACTTGCCTATGTTGAGATCCCAAAGGAGATTTTGGATAGGAAGATTCGGAAGACTCGAAATGGGGAGACAGCGTTAGTGAAGGTCTTGTGGACCAATCACAACGTGGAGGAAGCCACATGGGAGGCCGAGGCGTCCATGAGGGAGCGTTACCCGCATCTGTTTGTTTGAGGTAAGTTACGAGGACGTAACTCTTTTTTTAGTAGGGTGGAATGTAATACTCTATGTTTTAACAGCTTTTAAGTCAAGTTTGAGTAGGTGAACTTCGGGACGAAGTTCATTTTAAGGGGGGAAGACTGTAATAACCCGTGTTTTAGTGAGCGTATAAAATTGATTTATTCGTGTTTATTCGTATTAAATTGATTTCATATGTGGTTACGTGGGAATCGAAGGGGAGTTCTAAGGGTGTTAATAAAAATTGTGTTCCTAGTGGGGATCGAACTTGTGACTAATAGTGATACTAGTATGGGCCTCGATTTGCGTGAGAATAAAACAAGCCCATACACGATTCAAGAACACACGCTGCATGTGTTCTTGCCGTCATCAATAGACGAGATTTACAAACACCAAACCCTACCCTAACACAAATCTGTTTACATCAAACCCTAGACGCCATATCAGAGAAGGAAGAGAAGTTATTCACGGTGGTTGTAATCTAGCCTAGGGTGGTTCGTTTTGGCCGTGAGCCGGGTATGTTCATCACAGCGTTTTCCTTAGTTTGTCTGCGTTCATTTTCGTGTTGCTTTTACCACAGTTTTACATCATATACGGTTTTAATAAACATGTGACTCTAATCTGCGACGTGTGGTGGTCAGATTTGAACCATAGTATCACACCTTTGACCACCCAACACCGTCGTAAAAGCGTCTGATGTGGCTGTGTCGGTATGGGGTGTCGGGTGTATGTGTTTGTGTTTGTTTATTTCGTTTCTGTTTATAATAAAAGAAGGGTCGTGGTTTGTTGTATATGTCAAGGGAGAGTCAGGGAGTAGAGTGGTGGTTTTTGTGGTGGCCAGGAGGGTGTCGAAGGGTGGTCAGGGTGTTTTGCGTGGTGAGTGCGAGAAGAGAGTAGGGAACGGTGGGTGTTATTTCTTTCCGTTTGTGTTGTCAGGGTTGTTTGGGGGTGGTACCACTGATGACTAGGGGGAGGTCGGTGCGGTAGTACCACCGTAGTCTGAGGGTTCAAGGGCAGGGGTGTTGATGGTGGTGGTCTCGGGTGGTCTGGCCGTGAGAGCGGTGGCTGTGGCAGGTCTGTTTCAGGGGTGTCACGAGATGAGGGTGAGGAATCAGGGCTGTTTGAGCCCCTGGTCCACCTCGCTGGAGGGAGTCGACCGGTCTGGCGAGGGTCGATGGTGGAGTAGCCGTGGTGGGGGGTTGTCGATGGTGGTTGTCAGCTAGGGTGAGGGTTGTTGTGTGGCTGCGGTGGCGCGGTTGAGTCGTGGGTGTTGTTTAGGGTAGATTTTAGTCTTATTGTTTTTAGTATGTTATTATTATTATTATTATTATTATTATTATTATTATTGCTATTCATTATTATCATTATTGATATTAATTATTATTATTGTTAAGTTAATGGGTGTATTATTATTATAAGTTATCCTTTTATCGTTAGTTTATATCTCGTGCTAATATATAGGTTGAGTCGGGATATGGTTTATGAGGGGGAGTTTCCTTTTTAAGAAAGTTTCCACTTTGGGAAACTTTCCACTTTTATAAAGTTGTCATTTATGGTAGGTGTAAGTGTAATAAAAGAATTAGAAGGGTTTTAATTCCTTATATAATATATGTTTAGGTGGAGGTTTCCGCGTGGAAAACTTTTAGTAGCAGTTGCTCACTTGCCGTTATCTTCCGCAGTTTCGAGGTAAGGGATATTTATGTCTGTGGTAGTGTTATGACATGAGGTTATATATTGTATGATTGACATATTTGATTATGGATCTATTGTGATTGATTGGTTATTATTGATTATTGTGGGGAACGGGATTTGTGAATTGAGTCTTGTGATAAGGGTCTTGTGATAAGGGACTTGTGATATGGCCATGGGAGTTATGGTGTGTTGGAGGTGAAGTGGAGAAGTGATGGTTGAGAAGGTGGATGAAATTCGTATTATGATTGTTTCATGTCTCTATTATATTACCTACTCAACCTCGTGTTGACACTGTGTGTTTTGTATGTGTTTGTGTTGATCCAATTTATTGGGGAGCAGAATGACAGGTCTAGACTCATGGGAGCTGGAATGGAGTAGAGGCTATGGATCAGACCCGTCTAGCATTAGCTCACGTTGCTTAGTCTTTCACTTTGTCTTGACTTATAGTTTTATCTTATGAGACAGTTGTAATACTTTGAGACTCCTTGTTTTATCATTTAAGTTATTTAATAAAGTACTGTGTTTCTTTCCTGTGATTATCTACTGCCTCGGTTATCCGAGATGGTAACACCCTTGGTTATCTGGGGAGTCCTAGATCAGGTCCCTAAATAAATGGGGGTGTTACATTAAGTGATACGGAACTCAAGTCGGGAAATTGCCAAGTGATAACATCTTAAGATTAAAATAATCTTAAGACGGAACTTAACAAAGATCTTAAAATAAAACTTACGATTTATTAATAAAATAATATTAAATTTCCGAAAATACTTTTATAATACTAAAATATTATTTAACGAAAATACGGGATGTTACAGCACGAGCTGAGAGTGGAGCTCATGAAGACTTTTCTTCATGTTACACATGTTATAGTTAACCCTAAATTGGGTGAACCCATCATGAAGAGAGTGTAAGATTCGGTCTACAATGATTGACTCCTCAATCTTGCAACCGAGAGACTCCTAACTTCCACATTCTCAATCATCTTGAGGATATGTGGGCTACAGCTTGGCCCTTAGACAGTTTAGCTTCGAAGAAGCGGACTACTGCGTCATACCTCATGATTCTCGGAGCTTGCGAGAATTCATTGGTAAGGGTGGTGAAAATCTTATTTGCACCTAGTGAAATGAAGCGGCGCTGCAAATTGCTTTCCATTGCATATATAAGTACGTTCTTAATCTCACCTACTTCACGAACGAACTCATCATATGCAGTTCGTTGGGCTACAGCCCTAGCAGTTGTTTCAGCCGGAATCGGCTCAACCAAATACTTTAGTTTACCATCAGCAATGGCAGCATTCCGTAATGTTGCCTCCCAATCGGTAAAGTTACTCCCATCATTCTTAAGGAGGGAGTTTTGATTATAGGAGACGTGGTCCATGCAGGAGCGTAACCACGACTCCCTTGTGAGGGTGGCACTAGGGCCCGAAGTTGCATTTGGATTAGACATTTTAAAGCATATTTGAAATAATCTACAATGGAGAAAATAAATAAACATGAGTAATCATAGAATTTAAAATCTTTTAATCAAAGATAAATAACATAATATAATCGATCTCACTCAAAAAATTATATAATGTATTCCAAGATCCAAATCCCGATTTGGAGAGTTAAACTTTTAACTGGTTCTACACTAGAACTCTCAGTTGGCAAATTTCTTAAATTTATCTCTTACTCCACAATTACTTCAATAACTGGATTGAATCATCGTGTTGAGTTCAACTAGGTCACAACACACTACTGACCCGAGGTAGAAGGGGTCCATATGGAGATAACAACGGGTCCTATATGCCCACCGACGAAAAAGGGATTCATAGTACTTTTGACTTAGAAAGGCTAATTTCTCAATTTTATGTAGAGGGAGATCCCATCATCATTTTAAACTCATTTAAGTGAACTAATATTTAACATGAATAGGAATGACTGATGGCAAATATAAAACATCATATGTCAAAATGCAAAATAAACTACATGGGTCAGTTTACATGCATATAGGTGGTTTGGTTTAGGCGGAATATAATGATATGCAAAAACAAGCAATGAAGAGGATAAAACATAAAATCCTGGTGTGGCCTATCCTATGAAAAACAGTAAATACAACTTGGGAATCCAATCACATGGACCCGAGAAGCTTCGTGAGATCACCGTTCTTCATCTTGTGATGTAAAATGGATATAGCACTTGAAATGAATGCTTCAATCTCTTCTTCTTCTTCTTTATTCTAAGCTATTTACATTTAATCTATGCTAGATCTCATAAAATACATCACCTGATTACTTTCCACCCTTAGTAATCCAAAAACTAAGGCCACACTAGACTACATAATTAAATATTACAACAATTGCCAAAATAAATAAAACCTTCATTGTAAAGCAATATCATTAACAACATAATAAAAAACATTCATAATGCAATATTTTCCAGACCACCATTAAACTAAAATTGAGAGACGAATTACATGTTATACATGTAAATCATAATCTAATTAGAATTCTAAATAATTTTAAAATCTAGTGTGTATCATCAAATTAGATATATTAAACATTTTAAAATATATAATTAATTAAATAACTGAAAATTATCAAATAACTCTCGGTTTTTTTTTTCTTCCTCTTTCTTTATTCCTCATGGCTAAAGGCTGTTTTTTTTATATAAAAACTGATTTGTCATAATTATAAATCATCATTTACAAATTAGTTAATACAAATATTATCCTATAATATAAATAAAAACGATAACAAATCAATAAACCCTAAAATCATATTTGATGGTTTAAACACCCTTTATTATCTTTATACATTTGTTCTAAATAACAAAAACAACCAATCACAAAAGGAAAGGGGCCGAAAAAAAAAATTAAAACTCACGGTAAAAAAACTCACGTTTTTTTTTTATTAAAATTGAAATTACACATATTATCAAATAATAACATGTAAATCGACATCTTCAGAAGAAATTATACTATTTCCTTAAATGGTATAAATCAAGGTAAAAATAGAATTTGGAAACCTTACTAATTCGTGAACTTTCTTAAAATTACTCATAGTAGCACAAAAATCATCACATAAGTTATGTGTTATAGTTCTAATCATATTAGATCTTAAAAATTTTCAAATATTGTCATTAAGATTAACCTTTAAAATCACATGATCAATATTCATTCATCTTAAAAATTTAAAATAAACAAAACTAATCTAAAACTAATTATGTCGATTGGTTTTTTTAATAATCACTGATCTACATCAATATTATGTATATCATCACATGATAATTATTTTAACAATTAAAAAAACAAAAAAAAACAAAAAGAATCGAAAAAAAAACTGCAGTGACATGATAAAAAAATTGGTTTTGTTTTAAAAATCATTGATCTATATTAATATAATGCATATCATCATATGAAAATTATTTTAACAATTAAAATAACAAAACCAAAAAAATTTACGAAAAACAAAAAAAACGTCGTGGAGAAGAAGAAAGAAATTTTTTTTGTCAATTTAATTCTCAATTATTATCAAAACGATTTTTGAACAAAGCTCTGATTCCACTTGTACGAATATTTCGTAAATTTCCATTAAAATATTAATCTAATTAATACTGCCATGGATTATATCAAAAGACGATTTGATACTAAATTGAATTAAAAAGACAAGAATATAGAAATAACCTTTAGATCTATGAAGAATCGGCCTAAGAACAACCTAGTAAACCCAAATTTCAATGTAGAAATTCTCCTTAGATAGCACCCAAGATGACCGAGAAAATTGCCCTTCAAGTTACCACCTTGATTACTATTAATTTTGGATGCTTTTGTTTTAGGGTTTTTAGATGATAAAAAAACTTCCACAAAATAAAAGAAAAATGTTCTCTTATATCTTTGTGATTTACACGGCACAAACTACCACCGAGTTAGTAGTCTTACACGGCCCAAACTACTACCGATTTAGTAGTCTTACACGGCCCAAACTACTACCCTGTGATTTGGTCTTTTTATTTCAACTATCCTGATACGTGTCTATTTTATGATGTTTTACATCTATTTTTACACGTATTTGGTCGCTCATTTACTATGTTTTAGCCTTTATTTCCCACAAATTGTGTACTTTCGTATTTTTATGCACTTTTGCAGATTTACGCGGAAAAGAAGCAATTTAGCACCAAATTCGTATCCTCAAGTCTTTTGCTTAATTAAGGAATAAATGGAAAGTCAACTGGAGTCAAAATCAAGTACCAAGAGTCAAAACAGAAGAAATCCGAAGACTTCCGTGCAGAAGCGGTCGACCGACCACCCAAACGGGTCGGCCGACCAGGCCCGATTTTCATAAAGTCCAATTTTCACGAAAGGCCGGAAATAAGAGAAGTCCAACAAGAAGCGGTCGACCGACCAGCTATACGGGTCGGCCGACCAGAACGAAGCCCATACGATTTATTTTCGGAAATAAAGTAGAATTAGAATTTTAAGGAAACTCTTAGTTTTTACCCTATATAAACTAATCTTGTGATTAGGGTTTTGTATCATGCTTTTCAGCTAGACTTTTGGAGGCTTTTTCATATGCTTTATCATATATCATCTTTTACCATCTAGTTCATCATTTATCTTTATTCAAGAATTCTCAAGCATTCAATAAAGTTTATTCAGTTCTGCCTTAATTCCAATTGTGGTAATTCCTCTTTGATCTAGTTTTATTATTGTTCTTATTGCTTTTATTACAATTGTTAAGTTAGAATCCCAAGCCTTATTGAATCTTGCATGCTTAAGTTTATTTACTATGTTCTCTATGTTTATTCCCAATTTTATATTCATCTTAACAGTCATGAGTAGCTAATTTTCATATGTTAGGATGTAGGGGATAATATGCATAGGTGAATAAAATCCGAAAAACCCGACCTGTAGCAGGACCCCGGTCGACCGACTGGAATAGTCGGTCGGTCGACCGAGGCCGTGGTCGGCCGACTGGAGTAGCCGGTCGGTCGACCACTCGCGTCTGTTTTCTTATTTCGTCTTTTCTTATAAATTATAATATCCTGCAATGAGACCAATAGGAGACTTGTAGGATGTTAGTAATGACCTACCCAAGATTGAAAGATACGGGAAGGGCATTGGTTTACACCTTAAGACGGATAGGTTGCTCAAGGCTGAAAGGTATGTAACCTGGGATTTAGGAATCACCCTTATTGTTGACACCCAATAATTGTGAGACCTAGGAACTAATAGCATAGGCCGAAAGGAGCTATTAGGTAGCATAGACCTAAAAAGATATGTTACACTCCCTTACGCGACTGCAATACATGTTGACCTTAGGATTTATTTTGCCTTAGCTATATATTACCCAAACATCCTAGCATCCTCTTTTATTATATTTTATTCTCATCTTTTAATTCTTGTTTTATTTTAATCTTTTTTTTAGATATAGTAATCAACCAATTCAAACCCCCAAAAATTGTTACTTTAAACATTCACATCAAACAATAAACATTCCCCACCTCCTTGTGGTTCGACCCTGACTTTCACTATCTAATTGTTTAAGTTAGGAATATAAATTTATCTTTGGTACCCTCAACGACGGGCATCAAATTTTGGCGCCGTTGCCGGGGAGGTGACGCCAGTGTTTATTGTTTTTTTGTTTTTGTTTCTCTTTGTTTAAGGAACTTTATGTTCCTTAAACCTTCTCACCTTTTTCTTGTAGTTCCCTCTTATGCGCAGGTCAGTTCAAGGAGAACTCCTACCACTTGATCTCGAAATTGAGAGGACTCTTAGGGAAAGAAGAAAGCAACCTCTAGCAAATCAGGAAGGAGGTTCACCATCTTCCTTATTTCAAGAAGACCTTTTCAAGTTACCACCATCTTCACCAAAAACACCACCTTCACAACCAAATTCACCCATCAATCCACCTTCACCAAAAACACCATCTTTAACCTGCTTTCCAGTTTTTCCTAAAGAAGAAGATAACATGACAGAGGAAGCTACTATTGCCAGTCACTCTATGCCTCAGGCAAAGGACCTATACAAAGGGTTCACTTTACCTGCAGGTACTGGGAAGCCATTCGAGGCCAAGCCTGCCTATATAACTATGGTTGAAAGAAACCAATTTGGAGGCTCGGCCAATGAGGATGCTGCTAAGCATATTGAAATCTTCACAGATTACATATGCTCTATAGCACCCCCAGAAGGAGTGACGCAGGACCAGATTAAACAGACCATGTTTATCTTCTCCCTTAGGGACTCTGCGAGAGAATGGTACAGAGACCTTGACCCCACTGCTGCGGGAGTTACAGATTGGAACACCTTAGCCCTAGCTTTCTACAGGAAATATTACTCTGCATCAAAGACAAATACTTTAAGAGCGCAGATCACCAATTTCAAGCAAGGTCCCAATGAAGACTTTAGCGAGGCGTGGGACAGGTTCAAGAGACTTGTTCGATCCATACCACACCACGGATTCGAACAATGGTTTCTTTGCAACCAGTTCTACAATGGCCTCTATGATGACAACAGGGCCTACCTAGATGCTGCAGCTAATGGGAGATTCCAAGATAATTCAGGAGAGACTAAAGGTCTCAAGTTAATAGAAGATGTTGCTGTGCACCGCGCTGAGCATGGTACTTCCAGAGGAAATCAGAGAAAATCTGAGTACAACCTGTCAGCAATTGAGGCCTTGACGGCCAGGTTAGAAAAATTTGAAGCTGCAGGAAAGCTCGATCTAGGGAGTGGAAGCAAGGGAGGAATTTACCAGGTGAACGCCGTTCAGGACGGACCCTTTGCTTGTGAGAGGTGCGGTGGAGAAGGGCATGTGTCAAAATTCTGTACTTCATCTAATGAAACATGTGCCGCTTTTCAGCATTACCGTGGGAACAATTTCTATGATCCAAATAATAACAATGTCCATCCCAACTTAAGGTGGACAAGCCAGAATGTTCAAAACCCACTGCATATGCAACCTCAGCAAAATTCCACATATGTACCCCCACATAAACAGAATTTCCAAAGACCACCTTTCAACCCTCAACCACCTTCCAATCCACCACCCAATACGGATGCTCTTATCCAAAATCTTATTGGGTTGGTTCAGAAGGAGTCGCAGGCTAGAGAGGCAGGGATGAAGATGTTGGAGTCCCAGATTGCTCAGATCGCGAGCAAGAATGACACTAGGGCTCCGGGTCAACTTCCAACCAAACCTGACCAGAAGAAGGAGACTCTAAACATCGTAACCCTGCGAAGTGGAGCTAAAGTGGGGGCTGGGAAAGAAAAAATAGCGAGTAGCAGCAAAGTCGGTCGACCGACCGAGGAATCTGGTCGACCGACCGCGGAGCAGGATCCGAAAATATCAGCTGAACAGGAGACTGGTCGACCGACCGAAGATACTGGTCGACCGACCACCGAAGCCGAATCTGAAGTTTCCTTTCGTCCAGAATTGCCGAATAACTTGCGAGATTTTCTTTTCAGGGGTGACAAGACCCCCAGATTTTTAAAAAGGGCTGCAAATACGGAATCCTCAGCTGCTCCTTTTCCAGAGAGACTCGTGCCTTCAAAGGAACAGGTATCTTTTGACAAATTTAAAGATGTAATTCGTTCATTAAATGTTCAAGTTCCATTTTTAGAATTAGTTCAACAAGTTCCTTCTTATCTTAAATTCATGAGACAGCTTTTGTCAAGAAAGAGGTCTCTAGAAAAGGTTGAGTCGGTGGCTCTCACTGAAGAGTCATCTAGCTTTTTAACTCATGTCATTGCCCCTCATAAATTAGAAGACCCTGGAAGTTTTTCTGTCCCCTGTAATATAGGAACCTTCCCAGTTAAAAGGGCTTTATGCGATTTAGGTGCTAGTATAAGTGTCATGCCACTAAGTGTTGCCTTAAAACTAGGGATGACCGAATTTGCAGTGACCAGTATGACGGTCCAGATGGCTGATCGCACATCAATGGAACCTGTAGGGGTATTAGAAAACATCCCTGTGCGTATTGACAGGTTTTTCTTCCCAGTAGACTTTGTTGTTTTGGACATCCCAGAGGATGCCCACATACCCATCATTCTAGGAAGACCCTTTCTTCACATTGCAGGTGCCGTTATAGATGTAGGCACTGGAACTCTAACCTTCAAAGTAGGCAAACATTCTATTATCTATGGCCTATCCTATAGGAAGAAGGATGCTATGACCCCCATCACATGTAATGCTATCACTTCTGAAAAGAAGTATGAGGTCATCACTACTTCTCCACCTTTATTACCTGTTCCTGTATCTGCTTTTACACCTCCGCCCCAGATTGGGAGCAATAGGGAGGACACTTCTATTGTGACTATTGCAGGAATTGGTTTGGGGAAACCCAAGGAGAAGGAAGTCATCATCCAGAGAGGAGGAATGGGATGCCCAAGCTATGGAGAAGATGAGGATCCAGACGTCGTGGATCGAGAGGAGAAAAAGAAGAGGAGGCAGGCTCAAGCAGAGTGACCGTCGCATATGCTTTGCGATGGAGGAAAGAAGATGTGTTTTGCCACTGAAGCAAAAACCGTGGAGACTACGGCGTGCCGTCAGAAGCCGTGGTCGGATATTTTCCGCATCTTCAGCGGATAGTTGTTTTTAAAATTACAGTTTTAAGACTATTTATTTTATGTTGTGTGAAACTTTTTAGTTCGGTTTGCTAGTAGTTAAGACTTTTAGAATCGTTTTGGCATCTCGCGCATTGTTGGGCGCACATATTTTCTTGTTTTTTTCAGGATTTCCGAAGAAACAAAGACCTCCAAGACTCAGCTGGTCGACCGACCAGAATCATCAGTCGGTCGACCAGACGCGCTGTATCGAAGATTTTTCCGCTGTTCACAGGAGGTCGATCGACCAGAAACACCGGTCGGTCGACCTACTGTCCGTCGCAGTCTTTCGTTTCTTCCTTGGAAATCATGCAACCATCTTGGATACTAGAGTGGCACTGCTGGCCACCAAAACCTCCCAGTTTACGCTGGTTTGGGGAGGTTTTTCTCTTACATCTTTTAACCCAGTGAGTTCTTTCCAGTTTTTCCTTAGTTTTTATTTCTTTGCATCTTTCCTTTAATTTTCTGAAACCTTTACTTAGGCTAATGCACAATGGGGACATTGTGCGGGTTGGTTTGGGGAATGGTTTCGTGTTACATGCATTGCATTTTGTCACACGTTTATTGCATTTCTGTCTTGCATCGTTCTTTTCTTTATTTTCCTTATAGATACAAAAATCCAAAAAAAATTAAAAAATTAAAAAATTCCAAAAAAATGCACGTTTATTTTAGCATATAGGTCGAGTCGGAACGAAAGTATTTCAAGGATGATTTTGCTTTCTTACATGTTTTGCCTTTACATTGCCTTGTCAACTTGTTTTAGTATGAGATTCTTTTGCATATCTACGAGTTTTTGTCAGTTTGTATATCTTGAGACTTGACTTATACCTTGGCAACCTACTTATACATTCTAAGTTTTAGAGCCTTATTCCTGGTTTCATTCTTAAACCAGTCGTCTAGGATGTGAGTAGTACTCCCCTTGGAACATGTTACATCAATATGCATAAACATGAGCTTGAATTGCTATATACTTGTTTTACTTTCTCGTTTTGTGAGTCTTGATACGTGCATTTGGGATCCCTTTTCTCATATTTACCCATAAGCTTCACATAGCCAAATTTGCCTTTTTATTCCCCCAAAACTACATCCCATACTTAGCCTACCCTTCCAAGCTAGTATTTGTGGTCATTGGATTATTTTTTGAGGCATCTTGGTTTGTGTGCTATCATGAGCAAAAAGAGAAAAGAAAGAAAAAAAAGCAAAAAAAAAAAGGAAAAGAACAGAAAAATTCAAAGAAAGAAAGAAAAGAAAAACGAAAAAAAAAATCCGGCAAATACGAAAGTCAGTCGACCGACCACATATACAGGTCGGCCGACCAACTGACAGCATCAGAAAAAAAATTCGTTCCAAAAATCCCTTTCTTTTATATGTTATCACTCCCGTACTTCATTCAAAAATATTGGGGAGTCTTTTCTTATTCAAATGTGAGAGTTATGCTACAAAAGGGCACTTTCTTAATTTCAAGAGTTGTGAAATATGTTGATGGAAACCGGTTTTACTAGCTTGGCTACTAACCCCACAAATCCAAAAACATCTTAACCACCTTTACCTTTTACCTCACATATCTTTCGTACCTCATTTGCATGTATCTAGGCCATTTAATGAGATTGTTATACAAAGTTGTAGAATTCCTGTTCATGTTAGGTTGCAGGCATGTTTTCACGGGTCGCAGTTAGGTGAGTGTCTCTACAAAATTACTTCTTTCTATCTTTTACATATACTCACCCTTCGCTTCATGAGTGTCTCGAGCGTACCGCGAGAGTCCATGGTATAAGTCTCTATAGTCTTTATGTTTTCAAGTTTGACAACCCTATAACTCGTTTGCATGATTTGAATATTATCTCATTTTGTTCTTGCCATTGGTATAGGCTAACATGTAAATTTCGCTCTGAGATTGAAATCGTTCCATTAGTTAAGATCGAGTCTATTTCTTGCTTGAGGGCAAGCAAGGGTTTGGTTTGGGGAATTTGATACGTGTCTATTTTATGATGTTTTACATCTATTTTTACACGTATTTGGTCGCTCATTTACTATGTTTTAGCCTTTATTTCCCACAAATTGTGTACTTTCGTATTTTTATGCACTTTTGCAGATTTACGCGGAAAAGAAGCAATTTAGCACCAAATTCGTATCCTCAAGTCTTTTGCTTAATTAAGGAATAAATGGAAAGTCAATTGGAGTCAAAATCAAGTACCAAGAGTCAAAACAGAAGAAATCCGAAGACTTCCGTGCAGAAGCGGTCGACCGACCACCCAAACGGGTCGGCCGACCAGGCCCGATTTTCATAAAGTCCAATTTTCACGAAAGGCCGGAAATAAGAGAAGTCCAACAAGAAGCGGTCGACCGACCAGCTATACGGGTCGGCCGACCAGAACGAAGCCCATACGATTTATTTTCGGAAATAAAGTAGAATTAGAATTTTAAGGAAACTCTTAGTTTTTACCCTATATAAACTAATCTTGTGATTAGGGTTTTGTATCATGCTTTTCAGCTAGACTTTTGGAGGCTTTTTCATATGCTTTATCATATATCATCTTTTACCATCTAGTTCATCATTTATCTTTATTCAAGAATTCTCAAGCATTCAATAAAGTTTATTCAGTTCTGCCTTAATTCCAATTGTGGTAATTCCTCTTTGATCTAGTTTTATTATTGTTCTTATTGCTTTTATTACAATTGTTAAGTTAGAATCCCAAGCCTTATTGAATCTTGCATGCTTAAGTTTATTTACTATGTTCTCTATGTTTATTCCCAATTTTATATTCATCTTAACAGTCATGAGTAGCTAATTTTCATATGTTAGGATGTAGGGGATAATATGCATAGGTGAATAAAATCCGAAAAACCCGACCTGTAGCAGGACCCCGGTCGACCAACTGGAATAGTCGGTCGGTCGACCGAGGCCGTGGTCGGCCGACTGGAGTAGCCGGTCGGTCGACCACTCGCGTCTGTTTTCTTATTTCGTCTTTTCTTATAAATTAGAATATCCTGCAATGAGACCAATAGGAGACTTGTAGGATGTTAGTAATGACCTACCCAAGATTGAAAGATACGGGAAGGGCATTGGTTTACACCTTAAGACGGATAGGTTACTCAAGGCTGAAAGGTATGTAACCTGGGATTTAGGAATCACCCTTATTGTTGACACCCAATAATTGTGAGACCTAGGAACTAATAGCATAGGCCGAAAGGAGCTATTAGGTAGCATAGACCTAAAAAGATATGTTACACTCCCTTACGCGACTGCAATACATGTTGACCTTAGGATTTATTTTGCCTTAGCTATATATTACCCAAACATCCTAGCATCCTCTTTTATTATATTTTATTCTCATCTTTTAATTCTTGTTTTATTTTAATCTTTTCTTTAGATATAGTAATCAACCAATTCAAACCCCCAAAAATTGTTACTTTAAACGTTCACATCAAACAATAAACATTCCCCACCTCCTTGTGGTTCGACCCTGACTTTCACTATCTAATTGTTTAAGTTAGGAATATAAATTTATCTTTGGTACCCTCAACGACGGGCATCATATCCGAAGTTGTATTAAAATATCTACATATATTTTAATGCATGTACTCGGAACTAAATATCCCATATTAATTTCCGGAGAACATTTTCGGAAATGTAACATAAACACAATCTTAGGGAGAATGTTAATTAATTATCGTATAATTAATTAACCTAATTATATTATTCTAAAATATCATATATTAAAATATATGATTAATAAATGTAACATTTATATATATTTGCTAGAATTAACATTTAATTCATTTCTCCTAGTTATTATTTAATCATATTAAATGTTCATCATCTATTTTACTACATTTAGCTAAGTTTGTCATTTACGTAATTATATCAATATATAATCACATTTCTCAGTGCTATCTTATAGGTGTGACCTTTAGGGATCAGCTGATTACCGCCATCATATGAAAGTAACGTCAAACTTCTAGTAGGCCAACCGTTACCGATAAACATTAACCAACTGATTAATATACTAAGTATTCCTGTGTGATCTTGTAAAAAATTTATTTAAATAATCACACTGTGGAGGACATTTACTCCAATAGAACCATGCGACAGTGAAGAACCATTATCCTTTACCTAAGATAGATGACTTGTTTGATCAGTTGATTGGGGCTGGAGTGTTCTCGAAGATTGATTTGAGGTTGGGTTATCATTAGTTAAGGATCAGGGATGGAGATATACCTCAGACTGCCTTTAGGTCTAAGTATGGACATTATGAGTACGTGGTGATGCCATTCGGGTTGACTAATGCACCTGATGTGTTCATGGACCTGATGAACCGTGTGTTTAGTCCGTATCTGGATAAGTTCGTAGTTGTGTTCATCGATGACATCTTGGTCTACTCTAAGACCAAGATGGGGTAATAGTAACATTTGAGGATTGTGTTGCAGACGTTAAGGGACTACCAGCTTTATGCTAAGTTGTCCAGGTGTGAGTTCTGGTTGGAGAAGGTGGAATTTTTGGGGCATGTCATCTCTAAGGAGGGTGCGGCTGTGGAGCCCGGTAAGATAGATCATGTGTCTAACTAGGAGGCTCCTAAGAATGTGGCCAAGGTGCGTAGTTTTCTGGGTTTGGCAGGATATTACAGACGGTTCGTGAATGACTTCTACAAGATTCCTAGACCTATGACTGTTCTCATGAGGAAGAATACCAGATTTCGCAGGGATGAGGGTTGTGAGAAGGCGTTCCAAATCCTTAAGGAACGTTTGACTATAACTCATATCATAGCCTTGCCATAGGAGATCGATAACTTTGATGTGTATACTGATGGCTCAAAGAATGGATTGGGGTGCGTGTTGATACAGAATGTGAAGATGATTGCTTATGCGTCGAGACAGCTTAAGCAGTATGAGGAGAACTACCTTAGTCACACCTTAGAGTTGGGTGGTGTAGTCTTTACACTCAAGATTTGAAGGCATTATCTATATGGGGCAACCTTCAAAGACTCTAAAGTACATCTTTACCAAGAGGGGCTGATTGGCGACTATGACATGGAGATTGTGCATCATGAGGGGAGAGCGAGTGTTGTTGTAGATGCTTTGAGTAGGAAGAGTTACATTCCTTGTGCAAAGCGATATCTTTGATGAGACTGAGAGATGAGGTGGATCGGATGTGGATTCATGTGATTAGGAAGGAAGATACAAAGGGAGACTTCACAGTAAAGCCTAAGTTGTATAGTGAGATCCGAAATAGTCGGTTGTTAGATCTTAAGTTTTTGGAGTGGAAGGCGATGTTAGAGAAAGGTGGACCGTCGAGATTTTCTCTTAGATCAGATGGGAGTCTTCGTTTCGACAGGAGGTGGTATGTTCCAGATAATGCTGAGTTGAGGAAGAGAATTTTCACAGAGGCTCATAGTGTCCTTATTCAGTACATCATGTTGGGGATAAACTATACAAGGACCTGAAGCAGACATTTTGGTGGCCATGTATGAAGAGGGATGTTGCGGAGTTCATGGGTCGATGTTTGACTTGTCAGCGAGTGAGAGGGAACAACATAAACCGCAAGGTAAGATTCAGTCCTTAGAGGTACCAGAGTGAAAGTGGTAGTCGATATCGATGGACTTCATTGTGGGGTTACCTATGTAACACCCGTGTTTTTATGGATAATTGGACAAGTATAATTAATTATATGTACTCGCTTATTTTAAGTTAACGAGTTGAGAACATAATATAAGTGTCAAAATGTTTGTAGATGCGAGGTGGGCCGAATAAGAGAAGTGATGGGCTCTCATGTTTTAACACTATGCTACACGTAACCCTAACTCTATAACACTTCTAAGCTTTGTCGACATCCAGCCCCCATCCCTCATACAAGTCTACACAATTCTAAAACCCTACCTCCCAACATCGACATACCATACTACCTCCCAACATCGACATCCTAAAAACCCTAAGCAACCTCCAACACCACCGTGTGAGAAAAGAACGAGAGAAAATGAGAAAAACGAGTGAAAGAAGCAGCCATCACCATCATCATCTTCATCGCTTATCGTTGTAAGTTTAACGAGTTACTTCTTACGCTTAATAGACCCTCAACATAGTACTTTCTGGCCTAGAGTAATCTTTTTAGGACCCATAAAACACCTACCACCGACAAATAGCCATAGGACCACCGTGGGCATCACCATAAATGACACCCGTCGTTGAGGGGTGCCAAAGATAAGATTTATAAAACCTCGGCTTAAGACTAGATAGCGCAAGTCAAGGGTCGAACCACAGAGAGGTGGGGAGTGTTTATTGTTTAAGGTCAATGTTTTTAAGGTAGCAAATTGGGGGTTTAGATTGGTTGTCACTAAGTCTAAAATAAAGACAATAATAAAACAAGAAAATAAGAATGGGATAAAACGTATAATAAAAAGGATGCTAGGATGTTCGGGTAGTGAATAACTATGATGGTGTAAATCCTAAGTCAACATGTAATGCAGTCGCGTAAGGGGCGTAACATATCCTTTCGTCTATGGTACCTAATTGCTCCTTCCGGCCTATGCTATTAGTTCCTAGGTCTCACAATTATTGGGTGTCAACAATAAGGGTGATTCCTAATTTCTAGGTCACATACCTTTCAGTCTTAAGTAACCTAGCCGTCTTAAAGCGTAAATCAATGCCCTTCCCGTATCTTTCAACATTGGGTAAATCATTACTAATATCCTATAAGTCTCCTTTCAGTCTCATTATAGGTTACTATGGTCGACGAAATAAAACAGAACTGAAAACATGCGCGGTTTGGTCGACAGACCAGCTACTCCGGTCGACCGACTAAACACCTAGGTCGACCGACTAGTTGAGTCGGTCGGCCGACCTAAGTCTGCTACAGGCAGTCTCGGGTTTCGCACCATCTACGCATATTACTCCCTATATCCTAACATATGTAATTAGCTACTCATGGATACTGAAATAACAATAATAACATTAATGAAAACAGAATTCATGATGAACATTAATCTAAGCAAGTAATAACAACAAAGGCTTGGGATTCTAACTTAAACCGGATACTAGCAATTCTAAGACAAGAACAATTGATAAACTGAAATTGAAACAAGAATTACCGGAATATGGATTAGGGCAGAAAAGAACAATCTTTATTGAATCCGTGCGGAAAGATTAATTGAACAATGAATAAAACTAAAAAACAAGTATTGTGATGATAATTGAAAGATTAAAACTAAAAACTAGATGGTACTAAATGTGAATAGCTGATAATAGATGGTAGGTTTCTAGATACTAATCCCTAATCACGAGATTAGCTTAAGTAGGCGGAAATAATAAGCTTCCTAATGACCTAATCACGCGATTCGGCTTTTGTGGAAGTCTTCTGAAACTTCGCTGTGGTCGACCGACCTAGGTAGCAGGTCGGTCGACCTACTGTCGGGCTTGGTGGACTTCTGACTTTAAGATAGCAGATCCTCTGGTCGACCGACCTAGGAAGCAGGTCGGCCGACCCTCTTTCCTGTACGTCAGTCTTGATTTCGCCTTGGTTTGACTTTGTGAAACTTGGTTCACGACTTGAGTTGACTTTTCCTCGTTCCTTGGTCATGCAAAATCCCGAGGGCATAAATTTGGTATAAAATCGTCCCTTTTCCGCATAATTCTGCAAAAGAGCATAAAAATACGAAAGTAGACAATTGTTGGGAAATAAAGGCTAGAACATAGTAAATGAGCGACAAAATGCGTGTAAAAATAGATGTAAAACATCATAAAATAGACACGCATCAAATTCCCCAAACCAAACCTTGCTTGCCCTCAAGCAAGAAATAGACTCGATCTTAACTAATGGAACGATTTCAGTCTCAGAGCGAAATTTACATGTAAGCCTAAACCAATGCCAAGTACAAAATGAGAAAGCATTCAAATCATGCAAACGAGTTATGGGGTTGTCAAACTTGCAAAAATAAAGACTATGGAGACTTTATACCATGGACTCTCGCGGTACGCTCGAGACACTCATGAAGCAAAGGGTGAGTAAAAGTAAAAGATAGGAAGAAGTATATTGTAGAGACACTCACCTAACTACGACCCATGAAAACATGCCTGCAATCTAACATGAAAAAGAATTCTACGACCATGTATAAACGTACTAATTAAGTGACTCAGATACATGCAATTGAGGGAATGAAAGATATGTGAGGTAAAAGGTAAAAGCGGTTAAGATGTTTTTGGAATTCTGGGGTTAGTAGCCAAGCTAGTAAAACCGGTTCCCAACAACATATTCACAACTTTTTGATATTAAGAAGGTGCTCTTTTGTAGCACAACTCTCACATTAAATATAACAAAGGACTCCCAAATATTTTGAACGAAGTACGGGGAGTGATAACATATAAGAGAAAGGGATTTCAGAATGAAACTTTTTAATTCTGACCCTGTCAGTTGGTCGACCGACCGAAAGGTGCGGTCGGTCGACTAACTTCCTGTACGTTTTGATTTATTTTTTTTTTTTCGTTTTTCTTTTCTTTCTCTCTTTTTCTGAATTTTTCTGTTCTTTTTCTTTTCTTTCTTTCTTTCTTTCTTTTTCTCTTTTTGCTCAAGATAGCATACAAACAATATGCCTCAAAAAAATAAACCAAAGACCACAAATACTAGCTTGGAAGGGTAGGCTAAGTATAGGATGTAGTTTTGGGGGGATAAAAATGCAATTTTGGCTATATGAAGCTTATGGGTAAATAAAAGAAAAGGGATCTCAAATGCACGTACCAAGACTCACAAAACGAGATAGTAAACAAGTATATAGCAATTCAAGTTCATGTTTATGCATATTGATATAACATGTTCCAAGGGGAGTACTACTCACATCCTAGACAACTGGTTTAAAAATGAATCCAGGAAATAAGCTCGAAAAACTCAGAATGTATAGTAGATTGCCAAGGTATAAGTCAAGTCTCAAGAAAAACAAGTTGACAAAAACTCGTAGATATACAAAAGACTCTTATACTAAAACACGTTGACAAGGCAAGGCCAAGGCATAAACATGTAAGATAGCAAAGATCATCCTTGAAATACTCTCGTTCCGACTCGACCTATATGCTAAATTAAACGTGCATTTTTTTGAAATTTTTCTATTTTTTTGAATTTTGTATATTGAAGGAAAATAAAGAAAAGAACGATGCAATACAGAAATGCAGTAAATGTGTGACAAAAAATGCAATGGAATAATGCATGTGACACGAAACCATTCCCCAAACCAACCCGCACAATGTCCCTATTGTGCATTAGCCTAAGTAAAGGTTTCATAAAAAATAAGAAAGATGCGAACAAAAAAAAAACAAAGGAAAAAGGAAAGAACTCACTGGGTTCTTGAGCGCATGAGAAACCTCCCCAAACCAGCGTGAGCTAGGAGGTTTCGGTGGCTAGCAGTGCCACTCCAAGTACCTGAAAAAGTCAAACAAAGGAAGACCTTTTTCGGGGATTAAGCATGTTTTGGGTGATGACTAATGAATTTGCAGGTTTGAAATGGAAGAAGAAAGGCGGAAGTATAAAAGATAAAATAAGAAAAAGGATTTCCCTAGTTTGCTTGCACGCTTCCGAAATCTCTTGAGTCGTCTGCACAGGAGGTCTGGTCGGTAGACCCCTCTCTCTGGTCGACCGACCAATTGCCAGTCTTACAGAACATCTGGAATGCAGGGGTCTGGTCGACCGACTGGTGATGATGGTGGTCGGTCGACCTGGTTTCCTGTGCAGTAGCCTTCTTCTTCGTGGGATTAACTTGCATTAACCAAGTTAATCTTCCCCAAACCTGAAAATCATTCTACATGCGCCCAAAACATGTGCAAAAATCCAGAACCAAGTTTAATTGTCTCTACTACGCTATCAAAAGCAAAATTTTCCTAAAAACTAACGCAAACAAAACTAAAAAGTCTTAACGGAAACACGGAAATTGTCTTAAAAAACAGACACGAGCAATAAGAAGAAGTTATCCGCGAAGGATGCAGGATTTCTTTGACCAAGGGCTCTGACTGCAGGCTACCCCTTCAGCTATGGTGATTTGGGTAGATGAGTTTCTCTCCACCACGTAGATAAATGGGTCATCATCCTTAACCCTATTGACATGCTAAAGTCGTATGCCTCAAATTAACAATTTATATCACTTAAATCCAAATACTAAACAGTAGTAAAGCGGAAATAAGGGTCGAACCCAAGGGAATCAGATTAACAATTTATGCAATTATAATGTAGGAAACGTCGATCTCTAATGAAATTAAAGATCGTCGTAACAAAAAGAGGGGGTTTTGAATTGATTTTCTAACAAACTAAGATGAATATCTAATGCAATTCAAGTAATAAAGCTAATGATGTATGATGTATCAAATGATTTGGAAGAGTCTTGGAACCAAGCATATATCCACACTCAATGACAACAATTGATCACTGTCAGACGGTCTCAATTACCAATCTTGATTACTCTATCGCGAATGTAAAATTCCAATTCTCCTTACGAATAGTCAATTAAAACGAATCCCGTTCTTAATCAACCCTAACCATTAAACAACCCGAACAATCCAGTTCAAGGTGTAATCCAAAAGCAGCAGTAAATATAGAGAATTCGATAGAGAACAAATAGCGCATACAATCCAGTTGCACTCAATATATTTATGTGAATTGCTTCTAAGAATAAATATTAACGTATCCCGTTCAAAATAAATTCCTAGTCGTTACTAGTGTAAAGTTAACCAATAAATCCTATACAATTAACAATACTAACGGTAGAACGAAGAAATCAACCACTAGTTGTACACCTAGCAATTATAAATCAACATTCATATAAATAGGAACAAGCAATTCACAATAATCAAGAAAAGAAATTAAAACATTCAAACTCACAATTGTATAAAGAGTGCTTCAATTGCCCGAATCCAAGAAAGAGAGAAATTAGTTACACATAGTCTGGGAAATAACAAAATAATGTTTTTTGTCTCAATGGCGGCTAACTCCTCTTCTCAAAACCTAGATAGAAAACTTATATAGTAATTAGGTAAAAACTAAAATCTGAATAAATGCCGGTCGCACTTCAGTCGCACTTCACTTGCACCTTGGTCGCACTTCGGTCGCGCTTCAGTCGTACTTCAGTCGTACCTTGGGGCTGCCCATTGTTCTCTTCTCACATTAGTGCACTCAATTAGCGCACCTTAAGCGCACACATCTGAGATATCTTCATAGGAATTTTGGCCCATCTATCCCCACACTTGAAAACTGTCATAAACACTATAAGACCGACCGAATAGCTAATCTAGGCTCACCAACAAGTAACCTACAATTAAGCTACTTAACACCACATAAAACCAACAAAACCACACTAACTCCGGCGATTTAACTCCAACTAAATGAGTCGCATCAAATTCCCCATGCTTGAACTTTTACTCGTCCTCGATGTAAAACCAAGGAACACAAAGAAACGCAAAACAACACTAGCTCAAACACAGCACATGGTAGAAAATGACCGATGACAATAATGCTCTCTTTCCTCACACACCCTCCAAAACACCCTCTAAGCATAAACTACCGCTACTATAAAATAGCAACACACCAAAAACACCCGAGTTACCCACTTATTCAAATGACAATGGAGCAACGCAAAACCTATTAGTGACATAAGTCAACACAGTGCAAGTAACACAAGACAAACTACGCCCCTTATCGCTCCATCCTAGCAAGAATTCACATAAGTCAAAACTCCTCAAAACAACATCCTCACCTATAACTCAACAATAACCAAAGAAACCATGTGAATTTCCTAACCACCACTACTTCAGCTTACTCCAATTCCACAACCGCCAAAGCAAGGTGCAATCAACAACAACAAAGCACCACGGTTCTCCTCACCTTTGCCACTAGTCCTACTCGACCGACCTTCTTTAGCACCCTTCTTATGACGCCTCACCAAAAACAGAATAGAAGACCAATGTGAGATTGAATTTTTTTCCCTATTTCTCTCATTTTGCCTAGAGCGCCCGCCCTTGCGGGTTTTCACTCTAGCTATTTTCCTCACACTACTCTCGTGGCACGCAACTCGATTCTTCATTTTACCCGGAGCGTCCTTTCGGGTTTTCACTCCGTCCTCGGCCACGTTTCCCATTTTTGCCTAGGCGCCCTTTCGGGTTTTCACCTAGCCGGGTACCTTTTTTTTTGTTTGTTTTTTCTTTTTTTTTTCTTTTTTTTCTTTTTTTTCATTTTTTTTCATTTTTTTTATTAGAAAAGAGTAAAGAAAATAAACTACAAAAATGACGGAATAAAATATGTACAAAAGTGCATATACCCCTCCCCATGCTTGAACCAAACATTGTCCCCAATGTTGTACGGGAACACAAAAGACAAGGGGAAAAGCCATACCACTAGCTAGGAAGAAGGAGACCCTAAGTGTCGGGTCTACCAGGCTCGAGCACGAGCCTCTCTGTCAACACATCTCGTAGCCAACTCCGAAAAGAAGGAAGCCGCAGGAGGTGTGTAAGAACTCGGATACATGGTAGTGAACATGTCACCCATGGCACGTTGCAGTGCCAAACACTCCCTGGTCGCATCATGTACACTCTCTATCTCATCCCGTAATTCCTCCAACTCAAGCTCTACACGGTCTCTCCAAACCGAATCACCAATAACCTCTCTACAATCAGCCCCCTCACCAGTATCAGCCCCATGGGCCTCATTCTCACCCGAACCATCAACCTCGTCCTCTTCCATGTCGACCTCCTCATTAGTCATGTCAATAATCTTTGTGGCAGTAGTGAGAACAAGCAGCTCGGGAGGGTCCTGAGGAATGTATAAGTCACTGTCACGCAGTCCCACCGGAATCGGAACACCCTCTCGTCGAGGAAGCCTCAAGTATGGTGTCTTGAGAACAGTGCCTATCTGTAAAGCATAAGCCGACTCCACACAAGCAACTCGAACTATCATTTGCATATGGCAACACATGAAGGCAATATTCAGAGAAGAGACCCCGCGGACTTGATCTCTAGGATCCAACTCATACCCTAAATGAGCCGCCAACAAGGTCATCATACCCCCCATAGCAAGTTTACCAGACTTCACTCCCCTAATCTCAATGCACATTTGAACAAACTCACTAACCCCATCTAGTCGACCCACTCCTTTCGGCCCCATACCCCACAACATTTGAATCTCATTCTGGGTAATAATGGTAAGCTCCCCTTGACAGAATAAAGTCATCACAAGGACACGATGAATGAAACGAAATGCCGGATGAGGAATCCTAGAACTCTTCTGAGTGCGCCCCGTGTGATGCTGATGGGTAAGAGCATACCAAAACTCATTTGTTTCCGCCCAAGTAGGCCCATTCCAACGCTCCGTATTAGCTCTTGGGGCGACACCAAAAATTTCCCTCAAAGTAGGATAAGACATAACGGTTTGGGTATTCGTCAACTGAAATTGAATGCTAGGAGGGTCACAACGATGGACAAGAACTCTAGCGTCAATCTCTTATATGTCTCAGCCTCCCTATTAAAAAACTCACTCAACCCAGCCCCACTCAACAACTCTGTCACTGCCTCAAGAACTCCCAATTCCTTCAATGCATCCCGGTTAAAAAACTTTGTCACTCGAATGGTTCGTTTAGGAAGGGTAAGGGCGCGCCAATATTTCTTTTGTTCCTCAGTCAAATTACAGCCCGTGTAATTTACAACGCCACTAGCACGTGAGGTACTAGCAGCAGCTGTTAGGGTAGTTTTTGTAGCTTTTCTGGGTGGATTTTTTCGTTTTGTTGTCATATTTTAGAGACTAACAACCTGCAACAGAAACTCCACAAACAACTGCTCGAGACAAAACAGTACTCCCAACGACACAAATCGACAACAACAGCACTAACTACGACTGAACACTACACAGCGACAACACGAAGATAGCAACAGCAACAAAATGACGATTGTGACACTAGCACTACAACAATTTTTTTCAGTTCCAAACACCTCCCCTACGACACAACCTGACTGCTTGGGACGACCGGACTCCGACGCGAAAACCGATAAGACAGCAATGGAAACAACACGACTCAAACAACGATTCCCACAACAATGAAAACAACACGACTAAAGGAAACAATGTGACTTACCGGAGAAACTGTCCAAAAACAACACCAAATCGCGCCCCAAATCAAGCGAAAATTAGAGTTAAAAAACCCCAAATTTTGCGAATGAATTGCAACAAAAGACAGGTTCAATCGGGATTTTTGTTGTGGATAGAACACTGATTGAACAATGAGGTCGTCAATGTTCGAACCAATTCCAGCAATTTTCGAACTAATTATTGAAATTTCGGAAATTAGGGTTAGAAACCCCCAAATTTTCGAATCAATTCAACAATTAGGGATGGAATGGGAAACAATTCGAAGCAAGCAACGAGAATGAGACCCGAAGTTGAGGAATTGTCGTGAATGAAACAGTAATTTTGAGACCAGAGAGGAAGGTCGTTTTGTGTTCTTTTTTTTTGAAATTTGAGAAGGAGGAAAAGAAAAGAGATGAAGAAGGAAGGATACCTGATTAGGGAAGTTACACGCACCAAGAATGAACGGAGGTTGCGCTGCAGTCGCCCATAGAGTGCGCTTCAGTCGAACCTTAAACGCGCCTCTGGGAGTACGCTGCTGCCTTTAGTTCTTTTGTTATCCGTCTGTGCGCACTCAATTAGTGCGACATAGGTATGAATAAGGCGCACACTCTGTAACAAGGCTTCCAATGTAACGAATTCACGTTAATTCCTCTCTTTTCCATTTTTTTTCCTTCCGTCTTGAAAAATACCTAGCACACATAAAAAAAATCCGTCAAAATAAAATAAACTAAAAACGAAAATAAAATACTAAAAACGACAATAAAATAAAGCTACCACACCTTTTTTTTGGTTTTTTTTTAAAGAAAATAAAAAAAAAACAACTTAAAAGAATTACACAAGAAGATACAACACCCCGGGTTGCCTCCCGTTAGCGCTTTTGGTAATTGTCGTTTGCTCGACTTAGTGAAGGGATTAAGCTTCGTAGATTGGGTCGAAGAGATCCAATGACTCGACCACCTCCAACTCAGCAGCATCATGATAGGGCTTCAGTCGTTGCCCATTCACCTTCAAAACTTTATCCGTCGTTGGATCACGTACCTCAACTGCACCATGAGGATAAACGTTAGTAATTATAAGTGGACCAATCCAACGGGATTTCAACTTACCTGGAAACAGACGAAAGCGGGACTGGAATAACAAAACATTTTGACCAACTTTGAAATCCCATCTCAAGATCATCTTGTCATGCCAAGCCTTCGTTCTTTCTTTGTAAGTAGCGGCATTCTCATATGATTCGAGTCGGAGCTCTTCCAACTCTTGCAATTGCAATTTCCGATGCAACCCCGCGTCATCGAGACTCATATTAAAGCTTTTAATCGCCCAATACGCCTTATGCTCCAACTCGACTGGTAAATGAAATGCTTTTCCAAACACAAGTCGATAAGGTGACATACCAATTGGGGTTTTATAGGCCGTTCGATAAGCCCATAATGCATCATCTAATCTCAAGCTCCAATCCTTCCGATTGGGATTCACCGTCTTCTCAAGGATGGATTTAACTTCTCTATTGGACACTTCAGCTTGTCCATTAGTCTGCGGATGATATGCCGTGGAAACTTTATGAGAAACACAATACTTTTTCAGCAAAACACCAATTGTCTTGTTGACAAAATGTGTGCCACGATCACTAATCAAAGCCTTTGGAATTCCAAATCGAGCAAATATGTTAGCCTTGATAAAATCCGCCACCACCGTGGAATCATCAGTCTTAGTGGGAATAGCCTCCACCCAATTAGACACATAATCCACCGCCAATAATATGTAGAGATTTCCATATGAATTCGGGAAGGGACCCATGTAGTCGATTCCCCAAACATCAAAAATCTCACAATTCAACATGTAACTTTGCGGCATCTCATTCTTTCGGGAAATATTGCCTACCCTTTGGCAATTGTCACAAGCTTGACAAAATCCATGAGCATCTCTAAACAACGTAGGCCAGTAAAATCCACAATCAAGAACCTTTCTCGCCGTTCGCCTTGCACCAAAGTGACCACCACAAGCATGTGAGTGACAAAATGTAAGGATTGAAGTCATCTCATTCTCTGGTACACACCTTCTGATGATTTGGTCGGAACCATGCTTCCACAAATAAGGCTCATCCCATACATAATACTTCGCATCACTGCGAAGCTTGTCCTTTTGAGATTTGGAAAAGCCTTGTGGAAATCTAGAAGAACGGAGAAAATTAACAAGGTTGGCGTACCATAGCTCCACGGAACGAATAGTGAACAAGCTTTCATCAGGGAATAATCCTTTCACTAAATTCTTCTCATGTGGATTCGCATCAACATCCACCAACCGACTTAAGTGGTCTGCCACGACATTTTCTGCTCCCTTCTTGTCTTTCACCTCTAAATCAAATTCACTAAGCAAGAAAATCCATCTAATCAACCTCGGCTTAGATTCTTTCTTTGCCATCAAATGGCGCAGTGCTGCATGATCTGAAAATACCACCACTTTTGTACCAAGTAAATAACACCGGAATTTCTCCAAAGCAAAAACAATGGCTAGAAGCTCTTTCTCAGTCGTGGTGTAATTCCGTTGTGCTTCATTTAAGGTCATGGATGCATAATGAATGACATGGGAAGCCCTCCCATTCTTCTGACCCAACACTGCTCCCAAGGCATAATCACTCGCGTCACACATAATCTCAAAGGGAAGAGACCAATCCGGTGCTTGAATAATCGGGGCGGAGGTAAGTCTACCTTTCAGTTCATCAAAAGCCTCCTTACAAGCCTTGTCAAAGATGAAATCTGACTCCTTTTGCAGCAGCTTGCATAAGGGTGAAGCGATCTTAGAGAAATCTTTAATGAACATGCGATAGAAACCTGCATGGCCAAGAAAAGATCGAACTTCACGAACATTAGTAGGATAAGGTAGAGAAGAAATGGTATCAATCTTAGCTTTATCTACCTCAATACCTTTTTAAGACACAACATGTCCAAGTACTATACCTTGTTCCACAATAAAGTGACACTTCTCAGAATTCAAGACAAGGTTAGTATCAATACAACGCTTAAGAACAAGAGACAGATGGTGTAAACAAGTGTCAAAAGAATCACCATGCACCGTAAAATAATCCATAAAAACCTCAATGAAACGTTCAACATACTCAGAAAATATGCTAACCATACATCGCTGAAAAGTAGCTGGTGCATTACAAAGTCCAAAAGGCATGCGTCGATACGCAAAGGTACCAAAAGGACAAGTAAATGTGGTTTTCTCTTGATCCTCGGGGGCAATAGCTATTTGAAAATAGCCCGAATAACCATCCAAGAAACAATAATAAGCCTTTCCCGCTAGCCTTTCAAGCATTTGGTCAATAAAGGGAAGAGGAAATTGGTCTTTCCTAGTTACCGCATTCAACCTACGATAATCTATACAAACCCTCCACCCGTTTTGGATCCTAGTGGGTACAAGCTCACCATTTTTGTTCTCAACTACGGTCACCCCAGACTTTTTAGGGACTACTTGTGTAGGACTCACCCATTTACTGTCAGAAATAGGGTAAATCATACCTACTTGAAGCAATTTGAGAACTTCTTTCTTCACCACCTCCATCATAAGAGGATTCAATCGACGTTGTGGTTGCCTTACCAGTTTGGCTTCATCCTCTAGTAAAATCCGGTGCATACAAGTACTTGGACTAATACCTTTGATGTCGGCAATAGTCCAACCAATAGCCAGTTTGTTCTCCACAAGCACATCTTTCAACCTTCCTTCTTGTTCCTTGGTGAGCTTACTAGAGATGATGACAGGAAGTGTTTCTCCTTCACCAAGGAAAATATACTTCAAATGCTCGGGAAGGGCCTTAAGTTCTACCATAGGTGCCTGCAAAACAGATGGCAACAACTTCTCCGAAGGAACAGTTAGTGACAATGTATTATTCAAACTCAAAGGAAGCTCCTCCAACTTATGCAAGTCGGCCACAACTTCCTGCAAGTTAGCAGAAAAGACATATTCCACCTCTTGACCAACCACACTATTCTCCAACGCTACCTGCAACTCATCATCACCATTAAAAACAAAGAAATCTTAGGCCAACGGGTCAACAATGTCAATAAAATTCACAGAATGATGGTCATCAGGATATTTCATCGCATCATAAATATTAAACTCCACGACCTGACCACTAGACTTCATAGTCATAGACCCACTAGATACATCAATTTTAGTGCTAGCGGTTTTTAAGAATGGCCTTCCTAACAGAATAGGAGCCGCATGTTTATCATGTTCCATGTCTAGCACATAAAAATCAGCAGGAAAGATAAGATTATCAACCAACACAAGCACATCTTCGATAATCCCCTTTGGGTAAACATTCGATCTATCGGCTAACTGGATAACAACACTAGTAGCATGCAAAGGACCAAGTCCGATAGATTGGTACAAGGAGTAGGGCATTACATTAATTGAAGCTCCTGGGTCTAACATGGCCTTTTGAATCTTAGTGTCTCCGATGGTGCAAGGAATAGTGAACATGCCCGGATCACTACACTTTTGAGGCAATTTTCTTTGAAAAATAGCGGACACATGTTCACTAACCTTCACTTTCTTCACCCCTTTCAATTTGTTATTCCGTTTAATAGTACACAACTCCTTTAAGAATTTTGCATATTTAGGAATACTTTTCAAAAGGTTAAGAAGTGGAATATTTACCTCACACTTTTGGAATAGCTCATAGATGTCCTTGTCGTGCTCAAAGTGGTGAGTCCTCTTAAGTGCATCGGGAAATGGTACTTCCGGTTCTACCATCGGTGTGGGAGAGAGAATCGGCTCCTTCTCCTTGTCAATAGATGCTTTTTCAGCTTCCTTGATCACTATTTCTTCCTCTACCTCATGAATTACCGGTCCCTTATCTTTTCTTTTCACCTTTTTGGCCTCCACTAGTTGTCTCCCATTTCTCAAAGAAACCGCACTCACATTCTTTGGATTCAACACCGTTTGAGACGGTAATGCATTAGAATCTCTAGCCTCCAAACGGTTAATGGTAGTAGCCATTTGACCCAATTGAGTCTCAATATTCTGAATACTAACCTTGTTCTCCTTTTGATTTTGAATCACAGTGGCTTGAAGGGTGGCTTGACTAGTAACCAATGCACGGATCATATCTTCAGTGGACATTTGACCACTAGGTGGAGGGGGTTGATTAGGCTGCACATTCTGAACCGGTGGTCTGGCTAAAAATTGGGTTTTAGGTTGACCGGATTTGCCACCTTGTCCAAATTGCTGAGTGTTTTGAGAATTTCCCCACCGAAATTTTGGATGTGCTTTCCACCCCGGATTGTAAGTGTTAGAAAAAGGATCCCACTTCTTCTGCGGAATACTTTCCCATACCCGATTCACTTCTTCTTTAGAACCCTCTTGCATGTGTGGACAATACTCACTAGGATGTCCATCGGAACAGATTCCGCAAACCATTGCTACTCCTTGAGCTGACATTATATCTTTGAAAAGACTTGTCAAAGTATCAACTTTCGCTTCAAGATTGGAATAAGAGGAGGAAGATGAACCCACCGAATTAACTCCGCGCTTTGTATATTTCCTAGCAAAATCTCGGGAGCTCTCAGCTAACTCACCAATGATCACCCAAGCCTCATCCGGACTTTTATTTATGATACCTCCTCCACATGCTGCATGTACGGTACGTGCATCCTCCATACAAAGACCTCCACAAAAATACATAACGAGGTCCTGAGCAGTGTATCCATGATAGGGGCATGTAGCACACAGCTTCTTGAAACGTTCCAAGTACTCGTACATAGTCTCACTGTCCCTCTGCTCCGTATTGCTAATCTCCTTCTTCAATTGGGAAGCTCTGGATGCAGGAAAGTACTTTTCAAGGAATGCTTTCATCTTTACCCATGTATCAATGCTTGCATGAGGTAGGTAGTACAACCAATCTCGTGCCGTATCCTTAAGAGAAAATGGGAAAGCCCTCAATTTCAGTTGTTCATCAGTAACTGTAGCCGGTTTCATGCTTGAGCAAACAATATGGAAGTCCGACAAATGCTTTTTGGGGTCCTCTCCACTTAGACCGTTGAAGATGGGCAATTGATGAATCAACCCCGACTTCAACTCAAAAGTTCCATTCTCACCCAACGGAGGATACGTGATACAAAGAGGTTGTTGGGTGAGATCAGGTGCAGTAAGTTCCTTATTAGTGCTCGCCATATCCAGAAAATGTTCGGATTCGTCACAAATTTCAGAACCGTCAGATTCAGAATGTAGATCGTTGAATTCGCTGCTTCTAGGAAAAGCCACTATTACACCTCTTTTGTCCTTCCGTAACCTGAAAAGAGTATGCTCAATCTCTTGATCGAAAGGCTCTAGGTTCAGGTTAGAAGAACGAGTATTATGCATAAACCTACACTAGAATACAAAAATTATTAATGCAAATTCCCCGGCAAGGGCGCCAACATTTGACTGGTTAAAGTCGTACGCCTCAAATTAACAATTTATATCACTTAAATCCAAATACTAAACAGTAGTAAAGCAGAAATAAGGGTCGAACCCAAGGGAATCAGATTAACAATTTATGAAATTATAATGTAGGAAACGTCGATCTCTAATGAAATTGAAGATCGTCGTAACAAAAAGGGGGGTTTTGGATTGATTTTCTAACAAACTAAGATGAATATCTAATGCAATTCAAGTAATAAAGCTAATGATGTATGATGTATCAAATGATTCGGAAGAGTCTTGGAACCAAGCATATATCCACACTCAATGACAACAATTGATCACTGTCAGACGGTCTCAATTACTAATCTTGATTACTCTATCGCGAATGTAAAATTCCAATTCTCCTTACAAATAGTCAATTAAAATGAATCCCGTTCTTAATCAACCCTAACCATTAAAAAACCCTAACAATCCAGTTCAAAGTTTAATCCAACAGCAGCAGTAAATATAGAGAATTCGATAGAGAACAAATAGCGCATACAATCCAGTTGCACTCAATATATTTATGTGTATTGCTTCTAAGAATAAATATTAACGTATCTTGTTCAAAATAAATTCCTAGTCGTTACTAGTGTAAAGTTAACCAATAAATCCTATTCAATTAACAATACTAACGGTAGAACGAAGAAATCAACCACTAGTTGTACACCTACCAATTATAAATCAACATTCATATAAATAGGAACAAGCAATTCACAATAATCAAGAAAAGAAATTAAAACATTCAAACTCACAATTGTATAAAGAGTGCTTCAATTGCCCGAATCCAAGAAAGAGAGAAATTAGTTACACATAGTCTTGAAAATAGCAAAATAATGTTTTTTGTCTCCATGGCGGCTAAGTCCTCTTCTCAAAACCTAGATAGAAAACTTATATAGTAATTAGGTAAAAACTAAAATCTGAACAAATGCTGGTCGCGCTTCAGTCGCACTTCACTTGCACCATGGTCGCACTTCGGTCGCGCTTCAGTCGTACTTCAGTCGTACCTTGGGGCTGCCCATTGTTCTCTTCTCACATTAGTGCACTCAATTAGCGCACCTTAAGCGCACACATCTGAGATATCTTCATAGGAATTTTGGCCCATCTATCCCCACACTTGAAAACTGTCATAAACACTATAAGACCGACCGAATAGCTAATCTAGGCTCACCAACAAGTAACCTACAATTAATCTACACAACACCACATAAAACAAACAAAACCACAGTAACTCCGGCGATTTAACTCCGACTAAATGAGTCGCATCACCTATCCTCCCATCTTCCAGGGTCGTCAGCTCCCAACTCATGGGCTGACACCTTCCTTGGTCTCTTCTTCCTTGGGCTCTTCTCTTCAGCCAAATGATCACTTGCTTGAATGACCTCGTTCTCTACATCATTTGATCGAGTAAGTGGTACTACTCGATCGAGAACATCTCTCTTCCTACCGCCTATAGACTCTGTCCCTAGTGTTGCAATTTCTGGAGCATCCAAATCAGCCTCCTGAGCAAGGGATTCACCTGCACATGTCTCAAAACACATCAAAGCCTCCGAAGGATCCTTTGTAAAGGATCCTTGTACATAACATTCACTAATATTATCAAAAACATCAGAAATGTTAACAATTGAATCCTGCATAGAACAAGGTTCATTAACCGAAGGTTCAAACGTATCAGGAACATGTTCATTACTAACACCTACAAAAATAGGTTGGTCAGTCAAGGGATGAATTCCTAACTCATCAGTTGTATCCAAGTCAGTATCATCAACGGGGAGGGAAAGAGAGTCAAGTAACCTATCATACTCATCCTTATCAAGAATGAGTGAATCTTTAGCAACGGGAGTGATAGGATCACTCTCGACAGAAGAATCTGGATTACTAAAATTAACGCCCTCATACCTCTCCGTATCGTCGCTGGCTTGGATTAGGTGTTTGAGAAGTTCCCATTGCTTCTCATAGGGTAACTCTAAAAAATCCCATCCACAATTTCTCTCAATCTCGATCAAGGTCTTACCAGTAACTCCATCATAAAAGATACGACAAACCTCCCCAATACTAACAGGATAGTCAGACTGAGAAAGGAAAGAGGTTAATCTACTACAATAGATATGCAATGGTTCATGCTCGAGTTGTGGGAAAGGGGCGATGGTCATGACGGCAAAAGAAAAGGGAAAACATAAACAAAAAACAATAAACACTGGCGCATGTATAATGTTTTTCAGGTTTAGAGAAGATTAACTTGGTTAATACAAGTTAATTTCGAGAAGAAGAAGACCTCTGTACAGGAATTCCAGTCGACCGACCACCACCATCAGTCGGTCGACCAAAATCCTGCAGATCAGAAGTTCCTGTAACCCGTCATCTGGTCGGTCGACCAGAGAGGAGAGTCGATCGACCAGTCCACGTGTTGCAGCATGTTCGTGATTTCTTGGGAAGCGTGCAACCATAATAGGGAAGTTCTTTTCCCTATTCTGTCTTTTATGCTTCCACTCCTTCTTCTTTTGTTTCAAACCTTCAATACATTATCTAGCACCCAAAACATAATTAATCCCCGGCAACGGCGCCAAAATTTGACACCCGTTGTTGAGGGGTGCCAAAGATAAGATTTATAAAACCTCGGCTTAAGACTACATAGCGTAAGTTAAGGGTCGAACCACAAGGAGGTGGGGAATGTTTATTGTTTAAGGTCAATGTTTTTAGGGTAACAAATTGGGGGATTAGATTGGTTGTCACTAAGTCTAGAATAAAGACAATAATAAAACAAGAAAATAAGAATGGGATAAAACGTATAATAAAAAGGATGCTAGGATGTTCTGGTAGTGAATAGCTATGATTGTGTAAATCCTAAATCAACATGTAATGCAGTCGAGTAAGGGGTGGAACATATCCTTTCGGTATATGGTACCTAATAGCTCCTTCCGGCCTATGCTATTAGTTCCTAGGTCTCACAATTATTGGGTGTCAACAATAAGGGTGATTCCTAATTTCTAGGTCACATACCTTTCAGTCTTAAGTAACCTAGCCGTCTTAAAGCGTAAACCAATGCCCTTCCCGTATCTTTCAACCTTGGGTAAGTCATTACTAATATCCTATAAGTCTCTTTTCAGTCTCATTATAGGTTACTATGGTCGACGAAATAAAACAGAACTGAAAACATGCGCGGTTTGGTCGACCGACCAGCTACTCCGGTCGACCGACTAAACACCTAGGTCGACTGACTAGTTGAGCCGGTCGGCCGACCTAAGTCTGTTACAGGCAGTCTCGGGTTTCGCACCATCTGCACATATTACTCCCTACATCCTAACATATGTAATTAGCTACTCATGGATACTGAAATAACAATAATAACTTTAATGAAAACAGAATTCATGATGAACATTAATCTAAGCATGTAATAACAACAAAGGCTTGGGATTCTAACTTAAACCGGATACTAGCAATTCTAAGACAAGAACAATTGATAAACTGAAATTGAAACAAGAATTACCGGAATATGGATTAGGGCAGAAAAGAACAATCTTTATTGAATCCGTGCGGAAAGATTAATTGAACAATGAATAAAACTAAAGAACAAGTATTGTGATGATAATTGAAAGATTAAAACTAAAAACTAGATGGTACTGAATGTTAATAGCTGATAATAGATGGTAGGTTTCTAGATACTAATCCCTAATCACGAGATTAGCTTAAGTAGGCGGAAATAATAAGCTTCCTAATGACCTAATCACGCGATTGGGCTTTTGCGGAAGTCTTCTGAAACTGCGCTGTGGTCGACAGACCTAGGTAGCAGGTCGGTCGACCTACTGTCGAGCTTGGTGGACTTCTGACTTTAAGATAGCAGATCCTCTGGTCGACCGACCTTGGTAGCAGGTCGACCAACCCTCTTTCCGGTACGTGAATCTTGATTTCGCCTTGGTTTGAATTTGTGAAACTTTGTTCGCGATTGAGTTGAATTCTCCTCGTTCCTTGGTCATGCAAAATCCCGAGGGCATAAATTTGGTATAAAATCGTCCCTTTTCCGCATAATTCTGCAAAAGAGCATAAAAATACGAAAGTAGACAATTGTTGGGAAATAAAGGCTAGAACATAGTAAATGAGCGACAAAATGCGTGTAAAATAGATGTAAAACATCATAAAATAGACACCCATCAATAAACACAATAAGTGTTGACACTAACAATGTTTGTTCGTGTTTTGTTGCGTGTTTTAAATTGCTTATTCAGTTGTTGTTTTGGTTGAATATTTAGTACGAGTGCTTGGGTAATGGTAGTAGGATGTTAGTAGTTTATGTTGGTGGTTGTAGCGTGGCGCGTGGTGGCCGGAGCACCACCATAAACTGGGTTGTTTTGGGGCGACAAAAATAGAGGAAATAGGGGGAGAGCTCTGATCATTTTTGGACGGCTGTTGCAGGTGGTTGTGGTGGTGTCGAGGCCTGGTGGTTATCACCAGGGGAGTCGTGGGATGTGGGAGATGTCGAGGGTGGTGTTAGATGGTGGTTACGGTTGTGGTGTTGGTGGCTGGAGTCAGATTTGTGGAGAGGGGAACACAGTTGTAGTGTTTGTTGCTGGTGTCGAAGGGTGGTTGCTGGGGCAGTTGAGGGCAGATTCGGTCGAGTCAGGGTCTGGGGGTGGGGTATGGTTGTTCGCCGTGGTGTAATGGTGGCAGCCACCGTGGTGTGGTGGTGGTTCAGGCGGCTTAACGCGTGTCGATGGTGGCTGATTTGAGGGTTGTTTGGGGGTTGTGTCGTGGGGATGTTTTGTTGTGCGTGTGTGTATTTCGTATTATTATTGTTATTATTATTATTATTATTATTATTATTATTATTATTATTATTATTATTATTATTATTATTATTATTATTATTATTATTATTATAAGTTTATTATTAGTATTTATAATAATTATGTGATGGTTATTGATATTATTTGATTAGTTTATGTTTTGATGTTGTTAGTAGTTAATTTGTTTAGTTCATATTTATTTAGTTATGATCAATTAGCTTAATTAGTTGACCTAGTTTAGTTAATTTGTTTAAATTATTTTGTGACGGTAATTTAATTAATCAACGAATTTAGCTAATCGACTAGTTATGATTAATATATCCTCGTTATGCTTAATATATTATTTGGTTAATTGATTAGTTAATATATTGTACCTTGTTTACGTAATTATATTAGTTAGTAATTATTCATATTATATTTGTTAGGTTACGGTTTTGAAGTGGCATAATTCTGTTTACTTACTGGCTTGCTATTGGATTATATTGTTATCCAGGTAGTATATACCTACTCAATATCGGTTTCATATGATTGTCTTGGCTGACATGTTACAAGTAATGTGATTATTGACTGGATTAATTGTTGATTATTGATATTAGATTTTAATTGTTTCGTTATGCATAATGGCATGAGAGAGTTGATTTACTATCATTCTCATGAGTATTGCATTATTTATTGGCATGATTGAATAATAGTATTGTTGTAAAACCCCTCGTCGCAGCGGAAAAAAATAAAACATATAAACATGCCAAAATTTACACGGAATTTAAACTTTAACATGCAAGATAAAACGAGGTGAATTAAAACAAACTATAGAAACTGAAATAAACAACATAGATAAGTATATCAGTCTAAGTACGAAAAGGATAAGTACAAAAATAGTCTGGGATGGCACATCCCTACTGGCACTCAAGTGCATATACAAAAACTAGGTCTAGCTAAACGATAAACGGGTAAGTCATCGATGATCGGATCATCGCTCGCTTGCCTCCTGTAACCCACCAGCAACCTATCATGTACCTACATACATGAAAACATGTATGCCACAATCAGTGGGGACTGACTAGAGTTCTCCTAGCCACCAATTGTTAGCAACACGTAACACATAAAGTATCCAACATACTCCAACATTTATAACATGCGAAGTATATATAAATCAATATCTCAACTTTCATATCAACATGCAATACTTTGCAAAGACTCTCAACTAACTTCGAAAACTATTTAAAATTAGAGTCGGTCTCCCTTCCGGTTGCCCGGCCGGGGGGTCTTTCACTCCAAACCATTTACGAAACCAAACTAAGAGTCGTCCAAAGCCTTGGACGAATAATACTAAGATAACCAATACTCCATCAACGCACAATCATTCAGCAACATCTGACAATGTACCCCAACTCAAGCAAGCAGATGCAATCAGCAGTATCTAGAACCTACCCCAACTCAGGAAAGAACTAAACACAATTAGCAGTGTCCAAGTCACACCCCAACTCAGGTAAACTTGGTACACAAGTCAGCAAGCATACATCCGTAGCCGCAACTCAGGCACGAATGGATACCAATCAGCTAATAATGGTTCATAACGCAACTCAGTCAGAACCATTACCCTTCGTAGTTGAAGAGTCTATTAATCTAGATATACTCAAGAAGGGGGGTTGAATTGAGTATGCCAACTTTTTCGATTCTTCTTCGATGTATGTTGATAAGCGTGAGTAGGGAATAAAAACAATAAAGTAAGAGGAGACACAATATTTTGAAGTAGTTCAGTTTCACAAATCGAAACCTACGTCCACTATTCTCGATTAATAAAATTAGTACCCTCTCCGGATTAAAATTTTATCAACCCTACTCATACAAATTTGATGTTAGTTGTAACTCAATCAAGATACCGTGAAATACCTAGCTATGTCAAGTACCGTGAAATACTTGACTACAATGAGTACCACTAAATACTCGAACTATCTTAATTATATAAGATAAATCTTCAATGAACTCTTGTGTTCAACGATATTGACCGTATGAGAATAATCTTCATTGTTTGTAGTCTTTATGACGAAATCTGACAATGATTGGCACGGAAAACGAGACGTACGTGAGGTATCGTTCATTTCTTGGAAAGCGTGTATGCGTGTATTCTTTTTTTAGTTTGTAACGTGTAAATTGACGTCCTATATATACTAAATGAGATCTAGGTTAAGTCCTAGATGTTTTAGGAATATTACTTTATCTAGAATTCTTATTTCTAGGTAATATTCTAAAACTAATCTTATTTGAACTAGGAAAGAATTTATATAAGATATTATTAAATTAAGAGATAAGATCAAATTTCTCAAACCTAACCAATTTAGGAAATAACTTGTACCATAAAATATAACATCCTAATTTATATCAATTCCTAATACTTGTCAAGATATCATAAATTATATCTTTAACGAAATCCTAGTTTGACTTAAGTAAATTAAATAAACACATAATATTTATTTAATCAAACCAAAAGACAATAAAAAACGTGTCATTAACCGAGTAGAAACGTCGTGCACGTTTCCCGAGGCACGCGTTTCCCGAGGCACACACTTTACTAGGAATTCAGATTTTGACGATAACGGTTAGAATAAAATTATTGGTATATTAGGATAAATAATTAACTCATAAGATAATTATTTTAATCCTTTTAACCAAAGACTTATTTTTACTCTAAAAATCGTCTTAAGATTACTAATTTAATATTTGACAATGTAACTGTGGGGAATAAAACATGTATTTGCCCTAAACTTGCAGGATTATAATGAAAATTACAGTCGTGAATATGGTCATAAGATTAAAAAGACATGAAAAAGCGTACAACCTTCAGTCCTTGCGCGAAAGGCCTAAAAACATGAATTAACGCAAATTCCCTCCTATAATTTGCACCCAAGACTTAGATTGAGACGTTGCCGCGTGTGCTAGAAATCCTCTCCAACTGCCTTACAATATCGGGAGAGCCTTTTGAGTTTTAGATGTGAGATCTGGGTTATGGGAGAAAAATGCTCTCAAACCCTAATTTTCTTTGAGATTTGTTTTACAGTGCAACAAGAGTAACCTGACATAAGGAGAAGTCTTCTCCTTATGTACTACATTTGGCCGAAATTTCGAATAGGGTAGGAGTGGACTTTCCACTCTTACCTTATTCTAATTCGTGATTCGACCCATTTAGCTAAAATTTATTCGCGGGTTTTATTTATAAATCGCATACACGTTATCAGATATTAATGCAGTCGATGTATTAATAATGGTCTGATAAAATTACGATATTGTATAATAACCCAAATTAATATAACTGTTTATATTAATACGCGAATACAATATTTAATTATATATAACCGTTTATATTTAATTTACGTATTAAACATGTAATCCGTATTAGCTAAAATTATTTAATCCGTATTAAATAATAATCTCAACATCTTATTGACTAATTTAATAGTCAATACCTCTGACTAACTGTTTAGTCATATCCGGCATAAATGTGACTGTATTTTCATACCTTCACATCTCTCAAACGTGTCCTATAGGTGTGACATATAGGGACCAGTTGATCACCACCATCCGTATGACAATAACGTCAAACTTATCTAGCAAGTCAACCGTTATTGATAAACGTGGATCAACTGATAATAATACTGAAGTATGCCCTTGTGATCCTTAAAGAGATTTAATAAGTCATTGTACTTAATTGTCAAGGACACCAGCCCCAACAATCTCCCACTTGTCAGTACAAGGGTATGTGCAATGACGTTATCACACTATATGTGGAGGACACAAGCTCCAACAAACTCCCACTTGTCCGTACAAGTGTAGGTGCGATAACCGATTCTCATATCCTTTTAAAATTTCTCCCACTCAATGTAAGACAATTTGCAAATCCGCATTCGCAAAGGTCGTATCTCACAAGCGATCTGCATCAAGAGTGGTTTCCCCGACTAGAGAGTAACTTAACTGATAAAAAGAATCTGTATTCGAGCATGGCCATGCATTTCAGTTACTACTCCTCGAGTGGCCCTGAGAAATGATAAAATCCTGATAAGGGTTTGGATATTTCCCTCAACTCGAATCCTGACGATTTTCGCGCAGCATGAAATAACCCAGAAAAAATCCTCTTGGCCCCTGTTACGATGACCGTGGGAAAGAAACCAAAGTTACCCAAAATCTGCCTTAATCTCAACAGACAGTTGAAAGTCAAAAGACTCGACTCTAAGGAACACTATGGAGGTCCTATCCACGACCTGGCACCCAATGTTATAAAACATTTAGGGCTCCATAACGTTGTCACGGGGTGTCCTACGAGATATCCGTATAACTCGCCTTTGTGATTGGTCAGTCAGCCGTGTGACTTATGGCTCGTTGAACCCACCATCAACCAACGTCACAAAATGATTACCTGAGTTATCAGCTCAAGTGGGTAATCAAGGACCAAAACGATGTAATGTTAATCAGTTCACTTTATGGTGTTCAAAATTGGCGTACAATTCCACATGAGAAACAAAACATGATATATCATAACAATAAGGTTGAATAGAGTACACGAGAAAATGAATTATTACATGAATTCATAAAAGAGTACTACAACTTTGGAACACATCTAATTCCCATGGAATGAATGTGCCCTTCATGCTTATCACGTGGTAATGCTTTTGTGAGAGGATCAGCTATGTTTTCATCCGTAGCTATCTTATCAATGAATATCTCCTTTTGCTCCACGTAATCTCTGATTAGATGAGCTTTCCGTTGTACATGTCTAGCCTTGTTGCTAGACTTATGCTCCTTAGCTTGGAAGATGGCACCTTTATTGTCACAATAAACGGTGATTGGGTCATTCGAACTAGGCACTACCGAGAGTCCTTGTAAGAGTTGACGCATCCATATTGCTTCCTTAGCTGCTTCCGAGGCGGCATAGTACTCGGACTCAGTCGTAGAATCTGCTGTAACACTCTGTTTAGAACTTTTCCAGCTGACAGCAGCGCCATTAAGAGTAAAAACGAATCCAGACTGAGATTTCGAGTCATCTCGATCCGTTTGGAAGCTAGCATCTGCGTAACCCGTGGCGCAGAGCGTCGAGTCGCCTCCGTAAGTCAATCCCCAATCTTTAGTCCTCCGTAGGTACTTAAGAATGTTTTTCACGGCCATCCAGTATGGTTCACCTGGATGAGCTTGGAATCGACTGGTCATACTCAATGCATATGCAACGTCTGGACGTGTGCATATCATGGCATACATGATCGATCCTATTGCCGAAGCATAAGGAATCCGACTCATGCGCTCTTTCTCTTCTAATGTCTTAGCTTCTTGAGACTTGCTCAAGTGAAGCCCAGTAGTCATAGGAAGGAACCCTTTCTTGGAGTTCGTCATACTGAATCTCTCTAGAATCTTATCTATATAAAACTCCTGACTGAGATACAACATCCGTCGTGATCTATCCCTGTAGATACGGATGCCCAAAATTCGTTGTGCCTGTCCCAGATCTTTCATCTGGAAATGGTTTTTCAACCATGCTTTAACCGAAGATAAGAGAGGTATGTCATTCCCAATCAAGAGTATGTCGTCGACATACAGTACTAGGAATACAATCTTGCTCCCACTCGACTTGATATAGAGACATGGTTCCTCGACTGATCGAATGAATCCATTCTCTTTTATCACTTGGTCGAAGCGATGATTCCAACTCCGCGATGCTTGCTTAAGTCCATAGATGGAACGCTTAAGCTTGCAAACTCTCTTAGGATGTGCTGGATCGATAAAACCCTCAGGTTGTACCATGTACAACTCTTCCTCCAAATAACCGTTTAAGAAGGCGGTTTTAACGTCCATTTGCCATATTTCATAATCGTGAAATGCGGCGATCGCTAAGATAATCCGAATGGAACGTAGCATGACTACGGGTGCAAAGATCTCATCGTAGTGCAAGCCTGGCACTTGGGTGAAACCTTTACCAACTAGTCTGGCCTTGTGGATATCTTGTTGTCCATCCACGGCATGCTTTATCTTGTAAAGCCATTTGCATTGAAGGGGACGTACCTTTGCAGGTAGGTCCACAAGATCCCACACGTTGTTCTCATACATGGAGTCCATCTCGGATTGTATGGCTTCTAGCCATAGCTTTGTGTCAGAACTGGTCATGGCACCTTTATAGGTTGTGGGTTCATTACCCTCTAGGAGTAAGACGTCGTCTATATCATGTTCCTCGACCATACCAATGTATCTGTCCGGAGGAATAGAGACTCTTCCCGACCTCCTAGGTTCCTCAGGAATATCTACCGCAGCCTCGGTTGAAGGAACTGTTTCCTCCAATGGTTGCTCGGTAGTTGGTTCTTGAACCTCTGATAACTCGAAGGTTCTATTACTCGACTTGTTCTCGAGAAATTCTTTCTCTAAGAACGTCGCACTAGCCGCAACAAAAACACGTTGTTCGGTAGGCGAGTAGAAGTAATGACCAAAAGTTCCCTTTGGATAGCCTATAAAGTATGTCTTGACCGATCGCGGGCCGAGCTTATCCTCGTGTCTCCACTTGACATAAGCCTCGCAGCCCCAAACCCGAATAAAGGACAAGTTAGGGATCGTTCCCTTCCATAATTCGTATGGAGTCTTGTCAACAGCTTTAGACGGACTTCGGTTAAGTATTAGAGCGGCTGACAGAAGAGCATAGCCCCACAATGAATCAGGCACAACGGTGTGACTCATCATGGATCGAACCATATTAAGTAGAGTTCGATTCCTCCGTTCGGACTCACCATTTAATTGTGGTGTTCCAGGTGGAGTTAACTGTAGAACGATGCCACAGTCTTTAAGGTGTTGATCAAACTCGTGTGAAAGATACTCACCACCACGATCAGAACGCAGTGCTTTAATCTTTCTTCCCAATTGGTTCTGTACCCGATTCTGGTATTCTTGGAACTTGTCAAAGGATTCACTTTTGTGCTTCATTAAGTAGACATAGCCATATCTATTCAAATCATCCGTGAAAGTGATTAAATACATATAGCCTTCTCGTGCGTTGATCGACATAGGGCCACACACATCCGTATGTATGAGTCCTAATAGGTCGGCAGCGCGCATTCCAACACCTTTGAATGAAATACGAGTCATTTTACCGATGAGACATGATTCACACGTGCTATATGATTCGAAATCAAAGGGCGAGATAGCTCCATTCTGTATGAGCTGTTTTACGCGTTTCTCATTTATGTGTCCCATACGACAATGCCATAGGTAAGTTTGATCTTTGTCACCTACCTTTAATCTCTTGTTATTCACACGTAATATCTCGGTGGTTTGATCTAAAACATAAATTCCATTCATGGAAACTGCCTTGCCATAAATCATATTGTGTAAGGAGAAAATACAGCTATTATTCTCTATTACAAATGAAAAACCGAGTTTGTTTAAGTGCAGAAACTGAAATAATGTTTTTGGACAAACTAGGAACATAATAACAGTTATATAAAAATAACTCGAATCCACTTGGAAGCTGGATCACGTATGTTCCCTTCGAGACTGCAGCAACACGTGCTCCATTCCCGACACGCAGGTCAACCTCACCCTTGATGAGGGGTTCTTGGTTTCGGAGGCCCTGCACATGATTACATAGATGAGAACCACAACCAGTATCTAGTACCCAAGTTCCGCAACTTGCATGGTTAATCTCAATCATGTGAATAAAAGAAGAAGAAGACATACCAACAGGAGTAACGCGGCCTGCTTTAATGTCCTCGCGATACACGGGGAATGAGCGCCTCCAATGCCCAGTCTTGTGGCAGTGGTGGCATTTCATGCTAGTATCCTTGCTCTTTATCTTGCCCTGTGAGTTGCTCGACTCACCTGGCCCACTCTTAGTAAATCCTGGTTTCTTGAACCTGGGCTTACCTACTACTAGGTCGCCCTGAGCTTTAGCCTTCCCTTTACCCTTTCCCTTACTGGAGATCATGAGAACATCCTGCTTCACACTCCCACTTAATTTCAGATCCTTCTCGGTCTGTACGAGAAGGGAGTGGAGCTCATGAGGAGTCTTCTTCATGTCGTTCATGTAGTAGTTGGCCCTAAAGAGGGCGAACCCATCATGAAGCGAATGAAGCATTCGATCAACGATTATGTTCTCACTGATCTTGCAGTTCAGGGTCTCCAGTTTCTAGATATTCTCAATCATGTTGAGAATATGTGGGCTAACAGCTTAGCCCTTCTGGAGTTTCGCCTCAAAGAAGCGACCGGTATGCTCATAAGAAACGATTCTCGGAGCTTTCGAGAATTCGTTAGTGAGCGTGGTGAAAATCTTGTTTGCACCATGGGAAATGAAGCGTCTTTGCAAATTTGATTCCATTGCATAGATGAGTACGTTCTTTATCGCACCCGCTTCCATGACGAAGTCGCTATGAGCGCGAACTTCGTTAGCTCTAGCTCCAGTTCCTGGGTGTGCCGGAATGGGCTCAGTTAAATACTTAAGCTTTCCGTCAGCAATGGCAGCATTCCGTAGTGCTACCTCCCAGTCAGAGAAGTTTGACCCATAATTTCTCAGTCTAGTAGACTGATTCATGGAGTCCATGAAGGCTTTTAGCCAGGATTCACGTGCTAGCTTGGCACTTGGCATTGGGTCTTCACCAGCCATTAGTTATACAGCAGTTTAAATGAACGTGTTCTACACTGAAAAGAAGATAAAACAAAACCATATAAGCAACTCATTGTTATGATTTAAGTCTATATTAAATTGAATTTAAACTCGTAGACTTATGCATTTATATAATTGATCTCCCTCAAGAATTATATAAACGATCCCAAGACTCAATTTCCGTATATTGATAAGCCCACAGTTTGGCTAATTCCACTGTTGGAACTCTTGGTCGATAGATTTCCGTATATCCTATCTATTAGTCCATCACAGTCGCTAGATAGTATCGAGTGACCACGATGTTGAGATAAAATAAACCATATGTTCCCACTTACCCGACGTAGAAGGGGTCATATTATGCCTACCGATGAAGAAGGGATTCATGGGAGTCTGATTTATAAAGACTATTCTCAATTTTTGGTTATATGAGGAAGATCCCATCGACTTATATTTATTCATATTAAGTGAACTAAAATCTAGCATATGCGTGAATGAATTAAATAAAGTGATGGCTTTACATGTGACGCGTGACATCTGTATTGTCACAGAAAACTAACGCGTAACCTCTACATGAGTCAGTTTTTAGGCATGTTATAGGTGGTTTGGTTTTAGGCGGAATATGATGCAAGCTATTATCGATGAAAGCATAAAATAAATGCGATAAACGTAAATAAAAAGTCCTAGTGTGGCCTATCCTACCAAAATAAACATAAAACAACTTGGAATCCACCGTTGGACCCTTGAAGCTTGTCTTGACGTTCCATCTTGGTCCTTGCAGCGGGAGTGAGCATCCGGTCTCCGTCTTTGGTCTTCACAAAAATACTAATTTAAATTACAAATACAACCCTATTTACATTCTAATTTAAATACAAATGTAATTACATGGCAAAAACCCAAAACGGAGATACAAGATCTCAAAATTACAAGCAAGACTGTGTCCCATCATTAAATACGTTATTGAAAGCATTCAAGGCATTCACATGACGATAAATAAAATGCATCAACTAAAATTAAAATTCATTCATGACATAATACTGTTATTATGATTAACAAATTTTTACCAAACCACCTTTTAGGATTAAAATTATGTGATTATACCGTTTTAACCACTTTAATTTTAACAAGTTTATAATCCATTATCTTAAACCGTTTTAAAATAATATGTATCAATCGAGGGTGAACCGTGTCACAAAAATAACATACTATTTCCGTATACAGTATATTATTTTAGGCCATGTGAAAATAAAAACAAGATATTTTCGAAAACAAACAGCCAGAAACAAGAGCACTCGATCGAGCAACAGGGGCACTCGATCGAGTGTCAGCGTCACTCGATCGTGTGTAGCAGGGCTCGATCGAGTGACTCGTTTAAAACCTACAAATCGCTGCACTTTGAACCAAAAACAAGTTTTTATCTTGATATAAAACGTGTAAATCAAAAATAAAAACAACAAGGGATTCACATATTGCTAAAAATATCGATTAATTAACAATATGTAAATAAGAATCGAAAACAAGATCGATTACAACCCCAAAACCACACGCACGGTGCCTGTTACGAGGACACTCGATCGAGTGCTACAGAGACTCGATCGAGTGTCGAGGCAAAAAGTCACGATTTTTTTTTTTTTTTTTCAAAAAATTAAACCTTATGACACAATGTTAAAATTTCATGGCCTTAGGCTCTGATACCACTTGTGGGGAATAAAACATGTATTCGCCCTAAACTTGCAGGATTATAATGAAAATTATAGTCGTGAATATGGTCATAAGATTAAAAAGACATGAAAAAGAGTACAACCTTTAGTCCTTGCGTGAAAGGCCTAAGAACAGGAATTAACGCAAATTCCCTCCTATAATTTACACCCAAGACTTAGATTGAGACGTTGCCGCGTGTGCTAGAAATCCTCTCCAACTGCCTTGCAATATCGGGAGAGCCTTTTGAGTTTTAGATGTGAGATCTGCGTTATGGGAGAAGAATGCTCTCAAACCCTAATTTTCTTTGAGATTTGTTTTACAGTGCAACAAGAGTAACCTGACATAAGGAGAGGTCTTCTCCTTATGTACTACATTCGGCCGAAATTTCGAATAGGGTAGGAGTGGGCTTTCCACTCTTACCTTTTTCTGATTCGTGATTCGACCCATTTAGCTAAAATTTATTCGCGGGTTTTATTTATAAATCGCATACACGTTATCAGATATTAATGCAGTCGATGTATTAATAATGGTCTGATAAAATTACGATAGTGTATAATAACCCAAATTAATATAACTGTTTATATTAATACACGAATACAATATTTAATTAAATATAACCGTTTATATTTAATTTACGAATTAAACATGTAATCCGTATTAGCTAAAATTATTTAATCCGTATTAAATAATAATCTCAACATCTTATTGACTAATTTAATAGTCAATACCTCTGACTAACTGTTTAGTCATATCCGGCATAAATGTGACTGTATTTTCATACCTTCACATCTCTCAAACGTGTCCTATAGGTGTGACATATAGGGACCAGTTGATCACCGCCATCCGTATGACAATAACGTCAAACTTATCTAGCAAGCCAACCGTTATTGATAAACGTGGATCAACTGATAATAATACTGAAGTATGCCCTTGTGATCCTTAAAGAGATTTAATAAGTCATTGTACTTAATTGTCAAGGACACCAGCCCCAACAATCTCTCACTTGTCCGTACAAGGGTATGTGCAATGACGTTATCACACTACATGTGGAGGACACAAGCTCCAACAGTAACAACCATACACAATTATTTCCAAGCTTTATTTATTGTACGCATTTCTCATTTCTTCATATAGTTATAGATACGGACTATAACTATGGGCTATTTGATTCCGCATTAAGACTTTATTCTTGTAAATCTACAAAAAGACTTGATACGAGCTTGATCTTTCTTCAATCCATGATTGAATCTATACTTGACTAAAACACGATCTTTGCTCTATAATTAACTGTACACTTTAACGCACGATTACACGTATATGTATATAAAATATATTTACTTAGACTTGTCATTATTAAAACATAAAATAATATATTAAACATATAATATATATTACTCGACAGTAGTCAATCAGGATCCCAACTCAGACCCAATTCACCACGGTCATACAAACTCACGGAAGGACAGAGGTCCCAACTCAGACATCTTCTACCGCATAATCCATACACGTGACGGTCCAGAGGTCCGAACTCAAACATGTCCGCCACGCCACCAACACTCAAATGTCTAACTAGAGGATCCCAACTCAGATCATACCTTGACACCAAGCAGACATCAGTACATATCGTACTCTAGCGGTCCCAACTCGGACATATTCCGATATGTACTACAACCAGGTCCTTAGTCCTAACTTTACTGACCTCTAATCAACACTTAATTGACCCCATGAACTAAGTTGAGGGAGAGCCGGATTCCCTTTCGGTTGCCCGACCGGGGGGTCTCTATCCTCACTCCATTCCCGAAGCCAATATAGTGCCGCCCGAACCTCGGGGACTTCAAACACACATATAAAGCATATGGAACAAGTCTCAAGCAAATCGGACTACCCGATCAAAAGTTAAAGGCGATTTTATGAGAACAGGGGCTCTCAGCCGGTGCCAGACCGCCCGCCGGTCAGCCGGCTGGGAGTCCCTTCCCCAACATGCATCCAACGAATGAAAACCCAGAAATAGGGTCCTCAGCCGGTGGACCGGCAGCCGGGCACCCGGCTGGGGATCTCATCCCTTATATACTTCTACAAACTTTCGAAAAAAGGAGAAGGGGTTCTTAGCCGGCCGAGGGCCGCCGGCCCACCGGCTAGGAATCCCTTTCCTAGCTACTTTTTCGCAAAACTCAACCAATAGGGACTCTAAGCCGGTGGACTGGCGGCCGGCCACCCGGCTCAGAGCCCTATGCACATTTCCTAGATTCCTCAGAAAAACAAGAAGGCAACCTTTGAGCCGGCCGACCGGCTGCCGGTCAGCCTACTGTCTCAGAGTCCCTGATAAGCATTTTCGCAAAATTCGACAAAGAACAATTGAATCCCGAATCCTTAGAAATCGATGCAAGACTCGTAAATTGCAGCAACAAATGTTTGCCCAGCATAATAACACTCATATTCAACAACAAACACCACTTAAGAATCAAAGAGAACACATCTTAAGATCACAATTTGTATCCGTCACAATTTCTCAAAAACTGAAAATAAACATGTGAGGCATATGAAACATCATATACACTAATTAAATCATATGTTGAACATGTAAAACGAAATCCTAACTTGCTCCTTTATTCATACTTCCATATAAACTCATAATTTCATAATGAACACCACAAAAACCACACAGATGTGCTAATATAACCATATAGGCGAGGTACTCATAATAGTCACCTTAAAGCGGTTTAAGCTCCAAAGTCTTCCTCCACCACGTATGAGTCGACCTCGGGATCCTCTAATCCAACTCCTACAACCATAAAAACGGAGATTAAGTGCTTAAACACGAATTAGGGCAAACCAGCCCAAAAATGGAAGTCGACGAAACGGAAATTGAAAGTGATAGAAAGATCACAAATCTCCAGTGGATTCCGAAAATATAAAATTTACCTTGATACTAGTTGAGGACGGGTTCGAGATGATCTCTTGAAGTTCTTAAGAAAAGAGAAAAATGGAGTCTTTGAGGTTACTGTGAAATGAATTTGTGAAAGAAGTGAATGTCGTTCAATGACTTAGGTTAGATGTCCTTTTATACTTGAGTCGGGTTTATTTTATTTAAGTGAAGCGGAAAGTCAATTCGGGAAAAATGCCAAGTGACAACATCTTAAGATTAAAATATTCTTAATTAAGACGGAACTTAACGGAAAAACTTAAAATAAAACTTACGATTTATTAATAAAATAATATTATATTCCGAAAAATACTTTAAAAGTATTAAAATATTATTTACGAAAATACGGGATGTTACAATTGTTGCATTCATGAGTGTTTTGGTAAAATTTCTACCGAGTTGAATTATTGTGATGTAGGTCAAAGTGACAACCAATATAAAGATTAACGTAGAAAATGAATACGAAAATTAACGAAACGAAATAATGACACAAGGAATTTTGGTGACGCGGAAAAACCCAATGAGGGAAACAACCGCGGGGGGAACGGAATCCCTCCAATATTTTTACTATGATCGAGGATGTACGCTGTTGAGATGGATTACAAGTGTTTACGTAGGTAGCTAGGTTACAGTGTATGCATCAATGAATAAAGAAATGCCTTCGTTTTTCTTTTATAGCTGCAAGTTGCTTGCCCAACTGATTTATTCTGGTGCTAGAATGTGGGAGGGAATATAGGGGAATATCCCTTTAAGGTTTTGACCCGTTTCCTTTCTCCAACAGCCCTTCTTCTGCTCTGGTCTGCGTCTGCTCTGCTCTGCTCTGTTTCTGATTCTGCGCCTGCTTCTTGTGGTGGGCTGCTTGTTTATTTATCTTTGGGCCCAATGGTGAAGTATGGTTTTTTGGGCTAAACAATTTCCCCCAAATTTCAGCCTATTTTGGCCTTAATTGGGCTGGAATTTTCTTTATGCCGTTGAGTGTGCTTCTGGATTTTTCCGTGGTAGTTGGGTAGTCTAGGCAACTGTTCACAGCCGTTTTCTTTACCCACTTGTCCCACCTGTCCCATCACTTCATTAACTGCTTGTCCCCTTGCCATTTACTCTTTAACTCTTCAATTTCCACCTTTTGAATTCAACTTTCAAATTTTAACCGCCCACTCCTTTTCTATAAATACCCCCTTTTTAACTGTGCACTCTTACTTTCCTTCTTTTCTTACTTTCTTTACCATCTTCAGAATTTTACTCTTTCTTACTTGCTTTCTTGCTCTTTCTTTTCTCAGTAAAACTTTTTACCACTTCTTTTAATAATCCATCATGTCTGCTCCTGGATCCTCTTCCGCTACTCCTTCCTCTACTCCTGCTCTTGCTGGGTCTTCTGGATCCAGCTCTGCTTCGGGGGACTACTCTGGTCCCTTCCCGTCGCAGAAGCTGCTTGCGGCTAAGCATTTATGCGATTCCTCTTTCAACGAGTCTCATGCCTCTTTTATCAAGCTTCGATTTGGGTTTCCGGATGGGGTGGTCTATCACTTCCCTCTTGCTGGCGAGAAGGCCGATTTTGAGAGGGAAGGGTGGACTTGTTTCTATGAATACCCTTTCCGTCTGGGTCTCAGGTTTCCTTTTCCTGATTTGATTGTCGATTTCCTGAAGTTAACCAAACTAGCTATGTGCCAGATTGCTCCGCATGCATGGAGAATCTTACTCAGTATTTGTGCTCTGAACCGTGAACGGGGGCTGAACATAGGTTTGGCTGACTTGGGGCAGTGGTTCACCCCTCGTTCTCTGGGTCATTCTCAGTGTACCATTCGTAGCCACGACAATATGCCTTCTACCATTATCTTTTCCACTACTCTGGATGATAGTAAGTGGTTTACCCGCTTTATTTTCGTCAAGATTGACACATTGCCTTCCTCTCCTGATTATATTTTCTCTGCATGGCAGCCTGTGGAAGGTACTGGTTTTGCTCTGGCATTCTTTTGATTTTCCTTACTTTTATTGTTTTTCGTCTGTTTCTGACGGTTTGTTAGTTTCTGCAGGGCGTAGCTTGGCTAAGCTTCCAGATTCCGCTGATCCTCCTACTTCCAAGGCCAAACTCCTGGACCTTCCTGGCGAGGAGAGGACGTTCTCCAAGCTGGTCCGGGACGCTGCTGCTCTGGTGGTGAAGAAGGAGGGTATGGTACTTTCGATGTTTTTTGTTTTCTTTGGGTGGATCTGCGCTTGATCTGTTCTGATTTCTGCTGTCATCTTTCCAGGCAAGCCCAGAGTTGATGTGAGCAGGGTGATGCAGCTACGCAGAAAAAGGCTGGCTTCTGGGGACACGGGGTCCTCAAAGAAGACAAACATAGACGTTGTGGAGGGGAGCTCTACTGGAGCTGGGTCCCAAGCTGCCCCTATCGAAGTTGACACTGTTGATCTGGTTCAGGAACCTGTTTCCAAAGCTCCCTATGTTGATCCTTCTCCTCTCAAGATTCCTCCCTCCATTCCTACTCCTAGTTACCAGCCAGTTCTGGAGCAGCTGCCTCTGCCATCTTCTGGAGGAGGTTCATCCTCTTCTCCTTTGCGCCTGGACCTCCCAGCGGGTTTTGGCGGGTCCAGGACTAACCTCTGGCCTGCTTTGGACTCATTACTTTTCCCTGCCTCTGCCTCTATTATGGAAACTCGTCCTTTCAAGGACCTGATCAGACGTACTGCGGAGGTTTCTTTTGAGGTAACCCTTCTTCTTTCCCTTTTTCCTTTTTCCTTTTTCTTCTTTGTTATCTTTCCTGATCTGATCTGGATTTCCAGGTTCTGGAGCTGTCACTTTGTGCTAAACGACAGAGTGAGGCCTTGCTGGCTGAACTTCATTGTTCGAAGGCGGCTCAATCTGAGGCTCTGAGGAGGAGGCAGGAGGTGGAAAGGATGCAGGAGGCCCTGGCAAAGAAGGAGCGGGAGTTATCAGAGAAGCTGAGCTTGGAGGAGACCTTGAGGGAAAGTTTGCAGCAGGCTGTTGAGCGTTCTCGCCAGGACGTGGCTAAGGGTCAGGAAATGCTCAAAGTTCAGGAGGAGGCTTCTCAGAACCAGCTAGCCACGGCTCAATCTAAGCTGGAGAGGGCCTTGACTTCGGAGGCGGACCTGGTGCTGAAGGTGGAGGCCCTGGAGCAAAAGAAGGCTGGTCTGCAGAGGGCGTTAATTGAAGTTGTTGCTTATACTGCTGCTGAGACCCGGGTGAAGTGTGTTCGGGAATTCCAGGAGGGTAATTATACTACCTGGGACTTAGCAGCTTTGGAGAAGGCCTTTGCTTCTGACTTTCCCGAGGGTTTAAACATGGACCTGATCTCTGACGATGATGAGGAAGAAGATGGGGTGGGGTCCCAAGATGCTGGAGAGGAGGTGACCTCTGACCCCACCAACGCTGATGTAGCTGCTGCTGGGCCTACTCCTGACGAGTAGGTTTAAAATTTATCTGCTTGGCCAAGATATGGGCGTTTTAATTTTTTTGAACTTTAGATGCCCTTGCGTGGGCTTAATGGTTGTAACTTTTTGCTGCTGGTCCGGGTGGACCAGCGAAAACAATCCTGCTGCTGGTCCGGGTGGACCAGTGAAAACAATTCTGTTTTGAGCTGCTTTGAGCAGCTTTTAATCGTATGTCCTCGTTGTGTGGGGCTTTCGTATCTTGTTGCTTTCTGCCGTTTTTTCTGGCGTTTTTTCCTTTGTGCATGCATGTTTCGTTTGTTTTTTGGCCATCGCTGTTTTGGTGTGCTGGCCTGGTGTTTTATATACCCATCCCTATACTGGGGTGCCAGGCTTGACTTGGGTTCTCCTGCGATCAGTGCAGATTTCCTCTTTAGGTCAGTCCATTAGGATAAGTAAATTCTGGTCCAGAAAACAAATGATGAAATTTTTCCTTTTAAAGACTTGAAAATTGAAAACACACTAAGGTTTGAAATTATAAAACTTAGGTTTTTAGACTTAGGTTAAAAATAGAGAAGTACAATAACATTTTAAACTCAAGTTTATAGGAAATATAAAGATAAGACAAAATTTTAAGCTGAACCAGAGTAAACCTTATACAGAGTAGAAGCTGAGTCTAAGGGAGCTGCTCTGATCTGGTGGAGGCACCTCTAGATGATATACTTTTTTAGGTGAAGTATATTCCATGATCTGGGTATCATTTCCCCTTCCATTGTCATTAGCCTGTAGGCCCCATTACAAACTATGCTCTCCACTTGGTATGGGCCATCCCAGTTGTAAGCAAATTTTCCGGCTTGTCGGTTTTTGGTGTTTTGGAACACCTTTCTCAGGACCAGATCTCCTACTTGCAGGGTTCTGATCCTGACATTTTTGTTGTAGCTTCGAGCCACCATCTGCTTGTATGAGGCCATCCTGACGTACGCACTGGTCCTGAGTTCATCAACAGTGTCCAGGCTTCTTGTCATTTCTACTTGGTTCTGGTCCTCAGTTATGCTCCTGTATCTGTGGGTTGGAATTTTGTCTTCAGAAGGAATTACTGCTTCTGCTCCGAAGACAAGGCTGAAGGGGGTCTGACCTGTTGCTACTTTCGGAGTAGTTCTGTCAGCCCACAGGACCAGAGGGAGCTCCTCTGCCCATTTCCCTCCCATTTCTTGTAGTTTCTTTTTCATATTCTCAATGATGATCTTATTACTAGATTCGGCTTGTCCATTGGACTGGGGGTTTCTGGGGGTAGACTTCTGGAGTAATACGTTCCACCCAGCACAGAAAGCCTCGGTTTTCTTCCCAACGAATTGGGAACCATTGTCACATATTATTTCTGAAGGTATGCCAAATCTGGTGAATATATTGCACTTAATAAAAGAGATGACCTGTGCTTCGGTGGTCTGGGTGAATGATTCTGCTTCGATCCACTTAGAAAAGTAATCTGTCATGGCCAGCATATACATCTTGTTTCCTGGTGCTCTGGGGAGAGGTCCCACAATATCCATCCCCCACTTCATAAAAGGCCATGGGGATATGATCGAGTGTAGAGGCTCTGCTGGTTGGTGATTGACAGATGCGTGCCTTTGACAGGCGTCACATTTCCTTGCATACTCCTTCGCATCCTTGCGCATTGTGGGCCAGAAGTATCCCATTCTGAGGGCTCTATTGGACAGGCTTCTTCCCCCTGCATGATTTCCACAGTCTCCGCTGTGGAGGTCATGCAAGACTGTCTGCGCCTCAGTCTGATCCAGGCATCGCAGATATGGCCCTGCTAATGATTTCCGGAACAGGATTCCATCAATTAGTAGGAATCTGGAAGCCTTCATCCTAAAACTGCGCGCTTCTTTCTTACTGCTGGGCTGGATATCATGATGCAACCAGTCCAGGTATGGCTTTCGCCAGTCTTGTTCTGACTCCTGGTCTGGGTTGTTGCTGCAAACAGGTAGCTCCTCCTGGTCCGAATCTGGTCCAGGAATGGCTGGTTTGAGGACATGGGTGATTGGAATACTGGCTACGTCGGCTGGTTTGAAGGTTGAGCCTAGGGTTGCCAGTGCATCTGCTTCTGCGTTCTGTTCTCTGGGTACTTGCTGGATGCAGAATTCCACGAAGCTGCTGATTAACTCCTTTGCTACACACAAGTAGGCCACCATTGTGGGGTCTCTTGCTTCGTATGCTCCATTGACATGATTCACAATTAGTTGTGAATCACTGTATACATTAACATGGTTAATTCCCATGTCCAAGGCTAGTTGCAGTCCTAGGACTAGGGCTTCATACTCAGCCACATTATTTGTGGTCTTAAACTCACATCGGACTGCTTGGGTGATTAGATCTCCTTCTGGCGATCGGAGGATCAACCCAACTCCGGACCCTTTGGCGTTTGAAGCTACATCTACTCGTAACTCCCAGGTGCCTGGTTTGGCACCCTGGTGTAGGTGCAGGATTTCCTGCTCTGCTTGGGTCTGGAGTGCCGGGCTGAAATCGGAGACAAAGTCTGCAAGGGCTTGTGACTTTATAGCTGTCCGTGGTTCAAACTGGAGATCATAGCCACTGAGGTGCATAGACCACTTAGCCATTCGTCCTGATAATTCTAGCTTTCTCATAACCGTCTTGAGTGGGTGATTGGTGACCACTGAGATGGTATGAGACTCGAAGTACGGACGCAGCTTATAGGACGCTGTGACCAATGCCAATACTAGCTTCTCCAGTGAGGTATACCTTGCTTCTGCTGGCAGTAATGATTTGCTGACGTAGTACACCGGGTGCTGGGCCCCTTCGTGCTGTCGGACCAGAACTGCACTTACCGCTGCTTCGGTTACTGATAGGTACAGGAGCAGGACCTCCCCCTGCTCTGGCTCGGATAGCAGGGGTGGGCTGCTCAGGTACTGCTTTAGTTCCTGGAATGCTTTTTCGTGCTCTGGTGTCCAATCAAACTTCTGGCTTTTTCTAAGAATATCATAGAATAATCTACACCGGTCTGAGGATCTGGAGATAAACCTGCTCAGGGCTGCTACTCTTCCTGTCAGGCGCTGCACATCTTTAGGCTTCTGGGGTGATTCCAGCTGCAGAACTGCTTTGATCTGTTCTGTGCTGGCTTCTATCCCCCTCTGTGTTACCATATACCCCAGGAATTTCCCACTGGAAACTCCAAAGGTACACTTAGCTGGATTTAACTTCATTTTGTACCTCCGGAGGGTGTTGAATGTTTCCTCCAGGTGCTGGGTGTGGTCCACCGATTGCTTGGAATTGACCACCATATCGTCTATATATACTTCCATGTTACGTCCTATCTGGTCTTTGAACATCATATTGACAAGCCGCTGATATGTAGAGCCAGCATTCTTAAGGCCGAAGGGCATTACGTTGTAGCAGTAAATGCCTCTTTCGGACCTGAATGTTGTCTTCTCCTGGTCTGCCGGGTCCATTTTGATCTGGTTGTACCCGCTCCAGGCATCTAGGAAAGTCAACATTTCGTGACCTGCAGTGGCGTCTACCATAGCATCTATGTGTGGCAAGGGGAATGGGTCCTTGGGGCAGGCCTTATTCAGGTCTGTGAAATCCACGCAGACCCTCCACTTGCCATTCTTTTTTGGTACCACCACTACATTAGATAGCCACTCTGGGTACCTGACTTCCCTGATCTTTCCTGCCTCCAGAAGGTTATCCACCTTCTGGTTTATGATCTGGTGTCTTTCTGCTGCGAATTTCCTGCGCCTCTGCTGCACTGGTCTGAATCCTGGTTCTATGCTGAGCTTGTGTGTTATGATCTCTGGGTCTATACCAATCATATCTTTGTGGGACCAGGCGAAACAGTCCACATTCTTCTGAGCAGCTGGAGGAGCTGCTGACGTAGATCTCCAGAGCACTCTGAGCCTATGAACACGGTCCTTTCTGGGTGCTGCTCATCCAGGTGGACCTCATCGATTTCTGCCTGCTGGGGCTCGATGTACTCCTCCTGGATGTGCAGTTGTTGTAGTTGTTATGCTCTGGCAGCTGGTGGTCTGGTGGTCCTTTTGAGAGCTACTTTGTAACAATCCTTGGCCTCCTCCTGGTCTCCCCGTATCTTCTGGACTCCCCACGGTGTAGGAAATTTCAGGCACTGGTGATACGTTGACGGGATTGCTCGCATTTCGTGGATCCAGGGCCTGCCAAGAATAACATTGTAAGTAGATGGACCATCAATAACTAGGTACCTTACCTGTTTGTTCAGCCCTCCGGCGTAGGTGGGCATGGTGATCTCCCCCAGGGTATGCGCTGTTTCTCCACTGAATCCGAGCAGAGGAATAGCTTTCTTTGTCAGGTCCTTCTCGTCAAATCCCATGCTCTTTAGTGCATCCAGCATCAGCAGGTTGACGGAGCTGCCTGTGTCTACCATGACTTTCCTGACCTCACAATTACCAATGTTCAAGGTGACAATCAGGGCATCATGGTGCTGCTCTGGTACTGCCTGTGCATCTGTCTCGTCAAAGGTCACTCCTGGGAGATCCTGCCTTGCTATTCTGCACGATGACTCTGGCTTGTCTCCCTTTGCTGCAATTACACGCCTCTTGGCCGCTGAGTAGGTGAGCCCACACAGCTCTGATCCTCCAGTGATGACATTCACAATTCTGTTGCAAGGAGGAGCTGGTGAAGGCTGCACCTGGCTGGCTGCATTGACTCTGGCGGATTTCTCAGGGAGCAGATGGTCTAGGTTGCCTCGGTCATACTGGAATCGAACTTCCTTCCTGAGGGTGTAGCATTCATCGGTGGTATGACCTATGTCATCATGAAATTCACATCTTTTGCTAGCATCACGACGGTCATTGGGTCGTTCCTCTTTCTTCTTTGGCTACCTGACTCCCTTGAGATCCTTCAGGGCCTTCAGCAGGCCAGCCATCCCGGTGCTAAAGCCATACTCGCTGACTTTCGGAGGTGGATCTGCATCGCTTTTTCCACCAGTGCTCTCGGACACTTTGCTTACTGGCTTGCTATAGGGCTTTGGCCTCTCGCCCCTCTTTTCTACTGGTGCTTTCCTAGACACAGGTTCTGTGTCATAGGTACTTCTTCTGGAGGCAGCGTCCTCTTCCAGCCTCATGGCTGCAACTGCCTGGGCCTGTACATCAGCAAAGGCAGTGCATGGGTGCATTGTCAACTGCTTGTACAGGTCTGAATCGTGATGTAACCCCCTACGGAAGGCTTCAATGGCAGTGGTTACATCACAATGCGGGATGACAACCTTTTCCTTGTTGAACCTGGTGAGGTAATCTCGAGTGGTTTCCTGGAATCCCTGAACGATTCTGTATAGATCGCTGGTCTGCTTTTCTGGTTTCATGCTGCTAGCAAACTACTGATTAAAGGCATTAACCAAATCTGCGAAGGAGGAGATACTGCGATTGGGCAATCCCACAAACCAGTGCAGGGCTGCTCCGGATAGGGTTGACCCAAATCCTTTGCACATGCAGGCCTCCTTAAGTGCTCCGGTTGCGGTTACCACCATCATTTTCTGCTTATACTGATTTATGTGGTCCAGGGGGTCGGCCGTACCATCATATAGTGTCATGGTTGGTGGCATAAACCCCTTGGGCACATTGATCAGGGTAATGTTGTCGATGAATGGTGAATCTGCATAGCTGTCCTGGGAAGCTTTCTCCATTGGCCTTGGCATACCAGGTATCTTGGTGATCATGTCTTTCAACTCCTGGTAGCGCTGGTCTGAGAGACTGCCTACTCCAGGGAATGGATTGACTGGCGGAGGGAAGAAGCCTGGAGGGGCTCCTCCCCAGGGACCTGCAGTCGGGTTGATTGGCGGAGGGAAGAAGCCTGGAGGGGCTCCTCCCCAAGGTCCTGCGGCTGGTTGATTGGCTGCCACGGACGAACTGAAGCCTGGTCCGGGATGCCAACCAACTGCTGACTGCCCTGGTGCTCCTCCCTGCCACCCTCCAGTGCTGGACTGGTTCACGGGTGCTGCTCCTACTGAGATCTCTGGCGTTCGCCCGATGGTAGGCTGCGGAGGGGTACCTGAAAAAATCAAAGGATCAGTCCCAGGGGGAAAACAAGGTGTAGGATTACCTGTAGGCTGAACTGCTCTGGGCTGCGGTGCTCCAAACACAGACGAGTCCAGATCCAGTATCTCTGGGCCACTGCTCGGGGTGGTGACACCTAGATCCAGCCTGGTGACGATCTCCTGGGGAATTGGCTGGTTCAACCCCGCTCTCCCGAAGGGATTGAAGGTCTGGCCAGGCCCTGGCTGCAACATTCTGAACGGCTGCTCTGGACGTGCGACTGCGGCGATCTGCTCTCTCAGGTCCAGATTGTCCTTCTTCAGCCCCTCTATGGCTTCCTGCAGAGCACTCATTCCCTGGACCACCATCTGCATCGGATCTGTATGGGGAACCTGCGGCTGCTGGCCTGCTCCTGGCATCTGGGCTTCTCCACTCCTGTTAGGGCTGCTCTCTCTGCTCTGCCTTGGGGAAGCAGACACAGGGGATGACCTGGGAACCTGAGGAGGTTTGCTGGATGGGACCACAACCCTTGAGGCTGTGGTCTGACTCACGACCAGGGGAGGTCCTGCGAGACCAACGGACACAGTAGGGTTGGTCCCACTGGACTGGGCTGGCATGCTCTGAGAACTGGAAAGGTTGGCTTTGGTCCCAGACATGCTTGTTGTGACGATATAACAATTTTAAATATTGGAATGCACACTAGGCCCCACGGTGGGCGCCAAATTGTTTTGGTAAAATTTCTACCGAGTTGAATTATTGTGATGTAGGTCAAAGTGACAACCAATATAAAGATTAACGCAGAAAATGAATACGAAAATTAACGAAACGAAATAATGACACAAGGAATTTTGGTGACGCGGAAAAACCCAATGAGGGAAACAACCGCGGGGGGAACGGAATCCCTCCAATATTTTTACTATGATCGAGGATGTACGCTGTTGAGATGGATTACAAGTGTTTACGTAGGTAGCTAGGTTACATTGTATGCATCAATGAATAAAGAAATGCCTTCATTTTTCTTTTATAGCTGCAAGTTGCTTGCCCAACTGATTTATTCTGGTGCTAGAATGTGGGAGGGAATATAGGGGAATATCCCTTTAGGGTTTTGACCCGTTTCCTTTCTCCAACAGCTCTTCTTCTGCTCTGGTCTGCGTCTGCTCTGCTCTGCTCTGTTTCTGATTCTGCGCCTGCTTCTTGTGGTGGGTTGCTTGTTTATTTATCTTTGGGCCCAATGGTGAAGTATGGTTTTTTGGGCTAAACAATGAGCATGGCATATGCATTGGTTACTGATTGGGAAAGCCCGGGGTGGTTCTGCAGGATCAGGCCTGGTGTCTTCGGCTGTTATGTTGGTGTACGACGACGGTTGACGATACTCTGCTGGGGATCGGTCAGGATTGGAGTTATGGGTTGTGATTGGAGTTTCGGATGGTGATTAAGCTCAGTAGTGGCATGACATTTGCATATCATACTTTGATGCATATTTATTTATTGTACATTTATAGTTATCCTACTCAACTGCGAGGTTGGCAGTGTATTCGTGTGCACCTACTATGATCCGGTAATGGGAAGTAGAATCTACAGGAATGAAACATGTGAGCTAGGAGTTGGGGCAGGAATGTGAGATACAAACTTTGGACTTACCTAGCTTGTAGATCACATTAGTTCTTTCGTTTCAGACTTTATTTCAGTTGATTATGTCACAGCTATGTATTAGGATTTTGGGTAAGTTATAATAGACTTTAGTTTACATTTAAATTTAAAGTATTGCGGTTCTTTTTCTTTGAGTATCAGTGTAATACTCCATTGAACCGAATAGGATATTCGGGTGGGGTTACCCCTTGAAGAGGTCCCTTGATAGGCTTATATGACTAGTGCTTAAAGGGATTGAAAGTACTATTCATATCAACAAAGTGCACTTTCTTTTCTGGTTATCCATGCGAAAGAACTCCAAAGTTAAGCGTGCTTGGCCGGGAGTAGTCTTAGGATGGGTGACCTCCTGGGAAGGTTCCCGGGATGCGCATAAGTGAGAACAAAATGCGCTGGAAATGACTCGTGTTGGTCTGTGGGGCCAGTACATAGCCTGGCGAGCTACCGTGGCTAACATTTTCGGTCCTAGGATTGGGTCGGGGTGTTACAAATGGTATCAGAGCAACCCTGCGACCGTCTGGTGAGCGTATGTGGTCTGTAGAACCCGGGGCACCAACCAAACGGGGGAGGATTCCTGGTTTGGCTCGGCTGCAGTCGGATGCTGCCAGGCGCAACGAGGACGTTGCGTTCTTCAAGTGGGGGTGTGTAATACTCCATTGAACCGAATAGGATATTCGGGTGGGGTTACCCCTTGAAGAGGTCTCTTGATAGGCTTATATGACTAGTGCTTAAAGGGATTGAAAGTACTACTCATATCAACAAAGTGCACTTTCTTTTCTGGTTATCCATGCGAAAGAACTCCAAAGTTAAGCGTGCTTGGCTGGGAGTATTCTTAGGATGGGTGACCTCCTGGGAAGGTTCCCGGGATGCGCATAAGTGAGGACAAAATGCGCTGGAAAGGACTCGTGTTGGTCTGTGGGGCAAGTACATAGCCTGGCGAGCTACCGTGGCTAACATTTCCGGTCCTAGGATTGGGCGGGGTGTTACAATCAGCCTTATTTATTTGGGAAGTCCTAATTCAGGATCCTAGATAAATGGGGATGTTACAACCTCGATCTCAAAGAGGTAACATGATCTGGGTGATTGTGGATTGATTGACTTAGTCGGCTCATTTTGTCCCCATAAAGGACACTTGGAGCAAGGTGGATTTAGCCTTAGCCTATAGGAGGAATGTGGTCAGGTTACAGGGGATACCTAAGGTTGTTGTGTCGGATCGTGATTCCTTGTTCATTTCGAGGTTTTGGTAGGAGTTTTAGGAGATGATGGGTTCTACCCTAAAGATGAGTACAACTTTTCATCTAGCTATAGATGGCCAGACTGAGCGGACCAGTAAGACTCTTGAGGATATGTTGAGAGCTTGTGTGGTAGAGTTTGGGGTTATCTGGGAGGAGAAGTTAGACCTGATTGAGTTTTCCTACAACAAAAGTTACCTTGCTAGCATTGGGATGACACCATTTGAGGTTTTGAATGGGAGGAGATGTAGGAGTCTAGTGTGTTGGGATGATAGTTCTGAGGCTGCAGTGCTAGGTCCTCAGTTAGTTCATGCTATGATCGATCAGGTTAAGGTTATTCGACAGAAGATGAGGGCAGCTCATGATCGACATAAGACTTATTCGGATTTACACCGTAAGGACATTGAGTTTCAGGTTGGGGACACGGTTTTACTTAAGGTTTTCACCTATGAGAGGTGTCAAGAGATTCGGGAAGAGGGGAAAGTTGCGCCAAAAGTTCATAGCTCTTTATGAGATCCTTGATCGGGTGGGAGAGGTTGCTTATCGATTAGCCTTACCGTCGGCTTTAGACTGAGTGCATAATGTTTTCCATGTGTCTCAGTTAAGGAAGTACGTTAGTGACCCATCTCAAATCCTTGAGGTGGAACCTGTTAAGCTTGATAAAGCTTTATCTTATGTGGAGACTGGAGACCCCTAAGGCCATACTTGATATTAAGATTCGTAAGACCAGAACGGGAGAGACTAAGCTCCTAAAGATATTTTGGTCAAACCACGATGTTAAGGAGCCTACCTGGGATTATGAGACAGCTATGAGGGACCGCTACCCTCAATTGTTTGATCAGGCATGTCAGGTTACGGGGACATAACATGTTTCTGTTAGGTGGATAGGATATGATCGCACGCTAGGTTTCGAGTCTTTTGAAAATTTTGGGCATATTGTTGGTTGGTCATGTCTTATATTGATGCATAGTTTTGCTTTTAAGGTTATAGGCATGTTTGTGTGTGTGTTTTTGACATGTTATAAACAAGTTACTTGTGAGTCTTTCTTTTTAGGTCAGTAGTTATGAAATTCGAGCACGAAATTCGTTCTAAGGGCGGAAGATTGGAATACCCCCTCCCTTGCGCAGCTGAGTTGTGACTCAACTCGGCCGAGTTAGGCTAACTCGGTCGAGTAAGTCGAACTCGGTAGAGTAGGTTTAACTCGACCAATTAGAGTCAACTCGGCCAAGTAGTTGAAACTCGATCGAGCTAGTGCTACTCGACCGAGTTCCTCCAATTCGGTCGAGCTGGCTTTTCCGTGGTCTGAACCGCGGTTAATTATATATACTAATCCGAGGTTAAAACCTCATTTACCTAAAATAAGAAAATAATAAACCCTAATCCCTTTAATTTCTTCCCTCCATCTCAAACCTTTCAAGAGTTTTTAGCAAAGGTTTAGACGCGCCGATCATCTAGCCTAGATTGTTGCCAACAAGTAATTTTTGTTCTTATCTTTCTATGTCGTTAGATTTTGGTATGCCGTAGTGACTAACTATATATATATAATTCACAGAAGGAGATTTCATTGAGAAAATTTGGTAGGAAAAGCTTGGATTGACTTTTGTGATTATTGTCTTGAGGTAGGGTTTCCCTACTCAGATCTGTGTGAATATGATTGTGACGATACTATATTGTTTATCTAATATCACTATACTACTGTGAATTGAGTTGGCAACATATGTGTGGGATCATTGCGGGAAACGACTCTCACTGCTACGGTCGCTCTTTGTGGGATCCGTTGGGGATAGGATGTACACATTAAGGATCTGGGTACCCCTTATCGCGAGAAAGTGGCCAATTGATGTGGGGCTTAGGGTCGTCACTTGTGTTGTTGTGATAGTGATATCAGTATTTGTGGTTTATCAGATTGTGGTGTTGATCTTATTCGTGTTGTGGCCGTCTTATTTATTAGATTCTGACGCTTGCTGTTTTTACTGTGATGATCCTTGTAATGGTGAGTAGAGTCTCAGGTCCGACGATGTTGATTATTGCTAGCTTGGGGAGGACGAGACTTCACTCATTTTTGTACGTCATGAATCATAATAGTATACTTAGCTTCCGCAAACATTACGTTATTTTGGTTTTCTGTCAGACGGTTGTATAGTTATACATTATTCTTTATTATAATAAAGGTTACGCTTTGATTTGCTTACTTTGATATTTTACCTCAGAAAATTGAGATGGTAGTGCTTTCATAGTCCAATGGTCATTCCAAAAGGCCGTGGATTATTAGGGTATTACAGTCTCAGGTGTCTAACTATAAGTAGACCTACCTGCCAAAACATAATCTAAACTATAAAACTAGTTCAATCTGTTTTTTTCCAGGTCAAATGCCCATCATTTTTGACACGCGACTAGATTGACCCAAACCAAATGACCTGTTATTTTAAGGTCGAATCTCAACTCAGCCCGTGGGGTCAACATATAATATACTATTACAATATTAATATTTATGTATTATATTTGAAATAGAAAATAAAAACAAAACTATTTTAATATTTTAAGGTGAAAAAACAATTTTGTATACAATTGTTATCATTTATAGACAATTAATTATTATGAATGAAACTATTAATCAATTTTGTATATGATTTTGTATTATTATAAATGTTTTTAATTCCTCTATTTATATCCAAACACAATATCTAATTTTTTTGCACTATTTATGAATAAAGAGAATGTTCACAATTCTTTGCAATGTAATGTATTTTCTTATAATGTCAAACTAAAGATATTTACGATTCCAAATTGTTCATTGGCAAGTACGCAAAAGTAAAATGGTATGTTGGGTTTTAACGTGAAAGAGTAATACAAGTACCAAAATTAAGTCTTGAACTTATAAGTTATAAAAAAAAAGTAAATTAGATTTTACTCCCTTTTGAAGTTACTCCCTTTTGAAACTTTTGAACCCTAATTAACATTAAAAAAAATGAAAATGCTCCTCCTTCTCTCTAGATTTCTGGCGATTTAGGGTTTCCCTTTCTACAAATGGCAAGGAGGAAAAACTCGAAAAATCAATCGAAACCTAAGCAATCAAAAGCAAAAATTAAACTCTATTTTACTAATTGTAAAGATCTGAACTTAGATATGGATAACAAGGAGCATTCTAAAGCTGAAGATATGAACACATCAAATGGTGACAAAGAACATCCTATGACGGCAGATGCAAGAACAACTCGGACAATTGGGGAAATTGTAGGCATTCTCGTGCTGAATCTGAATGATCTTGTGGTAGGTAATGAGGCAATATCAGAACCTGAAGAAACGGAAGAGGAAGGCTGGACTCGGGTTTTTGGTAAGACTCGTTCTCCTGTCTCATCTCCTACCATAAGATTCAATTGACTGATGAAGATGTTCGGCCTGAGATAGAATATTCGTCCAATGCTTTAATTTGCTATGTGTTGGGGGGGGGGGGCAACCCACCATGGGAATTGTTGTCGGGATTTGTTAATAGGATTTGGGGGAAGTACAAATATGACAAAATAGCTTATTTACCAAATGGTGCTTTCCTAGTACATTTCCCATCTGGTGAATGTGTGAACTTGGTCTTACAACAAGGCTATCCCATGTTTGATAATAAACCACTGATTATCAAACCATGGACTGAGGATTATAGTATGGCTAAGGAGAGGGTCAAGAAGGTACCAATCTGGACTCGTTTGTGTGGGCTACCTTTGAAGTTTTAGGGGGGGCCAGTTTGGGAAAAATAGCGTCTGGTATAGGGGAATTGATCAGATGTGATAAACCTACTCTAGATAAAACTAGACTAGGATATGCCAGATTGTTGATTGAGGTAGAAATAGGGCAGCACTTTGCTGATGAAGTCATTTTTTATGATGAAAAAGGACTGGAGAACCGTGTATAAGTTGAGTATGAATGGAAACCTGAGATTTGCTCCATTTGGAAGGGGATTGGGCATAATAGTGAGATGTGTAAGAAAAAGAAAGAGATCCTGAAGGTACATAAGGTTACCCAAGTATGGAGGCCAATACCTAAACCAGTGCCAGCTGAACCTTTACTAGTGACAGCTGAACCTACTAAACCAGTGCCTGAGGAAGATAATGGTGATAAGAGGCCTGACAAGCAACCAATGGTAACAACACCTAACAATACTATACCACCCATTTTGAGGCAGGAAAATTATCCTTCCACTTCTTGGAGGCCTATGAATTATGCTGAAATGGTTGTAAGTTCATCTGAACACATGGATGGGGGAATGGGTAATCCACCAGGAGATGTGTTTAATGGATAGAATTAGAAGTTGGAATGTGCGGGGTATGAATAAGCTAACCAAGTAAGGTGAAATAAAAAGATTTCATTTTCAGAATAATATAGGGTTATATGGCCTAGTTGAAACTAAAATAAAGGATTGGCATTTTCAGAGAGTGCTGGATAATTTTAACCAGGACTGGGAAGGAGTGTGCAACATTCAATACCATCCTGGTGGGAGAGTGTGGATCATCTGGCTCAAGCATGAGTTTTTGGTTTATATCTTCAACATGTCAGCGCAGCATATAACTGTGGTTGTGACTGAAGTTGCCTCTGGTCATGAATTTTTATACACTGTAGTTTATGGGGCTAATAATGATACTGAACGTCTGGATTTATGGAAGGATCTGAAGAATGATAAAAATGGATGGATTGGTCCTTGGGCAATTTGTGGAGATTTTAATAAACTTTTGGATTTTAATGAGAGGATTGGGAAACCTGTGAAATGGGCTGATATTGTGGAGTTCAGGAATTGTATTGATCATTGTGATGTAATGGATGTTAAAGCTCAAGGATCTTACTATACATGGAATAACAAGCATGAACCTAACACTAGAGTTTTCTCTAGGCTTGACAGGTTCATGGTGAACAAGGAGTGGCTGGATTTATACCCTGAGTGCTATGCATATTTTGCCCCTGAAGGTCTGTTTGATCATAACCCATGCATTTGTTATAGAAGAGTTACTAGACAACAAAAACTCAGTTCAAATACTTTAACATGTGGGGTAAGGATGCTGGGTTTAAAGATATTATTCAAACCCAGTGGAAAAAGAAGATTACGGGGTCTTGGATGTATCAGGTGGTTAACAAGCAGAGGAATCTGAAGGCTCCTTTAAGGCAGCTTAACTGGAATCGTTAATCTAACATTGAAAAAGCTATTGTGATAGCTAAGATCAGCCTAGAAAATATCCAAAAAGAAATGCACAAAAATCCTACTAACAGTGAGTTTATGGCAAGGGAATCAATGATGGCAGAGGAATATCGAAGATTATATAATGCCAATGCAAGCTTTATGAGCCAGAAAGCTAAAACTGAATGGCTTTGTGAGGGGGATGAGATTACCAGATTTTTTCACAATCATATGCATGCTAAACATAGTCATAACAAGGTGATGCAAATCAAAGATAGACATGGAATGTTGCATACTGATCCAAAGAATATTGAGAATGCCTTTCTCCAATATTACAAAGAACTGCTTGGTGAAAGTTGTACTACAACCAGGGTGCATAAAACGACTGTACACTCTGGTAACTTGATCAATGAGCAGCAAAGAGGTATTTTACTCACTCCTGTCACTACAGAGGAGATAAAGAACGTGATTTTCTCATTCATCGAAATCACCAGGACCTGATGGATTTAACAGTCAATTCTACAAAGATTCGTGGGAGATTATAGGAAAGGACATTATTGGTGCAGTGATGGATTTCTTTGCTACTGGTGAATTTCTTAAGAAGGTAAATACTACAAATGTTACTCTCATTCCAAAAGTAAAGAATCTAGTGAGTGTACTTGAATACAGACCGATTGCTTGTTGCAATGTTCTGTTCAAGTGCATCACCAAATTGTTATGTGCTATATTAGGGAGGTACTACCTGACATTATTCATATAAGTCAAAGGGGTTCATTAAAGGAAGGAATATTGTGGAGAACATTCTTATTTGTCAGGACTTGGTTCATCTGTACAATAGGAAAGCTGCATCACCTAGGTGTCTTATTAAGATTGACCTTAGAAAAGCTTATAATACTGTTGAGTGGGATTTTTTGAGTCAAATGTTGCATGCTCTTAATTTCCCTAAGAAGTTCATCAATCTTATTATGGTTTGTGTCGCATCCCCAGCTTACTCTTTGTGTGTTAATGGTAATACCTTTGGCTTTTTCAATGGTAAGAGAGCTTTACGCCAAGGAGATCCTTTGTCACCATTACTTTTCACCATATGCATGGATTACCTCTCTCGAATTCTTACCATTGTTGCTCAGCAAGATAAGTTTAGATATCATCCAATGTGTGGACATGTAAAACTCAATCATCTACTCTTTGCGGGTGATCTCCTTCTCTTTTGCAAAGGGAACAATGAGTCAATTATGTGGATGATAAGGGCATTCTCAACATTCTCAGCAGCTTCAGGATTGTGCCTTAATAAGGAGTGTTGTATTTTTGTATTACAAATATTACAAACTAGTAACTAATACAACCAAAGGCACTAAACACAGAAATGAAAACAATAAGACGGTATATTGCACCCAATCGAATCGTGTTGAACACACTTTCCTTAGAGTATTTCGACCCTATAGCCTTCGGGTATCACGAAATCTCTGTAGGATAAGACGATTTTACTTTGTCTAAGGCAAGAACAAAATACTTATAAAACAATAAGAATGATTTTTTCTTTACTCTGTTTCTGGTCAAAAAGTTTCTGGAAGAAAAACAATGCAAAGTGTTGGTTTCGTTTTGTCAGTGTCTCTTTTTTCCAACCAACAAATGCTATATATATTAATATATATATAAGGCTTGTTTTATTCTTGATAAGATATGCATTTGTTTTTGTTTGTTACATTGAACACAAACTAACAAATTATAACCGCATGTATAATAACCGCCATGCAAAATAAGTATGCAAATCACGCTTTCTTCATTTTTTGCTTATACGAATTTGTTAAGTATAAACTATACTTTTATCCCGAGTATATAACTCTGATACGAGATATAATATACTACGACAACACTTTAAAAGTGTCCCTTATCCACTTTAACCATGAACTCGATAATTACGATTATATGAGCGTACCCTCCGTACTCTCCGACTCACATTATATCGATTCCGAGTTCAAACCGATTTTGACACGAAAACCCGAATACACTTAAATGACCTTGTGATCAAAATCACTAACATTCCTCCCCCATTTAAGTGTACCCCTTGTTTCCAAATAAAATAACAAAGTAAACAATCTATGCATAAATGAAAGTGTCCCGAGGATTGAACTTCCACATTAGTATATTACACATTCCAAATATTCGAGAATCAAGGTGTCCCACGGATTGAACCTTTCAACCCATATTGAATACATGAAGATAACATACACATAGACTCAATAAACTCTTAAAGTTACAAACTTGACACTATTGACCGCCTTGTGTCCATATCCTTTCATGAGAGTATAGGAAGCCAAGTCCAAGCCTCTTGAAGCGGCTACACTTCACGCTCACATAGGTAAATCTTTCATCGTGCACCTGCAAAATGCAATTTATCAAAGATTTTATTAAGAAGTTTTTAAACTTCAACCTCTTGTCATGCAGGTCATGCACATACCTTACGGGATTATAACATGTGCCTCAATCTTCCACAATAAGCCTTCCACATTGAACTTAGCCTCTAAAATATGTTAGAGGGAAGTTGGGTATCTTATCATAAAGATCTAGATGGACTTTAAACCCATCCCGATTACCGACTTTAAAACCAAGTCTTTAGCTAATCCCTTCGTCAAGTGATCAGCTAAATTATGATGTGTTCTCACGAAATCAACAGAAATAACCCCATGAGTAATCAGCTCACGCACCGCGCTATGTCTAACACCAAGGTGTCTAGACTTTCCGTTGTAAACTTCACTATAAGCCTTAGCTAAAGTAGCTGAACTATCACAATGGATAGAGATAGGAGGAATAGGTCTTGGCCAAACCGGAATTTCATAAACCAAATTCCTTAACCATTCCGCCTCTTTACCGGCCGTAGCTAAAGCAATGAATTCCGACTCCATAGTCGAACTTGTTATACAAGTTTGCTTCTTAGAAGCCCATGAGATAGCTCATCCACCAAGTAAGAACACCCATCCACTAGTAGATGAATGATCCTCTATGTTGGTGATCCAACTAGCATCATAATATCCTTCTAAAACCGAAGGAAATCCGACATAGTTCAAACCATAATCCATGGTTTGTTTCAAATACCTCAATACACGTTTTACCGCAACCCAATGCTCAAGACTAGGATTACTTGTGTATCTACTCAACTTGCCAACGGCAAAGGCAATATCAGGTCTTGTGCTTGTCATAGCATACATCAAACACCCAATCACTTGAGAGTACTCAAGTTGTGAAACAGCTTCATCTTTATTAGGCATAAGCTTAACACTAGGATCCATTGGAGTGTTAACCGGAGAACAATTTCCATGATTAAATTTCTTTAACACTTTCTCAATGTAGTGAGATAGTGTCAAAGAGAATCCCATGTTCTCACGCTTGATCTTTATACCAAGTATCACATCCGCCTCACCCATGTCTTTCATGGCAAAACTTGATGACAAAAAGGCCTTAGTAAGGTCTAGTTGACTTTGGTTGGTGCCAAAGATCAAAATGTCATCCACATATAGACAAATAATGACTCCATTACTGTTGTCATCAAATTTGCTATACACACATTTATCAGACTGATTTAGTCTATACCCATTAGATAGAACAACCTCATCAAACTTGTGATGCCATTGTTTAGGAGCTTGTTTAACTCCATACAATGATTTGATTAACTTACAAACCTTATGCTCATTACCTGGCATAATAAATCCTTCCGGTTGTTTCATATACACCTCCTCTTTAAGCTCACCATTCAAGAACGCTGTCTTGACATCCATTTGATGGATCACTAGATTATTAATTGCAGCAAGAGCAATCAATAATCTAATAGTAGTAATGCGAGCTACCGGAGCATAGGTATCGAAATAATCAATCCCTTCCTTTTGTCTAAAGCCTTGGATAACCAATCTAGCTTTAAACTTGTCGATAGAACCATCAACTTTCATATTCTTTTTGAAGATCCACTTGCAACCTAATGGTTTACAACCACGAGGTAAATCCGCAAGCACCCAAGTGTTATTGCCCATTATGGAATCCATTTTATCATTCACAGCCTCTTTCCAAAAGGAAAAGTCACGAGACCTCATTGCCTCATTAAAGGTCTTAGGGTCCTCATCAATGTGAAAACAATATGGATAATAGTTTTCACATCCATCCCTTCAACCTTCAACCAAATAGGTATGAAAATCGGGACCAAAGGATTTAGCAATCCTTTTCCTCTTACTCCTACGAATTTCAGGTGTTACTTCTTGAGTTATGACATTGTCACTTCCCTCAATAGCTCCACTAGAACTAGGTACTAGATCCTTTGGCTTCGGCATTGATGAGAAACGACTCTCATCAAATATCGCATCCCTTGACTCAATTACGGTGTGAACTGAAACAGAATCATTAGGTTCAATTACATAGAACCTATAAGCCTTTGAATGCGCAGCATATCCAATGAATATGCAATCGATGCCCCTTTCCCCCAAGGTTTTAATCTTGGGATCGGGTAGTCTTACAACTGCCCGACAACCCCAAACTCGAAGATAATTCAAGCTTGGTTTCTTTTTGTACCAAAGTTCATATGGAGTGTCTTTATTCCTTTTGTTAGGAATCCTATTTAGCAAATAGCAAGCCGTCAACATGGCTTCACCCCAAAATCCGTCACTCAAACCCGAGTAAGACAACATGGAATTAACCATTTCTTTTAAGACTTTATTCTTTCTTTCCGCTAAACCATTTAATTGTGGTGTATAGGGAGGAGACACTTCATGAATGATACCACTTGACTCAAAATACAATGGGTCATAATATTCACCACCTCTATCGGAACGCAACCTTTTAATCAAACCCGATTGTTGCAATTCCACTTCATTTTTAAAAACCTTAAACTTATCAATTGTCTCATCTCTAGCATGGAGTAAATATATATAACAAAACCGACTATAGTCATCAATGAAAGTCACTACATATTTTTTACCACCTAAAGAAGGATAATTGCGAAAATCACATAAATCACTATGAATAAGTTCAAGCACATGTGAGATCCTAGACACATTACCAAATGATTGCCTTGTGATTTTTGTCAACATACAAGTATTACACTTATTAATATTCATGTTAAAAGATGGAATTAGACCATCTTTAGACATAGTTTTCAATCTTTTGTAATGTACATGTCCTAATCTCACATGCCAAAGATATGAAGTATCATCCATAGAGGAAGCAATAAATATGGAACTTTCATTTGGAACAACATTCAACATAAACATGCCATTGCAATAATAACCAAATCCAATAAACATACCATGCTTAGATAAAACATATTTATTAGATTCATACACTTGCTTATAACCAAGTTTACATAAACAACTACCAGATACAAGGTTTTTTCTAATTCCGGGTACATGCAATACTTTATTTAAATTTACAACATTTCCGGAACTAAATTCCAACACCACCGTGCCACGACCAACAATAGGAGCGGTAAACTCGTTGCCCATATAAAGAACGGATCCATCCTTCACTAGTTCATAATCCTTGAACCAATGCCGATCCTTGCAAACATGATTGGTTGCACCCGAGTCTATCCACCATGCCACTACATCATCCTGACATAAAATGCTTCAGAAATTAGTGGTACATAATTCACAACCGAACTAAAACCATAGTCTAAAATCTGACCTTGATTGGTGGGTGGACCTTGGTCATTAGACCCTTGTCCTTTTTGGCTAGTACTTGCACCCTTATTCTTTTTGTGCTTCCTAACCTTGCAATTTGCTTTCAAATGCCCGGTCTTTCCACAAATCCAACAAGCACATTTTGGTGCCTTGTTAGACTCATCATTGGTGTTGTTAAAAGAGCGTTTTTTACCCTTAAACTTGTTGTAGGAACCCTCTTCCTTTTCCATCATATTGACAGAAGAAGATCCCATAACATCCTTTCCTTTACCCTTGCCACTATCTTGCACTCTTAGAGATTCCTCTATGCGCAAATAGCTACCAAGTTGAATAAGACTCAACTCTTCTTTCTTATGTTTAAGCATGTGTTTAAAATCCTTCCAAGAAGGAGGCAACTTGTCTATAATACTAGACACCGAAATAGATTCATCCATTTCCATCTTATGTTGAGCAAATTGTCCCAAAGTCCGGAGTAATTCATTATATTGTTCCATTACAGGTCTAGCATCCACCATTTTATAATTCATGAAATTTCCAACAAGAAACTTCTTACTAGAAGCATCCTCATCCATGTACTTAGATTCAAGTTGATTCCATAAATCTTTAGCGGACTCTACATTTTGATAAATGTCAAAAAGAGAGTCGGACATACCGTTCAAGATGTGACCGCGACATATGTAGTTATCATTTTCCCACTTGTTTCTTTTTCGTTGAATTTCCGCAATTGTTTCATCCCCAACAATCTCCGGCATGGGAGTACTCAACACATACACAACCTTCAAAGCGGTGAGAAGGAAGTGCATCTTCTTTTGCCAACGACGGAAATCAACACCCTCAAATTTCTCCAACTTTCCAAACTTGCTAGTCATCTCTTTGATTGAATCCATTTCCAATATAGAAAATACTCTAAGAATGTTGTATTTTTGTATTACAAATATTACAAACTAGTAACTAATACAACCAAAGGCACTAAACACAGAAATGAAAACAATAAGACGGTATATTGCACCCAATCGAATCGTGTTGAACACACTTTCTTTAGAGTATTTCGACCCTATAGCCTTCGGGTATCACGAAATCTCTGTAGGATAAGACGATTTTACTTTGTCTAAGGCAAGAACAAAATACTTATAAAACAATAAGAGTGATTTTTTCTTTACTCTGTTTCTGGTCAAAAAGTTTCTGGAAGAAAAACAATGCAAACTGTTGGTTTCGTTTTGTCAGTGTCTCTTTTTTCCAACCAACAAATGCTATATATATTAATATATATATATAAGGCTTGTTTTATTCTGGATAAGATATGCATTTGTTTTTGTTTGTTACATTGAACACAAACTAACAAATTATAACTGCATGTATAATAACCGCCATGCAAAATACGTATGCAAATCACGCTTTCTTCATTTTTTGCTTATACGAATTTGTTAAGTATAAAATATACTTTTATCCCGAGTATATAACTCTGATACGAGATATAATATACTACGAAAACATTTTAAAAGTGTCCCTTATCCACTTTAACCATGAACTCGATAATTACGATTATATGAGCGTACCCTCCGTACTCTCCGACTCACATTATATCGATTCCGAGTTCAAACCGATTTTGACACGAAAATCCGAATACACTTAAATGACCTTGTGATCAAAATCACTAACAAGGAGAAGACCAGTATCTATTTCAATGGGGTCAAGCGTGATACAATGACTGATATTATTTAGGTGTCTGGGTTTAGAATGGGTAATCTGCCTTTCAATTACCTTGGCATCCCTATCACCTCAAAGAAGATTACCAAATATGAAGGCCATAAATTAATTGAGCGGATTGTGGACAGAATTAGAGGATTTGGTGCAAGGCATCTTACCTATGCAGGGAGATTAACTTTGGTGACAGCAGTGCTAAGTAATCTACACAGTTACTGGGCTGCAATATTCCTTATTTCCTCTGACATTTTGAAAAAGGTGGAGGTTATTTGTCGAAACTACCTTTGGGGTGGGAAGGACACTTATCTTCGAGCGAGCACCAAGTGTTAGTTGGGACAAATGTTGTACTTCAAAGAAGGAGGGAGGTTTGGGGATGTTCAATGCTACTGATTGGAACAAAGCAATGATAGGCAAATATACCTCTTGGCTGGCGACTAAAAAGGATCATTTATGGGTTAAGTAGGTCAACCACGTTTATATGAAAGGAGGACACTAGAGAGACTATGTTGCACCTACTGACTGCAGTTGGACTTGGAAAAAATTGTGGAGATGAAGGATGTGTTTAAGAGTGGATATCAGAATGACCAGTGGGGAGCTTCTGTAAAGGGATACACGACAGCTGAAGGTTATAAGTGGCTGAGAGTCCAAAATAATCCTGTTCAGTGGCGGTTTTTATGCTGGAATGCTTTGAATATACCAAAGCATTCGTTTATTTTCTGGGCAGTACAACACCAAAGGCTGTACACCTTGGACAGAATGTGTAGAATGGGTATAGGGAATGATACTCTTTGCTACATTTGTGGGAGTGATCCAGAAAGTCATCACCACTTTTTTTCTGAGTGTCCTTATTACAGGGACTGTATGGCTGATCTGCAGCGGGTCCTCAACATTCAGATTAGGGGGGATAATATGATTGTGTGGTTTTCTAAAACTAGGGGCAGAACAAGTTTGGAGAGGGTATTTACGGGAGCCTGCTATGTGGGCATGATCTATGCAATATGGATGGCAAGGAATTCAGCAAGGATAGAGATGATAATACCTATTCATCATGCATTGGTGATGAAAGTTTGCCATGAAGTGAAGACCAGATGGAGACACAGGAACAGGAATGTGTTATAGAGTCATGATCAGAGTTGGCTAGATAGGATCTAATTTTTGATGTGTATATGTAGATACGGATAGTGTGTAGAATGGACTCACACCTTGTATTGGTTGGCTTATTCTTTAGGATTAATTGATAAGAATACTCTGAACTATGAATGTCCTGCTCAAAATACTCCAAACTCTATTTTAGCTACCAATATAACCAACTAATACTCTCTTTCGCTTTTATTATAATATATGACCTAAAATCTGCTAAATAAGTGAAGAAATTTTCACCCCTATTTAACCCGTCTTTCTCTTTCTACTTATCTAATCATATATTCACCTAATTACACCATTAAAACACGTTACAGTAATTTAACAAAACAACAAATTCTATTCAAAGCAAATGAGGGCATTAGTTGGTTATATTGATAGTTAAAATAAAGTTTAGAGTATTTTGAGCAGTTCACTCATAGTTTAGAGTATTTCTATCAATTAATCATATTCTTTAATATAAATACTTAAGTTTCACCAAAAAAAAAAGTTGCCTTTTTAACTAAAATTGCTTCAAAGTCCACTTTTAGTGACTTATTTCGTCTATTTTTGAACATATTCCGTTTATGGCTTGAGAAATCTATACTTTGGAAGGTATAAATATGTAGAAAAATGTAAGGGGTTTCAAATCGTTTTTTTGAAACAATTTTAGGAAATAATGCAATTTAATGGAGTAATTTAACAAAAAATGCAATTATAGAGAGTAATTTTAGGAAAAAAAATCGAAAGGGAGTAATTTTACAAATTTTAATTTCTAAAAGGGACTAAATCAAATTTACTCTATAAAGAATGACAAAAACATTTTTTGGCCCGTATTTTAACTTTAACCGGGCTCACAGTCTGTATAACCGAATTCATAGACTATGAGACTCGTATTCTAACCGGATTCATATAATCGGACCTGAAACCATAACTGCCCAATCCGTTTGACTAACCTAACTGTAAGGCTTCCTCATACATTTACGCCGCCAAGTTGGTGGGCTTTTCCATGTCCCGTCTCCGTCCATCTCGTTATTGGTTTTGATTACTTTATTATTTCTGAATGTTGTCTTCCCATATAATTCAAAGATCCATCTGTACATAATATTAGCATTCTGTCTGATCTTGGCAATTGTAATTAGTAACGTGACTTAAATTGTTGTATGTGTAAGGTTGATGCACCCTAATCATAGTTCAGGGTTTAACAATTTAACATAATGGTTGTAAATATATTAATATTAATACAGTTGGTCTTCCATAATAGCCATTTCTGATTTTCCCCAGATTATTCCCAAATCTTAAGTTGTTGGGGATATCGTGCAACTTTGAAGATTTCTGCATGGCATGCACTTCAGATTTGATACTCTCCACTTAGCTTTTCAATCTCCTAATGCTCATAAATACAAAACTCACCCTTATTTGGTTCTCGTTTTTAATTTTTTTTGGTAATAAAAATAGACAACTCTCCGTTTCGGTAAAATGAATCATTCATACACAATGAATCAAACATGCGGACTTTGATGACTATGTTTGTCGACCAAAGAGTCACGATAAGCTAAATAAAACTACAAGACAATCTAATATACTTAGGGCTTGTTTGGTTACCCATTAAAATCATGGGATGTTGAACTTCCTGGTAAGTGTAAAATTATGTTGTTGTTTGGTTGCCAATATCATGGGAAATAGAACTTCCCACATGAATTTACTTCCTCCATTATGTGGGAAGTTACTCACCAAGTCAGAATATATATATATATATATATATATATATATATATATATTTTTTTTTTTTTTTTTTTTTTTTTTTTTTTTTTTTTTTTAGGAAGGTATAAAAATACGAGTAATTAATAATAATTTCATTTTAAAATTCAGTTTTCTAAAATTGCTCTCTTATATAATTTTTTCTAAACTTAGCCTCTTAATATGTAATTTTATGAAAAAAATTGTTTCAAAACTCTAATTCAATTGACTTATTCTACAAGTTTATGATTTGATTTCGTTTGTAACCTAACTAATTTATACTTTGAAAGGTATATAACCATGGACTAGGTAACCTAAATTAGAGTTGCAAGAAGCTCTACTACACATAGCAAACCAGCTGACAGGAAACCTTTCAAGGAAGGATGACAGATGGCTTGAACACTTAAGAAAATAGAGTTGCTTATTCTTTCTTTAGAATTGATGTAATGTGATATATGGTTGAACAATTTGGTTGTAGGAGGTTCTTATCTGTTTTTTAATATAATTTACACTTTCCCAAAAAAAAAAACCTAAATCAGAGTTTTGAAACAATTTTTAATAATAGTGTATCTTAAGGAAAGTAATTAAATTATATAAAGGAGTAATTTAAAAAAAAAATTATTTTAAAAGAAAGTTATTTTTAATTTACTCAAAAAATAAGCCAATTTAATGCAGGTTAGCTATTAAAGTCAAAACAAATATAGATTCATTTAAGGATCAATGCACAAATAAAAGAAGAATATAAAGGCAGTCAATGATTAATTATGGGATTAATTAATAAAATAATAAGGAGTGATGGTGATTATAACTTATTCGCATTAAGGTATGGAAGGAATCTGTGATTAAAAAAAGAGATTGAGTTGGATATGGGAAGAGGATGTCTGACTAGGAAGTGTGGATTGTACTTCCTGGAAAAAACAAACGCGTTTATTGAATTGTTTATAACCCTAATAATACTTAGCATGTGCTCATAATCTACTCTAGATATCGTTTTCTCTTACCACAGACACCTTTCATCTTTGTTAACGTATTTTACAAACTCTACTACTTTTATTTAAAACCCATATAATTCACGGTTTCATAAAGTTAACACAATTTTTAAATGAACTAGCTTATAATATCTATGGTAGTATGGTGAGCATTTGCTTTCGATGTCATTATTTGACGAAACACAAATTCTCAAGTAAGACCGACACTATTCATCACAAGTTGAAAACGAATAATGTCTCTCTCATAAAACATAAGTTGTATGATCCATGAAAATGCTCTCACAAAATATAAGTTACATGACCCATGAAAATACACTGCATTTGCTACAATAATATTCTTAGATAAATTTATCTTAGCCAATAGTTAAATAAGACAAAAAAGTTCAAATATAAAAAAGAGATAAAAATATTAAGGATAGAAGAAATAAAATTATAGAAAAGTCATTTAAAAAAAATTACTAGTAGATTTATAAAGAAGTGTAACATCAACAAACAAGGTTTTTATTTAGTCAAAAAGTCATCATTAACACCATATTTGAATAGGATAGTGTCCCTCTAGATATACGTGATAGTGCTGGTCAAGAGTGCGGGTCGGTAATGGCAACCCGGACCCGACCCGCCACTGGACCCGTATCTGACCCGACCCGCCTCACGCCGGGTCCAATCCCGTCCCGGCCCGGATGGTTGAAGGGCCCGGGTCCGGGTCCAATTTTTGGAGCCCGGCCCGGAGGGTGACCCGTAAACCCGCCCAAGACCCGCCAGACCCGCCCTAACCCGCCCCCAACCCGCCTCCAGACCTGCCCCCCGCCCTGCCCCGGGCCGGGTCCGGGTTACACTTCCCAAGAACCGGGCCCAACCCGTCCCGGACCCGCCCTGACCCCGGATCGTGTCCGGGTCTCCATACCTTGGACTCGCACCGCCCCTCGACCCGTCCCGGACCCGGCCGACCCGCACTATTGACCACCCCTAATACGTGACACCATTTCTTCCGCTTTTGACCTGTATAATTGTATTGTCACTTTATTCATTTATTCGCCTTTGACCTTCTCATCACTCCTCTTTCCGTCCCTAGGATTATTAATCCTCTCTTCCCCTTCTTACCCACAATCACGAAGATTAAAGAAGTTTTTCTCCCTTGGCTCCCGCAAAACCCTAAGAAGGGATGGCTTTCATGTTGGCTTTTTTAAACGCTGCTTGGGCATCATTAAAGGAGATCTAATTTGCTTCATCAGAGACATTTGCGGGAAAAAAAAAATCCCCCTAGCACTAATAAAACCTCAATCTCCTCATTTTAAAAATTCCTCATCCACAAAGTATTCGCCAGTTTTCGCCAATACGTTTCTACAACACCAAGTATAAGGTTGTTACTAAGATCATAGTGAACAGATTTAAACCCTCACTACTACAAAAACAGCCTACAACAACGGCTATTAATAATCGTTGTTAAAAGAAAACACGAGCGTTGTTGAATCCTCTGTTGTTAAATTTTTTAACAATGGTTAAATATTTTTATACAACCACTGTTAAAGCTTTAACAACGGTAACGAACTGTTGTTACTATAGGTTATCCGTTGTGAAAATATGTATCTGGCGCCAATTTGTGTTTGGTTGGAAATTAATAACAACAGGGTTAATCTATACAACCGTTGTTATTGTTTATATTTTTTGGATTATTTAATGTGAATAGTCTAAACTATTACCGATCTTCTTAAATTACTCCAAAGTACCGTATAACTCACATTACACTCAACTATTACGCCCTTAATCTTTTAATAGAATGGGGTTTTTTTAACCTGAAATAGCAGGTTAACTCCTTTTACGGTTCTCACTTTTTCTCATTTTCATTATATTCTCTTCATCTTCCCCCTCCCTATTGCAACTTCTTCTCTCTTCCAATTTTCCAGCATTTTCACCTTTATCTACTTCAATCGTATATCATATCCCTCCATTTTTCTTTCAATTCTCTTCCATTAATGAACATACCCCTCTCTTTTCATTGATTCCTGTCTTAGTTGAATTTGTAAATCTTTGACTTTCTAGAAATAAAAAAAATCCATCTAATTAACTTAAATTAACAAAAAAAAAACCCATAAAAATCAGAACTAACCTCTTAAGTCCTAACTAGTTTTATACCCGTACAACAAATGTACGTTATGTTTTTAAATATTTGGTTACTCAAATATGCGACTAATTAATACATATATAATTCAAAATAAAAATTAAGTAGAAAATATATGAATTATTATAAATCGTCAATTACTAAAATAGACCTTTTTTTTCTGTTATAAAATCCGACCTATTTCGTTACTAAACGGCAAATTTTATTTGTTATGGTTTCAGAATTGACGGATTTTTTAATTAGAAATATTGATCCCGTATTTTTTATTACCTACTTGTGCGTTCTTTTTAACCGTCAATTATTTGATTATTAGCAATATCGCCTCAATCTCGCACTTAGGAGTAGATCTACATGAATAAACTTAATTTGTAGTTTTTTTAGCATAATAAAATTATAATTTTCAGTTTATTTCCAGTATTTTATTAGTATTAGTATTATCATTAGTATTATCATTAATCATTAATAGCAACCTGATTAATAAACGTAATATTCCCACCAGAATAATTTTTAGTTGACTTTTAGTTATTTATGTTGGAATTCTCGTTTGTTTATTTTTTGTGCTGATTTTCAGTTTATTTTTTCTAATATACAGGATTTTTATTACGACATTGGCGAAATGTAATCATTTTGATATATTGGAACGTTGTATATCGTATTTTATCGTATTTTTTTGTTTGGTATCTTATTTTGTATTTGATTTGATTGAAAAATTGACGAATATAATGTAATTTAATTTTTGGACTGTAATTATTTTCCGTGTTTCTAATTTTTTGTTTTTCAGATTTAATTTTTGGACCATTCTATATCGTATTTTATTGAAACGCTGTATATTTTTATTTATATTTTCGATGAACAATAATTTGATCGTATCGTATTTTATTATGACAATGACGAAATGTAATATTGCAATCAATTACGTAATTAAGAATGAGAATTATGAATTAGGAGTGAGAAAAATTAAATCAAACTAAAAGTTAGTGGGTGATTTTTTTCCTTATTTCAAGGAACCAATCAAAATGAATTAAACTTTATTCATTTTATAGAGATAGATTCAGATAGCCCAATTAAAATCATTATTATGAGACAAACTAACTAGCAACACACAAGAAAATCGGTACCCCTGTAAAACCCCTCGCGAAAACGGAAATATAAACACACAAAAGTACTAAAAATGCAGCGGAATTAAAACTTTTTAAAGTAACAACATGCGAGAAGTCTTAAACAGAAACGGAAACTGAAACAGAAATAAAACCAAAATAGATAAGTAACAGTTCTAAGTCTCAAAAACAAATATATACATCAGCCTGGGATGGAACATCCCTACAGGCACCAAAACAACTGTATCAAAAGTCTAAGAGTCTAGCTAGGCGATATAAAGGTAAGTCATATGATGACAACAGGATCATCACTCGCTAGCCCTCTCGTAACCCCGCTTCAACCTGCATGTACCTACATACATGAAAACATGTACGCCACAATCAGTGGGGAGTGACTAGAGTTCTCCTAGCCACCTTTTGTGACAACACATAACACATAAAGCAATACAGAATACTCCAACATATATCAACATGTGAAGCATAAACATCTCATCAACTGATCTCATATCATCATGCAAACTCTAGTGCACGGCTCTCAACCAACTTCATAAACCGTTAGGAAGGAGAGCCGATTTCCCTTCTGGTTACCCAGTCGGGGGGTCTTTCAATCCAACTATTTATGAAACCGATAAAAGAGTCATCCAATGCCTTGGATGAACAGATTACAACTCAAGCAATATATTCATTAACTTCAACAAGCATATCTGACACTGTACCAAACTCTAGGCAAGCAGATATAACATCAGGTAAAGAGGTTCAGCGGTCAACTTAAGACATAACCTAATTACCAAACATTCAGCAAGTATAAAGGTTCAGAGGCGACATCTTAACGCATAACCTAGATACCAAGTTCACAATATCAAGCAAGGACTCAGAGGCGAAAACTCAACGCATGGACCGGCTATCACAGAACACTAGACTCAGAGGCGAAAACTCAACGCATGGACTAGCATTCAATTCTCTATCACAAGTAAGGAACTCAGAGGCGAAAACTCAACGCATGTTCCCCTACTACATCACAAGGTACTAAACTCAGAGGCGAAAACTCAACGCATGTTCTAGCACCAAACACCTGTACTCCGGGTAAGGTATGACAACCTGACTGCCCCGTCGTGCAGCTGCTCTACTCGTCAGACTCAGAGGCCAGCTTAAGGCATGTCCTGACGCGATCACACATACATGTTTGGACTCAGAGGCGAAAACTCAACGCAAGTCCCAGACACGACAAACATACATGTATGGAACTCAGAGGCGAAAACTCAACGCATGTTCCCATACACGACAAACAACCTACGTATTAAGTTCAGAGGCCAGCTTAAGGCATAACTTAATACGCATCAAAACAATATCATCCAAGTCTATGAACTACTCTATAGTTCTACCTTTCAACTTCTAATCAACACTTAATTGACCCCGGGAACTAAGATGAGGGAGAGCCGGTTTCCCTTTCGGTTACCCGACCGGGGGGTCTCTATCCTTACTCCATTCCCGAACCCAATATAATGTTGCCCATCCTCCGGGGACCTCAAATACATATCATGGGTACACAAAACGAGTTTCAATCAAAACCGATTAACCGTTTGAAAGTTACGAATGAAATACGAATTCAAAATAGCTTACAGGGGTCCCCAGCCGGTCGGCAGGCAGCCGGTTGGCCGGCTGGTGACCCTCTCAGCCTACACTTTCTTTTCAAAACAAAACAACACAAGGACTCCCAGCCGGTCGGCAGGCAGCCGGTCGGCCGGCTGGGAATCCATTTCTCTAGCCTTCACAATTTCGTACACCGACCCACATGCACTCCCAGCCGGCTGGCAGGCGGCCGGTCTGCCGGCTGGGCTCCCTTTCTACTTATGTTCTTCGCAACACATATCAAACAACATGAAGAGACCACCAGCCGGTCGGCAGGCAGCCGGTCGGCCGGCTGGCAGTCCCAAGGCCAATTACTTCAAAATACGAAAAACACCCAAGATGCGCTCCCAGCCGGTCGACCGGCGGCCGGTCGGTCGACCGGCTCAGAGAGCCTGATACGAATTTCGCGATTTTCCAGCCAATACTAAACTTCATAAATCGACACCAAAACTCAAGCAATGCTACAATTGATGTTTAACCCAACATTATAAATCATCCAATACTACTATTCTAACAGCAAACAATTCCCATAACAATCCTCAAACGATTATATCAAGTATCCGTCGCACAATGTGTAAATTTTCAGAAAACGACATATGAGCATATGAACATCAACAAGCATGAATTCATCACAATAAAACATTCCTAATCATGTTACTAAGTCCTTTAAAAATTATACTTTAACAAAAATCAGAAACTAACATAAGAACACATCAAACTTGCTAATATTCACATTAAGGCCGAGTTTCTCATTATCGTCACCTCTCAAGCGATTCCGGCTAAAGATCCTCCTCTACCAAGTAGCTATCAATGTCCGGGTTGTCCAATCCTTCACCTACAAACACGAAAAACGGGTTTAAGGACTCAAAAACGGAATTCAAGGAAAACAGCCCCATTTTCGAAGTTAAGGATTTGCAAAATGAAAGTGATAGATGGCTTGGAAATTAAATGAGGATTCCGAAAATGTTATTGTTACCTCGATTTGATTAACGGATGATGAAGAAATTATCAAAAGAGGATGAATAAAATGGAGGTTTTAGGAGGAAATGTTTTACAGTGAAATGAGTTGTGAAGGGGATGAATTATGTCGACAAAGGGGTTTAAGGGGGGTTTTATGGGTTGTCCTTTCCGAGTCAATTAAACGGGTCGGACACTTGAACGGATATTAAGATGTGAGTTTAAGTTTACCAAGTTTGTATTCGTCTTAAGGACTTAAGGTTCTTAAGACGGATCTTACTAATTAAATTAAAACCTTTCACAATAAATTATTAAAATATTATTTTATTACTTAAAATAATTTAAAACGCTTAAATTAGATTTTACGAAAATACGGGATGTTACAATCACCCCAACTTCAAAAAGTTTCGTCCTCGAAACTCGAACGGAGATAAATTCTAACTAACTCTACCTCAATCGAAAAGAGAAGGATGTGCGATACGCATCGATGCCTCGGTCTCCCACGTCTGCTCCTCAACATCACCGCAACGCCAAAGGATCTTCACTAGCGGCACCACCTTGCTCCTAAGCTTCCTAAGCTTCTTATCCTGACGGTCTAGGATCTTCACGGGACGCTCCTCGAAAGCAAGACTCGGCTCCAAGTTCTCGATCTCTCTAGGCAGAACATGACCCGGGTCACTAACATACTTACGGAGCTGAGAAACATGAAAGACACTATGAACCTTGCCCAAACTAGGAGGCAAGTCCAAACGATAAGCAGCAGCACCAATCCTCTTCACGATCTCAAAAGGTCCAATATACTTAGGACTCAACTTGCCCTTAACTCCAAACCTCTTAACACCCTTCATCGGTGAAACTCTCAAGAAGACTCTGTCACCCACCTCAAACTCTAAGGGTCTACGGCGAACATCAGCATAGGATTTCTGCCGATCCTGTGCGGCCTTCATCTTACCTCTGATAAGCTGGACCTGATCGATAGTAACAGCTAACTGGTCCGGTCCTAGGTCGTGCACGTCACTCGCCTGATCCCAACAGATCGGACTACGGCACTTCCTACCATAAAGAGCCTCGTACGGAGCCATACCAATAGATGAATGGTAACTGTTGTTGTAAGAAAACTCTACCAACGGCAAACACTGCTTCCAAGAACTCTGAAAATCGAGGGCATAAGCACGGAGTAAATCCTCTAGTGTCTGAATAGTCCTCTCGGACTGACCATCGGTCGCGGCATGAAATGCGGTGCTTATCAACAAACGACTACCCATAGCCTCCTGTAAAGCCTTCCAGAATCTGGAACAAAACCTCGGATCTCGATCTGAAACTATCTCCCTCGGGACACCATGATAGCGGACTATCTCAGCAATATAAGCCCTGGCTAAACGGTCCATATCCCATGTCTCTCTGATAGGCACAAATCTGGCACACTTAGTTAGCCTATCCACAATAACCCAAATCGCATCCTTGCCTCCAATTGTCTTACGCAATGCTGTAACGAAGTCCATAGATATACACTCCCACTTCCACTGAGGAACGGGAAGCGGCTGTAGCAAACCACCTGGCCTCCTATGCTCTATCTTGACTTGTTGACAAGTCAAGCACCTACTCACGTAGTCCAAGATCTCCTTCTTCATACCGGGCCACCAAAACATAAGCCTCAAATCCTTGTGCATCTTCTCTCCTCCTGGATGAACTGAATACGGTGACAAGTGAGCCTCATCAAGAACCCTCTTCCTCAAATCTGGCACATCAGGAACATACATCCTACCACGGAACCTAAGGAAACCATCAGCATCAATCACCAAGTCAGGTGCAACACCACTCGAAATCTTAGCCTCGAACTTCTTAAAATCGGCATCCGAAGGTAAATTCTGGCGAATCTCCCAATATAAAGACGGCTCGGTAGTCATAGCAACTAACCAATCAAAACCACTACCCACCATCTCTAATCTCAGCTTCTAGAACTCGGAGCACAACTCATCGGGCAATACTCGCATGGCACTCATCGAGTGAGGAGTCTTGCGGCTAAGCGCATCAACAACTACATTGGCTTTTCCCTCGTGATATAACAACTCAAGGTCGTAATCCTTAACTAACTCTAGCCAACGTCTCTGTCTCATGTTAAGGTCTTTCTGGGTAAAAATGTACTTAAGACTCTTGTGATCTGTGAAAATGCGGCAATGGGATCCAATCAGGTAATGTCGCCACATCTTCAAAGCATGAACGACCGCGGCCAACTCCAGGTCATGTGTCGGATAGTTCACCTCATGAACTCTCAAATGTCTAGATGAGTAGGCTATCACCTTACCACTTTGCATCAGTACACATCCTAGCCCTAACATCGAAGCATCACAATACACATCAAAATCAACCCCGATCTCTGGCAAAGCTAACACGGGGGCGGAAGTCAATCTTGTCTTCAACTCCTGGAAAGAACTCTCGCACTTGTCAGTCCACACAAATTTAGCTTCTTTCTTCAGTAACTGAGTCATCGGGCGAGCTAATCTAGAGAAATCCTCAACAAATCTACGATAATAACCAGCCAATCCAAGGAAACTACGGATCTCACCAACATCCTTGGGACTGTCCCAATCAACAACAGCCTCAATCTTCGCGGGATCAACCATAACTCCCTCACTAGATATCACATGTCCAAGAAATGCAACCTTAGAAAGCCAAAACTCACACTTAGAGAACTTCGCGAACCACTTTTGTCGACGAAAATCCCAAGAATCAATCTAAGATGCTCAGCATGCTCCTCATCGGTCTTAGAGTAAATGAGGATATCATCGATAAACACCACAACACAAGTGTCCAAATACTCACTAAAGGTGCGGGTCATCTGATCCATGAAGATAGCAGGTGCATTAGCCAACCCAAAAGGCATAACCACGAACTCAAAATGCCCATATCTGGTACGAAAAGCAGTCTTCGCAATATCAGCCTCTCTCACTGGAATATGATGATAACCCGATCGAAGATCAATCTTAGAAAACCTAGAAGCACCTCTCAACTGATCAAACAAGTCATCTATCCTAGGCAAAGGATATCTGTTCTTCACGGTCACTCGGTTCAGCTCTCTATAGTCAATGCAAAGTCTCATGGAACCATCTTTCTTCTTAACGAACAAAACGGGAGCACCCCACGGAGAAGCACTCGGTCTAATGAACCCTTTCTCGATCATCTCTTCCAATTGCTGCTTCAACTCTTTCAACTATGGCGGAGCCATACGGTAAGGGGCTTTGGAAATCGGTCCGGTACCTGGAACAAGCTCAATAGTAAACTCCACATCTCTCTCTGGCGGTATCCCTGGCAAGTCATCTGGGAAAACATCTGGATACTCACGAACAATGGCTACATCCTCAAGCTTCGGTAGCGATGGCTTTGCAGCTGAAACAACACACAGGAAGGCTTGACAACCCTTCCTAAGAAGATGAGATGCTTTCATCGAAGAGATAACACGAACACCCCTTTGAGGGCGAGTTCCCCTATAGGAAACACGAACTCCTGAAGAACTCCTCAAGCAGATTTTCTGGTCGCGACACTCGAAGCGAGCATGGTATCGCGATAACCAATCCATACCGAGGATAATGTCAAATTCCTCGAGAGGAAATCTCAGTAAGTCCGCTGGAAATGTGGCTTGACCAATAATAATCGGAACATCCCTATGGGACGAAGAGCAGGAAAACACGTCTCCAGAAGGTAAGGAAATGAAAGTCTCCTCAACCAATGAAGACTCAAGAGCTAAACGGTCGGCGAACTGAGTCGATATAAATGATAAAGAAGCTCTGGTATCGAACAAAATAAGGCACTCAGCGCCAAGAACAAAAAAGATACCGGCAACAATGTCTGGATGAGCCTCAGCCTCGGCCCTAGTCATCACAAAAATCTTCCCTTTCGGCTTTCCTCCTCTAGTCGCTGCAGCAGCAGTGGCAGCCTTGCCAAGAACAGTATCCTTCTCAGGACAATCAAAGGACCTATGCCCATATCCATTACAAGTATAACACTTTTAGGCATTCTTGAAGCAATGAAACCCTGGATGAAGCGGTTTACCACAACGGCGGCAAACAGTAGAAGCAGTGTCGGTGTGAAATGTGGTCTTAGCAACCGGAGCAGAGAACCTCTCAAAACGCTTCTTCTGAGAAGAAGGCGAAGAAGTAGAAGGAACAAATGGTCTCTTCCCCTGGTACACTGATCTCTGGTGAGGAGTCACACTGGAAGTAGCAGCTCGGGTCTCAGCATCTATGGCACGAATAGAACTCTCGGCCCAAATAGCATCATCATATACCTCCACAAAAGAAGTCGAGTCACGATGAACCATACTCTCGATGCGCGGTCCTAGCTTGCCACGGTAAAAGTAGACTCTCTCGGCCTCATCTCTGAGAAATCTCTATGCGAAGTGAGCAAGTTGGTTGAATCGGTCTGTAAACTCCTGAACGGACATCTTGCCTTGCTTCAAAACCATGAATTCTTTGAGTCGCTGTGATATGATCTCTTTAGGATAGAACCTCGTCTCGCGCTTATCCTTAAAAGCCTCCCAATCGAACAAAGGATCAAGAGTGAAAGTAGGTCCAGTCAACGCCCACCACCTATCGGCCTCAAGGGTAAGAAAGTGAGTGGCTAGCCGCACTCTATCCTCTCTACCCACCGAATACATAGTAAAGCTCTTTTCCATCTCCCTGAACCACTCGGTAAGAGCTACCGGATCAACCTCGCCACCATAAGTCTTCACGTGGCTACGGGACATCTGCGAAGCTATCCATGAGAAACTACCAGAACGATTAGCCTCGTTGCCTGGCGGTGGAGGAGGTGGAACATTCCCTGCTTGCTGTCTCTGAGTCTCAAGCAAATGATGAATTGCTTGCAGCATAATGTTATCAGCAGCCGTAGGTCTCACCATCCTTCAAAAGAGAAAACAAGTATTAGCTTAGCAATTAGCATTCACAAATAGACTACAATATAAATCCTTAGATCTACCCCATCTCTCATTCATTATTTGTTTATTTGGTCAAGTTAGGGTTGGGGGTCACATGAGTGCGTCGGGAGCAATAATGCTCTGATACCAACTGTAAAGCCCCTCGCGAAAACGGAAATATAAACATACAAAAGTACTAAAAATGCAGCGGAATTAAAACTTTTTAAAGTAACAACATGCGAGAAGTCTTAAACTGAAACGAAAACTGAAACTGAAATAAAACCAAAATAGATAAGTAACAGTTCTAAGTGTCAAAAACAAATATATACATCAGCCTGGGATGGAACATCCCTACAGGCACCAAAACAACTGTATCAAAAGTTTAAGAGTCTAGCTAGGCGATATAAAGGTAAGTCATATGATGACAACAGGATCATCACTCGCTAGCCTTCTCGTAACCCCGCTCCAACCTGCATGTACCTACATACATGAAAACATGTACGCCACAATCAGTGGGGAGTGACTAGAGTTCTCCAAGCCACCTTTTGGGACAACACGTAACACATAAAGCAATACAGAATACTCCAACATATATCAACATGTGAAGCATAAACATCTCATCAACTGATCTCATATCATCATGCAAACTCTAGTGCACGGCTCTCAACCAACTTCATAAACCGTTAAGAAGGAGAGCCGGTTTCCCTACTGGTTACCCAGTCGGGGGGTCTTTCAATCCAACTATTTATGAAACCGATAAAAGAGTCATCCAATGCCTTGGATGAACAGATTACAACTCAAGCAATATATTCATTAACTTCAACATGCATATCTGACACTGTACCAAACTCTAGGCAAGCAGATATAACATCAGGTAAAGAGGTTCAGCGGTCAACTTAAGACATAACCTAATTACCAAACATTCAGCAAGTATAAAGGTTCAGAGGCGACATCTTAACGCATAACCTAGATACCAAGTTCACAATATCAAGCTGTTGGAAACTAAGTTCCTGATTTTATACTCAAAACTAATGTGAGTTTTGTTTCTTTAAGTTTAGTCATAAAAACTTAAATAGATCTTATGCATGCATGATGATATCATAAGATGTGATAGTCCTTACATTGGTTTTAGAAGGTTTATACTCAATAATCACCTATTATATGAGTCTTCAAACCACCGAAATACCCTTAAACGATCTAAGAAAAATCGTCTCCAAAAGATACGTATCAAGGACCCGATCTCAAACTAATACAAATTTTGTTACTAGAAAATTAGTATTAGTATACTAGAGTTAATAATAATATTACTCTTATAATATTATTAATGTGGAAATAATTAACTTCCTAGAAAACTATTTTACTAGAAATGTAGAGAGAATGGAGTGGTAGTATGAGTATGTGTTTTGAGGAGAAATGACCAAGCATAACACATAACCATCAATTGAGTGTGTAGTGTAGTGTAGTATTTAAAGGACAAAATGAGCTTGCTTGCTCTTTGTTTTGGCCGGCCATGCAAGCCTTCTAAGGCCAATGCATGCCTTTCTATTTCTTACACAAAGGCAAGAATATGCCTTACACACTTACACATTCACTTACACAAACAATCCTTATACACTTACACACACAAACTCACATGTATACTACATGTTTACACGGTCCAAATGAGGTCCAAAATGGACCCATTTTATCTTTGTCAATTGTGTTGATTTGTAACATGTCACACATGTTGCATAACACATGACCCAATTTGTTAATTGTGCAATTTTAACTATTAAAATTCATAATTTAAAAATTTATTACATTTAAATAAATACACTAATAATTTCGAATTTATTATTGTATAAAATGTAATATCATAATTTTAATTACAACTCTTTGTAATTTTATGATCAACCGTGTTCATTCTCAATTTAATCGTTTCTCGAACGAATAAATAAAACCGTGTAATAAAAACAATTTTATTACTTTGACTAATATTATTATAATCCCATTATAAAATATTCGTCATATAAAATTATTTCAAAAATTTCTAGTTATTAATTAATTTGTATCCAATACAATATTAATTAATTATTCCATTGAGACGGAATTCCCTAAAGATATGACCTTAAGGGATCAACTGATCACCACCATCATATGACGATAATGTCAAACTCTAGACAGCCAATCATTATCGATAAATGTTGATCAGTCGACTTTAAAAGAGTAACACTCCCAGTTGTGTTTCATTCAAATGAGTTTTAATTTCGTCAACACACTATTGTCGAGGACACTTCCTCCAACAATCTCCCACTTGTCCGAGACAAGTGTGTGTCACCAATTCTCTTGCCCTATTACTATCTCCCACTCAATGCATGGCGTCCTCTCAGGTCGTGCCGGCAATTGATTAAAATCTAGAGTGGTTTATCTCGATCTGGAGTTTATAACTACTGACCGGAATTATCTACCATAGATACCTTCCGAGCGTGGCCACGCATTTCTAGTTATTATTCTCCTCGAGTGGCCTAGAGATATTTCTCAACCCTGACAAGGGATGGACAATTCCCAATCGACTCATTCCTTCCGGCTGGCCACAGCCCATCATAACCCAAAATATGTCCTTATAAACCCCAGTTACGAAGGTGTTAGGACATAAATCAAAGTTAATCTGAAAACTGTGCCACCTCTGAGAACAGTCATTAGTCCAAGAACTGACTCATGTGAAACACGAAAGATGCTCCCGCCACGACCAGACAGTCTTTTAATAGGAGTACGCCAGAGCTCTATCAGCGGTCATTAGCCCGACAAATGTATCTTAACATGTCTATGCCTAGGTGATCGATTAGTCATCCCGCATGACTCTATGGCAATTGAATTCGCCATCAATCGCATCACACATCCGGTTGCATTGAGATGTCACCTCACTTAAGCAACTAGGGGCGAGGTCATGATAATTCAATTCACTTTAATGGGGTTCAATATGGTCTTACCATCCCATTTGAATTTTACTTGACCTTTCGTGAGTTATAAATAACTCAAACAATTAGTGGATTACACCATCCAAGTGGTCAACCTTTGAACACCATTTAATTTACAATCAGCTTTAGGGTCTCTCGTTTACATCCCTTAAAATTGTAATTATCTCCATTTTGAGTAAACCGGGTTTACCACGGTTCGTGCGATCGTTCACTTTGCGGATCATATCCACACATTGATCTTTCCTCTGAAAGAGACAAGTCATTCTCATGACTAGCGAATAAGATTATGTGCATTGTGTAACTCCCAGCCACAGCAATGCCTTTACATAATTTGTGAACGTACACATTTTGTAGAATCTTGTGATGACCATGTAGTTAAAATACAAGTCATTGAGATGCATAGTCAATGAATGTAAGCCAAAGATTATCACAAATCTTTGCTTGGTTTCTTGGAACTTGAGTCGTTGCAAACCTTTTTACCATACGACTAAGTTATCTTCCAAGATCTTGAATTTGTCTTTCATCTTCATTGGAGAATACTTTGACAATTGATCAAGGTTTAATCATTGATTTAAAACCTGCTCTACGGGTTGTCTTGTAAGCGGTGCGCATCCACTTTACACGATCATATTAATGGCGGTATCATTAGTGATTTAAGCGTGCAAACAATAGTTCTTAAGGTTCGATATATTTTCATGATCCCATCATGGTTATACTATCTTCATCTCCATGAACAACCTTAACACTAACAAGATGTCTTTTATAATCTCAACTAAACATCCCATGTTCAATTAGATTTAATTCATATCAATATGTCATCTGGAACCAAAAACTCGTGTACCTTTCATGAGTATCAATGCTTCATTCAAACGAGCAATGAGTTGTTTTAGATAACGTTTACTCCCACTAAACTCTTGTTCTTGCCTGATTCTGAAGATCCCGAAGTCATACCCATGACTCAATAGCTTCAAATCCTGGAGCGAGAACTCCCACTGAACTTTACATTTAACCGTAAATCATAAAGCTCCCACTCAATTCAATGTTCCTTAACATTTAATGAATTGAAATGGTTGGGACTTCAACCATATGTTATTGAGTTTACTGAATTCATTCTCAATGAATTACCTTACTACTTTCAACAAAGTTACCCTTAACTTTGTAGACTGCTGGCATCCACATGTCAACGTATGCTTCTCCCAATAAATCTCATTTATTAGCATGTATGTCTTATAAATTTCATGGTCTTTAGAATTTGCATTGACACATTTAGATCACCATCTAAATCCAAGAACCCTTTCTTGAGCCTTTGCAAAATCTTTTGAATAATTTTCTTCGAGTGTCCTCCCGTAGTTTCTATAAGAGTCTTTTCTTATGGTATACAATTTCTGTGTGTAGGAACTTTCAGTTCCCCACATTTATCTTATCTTGTACTGTACGAGGACTATATCATGGATCTTATCCATGTATAGAATTTTTCCTTACAAACTTCAAGAATTTATCCTTGAAGTATCCTCCAGGGCCGGGGCCGTTGGTATATAAGGCGTAGATTTTTACCAAACCGTAGATCTTATCCACAACCTTTGGGTTTATCCACAACTTTTGGGATGATAAGGCTTAGAATCTTATCCACAGCCTAATCTACCTTTTACAACCATAAGGTGTAGATTGCTCTTGGGATATAAGGCGTAGATTTTTACCAAACCGTAGATCTTATCTACAACCTTTGGGCTTATCCACAACTTTTGGGATGATAAGGCGTAGAATCTTATCTACAGCCTAATCTACCTTTTACAACCATAAGGTGTAGATTTTCTTAAATCGTAGATCCCATCCACAACTTAATCTTCCTTCTTATCTTTCACATAACCAAAACACAATAAATCCTACTATTCACTAATAGATCATATCCATTGTGCTTATCAAAATCATATGCTATTTGTGGCTTTTTCAAATTTCTACCACTCTATCTTTGTAATAATAATCTCATTTTATTACCAAAGATAGCCACTAATGCCACAAGCAATGACTTTGATGTTGGTTTTTGTGCCCTTATGATTTATCACAGAAATTATTCGATTTAAAGCTTAGATAGTTTTGGGTGGTTGACAACTTTTCCTCTTAATTGAGTTCTAAACTTAATTTGATTTTGATTTGATTTGAATTGGGTATCCTATACCAATTTGGCTTCAATGGTCATACATTGAAATTTCATAATCAATTCTATTTTATGTTTAAGATTTGCAAGTGTTAAACTAAACATGAACATAATAATAAAACCGATAGTGACTTGGGTTGAAAACCAAGTCACTACATCATCCAAAATACAACAAATTGTTCAAGGATTAACCCTTTCCTTGTCCAACAAGGAAATAAAACATAGGTTATAATTGTTCATACAACACTTGAAATACTAGCAAAATAAGCGAAAAAACACAGCTCCTTGATCATCCCGAGTGGAGCTACTCTTAGTTCCCTTGATCCATTAAGCTTGTTTCTCTTTTCCCTTATCTTTGCTTTCATGCCCTAATTCAAGTAAGAAGAGCATTTATATCACAACTTGTATCATAATACATTAGTTGAGATTAACATAAAATCGGGATAGTTATCGTACCAACTGGAAGAATCTTCCCAGCTTTGAGATCGCTGAGATACTTGGACCAGTTCCTCTTCCAATGTCCTTTGCCATTGCAGTAAAAGCATTTGGCCCCTTGATGAGGGCTCTTCTTGGAATTGGAGGTGCTTGCCTCAGAAGACACTTTCTTTGAACCTTTGGAAGGTTGCTTCCCCTTTGCCTTACCCTTCCTTTTGAACTTTCCTTTGCTCTTAACATTAATGTTGAGCACATCCTTAGGGGCACTAACATTTAGTCCCATATCCCTTTCAGCTTGCACGATCATATTGTGCAATTCATCGAGAGAGATGTCTTGGTTTCTCATGTTGAAATTCACCCGGAATTGTACATAAGTTTTCACCTTAGACAAGGAGTGTAGGATTCTGTCAATCACTAGTTCTTTAGGAATGTCCACTTGATTCATCCTTAGGGTTTCTACATGCTCAATTAACTTGAGCACATGTGGGCTAGCCTTTTGCCCCTCTTTAAGGTTGAGATCAAAGAAGGCCGATGCCGCCTCGTATTGGACAATTCTCGAAGCCTTTGAGAACATTGTCACAAGCCTGGAGTAGATCTCATAGGCCGTGCCAATCTTTATGGCACTCCTTTGGAGTTCCAGCTCCATCGAGAAGATCAAAACATTTTTGATTGCCGCAGACTCCTTCTGATAAGTATCATAGGGTCGTCTTGCAGCGGCGGTGGCATTTTCTGCAGGTTCAGGAGGTGATTCTTCAATGAGGAATTCGGTCTTACCGTCTCCCTCTGCCGCTAACAATAGTTGGGCATCCCAATCGGCAAAGTTTGCCCCATTCTTTTCTAGCTTACAACGATCCATGAAGGAACGTAACCATGAAGTGTTTGTAGTAGTGGAAGTAGTCATGATTGATATTGATACGAAGACTACAAAATTTTAAACATATGAAGAAATTAAATGCTAATCGTTTTAATTTTCATATTTGACTTGTAAACATATTTATCAAGCTAATGCATCTATAAAATGACCTCTATCCAATTTTATAAATGATTCCAAGACCCAAACAAATACTATCGAAATCGTGAACCACTGGAACTCCGACCCAATGATATGGTTTGGTGGGTTAAAACCGGTTCTACCTTAGAACTCTTGGTTGATGACAAATCATAATTTATACATCTTAGCCCGGAACACATTGACCACTGGTCCTCTACACTTCCGTTGAGTGCAAACCAAATTTCAAATGCATCGGGATGCGATCCGCCCACTGGACTGAATCCATCCCATCGCCCCACTTATCCTACGTAATGGGGTTCGTACTGCCCACTGGACTAGCACCACCCCACGAAATAGAAGCTCATGGGTTCTTCTATTTGGTAAGGCTAATCCTCAATTGTTTTGTTTAATATAGAGGTCTTGTCAATTTATTATCTATCTCCTTTAAGCGAATTAAATTGGTGAACTCGATAATTATAATTGACACGGTCGTTTTTAACGATCTAAACTAATATGCATGTTTATGGCGATTTGGCTATGCATGCAAACATATTAAAATGCAAAAGTAAAAGCAATAAAGCAATAAAATCCTAGTATGGCCTTCCTAGTAATAGTAAAAACTAATTAACTATTACAAATTCGGAAACCAACTCCATGGTCCCTTGAACTTTATTGGCACGCCATCCAAGAAAACACCGTCTTGTCTGAACTCCTTTCCGAATGGCACCGTCTTTAGGATCTCCGGAATTACAATAAAATAATACAACTATTCTATTGTAAAACTGAAAATTTAAATTACAAACCCGTGATACGAGATCACATAAATTACAACCGAATCAATATTCCCTTTCATTACGGGTAATATTGATTAAAACTAAGGCCATACTAAGAGAAATTACATAATTCCAAATTATATAAATAACATTCAAAATATGACATTCATATTAAATAAATTGCAATAAATAAAATATGTATGCACATGCTCAATTTTTAATGCCAAATCGCCTTATGGGAGCAAATATCTCATATTTGTTTACGGTTTTTACGGATATGCGCGATTTTAACTATTAAAATCATCAAAATTACATAAATCTAATTTATGTCCAAGTTAATCATCCTAACTTACTTTAGGAATCAATGTTTAGTCTCTACTAATATTTGATCATGATCTAACTTGATTTTGCATTATTGTTCATAAATTACTTGTATTTTCGGGAAAAATAAACAAAATATGGCCAAATGAGTCAATAAAATTCAAAATTTAAAATTCAAAAATTTTAAACTTTCTGGAATTTTCTAAAAATTCAGAAATTATTAAAATGGTCTTTTGCAATTATATATGGTTTATTTCTTAAATAAATCGTATAATAGTTGTTTTTATGATTAAAAAACCGATTTAAATTATAAAAAGTTGTGATAAATTGCTATAAATTTTTAGTCATCCTAAAATACATATTAAAATCTGAAAATGACCAAAAATTACAGACCATACTCGAAATTTTATTTTTACGACTCATAAATTACGATTATTAACCAATTAACTCATTAAAAATTAATAATCATAAAAACAGAAACTTTTTGATATCCAACTTTTAGATCTGATGTTCCTATCATATAAGACATCTATGGGTAAAATTTCATGCCATAATATTAAGATTAACTATTTTTAACACAATAAGTCATTATATAGCCGATTTTAACTATTAAAATCACAAAACATGCATCACTTGAGAAGAAATTCCCAAAAATTACATACATTCTGTAAATATTGCATGTGACATTGTGTTAAATTTTTATGGCAAAATTCCAACTATAACTATTAAAGTCGAATTTAAGTCACTATTAATACGATTTTTACTATAAAAATCATTAATCATGCAAAATAAGTCCAATAAATCCAACAATTTATACAGGTATTTTATATATTGCATGTGACTTCTCATAAAAATTTTAAGGTTAAATTCGAAATATAACCATATATAACCATTTTTGCTCATATTGTGACTATTTATCTCATAAAATTCACAATCCATGCATATTAACTCCATTTATTACGAAAAATCATATACAATATATTAAATATGCATGTGAGAACATATCAAAAAATCTCGGCCAGAAACTATTTTTAGCTATTTTTCCATTAATTGTTTGTTTAAACCGATTTAAACTACAAAAAAAATACAAATAAATATAAAAATGAACAATAAAAAACCATAAAATTACTTTTATGTCCTAAAACCATTTTAGAATCAGAAACTTTAACATGCAAAATTATTTTGTGATTTATCATAATAAATACAAAATATTTCGAAATTTTCGAAATGTGTATGTTAAACCGATTTTAACATAAAACATGAATCCGATCATGCATGCAACAACCGTAATGCTCTGATACCAATTGTTGGAAACTAAGTTCCTGATTTTATACTCAAAACTAATGTGAGTTTTGTTTCTTTAAGTTTAGTCATAAAAACTTAAATAGATCTTATGCATGCATGATGATATCATAAGATGTGATAGTCCTTACATTGGTTTTAGAAGGTTTATACTCAATAATCACCTATTATATGAGTCTTCAAACCACCGAAATACCCTTAAACGATCTAAGAAAAATCGTCTCCAAAAGATACGTATCAAGGACCCGATCTCAAACTAATACAAATTTTGTTACTAGAAAATTAGTATTAGTATACTAGAGTTAATAATAATATTACTCTTATAATATTATTAATGTGGAAATAATTAACTTCCTAGAAAACTATTTTACTAGAAATGTAGAGAGAATGGAGTGGTAGTATGAGTATGTGTTTTGAGGAGAAATGACCAAGCATAACACATAACCATCAATTGAGTGTGTAGTGTAGTGTAGTATTTAAAGGACAAAATGAGCTTGCTTGCTCTTTGTTTTGGCCGGCCATGCAAGCCTTCTAAGGCCAATGCATGGCTTTCTATTTCTTACACAAAGGCAAGAATATGCCTTACACACTTACACATTCACTTACACAAACAATCCTTATACACTTACACACACAAACTCACATGTATACTACATGTTTACACGGTCCAAATGAGGTCCAAAATGGACCCATTTTATCTTTGTCAATTGTGTTGATTTGTAACATGTCACACATGTTGCATAACACATGACCCAATTTGTTAATTGTGCAATTTTAACTATTAAAATTCATAATTTACAAATTTATTACATTTAAATAAATACACTAATAATTTCGAATTTATTATTGTATAAAATGTAATATCATAATTTTAATTACAACTCTTTGTAATTTTATGATCAACCGTGTTCATTCTCAATTTAATCGTTTCCCGAACGAATAAATAAAACCGTGTAATAAAAACAATTTAATTACTTTGACTAATATTATTATAATCCCATTATAAAATATTCGTCATATAAAATTATTTCCAAAATTTCTAGTTATTAATTAATTTGTATCCAATACAATATTAATTAATTATTCCATTGAGACGGAATTCCCTAAAGATATGACCTTAAGGGATCAACTGATCACCACCATCATATGACGATAATGTCAAACTCTAGACAGCCAATCATTATCGATAAATGTTGATCAGTCGACTTTAAAAGAGTAACACTCCCAGTTGTGTTTCATTCAAATGAGTTTTAATTTCGTCAACACACTATTGTCGAGGACACTTCCTCCAACACAAGCAAGGACTCAGAGGCGAAAACTCAACGCATGGACCGGCTATCACAGAACACTAGACTCAGAGGCGAAAACTCAACGCATGGACTAGCATTCAATTCACTATCACAAGTAAGGAACCCAGAGGCGAAAACTCAACGCATGTTCCCCTACTACATCACAAGGTATTAAACTCAGAGGCGAAAACTCAACGCATGTTCTAGCACCAAACAGCTAAGGTATGACAACCTGATTGCCCCGTCGTGCAGCTGCTCTACTCGTCAGACTCAGAGGCCAGCTTAAGGCATGTCCTGACGCGATCACACATACATGTCTGGACTCAGAGGCGAAAACTCAACGCATGTCCCAGACACGACAAACAGACATGTATGGAACTCAGAGGCGAAAACTCAACGCATGTTCCCATACACGACAAACAACCTACGTATTAATTTCAGAGGCCAGCTTAAGGCATAACTTAATACGCATCAAAACAATATCATCCAAGTCTATGAACTACTATATAGTTCTACCTTTCAACTTCTAATCAACACTTAATTGACCCCGGGAACTAAGATGAGGGAGAGTCGGTTTCCCTTTCGGTTACCCGACCGGGGGGTCTCTATCCTTACTCCATTCCCGAACCCAATATAATGTTGCCCATCCTCCGGGGACCTCAAATACATATCACGGGTACACAAAACGAGTTTCAATCAAAACCGATTAACCGTTTGAAAGTTACGAATGAAATACGAATTCAAAATAGCTTACAGGGTCCTCAGCCGGTCGGCAGGCAGCCGGTCGGCCGGCTGGTGACCCTCTCAGCCTACACTTTCTTTTCAAAACAAAACAACACAAGGACTCCCAGCCGGTCGGCAGGCAGCCGGTCGGCCGGCTGGGAATCCATTTCTCTAGCCTTCACAATTTCGTACACCGACCCACATGCACTCCCAGCCGGCTGGGCTCCCTTTCTACTTATGTTCTTCGCAACACAGATCAAACAACATGAAGAGACCACCAGCCGGTCGGCAGGCAGCCGGTCGGCCGGCTGGCAGTCCCAAGGCCAATTACTTCAAAATACGAAAAACACCCAAGATGCGCTCCCAGCCGGTCGACCGGCTCAGAGAGCCTGATACGAATTTCGCGATTTTCCAGCCAATACTAAACTTCATAAATCGACACCAAAACTCAAGCAATGCTACAATTGATGTTTACCCAACATTATAAATCATCCAATACTACTATTCTAACAGCAAACAATTCCCATAACAATCCTCAAACGATTATATCAAGTATCCGTCGCAAAATGTGTAAATTTTCAGAAAACGACATATGAGCATATGAACATCAACAAGCATGAATTCATCACAATAAAACATTCCTAATCATGTTACTAAGTCCTTTAAACATTATACTTTAACAAAAATCAGAAACTAACATAAGAACACATCAAACTTGCTAATATTCACATTAAGGCCGAGTTTCTCATTATCGTCACCTCTCAAGCGATTTCGGCTAAAGATCCTCCTCTACCAAGTAGCTATCAATGTCCGGGTTGTCCAATCCTTCACCTACAAACACGAAAAACGGGTTTAAGGACTCAAAAACGGAATTCAAGGAAAACAGCCCCATTTTCGAAGTTAAGGATTTGCAAAATGAAAGTGATAGATGGCTTGGAAATTGAATGAGGATTCCGAAAATGTTATTGTTACCTCGATTTGATTAACGGATGATGAAGAAATTATCAAAAGAGGATGAATAAAATGGAGGTTCCATGGTATTGAGGATTATAATGAAATGCACTACAACGACCCTTACACGCTTTGGTACCGTGATCACACTCTTTGATTCATTAGCCCTACTTCGCTACATCCGACTTATCAAGCACCATTTGGAGTCACCCAATTTCTTGTAAGTATATTATATAAACTTGTTCATTGATACTGAATTGATTTATTATAAATTATCACTTCTAACACTCACTCTTTTTTGTTGTAGGCTCATGGCGTTGCGGATGTTCATATGACATGCAATAGGGAGCTTCAACAAATGCCTCTCGAAGTACCCCCTCATTTCCGTTCCATGGTTTCTGACATCATCCGTGACTACTCCTCTCAAACACTTCAACATGTTGGCTTTTCTCATCTTCTCCAACCAAACGAGCAACCAGCCGAAGAACCAAACCAAGAAGCAACCCAAGAAACAATGAGGAATGAGTCACTCGACTCAGTGATATTGGAAGACGATGTGCCATTAGTACATTATTCTAGGCACGGTAGACGCTCTAGATCTTCCATGGAACCCATCACTGAACAAGGTACTCCTGAGCCATTAAAGGGAAAACGGTTTTGGTCTCGTTTTCGAGGGAGCAAGGAGTGAAATGCTACAATCTTTCTAATAGCTATATTGGTGTATGCTATGTTAGATTTTAATAGTTAGATTTATTACTACTTGTGCAAAACAATTAGAAGTGCTTTAAAATTGATTTCAATTTCAATAGACAATGGTTTGACATTTCTATTTGGTGTGTGATGTATTGTTAGATTTTGTTCTTGATTTGATCATTTTTCGAGTAAACATCAACAAAAAATTTAAAAAATAAAAATAAAACTGAATACACACGCCACTAGCAATGATGTGTTCCCTTTAGAAGACACGCCATGACCAATTCAATGGCGTGTCTAAGTTGCCTACAAATCCAAAACCTTCTCTAACATTTTTCCCCCCAAATTTCTAATCTGCTAAAACACGCCACTAGTGATGGCGTGTCTAAGTTGCCTACAAATTCAAAACCTTCTCTAACATTATTTCCCCCAAATTTCTAATCTGCTAAAACACGCCACTAGTGATAGTGTGGTTCTTTTGGTAAAACCCACCATAGGAAATTGTGTGTCTAAGGTGTCCCAACTCCAAAACCTTTTGTAATATTTTTTCCCAAATTTCTAATCTGCTAAGACACGCCACTAGTAATGACGTGTCTTTTCCATATAACCCGCCACTGGCAATGGCGTGTCTAAGGTGTCCCAACTCCAAAATCTTCTGTAACATTTTTTTTCTCAAATTTCTAATCTGCTAAGACACGCCACTAGTAATGGCGTGTCTTTTTCATATAACCCGCCACTGGCAATGGCGTGTTTAGGCTCCGTTTCCCCGAACCTACGTGGATATTATTTTGACAAATACTTTCAAAACCAACCGAAAACGACAATTACTTTAATTTTGAGCATTTGTTAGAACACAATATGTTGATGATGACAAGTTACCTTGATTAATCTAATGTTTGCTTGATTAGTACAAGAGATTAGCAAAGTGACATAAAGCTCATTGAAGATCACAAGATCATATGTCAAGATGCAAGCAAAGACAAGAGAAGGCCAAGTCTAGGAATATGTTGTAAGCAAGGTAGTTTAACATTCATTCGTATTTGTTAGAGGTGCAAAATCCTTGCAACAGTCCAACAGACTGTTGCAACTGAGGTTTCTAGTACGGTCATGGAGATTATATTTCGAAAAATATTCCTATCAAAAGTTGTTGGTGTTTTGGTTCATTTACATATTTCAAATGTTTTACAAACTGAAAGAAATTAATTTGAAATTCAAATGCTCACATTGCACATGAGGTCTAAAGGCTAGAAAAAGAAGAAAGTTTACTTTTTCCTTTTTTGGCCATAAGACCCTACAAAAGGAAGGTTCTCTCTTACACTCCTTACCTTAAGTAGTTTGCCTTGAGCCTTGCAACCATGTGCATTTTTCAGATTGTAAAAGACACTCCACCATTTGAACCCTTGGGTAATAGAGTTATGCAAACAAATTACACACTTGAGAACACCTTTCACTCGCCCAAACCCTCTATAAATACCAACACTTTAGCTCATTAATTGCTAAGACTTTCTAAGCATTAAATTGTTAAACTTTGCAAAATACCTTTTAAGCATTTACTCTTCAAGTTTATTTTTGCAAAAGTTTCTGTTTTGAAAAGAAGTCTTCATTTGTTTTCGAAAAGCTATGATCTCCTTGTACTAGTTCGCACTTCTAATGAGTATAAATGTTTGTTCGATGAACCTTGTGTTTAGATCTTAAAAGTAGTCTCCATGTTCTTTAAGAGAACCCTTGAGACATTGATCGTGTAAACCAAAGGTAGAACAACAAACTCTTAGAGCGGAGTAGCTTTAAGTTTGAGTCAAGTCTTCGAGCGGAGTAGCTCTTAGCAAATGCAACCGGGGTAGGTTGGGGAGTTGTTTTGTTGTAATAGTTTTAGTTAAGCGGAGTAGCTTCTAAACTTTCAATAAAATAACGGTTGGACGTAGGCTCCGGAGTAGGAGCTGAACCAATTTTTTATATCGTTTGTTTATTGCTTTTTCTCGTACTTGTTACTTGTTTCTTGTGATACTCGAAATAGATCAGCTTTGTGCAACAGTTCCTCATACTGTTGCATAGTCCCTGATCTTGTTGCCTTAAATCGTGAAACACTTAAGTTATTTCAGAATTTTTAAAAGGTCACCTAATTCACCCCCTCCCCCTCTTAGGTGCTAAACTCGTTCTTGACTCTTCAATTGGTATCAGAGCCTTGTGCTCTTGATTAGGCTTAACCACCAAAGAGAAAGATCCATAATCATGGACGAGTCTAAACACACTAAGTACCCAATTTTTAAAGGTGAAAACTATGCTTGGTGGAAACACCGCATGGAACACTACGTTAAAGGGGTAGATTATGAATGTTGGATGATAATAAAAAAGGGCCCACTTAAGTTAGAGGTGACAGATAAGGATGGAAAAACGACACCAAAAGATGAGGAAAAATATAATGAAAACGATTATAAAAAGATCGAGAAAAACTCTAGAGCCATGTCCATTCTTCAATATGGCATTGGCGACCAAGAGATTAATCGTATATCTGGTTGCACTTCGGCCAAAGACATTTGGGACACCCTAAGCTTAGCTCATGAGGGTACGTCTCAAGTCAAAAAGTACCGTGTTGACCTTCTCATGCAACAATATGAGATGTTTAACATGGGAAAGGACGAGTCAATCAATAGTCTTTCATCTCGTTTCTCTTGCATTGTTAATGAACTCAAGAGCCTAGGTCGTGAGTTTGATTCCGAGGATTTAGTCCGAAAGATCCTTCGAAGCTTAACTGAAAAGTGGCAACCGAAGGTGACGGCTATTGAGGAAGCCAAGGACCTTGCCACTCTTTCCCTTAATGAACTAATGGGGTCTCTTATGGCCCATGAGCTTTCACTCACTAAACGCTCTCATGAGAGTTCAAAGGGGAAGGGACTCGCTCTAAATGCTCTCTCAAGTGATGAGGAGGATGAGGAGGATGAGTTCGCTATGTTCACTAAGAACATGGCCGGCATAATTAACGGTCGTGGGTCTCAAAAGTTCACTAACAATGCTAGCAAAAGGCGTTTTCCAAAGAGGAGATCTAATTCCACTTTTGGTTGCTTCAAATGTGGTGACAAAGGTCACCAAATAAAGGAATGCCCAAAGTGGGACGATATTAAGTCCAAGGAAAAGTGTGATTTTGCTAAAAGAGATTACAAAAACAAAGTTCTGACTGCCATTTGGGGTTTATCCGATTCTGATGAGGACGAGTACCTTGAGGAAGAATTGGATGCAAAGTTAAGTATTTCTTCAAAATCAAAAACCGAAACCTCAAAAACATCAAAGAAAGAAGCTGCCATTTGCCTCATGGCTCACTCGGTTGATTCAAGTTCCGACTCCGAAAGCGAGGTAAAATGTCTAAAGAAAAAGGCCCGCGCCTTTTCTAAAGACAAAATCTGTCTTCTTTTAGATGATTTTATTGACAAGTGTCGTGTCCAAAGAAATAAACTCGTTGCTATGCAAGATGAAATTGAAAGTATTGCCGAGGAAAATGTCAATCTTAAGGAGAGTCTAACAGAGGTAGATCAAACATGTACAATAACCAAACTAGAAAAGAAAATCAAAATGCTTCGAAAACAAAATCAGTGTCTTGTAAATAAAGTTGAAAAAACTCATGCAACAGTCTCATGCAATGTTGAATCTGAACTAGTTAAAGAGGTAGAGTCTCTAGAAGGAAAAGTTTCATCTCTCACAAAGGAACGTGACTCCCTCTTGGTTGAACTTACTTCATGCAAACTTGATAACAAACAACTAGAGGAAGTTGCGATCTTATTAAGTGATGAAACTAGTCATGTCAAAGGAAAAGTTGATAAACTTGAAAAAACGAATCTAGATCAACTTAAGGAAATAGAGACCTTGACCAAAGAATTGTTTGATGCAAAGCAGTTCTATCTCAAATAGGAAGGAAGTCAGAATGTCTTAGAATTCTTGTTAAAGCAATCCAAAGAAAATGAAAAGGCTTTAAAAAACTCTGGACTTGGTTTCAGATGCAACAGTAGTACACACTGTTGCAACCGAAACCAAGACCCAAGTCAAAGAGATTTCAGACGACGTAAGTATGCTGGACTACCTGAATACATCATATGCTATTACTGTGGAATGACCGGTCATGAGTTCAATGGTTGTCCTAAAAGAGAACTTGACCTAAAAAGAAACACCAAGGTCGCACAAGAAATATGGGTCAAGAAGGACTCGGTGTCTAGTGTTAAGAAGGGACCCAAACTTGTTTGGGTTCCTAAACTAACTGTTTGATATTGCGTACGCATTAGTGGGAGGCAGCAGCAATTGGTATTTAGACAGCTGATGCTCTCGTCACATGACGGGGGAAGAAGACCAATTCCTCTCACTAGAGGCCTACAATGGAGGCATGGTGACTTTTGGCGATAACAAACAAGGTGAAATTGTTGGTATCGGAAAAGTTGGTAAGTCAAAATCACTATGTGTGGACAAAGTGCTGCTTGTCAAAGGATTAAAACACAATCTACTTAGCATATCACAATTGTGTGATCGAGGTAATATTGTTGAATTTCATGCTCATGTGTGTAAAATCCTAGATGGAAAGACAAAGGAGTTGGTACTAGAAGGTAAACGAGTCAAGGATGTGTATATGATTGATTTATGTTCTTTATCCGGTCAGAAACTTTCGTGCATGAGCGTCCATAAAAATGACCCATGGCTTTGGCACAAACGTTTGGGCCATGTAAATGCTAGAACATTAAACAACCGTAGGAGACTTGACTTAGTGGAAGGTTTACCAATCATAAATTTGAAATTCAACTCTTTGTGTGATGATTGTGTTAAAGGAAAACAAGTTAAGAGCTCATTCAAGTCAAAGAAGTGTATTAGTACATCTCGTGTTTTAGAACTTGTTCACATCGACCTTTGCGGACCCATGCGTATCACAAGCAAAGGTGGTAGTAATTACATTTGTGTTATTGTTGATGATTGTTCTAGATATGTGTGGTTATTGTTTCTTGGAACTAAGGACAAGGCTTTTGGTGAGTTTTTGATTTGGCTCAAAATGGTCGAAAACAAATTTTCTCTAAAACTTGGTGCTTTAAGATCCGACCATGGAACCGAATTTGAAAACCTTGCCTTTGAAGCCTATTGTAATGAAAATGGTGTTAGCCATAACTTTTCGGCCACACGAACTCCGCAACAAAATGGAGTGGTGGAACGAATGAATCGAACTTTGGAAAATATGGCTAGGACCATGCTCATTAGTTCTCAAGTACCAAGAAACTTTTGGGCCGAAGCCGTAAACACTTCGTGTTATGTCTATAATCGAGTCATGATTAGAAAAATCACCAACAAAACACCCTATGAAATTCTACGTGGAAGAAAACCCAATATCTCATACTTAAAATGCTTTGGTTGTAAATGCTTTGTTCATAACAACGGGAAGAACAACTTAGGCAAATTTGATGCCCGTAGTGATGAAGCAATTTTTGTAAGATAATCAAACCATAGTAAGGCTTACAAAGTCTTTAACAAGAGGACTATGAAAATGGAAGAGAGCATTCATGTTGTATTTGATGAATCTAGTCTTTTTGTATCTCAGGAACAGGAAAGAACTGAAGAGGATGATGATGAGTTCGAGCTTGGGATGGTGTGTCATGACATGGACCAAGTGTTGGAAGCTGAAGATCTGGAGCAACAGTCATAAGGACCTTTGCATGGGGAAGCAGGCCACAACTCAGGGGGAACCGACGAGGCTTCATCTTCAAATGAAGCCAGCACGTCAGGAGTGGAAAAAGAAAGCCAAGGCACAACCATTGATCCACAAAATTCCAATGATGAATCCCCACACAAAATCAACCCTATGCAACAGACTCTGAAACTGTTGCATCTGAACAGAACGAACAAATGATCGCTCCCAACACCACCAACACCACCATACCTAAAAGATGGAAACACCAAAGCTCTCACCCTCTCGAAAACCTAACCAGTGACCTTGACTCAGGGGTAAAAACCAGATCCTCCCTCAGAAACTTCTGTGCCTTCAATGCTTACCTCTCACAAATTGAACCCGACCACATCCCAAAAGCTCTTGAGGATCCTTGTTGGATCATGGCCATGCAAGAAGAGTTGGATCAATTCAAAAGAAGTGAGGTATGGCATCTGGTTCCTAGGCCTTCAAATCGTACAGTCATTGGCACTAGGTGGGTGTTTCGAAACAAACTTGATGATAATGGAGAAATCGTACGGAATAAAGCAAGGCTAGTGGTGCAAGAGTATAATCAACAAGAGGGGATTGATTATGGTGAAACCTTTGCACCGGTAGCTAGGCTTGAAGCCATACGAATACTCATTGCCTTTGCAGCTCATCATGGTATAAAACCTTTTCAAATGGATGTAAAATCTGCATTCCTAAATGGCTATCTTAATGAAGAAGTTTTTGTGGAACAACCACCGGGCTTTTTGGATAACGATTCACCGAACCATGTCTTTAAACTTGATAAAGCACTATATGGTTTAAAATAGGCTCCTAGAGCATGGTATGATAGGCTTTCAAAATTTCTTTTAGAAAATGGCTTCATACGTGGTTCGGTTGATAAAACGTTATTCATCAAGTCACATTCAGATGTAATGTTGCTTGTTCAAATTTATGTCGATGACATAATCTTTGGTGCAACTAGTGAAACTCTTTGTGAGTACTTTACACATCTAATGAAATCTGAGTTTGAATTGAGTATGATGGGAGAACTAGGATTCTTTCTTGGCCTCCAAATCAAGCAAAAAGAGGAGGGCACAATGATCCATCAACAAAAGTATGTGAAGGAGATGCTAAGTAAGTTCGGGTTGACCAATGCGAAACCCGTTGCTACACCTATGGTTTCTAACCTCAAACTTGACCTTGATCCAAATGGTAAGAGTGTTAGTGAAAAGGTGTATCGAGGTATGATTGGTTCTTTACTCTACTTGACCGCAAGTCGACCCGATATTCAATATAGTGTGTGTGTGTGTGCTAGGTTTCAAGCAAATCCTAAGGAATCTCACTTCAAAGCCGTAAAAAGGATATTCAAATACTTGATTGGAACTCAACATTTATATCTTTGGTATCCTTCTTACTATGAGCTTGATCTTGTAGGATTTTCCGATGCCGACTATACGGGATGCATGTTGGATAGAAAGAGCACGTCCGGGATTGCCACATTCATGGGGCCATGCTTGCTCACGTGGGCTTCAAAGAAGCAAAATACCGTGTCTCTATCAACGACGGAAAGTGAATATATAAGTGTCGCCCTATGTTGCACACAACTACTATGGGTACGTCAACAATTGCACGATTTTGGTATTACATTCGAATCCTCTCCTATTTTTTGTGATAATACTAGTGCAATTAACATCTCGAAAAATCCAATACAACATTCCCGGACCAAACATATTGAAATAAGGCATCACTTTTTACGTGATCAAGTGGAAAAAGGGACAATTAATCTTAACTTTTGTAAGACCGAAAATCAAATTGCGGATATTTTTACAAAACCGTTAGAAAGAGAACAATTCGTAAAACTTCGGTTGGAAATTGGTTTGTTAAGTGATGCATGACATTAAAAGATTACATTCCCCAATGATTGATTAGAATGGGTGACGGTAGTGTTTATGTTTACGTTTTTATTACATATAGGCAAATTAAAGAAAATGAGTTATGTAAGTAATTAATTAAACATGCATGCAAGTTGTTGTTTTATTGAGCCACTCAAAACACATCTCTCATCCATCACATCAAGTCACTCTTTACCTTTTGTCATAATTCTTACCCACACTCAACCGCCCCTTTTTATTACCCACCATTCATTATCCTTCCTTTAACCACCCATTATTATCCTCCATGTAAAAACTCTTCACATTTCCAACTCACTCAAAATTCAAAATCCTCTCAATAATCGTCCCTCCCTCTCTCACTATAACTTCCCTCAAAATGCCTCCCAAGAGCATAAACCGAGAACTACAACGCCTTGCCAACACCTATAATCCATCCTACGTTGCAAAACTAAAAATGACCACCTCACCATCTAAACCACCCTCTGCCTCACCAAAACCTTCGGCCAAGCCAAAAACCTCCCGTGCCAAAACCGTTGCTAGGCCAAATCTTGGAAAGCCTAGAGGACGAGGACGTGGACTTAAGCGACAACCGGCCTTGTCCATGGCTCTAGATGCTAGTGTCGACTATTCTGACTCTGAAGAAAGGGTTGACTTGAATGTTGAACCCGAGAAAGAGATGTCCGAAGAAGAGGTGGGAAATGTTGATGAAGGTGAAGCAAGTTCACCAAAAGAAATCCGGAAAAAGAAAAGAGTAGTGAGAAAGTTGTGCATGAAAGCACTCAAAGTGTAGAAAATGAGGTTGCTAACACCTCAACTGTTGTTGAAAATCCGGAAATCGTCGGAGAAGAAGAAGAAGAGGTGGCTGGGTCTGAAAAATCCGGAGAAAAGGATGCCACAAATGTTTCATGTGGTGATGTTGAGGGCAGAGTCAATAAGGGAAAATCGTTCATGGTTGAGGAAAATTTGAATGACGCCACTAGTGAGTACCATGTGTCTGATGAAGTGCTTGAATCACTACACCATGAACATAATGCCTCCTCCTCCAAACGAAAACTGAGCATGGCTGATTTATTTGGAGAAGAATTTGGAGAGGAATATGGTGATGAGGAAACTATTTCTCAGTTTGCCAAAACCAAGAAAAAGACCCAACCAAAGCAAACCAAGAAAAAACCCATTCAAAAACCAAAGAAACGAGCCAAACTCGACAAAAATTCAATCCCATACCCAAGTGAGAGTGAAGAAAAGGAGGACTCTGTTTCCAATGCTTGCCGTGACATCATGGCCACCCAATTCGAAGAGCCATTCAAAAATGAAGTTCTTGTTTATCTCAACACTTTGGAGCTCCCGGAACAAGTGCTCAAGCTTTGCCAAGACCTTCTCGGGTGCTCTTTCCATTCCGACAGGCGCTTTCCCCTTGATTGGTATGAATCCTCCCCTGCATTTCAATTCTTTCATACTCATATCCTTGCCCAAAAATGGACCTTTCTCATTGACAAAAGCTTTCCTACATATGTATCCGAGGTGGTACAGTTCTATGCAACGGTTACTGTGGACGTTGCATCTGGAACTCTTTCCGCCTACATCAATAATAAACCCTTCATGTTAACCATTTCCCAACTAGCCAAACTCCTTGATGTTGAACAAACTGGGCTAGCCACCTTTCCAAGGGGCACTTGGGGGGCACTTGAACCATCTATTGTTGACCAAGTTCTCAATCTTTTACGTCCCCAAAACTCCCGCAACCGCTCCAATGTGTATGCAACCGAACTAAAATCCAATCATCGGTTCATCTTTAATTTCCTCCAAAGAACTATTGTTCCCGGTAGCAACACTCGGGGTAGGTGCTCCTATCTTGAGATGCTTCTCATCCACCATATCCACACCAATCAGAAAATCAACCTACCCGCCCTAATCTTTCATCGAATCCATGAGGTTTCCAATGACATTAAAAAGGGGGACTTTGATAAGAAAACTATTCTCCCCTATGACATGTGGCTTTCGATGATCTTGCATAAGAAGAAATTGGTGAAGAAGGGTAGCTTGGCTGTCCATTTGTGTGATGAGATGACAATGGACTTACTATCTCAAATGACTTTGGATATTGTCAACGGGAAACTTTCTCGGAAGTTTGGAGGACCGGGGAAAGGTGCAAAGGTCAGTGGGAATGTTGATTTGGGGGCTGTCCATGGGAAGCTTGACAAACTGACGGGGTTGGTGTCGAAACTACTTGCTGAGATGGAGAGGATGAAGAAGAAACTCTCAGAGCTGCGGACTGTCAATGAGGACCTCATAGAGCGTGTGGGTGCCGCTAATGAGGACTCTGATGCTTAACCACCTCCCTCCCTATCCTTATCATGACTCTTTAAGAACTACTTGCATGTTTGTTATTGTTTCTTATGTTTTTCAGACTATCTTCTTTTGCCTTGTGTGTTAAAACTCGTATCTTTTGAACTCTACCATCCCCTTTTGATGATGTCAAGAGGGGGAAGCTAATCATAATTATGTTGTGTGTTACTTGATGACTCTTAGGCTAACGTTCACCGTAAAAATAGCTTAGCTTTTTATTAGACGTATTACTTAGGATTAAGAATGATTGACCCCTTGACCACCTTGTTCATGCATAAGTTATGTGTTATTTATTTTGGCCTAAATAGACCGACTCACCATGGGTTGAGGGGGAACTTGTCTCATAATTTTGATTGTAACTTGTCATCATCAAAGGGGGAATTTGTTAGAACACAATATGTTGATGATGACAAGTTACCTTGATTAATCTAATGTTTGCTTGATTAGTACAAGAGATTAGCAAAGTGACATAAAGCTCATTGAAGATCACAAGATCATATGTCAAGATGCAAGCAAAGACAAGAGAAGGCCAAGTCTAGGAATATGTTGTATGCAAGGTAGTTTAACATTCATTCGTATTTGTTAGAGGTGCAAAATCCTTGCAACAGTCCAACAGACTGTTGCAACTGGGGTTTCTAGTACGGTCATGGAGATTATATTTCGAAAAATATTCCTATCAAAAGTTGTTGGTGTTTTGGTTCATTTACATATTTCAAATGTTTTACAAACTGAAAGAAATTGATTTGAAATTCAAATGCTCACATTGCACATGAGGTCTAAAGGCTAGAAAAAGAAGAAAGTTTACTTTTTCCTTTTTTGGCCATAAGACCCTACAAAAGGAAGGTTCTCTCTTACACTCCTTACCTTAAATAGTTTGCCTTGAGCCTTGCAACCATGTGCATTTTTCAGATTGTAAAAGACACTCCACCATTTGAACCCTTGTGTAATAGAGTTAAGCAAACAAATTACACACTTGAGAACACCTCTCACTCGCCCAAACCCTCTATAAAACCAACACTTTAGCTCATTAATTGCTAAGACTTTCTAAGCATTAAATTGTTAAACTTTGCAAAATACCTTTTAAGCATTTACTCTTCAAGTTTATTTTTGCAAAAGTTTCTGTTTTGAAAAGAAGTCTTCATTTGTTTTCGAAAAGCTATGATCTCCTTGTACTAGTTCGCACTTCTAATGAGTATAAATGTTTGTTCGATGAACCTTGTGTTTAGATCTTAAAAGTAGTCTCCATGTTCTTTAAGAGAACCCTTGAGACATTGATCGCGTAAACCAAAGGTAGAACAACAAACTCTTAGAGCGGAGTAGCTTTAAGTTTGAGTCAAGTCTTCGAGCGGAGTAGCTCTTAGCAAATGCAACCGGAGTAGGTTGGGGAGTTGTTTTGTTGTAATAGTTTTAGTTAAGCGGAGTAGCTTCTAAACTTTCAATAAAATAACGGTTGGACGTAGGCTCCGGAGTAGGAGCTGAACCAATTTTTTATATCGTTTGTTTATTGCTCTTTCTCGTACTTGTTACTCGTTTCTTGTGATACTCGAAATAGATCAGCTCTGTGCAACAGTTCCTCATACTGTTGCATAGTCCCTGATCTTGTTGCCTTAAATCGTGAAACACTTAAGCTATTTCAGAATTTTTAAAAGGTCACCTAATTCACCCCCTCCCCCTCTTAGGTGCTAAACTCGTTCTTGACTCTTCAGCATTATTTCAAAAAATCGTTCAAATTTTGATCAAATAAGTTACTTTGAACAAATGTCATGTTACTCATGAGTCATGTCACTCATGCCTTCAAGAAACAAAAAAAAGAAAATAAATACTCACTTCATCAGATCATTTGTTTAGCTATTCTATTTTTAGAATGTTTTTAATGAAATAATTAACTCAATTAAGTCAACTTGCCATTTAATAATTTACTTTCTAGTATTTGCGTGGTCTTTATATATGTTAAAAACAAGTTAAAGGAAACAAATGACCAAATCGGAAGGTTAAAAAGACACGCTAACCGTTAAGGGGTACATAAGCAAATCTTAAACAAAGAGTCTTGCTTATGACGAATAATATTCGTCATAACTCACAAGTCGAAGACAGATAACTCTTCTCACAATAAAACAAGTGAGAAGCTAAGTGAGAGAAGATGAAACATCTTATAAATACGTTACTTGTATGATATGAGAGAGGCACTATTTATTTTTATCATGTGATGGATAGTTTTCGTAAAGGAGAATTTGTAAATCCTAAATTAGATTTGCTGAAGCCAATTATATGCAAATTATTCGTATGCTTTAGACATGGTAATCGAAATCTCTGACAATCGCAATCAAGTTGCAGTCCTAAAATGAAGGGATCACAATAATAAATACAGAAAGAGGAAGACACCAAAAAAGAGGAAGACGGACAGCAAATATTAGTTAGAAGTTCCCAAAAGTTATTTTAATAAAATAAGACAGATAGCAAGAAACACGAGTTATCATCTTTGCAGATCTTTGGTACTTATATCAAATTAAAAAATACTTTTTTTTGGTGCTAATTAAAAAATACTTCAAATAGTACATTTTCCTTTTTCCTTTTTCTTTTTTATCCAAATAGCTTTATTTTCCGGTAATTTTCTTACAAAATTGACGAATTTTATGTCGTAAAATTTTCTAAAATAGATTCTGATTTTGGTTCGGATAATAAAACTCGGGCATTTTTTTGGTACTCAAACTAGAGTTTTTTTTCAAAACACGTTTGAAGATAAAAATAAAATTTAATCCTTTTTCTTGCTTATCTACAATCTATAGGACATTATTTTGAGACTAGGGAATCGTTTGGTTGATCAAGGAACTTAATTTGCCTAGGAACTTCAATTTCATAGGAATTAAGTTCCAACATCCAATTCGGGTGAATTTGACAAATATGTTTGGTTGTCCAGGTAGGAATTAACTTCCATGAGAATTTCCAATGACTAAGGGAGGGGTAGGTAAGCCAATTCCTACATCATGTAGGCATTAGAAGTTCCTAGGAATTTCTAATTCCTCGATTTTCCAAAAAATATGTCAACCAAACAAGACATATTTTTGTAAATCATGTGATTTTGCAATTCATGTGTTTTTAAGGTGTCAACCAAACAACCCCTAGATATGAAACTATGGACAATGTGTCTGCCTCGTGTTAGTCGTGTATAGGTTGAGACTTTGACTGTCATAATTATCATTTTGAGAGGTAATCTTAATTCTAGACAAAACACAAGATTTTGTTTATTTGGAAGTTATTTAAAAAAGAAAAAACAATGGGAATGCAATAGGTTAATGGAAAAAAAGAAGTAGTTTTATTTGAGATTTTGATCAACTAAAAACAATAATTGTGTTAATAATATGTTAATGTAAAATTACGTACCTTTGGATGAGTTGGGCTAGTTAGTACAACATAACATTTTCGAAAACCCTTACAATAGTAGGGTAATTTTTTGGTCAAACATTTTAGCTACAATCCCATAAATTTAATAATATAAAATCCTCAATCTGATTCAAAATATTGTATATATAAATTGTATATCACAATTGATGTTGAAAAATGAGAGGAAAATAATTAAAAAACACGGAAACAGTTTACGATGAGATCGTGAGCTTAAGGTCCAGCGGTGCTACGCAACTGCAGACAACTTATATAAAGCCGAACAATGAATATAATAAGCACAAACTTTGTGAAACTCCATTTCTCTCTTCAGTTTCATTTCACGCAAGCTAAGTAACCACTAACCAAGGAGACCAAGATTAAGAGATGGGTAGCAACTATTTTGGAAGTGAAAAGTCGTCCTCATCATCCTCATCGTCAAGAAGAAACAGGAGAAGTAATATGGCAGACAAGCCTAAGCAGCCACAAAGAGGTCTTGGAGTTGCTCAGTTAGAACAAATCCGGCTGCGTACCCAGATGGCTTGTGGATTCAATCCTCCTATTCTTCAGGTTGGATTTATATATAATACTATTTTTTTAGCTAGCCAAGGTGTTATTTTTAGAGAATATAGCAGATAGAGTGGGGTGGGATAATATAATTCAAACCCTATAAAATCAGTCAAACAATTACGGGTTGGATTAAAATAGGAGTTGGATTGTTTTGACAAGTCTAGGGTATGATATTTGAACCCTATGTATGAAAAGGAGAGAAGCTAAAGGGTGTGAAGTTGAATTATTTGGAAGAAGCAAGCGTTGAAACCGAAACCCTAGCTATAAAGTATGAAGAGGGAAGAAGGTAAGGGTTAGTGGGTTAGGGGTGTTTAGATATTGAGATGACATTGATCGAATATAATAATACGATGTAGTAGAGTTATTGATGAAATTGTATACATATATGATATTATGATATATGCAGGAAGATGTAAGAAGAGGGCAACCCTATAATGGAGTAATACCAATACAATCATCAACATCATCCTATCCTAATTATTCACAATCTTCTTCAACTTCCTCTACTTATGCTCATCAACACAACTTCATGGTAATTAATTCTTGCCCAATTAAGATTCTCCATTCCTGAATATGAATCCTATATATATCATCCCATCCATACTCTTTAATAAATAATGGTTTTTAGTGTATTATTATTATTAATAAATTAAGAACGTGTGGTGAGACTAGCTAGATCAAAGTCGACATTCATTCATTCATTCATGCAGCATCTTAGATTCATATATGGGATGCAATGCAAGCTTCTCCTTTATATTTGTACATCAAATGTAGAGGTCATCTTTTACGGGTGTACGTTCTAATAACAATATTAATAATAGTTGGAACTCACCTATGTAATTGAGATGCTTCATCTATCATGGTATCAGAGTCAGTGTGATCCAAAGTTGGGTTCGAATCCTAGCAACATCAAAAACTCATGAAGTGGAAACCAAGAACACGGTATGGGGATGCCTATGCAAACTAATTAACCACTTTTCAAGCCCAATGAGCATTTGATGAGTAATGAACTATAATAGGAATATTAATAGCAATTATACCTTAACCATTACCTTAATATTTTGGTTGGAATTATCCGACCATTTTTTCAAGCATTAACTTTTTCCATTTCTCCTAATGACCCTTTTTGGTGATATAATAGGCTACTTTTATTGATGTATCTATATGAACTGACAACGTTTCAGATGACGTTTGGAGAACAAAACCTGAGGTGCCATGATTCTCAGCCAACCACTACACTTGGGTATGTTTATTTATTACATACGGAGGAGTAGTATCAATTTTAAGCACAATATAGTAATATTGTTTATTTGGATTCTATTTTCTTCCTTTTTCTTTTAATAAATAAACTGGAGCATTAAATTAACAAAGATGTCCAACATCTACAAGAGTTTGAAGGACAGGGTTTTGGGTGAAAACTTAGCACAACCCAACGAGCTAAAAATACAAAGATTCAACACAAAAAGCGGGAGCATTAAAGATATGAGACGGTCTTATATCAAGCTATTGCAAGAGTTATAACTTATAAGTAAACAGCATATAAACATTAGTCATATACAGATGGACGACTCCGTTACTAATTCACAATTCATCGCGGATAGCTAATTTATATAAGAGCAATTAGGAAAAATTAAATAGTTACACTACTGCCTTTGTCTAGCTTCTTTCAATTTGTTTCACAATAAAAAGTCTGTGTTCTACCATTATTCTAAGCTAATGTTTGCATTATTTTGGTGTCGTATTACCAGATGGAACCATGATAGTGTCGGTTTATCAGACAGCTCAGCATTTGGACACTCAGATATGCCTTCTCGGCAACTACCCTATTTTCAGGTAATAAGCCTTCTCCATCCTTTTATTTACATTTAATTATTGGCTTGATTTTTCTTTATGTAAGTTCGAATTTAATATTAGGGTTTTCAAATGTGGAAATTATTTAATTTAAAGATATTAATTTTAGAAATTAAAATATCTTAATTCAGTTCAAAATCTGTTTATCCGTTGTTTTGAATTCAGTTTCAAATTTTATTTTGATGTTGAGAAACCTATGGAATTGAGATCGGAATTGAGTGAGGCGGAGTGAGTCTCATTAGGGTGAAATATGTATTGCTATTGAAATAAAGCTTTGATTTAAATTAATTCAAACTTTTATTTAATAATCTTAAATAAATATAAGCTACTTGACAAATCTAAGATAGAAAATAAAATAGTGATGGAATTGAAATTAGAGTTAATTACGAGGAAGGATTTGTGAGTCTCTAATTTGAACTATGTAGACATCGAATAAGGATTGAGCTTAATCGCAATTCTAATATTCTCAATCATTTAAAATGTCTCAAATACGAAATTTATTTCCCAATATTTGATTTTCAAACATACTCTCATTTATGGAGGTAAACCGAATTATATTCTACAAATATAAATAGTTATATATAATAACAATAAAACACATTTGCTAATTCAACTAAATTTAATGTACAAAATGTGGGCATTTTTGTTTAGCAATTTTTTTAGAATTGCGGTTCAGATCATTTGATTTATTGATTACATTCATATGAACTAGTTTTATACCCGTGCACAAAATGCACGGATATATACATATATACATATATAATAAAATAAAATTCAAAAGTATATATACTTTGAGCTTATATACAAATTATAATTTTTCAATTTTTGAAACATGAATGATTATACACAATAACTGTTTTTTACATATCATCTTAGTTTAAGACGACTTTCACATATGATTAAACTAAAAGTGAAAACAAAAAAAGAAGTAAATACGAAATAAAACATATTTGAAAACAAAAAGAGACCTATAAACATTTATTAATATTTATTAACTTAGACGATCTTAAACAAAAAATACGGTAATACATTTATAATTTTTTTTTCGCCGATTTTTTTTTTATATTTCTGACGTAATATGCAACTGTAAATATTTATTAATATTTTCCTGTTTGTTCTATTTTAATCATTGAAAACTGATATTATATTTAATCTACGAAATTAGACCCCATTAATGAATGGGTGGTAGATTTATTCGATACATCTTATTTACAATCGTTGCAAATTAAAACGAAAGGGTGGTAATAATGAGCAAGTATACGTTTACCAAATTAGCAAAAAAAATGATGAAAATGACAAAAAAAAAATCAACTTTCCAACTGTTTAATTATTTGACAATTTTTTTTTGTTATAATTTTCTTTAATTTATTAATAATGTAATATTAGTCATTAAAATGTAAACTTTAAGACTATGGCCGATAGTTTGGAAATAAAATACTTGATATTAAGTGGTGGGGTAAGGCAAAAAAGAAGTTTTTATTGAAATACTTGTATTTTATTGAACCGTTATATATTGTTATTTATATTTTTTTTAGGGATGTTATTTATATTTTCAATTAATAATACTTTGATCATATCGTATTTTTCTATGACAATGACGATATCTAATAGTGGAAACGATTACGTAGTTAAGAAGGAGGAATGATCACAATTAATTAAGAATTTTGGGGTAAGGGAAATTAAATTAATAAAAGTTAGTGGGCCATTTTTTTTCCTTATTTCAAGGAACCAATGAGAGTGGTTTAATTTCTATTCCTTTTATAGAGTTAGATTTTGGTTATGGCGGTACATAAGGGCAATAAGCTCACTCTCTTGAATTTTGAGACCAGCCATATATTTGTTTACTTTTTTATTTTGGATATCTCAATTATTTGTTTATGTTTTTATATTAGAAGTATTTTTTATGTATAATTTATTCCACCTTATCCATCATGAACCAGTTATCATTCAATAACACTAATCACAAGTGATTCCCTCCCATGTCTTTTATAACTGTGTCAAAATTAAAGGTAAACAAATAACCATAACGGAGGTAGTAATAGTAGTTCACTAAAACTTGAGAGAGGCGGTCTCTCAATAAATTATTGAGAGACCATTCTTTTCTACAATTTTATTTGTATTTCATGACCTTTTTGTCATTGACTGTATCATAGTAATTTTTACTTAATTACATAATAAATATACACATTTTATCTTATTAGCTTTAATACCACTTTTTCTAAAATTTTTACAATTGTCTCTCAATAAGTTTATTGAGAGGCGATCTCTCAGGAGATCTACTGATAGTAGTTAATTAGTAATTTTTGCTTAAAACTCATTATTAGTAGTTAATTAATAATTTTTGCTTAAAACTCATATATTTATTAGTAGTTGCTTATGTGTGTCATATTGTGTTGGGGCAAAAAAATTAGGATGAGAGACATAGCAGGATTGATTTAATGCGATCCAACAGCCAAAACTCAGCATCAAGTGACCATGAAGGAGTAGATTTGGAGCTGAGGCTATCACTTTAGACAAGAATCGCTATTCTAATCCATGAACAAGTAATATCAAGGAGGTCGGATATTTATAACAATATTTGTAGTAATTTGTTTATTAGACTTGAAAGATTTTAATGAAAATGTATAAAAATTCTTAGATAGTATTTCGCTGAACCAACGAATTGTATAGCTCGAGGCAACTCATCATGTAGTTACTTTTATATGGAAGTAGGATAAACAAATTAAGAAGACATTACAGTAATTACACCTTACTCTAGAGTCGTTGGCTTATAATTTTTTCCTTGGATTGTAATTTTACTAATTTTCACTATTGTTTTAACAAGAGGAACGCATTAAACTCCAAATTACAAAAATCGGTAACAAAAGAGGGGGCATGAACCCAAATAAAACATCCATTCCGAAAGCTAGTGTAACACCCCATTTATCAAAGTGTATTACCAATACCTGTCTTAAAAATTGAAGTATTAACATCTCGGTTACACGAGGTAGCACATATCAAATTGGCTATAAAGAAAGATATATTAAAATAAAGCAATGGTTAAGCGATTACATGCTCCAAAACCCAAAAAGATAGAATGTGTAAACTGAAATGAGAAAATTTCTAAAGACTCAGCGGAAGCTACAAACTGAAGATTACTCGTCGAAGTCTCATCCAGACCCGTATACCAACTCAAACATCAACATCTGCTAAATTTACTACTCCTTATTTACCGAAAATATCAAATGGTTCACCGACCAAAATTTTGAAAACATATGAAAATTAGTACAATTATACGAATGGTCACCATAATAAAGCAAGTTAAAAGAAGTTCATAAGAGCAACCAAATCCACCACCACCCAGTCTGAACAAAGTACCTTGTGTTTGAACCGTAGTGCAGACACCAATGGATTTTATCGCATCGAGTAGTCGGGTTTCCATCACAATAGGCAACCCACCTATGCCGATGTCATACCTCAACACTTCACATCAAAAGCCCTGCATGCTCATTGCAACGACCGAACCCAAATTATTAATTATGTGCACATTTTTTTCGGCAATCTTGTAATCGCTTCTACATAGTCACTTTCCATCTTTTCGTATGTGGTTCCGTTAGCAGCGGCGACCAAGATTTTCTTTGGTCCAGTTTGGATGATCTTCCTGCATTCGCAGTCACATCCCTTGACGTAGTGGGTCATCATATTCTTCCACAAGCTGTAGTTCTTTCCATCGAAGATAGGACACTTGAGGTGTTTGGAATCCATGGTAGAATCAATTGAAGGATCAATCTCAAGCGTTTAGGCTATCAAGAGCACGAGGCTCTCGATCTGATGCCAATTGAAGATCAGAGTCTATTGATATAGATATACTGAAGAATGGGGGTTGAATTGAGTATGCCAACTTTTTCGATTCTTCTTCTATGTATGATAGTTAGCGTGATAGTAACGAGTAAAGAATAAAAACAATAAACAAGAGGAGACACGATATTTTTGAAGTGGTTCAGTTTCACAAATTGAAACCTACGTCCACTATTCTCGATTAATAAAATTAGTACCTCTCTCCGACTTACAATTTTATCATCCCACTTGTACAACTTTGATGTTAGTTGTAACTCAATCTACATACCGTAAAATACCTAGCTAGCTTCAAGTACCATGAAATACTTGAATACAACGAGTACCATTAAATACTCAAACTATCTTACGTAAATAAGATAAATCTTCCATGAGTTCTTCGTGTTCACGATCTTGAACGAATAAGAACAATCTTCAAGCACTTGTAATCTTGTAACGGAATATGCATGACAGTTTAAGCACGATTGACAAACGAACGTGAGGTTGCGTCTCTCTTGATGTATGCGTGTATTGCGTGTGTTTTTCGTAAGTTTTTAATGTGTTATGAATGTCTTATTTATAGTGAATTAGATCTAGGTTTATTCCAAACCCTAGATGTCTTAAGAATTTTACTTTAACTAGAATTCTTGTTCTAGGTAATATTCTTTAAAACTAATCTTAATCAATTTAGGAAAGATTATATAAGATATTGTTAATATAAAACCAACTTCCTAAATCTATTTAATTTAGGAAAGATCTTATACCATAAAATATAATATCTTACTTAAAATCAAACTCCTAATTCTTGTCAAGATATAATAAATTATATCTTTTACCATAATCTAGTTTGTTAAGGTATTTAAATAAACACATAATATTTATTTAAATTGACCTAAAACAATTAGGAAGAATCGTGACATAACACGGTCAAAACCGTCTACACGATTCTCTAGATTTTAGGATATCGACAATTTCGGTTAGAATAAAATACTTAGTATATTATGATAAATAATTAACGCATAAGATAATTATTTTAATCCTTTTAACCATTGGACATTTTATTCCATAAAAACCGTTTAAGATTACTAATTCAATATCAATGACAACACAAGAATAACACTTTATTAACCACTAGTAGAAAAATACTCTTTTGCGGCTATCTATTTGAGGCGTTTTAGCCTAATGGAAGCAAATAATTTTCTTTTTTCTAAAAATCACATTACTATTTGCGGCGTTTTTTTTTTAAAAACGCCTCAAATAACGCATTTGCGGCGTTAGGAGCTAAAAGCGCAACAAATAAACCAAATTATAAAAAATAAAAGAAAACCATGCATAACCCTAAGGCTTAAGCACGCAGCTCATAACACAATATATCTTATCTCACCATCATCACCTCACCTTCGAAGTTACCATTCACCGACCACCACGAAAAACACCTCGCCATCGTCACCTCACCATCTTCACCTCACCGTCGTCACGTGCTCGTGTTCTATTACCTGAATATTAGGTATGTGAAATTATGTTCTATGGTTTACTTTTCGATTAATTTCAATGTCGATTTTTAGGGTTGATGTTTGCTTTCGATTAATTATTTTAGTTAGGGTTTATATTTATTTTCGATTATTTGAAGTGTTGATTTTGGAATACAATTTGGTTAATTATTAGGGTTTAGGTTTGTTTTTGATTAATAATTTTTGTTAGGGTTTATGTTTATTTTCGATTAATTGCAGTGTCGATTTTTAGGGTCATTGATTACTCTAATTTCTGATCAAACCCAGCTTCAATTTTAGCTCTTTAATCGAAAGCCAGTGTAATACCCCGTATTTTTATATCTCGTAAAAAAATAAACTATTAATAATAAGTTGGACTAGAAATAATTTGATATTTAATATGTGCTATTTTATATATATGTGTGGATATTTTGTAACTCCTATTATTATTATTATTATTATTATTATTATTATTATTATCGTTATTGATTCGTATTGTTATTATTCTTATTCTTATTACTATTATTATTATTATTACTATTATTGTTTTATCGGTGTGTTGCTTTTATTATTATTAATATGGTTATTACTATTACTTTTATTATTATGACATTTTCTTTATGAGCTCCTTAATCGTTATTTTATTATACTAGAAAGATTATCGTGTGAAATAATATTATATATATAACGTGTTTAATATTACGTTTAAATTGGATGCATTTACATTTATGTGAGAAAGCATTATATTAATAATGTGACGGTTGGGTTGATGGGTGAGAATTGACGTGAGAAAGACCGATATTTACGAGGCTTGACTATGAGCATTTACGATAATTGATTACGAGTATCTCGAGACACAAAAATGCGACGTATACACTGAGGGTATTATTAGTTTGTTACTACACCAAACCCCATATTAATGTACACACAAATACCGCATGACATTCATGCGCATGACCTTCCAAATTTCCAAATTAATTTTCTTAAATTTTCTTCACTCATTCATATGTTCTTCCTCTCGGGTTCCTTCTCGTTCTTCAGTTCATCCTCTCTAAGTTCTTCCCCATTTATTTTATATGTCATTCACTAAGGTACGTTAATTGTTGTTTATCGCTTCATTCTCGTTCTCGTACGAATTTAGGACCCGACAAACATCGTAAATAATCTGACTGTATGCATTCGTGACTGACATGGGTTGATGGGTGGTGGTTACTGGGTTTAGGTTGATCACATGGGTGCAGTGATGGTGGCCAGTGGCAGTCGCCACGGTGGGTTTCACGTGGCGATTACAGGCGAGGACGCGAAGGTATTTAAAACCCATATACGAATCCCGTATTACAACCCATTTCCAGACCTTACTTGAACCAGGGCTCGGTGGGTTAGGTTTGAGTGATTGGGTCGACTATTTAAAGTGCCATCATGTTGGTCGTTGGTGGTAGCTGGTGAAGGTGGTGACCGAAGAGTTAAAAAAACAGGGGAAGAGGAAGGGTTATGCAGACCGGCTTAGGGCTGTTTGTGGGCAGGCTAGTAAGAGTGGTGGTGACGTAGAACGAGGGTGGTGACGGAGACATTGTGAGGTTGAGACTGATAGGTGTCGGGGAAGGTGGTGGTTGAATGTTGTTTGGGTGGTTGTGGTACGTGTTTTCAGTAGTGCTGTGTTGACATACTGGTGGTTTAACAAGCATAGTGTAAATGGGCTGGCATTATACGTACATAGTTCATGTTGATTATTTTATTATATGTACGTAGTTCATCTTGATTATTTTGTCGAGTTCGTTAATACGTATTTCTTAACTCGTAATTCTTAATTTATATTTTCGTAAATTATCATTATTAAATGAGTCGTACTTTGTATAATTTGTAAATATAAACTTTTTTTTATTTATTGGTTATAAATTATATAATTCGGTGATAGATAACAATTAGCGTTGAGACGGTTTTAAATATCGAGACTTTATATCATGTTACTCGTAGATTTATATTGGAAGAGTAATTATTAATAAAGGATATTATGAATATCTGTAAAGACGGCATACTTTATTTACCACATGTACGTGATAATACGAATAATATAGTAACAATGATATTATTGGTTTTGTAACGATATTTTATCGACAAGTTAAGTCAATGGAATTAGTCACAGTTTATATGTTCTGATTATGCGTAATATATTAATTAATTAATTCAATTGATGAATTGATATATTATATTATTTTACGTAATTATAGTAGTTAGTAATTATGTATATTATAATTGTTAGATTTTGATTACGTGGAGGAATGATTCTAATTGGATATTAGCTGCGTAACTGGATTGCTTGCTTTATGAGGTAGGATAATTTAATCTGTCTTCTTGTTGTTATTCTGTTTGGGTGCTATTGAATGATTTTTGATGTGAGTTATGGCATATTGAAATATTACATTTATCAGTCTGGCATATGCATTATTATCAGTTGGATACGAATTAAGTTACGAAATAGTATGGTCACATTCATTTATTCTTATCAGTTGGATAAGAATTGAGTTACGAAATAGCATGCACGGTTGCATTCATTGGCATGGGATATACATTGGTATACAGGTTTAACCTGGGCAAACATCATGGTAAGAGCCTTCGAGTGATGTATAAATAACTTACCGGCAGACACCGTTTTATACCTTCGTGGTGGTTTAGTGCAGCTTTTAAGCTGGTTTCTCAATGACGATCGAGGCAGACCCGGCCAGGAGGAGGCGGGTGGAAGTTTGGAGTTGAGCTCAGTGGAAAGGCCATGGCATTGCATTTTCATTTGCATACTTATTCATTGCATATTCGTTAGTGTACGTGTTTATTATAGTACTCAACCGCGAGGTTGACCGTGTATTCGTTTAACACCAGTGATGATCCGTAATGGGGTGCAGATTTGGCAGAAAGATGATTCTATGGGAGCATGGGATGACATGAGCAATTGGATGGACCGACTTGGAATTAGTCCACATACTTAGAATTATCAGTTGTATTTTCTTTTCTACCGCGTAGTAATTGTAATATTAAAAAGTTTAAAGTTAATCAGTTTTATATAAAATACTTTGGCTTGTTTTACTTTGTTATTCACTACCTCGGTCACTCCGAGATGATAACAGTTCTATTTATTTGAGAATATCTTGCTAAACACTCTTAAATAAATGGGGGTGTTACAAAGTGGTATCAGAGCGAACGATCCTCAGGCCTATACCAAATGAATAATAATGAACATAGGAAGAGTCTGATAAAATGAACCCCGAGGTAGAAACTGATAGGAGCCCCAAAAAGGGATGATATGAGTTAGGGGTCCCCTTACACCAAACCATGGGCCCTTTTAGTTCTCACTCGGGAACCCAATGAGAGTAATTGAAGAGTGGGGTAGTCTATATGTTGGGGCTGGTGTCCTTGACAGTTAGTACAACGACTTATTAAAACTCTTAAAGGATCACAAGGGCATACTTTAGTATTATTATCAGTTGATCCATGTTTATCAATAACGGTTGACTTGCAAGATAAGTTTGACGTTATTGTCATACGGATGACGGTGATCAACTGGTCTCTATAAGTCACACCTATAGGACACGTTTGAGAGATGTGAAGGTATGAAAATACAGTCACATTTATGCCGAATACGACTAAACAGTTAGTCAGAGGTATTGACTATAAAATTAGTCAACGAGATGTTGAGATAATTATTTAATACAGATTAAATAATTTTAGCTAATACGAATTACATGATTAATTCGTAAATTACATATAAACGGTTATATTTGATTAAATGCTTAATTCGTGTATTAATATAAGCAGTTATATTAATTAAGCTAATTATACAATATCGTCATTTTCTTATCAGACCATTATTAATGTATCGACTGCGCATTGTGACGATGTAATACATTAATATCTGATAACATGTATACGATTTATAATTGTAACTCGCGGATTACATTTTAGCATTAGGGTCGAATCACGCATTAGAATAAGGTGAGAGTGAAAAGCCCACTCTCACCCTATGCCAATATTCGGCCGAGTAAGGGTTACAAAAGGAGAGGAATTCTCCTTTTGTCAGACTACTGGAATTCATATTCTAAAACATTAGGGTTTTGAGAGCAGCTTTCTCCCAAAAACCTAGATCTCACATCAAAACCCACAAAAGCTCTCCCCATATTGCAAGGCAATTAGAGAGTATTTCTAGCACACGCGGCATCATCTCAGACGGATCTTGGGTGCAAGTTATAGGAGGGAATCTCTGTTGATTCCTGTTCTTAGGCCATATTCACAAGAACCTAAGGTTGTGCATCTTTTCTTTTCGATTTATGTTTTTCATTTTATGACGATATTTACATGTAAAATTTCGTTATAATCCTGTAATTTTAAGGAATATACGGAAATTCCCCACAAGTGGTATCAGAGCCAGGGCTACGAAACTTTTACAATTGTGATTTTTATAAGATGTTTTAAAATCGGAATTTATAATCCCGTTTCATGCTTCGGCCGTGTGCCCTTTTTGTGAGAAATCGATCTTGTTTTTCGATTTTGATTTGTATATTGTTCATTAATCGATATTTTTAGCAATATGTGAATCATTTGTTGTTGTTTATTGTTGATTTACACGCATTAAATCAAGAATAAATACATGTTTTGATTTTATAAGTGCGGCGTATTTTGGATTCTACGAACGAGCGTATTAGTACTCGTTCGTAGTCTTCCTCTGCAACCCGTCACTCGATTGAGTAGTTTTTGGCTCGATCGAGCAGCTTTTGGGGAAATCCCTCACTCGATCGAGTACTTTTTGGCTCGATCGAGCAGTTTTTGCTTCCAACCCGTCACTCGATCGAGACTTGCTGAACTCGATCGACTGACACTGTTACTCGATCGAGTACCCTTTGACTCGATCGAGCATTTTTCTGGAAATTTTTCATTTTCTGAATATTTTGGTTTTCTGGCAGACAGTTTTGACTCGATCGAGTACCGCTGTTACTCGATCGAGCAATCACGTCCTTGTTTTGGCTCGATCGAGTACCGCTGTTACTCGATCGAGCAAACTCGTCTCGACCAGTGCTGTTTTAATCTGTCAAGGTTACTCGATCGAGTACCCTAGTGACTCGATCGAGCAATCCTGTTTGGCAGGTTCTCGATAATAAAAAAAATTTCGTTTTCTTTTGGCCCATGGTAATATACTATATACGGATATAGTGTATTAACATTTGTGAAACGGTTCACACTCGATAGATACATATTGTTTTAAAGCGGTTTAAAATGATGGATTATAAGATTATTAAGATTAATGTGAATAAAACGGTTTAATCACATAATTTTAATTCCGTAAGGTGGTTTGGTAAAACTTATTAAACATAATTACAGAATTATGTCACGAATGCATTTGTTTTAGTTGATGCATTTTATTTATCTTCTGTTGAATGCCTTTGAATGTCTTTATAACGTATTTAATTTTTTGCAAACGGTTGTAACTTAGTGTAGCCTTAGTACATTGTGTTTCCGGAATGATGGAACATAGTCTTGGTTGTAATTTTGAGATCTCGCATCTCTGTTTTGTTTTTCCCTTGTAATTACTTTTGTATTTAAATTACAATGTAAAATAGGTTTATATTTGTAATTTAAATTAGTAATTTTGTGAAGACCAAAGACGGAGACCGGATGCCCACTCCCACTGCAAAGACCAAGATGGAACATCAAGACAAGCTTCTCGGGTCCAACGGTGGATTCCAAAGTTGTTTTAATGTTTATTTTGGTAGGATAGGCCACACTAGGACTTCTATTTATGTTTCTTGCGTTCTTTTATGCTTTCATCGGTAATAGTTTACATCATATTCCGCCTAAAACCAAACCACCTATAATGACACGGCTGTCGCAACCCTATCAAAAATAAAACGTAACTGGTCTCAACTGAATGTAGAAGAGGTAGTCGGGTATCGAATCCATAGGGAGACGAGGATCTTATAGTTTGACCTAGTTCGTCTAGTAACCAAAATATGGGGTTTAAGTGAATTTTGACGCTAAACTATAAAAGGTAGGGAAAAAGGAAAGTGAGGGAAAAGGGAGCACTAGGATTTCTGGTGCACCATGGCTATTAAGGTTGGTCTACGAATACAGGTGACCTTATTGCGGTTTGTGGGTACAGAAAAAGGTACTTCCGGTCCGCTATTCACCCTAAAACCATACTAACTTAGCTTCCTCCCTAATTAGCATAGTCCTAACAATCGTCGCAGAACTGCCCCTAAACCAATCTTCCGATCTAGGCCAAGAGGGTTTCTACACAGTCAATTGAGTGCGTCGACTCAAACAATTAACAGAAAATAAGATACGACGAATACGCACAAACCGAAATTTGGGTACCAGAATTAACAAACCATCCTAAGCCATGGCTACCATAAATCCTAGTACTAAGTTTAGTTACAAATAATTAAAGGACGTATGATAACGATAACGACTTGCATAATTAGACTAGCATACGACATTCTAAAATGTGAGACAAAACAGGCCGTAGGAGTAGAGACAGAATAACATAGGACTAAAGGAAACAGAGAGAGATAAGGCGCAATTGCGATGTTCTTAAGACGAATACGAAAATATGAAACAACATACAATTCAAGATGAAAAATGGGAAACTAATAGAGATTAGAATGAGTGTACTTAAAACAGAAAACAGAGACCATAAAAGTAAGGAAAAAGAGTCAGAGGCTAGGGGAACGAAATGAAACAGGTAAACGATCGAGCACGGCGAAAAACGATAGTAAACGAAAACAGAGTAAAACTCGAAATAATAACGAAAATCATAAAACGGAAACAATAAACAGAACTAACGATAAGAACTCGAAATAAGAAATGAAGGAAGAGGAATTACAGTAGGGAAAAGTTAAGAACGAAATAGAGAAAACCTTGAACGGAAAGATAAAGAACTCGAATAAAACCAGATGTCGGCTACAAAGTTTCTGAGGGTGGAGTTTAGTAAAAGTCTGCAGAGACCAACCTTTAGGGCAAGAAAGCTTAACCTAATAATCTCAGAAAACCCCCTTTAGATAGACAGAAACTGAACTGAAAAATTAACTCCTGTGAACACGAAGAGTCTCCAAGCTCTCGATCTTGGGAAATTTCCTCTCGTTCGAGCCCTTTTATCTTCACAAACCGGTCGATCGAGAATAGGAAGTTACTCGATCGACTCCTCTTTTTCCGCACCTCTCGATCGATCACTTAGGCTTTCGACCGAGTACCTTTTTCTTGGATACCCCTCGATCGAGCACTGGACAGCTCGATCGAGAACGTTTCTTCGACTGGATCCCTCGATCGATCACAGGACAGCTCGATCGAGAACGTTTCTCCTTGATGGGTTCTTCGACAGGCACAAAGATTGATTCTTCACTTCAAAACTCTCGATTGAGGTGCAACCGACCGTGGTTCTCCCATCGACTATTGAAATACAATGCTTTAAGGCAGAAAAAGCTCGGTTTATGCTACAATTCAACCACTACCTGCAAAATAGCAACACGAACACAGAGTAGCACATACAGGGTATAAAATGATATAAAATCACCAATTATTATGAGAATGTGTGCTAATACAAGACTAAAAAGTCTATACAAAATGCACACATCAAACTTCCCCAAACCGAACCTTTGCTTGTCCTCAAGCAAACCTAATGCAAACTAAAGATAAACTACGGACCTAATGGATGGAGAAAGACTTAAAGCTACCAAAATAGTCAATGCCAAGTACATACTATGCCAAAAAATCAACCGATGCCAAGATTAGAAATAAGCGAACGAATTTGTACACATCATGGGGAACATGTAGACTTTCAACCTTGCTAGACTCATAAAATTTCGGACTCTCCCAGAATCACTCTTCTCTCAATCAAGCAAATGACAAAATATATGTGAAGAGAAGAGAAGAATAAAGAAGTATAGACTCTCGCCTAAACTACGACCAACAAAACATGTATGCTAGACTAGCATGAATAAAGGTTTCAAGCACCGTACACACGCACAACCACCAACGATGTCCATTACACGCCGAACTATTGAAAGTTTTGGGATAGTGAGGCTAAGTGGGTTAAAAAGGGGTAAAAGACTTTCAACCTTGCTAGACTCATAAAATTTCGGACTCTCCCGGAATCACTCTTCTCTCAATCAAGCAAATGGCAAAATATATGTGAAGAGAAGAGAAGAATAAAGAAGTATAGACTCTCGCCTAAACTACGACCAACAGAACATGTATGCTAGACTAGCATGAATAAAGGTTTCAAGCACCGTACACACGCACAACCACCAACGATGTCCATTACACGCCGAACTATTGAAAGTTTTGGGATAGTGAGGCTAAGTGGGTTAAAAAGGGGTAAAACAAGTATGGGTAAGTGGGGGTTTAAGCTGAGCTAGAACCTCCAAATGTCATGAAAGTACGTTCCCAATTCTTCCGACTATACATATAGCGCATTGCCTTTGCTAGGCAAACAAAATACTACCCAAAATCATACCAACTGTCAACCGGATATTTAAAATTTCCATAATTTTCCTTTTCATCAATTTTTTTCTTTCTTTCTTTGAATTTTTTTTGATTGTTTTTTCTCTCTTTTTTCCCTTTTGATGAAAACCCTCGGTTGTTCAACAGTGGTGAACTCTTCTCGATCGACCAAAATGGGTGGTCGATCGACTGCTTTTCTTCCCCAGGTTGCTCGATAGAGCATAAAAAGCTTAGATCGAGCATTTTTTCTTTTTGAAAGCTATCGGACGATCAACTTAACCATAAAAGCCACTCGATCGAGTAAAAAGGGTCCTCGATCGAGTAAAATTCAGCTGGGGACTTCCCTTCCCATCGAAAACACTCCATCAACAATGAAAACAGGCCAAAAATTGATAAATTGGCACAAATCCTTCACTACTCCTAGCTCAGCATAAGGTAGGCATTATGTAGGATGTAGTTAAAAGGACAAAAGGCAAATTTTTGGCTAATGTGGAGCTAAATGGGCAAAACGAGAAAGGGGTGATGCAATAGTGCTCCTGCGTGTAATACCAACCACAAAACGGTACGTGTAGGCAATAAGAAACCAAGACTCATACACATGCAAAACATGAAATGCAGGGAGTACTACTCACAATCCTAATGTAACCGGTCATAGATGTCAACAGTATAAAGGCTCTAAAACTCAGAATGTGTAGTAGGTTGCCAAAAATATGAGTCAAGTCTAGTGATCTAACATGAAGTCCATGACAAAATTCGGGATGACGCTTAAAACTTCACAAGGCAAGGGTCGAAAATTGGCATAACATGACATGAAATGGACTATAAACAGCTTTGTCATCATCAAATCTCCAATCCGACTCAACTAAATGCAAAAAGAAACGTGATATTTTGAAAATTTGAAAATTTTCTGAAATTTACATAAAGCAATAAACGTGAATGCAAAACGAGATGCAAATACAGACGCAGGATGCATGCATACCCTCCCCAAACCAAACGGTACAATGTCCTCATTGTACAAAATGGAAAGAAAAGAAAACGCAGAGGAAACAAAGGAAACGAAAACTTACAAAACAACGTGCAAAAAGAGGCCTCCCCAAACCGAACTGGAAGATGTGGTGGAGAACAAAGGGTGATGAGGCCCGAGGTTGTCGATCGAGAAGCCGAATCACTCGATCGACCTTACCGGACGCAAAGATACAACGATCGAGATCTTTCGACCAACAGATCGAGGAAAAACCACCTAAGGAACCTCTCGATCGATCAGAAAAGGCACTCGATCGAGAGGTTCACTGCACAAAAACGGTGAAGTTCGAGAAAGTCTGAAACGAGAGAAACAGAAAGAAAAACAATTCTAATAGAAACGAGAATTGTTCAAAAATTAACAAAGAAAACGCCCGGGTTGCCTCCCGGGAAGCGCAGGTTTAGGAGGTCCCGCACGACCTACGAGCTTCAGTCAGCGAGATCTTCAAAATCGTCGAAAAATTACTCTTCGACGCATCCCACAACATCATCCGCCCCATAGTAGTGCTTGAGCTGGTGACCGTTAACCTTGAAGCGATTTCCGTTGGATCCTTCTATCTCAACGGAACCAAATTGGTTGACACCAGTAACCATGTATGGCCCACTCCATCGCGATCTCAGCTTCCCGGGAAACAGTCGTAACCTGGAGTTAAACAACACCTTTTGGCCAATTCGAAATTCTCGCGGAATGATGCGCCTGTCATGCCAACGCTTCGTCTTCTCTTTGTAGATACAGGACCTATCATAAGCATTCAGGCGAAACTCTGCAAGTTCATCTAGCTGCAACAACCGTTTCTCACCACACAAATTAGCATCATAATTAAACTGACGGACCGCCCACCAAGGTTTATGCTCTAGCTCTACGGGTAAATGGCAAGACTTCCCATAAACCATACGATATGGGGAAGCACCAATGGGTGTCTTAAAAGCGGTCCTATATGTCCATAATGCATCCTCCAGTTTAGAACTCCAATCTTTCCGCGATTTAGACACAACCTTTCCTAAAATAACCTTAAGTTCCCTATTATAAACCTCTACCTGTCCACTAGTTTGAGGGTGATACCTGTGGGGAATAAAGCATGTATTCACCCTAAACTTGCAGGATTATAATGAAAAATACAGTTGTGTTTATAGTCATAAGATTAAAAGGATAAGAAAAAGAAATCAACCTTTGGTCCTTTGTGCTAAAGGCCTAAGAACAGGAATTAATGTAAATTCCCTCCTATAACTTGCACCCAAGACTTAGTTTGAGACGAGGCCGCGTGTGCTAGAAATCCTCTCCAATTGCCTTGCAATATAGGGAGAGCCCTTGAGGTTTTAGATGTGAGATCTGAGGTTTTGGGAGAAGAATGCTCTCAAACCCTAATTTTCCCCTGAGATTATTTTACAGTGCAACAAGAGTAACTGACATAAGGAGAGTCCTCCTCCTTATGTAGTTATTTCGGCCGAAATTAGGGTTTGGGTAGGAGTGGGCTTTCCACTCTTACCTTATTCTAATTCGTGATTCGACCCATTTAGCTTTAAGTTGTTCGCGGGTTTTATTTATAAATCGTAACATGTTATCAGATATTAATACAGTCAATATATTAATAATGGTCTGACAAAATACGATATTGTATAATTACCCAAATTAATATAACTGTTTATATTAATACGCGAATACAATACTTAATTAAATATAACCGTTTATATTTAATTTACGAATTAATCATGTAATCCGTATTAGCTAAAATTATTTAATCCGTATTAAATAATAATCTCAACATCTTATTGACTAATTTAATAGTCAATACCTCTGACTAACCGTTTAGTTATATCCGGCAAAATGTGACTGTATTTTCATACCTTCACATCTCTCAAACGTGTCCTATAGGTGTGACGTATAGGGACCAGTTGATCACCGCCATCCGTATGACAATAACGTCAAACTTATCTAGCAAGCCAACCGTTATTGATAAACGTGGATCAACTGGTAATAATACAGAAGTATGCCCTTGTGATCCTTAAAGAGATTTAATAAGTCATTGTACTTAATTGTCAAGGACACCAGCCCCAACAATCTCCCACTTGTCCGTACAAGGGTATGTTCAATGACGTTATCACACTACATGTGGAGGACACAATCTCCAACAATACCCCAAACCTCGATGATGTTTGACCCCATACTTAGATAACAAGGTTTCTAAATTGCGGTCGCGGAAATGCATACCTCGGTCACTAATTAAAACTCTAGGAACCCCGAAACGCGGAAAGATGATCTTACGAAAAAGCTTAATTACGGTCTTGGCATCACAATTGGGAGTGGCAATGGCTTCCACCCACTTAGACACATAATCTACATCGACTAGGATATACCTGTTACCTTGACTAGACGGAAATGGGCCTTGATAGTCGATGCCCCATACATCGAAAATCTCCACCTCTAAAATGCCATTTTGTGGCATTTCGTATCTCTTAGAAATATTTCCCGTCCGTTGACAAGCATCACAACTAGAAACATAGACCTTCGTGTCAGCGAAAAGCGTAGGCCAATAAAAACCGGACTGCAATACCTTAGCCACGGTCCGCGATGGGCCGTGGTGCCCTCCACTTAGAGCCGAATGACAGCCCTCCAAGATAGCACGGGTTTCCCACTGCGGAACGCATCGTCGGTAGATGCCATCTGCACACTCCTTGAAAAGATAGGGGTCATCCCAGAAGTACTGTCGTGCATCGTGAAGGAATCGCTTCCTCTGCTGATAAGACAAGTCGGGTGGTAACTTCTAACTAACTGCAAAGTTGGCATAATCTGCAAACCAAGGTTCAACACCATATTTAGAACGCAAAGAAATCATAGAAAAAACATCAATAGCATAAAGTGAATCATCAACGAAAGAATCGTTGATGGGAAGAGAATCCCCCCCTCCTGTTGCGTTAAACACGACAGATGGTCCGCTACAACAATTTCGGCGCCCTTCTTGTCTTTGATTTCCAAATCAAACTCCTGCTGAAGGAGTATCCATCTCAGCAAACAGGGTTTGGCTTCCTTCTTGTTTAAAAGATGCTTTAAAGCTGCATGGTCAGTGAAAATGATAACTTTAGAACCTAAAAAACAAGATCTAAACTTATCCAAAGCATAAACAACAGCTAAAAGCTCCTTCTCCGTGGTAGTATATCGGACTTGAGCCGCATCCAGAGTTCGGCTCGCATAGTAAATGGCACTCAACGCCTTGTCTTTCCGCTGCCCTAGCACTGCTCCTAGTGCGTAGTCACTGGCATCGCACATGATCTCGAATGGTAGTGTCCAGTCCGGGGGCTGAATGATAGGTGCTCACACCAGAGCCTGCTTCAAAGTATTAAAAGCAGAAAGACAATCATCGGTAAAAACAAAAGGAGCATCCTTCAGAAGCAATTGTGTAAGCGGTCGAGCAATCTTAGAGAAGTCCTTGATGAACCGGCGATAAAATCCGGCATGACCAAGAAAACTTCTCACCCCCTTGACATTAACAGGAGGGGGCAATTGCTCGATCACCTGCACCTTTGCTCTGTCAAACTCAATACCCCTATTGGAGACCAAGTGCCCAAGGACTACACCCTCCTTAACCATGAAATGGCACTTCTCCCAGTTTAGCACCAGATTAACCTCAATGTAGCGCTGCAAAACTTTGTCAAGGTTAGCTAAACAATGCTCAAAATCATTCCCATATATACTGAAATCGTCCATGAAGACCTCCATGATAGACTCTATATACTCAGAGAATATCCCCATCATACGCCTTTGAAAAGTGGCAGGGGCATTACATAGACCGAAAGGCATCCTACAATAAGCAAAGACGCCCTTGGGACAAGTAAAGGTAGTCTTTTCCTGGTCATCTGGATGAATGGGGATCTGAAAGAACCCTGAGTATCCATGCAGATAGCAGAAAAACTCATGGGAAGCTAGCCTCTCTATCATCTGGTCAATGAAGGGAAGGGGGAAATGATCTTTCTTAGTGGCGGTATTCAATTGCCTATAATCTATACACATCCGCCACCCAGTTACAAGTCTAGTGGGTATAAGTTCATTCTTTTCATTGGTCACAACAGTGGTAGCTCCCTTCTTAGGTACTACCTGAACATGACTTTCCCATTTCGAGTGGCCAACTAGATAGATTATACCTGCATCAAGTAGTTTCATGACCTCAGTTGTCACCACCTCCTCCATCTTGGGATTCAGTTTCCGCTGACCCTGTCGGCACAGTTTGTGACCTTCCTCCAGCTTGATCCTATGCATGCAGACATCGGGGCTGATGCCCTTAATGTCATCCAGTGAATAACCCATTGCTTTCCTGTTCTTCCTAAGGACACTTAACAAAGCAGTTAACTGATCATCATGAAGTGTAGCATTTACTATGACAAGAAATTGTTCAGTATCATCGAGAAAAGCATACTTAAGATGAGAGGGAAGTGCCTTACGTTATGGGACCTTTACCTCAACTGAGCACAAAGGGTGTGCTAGGCTCGCCACTTGCTCTAATTCGGCATCAATCAACTTGGTCGCATCAGACACCCCCGTCTCGTCGATAGCAACTCCAAATAGCTCTTCCACAGAATCCCAATCCTCATGATCTGCAATATCTGCGCACTCAGCTAATAACATCAGTGACTAACGGATCCCTAGTCAGGGAATCCGACCAAACCTCATAAGAAGACTCGTTAATAACATCGACTGAATAACAGGTGTCTTCTATCATAGGTCTAGACAGGGTTGCGGGTAAATTGAATGTGATCATATCATCCCCCACCGCTGGAGTCAAACGACCAAGTCTAACATCAATTATGGCCCCGGCTGTACACAGAAATGGTCTACCCAAGATGATCTGGGTACGGGTATCCTCAGCAATATCTAGAACAATGAAGTCTACAGGGATAAAAAATTTGCCCACCTTGACAGTAACGTCTTCCAAGATACCTAAGGGTCGTCGAACATATCTGTCAGCCATCTGAAGGGTGATATTGGTCGTTTTTAGACGACCCAAATTAAGCTTAGAAAATATTGAATAGGGTATGACACTAACACTAGCTCCAAGGTCACATAATGCCCTATCTATCGTCACATCCCCTATGACACAGGAAATCGAGAAGCTACCCGGGTCTTTTATTTTGGGAGGGGATTTACCTAGAATCAAACTACTAGATTCTTCCATAAAGGCAACAATAGCAAATTCTGCAAAGTCCTTCTTACGCGTAATGATGTCTTTCATAAATTTTGCGTAAGACGGAACTTGGGTAATTAACTCAACAAGTGGAATACTTATTTGTAGTCCTCGCAGCGTTTCTATGAACTTGTTGAATTGCCTATCCGTCTTTGTATCTCGCAGCCGACTCGGATAGGGAACCTTAATTATTGAAAGTGGATCCCCGATTTTCTCAATTTCTGCATTGCTCCTCGGTACCCCCTCAGCAGGGGAGGGTACTTTATCATTTATAGTTCCTGAAACAGCGGCATCTGAACGATGGGCTCTCGATCGAGGCTCAATTCCTCTCGATCGAGAGCTTTTGTCTGCAGTGTTGCTCGATCGAGATTTAAGTTCTTCCAGATTGTTCGATCGAGCAACTTCTTCACCAACACCATTCGATCGAAGACTTCCATCTGTCGATCGAGGGTTCTCTTCACCGTGGTCAGTCGATCGACCATTTTGCTCTTCAGGATCTGTCGATCGAGACATATTTTCACTCGATCGACCCCTTCTCACTTGCCCCTCGTCAATGACAGGAGTTTCTACTTTTACCTCGGAACTCGTACTGGCTGGGTTATACACTGGACCATCATAACTGAGACCGCTCCTCAAATTAATCGCAAGAACTGGGTCCTTCTCGGGAAATAAGGTCTCACATTTTTCGAGCAATGCACGGAAAGCATCCGCGCTCAATTTCTGCTCGACCTCTTGCTCGTGAATGATTGCTTTAAGATTGTTGAACTCGGCCTGCGTAATGAGTGCTTGACTATTATCAACTGGTGGTTGGTGCTTTGTAGAGGTTAAATCTGCATATAGCTCGAAAAACGAACCCCCTTGCTTATATCTTCGGTATGCGTAAACACGCTCGGGTTCGGCCACGTAAGAAATAGGATCGTGACCCTCGTCACCACATCTACCACATAATAGCTCCATAGCACAAACTTGATCGCACTGATTTGGGCTTCCTAGTTTATCCTCTTGAACTTCCGCAATAACGGTAGTAGGAATGGCACTCTGCACACTTCTCGGGTTCCCATAGTTGGCTGTGTATGTAGCCATATTCTCTATCAACTGCCAATCCTTGTCGTCAGACACATTTACTTGAAATCTCCCTAGCGCGGCAGCATCAAGGATAGCTCTATGCTCGTACCGCAACCCGTTGTAAAATTGAGTGCACAAATACCAGCGCTCGAATCCGTGATGAGGGACTGAGCGAACCAGCTTTTTGAATCTTGACCATGCTTCACTCAAATTCTCGGTCTCGGCTTAAGAAAAATTTGTAATTTGCCCCCTCAGTGCAGAAGTTCGTTGAGGAGCAAAATATCTTCTGTAGAAAGTTATGGCCAAGGTGTTCCAATCCACAACCTCAGCAGCTACCATGTCAAGATCTCTCCACCTGTCCTTAGCATCGTCCACCAAGGAAAAAGGAAATAAAAATTCCTTGACCTTATCACGAGTTACCCCGACGACTAAAGGAATAGTTGAGCAATAATCGGTAAAGAGCTCAACATGTTTGGCCGGGTCTTCAGCCATGCTGCCCTTAAACACATTTCTCTCCACTAGCTGTAAATAAGATGGTCGAATACCAAACGTCCCATCCTTAGTTGCAGGAAGAACGCGTCCCTTGGGCAAGTCGTCTGCACTAGGCTCAGAATGGCTCGCGATATTAGGCATACCTGCAAGCACTAAACAGTAGGACAAAACGTAAGAACTGCCCCAAGGAATAAATTCCTTGAGACTAAAAGACAAACAAGACTTAAACTATAAAATGCACCACCTCCCCAGCAACGGCGCCAAAATTTGACACGGCTGTCGCAACCCTATCAAAAATAAAACCTAGCTGGTCTCAACTGAATGTAGAAGAGGTAGTCGGGTATCGAATCCATAGGGAGACGAGGATCTTATAGTCTGACCAAGTTTGTCTAGTAACCAAAATATGGGGTTTAAGTGAATTTTGACACTAAACTATAAAAGGTAGGGAAAAAGGAAAGTGAGGGAAAAGGGAGCACTAGGATTTCTGGTGCACCATGGCTATTAAGGCTGGTCTACGAATACAGGTCAACCTATTGCGGTTTGTGGGTACAGAAAAGGTCCTTCCGGTCCGCTATTCACCCTAAAACCATGCTAACTTAGCTTCCGCCCTAATTAGCATAGTCCTAACAATCGTCGCAGAACTGCCCCTAAACCAATCTTCCGATCTAGTCCAAGAGGGTTTCTACACATTCAATTGAGTGCGTCGACTCAAACAATTAACAGAAAATAAGATACGACGAATACGCACAAACCGAAATTTGGGTACCAGAATTAACAAACCATCCTAAGCCATGGCTACCATAAATCCTAGTACTAAGTTTAGTTACAAATAATTAAAGGACGTATGATAACGATAACGACTTGCATAATTAGAATAGCATATGACATTCTAAAATGTGAGACAAAACATGCCGTAGGAGTAGGGACAAAATAACATAGGACTAATGGAAACAGAGAGAGATACGGCGCAATTGCGATGTTCTTAAGACGAATACGAAAATATGAAACAACATACAATTCAAGATGAAAAATGGGAAACTAATAGAGATTAGAATGAGTGTACTTAAAACAGAAAACAGAGACCATAAAAGGAAGGAAAAAGAGTCAGAGGCGAGGGGAACGAAATGAAACAGGTAAACGATCGAGAACGGCGAAAAACGATAGTAAAAGAAAACAGAGTAAAACTCGAAATAATAACGAAAATCAGAAAACGGAAACAATAAACATAACTAACGATAAGAACTCAAAATAAGAAATGAAGGAAGAGGAATTACAGTAGGGAAAAGTTAAGAACGAAAGAGAGAAAACCTTGAACGGAAAGATAAAGAACTCGAATAAAACCAGATGTCGGCTACAAAGTTTCTGATGGTGGAGTTTAGTAAAAGTCTGCAGAGAGCAGCCTTTAGGGTAAGAAAGCTTAACCTAATAATCTCAGAAAAACCCTTTTAAATAGACAAAAACTGAACTGAAAAATTAACTCCTGTGAACACGAAGAGTCTCCAAGCTCTCGATCGAGGGAAATTTCCTCTCGATCGAGCCCTTTTATCTTCACAAACTGGTCGATCGAGAATAGGAAGTTACTCGATCGACTCATCTTTTTCCGCACCTCTCGATCGATCACTTAGGCTTTCGACCGAGTACCTTCTTCTTGGATACCCCTCGATCGAGCACTGAACAGCTCGATCGAGAACGTTTCTTCGACTGGATCCCTCGATCGATCACAGGACAGCTCGATCGAGGACGTTTCTCCTCGATGGGTTCTTCGACAGGCACAAAGATTGATTCTTCACTTCAAAACTCTCGATTTAGGTCCAACCGACCGTGATTCTCCCATCGACTATTGAAAAACAGTGCTTTAAGGCAGAAAAAGCTCGGTTTCTGCTACAATTCAGTCACTACCTGCAAAATAGCAACACGAACACAGAGTAACACATACGGGGTATAAAATGATATAAAACCACCAATGATTATGAGAATGTGTGCTAATACAAGACTAAAAAGTCTATACAAAATGCACACATCATATAACATGCCTGAAAACTGACTCTTGTAGAGGTCGCGCGTTAGTTTTCGATGATATACAGATGTCACTTGTCAATGATTAAGACATCACTTAATTTTATTCATTCACGCAAATGCTTGATTTTAGTTCACTTAAAATGAAAAAATATAAGTTGATGGGGTCTTCCTCGTATAACCAGAAATTGAGTTAGTCTTTATAAATCAGACTCCCATGAATCCCTTCTTCGTCGGTAGGCTTACTATGACCCCTTCTACGTCATGTAAGTGGGAACAGATGATTTATTTTATCTCAACATCGTGGTCACTAGATACTATCTAGCGACTATGATGGACTAAAAGATGAGATTTACGGAAATCTATCGACGAAGAGTTCTAACGGTAGAACTAGCCAAGCAGTTGGCTTATGAATTTACGGAAATTGAGTCTTGGGATCGTTTATATAATTCTTGAGGGAGATCAATTATATAAATGCTTGAGTCTACGAGTTTAAATTCAATTTAAAAAATATAGACTTAAATCTCAACGACGAGTTGCTTATATCGTTTTGTTTTTATCTTCTTTTCAGTGTAGAACACGTACAACTTTAACTGCTAATAAGAAATGGCTGGTAACGACCCAATGCCAAGTGCCACGCTAGCACGAGAATCCTGGGGTAAAGCCTTCATGGACTCCATGAATCAGTCTACTAGACTGAAGAATGATGGATCAAACTTCTCGGACTGGGAGGCAACATTACGGAATGCTGCCATTGCTGACTGAAAGCTCAAGTACTTGACTGAGCCTATTCCAGCACACCCAGGAACTGCGGCTAGAGCTGCCGAAATTCGCGCTCATAGCGACTTTGTCATGGAAGCGGGTGCGATAAAGAACGTACTTATCTATGCAATGGAATCCAATTTGCAAAGACGCTTCATTCCCATGGTGCAAACAAGATTTTCACCACGCTCACAAATGAATTCTCGAAAGCTCCGAGAATCGTGTCATATGAGCATATCTGCCACTTCTTTGAAGCGAAACTCCAGAAGGCCAAGCTGTTAGCCCACATATTCTCAACATGATTGAGAATATCGAGAAACTGGAGACCTTAAACTGCAAGATCAGTGAGAACATAATCGTTGATCGAATGCTTCATTCACTTCATGAAGGGTTCACCCTCTTTAGGGCCAACTACTATATGAATGCCATAAAGAAGACTCTTCATGAGCTCCACTCACTTCTCGTACAGACCGAGAAGGATCTGAAATTGAGTGGGAACGTGAAGCAGGATGTTCTCATGATCTCCAGTAAAGGTAAAGGTAAGGGGAAAGCTGAAGGCGACCTAGCGGTAGGTAAGCCAAAGTTCAAGAAGTCAGGATTTGCTAAGAATGGACCCGGTGAGTCGAGCAACTCACAGGGTAAGACAAAGAGCAAGGATACAAGCATGGAATGGCACCATTGCCACAAGACTAGGCATAGGAGGCGCTCGTGCCCCGTGTATCGCGAGGACATTAAGGCAGGCCGCGTTACTCCTGTTGGTATGTCTTGTTCTTCTTATATTCACATGATTGAGATTAACCATGCAAGTTACGGAACTTGGGTACTAGATACTGGTTGTGGTTCTCATCTGTGTAATCATGTGCATGGCCTCCGAAACCTCGAGCCCCTCGTAAAGGGCGAGGTTGACCTGCGTTTCGGGAATGGAACACGAGTTGCTGCAGTCTCGAGGGGAACATACGTGATCCAGCTTCCTAGTGGATTTGAGTTATCGTTGTATAACTGTTATTATGTTCCTAGTTTATCCAAAAACATCATTTCTGTTTCTACTCTTGACAAACTTGGATTTTCATTTGTAATAGAGAATAATAATTGTATTTTCTTGTTACACGATATGGTTTATGGCAAGGCAGTTTCCATGAATGGAATTTATGTTTTAGATCAAACCACCGAAATATTACACGTGAATAATAAGAAGTTAAAGGTTGGTGACAAAGATCAAACCTACCTATGGCACTGCCGTATGGGACATATAAATGAGAAACGCGTAAAATAGCTCATACAGAATGGATCTATCTCGGCCTTTGATTTCGAATCATATGGCACGTGTGAATCATGTCTCATCGGTAAGATGACTCGTATTTCCTTCAAAGGTGTTGGAATGCGCGCTGCCGACCTATTAGGACTCATACACACGAATGTATGTGGCCCTATGTCGATCAACGCACGAGAAGGCTATAGGTATTTCATCACTTTCACAGATGATTTGAGTAGATATGGCTATGTCTACTTAATGAAACATAAAAGTGAATCCTTTGACAAGTTCAAAGAATACCAGAATCGGGTACAGAACCAACTGGGTAGAAAGATTAAAGCACTACGATCTGATCGTGGTGGCGAGTATCTTTCTAATGAGTTTGATCAACACCTTAAAGACTGTGGAATCGTTCTACAGTTGACTCCACCTGGAACACCACAATTAAATGGTGTGTCCGAACGAAGAAATCGAACTCTACTTGAAATGGTTCGATCCATGATGAGTCACACCGTTGTGCCTGATTCATTATAGGGCTATGCTCTTCTGTCAGCCGCTCTAATACTTAACCGAAGTCCATCTAAAGCTGTTGACAAGACTCCATTCGAGTTATGGAAGAGAACGGTCCCTAAATTGTCCTTTATTCGGGTTTGGGGCTGCGAAGCTTATGACAAATTAAGACACGAGGACAATCTCGGCCCACGATCGGTCAAGACATACTTTATAGGTTATCCAAAAGGAACTTTTGGTCATTACTTCTACTCGCCAACCGAACGACGTGTTTTTGTTGCGGCTAGTGCGACGTTCTTAGAGAAAGAATTTCTCGAGAACAAGTCGAGTAATAGAACCTTCGATCTATTGGAGATTCAAGAACCAACTACCGAGCAACCATTGGAGGAAGCAGTTCCTTCAACCTCGGCTGCGGTAGATATTCCTGAGGAACCTAGGAGGTCGGGAAGAGTCTCTATTCCTCCGGACAGATACATTGGTATGGTCGAGGAACATGACATAAATGACATCTTACTCCTAGAGGGTAATGAACCCACAACCTATAAAAGTGCCATGACTAGTTCTGACTCAAAGCTATGGCTAGAAGCCATGCAATCCGAGATGGACTCCATGTATGAGAACAACGTGTGGGATCTTGTGGACCTACCTTCAAAGGTACGCCCCCTTCAATGCAAATGGCTTTACAAGATAAAGCTTGCCGTGGAAGGACAACAAGATATTCACAAGGCACGACTAGTTGCTAAAGGTTTCACCCAAGTGCCAGGCGTGCACTACGATGAAATCTTTGCACCCGTAGTCATGTTACGTTCCATTCGGAGTATCTTAGCGATTTCCGCATTTCATGACTATGAAATCTGGCAGATGGATGTTAAAACCGCCTTCTTAAACGGTTATTTGGAGGAAGAGTTGTACATGGTACATCCCGAAGGTTTTATTGATCCTGAACATCCTAAGAAGGTTTTAAAGCTTAAGCATTCCATTTATGGACTTAAGCAAGCATCACGGTGTTGGAATCATCGTTTCGACCAAGTGATAAAAGAGAATGGTTTCATTCGATCAGTCGAGGAACCATGTCTATATATCAAGTCGAGTGGGAGCAAGATTGTATTCCTAGTATTGTATGTCGATGACATACTCCTGATTGGGAATGACATACCTCTATTATCTTCGGTTAAAGCATGGTTGAAAAACCATTTCCAGATGAAAGATCTGGGAGAGGCACGAAGAATTTTTGGCATCCGTATTTACAGGGATAGATCACGCCGGATGTTATCTCTCAGTCAGGAGTCTTATATAGATAAGATTCTAGAGAGATTCAACATGACGAACTCCAAGAAAGGGTTCCTTCCTATGGCTACTGGGCTTCACTTGAGCAAGTCTCAAGAAGTTAAGACATCGAAAGAAAAAGATTGCATGAGTCGGATTCCTTACGCTTCGGCTATAGGATCGATCATGTATGCCATGATATGCACACGTCCAGACGTTGCATATGCATTGAGTATGACAAGTCGATTATAAGCACATCCAGGTGAACAACGCTAGATGGCCGTGAAAAACATTCTTAAGTACCTACGGAGGACTAAAGATTGGGGATTGACTTATGGAGGCGACACGAGGCTCTGCGCCACTGGTTACGCAGATGCTAGCTTCCAAACGGATCGAGACGACTTGAAATCTCAGTCTGGATTCGTTTTTACTATTAATGGCGCTGCTGTCAGCTGGAAAAGTTCTAAACAAAATGTTACAGCAGATTCTACAACTGAGTCTGAGTACTATTCCGCTTCGGAAGCAGCTAAGTAAGCAATATGGATGCGTCAATTATTACAAGGACTATCAGTAGTGCCTACTTCGAATGACCCGATCACCGTTTATTGTGACAATAAAGGTGCCATCTTCCAAGCTAAGGAGCCTAAGTCTAGTAACAAGTCTAGACATGTACAACGGAAATCTCATCTAATCAGAGATTACGTGGAACAAAAGGAGATATTTATTGATAAGATCACTACGGATGATAACATAGCATATCCTCTCACTAAAGCATTACGACGTGATAAGCATGAAGGACACGTTAATTCCATGGGACTTAAACGTGTTCCTGAGTTGTAGTACTCTTTTATGAATTTGATTCATTTTCTTGTGTACTCTATTACAACCTCATCGTTATGATATTTTATGTTTTGTTTTTTCATGTGGAGTTGTACGACAATTTTGAACACCACAAAGTGAACTAATTAACATTACATCGTTTTTGGTCCTTGATTACCCACTTGAGCTGATAACTCAGGTAATCATTTTGTGACGTTGGTTGATGGTGGGTTCAACGAGCCATAAGTCAAACAGTTGACTGACCAATCACAAAGGCGAGTTAAATGGATATCTCGTAGGACACATCGTGACAACGTTATGGAGTCCTAAATGTTTTATACCATTAGGTGCCAGGTCGTGGATAGGACCTCCATAGTGTTCCTTAGAGTCGATTCTTTTGACTTTCAACAGTCTCTTGAGATTGAGGCAGATTTTGGGTAACTTTGGTTTCTTTCCCACGGTCTTCCGTAACAGGGGCCATGAGGATTTTCACTGGGTTATTTCATGCTGCGCTTACATCTGCAGGATTCGAGTTGAGGGAAATAAACAAACCCTTATCAGGATTTTATCATTTCTTAGGGTCACTCGAGGAGTAGTAACTGAAATGCATGGCCATGCTCGAATACAGATTCGTTTTATCAGCATATCGCTTGTAGAATACGACCTTTGCGAATACGGATTTGCAAATTGTTTTACATTGAGTGGGAGAAATTTTAAAAGGATATGAGATTCGGTTATCGCACCTACACTTGTACGGACAAGTGGGAGTTTGTTGGAGCTGGTGTCCTCCACATGTAGTGTGATAACGTCATTGCACATACAGTTGTACGGACAAGTGGGAGATTGTTGGGGCTGGTGTCCTTGTCAGTTAGTACAATGACTTATTAAAACTCTTAAAGGATCACAAGGGCATACTTCAGTATTATTATCAGTTGATCCACGTTTATCAATAACGGTTGGCTTGCTAGATAAGTTTGACGTTATTGTCATATGCATGGCGGTGATCAACTAGTCCCTATAAGTCACACCTATAGGACACATTTGAGAGATGTGAAGGTATGAAAATATAGTCACATTTATGCCGAATACGATTAAACAGTTAGTTAGAGGTATTAACTATGAAATTAGTCAACGAGATGTTGAGATAATTATTTAATACGGATTAAATAATTTTAGCTAATACGAATTACATGATTAATTCGTAAATTAAATATAAACGGTTATATTTGATTAAATGCTTAATTCGTGTATTAATATATAAGCAGTTATATTAATTAAGCTAATTATACAATATCGTCATTTTCCTATCAGACCATTATTAATGTATCGACTGCGCATTGTGACGAAGTAATACATTAATATCTGATAACATGTATACGATTTATAATTGTAACCCGCGGATTACACTTTAGCATTAGGGTCGAATCACGCATTAGAATAAGGTGAGAGCGGAAAGCCCACTCTCACCCTATGCTAATTTTCGGCCGAGTAAGGGTTACAAAAGGAGAGGAATTCTCCTTTTGTCAGACTACTGTAATTCATATTCTAAAACATTAGGGTTTCAGAGCAGCTTTCTCCCAAAAACCTAGATCTCACATCAAAACTCACAAAAGCTCTCCCCATATTGCAAGGCAATTGGAGAGTATTTCTAGCAAACACGGCATCATCTCAGACGGATCTTGGGTGCAAGTTATAGGAGCGAATCTCATTTGATTCCTTTTCTTAGGCCATATTCGCAAGGACCTAAGGTTGTGCATCTTTTCTCGATTTATGTTTTTCATTTTATGACGATATTCACATGTAAAATTTCGTTATAATCCTGTAATTTTAAGGGTGAATATACGAAAATTTCCCACACTATATAGTGACCTAATATAATATCGTACTCACTTTTCTGCAGGGAATGAGCTAGGTAAGTAAAATTGAGTGTATACTGATAGATTAATTGCTAGACCGATAAGATCATATGGTTGGTGTTTGAAGTAATGATACATTCTGAAAATGTTCATACGATTCCCTGGTTATGAAATGACTATATTGTAGTTAAATTATGATTTTTGTGATTACTTGTGATGGAGGAGTAATTCTGTTAACTTTATCATTATATGTCATAGTATCATATTTAGTGATATGCGATACATGTTTCTGAGGCCATGATAATAATATAGTATAATGTCGTTATCATCATGATAAGCTTTATCGACTTACATGTTTTCTTTCTACCATAGTTTTGAGTTAGAATATGAGGAATAAGTTATAAAAGATGTTGTAGGATATACGTTTAAATAAGTATGGCGTGTGAGACCTGAGATAGGATAGGTTAATACGATATCATACTTATAAGATTCTACTATAATTTAGTTGAATAGTGATGTAGAGCTGAAACTTATTAGCTGAAACTTATTTTGCCTGAATTTTACATGAACTTGATCTTACTGTCATTTATCCTCTGCTCACCGTTTATAAACAGAGTTTTTACGCATGCTAGTCTCATAAGCTAGTTTTCATATGTTTTTGGTTTTATGGCTAAATTATTTACGCAATTAGAAAAATTGATGTTACTAGTCAAAGGTCAAAATGTTCATGCCTAATTATATTTTGATCCGTGTTTTATAATATTTGTCGTTTAGAAAGTACTTACTGCTGATGGATGATTTCAACTCTGCCGTTCAAAAAAGTCGTATAAATTTCTAAAGATGATAAGCCACATGATACCCTGATGTGTTATCGTTAATGGTGATTTTCGCAAGTTTCGCTAAGTTTCGATGAATTGCTGTTAAATTTCTGTAAAGACCAACCCATTTGTAAAATTCTTTATAAATTAAACTTTTGAGCTTTAGTTTTTATTTTACTGGCATGATTAGTTGATCCGCTGCGCTATAAAAAAAAGGGGGGCCCTCAAATAGTATTATATATTTACGGTCTTTTGGAAGTTTAAGTACGATTATGACTTTTGGAAATACAAGTTTTATCTCAAGTTAATATAATAGCTTTGTCAAACCTCAAGTTTTGTTAACGTGACCATATAATGTTCTTACATGATGATAATATGTGATGTTAATAGCATGTTTATTAGAGATGTGCCTTGATGAGTAGTAGAGTGAAAATTTTAATAGATAAACTTATCAGCATGAAGTCATGAGTAGAACTTATATAACAATCTAGTTGTTTACAGTCAGTTGTGAGTATTCTGAAAAGATGTTAGTGATTTTTTTTACTGGTTCATATATTAATTGGGTGATTATATTTAGATCCTTATCGTATAATCTTTGTACCATCTTAACTGATTAGATTAAGGGGTGTAATACATGATGCCGACTTTGGTCTCAAGGTGAATTACATGTTTTGTCGATGATACTTGTGTTAAATTTGGATCACAAGAATAATGAAATGAAAATTATATTGACATGAGCTTGATCTACTTAATGTTTAATCAAGAAAATTGTATAAGTGCTAGCTTTGTAAATTAGCTTCTGTTACATTGATGCCACGCTTATTGAGTTTACGGTCATGGGAAGTAAATGTTTTAGTTGACGTTGATCCGAGTATTACTGTGTCGTATTGTTTTTTTTTATCTACAATTAATTTCTATTTATGATCTATTTGTGTTAATGCATTGCCACAAATTTCCAATTCCGTTTTTAGAAGATTTTAAAATGTTTTCAAACGATAAGGCATGTTAAGACTAATATGACAATATTTATGATGAATTTTAACATGACCTAAATTCTGTAAACCTTCTCCATGAAACGTGTAATTAATCGGGATTTTACTATTTACATTCGTTGTCAGTTATATGTTAAATGATATCATGTGAATAAATATAGACGTTAGAATCTATTATGAGCTTCATTTACCACGTGTTATGACATGAATTTTGATTCTCAAGTGATGTGTTGTGACACCCCGCGATTTAGCATAAAAATAAATAAATAATTTGTAGTGGAAATACGATACTTTTAAAAACTTTTCGACATATTTATTAAAACTTTTTCGCGGAATATCAAAACAACATGCGGAGGACTAAAAATTAATGGGAAAGTATAAATTATACAAAATAACTTAAACAGACGAGGGATAAGGTATCCCACGATAATAACATGAATTAAATCTAAACTAAGCGTAAGGGTAATTGTCGAATTATCAACAATGCTCGCTAGCCACAAGTCTTCCCCAAATAACACCAACCTACATTCATGAAACATGAACGCCACAGTCAGTAGGGAGTAACTCAGGGTTCTCCCTGTTGGGTTTAGTTATCTCATAAACTAATTAATTTAGTCATACTAAAAAAAAACTAATTAACATTTTAGGATGATCCTCCAAGTATTCAACAAGAACACCTCCTTAGTGATGCACCAAGACACCCCTTGATTGAACCGAAAACTTGAGTATGCTAGTACCAAAAATCGGTTTTCCTTGAACAAATTCTAATCTTTATTTAGAATTGAGACTAATATATAGCTTATTATTATTAGTATTATTATTCTCACAATAATAATATAAGAGGATTTGATGTTAATATTTTTCTCACCCTTAAAAAAATTCAAGCATTAAGATTAGAATCAATTGTGAGCATGCAACAATATTTATGAAGTGTGGCTAGGGTTTGTGGGTGGCCGGGTATGGAGAAGAACAAAGGGGACATTCACCCTTTTCTAAGTCATTAGGGTGGCCATAGGTATTAGTTCCAATGCCACCTTTAATGATTATGTTTATATGGTAATTAAGAGAGTAATACCCACATAAACATCCCCTTAATAAGCCTTACAAAACCGGCACATGTACATTCAAAATGGACCTCATTTTACAATTTTATTAACTTTACAATTGTATGTTAGGTGACATACAATATGTCACAATATTGTAAAATAACAATTGTTTTAATTTAATCATACATATTTATCAATTAAATATTATTCATAAATTAATAAATCATATTTATCAAGTTGACAAGTAATTCGAAATTACTAACATGTAAAATGGTTATTCATAATATATCGTCAATACGATTTAAAACTTTTGTAATAATTATAACCCGATTCATTCTAATCACGACATTATAAAATATCGTTCAATGTTTAGTAATTGATACGTTTCAATTATAAACATAAATCTTACAATAAGATTTAACCTCTGATTTCTCGATATACGAGTTTAAGGAATATGATCAAATCGTATCAATATACATTTGATCACTTTATCAATTGAGGGAATTGTCCTATAGGTGTGACCTAAAGGGATCAACTGACCACCACCGTCTTACGACAGTAATGTCAAACTCTAGCTAGCCAATCATTACCGATTAATGTTGGTCAGTTGACTAATATAAATCCTATCATCCCTTGCGCATTCTTGTCATGAGATTTAATTACGTGATCGCACTATTGTTGAGGACACATTTCCCAACAATCTCCCACTTGTCCTCGACAAGTGTGCGTCACTAATTCTCTTGTCCTATTACAATCTCCCACTCAATGCAAGATGTCTCTTTGAGGTCGTACTTGCATTTGATCATATCATGAGTGGTTTCCTCGATCTGGAGAATAACTGTTTGACCGGAATTATCTACCATAGATACCTTCCGAGCGTGGCCACGCATTCCAGTTAACTTCTCCTCGAGTGGCCTTGAGATTTGAACAACCCTGACAAGGGGTGGACAATTTCTATCGTACTACTTCCTTCAACTAGTCACAGTCAGTCACAACCCAAAGCAATCCCATTTGACTCCAGTTACGAAAAGTCGTAGAGAATGGATCACGGTTATACCTAAACTGTACCATCTTGGGAGAGTAGTCTTTAGTCTAAGAATTGACTCATAAGAATACTATAGCAGCTCTCGCCACGACCCGGCTATTATAAAATTTCCAGAACTCTATAAGCGGTCACATTGCCCGACAGAGTGTCTCTTGCAGCCCGCCTATGTGATCGACTAGTCATCACATATGACTCTATGGCACTTGAACTTGCCATCAGTCGCCTCCCATTCTAGTCGCTTTGAGACGTCACCTCATGTAAGCGGCTAGGGGCTATACTAAGTCAATCCAGTTCACTTTATGGGGTTCAATATTGTCTCTTACAACCCATTTGGATTCTTACAAGGTATCTTTCATCTTGAGTTAATTATAACTCAAATGACATTGTCATGCAAAATAGTCAATACTATTTCATTGCATTTGATGCACGATCATCAATTTGTATTAGTGTTTTACGAATAAACCTTTTATTCATGATTCTAAAACTTACAAATTTTGGTCTCCTTCCATCTCATATTATCTCATATAATATGATCTTATTTGAGTACATATCAAGAACTCATTCTTGATCTTGAGTTCCCTTTTCTGGGGGAAGCTCCCATTGTTATCTTATAACTCGTGACGTATTGATATACTAGAGGGATTAAATAATCACTCGAAATTATCTAGTCACTTATGTACTGAAATCTATATTGTAGTTATTTATGATTTCATCATTTAATTATTTTCAAACATCTTGGCTATTTTATCAAGGTTATTCATATCTAACCATTTTGATTTCTAATGGGCGACCTTTTATTATCAATATAATAAACCTTACTGTAAAGCTCCATCATCGTATGATATAAGGTATTTTGTTCATCTAGAATTGAGAACCTCTTATTCTTTACACCTTAAAGAATCACCCATCCTCTCTAAATGGTAGGTTCAATTCTTTAATGAATATTGCTCCCACTAAAAACAATATCACTCGATCTCTTAAATGAACCTTTCATTTCTCGCATGTAAATCTTTATTATCACTTGAATCATTATCACTATCACTATCCCTATAGTCATCTATCTTCATTCAATTGATCATCACCTTTTTCATGTCTTCGTTTCCTCGAGACGAATATGACATGATAATTCCCTTATAACTACATTGAGAGAATTGAGATGATTTCTTCTCTTTTATCTTATAAATTTAGAAAAATCATTTATTAAGGAACCGTTTTCCTTCCGATTTCATACGGGGTTTCATTATATCCTCTCTTTGAAACAATGAACATAAGGAACCTTTCCTCTTGTGTCCTCCCGTAGTTTCTTCAGTGTCCTCTCGTAGTTTCTTCTATTCATTCATTTAGGGTGCTTCTTAAGTCTCTCATGTGTTAATCTTCTTTAAGATCCTTTATTTATATCATTGGTTTGCGGGCGAAATATTTTCTCCCACTCTATCCTTTTAACAATAACCTTTACTTGTATAAGGATAACAATTTTCGATTTAACCAATGTATATGAATGTTTGAAGTTTTGTAGGTGTGATGTATACATTCTCATTTTCACTTAAAATGATGATCGTATAATGAATTAATGATTTCTTAATTTGATTGAAAGTATCTCATGGGGTGTAGTTCTCCGTTTTAATCAACACTTTGATTATAATCTATTGATCGTATCAATGAGACTTATTTTGTGATAAAAATCACTATTATTCATGTTTTAACAAGGTATGCAATTTAGTTTAGAAATCAAGGAATTGATTAAGAACAAAAGTAGTGACTCGGGTTGAAAACCAAGTCACTAATATCCAAAATTACAACCATTGTTTTAGGATTCAAATCCTTGTCTTACAAGAAAGTAAATTGTTCTAGAAATAAAATGCAAAATATGAAAGAAGACAATATGAAAATTAGAGCCAAGCTCTTTAAGTCTTCGATCAATTGGATGCTACCATAGTCATCCAAGTAAGGAACTTCATGCTTCCTTCTCCTTGCCCTTATCATTAGGAGGTGGCCCTTTAAAACAATTAAAAAGGGTAAATATCATCAAATTTTTATCACTATACATAAGTTGATAAATGACATGAATTTAAACGAGAGTTATTACCTACGGCGGCTGCCTTCCCATTTTTGAGATCGCTTAAGTATTTGGGGCAATTACGCTTCCAATGCCCTATCCTTGTGCAATAATGGCACTTGTCTTCGGATTTCGAAGACGAGGTGGAAGCACCTTTCGAAAATGTCTTTTCTTTGGTCGGTTTGGGCTTGAACGTTTTCTTGCCCTTGCCTTTGAAGACATTCCTTTTGAAGCTCGTTTTCCCTTTCTTCTCGATGTTTAAAACATCTTTAGTGGAACTTTCATGAAGTCACATATCCCTCTCGGCTTGGACGAGCATCTTATGCAATTCATCCAATGTGGTCTCTTGATTTCGCATATTAAAATTCACCCGGAATTGTTCATACGATTTCACCTTATTGAGCGAGTGAAGAACTCGGTCAATGATGAGAGAGTCGGGAACATCTGTTGGGAAATGTGTCCTCAACAATAGTGCGATCACGTAATTAAATCTCATAACGAGAATGCGCAAGGGATGATTCGATTTTATATTAGTCAACTGAGCAACATTAATCGGTAATGATTGGCTAGCTAGAGTTTGACATTACTGTCGTATGACGGTGGTGGTCAGTTGATCCCTTTAGGTCACACCTTTAGGACAATTCCCTTAATTGATAAAGTGATCAAATGTATGTTGATACGATTTGATCATATTCCTTAAACTCGTATATCGAGAAATTAGAGGTTAAATCTTATTGTAAGATTTATGTTTAAAATTGAAACGTGTCAATTGTTAAACAGTAAACGGATACGAGAAATTAGAGGTTAAATCTTATTGTAAGATTTATGTTTAAAATTGAAACGTGTCAATTGTTAAACAGTAAACGATATTTTATTATATCGTTATTAGAATGAATTGGGTTGAAATTAATGCAAAGGTTGTAAATCGTATTGACGATAAATGATCATTTTATATTTGTAATTCCGAATTACTTGTCAATTGATAAATATGATTTATTTAATTATATATATATATTATTTATACGATAAATATTTATATTGAGATAATTGTATTAACTTGTGACATATAAGATGTCACGTAATACACAATTTTAACAATTGACGTTTTTATAAAATGAGATCCACATTGTGGTGGATGGCCGGTTATTATATGATGGTTAAGGGATGATTATAAGTGTTAAATATTCATAAAACATAATCATTAAAGAGTTTATTGGAAACTCTACCTAAAGCCACCCTATAATACCTTGAGAAGTGATGATGTCCCCTTGTTGCACATCCCATAGCCGGCTTCCCCTTCCCAAAATAAGCATGCTTAAGTTATTTGATTATCTTAAGAAAAGGCATGCTTAATATATATATGTGATATCATACTCATTCTACTTCTTCTTCTTCTTACCCTAGCCGAAAATTTGCCTAAGTAAGGAGAGAATTTTTCAACCTCTAAATTATTATTATAAGATAATATAACATACTAATAGTAGTATTGTAATAACATTCTAATTAGAGAGATTAGAGTTGTTTAAGGAAATCCGTTTTCTTGTGCTAGCCTACTCGAGATTTCGGATCTTTCAAGGGGTTGTCTTGGTGCATCCAAAGGAGGTATTCTATTTTGGGTACTCGGAGGATCATCCTTGCTAAATATTTGGACCGTGTGTAAGGGTTCGAATACTCTCTTATTTCCGCTTTTAGCATGCATAAGATCACCTAATAATATGTTAATTAAAGAGTTAATTAAAAGATTATATTAGTATGACTAAAATATTAGTTTATGAGTAACTAATAAACCCATCAATTGGTATCAGAGCAATAGGTTGTTTGCATGCTTTCCGTTTACGTTTTTACGGAGTTATATTGATAACAAAATAAAATTTGAATTTTCGTTTAATATATGATATGCACGAAATAATTTAAGCATTATTACCTACTGTTTTCTAAAATGTTTTAGAATATTTGGAATATATATTGCATGAATATTGACTTTTGGTATATTAAATCTCGGTTTTTTATAAAGTTTTAATTGTTAAAGTCGTTTATTTTGGGAAAAATAGCAAAAATCATCTTTTGGCCGAGATTTTTCAGTATGTTATCACATGTATTTTCTATAATATGAGTATGAATTTCCGTAAATTATGGACTTATAAAACGTGTGATATGAATTTTAAGGGTTAAAATGCAATAAGATGAATAAAAATGGGTTAAAATAGTTATATTATGAATTTGACTATAAAATTTTTATGAGGATGTCACATGCAATATTTAAAATTTATGTTGAATTTTCCAGAAATTTATCTCAAATATTGCAATATTATAGATTTTTAATGTAAAAATCGGGTATTTAATGACATAATTTCGACTTTAATAGTTTAAGTTGGAATTTGGCCATAAAAATTTAACACGATGTCATATATATTATTTCCAGCATGTATAAAATTTTCGAGAATTTTATCTTATTTTATGCTTGAGAAATAATTTTAAAGGTTAAAATCGTACGATATATGACGTAAATCGTTAAAAATTGCAAATGTTGTTAAAATGGCCGAAATATGTAACCCATATTAGTCATATATGATATGTTCATCTTGAAAATATTCTTGGGAGCCAAAAGTTTCAGATTTGATTTGTTTTTAATTTGTTAAAAGTAGCATTTAAAATTTTATATTTAGAGTCATTTATTTAAAATTTCGGCTATGGGGCAATGTGCCATTTAATTTTCTGTCCATTTTGTGTTCTTAAAATGTTTTGGAAGGTATAAAAATATTATTAGTATTTAATTTGCTTTTATGAAGTTAATTATTGAATTTTCCGACTTAAAATGCTCGTTTTACGTATTATTTTCGAAATAATGTTAAAACCGTATAAATACTAATATTTTAAGATTCTGAAAATTTTAAGAACATTCTGGATTTTTTCAAATTTGAATTTTGAATTTTCGAAATTTTAAATGACTCTTTTGGATTTTTATATTATTTTTCCCGTAAAACCGAGTAATACCGATCAATATTGAAACATATTAAGTTAAGTCATGTTCAAAGTTTGAGTAAGACTAAATTTTGAATCCTATGCGAGTTAGGATGATTAACTTAAGGATGAAAACCGTTTCATATAATGCATAGTGTTGTTAACCGTTAAAACACGCGATTCCATAAACCAAGGTTTACGATAACTATTTAAATAAGTGTTTTAAATAGGACGATTTGACTTAGGATTTGCATGTTAATTCATATTTACATAAGCATTGCATATTATATTATGAATGTCATGATTTATTTTACGTAATTAAGGGAATTATGTAATTTACTTAGTATGGCCTTAGTTTTAATCGGTATTTCCCGTAATGTAAGGGGTTACCGATTCGGTTGTAATTTTGTGATCTCGTATCACCCAATTGTAATTTATTTCTATTTTATAATGTATAAAGTAGACTAGAAAAGTTGTAATATTCGTAAATTCCGGAGATCCTTGAAGACGGTGCCATTAGGAAAGGAGTTCCGACAAAGACGGTGTTTACCTCGAAGTGCGTGCCGCGTGAAGTTCAAGGGACCATAGGAGTTGGTTTCCGAATTTGTAATTTTATTATTTCTTTTCTAGGAAAGGCCATACTAGGGTTTATGTTTATGCTTTTATTTGCTTTTATATGTTTGCATGCATAGCCAAATCGTCATACATTGTATCATGCATGTTTCGACCTAGTCGACCTAGTCTTTTATTTTATCGATAATTCACCGACTTAGTTCACTTAAACGGAGATAGATAATAATTTGACTAGATCTCTTACATATAAATATTGAGACTTAGCCTTACCAAAGAGTATGGACCCATGAATCCCTTCTTCACAAGAACGTAGGCTCGGCTACACCGGGGGTACTAAAATTGTCACGTTGGGTAAGTGGGGTAATAAGATTACACCTTGAAATTTGGTTGATCTCAACGAAAGTATTCGTAACCGTAGTTGCAATAAGTTCGGGCTAAAGATAATTTTAAGAAAATTGTCGACCGAGAGTTCTAAGAGTAGAACCGATTAAAGGGTTAATCCACCAAATTATACCGATACGGGTTGAATCGGCTACACCGTGCCCGGATTAGTATGGGTTTGGGTCTCGGGATTGTTTACTTAATTGGATAAGAGATCATTAATTAAATATATAACTAAACTTGTTAAAGTTTCTAGTTCAAATTAAGAATTTTAAAATGATGTTGTTTTTCCTTTTATTATTGTAGTTTAATTTTCAACATCGACTATGGCAACCAACGCTCCACCTCTCACTAACGTATCATGGCTTCGATCCTTTATGGATCGTTGCAAACTCGATAAGCATGGTTCAAACTTTAAGGATTGGGATGCGCAATTACTTTTGGCCGCTCAAGGTGACGATAAGAGTCGTTACCTATCCGAAGCCGCTCCTCCCGCTCCAACCGCTCGTTCCGCGGTCGGAACTCGTGAGGCCTATGAAGCCTACATGAAAGAGTCCTCCGCTCTTAAAAATGTGCTCATCTTCTCCATGGAGCCGGATCTCCAAAGGAGTATGATTAAGTTGACCACATCGTATGAAATCTACACCATGCTTGCGACCATGTTTTCGCAAACTCTAAGGGTGATTCAATATGAGGCGGCTTCCGCCTTCTTTGACATTACATTCAAGGGAGGGCAAAAGATAAGCCCTCATGTGCTCAAACTCGTTGAGCTCGCGGAGACTCTAAAAGCTCAAAATGTTGATGTTCCCGACTCTCTTATTATTGACCGCGTTCTTCACTCGCTCAATAAGGTTAAGGCGTATGCTCAATTCCGGGTGAATTTCAATATGCGAAACCAAGAGACCACGTTGGACGAATTGCATAAGATGCTAGTTCAAGCCGAAAGGGACATAGGACTTCATGAAAGTTCCACCAAGGATGTTTTGAATATCGAAAAGAAAGGGAAAACGAGCTTCAAGAGGAATGCCTCTAAAGGCAAGGGCAAGAAAACGTTCAAGCCCAAGGCGACCAAAGAAAAGACGTTTTCGAAAGGCGCCTCCACCTCGTCTTCAAAAGAGCAAGACTAGTGCCATTATTGCACGAGGATCGGTCATTGGAAGCGAAATTGCCCCAAATACTTAAGTGATCTCAAAAATGGGAAGGCAACCGCCGTAGGTAATAATTCTCGTTTATGATTCATGTCATTTATCAACTTATGTATAGTGATACAAATATGTTGATGTTTACCCTTTTTAAATGTTTTAAAGGGGCGCCTCCTAATAATGATAAGGGCAAGGAGAAGGAAGCATGAAGTTCCTTACTTGGATGGCTATGGTAGCATCCAAATTGATCGAAGACTTGAAGAGCTAGCCTCTAATTTTCATATCGTCTTCTTTCATATTTTGCATTTATTTTGGAACAATTTACTTTCTTGTAAGACAAGGATTAAAATCCTAAAACAATGGTTGTAATTTTGGATATTAGTAACTTGGTTTTCAACCCGAGTCACTACTTTTGTTCTTAATCAATGTTTTGATTTATCAAATAAATTGCATGCCTTGTTTAAACATGAATAATAGTGATTTTATCACGCAATAAACTATTGATACGATCAATATAATATAATCAAAGTGTTGATTAAAACAGAGAACTACACCCCATGAGATACTTTCAATCAAAATGAGACTATATTAGTTCATTATAAGATTTTCATTTTAAGTGAAAATGAGAATGTTTTCAGCACACCTATAAAACTTCAAACATTCATATATATGCATTGGTTAATCGAAATAGCTATCCTTATACGAATAAAGGTTATTGTTAGAAGGATAGAGTGGGAGAAATTATTTCGCTCACAAACCAATGATATAAATAACGGATCTTAGAGAAGATTCCTACATGGGAGTCTTGAGAAGAGCCCTAAATGATTTGAAGAAACTACGAGAGGACACTGAAGAAACTACGGGAGGACACTCGAAGAAAGGTTCTTTATGTTCATTGTTTCATAGAGAGGATACATGAAACCCTGTATGAAATCGGAAGGAAAACGGTTCCTTAATAAATGATTTTTCTAAGTTTATAAGATAAAAGAGAAGAAATCATCTCAATCCTCTTAATATAGTTATAAAGAAATTATCATGTCATTTTCGTCTCGAGGAAACGAAGACATGATAAGAAGATAATGATTGATTGAATGGAAACAGATCACTATAGGGATAGTGATAGTGATAATGATTCAAGTAATAGTTTAACATGCGAGAAATGAAAGGTTCATTTAAGATATCGAGAGATATTGATTTTAGTGGGAGCGATGTTCATTAAAAGAATTAAGCCTACCATTTAGAGAGGATGGGTAATTCTTTAAGGTGTAAAGAATAAGTGGTTTTCAATTCTAGATGAACTAATACCTTATATCATAAGATGATAGAGCTTTACGGGAAGGTTTATTATATTGATAATAAAAGGTCGCCCATTAGAAATCAAAAAGGTTAGATATGAATAACCTTGATAATATAGCCAAGATGTTTGAAAATAGTAAGAGTGATGAAATCACTCATAACTACAATGTAGAATTCAGTACATGAGTGACTAAGGAGAGTGATTCCTTAATCCCTCCAGTATATCGATACGTCACAAGTTATGAGATAACAGTGGGAGTTTTCCTTCGGAAAGGAAACTCAAAATCTAGAAAGAGTTCTAGATATGTACTCAAATAGAATCATATTATACGGGATAATATGAGAATGAAGGAGACAAAAATTTGTAAGTTTTGCAAATTATGAATAAAGGGTTATTCGCAAAACACTAATACAAATAGATGATTGTGCATCAAATGCAATGTAATAGTATTGACTATTGTTGCATGACAACATCATTTGAGTTATAATTAGCTCAAAGTAAAAGATACTTTGTCAGAATCCAAATGGGTTGTAAGAGACAATTTTGAACCCCATAAGTGAACTGGATTGACTTAGTATGGCCCCTAGCCGCTTATATGAGGTGACGTCTCAAAGCGACGAGAGTGTGAGACGATTGATGGCAAGTTCAAGTGCCATAGAGTCATATGTGATGACTAGTCGATCACATAGGCAGACTGTTAGAGACACTTTGTCGGGCAATGTGACCGCTTATAGAGTTCTGGAAATTTTATAGCCGGGTCGTGGCAAGAGCTGCTATAGTATTCTTGTGAGTCAGTTCTTAGACTAAAGACTACTCTCCCAAGATGGTGCAGTTTGGGCATGACCTTAATCCATTCTCTACGAATTTTCGTAACTGGAGTCAAATGGGATTGTTTTGGGTTGTGACTGACTGTGACTGGTTGAAGGAAGTAGTGCGATAGAAATTGTCCACCCCTTGTCAGGGTTGTTCAAATCTCAGGGCCACTTGAGGAGAAGTTAACTGGAAATGCGTGGCCACGCTCGGAAGGTATCTATGGTAGATAATTCCGGTCAGACAGTTATTCTCCAGATCGAGGAAACCACTCATGATATGATCGAATGCAAGTACGACCTCAGAGAGACATCTTGCATTAAGTGGGAGATTGTAATAGGACAAGAGAATTGGTGACGCACACTTGTCGAGGACAAGTGGGAGATTGTTGGGAAATGTGTCCTCAACAATAGTGCGATCACGTAATTAAATCTCATAACGAGAATGCGCAAGGGATGATACGATTTTATATTAGTCAACTGAGCAACATTAATCGGTAATGATTGGCTAGCTAGAGTTTGACATTACTGTCGTATGACGGTGGTGGTCAGTTGATCCCTTTAGGTCACACCTTTAGGACAATTCCCTTAATTGATAAAGTGATCAAATGTATGTTGATACGATTTGATCATATTCCTTAAACTCGTTTATCGAGAAATTAGAGGTTAAATCTTATTGTAAGATTTATGTTTAAAATTGAAACGTGTCAATTGTTAAACAGTAAACGATATTTTATTATATCGTTATTAGAATGAATTGGGTTGAAATTAATGCAAAGGTTGTAAATCGTATTGACGATAAATGATTATTTTATATTTGTAATTCCGAATTACTTGTCAATTGATAAATATGATTTATTTAATTATATAGATATATTATTTATACGATAAATATTTATATTGAGATAATTGTATTAACTTGTGACATATAAGATGTCACGTAATACACAATTTTAACAATTGACGTTTTTATAAAATGAGATCCACATTGTGGTGGATGGCCGGTTATTATAGGATGGTTAAGGGATGATTTATAAGTGTTAAATATTCATAAAACATAATCATTAAAGAGTTTATTGGAAACTCTACCTAAAGTCACCCTATAATACCTTGAGAAGTGATGATGTCCCCTTGTTGCACATCCCATAGCCGGCTTCCCCTTCCCAAAATAAGCATGCTTAAGTTATTTGATTATCTTAAGAAAAGGCATGCTTAATATATATATGTGATATCATACTCATTCTACTTCTTCTTCTTCTTACCCTAGCCGAAAATTTGCCTAAGTAAGGAGAGAATTTTTCAACCTCTAAATTATTATTATAAGATAATATAACATACTAATAGTAGTATTTTAATAACATTCTAATTAGAGAGATTAGAGTTGTTTAAGGAAATCCGTTTTCTTGTGCTAGCCTACTCGAGATTTCGGATCTTTCAAGGGGTTGTCTTGGTGCATCCAAAGGAGGTATTCTATTTTGGGTACTCGGAGGATCATCCTTGCTAAATATTTGGACCGTGTGTAAGGGTTCGAATACTCTCTTATTTCCGCTTTTAGCATGCATAAGATCACCTAATAATATGTTAATTAAAGAGTTAATTAAAAGATTATATTAGTATAACTAAAAGATTAGTTTATGAGTAACTAATAAACCCATCAACATCAACTCCTTGCACTTTTGGAGTCTCCGCGAGCTCAACTAGTTTGAGCACATGAGGGCTTATCTTTTGCCCTTCCTTCAAGCTAATGTCGAAGAAGGTGGAAGCCGCCTCATATTGAATCACCCTTGGAGTTTGCGAAAACATTGTTGCAAGCTTGGTGTATATCTCATATGATGTGGTCAACTTGATCATACTCCTTTGGAGATCCGGCTCCATGGAGAAGATGAGCACATTTTTAAGAGCGGAGGACTCTTTCATGTAGGCTTCATAGGCCTCACGAGTTTGGACCGCGGAACGTGCGGTCGGAGCGGGAGGAGCGGCTTCGGATAGATAACGAGTCTTATCGTCACCTTGAGCGGCCAAAAGTATTACGCATCCCAATCTTTAAAATTGGAACCATGCTTATCGAGTTTGCAACGATCCATAAAGGATCGAAGCCGTGAAACGTTAGTGAGAGGTGGAGCGTTGGTTGCCATTGACGATGTTGAAAATTAAACTACAATGAAAATGAAGGAATTAAAATAACGTCAGTATTAAAACTCGTAAAAATTTTAAACAAGTTTAGTTATTTACTTAATGATCTCTTACCCAATTAAGTAAACAATCCCTAGACCCAAACCCATACTAATTCGGGCACGGTACAGCCGATTCAACTCGTATTGGTATAATTTGGTGGATTAACCTTTTAATCGGTTCTACCTTAGAACTCCCGGTCGACAATTTTCTAAAAATCGTCTTTAGCCCGAACTTATTGCAACTACGGTTACCAATACTTTCGTTGAGATCGACCAAATTTCAAGGTGTAATCTTATTACCCCACTTACCCAACGTGACAATTTTAGTAACCCGGTTTGGCCGAGCCTACATTTTTGTGAAGAAGGGATTCATGGGTCCATACTTTTTGGTAAGGCTAAGTCTCAATATTCATATGTAAGAGATCTAGTCAAATTTTATTATCTATCTCCGTTTAAGTGAACTAAGTCGTTGAATTATCGATAAAATTATTGACTAGGTCGATTAAATCGAAAGAGATGCATGATATGATATGACGATTTGGCTATGCATGCAAACATATAAAGCAATATAAAAGCATAAAAATAAACCCTAGTATGGCCTTTCCTAGAAAAGAAATAATAAAAGTACAAATTCGTAAACCAAGTCCTTTGGTCCCTTGAACTTCACGAGGCACGCTTCCCAAGGTAAACACCGTCTTGGTCGGAACTCCTTTCCGAATGACACCGTCTTCAAGAATCTCCGGAATATACAAAAAATTACAACTTTTCTAGTCTACTTTATACATTATAACCGAATTGGTAACCCCTTACATTACGGGAAATACCAATTAAAAACTAAGGCCATACTAAGTAAATTACATAATCCAAAATTACGTAAATAAAATCATGACAATCATAATTAAAATATGCAATGCTTATGAATATATGAACTATCATGCAAACCCTAAGCCAAATCGTCCTATTTAAATCTCAATCATATAAATAGTTATCGTATACCTCGGTTTTATGGAATTGCGTTTTTTAACGTTTAACAACACTATGCATAATGTGAATCGGAATTCACTCTTAAGTTAATCATCCCAACTCTTTTAGGTTTCAAAATTTAGTCTTACTCAAACTTTGAACATGATTTAACTTATTATAATAATATTGTTCGGTATTACTTGGTTTTACGGGAAAAATAATATAAAAACCAAAAAGAGTCATAAAAATTTCGAAAATTTCAAAATTCAAATTTTGAAAATTCTAGAATGTTCTTAAAATTTCATAACTTTAAAATATTAGTATTTATACGGTTTTAATATTTATTTCGAAAATAATACGTAAAACGAACATTTTAAGTCGGAAAATTAAATAATTAGTTCCATAAATGCAAATAAAATACTAATAACAATTTGACACTTTCCAAAATACTTTAAGAACATGAAATGGACAGAAAATTAAATGGAACACTGCCCAATGAGCCGAAATTTTAATAAATATGACTCTTTTTATTTCAATTTTAAATGTAACTTTTTAACAAACTAAAATTAAATAAAAACAGAAACTTTTGGCTCCCAAGATAATTATAGTGATGAACATATCATATACGACTATAATGGGTTAAATTTTCCGGCCATTTTAACAACTATTGCAAATTTTAACAATTTTCGTCATATATCGTACGATTTTAACCTTTAAAATTATTTCTCAAGCATAAAATAAGATAAAAATCTCGAAATTTTTATACATGCTGGAAATAATATATATAACAGCGTGTTAAATTTTTATGGCTAAATTCCAATTTAAACTATTAAAGTCGAAATAATGTCACTAATTACCTGATTTTTACATTAAAACTCTATAATAATGCAATATATGAGATAAATTTCTAGAAAATTTAGCATACATTTTAAATATTGCATGTGACATACTCATAAATGTTTATAGTCAAATTCCAAATGTAACTATACAAACCCATTTTTATTCATCTTATTGCATTTTAACCTTTAAAATTCATATCCCATGTATTATAAGTCCATAATTTACGAAAATTCATATTCATAACATAGAATTTACATGTGAAAACATACAGAAAAATCTCGGCCAAAAGATGATTTTAACTATTTTTCCCAAAATAAACAATTTTTAACCATTAAAAATCAATAAAACCGAAAAATAAAATACTAATGAACAATATATATGCAAAATATATTCCAAATATCCTATAAACATTTTAGAATCAGTAGGTATTCATGCATAAATTATTTCGGTCATATCATATACTAAACTAAATATCAATTTTTATTTTGTCATCTTAATAACTCCGTAAAAAATAAAACGGAAAACATGCAAACAACCTAGTTGCTCTGATACCAATTGTTGGGTTTAGTTATCTCATAAACTAATTAATTTAGTCATACTAAACAAAAACTAATTAACATTTTAATTATCAAGTTTTAGATCTTATGCATGCTATTATATTATGCGGAAATTAGAAGATTCGAAACCTTACACACGGTCCAAACGAAATGCTAGGATGATCCTCCAAGTATTCAACAAGAACACCTACTTTGTGATGCACCAAGACACCCCTTGATTGAACCGAAAACTTGAGTATGCTAGTACCAAAAATCGGTTTTCCTTAAACAAATTCTAATCTTTATTTAGAATTGAGACTCATATGTACTTATTAGTATTAGTATTATTATTCTCACAATAATAATATAAGAGGATTTGATGTTAATATTTTTCTCACCCTTAGAAAAATTCAAGCATTAGGATTAGAATCAATTGTGAGCATGCAACAATATTTATGAAGTGTGGCTAGGGTTTGTGGGTGGCTGGGTATGGGGAAGAACAAAGGGGACATTCATCCTTTTCTAAGTCATTAGGGTGGCCATAGGTATTAGTTCCAATGCCACCTTTAATGATTATGTTTATATGGTAATTAAGAGAGTAATACCCACATAAACATCCCCTTAATAAGCCTTACAAAACCGGCACATGTACATTCAAAATGGACATCATTTTACAATTTTATCAAATTTACAATTGTATGTTATGTGACATACAATATGTCACAATATTGTAAAATAACAATTGTTTTAATTTAATCATACATATTTATCAATTAAATATTATTCATAAATTAATAAATCATATTTATAAAGTTGACAAGTAATTCGAAATTACTAACATGTAAAATGGTTATTCATAATATATCGTCAATACGATTTACAACTTTTGTAATAATTATAACTCGATTCATTCTAATCACGACATTATAAAATATCATTCAATGTTTAGTAATTGATACGTTTCAATTATAAACATAAATCTTACAATAAGATTTAACCTCTGATTTCTCGATATACGAGTTTAAGGAATATGATCAAATCGTATCAATATACATTTGATCACTTTATCAATTGAGGGAATTGTCCTATAGGTGTGACCTAAAGGGATCAACTGACCACCCCCGTCTTACGACAGTAATGTCAAACTCTAGCTAGCCAATCATTACCGATTAATGTTGGTCAGTTGACTAATATAAATCGTATCATCCCTTGCGCATTCTTGTCATGAGATTTAATTACGTGATTGCACTATTGTTGAGGACACATTTCCCAACACTCCCAGCCACTTTACGTCAGAAAAGATGTAAATGGTAATACAAAACATCTTATACATATGAACATGTATATAATTTCAGAAACAATCATATATGCATTTTCAAACGTAATCAACATGATCAATGCATGTGCGATAAACGAAAGCATGTGGGAACAACATGAATCAACATGTAAAACATAATTAAAGCCAACAAGTGAGATGATATTGAAATCAAGTAAACATCCAAATGATCGACTCAGAGGCCAACAACTAGGTGGCATGTCCAATCATCAAATCAAGTAAACATCCAAGTGATTGACTCAGAGGCCATCAACTAGGTGGCATGCCCAATCACGCATACAACGATAAACCAAGAATAGAATGAACGCCGTCAGGTAGCATAACCGCTACAACTGACAGTCAGGGAGTATAACCGCTCCACTAACAGACTAGGGCGTATAACCGCGCCCTAGCTATCGGAGCGCATAACCATGTCATCCGGATACTATGTATAGCGCATAACCAACAACTATATGCCTAAGACCTGGCCAAACCTCTCGATGTAATAACCTACACCGAACGGCACACGGGGACCGGGCCGCATAACTACGGACACCGACCAATCCCGAACATAGTTAGATAAAATCCCATAACAGGAGTGGCGTTTGTTCATTACAGTGATACACAAATCGTATCACCGCTATCTATTCACAACCAAGGCAACATAACCGTTACCAACACAATTTAGGGTGACATAACCGTCACCTAAACACAAGCAAGGCAACATAACCGTCACCCTACTCATTTTAAGATAACATAACCGTCATCAAAACACAATTTAAGCTAACATAACCGTTAACCAACTCATTTACATACAAGAGCCAACAATCGATAAATAAGACAACACTTAAGACCATTCCATACGGGAGAAGAATAAACGAAACTGATTAATAAAACATAAGTCTTAAAAGCGTTTTACATTTCAGCTGTCCTCTGCCGTAAAATTCATAATTAACTAAAATAAAATCGAAATGATACAAGGCCAACTGGGTAAGATTACTAAGACTTTCATCTACAATATTTGTAATATAAACATTTTCAAAATACGAACTGAACATGGGGTTATTGTTTGATCTTTACAATGTGTCAGAAATCGTCACACAAAATGTACTGCTTCATAAAACGGGTTTAACAAATCATTTTGGGGCAAGGCAAAATCCTAACATCATCTAAACTCTTCAAAGTTTAATTATTGAACAGAAACAGAATAGTTTCAAAGTATAAAAATGGTTTTCGAAACAATCTTTGAGCTACTGTCCATTCTGCGAGTATTTCAGCGCACTGTTCGTAAATAATTTTTTGTGAACAAACGACATGCAAGAAAATTACGAAATTTCAGAGGTAGACTCTACACTCAAAATAATCAGGGGTTTATTTTCAACATTTTCAAAGACAGATACTCTAAGATGTCGAAATAAATTGTACAAGACAATGGACAGATTTGTCAAGGTGCTGAAACTTATCAAATAACCTAAGTAAACCAAGCATTATGAATTTGAAAGACTATCAAACTAATCATCCTCAAAGATCACAAACTCATTTAACCATACAATCCTTAATGAATTTCCACAACTATAATATCATCCAACACAACCATGCAAGATGAAAATCATCCAAACATATGACTTATAAAACTAATCATGTAACTAATTAATCAAACACAATTCTAGTATAATAAACATTACTAGCATATAGAACACATGCAAACAAAGACGATTAAAGTCGATTAACCCATCACCGTTACCTCATAACTCTTCAATAAGCATGATTTGAACTTAAAGCCACTCCGGTTTGGACAACCGAACTAGCTACACACAAATAAACGAGGTTAGCTAAGAGAACCGTGCCTTAAAGGCCACGACCAGAGGACTATAAGGAAGTAATATTATAATTTTATTACCTATAAAGATGGAGGACGAGGAGAGGAAGTGATAGGCGCGAAAATTGTAATATCCCGCATTTTCGTAAACAATATTTAAAGGGTTTTAAGTTCAAGCTCGAGAAATAATTTATATTTCGTAATTTTTGGAATTTCTTTTAAATAACTGATTAATTTATGTGACAATATTTAAAAGGATTTAAATAATATTTCATTTAATTGCGTAATTTACGTCTTGGCAATTTAATTTCATAGTCCGGAAATATTTATATCGTCTTAAGTTTATAGTTACCTTAAGTCGATGTGCTTAGCTTGAACCGTCTTAAAACTTGTCTTATAGGCCTAACTTGTTAATGGACTCACTTTCCCTCTTTTTCCTCACAAAACCCTAACCCCACCATCTTCTACCTCCCTCCTTTCCTTTATTTTTCAGATTTGTGAAAATAGAAGGAAACACCATTTTTATCACTTTTCCACCTCCAACCTTCAAATGCTCATAAAACCTTCGTTTCTTATCCGATTGGGACGATTTTCGCGGCCACGGATTCATCTTCTCGTCCTCCATCTTTATAGGTAAGTTTTATACCAGAATATTTTCATCTTACAATCTGACCGTGCCCTTCTTATGCACGTTTTCGAGTCTAATACCGTTGTTGGTGCTTCTAATTGTGGGCAAGGTCGATTGGAGTAGCTTGGAGGCGATTCTTGGTGATTTGTGAAGCTAAAAGGTGACGATAATGAGAAACTCGGACTTTATTGTTAAAATAGCATGTTCTTGGTGTTTAAGATGAAAGTTTCTGATTTTGATGATGTTTGTTGTTGTTTAGGACTTAGAAGCATGTTAGGTTTTGATTTAAGTGACATTCACATGTTAAGTTTGGTATTCATATGATTGTTTACTCATTTTTCAGATTTCATGTTCTTAAGACGAATACAAGGATTGTTCATAAATTGGGTTTTGATTGTTCAATAATCATGTTTGATGTATATTTGGGATTGTTATGGGATTATATGTGCTGGTAGGCTAGATTTATGGCTTGAAATAATAGTGTAAGATCATTTATCGAAAGTTAGGTTGAAATGGCGAATTGCAGGAATTTTCTGAACAGTCCTGGTGCGTGTTCAGGCGCAGGCTGCGCACCTCCCTGCGCAGGCTGCGCAATTCAGGCGCAGCTGCGCACCCCATTGCGCAGGCTGCGCAAAAACCGCTGTAGCTTTCAATTGTTCAATTGTTTTCGTGATTGTTTTGGGTACTTGTTTCCCAATTGTTTAAGTGATGTTTAAGTGATGTTTATGTATATATTTACTTGGTTTTAAATGGATGTTTGAGCTAGGTAAGGTTCAGCAAAGTGGTTAGCGAATTGCCTCCTGTTAATCCTTTCCGATTGTTTGTTGTAAGGTTCCTTTCTAAGTTGTTTAATATGCTTAAGTATCATAGGTTGTGATGTTTAAGGTCATGGTAAATGGGTAGTTAGCAAGCAATGTCTTAGGATGTTGTTTATTAGCTAAAGTTAGTTATCATTTATTGGCAATGGGTAGTTGGTAATCAAAGTTTAGAATGTTGTTCTCCTCTTAAGTCAATCTTATCCTAGGTTTGTAAAGAGACCTAGTAGACCTAGTTAGGTGTTTAATGACCCTTAATTTGTGGAAGGTAAGCCTTAAGTTGGTAAATGGTTGTTGAGCTTGGTTACCGCTTGCTTATGTGTGTTTGAGGTCCCCGGAGGATGGGCGACACTATATTGGGTTCGGGAATGGAGAGAGGATAGAGACCCCCCGGTCGGGTAACCGAAAGAGAAACCGACTCTCCCTCAACTTAGTTCCCGGGATCAATTAAGTGTTGATTAGAAATTTAAGAAAGTAGAACTATAGATTAGTTTCTATACTTGGATGATATTGTATTGATGCGTATTAAGGTATGCCTTAAGCTGGCCTCTGAGCTTAATACGTGAGCTTGTTGTCATATATGGGGATATGCCTTAAGTTGGCCTCTGAGCCCTATATGTGTATGGTTGTCGTGTCTGGGATATGCCTTAAGCTGGCCTCTGAGCCCAGACATGTTTGTTGTGATCGCGTTGGAACATACCTTAAGTTGGCCTCTGAGTCTGACGAGTAGAGCAGCTGCATAACGGGGCATTTAGGTCGTAACACCTCACCCGGAGTGCAGATGTTTGATGCTAGAACATGCCTTAAGCTGACCTCTGAGTCTAGTGTCTTGTGATGTAGTGAAGGGACATGCCTTAAGCTGGCCTCTGAGTCCTTTACTTTTGGGTGCTAGTCTATGCCTTAAGTTGGCCTCTTAGTCTAGTGTCTTGCTGATTGGCAGGTCTGTGCCTTAAGTTGGCCTCTGAGTCCTTGCTTGTGAATTCGGTATTTAGGTTATGTCTTAAGTTGACCGCTGAACCTTTATACTTGCTGAATGATAGGTATTTAGGTTATGTCTTAAGTTGACCGTTGAACCTTTATACTTGCTGAATGATTGGTAATTAGGTTATGTCTTAGGTGGACCGCTGAACCTTATACTTGCTGAGTTTTTATCTGCTTGCCTAGAGTTGGTACAGTGTCAGATATAGATGTTGATATTGATGAGTATGATACTTTAACTTTGATATTGTTCATCCAAGGCATTGTATGACTCTTTAGTCAGTTTCGTAAATGGTTTGGACTGAAAGACCCCCCCCCCCCCCCGGCCGGGCAACCGGAAGGGAAACCGACTCTCCTTCCAAATAGTTTCCGAAGTTGGTTGAGAGCCTTGCATAAGTAATTGTTTGATGATATGAGATTCAGTTATCGAGATTTGTATGCTTCACATGTTATATATATGTTGGAGTATATTGTATGTTTATGTGATACGTGTCGTTACAAAAGGTGGCTAAGAGAACTCTAGTCACTCCCCACCGATTGTGGCGTACATGTTTACATGTATGTAGGTACATGACAGGTGGTTGGCAGAGGGTTGCATGGAGCTAGCGAGCGATGATCCTATTCATCGATTGACTTACACGTTTACGTTAACTAGACTTTAGTTTACATTTCAGTTTTGAGTGCCTGTAGGGATGTGCCATCCCAGGCTGGTTGTATTTATATTTTACCTTCACTTTCGGTTTTAATTCACCTCGCATGTTTATGTTAAAAAGTTTTAATTCCGCTGCATTTTTAGTACTTTGTGTGTTCATTTATTTCCGCTTTCGCGAGAGGTTTTACAAAAATCGTCGAAAACGGATAAGAAACGAAGATTTTATGACCGTTTTACGGTTGAGGTGCACAACCATGGTGTTCTTCTTGTTTTGAGGTTTGTGTTCTTAGCTGAAAAAAAATAAGTAAAGGAATGAAGAAGAAGGAATGAAGTAGAAGGAATGACCTTGGGCAGCTAGGCAAAGTTCTATACTTAGCCAAGTGTCCCAAAGGACATGTGGAAAAGAGTAAATAATAAGCAACGAGCGTGGGTCTCGTTTGCGGATGGTCCGTGACAGCCTTTCGTATTTTCGGCATAATTTCGTCTACAGAACTTATATTGACGTTTTTTCGGTGGCGTTGAAAAGCTAAGAAACAGAGCTACAACTTTTATTCTATAAGTAAAAGCTAGATATGCCTTTAAAATATCTTAAAATTAACAACAAGGACCGAGTAGTTGTTTGCGACTTTAAGAAGTATAAGTTTAAGACGGACATTTAAATATCATTGTCGAAAACGATAAATTTTAAATGGAATTTTAATTATTGCGGATCATTATTATTACTGAAATAAAATTTTAATAATATATAATGACTCGGAAATTACGGGGTGTTACAATCACCCCACCTTTTAAAAAGTTTCGTCCTCGAAACTTGAAAGCAGAAAAATGGTAAGTTGTAAAGACAAGATAAACAACCAAAGCGTTTACCCAAAATTTGATATTTCAAAACTTAGATTTATTTCAAAGACATCGAAAAGAGTTTCTAAAGGCACAAGTCCTCATCAATGGAACAAGAGGATTCTCGTTGCGCATTCAAGATCCCGACATTCCAAATCAAGGACTAGTCCAAAACCAAATCATATCATGCGTCAACAAGCGTAATACGAGTTATTAGACGTCTCCAATAACAAGTCTTACATCAAATCAACGCTAAAACCAATCAAAATTATAAACCATTTCAAGCTTTTTAAAATATGTCATTTCGAAAGTAAACTTCCATTTTTGAAACCGTGAAATAAGTAAGGTTGTAACAGAAATTAATGTTTTTCAACAACAAAAGTAAGGTAACACAAATGCGGTTATAAAATATATAAATGGAAAATATTTTGAATATCACTTCAAACAAAACACAAGGATGAAAGCTACATATCGTCAACCAAAGATGGTCGGGTCGGTCCATCAAATAACTCAAAACACAAAACGTCACAAAGAAGCTAACTAAAACAAGGTATCAAAAACTACCATCTTCAAGGCTAAGGACGATACTGAACAAGAAAGCAAAGAGGCAAAAACAACAAATGAACAAAGGCATGAACAAAAGAGGTTTATGGTTAAGGAGGAAGATAACTCTTCGGATTACGGAAATCATTAACCACTCAACCATAAATGAAACATTATCATCATCATCATTCCTTACACACCTCAGAAGGCAGCTCTTTCAACCGCAAAACTCTCAAGGCTTCCTCAACTTAATTTGGGTCACTGACTTCTAGGTCATCCACGATACAAGGTATCCCATTACCAAAGGAACTTCACAACTCTCGATTATTACTCAACAATCAACATCCTTCATAGAGTGAGATCCAAAATTATTAACAAGGTTGCCTTCATACTCAACTAGCATATGTTACAGATCTCCAAACAAGGTGAATCACCAAAACAAGGATGTTAAACCATAATCCATCGTACCTCCAAACTTCTAAACAAAAGTTCGTTACACGCATATCGATAATCAAATATATGAATGTGGCACTCTCGGGAATGTACTTACTCTCCTACATAAGGCTTTGAGATAAATATCCAAAATATCTAATCCCAAAGCATAAACACGGTATTCTTCAAACCGTAACTATTCCCAAACGTAGGACTACGAGTTAAACATACAAAGCATTCAGTCCCAAACTAGTCAAATCTCATCGACCCAAATCAAGAAAACATCTCTTAAAGCTCATCTACCATACTTCATTATCATAAAGTGATCATCCCAAAGAGAGTCTCATAAAAGTAACAACTTTGATCCAAATGGTCTCTAGGTAACCATTAACACTCTCATAGATAACACCAAAACTATTAGCCTCACGGTTGATACAAATCCACAAAAAGCACTCATACCGTCAAAGCTTTATCACGAAACCATCAAGATGGCACACTACCTAATATTACCCAAATGTCACCAAATGCTAACTCCCTCAACTAAGTCCGATAAAAGAAGAACAAGGATCCTTGAAGCATATATCACTATTCCACAAACGAAGTCACCCTCACAACTAGACCAAGAAGAAAAGGGCCAAGGCTTACAACGGTTAAAGGTATGATACACACTTAAAGACAAACGCGATATAGGTACTTGATCGAGAGATCGAGGGAAAGAGACAAGATGACAAGGTGAGAAACTTTAACAAAAGTGAAGCTAAGAGTGGGAGGATAAGCATTAGATGTAACAAGATACATGACTTAAAGAGAGGTCAAGTAAGTTTTGTTATGAAAGAAAAACTCGATGGAGTTAGCATGGAAGAAGGAAGAAGAAGAGAAGTTTTAAGGAAAGGTTATGATTTGAACTGACTCAGTTCCCAAGGCTCAGGGTTCCCAAAATTGTCACAAAGTTCTCATCTCCTATTTACCAATAGAAGCACGCCAAACTAGCACTTTCCAAGAAGAATTTTCGAAGATGGTTTACCATACTATAAGTCCTTTCAAAGACAAGGGTGTATCCCAATTTCGACAATTCCATAAAGTTTCAAGTATCTCTATGTCTTAAATTCCTCAAACGACAATTCTGTAATACTCCAGGATAAACTATTTTTTTACCATTGCTACTTCAAAATCTTTATACTCCATAGATTATCAACTCTCTATTTCCTTCAATTCCCAAAACTTTCATTACTCATCGAAGGACTTTATTCTAATCCCACACAATCGATAAATCCATACAAAATCTCAGATACCTCAAAATGTGATTACCAAGGTCAATTATAGATACTTCTCACATCTCTATATACGAATCCAAACGTCCTTTAAACATCGCATCCTCGAAATCTTACAAATCCATAAGTTGCACTTACTACATCAATCAGACATCCAAAGATATGATTTTCAAGTAACTCCTCAAAGGTTTATAATCACATCAAATAACTAAAAGAGTAAACTTCAGTCAGTTCCTCTAAAGTTACATCTCTAAGTCTTTCAATACTTGTCCATCGATATACACAATTCTTATCCTCCAAAATTAACATCCCAATTAAAGTCAAACCCAATTCCCAAAGTCAAGCATTACCGATTCATTCATTTTCACTAGCATCCCAAGTATATTTTCCAAATTCATTTTTATGGATTCTAACACCTCATCCATACTCTTAAAGCGACACATATAAACCCACTGGTTCTAAATCCCAATTATGATTCCCAAGGTTAAATTCTTTCGAAAGCTACATATACCACTCAAAATTTAATCTAGGAATTTCACCAATCAATTCTACCCACCAATTAGGTAAACAACTCAACATTTGGATCACCAAGACATGGCTTACTACACTCCCTAAACGTTTTCAGTAAGATTACTTCTCAAAATAAGGCCTAGGGTTTATCCTCGAACAAAATCCTCAATATCCAACTAAGCTAGGCTACCTACAAAGCGCCATGGGAAAAGGCAAGTAACAAGGATAAGGTTAAGTCGGGAAGTTACGAAAGTAGCTTCCGAGTTAGGATAGAAAAGAGTTCGGGAAAAGGAGGATATGCATCAAGAAATAAGGAAGAAGGTGATGCATGATGAGCTAGGAGTATATTCGGGGACATAAAAGTATCCTTCAAAGATAGCACGAATCTTCCATCTTCGGTAGTAGACAATAATCTTGAACGCCATCCAGGTAAGCTCATGGTTCATCAATCCTTGAGCACAAAAATAAAATCTTTGACAATTAACAAACATGTTAGACCTAACAAGGAGCAATCGCATTACAGACTACCACTTGGTCCTTAAGTCTACCCATCTCTCATTCATTATTTCAGGTCAAGTTCATATATAAGTTGGGGAACACGTGTGTGCGTCGGGAGCATTACTGCTCTGATACCAACTGTGACACCCCGCGATTTAGCATAAAAATAAACAAATAATTTGCAGTGGAAATACGATACTTTTAAAAACTTTTCGACATATTTATTAAAACTTTATAGCGGAATATCAAAACAACATGCGGAGGACTAGAAATTAATGAGAAAGTGTAAATTATACAAAATAACTTAAATAGACGAGGGATAAGGTATCCCACGATAATAACATGAATTAAATCTAAACTAAGCGTAAGGGTAATTGTCGAATTACCAACAATGCTCGCTAGCCACACGTCTTCCCCAAACAGCACCAACCTACATTCATGCAACATGAACGCCACAATCAGTGGGGAGTAACTCAGGGTTCTCCCAGCCACTTTACGTCAGAAAAGATGTAAATGGTAATACAAAACATCTTATACATATGAACATGTATATAATTTCAAAAACAATCATATATGCATTTTCAAACGTAATCAACATGATCAATGCATGTGCGATAAACCAAAGCATGTGGGAACAACATGAATCAACATGTGAAACATAATTAAAGCCAACAAGTGAGATGATATCGAAATCAAGTAAACATCCAAATGATCGACTCAGAGGCCAACAACTAGGTGGCATGTCCAATCATCAAATCAAGTAAACATCCAAGTGATTGACTCAGAGGCGAACAACTAGGTGGCACGTCCAATCACGCATACAACGAGAAACCAAGAATAGAATGAACGCCGTCAGGTAGCATAACCGCTACAACTGACAGTCAGGGAGTATAACCGCTCCACTAACAGGCTAGGGCGTATAACCGCGCCCTAGCTACCGGAGCGCATAACCACGTCATCCGGATACTATGTATAGCGCATAACCGACAACTATATGCCTAAGACATGGCCAGACCTCTCGATGTAATAACCTACACTGAACGACACACGGGGACCGGGCCGCATAACCACGGACACGACCAATCCCGAACATAGTTAGATAAAATCCCATAACAGGAGTGGCGTTTGTTCATTACAATGATACACAAATCGTATCACCTCTATCTATTCACAACCAAGGCAACATAAACGTTACCAACACAATTTAGGGTGACATAACCGTCACCTAAACACAAGCAAGGCAACATAACCGTCACCCTACTCATTTTAAGATAACATAACCGTCATCAAAACACAATTTAAGCTAACATAACCATTAACCAACTCATTTACATACAAGAGCCAACAATTGATAAATAAGACAACACTTAAGACCATTCCATACGGGAGAAGAATAAACAAAACTGATCAATAAAGCATAAGTCTTAAAAGCATTTTACATTTCAGCTGTCCTGTGCCGTAAAATTCATATTTAATTCAAATAAAATCGAAATGATACAAGGCCAACTGGGTAAGATTAATAAGACTTTTATCTACAATATTTGCCAAATAAACATTTTCAAAATACGAATTTAACAGGGGGTTATCGTCTGATCTTTACAATGTATCAGAAATCGTCACACAAAATGTACTGCTTCATAAAACGGGTTTAACAAATCATTTTGGGGCAAGGCAAAATCCTAACATCATCTAAACTCTTCAAAGTTTAATTATTGAAAAGTACTAGAATAGTTTCAAAGTATAAAAATGGTTTTCGAAACAATCTTTGAGCTACTGTCCATTCTGCGAGTATTTCAGCGCACTGTTCGTAAATAATTTATTGTGAACAAACGACATGCAAGAAAGTTAAGAAATTTCAGAGGAAGACTCTACACTCAAAATAATCAGGGGTTTCTTTACAACATTTTCAAAGACGGATACTCTAAGATGTCGAAATAAATTGTACAAGACAATGGACAGATTTGTCAAGGTGCTGAAACTTATCAAATAACCCAAGTAAACCAAGCATTATGAATTTGAAATATTATCAAACTAATCATCCTCAAAGATCACAAACTCAATTAACCATACAATGCTTAATGAATTCCACAACTATAATATCATCCAACACAACCATGCAAGATGAAAATCATCCAAACATATGACTTATAAAACTAATCATGCAACTAATTAATCAAACACAATTCTAGTATAATAAACATTACTAGCATATAATACACATGCAAACAAAGACGATTAAAGTCGAGTAATCCATCACCGTTACCTTATAACTCTTCAATAAGCATGATTTGAACTTATAACCACTCCGGTTTGGACAAGCGAACTAGCTACACACAAATAAACGAGGTTAGCTAAGAGAACCGTGCCTTAAAGGCCACGACCAGAGGACTATAAGGAAGTAATATTATAATTTTATTACCTAGAAAGATGGAGGACGAGGAGAGGAAGTGATAGGCGTGAAAATCGTCGAAAACGGATAAGAAACGAAGATTTTACGACCGTTTTACAGTTGAGGTGCACAACCATGGTGTTTTTCTTGTTTTGAGTTTTGTGTTCTTAGCTGAAAAAAAAATAAGTAAAGGAATGAAGAAGAAGGAATGAAGTAGAAGGAATGACCTTGGGTAGCAAGGCAAAGTTCTATACTTAGCCAAGTGTCCCAAAGGACATGTGGAAAAGAGTAAAGAATAAGCAACGAGCGTGGGTCTCGTTTGCGGATGGTCCGTGACAGGCTTTCTTATTTTCAACATAATTTCCTCTACAGAACTCGTATTGACGTGTTTTTGGTGGAGTTGGAAAGCTAAGAAAAAGAGCTACAACTTTTATTTTATAATTAAAAGCTAGATATGCCTTTAAAATATCTTAAAATTAACAACAAGGACCGAGTAGTTGTTTGCGACTTTAAGAAGTATAAGTTTAAGACGGACATTTAAATATCATTGTCGAAAACGATAAATTTTAAATGGAATTTTAATTATTGTGGATCATTATTATTACTAAAATAAAATTTTAATAATATATAATGACTTGGATATTACGGGGTGTTACATGTGTGACGTAAGTGTGATTAATTTAATCTCGAAGTTGAGCATATCGTTTATCTTTCTTAAAACTTAGAAATAGTCAACCAGACCTGACTTAGTATATCTCCTGAATTGTGTCGCTAATCAGCGTTTATTTATATTAGTTAACTGTTGCCTAATATTATCTTCTGAACCTTGTGTGCATGAATATGAATTCCATCTTCATAATATCGTTATTAATATGAAATATTTAATTGGTCAAGTGTGTCCTACATGAGTATTTATTGCCTATGCTAATATAAAGCTTGTTAATTTGGTGTTAAAATGTCCAAGTAGTATAATAACTTTCATTCTTATTATAACCGTATGTTGTAGGATTGTCAATGTGTGTAGTCGCCTTAATAGATGGATACTGGTTGCCAGTAGGAAATAATTTGATTTGTCAGATAAATTGTGACTGTTTTATTCCCCGTAGAACCTGATTTTGGATGGTATGTGACGCTTATAATATGGTTATGGGGACGTAACCTTGTTTTAAGGAGGATAGGATTGTAAACTCTTGACGATTTACGATACGGCTAGTTGGTATGTCGTGATGCGTTTGGCTAAGATTGACCATACTCGGAGTTTTGAATTAATTCTGTTATGTTTTGGTCAATGTTATGGTGCCTTAAGTGCCATGTATTTAAGTTGTATGTTAAACTTTGGGGACAAAGTTTCTTTAGGAGGACAGAATGTAATAGTACGTTCTAATTGCTTACTTCTTGGACTCGGTGTCTAGTTTGAATGAGAGTGAGTTACCTTGTGTTAAGTATAATTAGGTGTACGGATTCCGTAGGTGTGACTGGACTTCGGGACGAAGTTCGTTCTAAGGGAGGAACACTGTAATTCCCCTTATTTTTATATCTCGTAAAAAAATAAACTATTAATAATAAGTTTGACTAGAAATAATTTGATATTTAATATGTGCTATTTTATATATATGTGTGGATATTTTGTAACTCGTATTATCATGTTATTATTATTATTATTATTATTATTATTATTATTATGATTATTATTATTATTATTATTATTATTATTATTATTATTATTATTATTATTATTATTATTATCATCATCATCATCGTTATTGATTCTTATTGTTATTATTCTTATTCTTATTACTATTATTACTATTATTACTATTATTACTATTTTTGTTTGATCGGTGTATTGCTTTTATTATTATTAATATGGTTATTACTATTACTTTTATTATTATGACATTTTCTTTATGAGCTCCTTAATCGTTATTTTATTAATTTACTAGAAAGATTATCGTGTGAAATAAATATATATAACGTGTTTAATATTACGTTTAAATTGGATGCATTTACATTTATGTGAGAAAGAATTATATTAACAATGTGACGGTTGGGTTGATGGGTGAGAATTGACGTGAGAAAGACCGATATTTACGAGGCTTGACTATGAGCATTTACGATAATTGATTACGAGTATCTCGAGACACAAAAATGCGACGTATAAACTGAAGGTATTGTTAGTTTGTTACTACACCAAACCCCATATTAATGTAGGCACAAATACCGCATGACATTCATGCGTATGACCTCCAAATTTCTAAATTCATTTTCTTAAATTTCCTTCACTCGTTCATATCTTCTTCCTCTCGGGTTCCGTCCCGTTCTTCAGTTCATCCTCTTCAAGTTCTTCCCCATTTATTTTACATGTCATTCACTAAGGTACGTTAATTGTTGTTTATCGCTTCATTCTCGTTCTCGTACGAATTTTGGACCCGACAAACATCGTAAATAATCTGACTGTATGCATTCTTGATTGACATGGGTTGATGAGTGGTGGTTACTGGGTCTAGGTTGACCACATGGGTGCAGTGATAGTGGCCAGTGGCAGTCACCACGGTGGGTTTCGCGTGGTGGTTACAGGCGAGGACGCCAAAGAAGGTATTTAAAACCCATATACGAAACCAGTATTACAACTTATTTCCAGACCTTACTTGAACCAGGGCTCGGCGGGTTAGGTTTGAGTGTTTGGGTCGACTATTTAAAGTGTCATCATGTTGGTCGTTGGTGGTAGCTAGTGAAGGTGGTGGCCGGAGAGTTAAAAAAAACAGGGGAAGAGGAAGGGTTATGCAAACCGGCTTAGGGCTATTTGTGGGCAGGCTAGTAAGAGTGGTGGTGAGGTAGAACGAGGATGGTGACGGAGACATTGTGAGGTTGAGACCGATAGGTGTCGGGGGAGGTGGTGGTTGAAGGTTGTTTGGGTGGTTGTGGTACGTGTTTTCAGTAGTGGTGTGTTGTCATACTGGTGGTTTAACAAGCATAGTGTAAATGGGCTGGCATTATACGTACATAGTTCATGTTGATTATTTTATTATACGTACGTAGTTCATCTCGATTATTTTGTCGAGTTCGTTAATACGTATTTCTTAACTCGTAATTCTTAATTTGTATTTTCGTAAATAAACATTATTAAATGAGTCATACTTTGTATAATTCGTAAATATAAACTATTTTTATTTATTGGTTATAAATTATATAATTCGGTGATAGATAACAATTAGCGTTGAGACGGTTTTGAATATCGAGACTTCATATCATGTAACTCGTGGATTTATATTGGAAGAGTAATTATTAATAAAGGATATTATGAATATCTGTAAAGACGACATACTTTATTTACCACATGTAAATGATAATACGAATAATATAGTAACAATGATATTATTGGTTTTATAACGATATTTTATCGACTAGTTAAGTCAATGGAATTAGTCACAGTTTATATGTTCTGATTATGCGTAATATATTAATTAATTAATTCAATTGATTAATTGATATATTGTATTATTTTAGGTAATTATATTAGTTAGTAATTATGTTTATTATAATTGTTAGGTTTTGATTACGTGGAGGAATGATTCTAATTGGATATTAGCTGCGTAACTGGATTGCTTGCTTTATGCGGTAGGATAATTTAATATGTCTTGTTGTTGTTATCTAGTTAGGGTGTTATTGAATGATTTTTGATGTGTGTTATGGCATATTGAAATATTACATTCACACTAGTACAAAAAACACATACGGCTACAGTTAAAAAATGCATACGGCTACGGTTGTCCAACCGTAGCAAATCAAGGGGTAGCCTTAAGTAAAGTACATATGGCTACGGTTGTATAACCGTAGCCTAAAATATAAAAGGCTACGGTTGTCATGGAGAACCGTAGCCAAAAGTCATGAAAAGGCTATGGTTGTCATGGAAACCGTAGCCAAAAGTCATGAAAAGGCTACGGTTGTCATGGAAACTGTAGCCAAAAGTCATGATTTGGCTACGGTTAATACAAACAACCGTAGCCAATTCTCAATAAAAAAACAAAAAAAAATATTTATGCAAATATATTGGTGGCTCAACAATTATTATCCAATGATTATAATTTCAATATAAAAAAGTTAATACATTAGTCTCCAAATACACACTATTTAAGTACTTCCTAACAAACATGCAGAATGAAAATCGTATAAAATAATTAAAAACTAGCATCACCAATGAATGCAAGAACTCGCTTTTCAGGAACTGTTTGTGCATACCCAAGAGTAGTAGTCCCTATAGACCATCCAATTGATCCATACTGCATTTGGAACTCATACCGAAACCCTTGTGAAGCTTCACTTTTTGACAGGTAAAGCATGAATCCCCGGTCTCAGCAATGACAGCAGTGCCACTGGACATCATCTTCTGGATATGCTGGAAAAGAACATCAACTCTCAGAGGTACTTTAAGGTCATACTCAAGAGCCCCCCCCCCCCCCAATCAGGAACAAAGATTATATTATAGTTCTCAAAAGCTGTAGTATTTTCATTGTATCCTCTTAGCCAATCCCTTGAATAAATCCTTCATCAGAACACACCCGAAAGCAGGCCAATTCTTGAAATCTTGGGACAATTCTTCCGCCTGACAATGTATTATTACAAAACTGTATATTAAAACAAAATTCATATTTTCATACTACATTGCAAAAATGCAAATAAATAGATACTGTTCTTACTTCAAAAGTAGAAAAAATAAACAAAATTTACAGATTATCGCAAACCTATGGCAATTGCAGTAAGTTCCAACTCCACACCGCCAACCCATCTAAGATCTAACAGCGGGTAAATTCCTGTGCATTAGCAAATGATTTGCCTCATCATAAAAACCCCATTGACAGATAACCAAGGTTGCCCCAACATCTTGTAACACACGATCCACACGTTAGACATGCATGGCCTATAAAACAACAACATCATTAGCTCTCAAGTCAGCTCATTCACTCATCCATTACACATCAGAAGTTTGGCATATCACTATCCTTCATAATCAACTGGACAAACTATAATAACCGACTCCATCATGGAATGTAAAAAAAAGGTTCAACAAAAACATACAAGCCAATCCCAATAAAATTACAAGACAAGCCTATATGGCATCATATACACATCAAAGTTTCAGAGAAAATGCAACATTTAAAGCACAAAGTGTCAGAGTAATATCATCCAATAGAGAAAGAAGATAATAACCCACCTTACACTTCTAAACCATGTCGTCAAAGTACTGTTGTCCTTGTTTACGCAACGTCTCAAACTTCTCTACTGTGTCAATCTCAACCTTATGCTTAGTTTTTGGCTTTGGTGGCTCAAAGGGGAAAGTTAAAATTGCTATATTAGCATCTTCAATAATTTTCTTTGGCATCTGGGGATGGCTCATGTCTTTGTCAACAACAATTCCATAGATGAGTTCAATATCTTCAAGTTTCCCCCCGACTTTGCCTTCCACCTTTATCAGATGAAGGTAACATCCTTTGGCTCTAGCTCTGCAACAGCCATAACTGCTTTAACTGCAATCTCTGCCAAGCTGCGCTGAAACGGTTCACACTACAAAAAGAAAGGCAATTCAGATTCAATGATATTAGAGAGATTCCTACAAAGATCACAGATACAACATTATATGTGCTAAAATAATGAAGTTGTTGCATTGGCATTGCTATAGTGAAATGAGAGCGAAAAAACACCAATATAAAGGCGTGTCGTTATATTATATGAGCCCTGCCCACTGAGTCACCGACTCCCCAGTAAAGAGAAAAAATGCTCTATACCACAGATAATGAACTGAAATGATCCCCATTTATAGCAATAGGTGTATATAAAAATCATATGAAATAGCTAATATATTAATAGTTCAACGGAGAACAATGCCTTACTCCTCTTGTATCAAAGAGACCTAAACATCATGAAAGCGCCACAAGGCCCATAACTCTATTCCTGTACCGTATAGTATCATATTAGTAATTCTTTTCCAAAGCGTATCTAAAAATGAAAACCATTGTTGTTCAATAACATGAACAAGACTGAAAAGCCAATTTATTAACATAGTTGAACTCTGAAAAATCAAGAAGACATGCAGACAAGAAAACATAAGAAGAAAAGATGGCCATACATCTTAGACGATAACGTGGTCATGCAGGTCTGAACTAAAGGCTCTATATTTCCTGTTTCAAACACAATCTTATGTGCAATATTCTCCAAATGCTCAACAGCAATCCATGAGACCACTTCATATCCCTCTGAAATTTTAATAGGATGGATGCCACTGTCTAAGAGTGTTGCAACCATTTCCAAAAGAGCACCCGCCAAAACAACAACACTAGTTGTTCCATCTTCAATCTCATAATATTGACTACGAGATAACTCAACCATTAGCCTAGCCAAGTGTGCCCAAATTGTCGATTGTGCAAATTGATTCCCATTAGTATACCAAATATTCATCATTCAGCAATGTTTTCATTCATTCAGGCAATGTTTTCATTCGACTCAATTATTTACTTTTTTTAATTCTCTACAGGGTAAAAAGATGATAGGGACGACAAAGGGGAAAGACACGAAGAATTTGATAGAGTAATTAAGAAAAAAATAAGAATTAAAAATGCATGAATAAGTAATAATAATGATAATGAAAGATACTTACAAATCGTGAAGTAGAATCGTGAAGCATAAATGTGTCCACCCATTGCCATGGTTTTCCAAACAGAATGCATTGCTATGGAAATCAGGAGATTAATGAGATTTGGTACTTTCATCAAGAATTCACGCATACATATGTAGTTCAGTTAGCCATGAGCTAATTAAACACCATATCACCATACCAAATCAACCATAATATCATAATTACACTAATAACTTAGGCAATTAAGAAGTTTTGCGGAAAAAAATCCCCAATTTATACGAACCCTAACTATAAAATTATCAATTATACCCTTCTCCAAAATTATAATTTCATAATCAAAACAATAAGTCGAATTAAATTCAGATTTGCATTGAACAACCACAAATATTAAAAATGAATATGCTTTTAAATCTGAAAAAAGAAAAATAAATGTTCATTTAAGGACGCTAAGGAATAACCTGTGGTTGGGAGAGGTTGTGGTCGCCTGGTCGAGCGTGAAACGACAAACCAATATACTTGGCAACAGACAGAGTAAGACGAGGATTACTAGAAACATAATGAAATGCCAAATGGAAAGAAATCATGAACATGAACACATGTTTGAGATAAGAAAAAATCTCTATATTCATCTACCGGAACAAGACTGCTGATAATGCATCTTCTGTAGTGCTGCACGATGACACATTGACAGACCTTACTGACCGACTTATATAAACTTGTTTACGAACGAACATTGCAAATTGGACAAAATACAACAAAAAGTTTGTTTTACAGTGCATGTTACATTGTTACACATTCTTCTGCAACCAGTGGATCAACATTTGCGCTGCTCATTTATCGCTAAACTAATTTATAATCTACAATACCAAAAACAAAATGCTCAATGTCCACTACTAATACGGAAAATCACGCTAGCACGCTACTAATCAAATAACAACATGATGCAGACTAGCACCAAGACCGGGTTTCTAGTACTAGCCTATGTCAAACATATAATTTACGATTGTTTTTGGATCGCTTTTTTATGCAAATGGGATCTGAATTCTGATCACACAAGCTCAACTTTAACCATCATTCTCTCAGCACAATGCTAATCACCCAACTCTAATCCTAACATTCGAATCAAACACTACAATCAGTTGCCATAACTATACCTACAGAAACTTCATTTATGTGATTCCTGCACCAGTTCACCATATTACAAAATCAATTCTCATTCGAGACGGAATATCAACAATACTTGATGACAAACATCAAAACTTTCAAATCAAACACTAAAATCAGTTGCAACCCACAACTACACATAACAAAGCTCAATTCTATGATGCATGAATAATCACACCGTTAAAAATCAAGTCTATTATCAGCAATACCTCATAACAATCAATAATACTAATAAATCACTTAAATTACATAAGAAGAGAGGAGATTACCTATAAACTAAAAGGAGACAAGCAGGACGAGCTATTTCGGTCAATTGGAGCAGATGACAACCGCGTGAGATTGTCGCAGGCGACGTCGATGAAGGTGCGTGGCCGGAGTGAAGGAAATCGAGGTTTCCAATTTTGATGACTAGGGTTTTAATTTTGATTGATTAACATACAGTGTTTGCAATTGAGTTGAATTGTTTGGTTTTATTGATATACTCTATTGATATACGCTGTTCCATATCTCTAATTATTATTAATTTTTTTTATGGAGGGAAGGAAACGTATTTTGCGGGTATTAAAAATTTCGTGTATATGTATTGTCAGATTTTTATAAATTTTAAAAATATATGGCTACTGTTCTAAATATCAACCGTCGCTTTTTGTTTTTATAAATAGTTTTGGCTACGGTTATTACCTACAACCGTAGCTTTTTATTTTTCTAAAATTGTTTTGGCTACGGTTATTACCTACAACCGTAGCGTTTTTTAGTTTTGGCCACGGTTGTTTGAAAACAACAGTAGCCATTATAAAAGTCTATCCTCAAAATTTTTACGGCTACGGTTATTAACTACAACCGTAGCCATAAGTGCTTGCCAAATGTCATTTTTCTACTAGTGTCATCAGTCTGGCATATGCATTATTATCAGTTCGATATGAATTGAGTTACAAAATAGTATGGTCACATTCATTTATTCTTATCAGTTGGATAATAATTGAGTTAAGAAATAGCATGCACGGTTGCATTCATTGGCATGGCATATGCATTGGTATACAGGTTTAACCTGGGCAGATATCATGGTAAGAGCCTTCGGGTGATGTATAAATAACTTACCGACAGACACCGTTTTATACCTTCGTGGTGGTGTAGTTCAGCTTTTAAGCTGGTTTCTCGATGACGATCGAGGTAAACCCGGCCAGGAGGAGGCAGGTGGAAGTTTGGGGATGAGCTCAGTGGAAAGGCTATGGCATTGCATTTTCATTTGCATACTTATTCATTGCATATTCGTTAGTGTGTTTATTATAGTACTCAACCGCGAGGTTGACCGTGTATTCGTTTAACACCTGTGATGATCCGTAATGGGGAGCAGATTTGGCAGGAAAGATGATTCTGTGGGAGCATGGGACTACATGAGTAATTGGATAGACCGACTTAAAATTTGACCACATACTTAGAATTATCAGTTGTATTTTCTTTTCTACCGTGTAGTAATTGTAATATTAAAAAGTTTAAATTTAATCAGTTTTATATAAAGTACTTTGGCTTGTTTTACTTTGTTATTCACTACCTCGGTCACTCCGAGATGATAACAGTTGTATTTATTTGAGAATATCTTGCTATAGGCTCTTAAATAAATGGGAGTGTTTCAAAGTGGTATCAGAGCGAACGATCCTCTGGCCTATACCAAATGAATAATAATGAACATAGGAAGAGTCTGATAAAATGAACCATGAGGTAGAAAGTGATAGGAGCCCCAAAAAGGGATGGTATGAGTTAGGGGGGCCCTCACACCAAACCATGGGCCCTTTCAGTTCTGACTCGGGAACCCAGTGAGAGTAATTGAAGAATGGGGTAGTTTATATAGTGACCTAATATAAAATCGTACTCACTTTTCTGCAGGGAATTAGCTAGGTAAGTAAAATTGAGTGTATACTGATAGATTAATTGCTAGAACGATAAGATCATATGGTTGGTGTTTGAAGTAATGATACATTCTGAAAATGTTCATACGATTCCCTGGTTATGAAATGACTATATTGTAGTTAAATTATGATTTTTGTGTTTACTTGTGATGGAGGAGTAATTCTATTAACTTTATCATTATATGTCATAGTATCATATTTAGTGATATACGGTACATGTTTCTGAGGCCATGATAGTAATATAGTATAATGTCGTTATCATAATGTTAAACTTTATCGACTTACATGTTTTCTTTCTACCATAGTTTTGAGTTAGAATATGAGGAGTAAGTTATAAAAGATGTTGTAGGATATACGTTTAAATAAGTATGGCGTGTGAGACCTGAGATAGGATAGGTTAATACGATATCATTCTTATAAGATTCTACAATGATTTAGTTGCAGAGTGATGTAGAGCTGAAACTTGTTTTGCCTGATTTTTACATCAACTTGATCTTATTGTCTTTTGTCCTCTACTCACCGTTTATAGACAGAGTTTTTGCGCATGCTAGTCCCATAAACTAGTTTTCATATGTTGTTAGTTTTATGGCTAAATTATTTACGCAATTAGAAAAATAGATGTTACTAGTCAAAGGTCAAAATGTTCATGCCTAATTATATTTTGATCCGTGTTTTATAATATTTGTCGTTTAGAAAGTACTTATTGCTGATGGATGATTTCAACTCTACCGTTCAAAAAAGTCGTATAAATTTCTAAAAATGATAAGCCACATGATACCCTGATGTGTTATCGTTAATGGTGATTTTCGCAAGTTTCGCTAAGTTTCGATGAATTGATGTTAAATTTCTTTAAAGACCAACCCATTTGTAAAATTCTTTATAAATTAAACTTTTGAGCTTTAGTTTTTATTTTACTGGCATGATTAGTTGATCTTCTGTGCTATAAAAAAAGGGGGGCTCTCAAATAGTATCATTTATTTACGGTCTTTTGGAAGTTTAAGTACGATTATGACTTTTGGAAATATAAGTTTTATCTCAAGTTAATATAATAGCTTTGTCAAACCTCAAGTTTTGTTAACGTGACCATATAATGTTCTTACGTGATGATAATATGTGATGTTAATAGCATGTTTATTAGAGATGTGCCTTGATGAGTAGTAGAGTGAAAATTTTAATAGATAAACTTATCAGCATGAAGTCATGAGTAGAACTTATATAACAATCTAGTTGTTTACCGTCAGTTGTGAGTATTCTGAAAAGATGTTAATGATTCTTTTTACAAATTCATATATTAATTGGGTGATTATATTTAGATCCTTATCATATAATCTTTGTAACTTCTTAACTGATTAGATTAAGTGGTGTAATACATGATGCCGACTTTTGTCTCAAGGTGAATTACATGTTTTGTCGATGATACTTGTGTTGAATTTGGATAGCAAGAAGAATGAAATGAAAATTATATTGAGATTAGCTTGATCTACTTAATGTTTAATCAAGAAAACTGTATGAGTGCTAGCTTTGTAAATTAGCTTATGTTACATTGATGCCACGCTTATTGAGTTTACGGTCATGGGAAATAAATGTTTTTGTTGACGTTGATCCGAGTATTACTGTGCCGTATTGTTTTTTTATCTACAATTAATTTGTATTTATGATCTATTTGTGTTAATGCCTTGCCACAAATTTCCAATTCCGTTTTTAGTAGATTTTAAAATGTTTTCAAACGAGAAGGCATGTTAAGACTAATATGACAATATTTATGATGAATTCTAACATGACCTAAATTCTGAAAACCTTCTCCATGAACCCTATGTGTTATTTTATTTTAAAAGAACTTGTAATAAGAGACTTTGTATATTAATTTTAATATCCCGTATTTCGGCAACTTTTTTTTGGTGTAAATCTAAGTTTTTAATTTAACCGAAAATCAGGGGTGTTACAATTGGTGTTATAAAATTTTCATAAATTGCATAATCAGCTGATGACTCCTAATTTGTCTCCACATTTTTTTTAAAAAAAAAAAAAAATTTCCTTGTTTTCTAAAAGTGTAAGCACTTCATAAAAAATGAAACGTGTAATTAATTGGGATTTTTCTATTTACATTCGTTGTCAGTTATATGTTAAATGATTTCATGTGAATAAATATAGACGTTAGAATCTATTATGAGTTTCATTTACCACGTGTTATGACCTGAATTTTGATTCTCAAGTGATGTGTGACATAAGTGCGATTAATTTAATCTCGAAGTTGAGCAAATCGTTTATCTTTCTTAAAACTTAGAAATAGTCAACCATACCTGACTTAGTATATCTCCTAAATTGTGTCGCTAATCAGTGTTTATTTATAGTAGTTAACTGTTGCCTAATATTATTTTCTGAACCTTGTGTGCATGAATATGAATTCCATCTTCATAATATGGTTATTAATACGAAATATTTAATTGGTCAAGTGTGTCCTACATGAGTATTTATTGCCTATGCTAATATAAAGCGTACCGTGTTAGTTTGGTGTTAAAATGGCCAAGTAGTATAATAACTTTCATTCTTATTATAGCTGTATGTTGTAGGATTGTCAATGTGTGTAGTCGCCTTAGTAGATGGATACTGGTTGCCAGTAGGAAATAATTTGACTTGTCAGATAAATTGTGATTGTTTTCTTCTCCGTAGAACCTGTTTTTGGATGGTATGTGATGCTTATAATACGGTTATGGGGACGTATCCTTGTTCTATGGAGGATAGGATTGTAAAATCTTGACGATTTACGATATGGCTAGTTGGTATGTCGTGATGGGTTTGGTTAAGATTGACCATACTCGGAGTTTTAAATTCATTCTGTTAGGTTTTGGTCAATGTTGTGGTGCCTTAAGTGCCCTGTATTTCAGTTGTATGTTAAATGTTGGGGACAAAGTTTCTTTAGGAGGATAGAATGTAATAGTACGTTCTAATTGCTTACTTCTTGGACTCGGTATCTAGTTTGAATGAGAGTGAGTTACCTTGTGTAAAGTATAATTGGGTGTACGGATTCCGTAGGTGTGATTGAACTTCAGGACGAATTTCGTTTTAAGGGAGGAAGACTGTAATACCCCGTATTTTTATATCTCGTAAAAAAATAAACTATTAATAATAAGTTTGACTTGAAATAATTTGATATTTATTATGTGCTAATTTATATATATGTGTGGATATTTTGTAACTCGTATTATGATGTTATTATTATTATTATTATTATTATTATTATCGTTATTGATTCGTATTGTTATTATTCTTATTATTATTACTATTATTGTTTTATCGGTGTATTGCTCCTTAATCGTTATTTTATTAATTTATTAGAAAGATTATCGTGTGATATAATATTATATATATAACGTGTTTAATATTACGTTTAAATTGGATGCATTTACATTTATGTGAGAACGCATTATATTAATAATGTGACGGTTGGGTTGATGGGTGAGAATTGACGTGAGAAAGTCCGATATTTACGAGGCTTGACTATGAGCATTTACGATAATTGATTACGAGTATCTCGAGACACAAAAATGCGACATATACACTGAAGGTATTGTTAGTTTGTTACTACACCAAACCCCATATTAATGTACGCACAAATACAGCATGACATTCATGCGTATGACCTTCTAAATTTCCAAATTCATTTTCTTAAATTTCCTTCACTCGTTCATATCTTCTTCCTCTCGGTTTCCTTCCCGTTCTTCAGTTCATCCTCTTCAAGTTCTTCCCCATTTATTTTATATTTCATTCACTAAGGTACGTTAATTGTTGTTTATCGCTTCATTCTCGTTCTCGTACGAATTTAGGACCCGACAAACATCGTAAATAATCTGACTGTATACATTCTTGACTGACATAGGTTGATGCGTGGTGGTTACTAGGTTTAGGTTGGCCACATGGGTGCAGTGTTGGTGGCCAGTGGCAGTCACCAAGGTGGGGTTCGCGTGGTGGTTACAGGCGATGACGCAAAATAACGTATTTAAAACCCGTATACGAAACCCGTATTACAACCCATTTCCAGACCTTACTTAAACCAGGGATCAGTGGGTTAGGTTTGACTGGTTGGGTCGACTATTTAAAGTGCCATCATGTTGGTCGTTGGTGGTAGCTGGTGAAGGTGGTGGCCGGAGAGTTAAAAAAACAGGGGAAGAGGAAGGGTTATGCAGATTGGCTTAGGGCTGTTTGTGGGCAGGCTAGTAAGAGTGGTGGTGAGGTAGAACGAGGGTGGTGACGGAGACATTGTGAGGTTGAGACTGATAGGTGTCGGGGAAGGTGGTGGTTGAAGGTTGTTTGGGTGGTTGTGGTACGTGTTTTCAGTTGTGTTGTGTTGACATACTTGGGGTTTAACAAGCATAGTGTACATGGGCTGGCATTATACGTACATAGTTCATGTTGATTATTTTATTATATGTACATAGTTCATCTTGATTATTTTGTCGAGTTCGCTAATACGTATTGCTTAACTCGTAATTCTTAATTTATATTTTCGTAAATAATCATTATTAAATGAGCCGTACTTTGTATAATTCGTAAATATAAACTTTTTTTATTTATTGGTTATAAATTATATAATTCGGTGATAGATAACAATTAGCGTTGAGACGGTTTTAAATATCGAGACTTCATATCATGTAACTCGTGGATTTATAATGGAAGAGTAATTATTAATATAATGAGTCTTGCTTGGGACGGGTCACCATTTGTGACGGATATTTTGTGAGATAAAATGGATATAAAATGAGTTAGTGGAGAAAGGGGACCACTGGAATAATGTTGCAGAGAGAGAAAAAGTGGGTATTTTGTGAGAGAAAACAGTATCCGTCACAAGCTTGCGACGGATAGTGCCATTGCGAATAAGAATTTGTGTTATTAATAAACGATATTATGAATATCATTAAAGACGGAATACTTTATTTACCACATGTACGTGATAATACGAATAATATAGTAACAATGATATTATTGGTTTTGTAACGATATTTTACCGACCAGTTAAGTCAATGGAATTAGTCACGGTTTATATGTTATCATTATGCGTAATATATTAATTAATTAATTCAATTGATTAATTGATATATTATATTATTTTACGTAATTATATTAGTTAGTAATTATGTATATTATAATTGTTAGGTTTTGATTACGTGGAGGAATGATTCTAATTGGATATTAGCTGCGTAACTGGATTGCTTGCTTTATGAGGTAGGATAATTTAATCTGTCGTCTTGTTGTTATTCTGTTAGGGTGCTATTGAATGATTTTTTTGTGAGTTATGGCATATTGAAATATTACATTCATCCGTCTGGCATATGCATTAATATCAGTTGAATATGAATTGAGTTACGAAATAGTATGTTCACATTCATTTATTCTTATCAGTTGGATAAGAATTGAGTTACGAAATAGCATGCACGGTTGCATTCATTGGCATGGCATATGCATTGGTATACAGGTTTAACCTGGGCAGACATCATGGTAAGAGCCTTCGGGTGATGTATAAATAACTTACCGGCAGACACCGTTTTATACCTTCGTGGTGGTGTAGTTCAGCTTTTAAGCTGGTTTCTCGATGACGATCGAGACAGACCCGACCCGGAGGAGGTGGGTGGAAGTTTGGGGATGAGCTCAGTGGAAAGGCTATGGCATTGCATTTTCATTTGCATACTTAATCATTGCATATTCGTTAGTGTGTTTTTTATAGTACTCAACCGCGAGGTTGACCGTGTATTTGTTTAACACCTGTGATGATCCGAAATGGGTAGCAGATTTGGCAGGAAAGATGATTCTCTGGGAGCATGGGATGACATGAGCAATTGGATGGACCGACTTAGAATTAGACCACATACTTAGAATTATCATTTGTATTTTCTTTTCTACCGCGTAGTAATTATAATATTAAAAAGTTTAAATTTAATCAGTTTTATATAAAGTACTTTGGCTTGTTTTACTTTGTTATTCACTACCTCGGTCATTCCGAGATGATAACAGTTCTATTTATTTGAGAATGTCTTGCTAAAGGCTCTTAAATAAATGGGGGTGTTACAAAGTGGTATTAGAGCGAACGATCCTCAGGCCTTTACCAAATGAATAATAATGAACATAGGAAGAATCTGATAAAATGAACTGTAAAACCCCTCGTCGTAGCGGAAATAAAACATGCAAAACATGCCAAAATTTAAGCGAAATTTAAACTTCAACATGCATAAAAACAAGGTGAATTAAAACTGAAACTGAAAAACCTGACATAAATAGAAATAGATAAGTATAACTGTCTAAGTACTGAAAGTAAATATATACAAACAGCCTGGGATGATACATCCCTACAGGCACTCAAAACCAAATCAAAAGTCTAGAGTCTAGCTAACGCAAATGTGTAAGTCAATCGATGAATAGAATCATCGCTCGCTAGCTCCATGTAACCCTCTGCCAACCATCCTGTCATGTACCTACATACATGTAAACATGTACACCACAATCAGTGGGGAGTGACTAGAGTTCTCCTAGCCACCTTTTGTAACGACACGTAGCACAGAAATACACACAGCATACTCCAACATATATAAACATGTGAAGCATACAAAACTCAATATCTGATACTCAAGTCAACATGCAATACTATGCAAGGCTCTCAACCAACTTCGGAAACTATTTGGAAGGAGAGCCGGTTTCCCTTCCGGTTGCCCGGCCGGGGGGTCTTTCAATCCAAAACATTTACGAAACTAGCCAAAGAGTCATCCAATGCCTTGGATGAACAATTCAATAATCAAAACACTATACGCATCAATATCAACAACTACATCTATCACTGTACCAAAACTAGGCAAGCAGATGCAAAACAACAAGTATAAAGGTTCAGTGGTCAACTTAAGACATAACCTAAATACCAAATTCGCTTTCACAAACAAGGACTCAGAGGCCAACTTAAGGCATAGACCTTGATATCAAATATTCAACAAGTATAAAGGTTCAGAGGCGACATCTTAACGCATAACCTAGATACCAAATTCACATTCGCAAGCAAGGACTCAGAGGCCAACTTAAGGCATAGACCTGCTACTGAACAAGACACTAGACTCAGCGGCGACAACTCAACGCATGGACTAGCATCCAATAAGTAAAGAACTCAGAGGCCAGCTTAAGGCATGTCCCTTTACTACATCACAAGACACTAGACTCAGAGGCCAGCTTAAGGCATGTTCTAGCATCAACATCTGCACTCGGGGTAAGGCATCAACACCCTAGCTACCCCGTTATGCAGCTGCTCTACTCGTCAGACGCAGAGGCCAACTTAAGGCATGTTCCCACGAGATCACATAAAAACATGTCTAGGCTCAGAGGCGACATCTCAACGCATACCCCAGACACGACAAACATACACATATAGGGCTCAGAGGCCAGCTTAAGGCATACCCCTATATATGACAACTAACTCACGTATTAAGCTCAGAGGCCGGCTTAAGGCATACCTTAATACGCATCAATACAATAGCATCCAAATATAGTAACTAGATCCTTAGTACTAATCTCTTATACTTCTAAACAACACTTAATTGATCCCGAGAACTAAGTTGAGGGAGAGCCGGTTTCCCTTTCGGTTACCCGACCGGGGGGTCTCTATCCTCTCTCCATTCCCGAACCCAATATAGTGTCGCCCATCCTCCGGGGACCTCAAACACAAATACAAGGTACACGGAACGAATTTCAAACAAAACCGACCAACCTATTAAAAGATAAAACCGTTTTAAGGTGAACAGGGCTCTCAGCCGGTCAGGGGCAGGCAGCCGGCTGACCGTCTGACAACGCATTCCTCTTCACAATTCTTTAAATACGAAAACAAGTTAAAAGGGGCTCCCAGCCGGTCAGCAGGCAGCCGGCCGACCGGCTAGGGAACCATTTTATACATTCCCCTTTTATTTTACGCAAAAGCTAAGAAAAAGGGCTCCCAGCCGGTCAGCAGGCAGCCGGCGTACCGGCTGGCGAACCATGTAGCCTACATCTCACGAAAACACGCAAAACCAATGAGCACTCCCAGCCGGTCGACCGGTTCAGAGTTACTGAGCCTGAAAAACGCAATTCACAGTATGTTTTGAATTCGACAAAATCGATACTAATTTTCTAAAATTGGAACAAGCCTACATTACCCAGCATACATAACATCTATGTAATTCCATGGCAAGCATATATTTCAACAATAAAGGCATATTAAGATCATCACTAGTATTCGTCTTAAGCATGAACATTCTGAAAATCAACATATAACCATGTGAATCACAACCTAATCATATGAATATCACATATGAGTAACCCTAGCATGTATCTAAGTCCAAACAACATCAACAATACTCAAAATCAGAAACTTTCCACATCAAACATCAAGAAAATGCTATTTTAACAAATAAAGGCCAAGTTTCTCATTATCGTCACCTCGAAAGCGGTTATGCTCCTAGCTCCTCTTCAATCACGAAAATATCCGCCCCAAGATCCTCTAAATCCTCTCCTACAACAAGAAAAACGGTTTTTAGAAGCTAAAAACGGAATCTATCGAAAACAGCCTCTTTTTCAAGTTGAACGAAAATGGAATTGGAAGAGATAGATGTCTTGGAAAATTCGCAAGGATTCCGAAAATGTATAACATACCTTGATTCGGGATTCGGAAGAGCCCTGAAAATCGATTTTAAGATTGAAATGTTGAAGGAGAAATGAGAATTGATGAAACAGTGATCTTATTTTGGAGGAAATGAAATGTCGACATAAGGTTGGGGTTTAGGGTTTTAAGTAGTCCTTTTCCCTTTAAGTGAAACGGGTTATTTGATGTGAACGAGTTTTATGAGTCGTATTTAAATACGTGCTAAGTTATTACATCTTAAGGACTTAAGGTTTCCTAAGACGGATCTTAACGTAAGATTAAAAATTAGCTTAACAATTTATATTAAAATCTTATTTTATTACGTAAAATAAATTAAAACCTTTAAAATATAATTTACGAAAATACGGGATGTTACATGAACCCCGAGGTAGAAACTGATAGGAGCCCCAAAAAGGGATGGTATGAGTTAGGGGCCCCCTTACACCAAACCATGGGCCCTTTCAGTTTTCACTCGGGAACCCAATGAGAGTAATTGAAGAGTGGGGTAGTCTATATAGTGACCTAATATAATATCGTACTCACTTTTCTGCAGAGAATGAGCTAGGTAAGTAAAATTGAGTGTATACTGATAGATTAATTGCTAGAACGATAAGATCATATGGTTGGTGTTTGAAGTAATGATACATTCTGAAAATGTTCATACGATTCCCTGGTTATGAAATGACTATATTGTAGTTAAATTATGATTTTTGTGTTTACTTGTGATGGAGGAGTAATTCTGTTAACTTTATCATTATATGTCATAGTATCATATTTAGTGATATGAGGTACATGTTTCTGAGGCCATGATAGTATAATAGTATAATGTCGTTATCATAATGTTAAACTTTATCGACTTACATGTTTTCTTTCTACCATAGTTTTGAGTTAGAATATGAGGAATAAGTTATAAAAGATGTTGTAGGATATACGTTTTAATAAGTATGGCGTGTGAGACCTGATATAGGATAGGTTAATACGATATCATACTTATAAGATTCTACTATAATTTAGTTGAAGAGTGATGTAGAGCTGAAACTTGTTTTGCCTGAGTTTTACATCAACTTGATCTTATTGTCATTTATCCTCTGCTCACCGTTTATAGACATAGTTTTTACGCATGCTAGTGTCATAAGCTAGTTTTCATATGTTGTTGGTTTTATAGCTAAATTATTTATGCAATTAGAAAAATAGATGTTACTAGCCAAAGGTCAAAATGTCCATGCCTATATATATTTTGATCCGTGTTTTATAATATTTGTCGTGTAGAAAGTAATTATTGCTGATGCATGATTTCAACTCTACCGTTCAAAAAAGTCGTATAAATTTCTAAAAATGATAAAGCGACTTGATACCCTGATGTGTTATGGTTAATGGTGATTTTTGCAAGTTTCGCTAAGTTTCGATGAATTGCTGTTAAAATTCTGTAAAGACCAACCCATTTGTAAAATTCTTTATAAATTAAACTTTTGAGCTTTAGTTTTGATTTTACTGGCATGATTAGTTGATCCGCTGTGCTATAAAAAAAAGGGGGGCTCTCAAATAGTATTATTTATTTACGGTCTTTTGGAAGTTTAAGTACGATTATGACTTTTGGAAATACAAGTTTTATCTCAAGTTAATTTAATAGCTTTGTCAAACCTCAAGTTTTGTTAACGTGACCATATAATGTTCTTACGTGATAGATAATATGTGATGTTAATAACATGTTTATTAGAGATGTGCCTTGATGAGTAGTAGAGTGAAAATTTTAATAGATAAACTTATCAGCATGAAGTCATGAGTACAACTTATATAACAATCTAGTTGTTTACAGTTAGTTGTGAGTATTCTTAAAAGATGTTAATGATTTTTTTTACTGGTTCATATATTAATTGGGTGATTATATTTAGATCCTTATCGTAAAATCTTTGTAACTTCTTAACTGATTAGATTAAGTGGTGTTATACATGATGCCGACTTTGGTCTCAAGGTGAATTACATGTTTTGTCGATCATACTTGTGTTAAATTTGGAGCACAAGAATAATGAAATGAAAATTATATTGACATCAGCTTGATCTACTTAATGTTTAATCAAGAAAACTGTATGAGTGCTAGCTTTGTAAATTAGCTTCTGTTACATTGATGCCACGCTTATTGAGTTTACGGTCATGGGAAATAAATGTTTTAGTTGACGTTGATCGAGTAGTACTGTGTCGTATTGTTATCTACAATTAATTTGTATATATGTTCTATTTGTGTTAATGCCTTGCCACAAATTTCCAATTCCGTTTTTAGTAGATTTAATGTTTTCAAACGATAAGACATGTTAAGACTAATATGACAATATTTATGATAATTTTAACATGACCTAAATTCTGTAAACCTTCTTAATGAACCCTTTGTGTTATTTTATTTTAAAAGAATTTGTAATAAGAGACTTTGTTTATTAATTTTAATATCCCGTATTTCGGCAACTTTTTTTGTGTAAATCGATGTTTTTAATTTAGCCGAAAATCAGGGGTGTTACAATTGGTGTTATAAAATTTTCATAAATTGCATAATCAGTGTTTATTTATAGTAGTTAACTGTTGCCTAATATTATTCTCCGAACCTTGTGTGCATGAATATGAATTCCATCTTCATAATATGGTTATTAATACGAAATATTTAATTGGTCAAGTGTGTCCTACATGAGTATTTATTGCCTATGCTAATATAAAGCGTGTTAATTTGGTGTTAAAATGGCCAAGTAGTATAATAACTTTCATTCTTATTATAGCCGTATGTTGTAGGATTGTCAATGTGTGTAGTCGCCTTAATAGATGGATATTGGTTGCCAGTAGGAAATAATTTTACTTGTCAGATAAATTGTGATTGTTTTATTCTCCATAGAACCTGTTTTTGGATGGTATGTGATGCTTATAATACGGTCACGGGGACGTAACCTTGTTTTATTGAGGATAGAATTGTAAAATCTTGACGATTTACGATAGGGCTAGTTGGTATGTCGTGATGGGGTATGTCGTGATGGGTTTGGCTAAGATTGACCATACTCGGAGTTTAAAATTAATTCTGTTATGTTTTGGTCAATGTTGTGGTGCCTTAAGTGCCCTGTATTTCAGTTGTATGTTAAACTTTGGGGCCGGACAAAGTTTCTTTAGGAGGATAGAATGTAATAGTACGTTCTAATTGCTTACTTCTTGGACTCGGTGTCTAGTTTGAATAAGAGTGAGTTACCTTGTGTTAAGTATAATTGGGTGTACGGATTCCGTAGGTGTGAGTGAACTTCAGGACGAAGTTCGTTTTAAGGGAGGAAGACTGTAATACCCCGTATTTTTATATCTCGTAAAAAAATAAACTATTAATAATAAGTTTGCCTAGAAATAATTTGATATTTAATATGTGCTACTTTATATATATGTGTGGATATTTTGTAACTCGTATTATCATATTATTATTATTATTATCATTATTATTATTATTATTATTATTATTATTATCATCGTTATTGATTCGTATTGTTATTATTCTTATTATTATTACTATTATTACTACTATTGTTTTATCGTTGTATTGCTTTTATTATTATTAATATGGTTATTACTATTACTTTTATTATTATGACATTTTCTTTATGAGCTCCTTAATCATTATTTTATTAATTTACTAGGAAGATTATCGTGTGAAATAATATTATATATATAACGTGTTTAATATTCCGTTTAAATTGGATGCATTTACATTTATATGAGAAAGCATTATATTAAAAATGTGACGTTTGGGTTGATGGGTGCGAATTGACGTGAGAAAGACCGATATTTACGAGGCTTGACTATGAGCATTTACGATAATTGATTACGAGTATCTCGAGACACAAAAATGCGACGTATAAACTGAAGGTATTGTTAGTTTGTTACTACACCAAACCCAATATTAATGTAGGCACAAATACCGCATGACATTCATGCGTATGACCTCCAAATTTCCAAATTCATTTTCTTAAATTTCCTTCACTCGTTCATATCTTCTTCCTCTCGGGTTCCGTCCCGTTCTTCAGTTCATCCTCTTCAAGTTCTTCCCCATTTATTTTACATGTCATTCACTAAGGTACGTTAATTTTTGTTTATCGCTTAATTCTCGTTCTCGTACGAATTTTGGACCCGACAAACATCGTAAATAATTTGATTGTATGCATTCTTGATTGGCATGGGTTGATGAGTGGTGGTTACTGGGTCTAGGTTGACCACATGGGTGCAGTGATAGTGGCCAGTGGTAATCACCACGGTTGGTTTCCAGACCTTACTTGAACCAGGGCTCGGCGGGTTAGGTTTGAGTGTTTGGGTCGACTATTTAAAGTGTCATCATGTTGGTCGTTGGTGGTAGCTGGTGAAGGTGGTGGCGGAGAGTTAAAAAAACAGGGGAAGAGGAAGGGTTATGCAGACCGGCTTAGGGCTGTTTGTGGGCAGGCTAGTAAGAGTGGTGGTGAGGTAGAACGAGGGAGGTGACGGAGACATTGTGAGGTTGAGACTGATAGGTGTCGGGGAAGGTGGTGGTTGAAGGCTGTTTGGGTGGTTGAGGTACGTGTTTTCAGTAGTGCTGTGTTCACATACTAGGGGTTTAACAAGCATAGTGTAAATGGGCTGGCATTATACGTACATAGTTCATGTTGATTATTTTATTGTACGTAGTTAATCTCGATTATTTTGTCGAGTTCGTTAATACGTATTGCTTAACTCATAATTCTTAATTTATATTTTCGTAAATTATCATTATTAAATGAGTCTTACTTTGTATAATTTGTAAATATAAACTTTTTTTATTTATTGGTTATAAATTATATAATTCGGTGATAGATAACAATTAGCGTTGAGACGGTTTTAAATATCGAGACTTCATATCATGTAACTCGTGGATTTATATTGGAAGAGTAATTTTTAATAAAGGATATTATGAGTATCTGTAAAGACGGCATACTTTATTTATCACATGTACGTGATAATACGAATAATATAGTAACAATGATATTATTGGTTTTGTAACGATATTTTACCGACCAGTTAAGTCAATGGAATTAGTCACGGTTTATATGTTATCATTATGCGTAATATATTAATTAATTAATTCAATTGATTAATTGATATATTATATTATTTTACGTAATTATATTAGTTAGTAATTATGTATATTATAATTGTTAGGTTTTGATTACGTGGAGGAATGATTCTAATTGGATATTAGCTGCGTTACTGAATTGCTTGCTTTATGAGGTAGGATAATTTAATCTGTCTTCTAGTTGTTATTCTGTTTGGGTGCTATTGAATGATTTTTGATGTAAGTTATGGCATATTGAAATATTACATTAATCAGTCTGGCATATGCATTATTATCAGTTGGATATGAATTGAGTTGCGAAATAGTATGGGCACATTCATTTATTCTTATCAGTTGGATAAGAATTGAGTTACGAAATAGAATGCACGGTTGCATTCATTGGCATGGCATATGCATTGGTATACAGGTTTAACCCGGGCAGACATCATGGTAAGAGACTTCGGGTGATGTATAAATAACTTACCGGCAGACACCGTTTTATACCTTCGTGGTGGTGTAGTTCAGCTTTTAAACTGGTTTCTCGATGACGATCGAGGCAGACCCGGCCAGGAGGAGGCGGGTGGAAGTTTTGGGATGAGCTCAGTGGAAAGGCCATGGCATTGCATTTTCATTTGCATACTTATTCATTGCATTCGTTAGTGTGTTTATTATAGTACTCAACCGCGAGGGTAACCGTGTATTCGTTTAACACCTGTGATGATCCATAATGGGAAGCAGATTTGGCAGGAAAGATGATTCTATGTGAGCATGGGATGACATGAGCAATTTGATGGACCGACTTAGAATTAGACCACGTACTTAGAATTATCAGTTGTATTTCTTTTCTACCGCGTAGTAATTGTAATATTAAAAAGTTTAAATTTAATCAGTTTTATATAAACTACTTTGGCTTGTTTTACTTTGTTATTCACTACCTCTGTCACTCCGAGATGATAACAGTTCTATTTATTTGAGAATGTCTTGCTAAAGGCTCTTAAATAAATGGGGGTGTTACACCAAGTGACTTTCCATCATTTACATGTTTTTTGGTAAAGGCAGTGTCTTGCATTTAATCGAAAATTTAGCTGTTTAATCCAAAGGCAGTTCAAGCTTTGGGGTTGGTCATTATCTTCTTCTTTTATGTGGATTTAATGTCATTTTGGTATTTTTTGTGTACATGAAGGTTGGACTTCGCTAGATTGTGTTTTTACGAAGTTATGAAAACATGAAATCATCTTAAAGATAATTCAATTTCATGCTGACTTCTACTAATATATGGTCTTTCTTTTTCTATTTTTGGTTTTACCAGCCTCCATGGGACAAAGAAGTTGGCCAGAAGTATATCATTCATTACACATAGGGATGCGACTATAATATGAAGGTAAGAAACGCTTCACAAAGCTATGGACTAGTCTATTGTACACATTTAAATTAGCTTGATTTATCTTATTTATGCTCCTGGAAATGCCTCTAAAGTTTCAAGATTCTTACATGTAGGGTGAGCTTACATATGGAAAGATAGGAGAATGGAGGTTTGACAAGAGGTCATACGACCAGGTCGCTCCTCCAAGAAACTTGACAATGCCACCACCTGATCTTTCTCAAAGTGTGGTATGGTTCTCTCAACTTGCACTGGTTAGTTTCAATAGCCTGGTCTCATATGCACATCCTCTCACTGATCTTAGTCAAAGATGCTAAGGGTGTGGGTGTTCAATGTTCATGGCATCTTAATGTATTTTTCTTAAGAATGAACCCTAGTCAAAGAAATCAATAAATGTGAAAGATATAGCCATGATTAACTAGTTGTATATATATTTGCTGAACAGATAAAGCAAGTCTTCAGTTTCTCCACCAAAATGGAACAAACAACATTAGTTATCTACCAGCCCTGCAGCTTCTTTTTTTGTATTTATAGCCTGATTATGAAAGAGTCATGCTGTCCTTCTGTGCTTTGGTATTGTCCATTTGTCCCAGACCAGATTATGCCATTCAACCTTGTGTCCTTTATCACGCACCCAGTTGTATACTTTGGCAATGGTGTATGCGTTTTCTCCTATTTCATTCCATCTGTGCTCCTAGAATGCTGCTTTCATATTCTCTCTTGTCCGGTAGACCTTCCTCCACCTCCAACTAGTATTCTGAGTAGGAATGTAATCTGTCCAATTCTGATGTTTTAAGTCTATGTGGCGTACCCAATATAATCTGTCCCCCAAGTAGTATGCTTCTTTTTTCTGATTTGTCGCTTGCAGTTAGAACCTTTTAGCATTTGAAGGCTACTTTGATTATCTGCATTGCTTTCTTTTTCTTTATATTCTAATGTGATTTTGTTTCCTGTCTTCTTTAGGATCCAGATCGAGCATGCTATGGTCCTAAGCAACATTAATGCAGTAACCTGAGGTACATGCTTATATTCTTTATAATCATGTAATAATTGTTCATGTAGGGAGAAATACAAGTAAGGCAGGTTTATCAATTGCAGGTTTTTCGATGATTCAATTAGCCATTTTGGACTAGATTTGAGGTAAAAGGATATCTTCCTTGATCCATATTAATGATGGTATTGATTACTCCATTGATCAGAGCTCTCTTTAAATGATGTTGACTTAACAAATATTTTTATACACTACACAATAGTAATACATTTCCCAATTGCCAATTTTTAGTAAAGATAATATGACAATGTATTTTGAGTAATCAGTGGTCCAAGTTGATATCAGTTGACCATTAACGGGCAATAAATTTGGGATGGAGATAGTAATATGTTAAAAGGCTTGAGCTACTTAATTCTCCTTACATTTCTCTATACCGTTGTGTTACCGAGTGGATAAGTTAATATGTTAATCCCACCTCATTTACTTGAGACAACATTATGCCTATATATGCAATTATCTATGTGGCATTGTACTGACGAACTTCGAGTTCGTGCTGAAGACCTCGACAACAACAACTGAAGGAATGCCAAACATTATATAGGTACTTCAGCCATAATTAATAATAATTGTCCTTCTGTTCTTTGCCACATATTATTTATTTGACGTCTTACTTAAAGCTTGCTATTTTCTATTTAATGTTATTCGCTCTTCATGCAGAGTTTTGTGGCATGATACTTGTTATTACTGTGTCGGTCTTTCTCATTTGCACTGTTCCCATCTCCATTTTGCTGCATGTAGATTCTTAAGTTAAGGTGTCGGTCTTTCTCATTTGCACTGTTCCCATCTCCATTTTGCTGCATGTAGATTCTTAAGTTAAGGAATAACAATTATTTTCTCATCACTAAATCTTAAATATGCCTCTTCCATTCTCAAATAGTGAGATATGAACTCTACTCAAATGGAGTTAGTATTATTTTTTTAGATATTTGGAGAGAATAAATTTTGATAGAAGTTGGAAATTGCAAGTTTTACTGCCTGTTCGTAATTTTCCCGTAACCTCTATAACACTGATGGCTTATATTGTGTTTGGCCTCTTTTGTGGCAATCAGGAGTGCTGATGTTGCAACTCGACAAAAGTATGTCAGTTTGGTTGCGTCGGTCAAGGATTTTGGGGGAAACGCTAATATTTTCTCATCAATGCATGTCTCAGGGGAACGTAAGTATATCTGCTCTTGTCCTAGTTTGTCCCCTTTCTATTCCACACTAGTTTTCAGTCTTTTCTCCTCGAATACTCGATTCTTGGACATGAGTACAGACACTTGACACTCGATTGTGAGCCAAATATGATCTTATCTGGGAACGAATATGAATTGGCCCATTACCCCTTCCCACCTGGGAAGTACTAACCTAAAAATCCTGAACCAAGAATGGTTCGAGTGACTTGATTGCACAACATTTGTAGCGAATTTTCAATTTTATCTGCTTTATGAAGAGTTTTTAGTTATGTATGACGATTCATTATTTCTGTTTTGGAGGGGTTGTGTTATGTACTTTCTTACAATTAAAGAAACACTTATTCAATGCTGAAAAATTTATTATTGATTTGCAATAGTTTGCAATTTGCAGCAACAATCAAGTACATGTTTTGAGAGATGAAGTTCGAAATTTTGCTTCTCACGCAAAGCCCACTGCACACCCCAGCGTTGCTTGCTCATTTACAGCCATCAGAATAGCAGCCCAATTACTGCCAGCCCCTTCGTCAATGTCGCACTGTACTCTAACCCCCAGCAACTGCTGCATCCAACAACTGCACAAGCACAGATGCATAACACCTGCTTGTCAGCAGCCCTGATTCACGCATTCTGCCTTACTCCATAACTGCTGGAACCTCTACTACAGCTCGCTGTTTCCGCAACAGACCCAACATCAAATCTGCATACAGTCACGAAAACCTGTAGCAAAACCAACACCCAATTCTGCACCAATCCAGAACTCACTGGCCGACATTTACACACCAAGTTGGTGTTGCTATGTCTGAACTAGACTTCTAGTCCCAGAATTACTTGGCTGTTGCATCCCAGAAACTTGTAGCCGTAGTCTTTAATTTTTAGTCGTAGTCTTTAATTTTTAAAAGCTTTGAGATTAGAATCAAGCTTGAGATTAGCAATAATGTATGAATTTAGAATAGTTAAAAAAACCTTGTAAGATTGTCTTCTTGAGAAATATATTTGAGAGTTATTACATTTAAATTAAATAATTTGTTTGGCTCATTTAATCCAGTAAAAAAAAAAAAAATTCAGTACCTATTTGCTGCGTTTTTTTAGAAAAACGCCGCAAATAGAGTAGCTATTTGCTGCGTTTTTTGAAAAAAACGCCGCAAAGAGATACTCTATTTGCCGCGCTTTTTGAAAAACGCCGCAAATAACATTCATATTTGCCCCCCCCCCCCCCCCCCCCCCCCACCATTTGCTGCTACATGAAAAACGCCGCAAAGGAGATATTTTTTGTAGCCGCAAATAAGTGTTTTTGTACTAGTGAACACATACATAATTCCGTGCATTTCTTGTATCGTGCATTTCTTGTTGCTTCATGGAGTTATAGTCGCGAGCTATAACTTTGAACATGTTACTAACAAAAGTTATAGCAATAAGCTATAACTTCAGCCTAATAACGCTCCAACTAAACATGACTCCGTTACTCGACATCTATCCTTATTAATCTTCAAAAAGACTTGAAAGGAGCTTATGATCTTCCATCAATCTTCGATTAGTCTGAGCTTGACTAATATCTTGAATCTTCTTAAAGTAAAAAACTCTTTTAGCTTTATGTCGATTGACGAGATCTTCATTCTATTAGTAACTGTACACTTAACACACGATTACGCGTACGAGTATATAAAGCATATTACCTAGACTTTGTCATCATCAAAATATAAAACATATATTAATATATTATTCAACATCAACTAATTAACGTAAATCAGTAACGGTTGACTTTTGCTAAAAGTTTAACGTTACTATCATACTGATGGCGGTGATTAGTTGGTCCCTATCAGTCACACCTATGGGATGGTTCCAAGAAATGTGATTATATACTGATATATTACATATATGCCTAAATTGACTAAATATGTTTTTTTGCAAGAAGATTAGTCTCACTTTTATTCATCCATAAAGGGTTCAAAACAATGAGATGGTGTCTTACAAAAACAAAAGCCAAAGGATATCTAGGAAAAAGACCAAACGACAAAAAGCTCTAAATTTAGAGCATTAGATCCAACCATCTACGAATATGAGGGTCGCTACTTGGACTAAGTCTAGTTTTGATGGAAAATTTCACACTAGCTGCCACTTGATCAGGAGATGTGAAGTGTCCGCCAAAAATACATTTGTTTCTTGCTTCCCATATGCCATGGACTAACCCAGCAATACAGCATGATAGGATCACCTTCTTCCAGGTAGAGCGAGTTTTGTCCTCAAGAATTTTGTATAGCCAGTTCTTCAAGTCGACATCTGACCCAGGACCCGTGACACCAACCCAAGATAGCAGAGAACGTCGCACAGTTTGCGAGAAGGGGCAACGAAAGAACAGATGCCTATGTGTCTCAGATGCGGTCTTACAAAGGCAACATCTATTTGCCATCTGAAAACCCCGAGAGCAAAGGGTGTCAACCGTGGGGAGGTTGTGCTGAACAGCCTGTATCACACAGATGCGGTGTTTGGGAATGATTTCCGTGATCTTCAACGGGGCGGTCCAACCAAGGGTTCGGTTTTTATGACGAAACAAGTGGTAGGCTTTACTAACCGAGAAAGTACCTTTTCGGACACAAGAATCCAACATCTTCTTTGCATCCGTAGAGGTGCCAGCAACACTGAGTAAGGCGTTTTTGGTTCTGACAATGCTTTTCCAGCTCTCAGCATGGTAAGGTTTGCAATCCGCATCCCAAATCTGGGTGTTGGAGAGGTTTTAGGCAAGGGTCCATCGGTCCTAAATCCCCTCTCCAGGGTGAGTTAAGTTCCAGATCCATTTACTTAGTAATGCTTTGTTCCAACTTAGGAGCTCTATCACATTGAACCCGCCCTCGTCCCAAGGGGTGCAGATAGACTTCCAGCTTTTAAACACCATTTTCCTCTCCCCAGTATCAATACCCCAAAAGAAATCTTTGCAGAGTTTGTTAACCATCTTTATGACGTATTTCAGAAGCATAAGAACAGAGCACCAATAGTTTTCCAAGCCAAAAACAACAGAATTAATGAGTTGTAGCTTACCCGCATAAGAGAGCAGGTTCCCAGACCAACCTTGGATGGATTTTTGGATTTTGTCAATCATGAGGCTATACATGGTTGGTGAGAGTCTCCCCGGATTCAGAGTAATGCCCAAGTAACGAAAGTGGAAGGAGTCCTCTCTGTATCCAATCAAAGAGTTGATTTGGGTTTTAATCCGATGGTGTACGCCTCCATAGTAGATGCTGGTCTTAGACGGGTTGGCATAAAGTCCAGAGACCCGGGCAAATATGTTAAGACAGTGAGCAGCAGCGGCCACAGAGGGGACATCACCCCGTAGGAAAAGCATGATATCATCTGTAAAAATAAGATGGTTAAGCTTAAGTTTTGCACATTTGGGGTGGTACGATACCTGTGTGAGGGAGTGAATTTGTCGAAGGTGCCGGGAGAGAATATCCATGCTCAAGACGAAGATATAGGGAGAAATGGGGTCTCCTTGACGTATGCCAGCTTTACCAGGGAAGAAACCACTATGATGCCCGTTAATCTTGAGAGAAAACCAAGTCGAAGTGATACATCCCATTATCCACGAGACAAAAATGGGGGGGAAATGAAATCCCAGAAGCATGTTCCTGATGAAGTCCCATTGGAGAGAATCAAAAGTCTTGCGGATGTCATCTTTGATAAGGCATCTAGGAGTTACCGTTTTCTGGTTATACTTTTTAATGAGGTTTTGAGACATCATAATGTTTTCAAAGATGTTTCGCCCTTTGATGAAAGCCCCTTGTTCAACCCCCACCAAGTTGGGGAGCACCAACTTGAGTCTTTGAGCAAGGATCTTGCTAATGGTTTTGTATACAACAGAACAACAAGCAATAGGCCAGAAGTCAAGGACGAAAGATGGAACGTCTTTTTTGGGTATAAGGGCAAGCAGGGTGGTGTTAACCTTTTTCATCATCTTGCCCTTGGCGAAAAATTCTCTGATAGCCGCACAGAACGTGTCCTGGATGATGTCCCAGTAGGCCCTTTTAAAAAAGGCTGAAGAAAACCCATCTTGACCCGGGCTTTTGTTGGAGCCAATAATGAAAAGCGCACTTTTGATGTCATGATTGGTGATAGGGGCCGTGAGTAGATTTGCTGCATCATCGGAGATCAAAGGCCCAGAACTGAGAACAGAAGTGTCAATGGGTTCTGTGTTCGAAGCCTTGCCAAGGAGGTCGGTGTAGTAGTCAACAAAAGCTTCATTGACCTCTTTGATTCCATGCCGAGTAATCTCATTCTTGTCATTTATAACCCCAATTGTGCTTATGTGCTTCCTTTTCGCGATTTTGGCAAAGAAAAAGCTAGAGGAGCTATCGCCTTTTTGAATGTTGTCAACCTTAGCCCTCTGGAAAAGCATGTCAATTTCTGTCTTGCTGATGGCCTTGTACTTTTTAATAAGCTCACGCTCAAGATTAATGAGATCAGAGTCAAAAGGTGAATCTTGGAGCTGCTGCTGGCATTTATCAAGGTCCTCTTTTGCTGAGGCAACCCGAGTGTTCATATCCGAGAACTCAGACGAATGAAGATTTTTGAGTACCCCACGGACAGCCTTGAGTTTGGAGTAGAGCCAGAAAGTCGGAGTCCCTTTGCAAGGAGTGTCCCAGGCATTTTGGATCATGGGAAGGTATCGTGGGTGATGCGTGTCTATTTTATGATGTTTTACATCTATTTTACACGCATTCTGTCGCTCATTTACTATGTTTAACCTTTATTTCCCAACAATTGTCTACTTTCGTATTTTTATGCTCTTTTGCAGAATTATGCGGAAAAGGGACGATTTTATACCAAATTTATGCCCTCGGGATTTTTACATAACCAAGGAACGTGGACAAGTCAACTCGAAGCGCGAACCAAGTACCAAGAAGTCAAACCGAGAATAAATCAAAGCAGACCTACAGGAAAGTAGGTCGACCGACCTACTACTCTGGTCGGTCGACCAGGCGACTGTTATAAAAAGAGCAGAAGTCCACCAAGCCCAACAAGAGGTCGATCGACCTACTACCTAGGTCGGTCGACCACAGCGCAGACCCAGAAAAATTCCGCAAAGCCCATTCAAGTGATTAGGTCATTAGAAAACTCTTTAATTCCGCCTATTTAAGCTAATCTCGTGTTTAGGGTTAAGTATCGAGTTTTCTATCATTAAGAATTATTCAGTTTTAGAAAGAGTTTTAGTATACAATAGTTATTCTTTATTATTCAAACACTTTTCTTAGTTTTGTTCATGGTTCATTAATCTTTCCGCAACAATCAATAAAGTTCGTTCTTTTCTGCCTTAATCCTTGTTTCCGGTAATTCTTTTCTTAATTTCAGTTTTAATATTGTTCTTATCTTAGAATTATTAGTATCCGGTTTAAGTTAGAATCCCAAAGCCTTTGTTGTTATTGCATGTTTAGATTAATGTTCATTATGATTTCTATGTTTTCTACTGTTTTCATTATTGTTTCAATAGTCATGAGTAGCTAAATTCCATATGTTAGGATGTAGGGAGTAAATAACGTAGATGGTGCGAATTCCGAGACCGACTGTAGCAGCGCCTTGGTCGGCCTACCTGCCTAACGGGTCGGTCGACTGAGGTGGTGGTCGGCCGACTGGACTAGCTGGTCGGTCGACCTACTCACGTATGTTTTCAGACCGTTGTTCTTCGTCGACTATAATAACCTACAATGAAACTGAAAGGAGACTTGTAGGATGTTAGTAATGACCTACCCAAGATTGAGAGATACAGGAAGAGCATTGGTTTACACTTTAAGACGGCTAGGTTACTTAAGACTGAAAGGTATGTGACCTAGAAATTAGGAATCAGCCTTATTGTTGACACCCAATATTTGTGAGACCTAGGAACTAATAGCGTAGGCCGAAAGGACCTATTAGGTATCATAGACCGAAAGGATATGTTACATCCCTTACGCGACTGCATTACATGTTGACGTAGGATTTACACCATCGTAGCTATTTATTACCCAAACATCCTAGCATCCTTTTTACTATAGTTTTAATCTCATTTACTTATTTTATTTTATATTTATTTCTAGACTTAGTAACAATCAATCCAAACCCCCAAAATTGTTACCCTAAAACATTGACATCAAACAATAAACATTCCCCACCTCTCTGTGGTTCGACCCTGACTTTCGCTATCTATAGTTAAAGTTTAGGAATTATAAATTTTATCTTTGATACCCTCAACGACGGGCATCAAATTTTGGCGCTGTTGCCGGGGAGGTGACGCCAGTGTTTATTGTTTTTGTTTTTGTTTCTTTTGTTTAAGGAACTTTGTTCCTTAAACCTTCTCACTTTTTTCTTGTAGTTTCCATCTTATGCGCAGGTCAGTTCAAGGAGAACTCCTACCACTAGACCACGAGCTTGAGAGGACTCTAAGAGAAAAGAGAAAGAAGTTTTTAGAGAGTAGGGAGGGAGGTTCACCATCTTCCCTATTCCAAGAAGATATTTTTGAACAACAATCATCACCATTATCACCACAAAACAATCCACCTACACCAAAAACACCACAATCACAACCAAACTCACCCCATAATCTATCTACACCAAAAACACCAACAAATACCTATTTCCAAGTTTTTGAAGTAAAGGACGAAAAGATGACTGAAGAAGAAAGTATTGCAAGTCACTCTATGACACAGGCAAAGGATCTCTATAAGGGGTTCACCTTACCTACGGGCACGGGAAAGCCATTTGAGGCCAAATCTTCCTACATCTCCATGGTGGAGAGAAACCAGTTTGGAGGGTGGCTAATGAAGATGCAGCTAGGCATATAGAAATCTTCACGGATTACATATGCTCCATAGCACCCCCAGATGGAGTGACGCAGGATCTAATTAAGGAGACCATGTTCATCTTCTCCCTCCGAGACTCGGCAAGGGAATGGTACAGGGATTTAGACCGCACTGCTGCAGGAGTGACAGATTGGAACACATTGGCCTTAGCCTTCTATCGGAAATACTATTCCGCGGCTAAGACCAATGCCTTGAGAGCGCAGATAACAAGTTTCAAGCAAGGGCCTACTGAAGACTTTAGTGAGGCTTGGGACAGGTTCAAGACACTTGTTCGATCCATACCCCATCATGGATTCGAACAATGGTTTCTTTGCAACCAGTTCTACAATGGCCTCTATGATGACAATAGAGCATACTTGGATGCTGCAGCTAATGGAAGGTTCCAAGATAATTCTTGTAACATCCCGTATTTTTATAAAATATATTTTTAAGCGTTTTAATTATTTTAAGTAATAAAATAATATTTAAGTAAATTATCGAAAAGTATTTTAAATAAATAGTACGATCCGTCTTAAGAACCTTAAGTCCTTAAGACAAATACAAACTTGGTAAACTTAAGTTCACATCTAAAAACCCGTTCAAGATATCCAACCCGTTTCATTTAAACGGAAAGGACAATCCTTGAACCCTAATAAAACCCATATGTCGACACATTCCTCCATCCTCAAAACAAAATAACAGTAAACACCATTTTCACAAACCTCCATAGAAATTCATCTTCTTTTGCTTATTTCTTCATCATCCGTTCATCAAATCAAGGTAATAATAACATTTTCGGAATCCTCATCGAATTTGAAAGCCATCTATCACTTCCGATTTTCATTTCCTCTATTTCGAAATTTGGGCTGTTTTTCCTAAAACCGTATTTTGGTCCGTTAAACTTGTTTTTCGTGATGTAGGTGTGGGCTTAGACGACCCGGAAGTGGATAGCTTCATCTTAGAGGAGGATCTTTGAGCCGGATTGCATTTGAGGTGACGATTACGAGTAACTCGGCCTTTTTGTTAAAATAGCAAGTTTTGTTGTATTCTTGTTATTGTTTCTGATTTTTGTTTAAGGTTGATGATTAATGGACTTAGTACCATGTTAGGAATGTTGTTACTTGATGAATTCATGCCTTGTTGATGTTTCACATGTTCTTAAGCTATTTTCAGAAATTTCATGTTTTGCGACGGATACACTATATAATCATATTGAGGATTGTTATGGGTTTGTTAGCTGTTAGTTAGTGTTATTGAGTGATTTGTGATGTTGAGTAAACTTTACTTGTAGCGATTCTTACGATTTAGTATCGATTTATTGAGTTTTGATGTTGCTCGAAAAATGCGATTTTCGCGACAGGCTCTCTGAGCCGGTCGACCGACCGGCTGCCGGTCGCCCGGCGGGGGATGCTTTGTGTTGTTTTTGCGAGACTTTGAGAACGTAGGATTAGGATGCCCAGCCGGCAGATCGGCCGCCTGCCAGCCGGCTGGGAGTGCTTTGTAGTTGACTTGCGTATTTTGAGAAAATTAGAACTTGGGATGCCAGCCGGTAGGCCGGCTGCCTGCCGACCGGCTGGTAGCCTCATTTGTGAGACTTTCGTAAGTCCAGGGGAATGGGTTCCCAGCCGGTAGGCCGGCTGCCTGCCGACCGGCTCGGAGTCCTTTGTTGTCGTTTTTGTTTTAAAGAAAAGGATTAATTGATAGAAATACTCCAAACTATGAGTGAACTGCTCCAAATACTCTAAACATTATTTTAACTATCAATACAACCAACTAATACTCTCATCTGCTTTGAATAGAATTTGTTGTTTGGTTAACTCATTGTAGCATGTTTTAATGGTGTGATTAGGTGAATAGATTAACAGAAAAGTAAAAAGAGAAAGACGGGTTAAAGAAGGATTTAAAATTTCTTTACATATTTAGCAGGTAGCAGGTCATATATTATAATAAAAGCGAATGAGAGCATTAGTTGGTTATATTGGTAGTTAAAATAGAGTTTAGAGTATTTTGAGCAGGATACCCATAGTTCAGAGTATTCTTATCAATTAATCCTAAAGAAAAGGGAGGCTGAGATGGGTCACCAGCCGGTAGGCCGGCTGCCTGCCGACCGGCTAGGGACCCCTGTAGCTTGTTTCCATTTTGTAAATCGTTTATAACTTTTAGACGGTTGATCGGTTTTGATTGAAACTCGTTCCTTGTATCTTTGATATGTATCTGAGGTCCCCGGAGGATGGGCGACACTATATTGGGTTCGGGAATGGAGAGAGGATAGAGACCCCCCGGTCGGGTAACCGAAAGGGAAACCGGCTCTCCCTCAACTTAGTTCCCGGGGTCAATTAAGTGTTGATTACAAGTTAAGAAAGTAGAAATACAGTTTAGTTCATAGACTTTGATGATATTGTATTGATGCGTATTAAGTTATGCCTTAAGTTGGCCTCTGAACTTAATACGTGAGTTGTTTGTCATATATGGGGATATGCCTTAAGCTTGCCTCTGAGCTCCATATGTGTATGGTTGTCGTGTCTGGGACATGCCTTAAGCTGGCCTCTGAGTCTAGACATGTTTGTTGTGATCGCGTCGGAACATGCCTTAAGTTGGCCTCTGAGTCTGACGAGTAGAGCAGCTGCACGACGGGGCATTTAGGTCGTAACACCTCACCCGGAGTGCAGATGTTTGATGCTAGAACATGCCTTAAGCTGGCCTCTGAGTTTAGTATCTTGTGATGTAGTGAAGGGACATGCCTTAGCTGGCCTCTGAGTCCTTTACTTTTGGGTGCTAGTCTATGCCTTAAGTTGGCCTCTGAGTCTAGTGTCTTGCTGATTGGCGGGTCCATGCCTTGAGTTGGCCTCTAAGTCCTTGCTTGCTAAATGTTTTGGTGTTTAGGTTATGTGTTAAGTTGACCGCTGAACCTTTGCACTTGCTGATTGATTAGTATGTAGGTTATGTCTTAAGTTGACCGCTGAACCTTATACTTGCTGAGTTTTATCTACTTGCCTAGAGTTGGTACAGTGTCAGGCATAGCTGTTGATATTGATACTTGACTTGTGATTGTTCATCCAAGGCATTGGATGACTCTTTGACCGGTTTCATAAATAGTTGGACTGAAAGACCCCCCGACTGGGCAACCAGTAGGGAAACCGGCTCTCCTTCCTAACAGTTTATGAAGTTGGTTGAGAGCCGTGCATTAGAGTTGGCATGATAGTATGAGATAAGTTGATCAGATATTGTTATACTTCACATGTTTATATATGCTGGAGTATTCTGTTTGTATTTATGTGTTACGTGTCGTTACAAAAGGTGGCTAGGAGAACTCTAGTCACTCCCCACTGATTGTGGCGTACATGTTTTCATGTATGTAGGTACATGCAGGTTGGCAGGGTTCACTCGAGAGCTAGCGAGCGATGATCCTTTCATCATGACTTACACTTATATCGTTTAGCTGGCTTAGTTTTGATACAGTTTTTGTTGGTGCCTGTAGGGATGTTCCATCCCAGGCTGTTGTATATATTTGGTTTTCGTACTTAGAACTGTTACTTATCTATTTCTATTTATGTCAGTTTCAGTTTTCAGGTTTTAATTCACCTCGCATGTTTATGTTAAAAAGTTTTAATTCCGCTGCATTTTTAGTACTTTGTATGTTTTAATTTTTCCGCTTTCGCGAGGGGTTTTACAGTTGGTATCAGAGCATGATTGCTCCCGACGCACTCATGTGACCCCCAACCTTAACTTGACCAAATAAACAAATAATGAATGAGAGATGGGTAGATCTAAGGATTTATATTGTAGTCTATTTGTGAATGCTAATTGCTAAGTTAACACTTGTTTTCTCTTTTGAAGGATGGTGAGAACCACGGTTGCCGAGAACACTATAATGCAAGCACTTCATCAGTTGCTTGAGAACAGAGACAGCAAGCAGGGACTGTTCCACCTCCTCCACCGCCAGGCAATGAGGCTAATCGTCCTGGTAGCTTCTCTTGGATAGCATCCCAGATGTCCAGGAGCCACGTGAAGACTTATGGAGGCGAGGTTGATCCGGTAGCTCTTACTGAGTGGTTCCGTGAGATGGAAAAGAGCTTTACCATGTATTCGGTGGTTAGAGAGGATAGAGTGCGGCTAGCCACTCACTTTTTGACCCTAGAGGCCGATAAATGGTGGGCATTGACCGGACCGACTTTCATTCTTGATCCTTTATTCGATTGGGAGGCTTTTAAGGATAAGCTCGAGACGAGGTTTTATCCTAAGGAGCTTAGATCACAGAGACTCAAAGAATTCATGGATTTGAAGCAGGGTAAGATGTCCGTTCAGGAGTTCACCGACAGATTCAACCAGCTTGCACATTTTGCATCGAGGTTTGTCAGAGATGAGGCTGAGAGAGTTTACTTCTAGCGTGGGAAGTTAGGGCCGCGCATCGAGAGTATGGTTCGTCGTGACTTGACTTATTTTGTGGAGGTATATGATGATGCAATTTGGGCCGAGAGTTCTATTCGCGCTATAGATGTTGAGACCCGAGATGCTACTTCCAGTGTGACTTCTCACCAGAGATCAGTTTACCAGGGTAAGAGACCGTTTGTTCCTTCTACTTCTTCGCCTTCTTCTCAGAAGAAGCGGCTTGAGAGGTTCTCTGCTCCGGTTGCTAAGACCATTGTTCACACGACACATCTCCTAGTGTTTGCCACCGTTGTGGTAAACCATCTCATCCTGGTTTTGATTGTTTTAAGAATGCTTTCAAGTGCTATACCTGCAATGGATTTGGGCATAAGTCTTATGAGTGTCCTGAGAGGAACACCGCACTTGGCAAGGCTGCCACTGCTGCTGCAGCGACTAGAGGATGAAAGCCGAAAGGGAAGATTTTTGTGATGACTAGAGCTGAGGCTGAGGCTCATCCAGACATTGTTGCCGGTATCTTTTCTGTTCTTGGTGCTGAGTGCCTTATTCTATTTGATACTGGTGCTTCTCTATCATTTATATCGACTCAGTTCGCAGACCGATTAGCTCTTGAGTCTTCATTGGTTGAGGAGACTTCCATTTCCTTACCTTCTGGAGACGTATTTTCTTGCTCATCTTCCCATAGGGATGTTCCGATTATTATTGGTCAAGCCATATTTCCAGCGGACTTACTGAGATTTCCTCTCGAGGAGTTTGACATTATCCTCGGTATGGATTGGTTATCGCGATACCATGCTCGCTTCGAGTGTCGCGACCAGAAAATCTGCTTGAGGAGTTCTTCAGGAGTTCGTGTTTCCTATAGGGGAACTCGCCCTAAAAAGGGTGTTCGTATTATCTCTTCGATGAAAGCGTCTCATCTTCTTAGGAAGGGTTGCCAAGCCTTCCTGTGTGTTGTTTTAGCTGCAAAGCCATCGCTACCGAAGCTTGAGGATGTAGCCATTGTTCGTGAGTTTCTAGATGTTTTCCCAGATGACTTGCCAGGGATACCGCCAGAGAGAGATGTGGAGTTTACTATTGAGCTTGTTCCAGGTACCGGACCGATATCCAAAGCTCCTTACCGTATGGCTCCGCCAGAGTTGAAGGAATTGAAGCAACAATTGGAAGAGATGATCGAGAAAGGGTTCATTAGGCCGAGTGCTTCTCCGTGGGGTGCTCCAGTTTTATTTGTCAAGAAGAAAGATGGTTCCATGAGACTTTGCATTGATTATAGAGAGCTGAACAGAGTGACCGTGAAGAACAGATATCCTTTGCCTAGGATAGATGATTTGTTTGATCAGTTGAGAGGTGCTTCTAGGTTTTCTAAGATTGATCTTCGATCGGGTTATCATCAGATTCCAGTGAGAGAGGCTGATATTGCGAATACTGCTTTTCGTACCAGATATGGGCCTTTTGAGTTCGTGGTTATGCCTTTTGGGTTGACTAATGCACCTGCTATTTTCATGGATCAGATGAACCGCACCTTTAGTGAGTTTCTTGACACTTGTGTTGTGGTGTTTAGTGGTGATATCCTCATTTACTCTAAGACCGATGAGGAGCATGCAGAGCATCTTAGATTGATTCTTGGGATTTTATGTAATACCCCCATTTATTTAAGAGCCTTTAGCAAGACATTCTCAAATAAATAGAGCGGTTACCATCTCGGAATGTCCGAGGTAGTGTATAACAAAGTAAAACAACCAAAGTACTTTATATAAAACTGATAAAATTTAAACTTTTGTTATTACAATTACTGCTCAACGGGAAAAGAAAATACAACTGATGACTTCTCTAGATGTGAGATAATTCTAAGTCGGTCCAACGTCTGCATCTCACATTCCTGACCCAGTTCCTAGCTCATCTGTCTCTTCCTGTAAAGTCTACTCCCCATTCCAGATCATCGTAGGTGCACACGAATACACTGTCAACCTCGCGGTTAAGTAGGATAACACAAGATCATAATGCAACAAATAATGATATGCTCGAGCTCAATCTCAATCTCATTCTCAAACCCGTAACACCCAGCCATACCGAACCTCCCGGCAGACTATTAATCGGCCGTCGCCGAACACCAGCTCAATAGCTGATAAGACACCAGGCCTGGTCTGCAGAACCACCCTGGGCTTTATATCAGAAAAATATCTGATCCATATCTTTCTCAGTAACCAATGCATATGTCATGCTCATGAATGCAACACTAAAATAAATAACCATTAAATATCATGATCATATAACTCACACTTGCATCCATAACATACAAGGCAACATCCATCCATAACAGATCTCAGAGTAAACATCCATTCATAACACTTCATAGAGTATAGTGTCAGTGTATCCTACCTGGATAGCAATATGATCCAATAGCAAGCCAGCAAATAAACAGAATTATGCCACTTCAAAATCGTCACCTAACAAATATAATATAGGTAATCACTAACTAATACAATAACGTAAATTAATATAATATATCTTTTTTTTTATTAACTATTTAAATAATATATTACGCATAACGAGACCGTATTAAACTCGACTACCTCAATTAACTTGACTAATCCATCTTTATTACTTTTATAACTAACTTCAATTAAATAACCGAACATAGAAAACGAACTATTGATAACCGTCACATTCTTGTATAAAATTACTTAACAACTTGAATCATTACTAACATGAACAATATTACTAATAATAACAATCATACTAACAATGAAATTATTATCACAATAACAATATTAATAATATTAATAATATTAACAACACTAGTAATAATAATAAGAAGAAGAAGGATAAGTTATAGTAGTATTAATAATATAACATTAATAATCATAATCATCATCATCATCATCTTAATAATAATAATAATAATAATAATAATATAATGATAATAATAATGTTGCACGCAGCAAGTCAGCCACTAACATTTCTGAAATCCAAAATCACGCGCAACTAACAGAACCCCCACGAAACACCACCCTCCTGACCACCAACTTCACAACCTTTTCGACGCCCCTTCCACCGCTTATACCACCACCTCACCACCGTGGTCACCACCTATGCACTATGATGAACCCATTGACACCAACCACGACTCTTGACACCACTCTAACAGCCCTCGAAACCAGTCCCAAAACTCCCTGCCACAACCTCACTTACGATACGTATTTTACCGACCCTCTGTAAACAACCCCTTAACCACCTGCTAACCCCACCATCACTACAACCAACCACCTCCCACGACACCTCTCATTACCCACGACACCCCGGTGATAACCACAAGGCTTCGACACAACTCTAACACCTGAAACAATTGCCGAAAAAGGACTGACACACCACCGTGACTCCCCTGTTTCCGCGACTTGAACGGGCTGTTAAAACAGCCTGTTTCGGCCACCACACACAACCTTACCACCATTAAAACAACCTAATAACACCACTACTACCGACACTCATGACCCACGACTAGAATTAGACTAGAACTTGAACGACTAAGCAAAATAACGCAAAAGGAATCAAACATGCAAGCACGTAAAACAGAAAACAGAGTATGGAATGTGTGTTTCTGTCGACATCTATGGCCCTTGTTATGAGTCAAGGTGGTTCTAGGGTAGTCTAATGATGATACACATGTCGAGGGTGCTACATAGATTACTCTAGGCCTGGTTATACTATCTCGAAGGTCCATTAAGAGCGAGAATAAACGTGTTAACTTACATAAACACAGGAATGAAAACGAAGATGGTGACGATGCGCTGCCTCTCTTTCATGCTCTCCTCCAACCCACGGTTGTGACAAGTGATTAGGGTTTCCTTTTCTTATTTTGTACGAGGTATGGGCAGTATAGGGATAATAGGGTTTGATTGTGTTTTTGGATATCGATGGATATATTAATGAAGTACATGTCGATGGGTGTTGTAGACTTGTTAGGGTTTTCGGTTCTCATAATCTATTCGAGCCCAAAACCATCACGTTTCTCAAGGTCTTACACGCCGTTCCTGACTCGTAATTTAAAATAACGAGTACGCATAAATTATTTATAGTAATTAAATTATGTACTTTAGTATTAGTAATTATTAATTAAATAATTTAAAAGGATATAAAATTATTAGTACTTATATAAAATAATAAAACAAGTATATTTGAGGAATAAATATAAAATTATAATATATTTAATTAAAATTATATTACCAAAATTAAAGGAACGGATGAAATGTCATTTTATGAAATAATCATTTAATATAAAATAATTATGAAATACGAAATAATTGTAGAAATACGATTTATAAAATAATAACACTTTACCTAAAAATACTTTGTAAAGATTCCATTTGAAATACTTGTATAAAACATGGTTTGACTGCCATTGACCGAGGCTAATATACGGGGTATTACAGTCTTCCCTCCTTAAAATGAACTTCGTCCCGAAGTTCGCCACCCCGTAACCATAACAAAACACTACCACAAGCATAAGGCAACCACAAGTAGCACATATACATAAGCTCTAAAAAGCGAAGTGTTACATTGTATCCCCCTTAAGAAACTTTGTCCCCAAAGTTTAACATACAACAGAAGTACATGACACCTACAGAATCGCAACATTGACCGAACATAACAAATTAAAACAGCAGACTCCATGCATGGTCAATCTCAGTCAACCAATCATAATATACCACTTGGCCAGATCGTAACCCATCAAGATTTTACAATCCTATCCTCCTTAAAACATGGTTACATCCCCGTAACCCCATTATAAAATCTCACAGTCAATGTTCAAGAAAATTGCCAAAACAATAGTCATAATCATCGGATACGTTAAGTACTCTACATTGGGCAACTAGCATCCGACTTTTAAAGCTACAAAACATATTTGTCAATTTCATGCTACGCAATAAAACAATATCAAGGTAACTAACACCTATACCCTTGGAAATCTTGACACAAACTTTACACATTTACACCAATGTAGACAATTAGCTAACTCATGGTTCATACTTGACGACTTAAACCGTTTTATATTAGTATTCACATTATAGAAGTAAAATTCATATTTCTACACATTGGTTTAGAGAAAAACAATAGGAAAAAAAAATTCAAGCAATGTAATAGCGTCTGTATAATGGAAAGTACTTTATATGAGACTCACCAAAATAAGCAAGGTCATATTATCATATAACAAAGTTCATATTCATATCATATGCCAATTGTTCATGTTACTAAAGCCATATCAGAGTATTACATGGTTACATCACATAATGCATATTTGATTAAACTTTTATATCTACAACTTTACCATTTCAACAATCATATATCACGCAACAATTTCCAAAAATCATAATTAAATAACCGCTTAGCTATTTTGCGAGATATTATAATTTTTAGAGAATATAAGGAATTAACTAATCATAGCAAAGAGAATCAAATGCAAAGCTTAAGGGAATTATTTATAACAATTTTTACACCTCAGTTGGTCTGAACAAAAATTTTACAACAATTAAACAGAAAATTGAGCAACTTGCAAACAAAATCACCATTAAATAACGACTCGTTAAGGTTTTACGTGGCTTATCATTTTGAAAACGTGGATGATTATTCTAAACAGTGGAGTTGGAATTATGCATAAGCAATAAATACGTTTTAAATGGTTTTTTTTGCAAAAACATGAGTCAAAACAGAACTGTGCAGTAACCATTTGGGCATTGTCAACTAAAATATTTATTTCTCACAAAATATAACTTGTATACACATGAAACCAAGAGCATTGGGAAGTTAACTCAAAAGGTTATCATACATAAAATCTTCATATTCATATAGATAACACATTTTAAATGCTAGGCCGTACAAACAAGGTAACATTCTGGAAATTTATTAAAAAAAACATTTCTTTGTTCCTTAAAATCACTTCACATTATCACATTTAAATACAACCATTCTTCTTCCAACACATGTTGACATATCATTTGAAGCGTTGAAATCACATTGCACCAATTTAAGAGGTATTCATTATTTTAAACTGAAATTGTCATCTACGAAACAGTAAAGATTACGAAATTGAAAAGTAGCGTCAACGAATTAATTCAATAGTTATACATGTATGAACAATGCATTAGTTCTTACCATCGTAATAATCACAACATAAAAGTATGTAATTATATATCCTAAAATCACCAAGGTGTCACTTATTAAATACTGACTCTATAACTAAACTAATTGTGTGTAAATAGAAATTGCCATGTAAACTGTAAGTACGACCTATGCAACACACAACCATATAACATCCATGGCTTTGGGTAACACATTCCGCATATCACTAGACATGGAGTACTATAACATATAAATCTGATCATTCATATCCAAATACCAACCAAATATATTACATAGTTACGATAGTCATTTAATAACCAGATATCATATCGATATTTCGAAACACCAAAATCATATGATCTTATCACCTAAATTATTGTCCAATAAATATACATCCATTCTCTGAAAATTCCACATTCAATCATTCAGATCAGTCAACATTTCAGTATCAATCACATTCTTCCAATACACACCATTAACCATAACTCACATTATGACTTACCTCATTCTTCTCCTGCAAGGATGTTAATACAATATAATTAGGTATGTTCCTTTATTTCATTACTACCCACTCTCTACATCACTCGAGGTTTCCAGGTTAGACTGATAGGGCCAGTGGCTTGGTTTGAGGGGGCCCCTAACTCATCCCAATCCTGGGGGCTCCTAACAGTTACTAAACTGGGTTCATTTTATTTGACTCATCCTATGTTCATTATTTTTTATTCATTTGTTTTTTTAGGCCTGAGGATCGTTCGCTCTGATACCACTTTGTAACACCCCCATTTATTTAAGAGCCTTTAGCAAGACATTCTCAAATAAATAGAGCTGTTACCATCTCGAAATGTCCGAGGTAGTGTATAACAAAGTAAAACAACCAAAGTACTTTATATAAAACTGATAAAATTTAAACTTTTGTTATTACAATTACTGCTCAACGGGAAAAGAAAATACAACTGATGACTTCTCTAGATGTGAGATAATTCTAAGTCGGTCCAAAGTCTGCATCTCACATTCCTGGCCCAGTTCCTAGCTCATCTGTCTCTTCCTATAAAGTCTACTCCCCATTCCGGATCATCGTAGGTGCACACGAATACACTGTCAACCTCGCGGTTAAGTAGGATAACACAAGATCATAATGCAACAAATAATGATATGCAATGCCATGATATGCTCGAGCTCAATCTCAATCTCATTCTCAAACCCGTAACACCCAGCCATACCGAACCTCCCGGCAGACTATTAATCGGCCGTCGCCGAACACCAGCTCAATAGCTGATAAGACACCAGGCCTGGTCTGCAGAACCACCCTGGGCTTTATATCAGAAAAATATCTGATCCACATCTTTCTCAGTAACCAATGCATATGTCATGCTCATGAATGCAACACTAAAATAAATAACCATTAAATATCATGCTCATATAACTCACACTTGCATCCATAACATACAAGGCAACATCCATTCATAACAATTCTCAGAGTAAACATCCATTCATAACACTTCATAGAGTATAGTGTCAGTGTATCCTACCTGGATATGTAACACCCCCATTTATTTTAGGGCATGTACTAGGTCTCCTCAGATAAATAAAGGTGTTACCATCTCGGTTTCCCGAGGTAGTAGATACAAAGGAAAGATAAACAGTACTTTAATTAAAATTAAACTCATAAGTTGTTCTTACATCTGTATCCAAAAGTCCTAACAAAATAAAGGAATTACAACTCATGCTAACTGACTAAGGTGATCTAGACTCTAGTCTGGTCCGGATCCAAGCTCTTTCTCCCATAGCTCCCCCTTAGTCTCAGCCACCTGTCAATCTGCTCCCCAATAATTGGTTCATCACAGGTGATCACGAATACACAGGGTCAACCACGAGGTTGAGTAGGGAAAAGAATAAATATAACAATATAATAAACTCCGCACCGATCCAACGCCAAATAAACTCCGCACCGATCCAACACCATATATACTCCGCACCGATCCAACACCAAATATACTCCGCACCGATCCAACACCAAATATACTCCGCACCGATCCAACACCGTATCACAAGACCCAATATATAGTCACATAGTAACAACATCTCAGAATGATATAGATAGCACAATATAACAATCACATGATATTATAACATAAACATGCTTACTACCCCATAAGAACAAATTAGACATTATTATAAACCAGTATCTTCCCCTACCTGAATTAGCAGGAACGCAGACAAATCCGAGGCTTGTTAAAAATGTTCCATGCGAAACTCGCTACCTAAACAGATATATGCAACGAATTAACAAACTTCCCTAACCTCTTAACGATCATACTTACTAATAGCAACCTTCCAAAAGTGGAAAGTTTCCATAAATAGAAACTTTCCCAATATAGTAACTTTCCAAATATAGACGTCCCATGACTTAAATAATTCCCGACTCGCATATATAAATAGCACGACCCGAATTCGTAAGAAAATACAATTTTACTAATTACAACATGAATATTACTAATAATAACAAATAATAATAATAATAATAATAATAATAATAATAATAATAAAGATAATAAAGATAATAAAAATAATAAAATGAATTCATAAAACGACATAAACAGCCCAAACTATCTCCTTCAACCCCACGACTCTAACCCACCGTACTACCTCCTACCACCCCTTCGACCACCGACGACCACCGCGCTCAAACACTACCGACCACCAACTCAGGCTACGACACCACCAGTCCCCACGACTTCCACCGACGAGTCAGAACAGACTCTCTGAACACAGGTCTGCCCCACGCCCGTGTCTCCAACAGCCTGCAAACAGACTCCCTTCGAACCCCAACAACGCCCCTAACACCACGACTGACCCTACCAACCACACCTCCGTCAACCCATCTGTAGGCCACGGTGGTATTACTGTATTGACCTCCCCCTAGTTGACAGTAATACCACCCCCAAACCTGTTGGGGCTGGTGTCCTTGACAATTAAGTACAATGACTTATTAAATCTCTTTAAGGATCACAAGGGCATACTTCTGTATTATTACCAGGTTATCCACGTTTATTGATGCCCGTCGTTGAGGGTACCAAAGATAAAATTTATAATTCCTAACTTTAACAATAGATAGTGAAAGTCAGGGTCGAACCACAAGGAGGTGGGGAATGTTTATTGTTTGGTGTTAATGTTTAAAGGTAACAAATTTGGGGGTTTGATTGATTGATTACTATATCTAAAGCAAAGATTAAAATAAACAAATAATAAAAGATGAGAATAAAATATAATAAAAAGGGATGCTAGGATGTTTGGGTAATAAATAGCTAAGGTAAAATAAATCCTAAGGTCAACATGTATTGCAGTCGCGTAAGGGGGTGTAACATATCTTTTTAAGTCTATGCTACCTAATAGCTCCTTTCGGCCTATGCTATTAGTTCCTAGGTCTCACAATTATTGGGTGTCAACAATAAGGGTGATTCCTAAATCCAGGTCACATACCTTTCAGCCTTGAGTAACCTATCCGTCTTAAGGTGTAAACCAATGCCCTTCCCGTATCTTTCAATCTTGGGTAGGTCATTACTAACATCCTACAAGTCTCCTTATGGTCTCATTGTAGGATATTATAATTAACAAGAAAAGACGAAATAAGAAAACAAACGCGAGTGGTCGACCGACCAGCTACTCCAGTCGGCCGACCACGGCCTCGGTCGACCGACTAGCTATTCCAGTCGGCCGACCGTGGTCCTGCTACAGGTCGGTCTTTCGAATTTTATCTACCTACGCATATTTATCCCCTACATCCTAACATATGAAAATTAGCTACTCATGATTGTTAAGACGATTATAAAATTGGGAATAAACATGGAGAACATAGTAAATAATCTAAGCATGCAAGATTCAATAAAGCTTGGGATTCTAACTTAACAATTGTAATAAAAACAAGAACGATAATAAAGCAAGATTAAAAGAGTAATTACCACAATTTGGAATTAGGGCAGAAAGAAACTAACTTTATTGATGAATGCTTGGGAACTATTGAAAGATTACAAAACTAAAGCTTGAAATAAAACTAAGTATGATAAAACTTGATACTAGATATAGGGCAAGAGATTAGAGTTTCCTAAAGACTCTAATTCTATTTTATTTCCGAAAAAGAATCGTATGGGCTTCTGTTGTGGTCGGTCGACCTACTATTCGGGTCGGTCGACCGCTTCCTTCTGGGCTTCTTCTATTTTTGGCATTCCTTGAAATTTGGGCTTCATTAAAATTCAGGACTGGTCGGCCGACCCGTTTGGGTGGTCGGTCGGCCGCCTCTGTACGGAAATCTTCGGATTTCTCTTGTTTTGACTTTTGGCACTTGACTTTGACTCCAGTTGACTTTCCATTAATTCCCTAATTAAGCAAAAGACTTGAGGATATGGATTTGGTGCTAAATTGCTTCTTTTCCGCATAAATCTGCAAAAGTGCATAAAAATACGAAAGTACACGATTTGTGGGAAATAAAGGCTAAAACATAGTAAATGAGCGACCAAATACGTGTAAAAATAGATGTAAAACATCATAAAATAGACACGTATCAAATTCCCCAAACCAAACCCTTGCTTGCCCTCAAGCAAGAAATAGACTCGATCCTAACTAATGGAACGATTTCAATCTCAGAGCGAAATTTACATGTAAGCCTATACCAATGCCAAGAACAAAATGAGAAAGTATATAAATCATGCAAACGAGTTATAGCGTCGTCAAACTTGCAACACTAGAGACTATAGAGACTTTATACTATGGACTCTCGCGGTACGCTCGAGACACTCATGAAGCAAAGGGTGAGTATAAGTAAAAGATAGAAAGAAGTAATTTTGTAGAGACACTCACCTAACTGCGACCCATGAAAACATGCCTGCAATCTAACATGAACAAGAATTCTACAACTTTGTATAACAATCTCATTTAAATGGCCTAGATATACGCAATTGGGGCAATGAAAGATATGTGAGGTAAAAGGTAAAAAGTGGTTAAGATGTTTTTGGGTATGTGGGGTTAGTAGCCAAGCTAGCAAAACCTTTTCCCAACAACATAATTCACAATTTTTGATATTAAGAAAGTGCTCCTTTTGTAGCACAACTCTCACATTAAATATAAGAAAGGACTCCCAAATATTTTTGAATGAAGCACGGGAGTGATAACATATAAAAGAAAGGGATTTTTGGAACGAATTTTTTTTTTGATGATGTCAGTTGGTCGGCCGACCTGTATATGTGGTCGGTCGACTGACTTTCGTATTTTCCGGATTTTTTTCGTTTTTCTTTTCTTTCTTTCTTTGAATTTTCTGTTCTTTTTCTTTTCTTGCTTTCTTTCTTTCTTTTCTCTTTTTGCTCATAATAGCATACAAACCAAGATGCCTCAAAAAATAATCCAATGACCACAAATACTAGCTTGGAAGGGTAGGCTAAGTATGGGATGTAGTTTTGGGGGAATAAAAAGGCAATTTTGGCTATGTGAAGCTTATGGGTAAATATGAGAAAAGGGATCCCAAATGCACGTATCAAGACTCACAAAACGAGATAGTAAAACAAGTATATAGCAATTCAAGTTCATGTTTATGCATATTGATGTAACATGTTCCAAGGGGAGTACTACTCACATCCTAGACAACTGGTTTAAGAATGAAACCAGGAAACAAGCTCTAAACCTTAGAATGTATAGTAGGTTGCCAAGGTATAAGTCAAGTCTCAAGATATGCAAGTTGACAAAAACTCGTAGATATGCGAAAGACTCTTATACTAAAACAAGTTGACAAGGCAAGGTAAAGATATAAACATGTAAGATAGCTAAATCATCCTTGAAATACTTTCGTTCCGACTCGACCTATATGCTAAAATAAACGTGCATTTTTTTGGAATTTTTTTTTGAATTTTTTGAATTTTTTTGGATTTTTGTATATATAAGGAAAATAAAGAAAAGAACGATGCAAGACAGAAATGCAATAAACGTGTGACAAAATGCAATGCATGTAACACGAAACCATTCCCCAAACCAACCCGCACAATGTCCCCATTGTGCATTAGCCTAAGTAAAGGTTTCAGAAAATTAAAGGAAAGATGCAAAGAAATTAAAACTAAGGAAAAACAGGAAAGAACTCACTGGGTTATGAAGTGCATGAGAAAAACCTCCCCAAACCAGCGTAAGCTGGGGGGTCTTGGTGGCCAGCAGTGCCACTCAAGTAACCAAGTCAATTTCATGATTTCCAAGGGAGAGAAACGAAAGACCGCAGCGAACAGTAGGTCGACCGACCGATGTAACAGGTCGACCGACCTCCTGTGAACCACAGAAAAATCAGCGATACAGCGTCTCTGGTCGACCGACTGATGTTTCTGGTCGGTCGACCCTCTGCGTCCTGGAGGTCTTCGTTTCTTCGTAAATCCTGAAAAAGCAAGAAAATATGTGCGCCCAACAATGCGCGAGATGCCCGGAACGATTCTTAAAGTTTTAACTACTCAAACATAAAGGAAGGGATCTAAAACTACGAGCAAACAAAATTAAAAAGTTTCACACAACAAAAATAAATTGTCTTAAAACTGCAACTCAAAACAACTATCCGCTAAAGATGCGGAAGATATCCGACCACGGCTTCTGACGACATGCCGTAGTCTCCACGGTTTTTGCTTTAGTAGCAAAACACATCTTCTTTCCGCCGTCGCAAAGTATTTGCGACGGTCTCTCTTCTTGAGCTTCCCTCCTCTTTTTCTTTTCCTCTCGATCCACGACGTCTGGATCCTCATCCTCTTCATAGCTTAAGCATCCCATTCCTCCTCTCTGGACGATGGCTTCCTTCACTTTGGGTTTCCCCAAACCAGTTCCTGCAATAGTCATAATAGAAGTGTCCTCCCTATTGCTCCCAATCTGGGGCGGAGGTGTAAAAACAGATACAGGAACAGGTAATAAAGGTGGAGAAGTAGTGATGACCTCATACTTTTTCTCACAAGTGATAGCATTACATGTGATGGGGGTCATAGCATCCTTCTTCCTATAGGATAGTCCATAGATAATAGAATGCTTGCTTACTTTGAAGGTTAGAGTCCCAGTACCTACATCTATAATGGCACCCGCAGTGTGAAGAAAGGGTCTTCCTAGAATTATAGGTATATGGGCATCCTCTGGGATGTCCAAGACTACAAAGTCGACTGGGAAGAAGAACCTGTCGATACGGACAGGGATGTTTTCTAACACTCCTATAGGTTCCATAGATGTGCGATCTGCCATCTGGACTGTCATACTGGTCACTGCAAATTCGGTCATTCCTAGTTTTAAGGCAACGCTTAGGGGCATGACACTTATACTAGCACCTAAGTCGCATAGAGCCTTCTTAACTGGGAAGGTTCCTATATTACAGGGGACAGAAAAACTACCAGGGTCCTCTAGTTTATGAGGGGCAATGACATGAGACAAAAAGCTAGATGACTCTTCAGTGAGGGCCACCGACTCAACCTTTTCTAAAGACCTCTTCCTGGATAAAAGCTGTCTCATAAATTTAAGATAGGAAGGAACTTGTTGAACTAATTCTAAAAATGGGACTTGAACATTTAATGAACGAATCACATCCTTAAATTTGTCAAAAGATACCTGATCCTTTGAAGGCACGAGTCTTTCTGGGAAAGGAGCAGCTGAGGATTCTGTATTTGCAGCCCTTTTTAAAAACCTGGGGGTCTTGTCACCTCTGAAAAGGAAATCCCGCAAGTTATTCGGCAAATCTGGACGAAAGGGAACTTCAGGTTCTGCTTCAATGGTCGGTCGACCAGAATCTTCGGTCGGTCGACCAGTCTCCTGTTCAGGCAAAATTTCTGGATCCTGATCTGCGGTCGGTCGACCAGATTTTTCGGTCGGTCGACCGCCTTCGCTGCTACTCGCCTGTTTTTCTTTCTTAGCCCCCACTTTAGCTCCACTTCGCAGGGTTACGACGTTTAGAGTCTCTTTCTTCTGGTCTGGTTTGGTCGGAAGTTGACCCGGAGCCCTAGTATCATTCTTGCTCGCGATCTGAGCAATCTGGGACTCTAACATCTTCATCCCTGCCTCTCTAGCCTGTGACTCCTTCTGAACCAACCCGATAAGATTTTGGATAAGAGCATCTGTGTTGGGTGGTGGATTAGAAGGTGGTTGAGGGTTGAAAGGTGGTCTTCGGAAGTTTTGTTTATGTGGGGGTACATAAGTGGAATTTTGCTGAGGTTGCATGTGTTGTGGGTGTTGAACATTCTGGCTTGTCCACCTTAAGTTGGGATGGACATTGTTATTATTTGGGTCATAGAAATTGTTCCCACGATAATGCTGAAAAGCGGCACATGTTTCATTAGATGAAGTACAGAACTTTGACACATGCCCTTCTCCACCGCACCTTTCACAAGCAAAGGGTCCGTCCTGGACGGCGTTCACTTGGTAAATTCCTCCCTTGCTTCCACTCCCTAGATCGAGCTTTCCTGCAGCCTCAAATTTTTCTAACTTGGCAGTCAAGGCCTCAATTGCTGACAGGTTGTACTCGTTTTTCCTCTGATTTCCTCTAGAAGTACCATGCTCAGCACGGTGCACAGCAACATCTTCTATTAACTTGAGACCCTTAGTCTCTCCTGAATTATCTTGGAATCTCCCATTAGCTGCAGCATCTAAATAGGCCCTGTTGTCATCATAGAGGCCATTGTAGAACTGGTTGCAAAGAAACCATTGTTCGAATCCGTGATGTGGTATGGATCGAACAAGTCTCTTGAACCTGTCCCACGCCTCGCTAAAGTCTTCATTGGGACCTTGCTTGAAATTAGTAATCTGCGCCCTCAGAGCATTAGTCTTTGATGCAGAATAGTATTTCCTGTAGAATGCTAAGGCCAAGGTGTTCCAATCTGTGACTCCCGCAGCAGTGCGGTCAAGATCTCTGTACCACTCTCTCGCAGAGTCCCTAAGGGAGAAGATAAACATGGTCTGTTTAATCTGGTCCTGCGTCACTCCTTCAGGGGGTGCTATAGAGCATATGTAATCTGTGAAGATTTCAATATGCTTAGCAGCATCCTCATTGGCCGAGCCTCCAAATTGGTTTCTTTCAACCATAGTAATATAGGCAGGCTTGGCCTCGAATGGCTTCCCAGTACCTGCAGGTAAAGTGAACCCTTTGTATAGGTCCTTTGCCTGAGGCATGGAGTGACTAGCAATAGTAGCTTCCTCTGTCATGTTCTCTTCTTCTTTAGGAAAAACTGGAAAGTAGGTAAAAGATGGTGTTTTTGGTGAAGGTGGATTGATGGGTGAATTTGGTTGTGAAGGTGGTGTTTTTGGTGAAGATGGTGGTAATTCGAATAAGCCTTCTTGAAATAAGGAAGATGGTGAGCCTCCTTCCTGATTTGCTAGAAGTTGCTTTCTTCTTTCTCTAAGAGTCCTCTCAATTTCGAGGTCAAGTGGTAGGAGTTCTCCTTGAACTGACCTGCGCATAAGATGGAAACTACAAGAAAAAAGTGAGAAGGTTTAAGGAACAAAAAGTTCCTTAAACAAAAAGGGAAACAAAAACAAAAAAAACAATAAACACTGGCGTCACCTCCCGCCTGTCACGCGGGTGACCCGGGTTCGATCCCCGGCAACGGCGCCAAAATTTGATGCCCGTCGTTGAGGGTACCAAAGATAAAATTTATAATTCCTAACTTTAACAATAGATAGTGAAAGTCAGGGTCGAACCACAAGGAGGTGGGGAATGTTTATTGTTTGGTGTTAATGTTTAAAGGTAACAAATTTGGGGGTTTGATTGGTTGATTACTATATCTAAAGCAAAGATTAAAATAAACAAATAATAAAAGATGAGAATAAAATATAATAAAAAGGGATGCTAGGATGTTTGGATAATAAATAGCTAAGGTAAAATAAATCCTATGGTCAACATGTATTGCAGTCGCGTAAGGGGGTGTAACATATCTTTTTAAGTCTATGCTACCTAATAGCTCCTTTCGGCCTATGCTATTAGTTCCTAGGTCTCACAATTATTGGGTGTCAACAATAAGGGTGATTCCTAAATCCAGGTCACATACCTTTCAGCCTTGAGTAACCTATCCGTCTTAAGGTGTAAACCAATGCCCTTCCCGTATCTTTCAATCTTGGGTAGGTCATTACTAACATCCTACAAGTCTCCTTATGGTCTCATTGTAGGATATTATAATTAACAAGAAAAGACGAAATAAGAAAACAAACGCGAGTGGTCGACCGACCAGCTACTCCAGTCGGCCGACCACGGCCTCGGTCGACCGACTAGCTATTCCAGTCGGCCGACCGTGGTCCTGCTACAGGTCGGTCTTTCGAATTTTATCTACCTACGCATATTTATCCCCTACATCCTAACATATGAAAATTAGCTACTCATGATTGTTAAGACGATTATAAAATTGGGAATAAACATGGAGAACATAGTAAATAATCTAAGCATGCAAGATTCAATAAAGCTTGGGATTCTAACTTAACAATTGTAATAAAAACAAGAACGATAATAAAGCAAGATTAAAAGAGTAATTACCACAATTTGGAATTAGGGCAGAAAGAAACTAACTTTATTGATGAATGCTTGGGAACTATTGAAAGATTACAAAACTAAAGCTTGAAATAAAACTAAGTATGATAAAACTTGATACTAGATGATTTGATGCAAAACTTGATGATAGATCGTAAAGATCCCCTAACCCTAATCATAAGATTAGTTTATATAGGGCAAGAGATTAGAGTTTCCTAAAGACTCTAATTCTATTTTATTTCCGAAAAAGAATCGTATGGGCTTCTGTTGTGGTCGGTCGACCTACTATTCGGGTCGGTCGACCGCTTCCTTCTGGGCTTCTTCTATTTTTGGCATTCCTTGAAATTTGGGCTTCATTAAAATTCAGGACTGGTCGGCCGACCCGTTTGGGTGGTCGGTCGACCGCCTCTGTACGGAAATCTTCGGATTTCTCTTGTTTTGACTTTTGGCACTTGACTTTGACTCCAGTTGACTTTCCATTAATTCCCTAATTAAGCAAAAGACTTGAGGATATGGATTTGGTGCTAAATTGCTTCTTTTCCGCATAAATCTGCAAAAGTGCATAAAAATACGAAAGTACACGATTTGTGGGAAATAAAGGCTAAAACATAGTAAATGAGCGACCAAATACGTGTAAAAATAGATGTAAAACATCATAAAATAGACACGTATCATTTATCAATAACGGTTGGCTTGCTAGATAAGTTTGACGTTATTGTCATACGGATGGCGGTGATCAACTGGTCCCTATACGTCACACCTATAGGACACGTTTGAGAGATGTGAAGGTATGAAAATACAATCACATTTATGCCGGATATGACTAAACAGTTAGTCAGAGGTATTGACTATTAAATTAGTCAATAAGATGTTGAGATTATTATTTAATACGGATTAAATAATTTTAGCTAATACGGATTACATGATTAATTCGTAAAATTAAATATAAACGGTTATATTTGATTAAATATTAATTTCGCGTATTAATATAAACAGTTATATTAATTTGGGTAAATATACAATATCGTATTTTATCAGACCATTATTAATATATCAACTGTATTAATATCTGATAACATGTTACGATTTATAAACAAATCCCGCGAACAACTTATAGCTAAATGGGTCGAATCACGAATTAGAATAAGGTAAGAGTGGAAAGCCCACTCTTACCCTACTCGAGTATTTTCGGCCGTGTATACTACATAAGGAGAAGAATTCTCCTTATGTCAGACTACTCTTGTTTTCACTGTTTAAACAAATCTCAAGAAAATTAGGGTTTGAGAGCATTCTTCTCCCATAACCCAGATCTCACATCTAAAACTCAAAAGGCTCTCCCTATATTGCAAGGCAGTTGGAGAGGATTTCTAGCACACGCGGCAACGTCTCAATCTAAGTCTTGGGTGCAAGTTATAGGAGGGAATTTGTGTTAATTCCTGTTCTTAGGCCTTTCGCGCAAGGACTAAAGGTTGTACTCTTTTTCATATCTTTTTAATCTTATAACCATATTCACGATTGTATTTTTCATTATAATCCTGCAAGTATAGGGCGAATACATGCTATATTCTCCACAAGTGGTATCAGAGCCTATGGCCATGAAATTTTACAATTGTGTTTTTCGTAAGATTTAAAATTTTTTGAAAATTCGATGCATTCTGCCTCGACACTCGATCGAGTGTCTGTAGCACTCGATCTAGTGTCCTCGTACCAGGCTTCATGCGTGTGGTTTTTGGGTTGTAATCGATCTTGTTTTCGATTCTTATTTGCATATTGTTAATTAATCGATATTTTTAGCAATATGTGAATCTTTTGTTGTTTTTATTTTTGATTTACACGTTTTATATCAAGATAAAAACTCGTTTTGATTTAAAAGTGCAGCGATTTGCAGTTTTTACGAGCCACTCGATCGTGCCCTGCTGCACTCGATCGAGTTACACTGACACTCGATCGAGTGCCCCTGTTGCTCGATCGAGTGCTCTCGTTTCGGGCATTTTGTTTTCGAAAATAACTTGTTTCTTATTTTCACATGGCCTAAAATAATATACTGTATACGGAAATAGTATATTATTTTTGTGAAACGGTTCACCCTCGTTTGATACATATTATTTTAAAACGGTTTAAAATAATAGGATTATATGTTCATTAATATTGGTGATTAAAGCGGTATAGTCACATAATTTTAATCTTAAAAGGTGGTTTGGTAAAAATTTATTAATCATAATAACAGTATTATGTCATGTATGAATTTTTATTTGGGTTAATACATAACAATACTCCATACTATTATTCACATTCTTAAAATAAGCTGAACTACGTTTTAACTTAAAATAAACTCAACTTTGAATAGCTTCTTCTCAAATTAGAATAGCTTGAATTTTGACCTGTTGTAGCAGGTTATAGATAACCTGGAGCCTCTAGTAATATTTAATTAATAATAATAATAACAAAAATTAACAATTTTACAATAACTATATGTTAACCCACCCACCTTAACAAAAATTAACAATTTTGCAGTAAGTATATGTTAAAAAATCCAATCAATTAACCCAACCACCTTCACATTTCATTCTACCCCCACCAACCCTCTGATAGCCGGAGACAGAGCAACACCCGAACGTCCCCACCCACCAATTAATTAATTCCGACGACCGTTACTATTAATCCTACAATCTCCAAACCATCATATTCGTCGGCTACCACCTTCATCCTCTCCTTTTCAACTACAAACTTAAGTCGAGTACCACCCACAACATAAAAAAACCATTGTTACTCCACAACAAGCTAAGCCCACAACTTACGAAGGGATGCTACTTAACACCACCAACAACCGCACACATTGACGAATCACCAACTACTGCACGCACCACTAGCCACAATTTAACCACCCTCAAAACCACCACCGAACGCCTCCAAGTACAATAAAACGAAAAAAATAAGGCCTTGAGAAGGCGGTGGTTCAATAAGAAATAGTGAAGGCGATAATGGTGAGAGAGTTTGTAGAAGGGGGGCAATCGATTGAGGTGTTCATAAGAAGGCGGTGGTTCAAGAAGGTGTAAGAAGCGTAGAATTTGGAATTCGTAGTGCTTGGTGCTCGTCGGAAGGAGGGCGGTCGTTCGTTTGAGGTTTACAGGGATAAGTATGGAAAAAGGGGGTTAATTTGGGTGGCTGGGAGTTTAGGGGTTAATAGGAGGAATGATAATACTAACTCTTTTATCTTTTTCTTTTAAAATTAAATAAATGGAATAATAACCTGATAAACAGGTTGGCGGTCACCTATTCTAATTTGAGAAGATTGTAGTGAAAGTCGAGTTTATTGGGAGTTAAGATGTTGTTCGGAGTATTACGAGAAGATGGGCCATAGTTCAGAGTATTCCCATGTATTAACCCTTTTTATTTTAGTTGATGCATTTTATTTATCGTCTTGTGAATGCTTAGTGAATGCTTTCAATAACGTATTTATTTTTGCAAACGGTTGTAACTTAGTGTGGCCTTAGGAGATTGTGTCACCGTAATGATGGGACACAGTCTTGCTTGTAATTTTGAGATCTTGAATCTCCGGTTTTGGGTTTTTGCCATGTAATTACTTTTGTATTTAAATTAGAATGTAAATAGGTTATATTTGTAATTTAAATTAGTAATTTTGTGAAGACCAAAGACGGAGACCGGATGCTCACTCCCGCTACAAGGACCAAGATGGAACATCAAGACAAGCTTCTAGGGTCCAACGGTGGATTCCAAGTTGTTTTATGTTTATTTTGGTAGGATAGGCCACACTAGGACTTTTATTTACGTTTATTGCATTTATCTTTATGCTTTCATCGATAATAGCTTGCATCATATTCCGCCTAAAAACCAAACCACCTATAACATGCCTGAAAACTGACTCATGTAGAGGTTACGCGTTAGTTTTCTTTGACAATATAGATGTCACGTGTCACATGTAAAGCCATCACTTTATTTAATTCATTCATGCATATGCTAGTTTTTAGTTCACTTAAATATGAATAAATAAAAGTTGATGGGGTCTTCCTCGTATAACCAAAAATTGAGAATAGTCTTTATAAATCAGCCTCCCATGAATCTCTTCTTCGTCGGTAGGCATAATATGACCCCTTCTACGTAGGGTAAGTGGGAACAGATGATTTATTTTATCTCAACATCATGGTCACTCGATAATATCCAGTGACTGAGATGGACTAATAGATAGGATTTACGGAAATCTATCGACCAAGAGTTCCAACGGTGGAATTAGCCAAACTGTGGGCTTATCAATATACGGAAATTGAGTCTTGGGATCATTTATATAATTATTGAGGGAGATCAATTATATAAATGCATGAGTCTACGAGTTTAAATTCAATTTAATATAGACTTAAATCACAATAATGAGTTGCTTGTATGGTTTTGTTTTATCTTCTTTTCAGTCTAGAACACGTTCAATTGAACTGATGTATAACTAAATGGCTGGTGAAGACCCAATGCCAAGTGCCAAGCTAGCACGTGAATCCTGGCTAAAAGCCTTCATGGACTCCATGAATCAGTCCACAAGACTGAGGAATGATGGGTCGAACTTCTCTGACTGGAAGGCAGCACTACGGAATGCTGCCATTGCTGACGGAAAGCTTAAGTATTTAACTGAGCCCATTCCGGCACACCCAGGAACTGGAGCTAGAGCTAACGAAGTTCGCGCTCATAGCGACTTCGTCATGGAAGCGGGTGCGATAAAGAACGTACTCATCTATGCAATGGAATCCAATTTGCAAAGGCGCTTCATAACCCATGGTGCAAACAAGATTTTCACCACGCTCACTAACGAATTCTCAAAGGCTCCGAGAATCGTTTCTTATGAGCATACCTGTCGCTTCTTTGAGGCGAAACTCCAGAAAGGCCAAGCTGTTAGCCCACATATTCTTCACATGATTGAGAATATCGAGAAACTGGAGGCCCTAAACTACAAGATCAGTGAGAACATAATCGTTGATCGAATGTTTCATTCACTTCATGATGGGTTCGCCCTCTTTAGGGCCAACTATTACATGAATGACATGAAGAAGACTCCTCATGAGCTCCACTCCCTTCTCGTACAGACCGAGAAGGACCTGAAATTAAGTGGGAGCGTGAAGCAAGATGTTCTCATGATCTCCAGTAAGGGTAAGGGTAAGGGTAAAGCTAAAGCTCAGGGCGACCTAACAGTAGGCAAGCCCAAGTTTAAGAAGTCAGGATTTACTAAGAGTGGGCCAGGTGAGTCAAGCAACTCACAGGGCAAAACAAAGAGCAAGGATACTAGCATGGAATGTCACCATTGCCACAAGACTGGGCATTGGAGGCGCTCATGCCCCGTGTATCGTGAGGACATTAAGGCAGGCCGCGTTACTCCTGTTGGTATGTCTTCTTCTTCTTTTATTCACACGATTGAGATTAACCATGCAAGTTACGGAACTTGGGTACTAGATACTGGTTGTGGTTCTCATCTATGTAATCATGTGCAGGGCCTCCGAAACCAAGAACCCCTAATCAAGGGTGAGGTTGACCTGCGTGTCGGGAATGGAGCACGTGTTGCTGCAATCTCGAGGGGAACATACGTGATCCAGCTTCCAAGTGGATTCGAGTTATTTTTATATAACTGTTATTATGTTCCTAGTTTGTCCAAAAACATTATTTCAGTTTCTGTACTTGACAAACTCGGTTTTTCATTTGTAATAGAGAATAATAGCTGTATTTTCTCCTTACACAATATGATTTATAGCAAGGCAGTTTCCATGAATGGAATTTATGTTTTAGATCAAACTACCGAGATATTACATGTGAATAACAAGAGATTAAAGGTAGGTGACAAAGATAAAACTTACCTATGGCATTGTCGTATAGGACACATAAATGAGAAACGCGTAAAACAGCTCATACAGAATGGAGCTATATCGCCCTTTGATTTCGAATCATATGGCACGTGTGAATCATGTCTCATTGGCAAAATGACTCGTATTTCCTTCAAAGGTGTTGGAATGCGCGCTGCCGACCTATTAGGACTCATACATACGGAAGTATGTGGCCCTATGTCGATCAACGCACGAGAAGGCTATAGGTATTTCATCACTTTCACGGATGATTTGAGTAGATATGGCTATGTCTACTTGATGAAACATAAAAGTGAATCCTTTGACAAGTTCAAAGAATACCAGAATTGGGTACAGAACCAGCTGGGTAGAAAGATTAAAGCACTACGTTCGGATCGTGGTGGTGAGTATCTTTCACACGAGTTTGATCAACACCTTAAAGACTGTGGCATCGTGCTACAGTTGACTCCACCTGGAACACCACAATTAAATGGTGTGTCCGAACGGAGAAATCGAACTCTACTTGATATGGTTCGATCCATGATGAGTCACACCGTTGTGCCTGATTCATTGTGGGGCTATGGTCTTTTGTCAGCCGCTCTAATACTTAACCGAAGTCCGTCTAAAGCTGTTGACAAGACTCCATACGAATTATGGAAGGGAACGGTCCCTAACTTGTCCTTTATTCGGGTTTGGGGCTGCGAGGCTTATGTCAAGTGGAGACACGAGGATAAGCTCGGCCCGCGATCGGTCAAGACATACTTTATAGGCTACCCAAAGAGAACTTTTGGTCATTACTTCTACTCGCCAACCGAACAACGTGTTTTTATTGCGGCTAGTGCGACGTTCTTAGAGAAGGAATTTCTCGAGAACAAGTCGAGTAATAGAACCTTCGAGTTATCGGAGGTTCAAGAACCAACTACCGAGCAACCATTGGAGGAAACAGTACCTTCAACCGAGGCTGCGGTAGATATCCCTGAGGAACCTAGGAGGTCGGGAAGAGTCTCTATTCCTCCGGACAGATACATTGGTATGGTCGAGGAACATGATACAGATGACGTCTTACTCCTAGAGGGTAACGAACCCACAACCTATAAAGGTGCCATGACCAGTTCTGACTCAAAGCTATGGCTAGAAGCCATGCAATCCGAGATGGACTCCATGTATGAGAACAACGTGTGGGATATTGTGGACCTACCTGCAAAGGTACGTCCCCTTCAATGCAAATGGCTTTACAAGATAAAGCATGCCGTGGAAGGACAACAAGATATCCACAAGGCAAGACTAGTTGCTAAAGGTTTCACCCAAGTGCCAGGCTTGCACTAAGATGAGATCTTTGCACCCGTAGACATGCTACGTTCCATTCGGATTATCTTAGCGATCGCCGCATTTCATGACTATGAAATATGGCAAATGGACGTTAAAACCGCCTTCTTAAACGGTTTTTTGGAGGAAGAGTTGTACATGGTACAACCCGAGGGTTTTATTGATCCTGAACATCCTAAGAAAGTTTGCAAGCTTAAGCGTTCCATCTATGGACTTAAGCAAGCATCGCGGAGGTGGAATCATCGCTTCGACCAAGTGATAAAAGAGAATTGGTTCATTCGATCAGTCGAGGAACCATGTCTCTATATCAAGTCGACTGGGAGCAAGATTGTATTCCTAGTACTGTATGTCGATGACATACTCTTGATTGGGAATGACATACCTCTCTTATCTTCGGTTAAAGCATGGTTGAAAAACCATTTCCAGATGAAAGATCTGGGAGAGGCACAAAGAATTTTGGGCATCCGTATCTACAGGGATAGATCACGACGGATGTTGTCTCTCAGTCAGGAGTCTTATATAGATAAGATTTTAGAGAGATTCAGCATGACGAACTCCAAGAAGGGGTTCCTCCCTATGACTCCTGGGCTTCACTTGAGCAAGACTCAAGAAGCTAAGTCATTGGAAGAGAAAGAGCGCATGAGTGGGATTCCTTATGCTTCGGCTATAAGATCGATCATGTATGCCATGATATGCACACGTCCAGACGTTGCATATGCATTGAGTATGACCAGTCGATTCCAAGCTCATCCAGGTGAACAACACTGGATGGCCGTGAAAAACATTCTTAAGTACCTACGGAGGACTAAAGATTAGGGATTGACTTATGGAGGCGACTCAACGCTCTACGCCACGGGTTACGCAGATGCTAGCTTCCAAACGGATCGAGACGACTCAAAATCTCAGTCTGGATTCGGTTTTACTCTTAATGGCGCTGCTGTCAGCTGGAAAAGTTCTAAACAGAATGTTATAGCAGCTTCTACAACTAAGTCCACGTAAAAGGAGATTTTCATTGATAAGATCGCTACGGATGACAACATAGCTGATCCTCTCACAAAAGCATTACCACGTGATAAGCATGAAGGGCACATTCATTCCATGGGGATTGGATGTGTTCCGAAGTTGTAGTACTCTTTTATGAATTCACGTAATAATTCATTTTCTCGTGTACTCTATTCAACCTTATTGTTATGATATATAATGTTTTGTTTTTCATGTGGAATTGTACGCCAATTTTGAACACCACAAAGTGAACTGATTAACATTACATCGTTTTGGTCCTTGATTACCCACTTGAGCTGATAACTCAGGTAATCATTTTGTGATGTTGGTTGATGGTGGGTTCAACAAGCCATAAGTCAAACGGCTGACTGACCAATCACAAAGGCGAGTTATACGGATATCTCGTAGGACACCCCGTGACAACGTTATGGAGTCCTAAATGTTTTATAACATTGGGTGCCAGGTCGTGGATAGGACCTCCATAGTGTTCCTTAGAGTTGAGTCTTTTGACTTTCAACTGTCTCTTGAGATTAAGGCAGATTTTGGGTAACTTTGGTTTCTTTCCCACGGTCACCGTAACAGGGGCCAAGAGGATTTTTTCTGGGTTATTTCATGCTGCGCGATATCGGCAGGATTCGAGTTGAGGGAAATATCCCAACCCTTATCAGGATTTTATCATTTCTCAGGGCCACTCGAGGAGTAATAACTGAAATGCATGGCCATGCTCGAATACAGATTCGTTTTATCAGGTAAGTTACTCTCTAGTCGCGGAAACCACTCTTGATACAGATCGCTTGTGAGATACGACCTTTGTGAATGCGGATTTGCAAATTGTCTTACATTGAGTGGGAGAAATTTTAAAAGGATATGAGAATCGGTTATCGCATCTACACTTGTACGGACAAGTGGGAGTTTGTTGGAGCTTGTGTCCTCCACATGTAGTGTGATAACGTCATTGCACATACTGTAACACCCCCATTTATTTAAGAGCCTTTAGCAAGACATTCCCAAATAAATAGGACTGTTACCATCCCGGAATATCCGAGGTAGTGAATAACAAGGTAAACAAACCAAAGTACTTTATATAAATACTGATTAAACTTAAGCTTGGTATTACCACAACTACTAGGTCCAAACTTGATTAAATGAAAGTACAAATGACGATATCTAGATGTGATCTAACTCTAAGTAGGTCCATGCCATGTCTCTCTCCATGCCCAAGCTCCTAATCCATCTTTCACTGACCTGTCAAATCTACTCCCCATTTCGGATCATCGTAGGTGTCACACGAATACACAGGGTCAACCGCGAGGTTGAGTAGGTAAAAACAGATAAGACATAATGAACAATAAAACAGTATCCTCCTCCACCTCCATATCATCCAATCCTTAACTTCACCTCCATCACACCACACCTCCATCACACCACACCACCATCACACCGCACCTCCCATGGCCATATCACAAGTCCCATATCACAAGACCCAATATCACAAGACCCATATCACAAGACCCATTTCACACCTCCCGATCTCTACAGTGGTCAATAATAATAATACAAGCCACAATATAGTAAAAATCAATTATATCTAACTCGTAATAAGCATCACTTACACATTTCATGTCACAACATGAATCATAACATATTTCCCCTACCTCAACTTGTAAAAAGACAATCAACAGCTCCTAGAAATGTTCCACGCGGAAACCGTCACCTAAACATATATTATATAAAATTAATAACCCCTATTCTAAAATAGTAAGGATTCTAGATATAGTAACTTCCTAAAAGTGGTAAGTTCCCTATAATAGAAACTTTCCCGAAATAGCAAACTTGCCCCTAGGCGACAAATTACACAGTCTTATATACGAATAATAATACTCAATAATAATTTAGTACTAGTAGTAATAACAATAATAATAATATTAACCATAACAACTCCTAATAATATGATTAGTAAAAATAAGAATAACATATATAACATATGACCATACAATAATAATTTCATAAGAATAAAACAATACAACATTACAACATTAATGTCAACAAGCTTACTAATAATATTACTAATATCATTATCATTATCATTATCATCTTACCATTATAATAACAACCATTATTAATAAAAATAATATACTAACCATAAATTAATGATACACTAATGATTACACAACCACAAGTTTAGAATAGTACACGAGAAGCACGAACAACAACAAACACGATCTCGAAAACAAACAGCCCAAACAACGACCGACCCCTCACGACAACAACCCACTTCGCAGCCTCTTCCACGCCCTTCTACGGCCTGCACTTCCACCACGCAACCATGGTTGAGACCCCTGACCCGCGGTGTAACTACTACCCCTGATCACGACACCATCCTTGTCCCAACCAGCCCTCAACACCAGTCCCAACACCCACTGGTCACCAACAGCAGTCCTATGTTCCTGCACTTACCCGTGACACACCCTCTGCAACCACCCCCTTCGCCACCTGCCAACGCTTTGCTCACCCGAACCAACCTCCTCCCTTGACACCTCACAACACCCTCTACCCCCTGAAGCCAATCCCCAACCTTCGACACCACCCATCTCCCCGAGACAGCCACCCCAAACCCTGACCACCAGACCTCCTGATACTCTGCTTACAACACGAACCAAACGAACTACACCATAAAATTGACACACGCCACCACGACCCACCGTGACAACCACCATACGCACACTCCGACTACCACCAACCAACTAATATAACACCCATAACCAGAACATGAACAGAAGACCCTTCGAATTGGTACACAAACAACCATACCCGTGACTCTGTTTTAAAAAAAAACGATTCTGTGATCTGCACAGGCAACAAAGACGGCCACGACTGGTGGTCCTAGGTGGTCAACGAGGTTGCGACTATGGTCAAGACACGACACCAAACAACATAGATCACCATTGTATAACAACCAGACACCATACATGAAATCTACTTGACTGAATTACTCGAATAAAAACGCTATACAAACACAAGAAAAACAACGTGGTGGCCATACCTCTTTCTTGGCCCAAACGAGCCACCTTAGACTGCCCTAAATCCGCCGTGTAAGCCGCCCCTAGAGACCTTGTAGTGTCGGCAGGGAAGGTGTGGTGATAGAATGTTTATTAGGTTAGAATTAGGTTAAGTATTTGTGTCACCAAGATGACAGCAGGAGGAGTGGCTGATGTGTTTGTATAAAAAAAACAAAGTGTGGGCTGATTTCATAGTAAACGCATTTTGAGGCCCAAAACCGATGTGCCAAAGGTCCATGGTTCGAGTCTCACCAACCCCACGAATTCTATCATTATGTTTGATAAATAGGTTCCCAATTCGAATCTCACCAAGGTCTAAAAACGCTTAAAAACATACAAGATATATTAGCTTATTAAACGAAGAGTATATATACATACATTATTATACGGGTTATTATAGTAAGGAAAATATGAACGAAATGTCACTTATGAATTAATCGTCAAATATATAAAACGATTACGAAATACGAACTAATCGTAGAAATACTGTTTATAAAATAATAACAATAAATATTTTATAAACATTCTTTTTAAAATACTTGTATTGTCCTTCCTTTGATAATTATAGACTGAGGCTAAAACAGGGGGTATTACACATACCCTTGTACGGACAAGTGGGAGATTGTTGGGGCTGGTGTCCTTGACAATTAAGTACAATGACTTATTAAATCTCTTTAAGGATCACAAGGGCATACTTCTGTATTATTACCAGTTGATCCACGTTTATCAATAACGGTTGGCTTGCTAGATAAGTTTGACGTTATTGTCATACGGATGGCGGTGATCAACTGGTCCCTATACGTCACACCTATAGGACACGTTTGAGAGATGTGAAGGTATGAAAATACAATCACATTTATGCCGGATATGACTAAACAGTTAGTCAGAGGTATTGACTATTAAATTAGTCAATAAGATGTTGAGATTATTATTTAATACGGATTAAATAAATTTAGCTAATACGGATTACATGATTAATTCGTAAAATTAAATATAAACGGTTATATTTGATTAAATATTAATTTCGCGTATTAATATAAACAGTTATATTAATTTGGGTAAATATACAATATCGTATTTTATCAGACCATTATTAATATATCAACTGTATTAATATCTGATAACATGTTACGATTTATAAACAAATCCCGCGAACAACTTATAGCTAAATGGGTCGAATCACGAATTAGAATAAGGTAAGAGTGGAAAGCCCACTCTTACCCTACTCGAGTATTTTCGGCCGTGTATACTACATAAGGAGAAGAATTCTCCTTATGTCAGACTACTCTTGTTTTCACTGTTTAAACAAATCTCAAGAAAATTATGGTTTGAGAGCATTCTTCTCCCATAACCCAGATCTCACATCTAAAACTCAAAAGGCTCTCCCAATATTGCAAGGCAGTTGGAGAGGATTTCTAGCACACGCGGCAACGTCTCAATCTAAGTCTTGGGTGCAAGTTATAGGAGCAAATTTGTGTTAATTCCTGTTCTTAGGCCTTTCGCGCAAGGACTAAAGGTTGTACTCTATTACATATCTTTTTAATCTTATGACCATATTCACGATTGTATTTTTCATTATAATCCTGCAAGTATAGGGCGAATACATGCTATATTCCCCACAAAACCAACCCCCTGACCGTAAACAACCACAAACAGAGTAACCAGGAACCACGAACAACCCCTTAGACACCGACTCTGCCACCTATACCCGCTGTGACAACCACCCCACTACTACCCTGACTACCACCAACACGACTGTACCAACTAGCCACGATAACACTGACACCCAACCAGTCGAAAAACAACACAAAAGATGCACATACAACGTAACCCAGAAACACACAATGTAAAACTAACAACATTCATCTCTACAACCCATTTAACACCCTACACGACGCCCTTTACCGACCAACGACACCAAACCAATGCTTTGCATACATTCTTTACGTGATCTACTACAAAAATACGTAAAAACATCAAGGGTTCACCATGTTATACCTGCCTGATTACGAAGTGAAACCAACAAGACTGACAGGAAAGTGCAGCGTGTGTGTGTGACTCACAGATTCGCAACCCAATTCGAACCACCGTGGGCTGGCTTACGGCCACCGTGCAGGGCTTCCTTTTCTTGTTTGATGTGACGGCTAGAGGTGGGTGTGAAAGAATTAGGGTTAGGGTAGGGTTTAAAGCTGGTAACACCTACCTTAAGTAGGCGGCATACTATAGTTGCTGGGCAAAGATTATAAAACGTGAATCGGCTCCCTTGCTTGCACACCAATCGAGGCCCATTCCAAAGCTCCCATTGACCCCAAGTTCGAACCTCCTAAGCAACATACTACTACACTCTATTCTTATAACTCAAGTCCCCCAAATCCAATCCCATTAAGGTCCAAAAACGCTTATAAACATACAAGGTAGACAAACTTATTAACAAGGAATATTAATAAAGATATATCTTATTATGCAAAGGTCCACATGAATACGGGTTATTACAGTCTTCCCCCCTTAAAATGAACTTCGTCCCGAAGTTCTTCCACACTGAGGTGACAAAACAACCAACCCAAACGAACTTGAAAAGCAAAACATTACAAAAAGTCTACTTAAATCACAGAATAATACATTCCACCCCCCTTAAAGAAAAGTTACGTCCGCGTAACTTACCTCAATCGAATAAATGTGGATAACGCTCTCTCATGGATGCCTCATGCTCCCACGTAGCCTCCTCCTGATTATGATTGGTCCACAAGACTTTCACCAAGGACGTCTCCCCATTGCAAGTCTTGCGTACCTTCCTGTCCAGAATCTCTTTCGGAGTCTCCACGTATGCCAACTGCTCATCGACCTCAATCACCTCGTGCTGAAGCACATGTGATGGATCACTCACATATTTCCTCAATTGCGACACATGGAACACATTATGGACCTTGGATAGGGTTGGAGGTAAAGCTAAACGATATGCCACCTCTCCAACTCTGTCCAAGTGATACGTGTCTATTTTATGATGTTTTTCATCTATTTTTACACGTATTTGGTCGCTCATTTACTATGTTTTAGCCTTTATTTCCCAACAATCGTGTACTTTCGTATTTTTATGCACTTTTGCAGATTTATGCGGAAAAAAGACGATTTAGCACCAAATCCATATCCTCGAGTCTATTGCATAATTAAGGAATAAATGGAAAGTCAACTGGAGTCAAAGTCAAGAGCCCGAAGTCAAAACAAGAAGAAATCCGAAGATTTCCATACAAAGGCGGTCGACCGACCAGCTAAACGGGTCGGCCGACCAGGCCTGAACTCTAATAAAGCCCAAAATCTCAAGGAAGGCCAAGAATTTACGAAGTCCAATACAAAGCGGTCGACCGACCCACATAGTAGGTCGACCGACCAGCGCAGAAGCCCAGAACTTTTCTTTTTCGGAAATAAAGTAGAATTAGAGTCTTTGAAACTCTTACTTTTTCTACCTATATAAACTAATCTTGTGATTAGGGTTATCGATCTTTGATCTTAGGAGTTATTATCTTGGGAATCAACATCTTTTAGTTTTGTAATCTTTCAATAGTTCCCAAGCATTCAATAAAGTTTGTTCCTTTCTGCCCTAATTCCAATTGTGGTAATTACTCTTTTAATCTAGCTTTTTATTATAGTTCTTATTTTTATTACAATTGTTAAGTTAGAATCCCAAGCTTTATTGAATCTGGCATGCTTAGATTATTTACTATGTTCACCATGTTTAATCCCGTTTTCATAATCATCTTAACAACCATTAGTAGCTAAATTTCATATGTTAGGATGTATGGGATGAATATGCATAGGTAAATAAAATTCGAAAGACCGACTTGTAGCAGGACCACGGTCGGCCGACTGGAATAGATGGTCGGTCGACCGAGGCCGTGGTCGGCCGACTGGAGTAGCTGGTCGGTCGACCACCCGCGTATGTATTCTTATTTCGTCTTTTCTTATCAATTATAATATCCTGCAATGAGACCATAAGGAGACTTGTAGGATGTTAGTAATGACCTACCCAAGATTGAAAGATACGGGAAGGGCATTGGTTTACACCTTAAGACGGATAGGTTACTCAAGGCTGAAAGGTATGTGACCTGGGATTTAGGAATCACCCTTATTGTTGACACCCAATAATTGTGAGACCTAGGAACTAATAGCATAGGCCGAAAGGAGCTATTAGGTAGCATAGACCTAAAAAGATATGTTACACCCCCTTACGCGACTGCAATACATGTTGACCTTAGGATTTATTTTACCTTAGCTATTCATTACCCAAACATCCTAGCATCCCCTTTTTATATATTTAATTCTCATCTTTATTTCTTGTTTTATTTTAATCTTTGCCTTAGACTTAGTAATCAACCAATCAACCCCAAATTTATTACCCTTAAACATTAACCTTAAGACAATAAACATTCCCCACCTCCTTGTGGTTCGACCCTGACTTTCACTATCTATTGTTAAGGTTAGGAATTATAAATTTTATCTTTGGTACCCTCAACGACGGGCATCAAATTTTGGCGCCGTTGCCGGGGAGGTGACGCCAGTGTTTATTGTTTTTTGTTTTTGTTTCTCTTTGTTTAAGGAACTTTTTTGTTCCTTAAACCTTCTCACTTTTTTCTTGTAGTTTCCTTCTTATGCGCAGGTCAGTTCAAGGAGAACTCCTACCACTTGACCTCGAAATTGAGAGGACTCTTAGAGAAAGGAGAAAGCAACTTCTAGCAAATCAGGAAGGAGGTTCACCATCTTCCTTATTTCAAGAAGACTTATTCGAACAACCATCATTACCATCTTCACCAAAAACACCACCTTCACAACCAAATTCACCCATCAACCCACTTTCACCAAAATCACCACCTTTTACCTGCTTTCCAGTTTCTCCTAAAGAAGAAGAGGATATGACAGAGGAAGCTACTATTGCCAGTCACTCCATGCCTCAGGCAAAGGACCTATACAAAGGGTTCACTTTACCTGCAGGTACTGGGAAGCCATTCGAGGCCAAGCCTGCCTACATTACTATGGTTGAAAGAAACCAATTTGGAGGCTCGGCCAATGAGGATGCTGCTAAGCATATTGAAATCTTCACAGATTACATATGCTCTATAGCACCCCCAGAAGGAGTGACGCAGGACCAGATTAAACAAACCATGTTTATCTTCTCCCTTAGGGACTTTGCGAGAGAGTGGTACAGAGATCTTGACCGCACTGCTGCGGGAGTCACAGATTGGAACACCTTAGCCTTAGCATTCTACAGGAAATACTATTCTGCATCAAAGACTAATGCTTTGAGGGCACAGATTACCAATTTCAAGCAAGGCCCCAATGAAGACTTTAGCGAGGCGTGGGACAGGTTCAAGAGACTTGTTCGATCCATACCACATCACGGATTCGAACAATGGTTTCTTTGCAACCAGTTCTACAATGGCCTCTAATATGACAACAGGGCCTATCTAGATGCCGCAGCTAATGGGAGATTCCAAGATAATTCAGGAGAGACTAAGGGTCTCAAGTTGATAGAAGATGTTGCTGTACACCGCGCTGAGCATGGTACTTCTAGAGGAAACCAGAGGAAATCTGAATACAACCTATCAGCAATTGAGGCCTTGACAGCTAAGCTAGAAAAGTTTGAGGCTGTAGGAAAGCTCGATCTAGGGAGTGGAAGCAAGGGAGGAATATACCAAGTGAACGCCGTTCAGGACGGACCCTTTGCTTGTGAGAGGTGCGGTGGAGAAGGGCATGTGTCGAAATTCAGTACTTCATCTAATGAAACATGTGCCGCTTTTCAGCATTACCGTGGGAACAATTTCTATGACCCGAATAATAATAATGTCCATCCCAACTTAAGGTGGACAAGCCAGAATGTTCAAAACCCATAGCACATGCAACCTCAGCAAAATTCCACCTATGTACCCCCACATAAACAAAATTTCCAAAGACCACCTTTCAACCCTCAACCACCTTCTTATCCACCACCCAACACAGATGCTCTTATCCAAAATTTTATTGGGTTGGTTCAGAAGGAGTCACAGGCTAGAGAGGCGGGAATGAAGATGTTAGAGTCCCAGATTGCTCAAATTGCAAGCAAGAATGATACTAGGGCTCCGGGTCAACTTCCGACCAAACCGGACCAGAAAAAGGAGACTCTAAACGTCGTAACCTTAAGAAGTGGAGCCAAAGTGGGGGCTGAGAAGGAAAAACAGGCGAGTAGCAGTGAAGGCGGTCGACCGACCGAAGCTTCTGGTCGACCGACCGCAGATCAGGATCCGGAAATTTTGCCTGAACAGGAGACTGGTCGACCGACCGAAGATTCTGGTCGACCGACCACCGAAGCAGAACCCGAAGTTCCCTTTCGTCCAGATTTGCCGAATAACTTGCGGGATTTTCTCTTCCGGGGTGACAAGACCCCCAGGTTTCTAAAAAGGGCTGCAAATACTGAATCATCAGCTGCTCCTTTCCCAGAAAGACTCGTGCCTTCAAAGGATCAGGTATCTTTTGACAAATTTAAGGATGTGATTCGTTCGTTAAATGTTCAAGTCCCGTTTTTAGAATTAGTTCAACAAGTTCCTTCCTATCTTAAATTTATGAGACAGCTTTTGTCAAGGAAAAGGTCTTTAGAAAAGGTTGAGTCGGTGGCCCTCACTGAAGAGTCATCCAGTTTTTTAACACATGTCATTGCCCCTCATAAACTAGAGGACCCTGGTAGTTTTTCCGTCCCCTGTAATATAGGAACCTTCCCAGTTAAGAAGGCTTTATGCGACTTAGGTGCTAGTATAAGTGTCATGCCCCTAAGCGTTGCCTTGAAACTAGGAATGACCGAATTCGCAGTGACCAGTATGACAGTCCAGATGGCATATCGCACATCTATGGAGCCTATAGGAGTGTTGGAAAACATCCCTGTGCGTATCGACAGGTTCTTCTTCCCAGTTGAATTTGTAGTTTTGGACATCCCAGAGGATGCCCATATACCTATAATTCTAGGAAGACCTTTCCTGCACACTGCAGGTGTCATTATAGATGTAGGCACTGGGACTCTGACCTTTAAAGTAGGCAAGCATTCTATTATCTATGGCCTATCTTATAGGAAGAAAGATGCTATGACCCCCATCACATGTAATGCTATCACTTCTGAGAAGAAGTATGAGGTCATCACTACTTCTCCCACTTTATTACCTATTCCTGTATCTGTTTTTATACCTCCGCCCCAGATTGGGAGCAGTAGGGAGGACACTTCTATTATGACTATTGCAGGAATTGGTTTGGGGAAACCCAAAGTGAAAGAAGTCATCATCCAGAGAGGAGGAATGGAATGCCTAAGCTATGAAGAAGATGAGGATCCAGACGTCGTGGATCGAGAGGGAAAGAAGAAGAGGAGGCAAGCTCAAGAGGAGAGACCGTCGCATATGCTTTGCGACGGCGTGAAGAAGATGTGTTTTGCTACTAAAGGAAAAACCGTGGAGACTACGGCATGTCGTCAGAAGCCGTGGTCGGATATCTTCCGCATCTTTAGCGGATAGTTGTTTTGAGTTGCAGTTTTAAGACAATTTATTTTTGTTGTGTGAAACTTTTTAATTTTGTTTGCTCGTAGTTTTAGATCCCTTCCTTTATGTTTGAGTAGTTAAAACTTTAAGAATCGTTCCGGGCATCTCGCGCATTGTTGGGCGCACATATTTTCTTGCTTTTTCAGGATTTACGAAGAAACGAAGACCTCCAGGACGCAGAGGGTCGACCGACCAGAAATATCAGTCGGTCGACCAGAGTCGCTATATCGCTAATTCTTCTGTGATTTACAGGAGGTCGACCGACCAGAAACATCAGTCGGTCGACCTGCCGTCCGCTGCGGTCTTTCGTTTCTCTTCCTTGGAAATTGTGAAATTGACTTGGTTACTTGAGTGGCACTGCTAGCCACCAAAATCTCCCAGCTTACGCTGGTTTGGGGAGGTTTTTCTCATACGCTTCATAACCCAGTGAGCTCTTTCCAATTTTTCCTTAGTTTTTAATTTCTTTGCATCTTTCCTTTAATTTTCTGAAATCTTTACTTAGGCTAATGCACAATGGGGACATTGTGCGGGTTGGTTTGGGGAATAGTTTCGTGTTACATGCATTGCATTTTGTCACACGTTTACTGCATTTCTGTCTTGCATCGTTCTTTTCTTTATTTTCCTTATATATACAAAAATCCAAAAAAAAAAATTAAAAAATTTAAAAATTCAAAAAAAAATGCACGTTTATTTTAGCATATAGGTCGAGTCGGAACGAAAGTATTTCAAGGATGATTTAGCTATCTTACATGTTTATGCATTTACCTTGCCTTGTCAACTTGTTTTAGTATGAGAGTCTTTTGCATATCTACGAGTTTTTGTCAACTTGCATATCTTGAGACTTGACTTATACCTTGGCAACTTACTATACATTCTAAGTTTTAGAGCCTTATTCCTGGTTTCATTCTTAAACCAGTTGTCTAGGATGTGAGTAGTACTCCCCTTGGAACATGTTACATCAATATGCATAAACATGAACTTGAATTGCTATATACTTGTTTTACTTTCTCGTTTTGTGAGTCTTGATACGTGCATTTGGGATCCCTTTTCTCATATTTACCCATAAGCTTTACATAGCCAAATTTGCCTTTTTATTCCCCCAAAACTACATCCCATACTTAGCCTACCTTTCCAAGCTAGTATCTGTAGTCTTTGGTTTAATTTTTTGAGGCATCCTGGTTTATATGCTATCATGAGAAAAAAGAGAAAAGAACGAAAGAAAGAAAGAAAGAAAAGAAAAAAAAAAGAACAGAAAAATTCAGAAAAAAAGAAAGAAAGAAAAGAAAAACGAAAAAAAAAAATCCGGAAAACACAGGAAGTCAGTCGACCGACCAACATCATGGGTCGGTCGACCAACTGGCATCATCAGATTCAAAATTTCGTTCCAAAATCCCTTTCTTTTATATGTTATCACTCCCGTATCTCATTCAAAATATTTGGGAATCCTTTCTTATATTCAATGTGAGAGTTGTGCCACAAAAGAGCACTTTCTTAATTTCAAAAGTTGTGAAGTTTGTTGTTGGGAACCGGTTTTACTAGCTTGGCTACTAACCCCACAAATTCAAAAACATCTTAACCACTTCTACCTTTTACCTCACATATCTTTCATTACCCCAATTGCATGTATCTAGGTCACTTAATGAGATTGTTATACAAAGTTGTAGAATTCTTGTTCATGTTAGATTGCAGGCATGTTTTCATGGGTCGCAGTTAGGTGAGTGTCATGACAAATATACTTCTTTCTATCTTTTACATATACTCTCCCTTTGCTTCATGAGTGTCTCGAGCGTACCGCGAGAGTCCATAGTATAAAGTCTTTATAGTCTCTAGTGTTGCAAGTTTGACGACACCATAACTCGTTTGCATGATTTATATACTTTCTCATTTTGTACTTGGTATTGGTTTAGGCTGACATGTAAATTTCGCTCTGAGATTGAAATCGTTCCATTAGTTAAGATCGAGTCTATTTCTTGCTTGAGGGCAAGCAAGGGTTTGGTTTGGGGAATTTGATACGTGTCTATTTTATGATGTTTTTCATCTATTTTTACACGTATTTGGTCGCTCATTTACTTTGTTTTAGCCTTTATTTCCCAACAATCGTGTACTTTCGTATTTTTATGCACTTTTGCAGATTTATGCGGAAAAGGGACGATTTAGCACCAAATCCATATCCTCGAGTCTATTGCATAATTAAGGAATAAATGGAAAGTCAACTGGAGTCAAAGTCAAGAGCCCGAAGTCAAAACAAGAAGAAATCCGAAGATTTCCAAACAGAGGCGGTCGACCGACCAGCTAAACGGGTCGGCCGACCAGGCCTGAACTCTAATAAAGCCCAAAATCTCAAGGAAGGCCAAGAATTTACGAAGTCCAATACAAAGCGGTCGACCGACCCACATAGTAGGTCGACCGACCAGCGCAGAAGCCCAGAACTTTTCTTTTTCGGAAATAAAGTAGAATTAGAGTCTTTAGGAAACTCTTACTTTTTCTACCTATATAAACTAATCTTGTGATTAGGGTTATCGATCTTTGATCTTAGGAGTTATTATCTTGGGAATCAACATCTTTTAGTTTTGTAATCTTTCAATAGTTCCCAAGCATTCAATAAAGTTTGTTCCTTTCTGCCCTAATTCCAATTGTGGTAATTACTCTTTTAATCTAGCTTTTTATTATAGTTCTTATTTTTATTACAATTGTTAAGTTAGAATCCCAAGCTTTATTGAATCTTGCACGCTTAGATTATTTACTATGTTCACCATGTTTAATCCCGTTTTCATAGTCATCTTAACAACCATGAGTAGCTAAATTTCATATGTTAGGATGTAGGGGATGAATATGCATAGGTAAATAAAATTCGAAAGACCGACTTGTAGCAGGACCACGGTCGGCCGACTGGAATAGCTGGTCGGTCGACCGAGGCCGTGGTCGACCGACCAGCTACTCCAGTCGGCCGACCGTGGTCCCGCGTATGTATTCTTATTTCGTCTTTCCTTGTCAATTATAATATCCTGCAATGAGACCATAAGGAGACTTGTAGGATGTTAGTAATGACCTACCCAAGATTGAAAGATACGGGAAGGGCATTGGTTTACACCTTAAGACGGATAGGTTACTCAAGGCTGAAACGTATGTGACCTGGGATTTAGGAATCACCCTTATTGTTGACACCCAATAATTGTGAGACCTAGGAACTAATAGCATAGGCCGAAAGGAGCTATTAGGTAGCATAGACCTAAAAAGATATGTTACACCCCCTTACGCGACTGCAATACATGTTGACCTTAGGATTTATTTTACCTTAGCTATTCATTACCCAAACATCCTAGCATCCCCTTTTTATATATTTAATTCTCATCTTTATTTCTTGTTTTATTTTAATCTTTGCCTTAGACTTAGTAATCAACCAATCAACCCCAAATTTATTACCCTTAAACATTAACCTTAAGACAATAAACATTCCCCACCTCCTTGTGGTTCGACCCTGACTTTCACTATCTATTGTTAAGGTTAGGAATTATAAATTTTATCTTTTGTACCCTCAACGACGGGCATCACCAAGATCTCAAATGGCCCAATAAATTTCTGACTCAGTTTGCCACGCTTCCCAAACCTCATCACACCTTTCATCGGAGATACTTTCAGTAGTACTTTCTCTCCGGCCTCGAATGAAATATTGCTCCTCTTCATATCGGCATAGCTCTTCTGTCTATCCTGAGCGGCCCTCATCCTCTGTCGAATAATCTGAACCTGCTCCACCATCTCCTGGATCATATCGGGCCCTAAGGTCACAACATCAGCTCGATCATCCCAACACACAGGGCTCCGACACTTCCTCCCGTAAAGAGCCTCGAAAGGGGCCATCCCTATGCTGGCATGGTAGCTGTTATTATAAGAAAACTCGATCAACCCCAGTCGATCCTCCCAAGATCCTCCGAACTCAAGAACGCATGCTCTCAACATATCCTCAAGGGTCTGAATCGTTCTCTCAGTTTGACCATCAGCAGCTGGATGGAAAGCAGTACTCATCTTCAATTGGGTACCCAAAGCGGTCTATAACTCCTGCCAAAATCTAGATATAAACCTCGAGTCTCGATCTGAAACAATGTCCTTGGGTACGCCATGCAATTTAACCACGTTCTGAACATATGACTTAGCCAACTCAGCTTTACTCCAGGTATCTTTCATCGGAATAAAGTGAGCTGACTTAGTCAAACGATCCACAATCACCCAAATCATGTTGTTGCCCTTCTGAGTCCGAGGCAACCCCACGATAAAGTCCATCGAAATGTTCTCCCACTTCCACTCTGGCACATCTAAAGGTTGAACTTTCCCTTGAGGTCTCTTATGCTCCCCTTTCACTCTCTGACATGTCAAGCACTTGGAAACAAACTCAGCGACTTCCTTCTTCATGTTAGGCCACCAGAATGTCTTCTTAAGGTCTTTATACAGCTTATCACCCCCTGGGTGAACGGAATATGGAGTAGCATGAGCTTCAGTCAGGATCTTCTTCTTTAGCTCCTCGACATCCGGAACGCACCATCGCCCACCGAACCTCAAACTACCATCAATATGAATATTGAACTTGGATACAGTCCCTCCACCCTCACTTTCCACCATCCTACGCCACTTCTGGATTCTCGCATCAGTACTTTGCAACTCCCGAATCTCACCATACAACTCAGGCTCCACTGTCAAGTCACTAAGAGCATCCCTTTTCCGGATCATAAAAATTCCCATCTCTCTTAACTCGCCATGTAGCCTCACTCTCGATCTGGCACAACTCAAAGCATGAACTGACTTCCTACTTAGGGCATCAGCTACCACATTTGCCTTGCCCTCATGGTAGACAATCTGCATATCATAGTCTCCAATCATCTCTATCCACCTCCTCTGTCGCATGTTCAACTCCCTCTGGGTGTCGATATACTTCAGGCTTTTATGATCAGAAAACACCTTAAAAGTGGCTCCGTAAAGGTAATGGCGCCACAATTTAAGTGCAAAGACCACCGCTCCCAATTCCAAATCATGAGTCGGATAATTTTCTTCATAGGTCTTCAACTGGCGAGAAGCATACGCGATCACTCTTCCATTCTGCATTAGTACACATCCCAATCCATGCTTCGAAGCGTCAGTATACACTTCGAAATTATCACTCCCAACTGGCAAAGCAAGGATAGGAGCTGTTGTCAGGCGTTCCTTAAGGGTTAGGAATGCCTTCTCACAACACTCATCCCAGACAAAACGGTTCTCTTTCCTCATTAATGACGTCAACGGCTTCGCTATCTTTGAAAAATCTTTGACAAATCTCCGATAATATCCAGCCAATCCCAGAAAGCTTCGAATCTCACTCACATTCTTCGGACTTTGCCACTTAGTCACGGCCTCGATCTTACTAGGATCAACAGACACTCCCTCCTTTGAAATCACATTCCCCAAAAACGCCACTCATGTGACTACCTCCACTCTGATTTCTCGCACCCCCGGAAGTGTTGTTACTGAAGTAACCACTATACTTGTTGGTACTAGGTTTCTTTGACCCAGAACTTTCCGTCACTGCCTCAGCCTTCCTCTTCTCTGATTTCGACTTCTTTTCTTCCTTGATCATATCTGAGAGCCTCTCCGCCGCCCCAGCCCTTAAGTAGATGTCCCGGACTGTGGTAGGCGGAGCCGAATCAGTCTCTTCTTTATAGCGATTGATAACCCTCTCTCGAACTTCATTGCCAGCATGGCATCATCAAACCCCATGTCCCCCACGTAACTCACCAGCTGGATAAACTTTCTGTAATAAGCCTCCACTGTCATGTCCTCCATCATCCTGAATGTATCAAACTCCTCCCTTAGCTTGCTTTTCTGGAATTCTGGTAGAAACACCTCAAACAAGATCTTTTTGAATGCGATCCAAGCAACAAACTCGGTCCCATCCTCTTGAGCTGCCTCCCGGATCTCTCCCTTATTCCCAGTCCACCAGTCTCCAGCCATACCCCTCAGATAATGGGCTGCTTGGTCAACCCTCCATTCTTCAGGGCAATCCACTAACTCGAATAGGTTACTGAATTCCCGGCACCAAGATCCCAGCAGATGAGGTTCCCCCTCCCCAGTGAATTGGGTAGGGTGATGCCTTGCGATGATTGTGCTCATTTTTGCGGAGTCCATGCGCTTGGCCTTTAAGGCCTCATTCTCAGCTATCAAACGATCCAATTCCTCTTGCGTGATATTAGCGAGATTGTCTCTTCGCGGAGGCATACTATAATGCAACAAAAAGAAATGAGTCCCGACGCTTGTGGGTACCCATTTGGGTTAGGGCTAAAACCCCCTAAACAATAAAGTCTAACATTAACTATCAGATTGAATAACATATAACTGTAACATGGCTCGGGTTCACATAACCGCATATCACTAGACATGATAAAAGAAGAATTACTGACATGCTTCAAATCACTTCACATATTCATATTAATATACACCTCTTTATTCAACAATTAAAATTCTTTCATGCACATGCCCCTCTCGGCTTTTCCAAACAGTCACATGTATTAAGAGTTCTCATAAGATATTCACCACAGTATACCATTACTTCCATCTTTTCTTAACCTACCCTTTTCTCTCGTATATTCACTCTGGGTTCCCAGGTAAAACTGATAGGGCCAATGGTTCGGTGTGAGGGGGCCCCAGACTCATACTTCCCCTTTTGTGTGCTCCTAACAGCCCTATCCCGGGGTTCATTTTATTTAGACCCTCCTACATTCATTGGATTCATTAGGTTAGGCCTGAGGATCGTTCGCTCTGATACCACTTTGTAACACCCCCATATATTTAAGGGCCTGTACTAGGTCTCCTCAGATAAATAAAGGTGTTACCATCTCGGTTTCCCGAGGTAGTAGATACAAAGGAAAGATAAACAGTACTTTAATTAAAATTAAACTCATAACTTGTTCTTACATCTGTATCCAAAAGTCCTAACAAAATAAATGAAGTACAACTCATGCTAACTGACTAAGGTGATCTAGACTCTAGTCTGGTCCGGATCCAAGCTCTTTCTCCCATAGCTCCCCCTTAGTCTCAGCCACCTGTCAATCTGCTCCCCTATAATTGGTTCATCACAGGTGATCACGAATACACAGGGTCAACCACGAGGTTGAGTAGGGAAAAGAATAAATATAACAATATAATAAACTCCGCACCGATCCAACGCCAAATAAACTCCGCACCGATCCAACACCATATATACTCCGCACCGATCCAACACCAAATATACTCCGCACCGATCCAACACCAAATATACTCCGCACCGATCCAACACCGTATCACAAGACCCAATATATAGTCACATAGTAACAACATCTCAGAATGATATAGATAGCACAATATAACGATCACATGATATTATAACATAAACATGCTTACTACCCCATAAGAACAAATTACACATTATTATAAACCAGTATCTTCCCCTACCTGAATTAGCAGGAACGCAGACAAATCCGAGGCTTGTTAAAAATGTTCCACGCGAAACTCGCTACCTAAACAGATATATGCAACGAATTAACAAACTTCCCTAACCTCTTAACGATCATACTTACTATAAATAGCAACCTTCCAAAAGTGGAAAGTTTCCATAAATAGAAACTTTCCCAATATAGTAACTTTCCAAATATAGACGTCCCATGACTTAAATAATTCCCGACTCGCACATATAAATAGCACGACCCGAATTCGTAAGAAAATACAATTTTACTAATTACAACATGAATATTACTAATAATAACAAATAATAATAATAATAATAATAATAATAATAATAATAATAATAAAGATAATAAAGATAATAAAAATAATAAAATGAATTCATAAAACGACATAAACAGCCCAAACTATCTCCTTCAACCCCACGACTCTAACCCACCGTACTACCTCCTACCACCCCTTCGACCACCGACGACCACCGCCCTCAAACACTACCGACCACCAACTCAGGCCACGACACCACCAGTCCCCACGACTTCCACCGACGAGTCAGAACAGACTCTCTAAACACAGGTCTGCCCCACGCCCGTGTCTCCAACAGCCTGCAAACAGACTCCCTTCGATCCCCAACAACGCCCCTAACACCACGACTGACCCTACCAACCACACCTCCGTCAACCCATCTGTAGGCCACGGTGGTATTACTGTATTGACCTCCCCCGAGTCGACAGTAATACCACCCCCAAACCAACCCCCTGACCGTAAACAACCACAAACAGAGTAACCAGGAACCACGAACAACCCCTTAGACACCGACTCTGCCACCTATACCCGCTGTGACAACCACCCCACTACTACCCTGACTACCACCAACACGACTGTACCAACTAGCCACGATAACACTAACGCCCAACCAGTCGAAAAACAACACAAAAGATGCACATACAACGTAACCCAAAAACACACAATGTAAAACTAACAACATTCATCTCTGCAACCCATTTAACACCCTACACGACGCCCTTTACCGACCAACGACACCAAACCAATGCTTTGCATACATTCTTTACGTGATCTACTACAAAAATACGTAAAAACATCAAGGGTTCACCATGTTATACCTGCCTGATTACGAAGTGAAACCAACAAGGCTGACAGGAAAGTGCAGCGTGTATGTGTGACTCACAGATTCGCAACCCAATTCGAACCACCGTGGGCTGGCTTACGGCCACCTTGCAGGGCTTCCTTTTCTTGTTTGATGTGACGGCTAGAGGTGGGTGTGAAAGAATTAGGGTTAGGGTAGGGTTTAAAGCTGGTAACACCTACCTTAAGTAGGCGGCATACTATAGTTGCTGGGCAAAGATTATAAAACGTGAATGGGCTCCCTTGCTTGCACACCAATCGAGGCCCATTCCAAAGCTCCCATTGACCCCAAGTTCGAACCTCCTAAGCAGCATACTACTACACTCTATTCTTATAACTCAAGTCCCCCAAATCGAAACCCATTAAGGTCCAAAAACGCTTATAAACATACAAGGTAGACAAACTTATTAACAAGGAATATTAATAACGATATATCTTATTATGCAAAGGTCCACACGAATACGGGTTATTACAGGATAGCAATATGATCCAATAACAAGCCAGCGAATAAACAGAATTATGCCACTTCAAAATCTTCACCTAACAAATATAATATAGGTAATCACTAACTAATACAATAACGCAAATTAATATAATATATCTTTTTTTTTATTAACTATTTAAATAATATATTACGCATAACGGAGACCGTATTAAACTCGACTACCTCAATTAACTTGACTAATCCATCTTTATTAATTTTATAACTAAATTCAATTAAATAACCGAACATAGAAAACGAACTATTGATAACCGTCACATTCTTGTATAAAATTACTTAACAACTTGAATCATTACTAACATGAACAATATTACTAATAATAACAATCATACTAACAATGAAATTATTATCACAATAACAATATTAATAATATTAATAATATTAACAACACTAGTAATAATAATAAGAAGAAGAAGGATAAGTAATAGTAGTATTAATAAGATAACATTAATAATCATAATCATCATCATCATCATCATCTTAATAATAATAATAATAATATAATATAATGATAATAATAATGTTGCACGCAGCAAGTCAGCCACTAACATTTCTGAAATCCAAAATCACGCGCAACTAACAGAACCCCCACGAAACACCACCCTCCTGACCACCAACTTCACAACCTTTTCGACGCCCCTTCCACCGCTTATACCACCACCTCACCACCGTGGTCACCACCTATGCACTATGACGAACCCATTGACACCAACCACGACTCTTGACACCACTCTAACCGCCCTCGAAACCAGTCCCAAAACTCCCTGCCACAACCTCACTTACGATACGTATTTTACCGACCCTCTGTAAACAACCCCTTAACCACCTGCTAACCCCACCATCACTACAACCAACCACCTCCCACGACACCTCTCAGTACCCACGACACCCCGGTGATAACCACAAGGCTTCCACACCACTCTGACACCTAAAACAATCGCCCAAAAAGGACTGACACACCACCGTGACTCCCCTGTTTCCGCGACTTGAACGGGCTGTTAAAACAGCCTGTTTCGGCCACCACACACCACCTTACCACTATTAAAACAACCTAATAACACCACTACTACCGACACTCATGACCCACGACTAGAATTAGACTAGAACTTGAACAACTAAGCAAAATAACGCAAAAGGAATCAAACATGCAAGCACGTAAAACAGAAAACAGAGTATGGAATGTGTGTTTCTGTCGACATCTATGGCCCTTGTTATGAGTCACGGTGGTTCTAGGGTAGTCTAATGATGATACACATGTCGAGGGTGCTACATAGATTACTCTAGGCCTGGTTATACTATCTCGAAGGTCCATTAAGAGCGAGAATAAACGTGTTAACTTACATAAACACTGGAATGAAAACGAAGATGGTGACGATGCGCTGCCTCTCTTTCATGCTCTCCTCCAACCCATGGCTGTGACAAGTGATTAGGGTTTCCTTTTCTTATTTTTGTACGAGGTATGGGCAGTATAGGGACAATAGGGTTTGATTGTGTTTTTGGATATCGATGGATATATTAATGAAGTACATGTCGATGGGTGTTGTAGACTAGTTAGGGTTTTCGGTTCTCATAATCTATTCGAGCCCAAAACCATCACGTTTCTCAAGGTCTTACACTCCGTTCCTGACTCGTAATTTAAAATAACGAGTACGCATAAATTATTTATAGTAATTAAATTATGTACTTTAGTATTAGTAATTATTAATTAAATAATTTAAAAGGATATAAAATTATTAGTACTTATATAAAATAATAAAACAAGTATATTTTAGAAATAAATATAAAATTATAATATATTTAATTATAAATATATTACCAAAATTAAAGGAACGGATGAAATGTCATTTTATGAAATAATAATCAAATATAAAATAATTATGAAATACGAAATAATTGTAGAAATACGATTTATAAAATAATAACAGTTTACCTAAAAATACTTTATAAAGATTCCATTTGAAATACTTGTATAAAACATGGTTTGACTGCCGTTGACCGAGGCTAATATACGGGGTATTACATTTTACGTCGACAGAAGTGGTTCGCGAAGTTCTCTAAGTGTGAGTGTTGGCTTTCTAAGGTTGCATTTCTTGGACATGTGATATCTAGTGAGGGAGTGATGGTTGATCCCGCGAAGATTGAGGCTGTTGTTGATTGGGAGAGTCCCAAAGATGTGGGAGAGATCCGTAGTTTCCTTGGTTTAGCGGGTTACTATCGTCGATTTGTTGAGGATTTCTCTAGATTGGTTCGTCCGATGACTCAGTTACTGAAGAAGGAAGCTAAATTTGTTTGGACCGACAAGTGTGAGAGCTCTTTCCAAGAATTGAAGACTAGGTTGACTTCTGCTCCCGTATTAGCTTTGCCAGAGATTGGAGTTGACTTTGATGTTTATTGCGATGCTTCGATGTTAGGGCTTGGATGTGTGTTGATGCAGAGTGGTAAGGTGATAGCTTACTCGTCTAGACAGTTGCGAGTTCACGAGGTGAACTATCCGACCCAAGATCTTGAGTTAGCTGCTGTTGTTCATGCCTTGAATATGTGGCATCATTACTTGATTGGATCTCATTGTCGCATTTTCACGGATCATAAGAGTTTGAAGTACATTTTCACACAGAAAGACCTTAATATGCGACAGCGACGTTGGCTAGAGTTGTTTAAGGATTATGACATTGAGTTATTGTATCATGAGGGTAAGGCCAATGTAGTTGCTGATGCGCTTAGCCGCAAGACTTATCATTCGATGAGTGCTATGCGAGTGTTGCCCGATGAGTTGTGTTCCGAGTTCCGGAAGTTGAGATTAGAGATGGTGGGTAGTGGTTTTGATTGGTTAGCTGCTATGACTGCCGAACCGTCCTTATATTGGGAGATTCGCCACCTTCAGATGCCGATTTCAAGAAGTTCGAGGCTAAGATTTCGAGTGGTGTTGCACCAGATTTAGTCATTGATGCTGATGGTTTCCTTACGTTCCGTGGTAGGATGTATGTTCCAGATGTGCCAGATTTGAGGAAGAGAGTTCTTGATGAGGCTCACTTGACACCGTATTCAGTTCATCCGGGCGGAGAGAAGATGCACAAGGATTTGAGACTTATATTTTGGTGGCCCGGGATGAAGAAAGACATATTGGATTACGTGAGTAGGTGCTTGACTTGTCAACAAGTCAAGATAGAGCATAGGAGGCCAGGAGGTTTATTGCAGCCGCGCCACGTTCCTCAGTGGAAGTGGGAGTGCATTTCGATGGACTTTGTGACGGCGTTGCCTAAGACTGTGGGAGGCAAGGATGCGATTTGGGTTATTGTTGATAGGCTAACTAAGTGTGCCAGATTTGTGCCTATCAGAGAGACATGGGATATGGACCATTTAGCCAGGGCTTATATTGCAGAGATAGTCCGTTACCATGGTGTCCCGAGAGAGATAGTTTCTGATCGTGATCCTCGTTTCTGTTCCAGATTTTGGAAGGCTTTACAGGAGGCTATGGGTAGTCGTTTGCTGATGAGTACCGCATTCCATGCCGCGACTGATGGTCAGTCCGAGAGGACTATTCAGACATTAGAGGACTTGCTCCGTGCTTGTGCACTTGATTTCCAGAGTTCTTGGGATCTACCGTTAGTTGAGTTTTCTTACAACAACAGTTACCATTCATCTATTGGTATGGCTCCGTACGAGGCACTTTATGGTAGGAAGTGTCGTAGTCCGATCTGTTTGGATCAGGCGAGTGACGTGCACGACCTAGGACCGGACCAGTTAGCTGTTACGATTGATCATGTTCAGCTTATCAGAGGTAGGATGAAGGCCGCACAGGATCGACAGAAATCCTATGCTGATGTTCGCCGTAGACCTCTTGAGTTTGAGGTGGGTGACAGAGTCTTCTTGAGAGTTTCACCGATGAAGGGCGTTAAGAGGTTTGGAGTTAAGGGCAAGTTGAGTCCTAAGTATATTGGGCCATTTGGGATCGTGAAGAGGATTGGTGCCGCTGCTTATCGTTTGGACTTGCCTCCTAGTTTGGGCAAAGTTCATAGTGTCTTTCATGTTTCTCAGCTCTGTAAGTATGTTAGTGACCCGGTCATGTTCTGCCTAGAGAGATCGAGAACTTAGAGCCGAGTCTTGCTTTCGAGGAGCGTCCCGTGAAGATCCTAGACCGTCAGGATAGGAAGCTTAGAAGCAAGGTGGTGCCTCTAGTGAAGATCCTTTGGCATTGCGGTGATGTTGAGGAGCAGACGTAGGAGACCGAGGCATCGATGCGTGCTGCGCATCCTTCTCTTTTCGATTGAGGTATATTTAGTTAGAATTTATCTTCGTTCGAGTTTCGAGGACGAAACTTTTTGAAGTTGGTGTGATTGTAACATCCCGTATTTTTATAAAATATATTTTTAAGCGTTTTAATTATTTCAAGTAATAAAATAATATTTTAAGTAAATTATCGAAAAGTATTTTAAATAAATAGTAAGATCTGTCTTAAGAACCTTAAATTCTTAAGACGAATACAAACTTGGTAAACTTAAGTTCACATCTAAAAACCCGTTCAAGATAACCAACCCGTTTCATTTAAACGGAAAGGACAATCCTTGAACCCTCATAAAACCCATATGTCGACACATTCCTCAAACCTCAAAACAAAATAACAGTAAACACCATTTTCACAAACCTCCATAGAAATTCATCTTCTTTTGCTTATTTCTTCATCATCCGTTCATCAAATCAAGGTAATAATAACATTTTCGAAATCCTCATCGAATTGCAAGCCATCTATCACTTCCGATTTTCATTTCCTCTATTTCGAAATTTGGGCTGTTTTTCCTAAAACCGTATTTTGGTCCGTTAAACTTGTTTTTCGTGATGTAGGTGTGGGCTTAGACGACCCGGAAGTGGATAGCTTCATCTTAGAGGAGGATCTTTGAGCCGGATTGCATTTGAGGTGACGATTACGAGTAACTCGGCCTTTTTGTTAAAATAGCAAGTTTTGTTGTATTCTTGTTATTGTTTCTGATTTTTGTTTAAGGTTGATGATTAATGGACTTAGTAACATGTTAGGAATGTTGTTACTTGATGAATTCATGCCTTGTTGATGTTTCACATGTTCTTAAGCTATTTTCAGAAATTTCATGTTTTGCGACGGATACACTATATAATCATATTAAGGATTGTTATGGGTTTGTTTGCTGTTAGTTAGTGTTATTGAGTGATTTGTGATGTTGAGTAAACTTTACTTGTAGCGATTCTTACGATTTAGTATCGATTTATTGAGTTTTGATGTTGCTAGAAAAATGCGATTTTCGCGACAGGCTCTCTGAGCCGGTCGACCGACTGGCCGCCGGTCGCCCGGCTGGGGATGCTTTGTGTTGTTTTTGCGAGACTTTGAGAACGTAGGATTAGGATGCCCAGCCGGCAGACCGGCCGCCTGCCAGCTGGCTGGGAGTGCTTTGTAGTTGACTTGCGTATTTTGAGAAAATTATAACTTGGGATGCCAGTCGGTAGGTCGGCTGCCTGTCGACCGGCTGGTAGCCTCATTTGTGAGACTTTCGTAAGTAGAGGGGAATGGGTTCCCAGCCGGTAGGCCGGCTGCCTACCGACCGGCTGGGAGTCCTTTGTTGTCGGTTTTGTTTTAAAGAAAAGGGAGGCTGATATGGGTCACCAGCCGGTAGGCCGGCTGCCTGCCGACCGGCTGGGGACCCTTGTAGCTTGTTTTCATTTTGTAAATCGTTTATAACTTTTAGACGGTTGATCGGTTTTGATTGAAACTCGTTCCTTGTATCTTTGATTTGTATTTGAGGTCCCCGGAGGATGGGCGACACTATATTGAGTTCGGGAATGGAGAGAGGATAGAGACCCCCCGGTCGGGCAACCGAAAGGGAAACCTGCTCTCCCTCAACTTAGTTTCCGGGGTCAATTATGTGTTGATTAGAAGTTAAGAAAGTAGAACTACAGTTTAGTTCATAGACTTTGATGATATTGTATTGATGCGTATTAAGTTATGCCTTAAGCTGGCCTCTGAACTTAGTACGTGAGTTGTTTGTCATATATGGGGATATGCCTTAAGCTGGCCTCTGAGCTCCCTCTGTGTATGTTTGTCGTGTCTGGGACATGCCTTAAGCTGGCCTCTGAGTCCAGACATGTTTCTTTTGATCGCGTCGGAACATGCCTTAAGTTGGCCTCTGAGTCTGACGAATAGAGCAGCTGCATGACGGGGCATTTAGGTCGTAACACCTCACCCGGAGTGCAGATGTATGTTTGATGCTAGAACATGCCTTAAGCTGGCCTCTGAGTTTAGTATCTTGTGATGTAGTGAAGGGACATGCCTTAAGCTGGCCTCTGGGTCCTTTACTTTTGGGTGCTAGTCTATGCCTTAAGTTGGCCTCTGAGTCTAGTGTCTTGCTGATTGGCGGGTCCATGCCTTGAGTTGGCCTCTGAGTCCTTGCTTGCTGAATGTTTTGGTGTTTAGGCTGTGTCTTAAGTTGACCGCTGAACCTTTACACTTGCTGATTGATTAGTATGTAGGTTATGTCTTAAGTTGACCGCTGAACCTTATACTTGCTGAGTTTTATCTACTAGCCTAGAGTTGGTACAGTGTCAGATATAGATGTTGATATTGATACTTGACTTGTGATTGTTCATCCACGGCATTGGATGACTCTTTGATCAGTTTCATAAATAGTTGGACTGAAAGACCCCCCGACTGGGCAACCAGTAGGGAAACCGGCTCTCCTTCCTAACGGTTTATGAAGTTGGTTGAGAGCCGTGCATTAGAGTTGGCATGATAGTATGAGATCAGTTGATGAGATATTGTTATACTTCACATGTTTATATATGCTGGAGTATTCTGTTTGTATTTATGTGTTACGTGTCGTTACAAAAGGTGGCTAGGAGAACTCTAGTCACTCCCCACTGATTGTGGCGTACATGTTTTCATGTATGTAGGTACATGCAGGTTGGCAGGGTTCACTCGAGAGCTAGCGAGCGATGATCCTTTCATCATGACTTACACTTATATCGTTTAGCTGGACTCTTAGTTTTGATACAGTTTTTGTTGGTGCCTGTAGGGATGCTCCATCCCAGGCTGTTGTATATATTTGGTTTTCGTACTTAGAACTGTTACTTATCTATTTCTATTTATGTCAGTTTCAGTTTTCAGGTTTTAATTCACCTCGCATGTTTATGTTAAAAAGTTTTAATTCCGCTGCATTTTTAGTACTTTGTATGTTTTAATTTTTCCACTTTCGCGAGGGGTTTTACAATTCTGGGGAGACTAAGGGTCTCAAAATCATTGAAGATGTTGCTGTGCACAGAGCTGAACACGGGACTTCCCGTGGAAATCAAAGAAAGGCTGAATCTAATGTTTTGGCAATAGAGGCCTTGATGGCTAAGTTGGAGAAAATGGAGAGTGGTGGAAAATTCGAGATGGGAAGCGGGAGTAAGGGTGGTATGTATCAGGTAAACGCCGTTCAAGACGGACCCTTCAGTTGTGAGAGATGTGGTGGAGAGGGGCATGTGTTAAAGTTTTGTACCTCATCTAACGAGACATGTGCAACCTTTCAACATTACCGTGGGAATAACTTTTATGATCCTAATAATAACAATGTCCATCCGAACATGAGGTGGACAAGCCAGAATGTTCTCAATCCACAACACCAACAACCATAACAAAACTCCACATATATCCCTCCGCATAAGCAAAACTATCAAAAACCCCATTTCGTCCCACAACCACCTTCTAACCCACCACCGAATACGGATGCTCTCATCCAAAATCTCATTGGGTTAGTTCAAAAGGAGTTGCTGGCACGGGAAGCGGGTATGAAGATGTTAGAGTCCCAAATTGCTCAAATTGCGAGCAAGAATGATACTAGGGCTCCGGGTCAGCTTCCGACCAAGACGGACCAAAAGAAAAAAACTCTAAACATCGTCTCATTACGGAGCGAGACTAAAGTAGGAGGCGAGAATGGAGGAGGAAAGAATAAGGAGAAACAGCCGAAGACGAGCAAGAGCGAGTCTGGTCGACCGACCCAGGAGCAAGGTCGACCGACCACAGAGCAGATTCCAGAAACTCCTGATGTACAGGAAGTCGGTCGACCGACCGAGGATGAGGGTCGACCGACCTCAGACGCTGAAAAAAATGATTCTTTTAGGCCAGAAATACCTGACAATCTAATAGACTTCTAATTCCGGGGTGACAAGACCCCCAAATTTTTGAGGAGGGCTGCAAATGCTGAAAGATCCGCCCCTCCTTATCCGGAGAGACTCGTACCGACTAAGGAACAGGTATCATTCGATAAGTTTAAAGACGTTATTCGTTCATTAAATGTTCAAGTTCCGTTTTTAGAGTTAGTTCAACAAGTTCCTGCATATCTAAAGTTCATGAGACAACTTTTATCACGAAAGCGGTCTCTAGATAAAGTTGAGTCGGTAGCACTTAGCGAAGAGTCCTCCAGTTTTTTGTCCCATGTTATTGCCCCTCATAAGTTAGAGAACCCTGGGAGTTTTTCTGTACCTTGCAACATAGGGACCTTTCCAGTCAAAAAGGCTTTATGTGACCTAGGGGCTAGCATTAGTGTTATGCCCTTGAGCATGGCCTTGAAGCTAGGAATGACCAATTTTGCAGTAACTAGTATGACTGTCCAAATGGCCGACCGTACATCTATGGAACCCATAGGGGTGTTGGAAAACATCCCTGTGCGCATTGACAGGTTTTTCTTCCCAGTTGACTTTGTAGTTTTGGACATCCCAGAGGATGCCCATATACCTATTATACTAGGGAGACCATTCCTTCACACTGCGGGAGCCATTATTGATGTGGGTAGTGGGACATTGACCTTTAAGGTAGGGAAACATTCTATCATCTATGGTTTATCTTATAGGAAGAAGGATGCTATGACTCCTATCACTTGTAATGCTATTGCTTCCGAAAGGAAATACAAGGTCATCACTACTTCTCCTACTTTCTTACCTACACCTATACCTGTTTTTACACCTCCGCCCCATATTGGGAGCAATATGGAGGATGTTTCTGTTTTGCCCAATGCAGGAATTGGTTTGGGGAAGCCCATGGTGAAGGAAGTCACAGTGCAAAGAGGTGGACTAGGGATCCTAAGCTACAAGGAAGATGAGGATCCGGACGTGGTTGATGAGGAGGACAAGAGAAGAAGAAGAGAAGAGAAAGAGAAGAGTCCGTCGCATACGCTTTGCGACGGAGAGGAGACGTGTTTGGCCATTCAAACAAACACGGTAGAGACTACGGCATATAGCCAAAAGCCGTGGTCTGAGATTTTCCGCATCTTTAGCGGATAGTTGTTTCAATTTTTAAAGCTCTGAAGACAATTTATTTTCTGTTTTGTTAAGACTTTTTAATTTTGTTTGCTTTAAGTTTTAGCACAATTTGTTTTTTTTTTTGGTTGCGTAGTTGAGACAGTTAGGCTTGGTTTTGGATTTTTGCGCATGTTTTGGGCGCGTATATAATGATTTTTCAGGTTTGGGGAAGAATAACTTGGTTAATACAAGTTATTTCCGAAAAAAAGAAGGCCGATGTACAAGAAAGACGGTCGACCGACCTGCAACACCAGTCGGTCGACCAGATCCCTGCAGTTCAGAAATTCATGTAGTCTGCAGATTGGTCGGTCGACCAGAGAAGAAGGTGGGTCGACCTGTCTACCTGTTACAGCATGTCCGTGTTTTCCTTGGGAAGCATACAAGCGTCATAAGGGAGTTCCTTTCCCTTTTATTTCCTATTTGCTTCCGCTTTTCTTCTTCTGTTTTCAAACCTTCAAATTCATTATATATCACCCAAAACATGCTTAATCCCCGAAAAAGGTCTTTCCTTTGGTTGACTTTCTCAGGTACTTGGAGTGGCACTGCTGGCCACCAAAACCTCCCAGCTTGCGCTGGTTTGGGGAGGTTTCTCATGCGCTTAAAAATCAAGTGAGCTCTTTCATTTTTCCTTGGTTTTCCTTTTTGTTTTTTTTTTCTTAAAACCTTTACTTAGGCTAATGCACAATGGGGACATTGTGCGGGTTGGTTTGGGGAATGGTTTAGTCACATGCATTGTTCCGTTGCATTTTGTCACACGTTTATTGCATTTCTGTCTTTCATTGTTCTTTTCTTTATTTTTCTTACCTATACAAAAGAAACATTCAAAAATTTCCAAAAAAAATGCACGTTTATTTTAGCATATAGGTCGAGTCGGAACGAGAGTATTTCAAGGATGATTTTGCTATCTTACATGTTTATGCCTTTACCTTGCCTTGTCAACTTGTTTTAGTATGAGAGTCTTTTGCATATCTACGAGTTTTTTGTCAATTTGTATATCTTGTGTAACATCATGTATTTTCATAAAATATATTTTTAAGGTTTTTAATTATTTTAAGTAATAAAATAATATTTTAATATTTATTGAGGAAGTATTTTAAATAAGTCGTAAGATCCGTCTTAAGAACCTTAAGTCCTTAAGACGAATTCAACTTAGCAAACTCATGTCCGTACCTTACCACCCGTTCATTTCCAAACCCGTTTTCATTTAAACGGGAAAGGACACATAAAACCCCTAAACCCTTATGAATGTCGACATAAGCAATTCTCAAAAATAAGAACATTGTCATCTTCATTTCTCATTTCCTCCTAAAACCTTCAATCTCTTAACCCAATTTCATGAGGGGAATATAGCATGTATTCGCCCTAAAACGTGAAGGATTATAACGAATTTTACAATTGAGATTATTGTCATAAGTTAATAAAAACATGAAAAGGAATACAACCTTGGGTCCTTGCTTGAATAGGCCTAAGAACAGGAATTAAAGTAAATTCCCTCCTATAACTTGCACCCAAGACTTGAATGAGATGATGCCGCGTGTGCTAGAAATACTCTCCAATTGCCTTGCAATATGGGGAGAGCTTTTGTGAGGTTTTAGATGTGAGATCTGAGTTTTGGGAAAATAATGTTCTCAAAACCCTAATTCTTGAGATTGTGATTACCAGTGTAAGAGTCTCCTGACAAAAGGAGAAGGACTCTCCTTTTGTAGCCTCTACTAGGTCGGCCGAATTGGGTCTTGGGTAGGAGTGGGCTTTCCACTCTTACCTTATTCCAATGCGTGATTCGACCCGTTTTGCTAAATATTATTTGCGGGATTTTAATTTTAAATCGCATACATGTTATCAGATATTAATGCAGTCGATGTATTAATAATGGTCTGATAAAATTACGATATTGTATAATTACCCAAATTAATATAACTGTTTATATTAATACGCGAATACAATATTTAATTAAATATAACCGTTTATATTTAATTTACGAATTAATCATGTAATCCGTAATAGCTAAAATTATTTAATCCGTATTAAATAATAATCTCAACATCTTATTGACTAATTTAATAGTCAATACCTCTGACTAACTGTTTAGTCGTATCCGGCATAAATGTGACTGTATTTTCATACCTTCACATCTCTCAAACGTGTCCTATAGGTGTGACGTATAGGGACCAGTTGATCACCGCCATCCGTATGACAATAACGTCAAACTTATCTAGCAAGCCAACCGTTATTGATAAACGTGGATCAACTGATAATAATACTGATGTATGCCCTTGTGATTCCTTAAGAGATTTAGTAAGTCATTGTACTTAATTGTCAAGGACACCAGCCCCAACAATGTCCCACTTGTCCGTACAAGGGTATGTGCAATGACGTTATCACACTACATGTGGAGGACACAAGCTCCAACAAACTCCCACTTGTCCGTACAAGTGTAGGTGCGATAATCGATTCTCATATCCTTTTAAAATTTCTCCCACTCAATGTAAGACAATTTGCAAATCCGCATTCGCAAAGGTCGTATCTCACAAGCGATCTGTATCAAGAGTGGTTTCCCCGACTAGAGAGTAACTTAACTGATAAAACGAATCTGTATTCGAGCATGGCCATGCATTTCAGTTACTACTCCTTTAGTGGCCCTGAGAAATGATAAAATCCTGATAAGGGTTTGGATATTTCCCTCAACTCGAATCCTGCCGATTTTCGTGCAGCATGAAATAACCCAGAAAAAATCCTCTTGGCCCCTGTTACGATGACCGTGGGAAAGAAACCAAAGTTACCCAAAATCTGCCTTAATCTCAACAGACAGTTGAAAGTCAAAAGACTCGACTCTAAGAAACACTATGGAGGTCCTATCCACGACCTGGCACCCAATGTTAGAAAACATTTAGGACTCCATAACGTTGTCACGGGGTGTCCTACGAGATATCCGTATAACTCGCCTTTGTGATTGGTCAGTCATCCGTGTGACTTATGGCTCGTTGAACCCACCATCAACCAACGTCACAAAATGATTACCTGAGTTATCAGCTCAAGTGGGTAATCAAGGACTAAAACGATGTAATGTTATTCAGTTCACTTTGTTGTGTTCAAAATTGGCGTACAATTCCACATGAAAAACAAAACATTATATATCATAACAATGAGGTTGAATAGAGTACACGAGAAAATGAATTATTACATGAATTCATAAAAGAGTACTACAACTTAGGAACACATCTAATTCCCATGGAATGAATGTGCCCTTCATGCTTATCACGTGGTAATGCTTTAGTGAGAGGATCAACTATGTTGTCTTCCGTAGCGTTCTTATCAATGAAAATCTCCTTTTGCTCACGTAATCTCTGATTAGATGAGCTTTACGTTGTACATGTCTAACCTTGTTGCTAGACTTATACTCCTTAGCTTGGAAGATGGCACCTTTATTGTCAGAATAAACGGTGATTGGGTCATTCGAACTAGGCACTACTGAGAGTCCTTGTAAGAATTGACGCATCCATATCGCTTCCTTAGCTGCTTCCGAGGCGGCATAGTACTCGGACTCAGTAGTAGAATCTGCTGTAACACTTTGTTTAGAACTTTTCCAGCTGACAGCAGCGCCATTAATAGTAAAAACGAATCAGACTGAGATTTCGAGTCGTCTCGATCCGTTTGGAAGCTAGCATTTGCGTAACCTGTGGCGTAGAGCGTTGAGTCGCCTCCGTAAGTCAATCCCCAATCTTTAGTCCTCCGTAGATACTTAAGAATGTTTTTCACGGCCATCTAGTGTTGTTCACCTGGATGAGCTTGAAATCGACTTTTCATACTCAATGCATATGCAACGTCTGCACGTGTGCATATCATGGCATACATGATCGATCTTATTGCCGAAGCATAAGGAATCCGACTCATGCGCTCCTTCTCTACCAGTGTCTTAGCTCCTTGATTTTTGCTCAAGTGAAGCCCAGTAGTCATAGGAAAGAACCCCTTTTTGGAGTTCGTCATGCTGAATCTCTCTAGAATCTTATCTATGTAAGACTCCTGACTGAGAGACAACATCCGTCGTGATCTATCCTTGTAGATACGGATGCCCAAAATTCTTTGTGCCTCTCCCAGATCTTTCATCTGGAAATGGTTTTTCAACCATGCTTTAACCGAAGATAAGAGAGGTATGTCATTCCCAATCAAGAGTATGGTTCCTCGACTGATCGAATGAACCCATTCTCTTTTATCACTTGGTCGAAGCGATGATTCCAACTCCGTGATGCTTGCTTAAGTCCATAGATGGAACGCTTAAGCTTGCAAACCTTCTTAGGATGTTCTGGATCAATAAAACCCTCGGGTTGTACCATGTACAACTCTTCCTCCAAATAACCGTTTAAGAAGGCGGTTTTAACGTCCATCTGCCATATTTCATAGTCATGAAATGCGGCGATCGCTAAGATAATCCGAATGGAACGTAGCATGACTACGGGTGCAAAGATCTCATCGTAGTGCAAGCCTGGCACTTGGGTGAAACCTTTAGCAACTAGTCTTGCCTTATGGATATCTTGTTTACCTTCCACGGCATGCTTTATTTTGTAAAGCCATTTGCATTGAAGGGGACGTACCTTTGCAGGTAGGTCCACAAGATCCCACACGTTGTTCTCATACATGGAGTCCATCTCGGATTGCATGGCTTCTAGCCATAGCTTTGTGTCAGAACTGGTCATGGCACCTTTATAGGTTGTGGGTTCATTACCCTGTAGGAGTAAGACGTCATCCATATCATGTTCCTCGACCATACCAATGTATCTGTCCGGAGGAATAGAGACTCTTCCCGACCTCCTAGGTTCCTCAGGAATATCTACCGCAGCCTCGGTTGTAGGAACTGTTTCCTCCAATGGTTGCTTGGTAGTTGGTGCTTGAACCTCCGATAAATCGAAGGTTCTATTACTCGACTTGTTCTCGAGAAATTCTTTCTCTAAGAACGTCGCACTGGCCGCAACAAAAACACTTTGTTCGGTTGGCGAGTAGAAGTAATGACCAAAAGTTCCCTTTGGATAGCCTATAAAGTATGTCTTGACCGATCGCGGGCCGAGCTTATCCTCGTGTCTCCACTTGACATAAGCCTCACAGCCCCAAACCCGAATAAAGGATAAGTTAGGGACCGTTCTCTTCCATAGTTCATATGGAGTCTTGTCAACAGCTTTAGACGGACTTCAGTTAAGTATTAGAGCGGCTGACAAAAGAGCATAGCCCCACAATGAATCAGGCACAACGGTGTGACTCATTATGGATCGAACCATATCAAGTAGAGTTCGATTTCTCCGTTCGAACACACCATTTAATTGTGGTGTTCCAGGTGGAGTCAACTGTAGAACGATACCACAGTCTTTAAGGTTTTGATCAAACTCGTGTGAAAGATACTCACCACCACGATCAGAACGTAGTGCTTTAATCTTTCTACCCAGCTGGTTCTGTACCCGATTCTGGTATTCTTTGAACTTGTCAAAGGATTCACTTTTATGTTTCATTAAGTAGACATAACCATATCTACTCAAATCATCCGTGAAAGTGATGAAATAGCTATAGCCTTCTCGTGCGTTGATCGACATAGGGCCACATACATCTGTATGTATGAGTCCTAATAGGTCGGCAGCGCGCATTCCAACACCTTTGAAGGAAATACGAGTCATCTTACCTATGAGACATGATTCACACGTGCCATATGATTCGAAATCAAAGGCCGAGATAGCTCCATTCTGTATGAGCTGTTTTACGCGTTTCTCATTTGAGTGTCCCATACGACAATGCCATAGATAAGTTTAGTTTGATCTTTTTCACCTACCTTTAATCTCTTGTTATTCACATGTAATATTTCAGTGGTTTGATCTAAAACATAAATTCCATTCATGGAAACTGCCATGCCATAAATCATATTGTGTAATGAAAAAATACAACTGTTATTTTCTATTACAAATGAAAAACCAAGTTTGTCAAGTGCAGAAACTGAAATAATGTTTTTGGATAAACAAGGAACATAATAACAGTTATATAAAGATAACTCGAATCCACTTGGAAGCTGGATCACGTATGTTCCCCTCGAGACTGCAGCAACACGTGCCCCATTCCCGACACGCAGGTCAACCTCACCCTTGATGAGGGGTTCTTGGTTTCGGAGGCCCTGTGTAACACCCCCATTTATTCAAGAGCCTTTAGCAAGACATTCTCGAGTAAATAGAGCCGTTACCATCTCGGAAAAACCCGAGGTAGTGAGTAACAAAGTAAAACAATAAAAAGTACTTTATATAAACCAGATAAAATTTAAACTTTTGTTATTACAGAGATTACATAGAAGATAAAAGCACAACTGACGACAACTCTATATGTGATGTAGATCTAAGTCGGTCTCAAGTCCGCATCTCACATTCCCGTCCCAGCTCCTGGTTCGTCTGTCTCTTTCCTGTAGAATCTACTCCCCATTCCGGATCATTGTAGGTGTCACACGAATACACAGGGTCAACCGCGAGGTTGAGTAGGTAAAATAGCTAAAACATAAATAACAATAGAACTGTATCCTCCTCCATCTCCATATCATTCGATCATCCACCACACCTCCACCACTTCACACCTCCATCACACCACACTTTCCATCACACCACACCTCCCATCACACCACACCTCCCATGTCCATATCACAAGACCCATATCACAAGACCCATTTCACATCTCCGTTCTCCACAATAAGCAGTAATAAGCAATCAATCACAATATATCACAATTAAATATATCAATCAGATATGAGCGTCCTCATGTCAGATCACAATCACAGTCATAGATAATCCCATACCTCAATTGCAGAAGGACAACCGAACAGCCGCTAGAAATAATCCACCTCGAACTCGGATCCTATACATAGTACTTAATATTAAATTCCACCCGAACAACCAAACATCACTGAAATTTCTTGACCATGCTCATTGCTATATACTAATTACACATTTATAGACATGCTCATTTAAACTTACTAATTATAAACTTACTATTTATAGATATACCAACTATAGCAGGAAATCAAATCACCAATTATTACTAAATGTATAACAATAACAATATAAGTAATTAGTAGTCATCACAATAATAATTTATAATATTAATAACCATAAATTACAAATATTATGATTAATAATAACAACATATATAACATATTAATGTTAAACACTACTTACTAATTATTAACAAGAAATCCAACGACCAAATATTACTAGATTAACAAAAATAACAATATGAGTGATTAATGATAAAACAATGTTCATTAACAAGTATATTAACCATAACAATTGCTAAACATAGATATAACACTAATAATATCACTAATCATACCATTAGTAATATTAATAACAATAATAATAATAACTAATAATAATAATACTAGTAGTAGTAATAGATTGATAACAGCACATCAATGTACTCAACGAACACGATATTACGTACATTAACCCCCCACAAAACTGAACAGCGGCAGCAACTTCACTCGCACTTCCCTTAAACCCGCTGCCATCGATACCAACCACCACCATTGACGTCGCCTGGAACACCACCGGGCTCACCTCTGAGCCACGGTGGTTCCAGGGAGGTCAGTGGTGGCCGTTGAAGCCGTAGCAACCACCATCGAAGGCCCCCATCGAATCAACCCACACAACCTGATATGACAACCCCTGATTCACGCTGTAACCATCCACACGAAACCCACTCCAAACAACCTTACGCGCGACTAAGAACCACCACGAAAACCACCACTCGACACCCCTGCATACCACCAAGTAAACTACCCTAACTCTTGTCTAAACCGAGCACCCATTATGATTCAAAAACGCACGCAAACAACACACCTAAAACATACTGTTCTGAACTTGTGTACTGCCCCTGAACGAAACCCAATAAAATGGACAACATTCACCACCCAAAACCACCGTGACAACCACCACCCTCAACCCAGACTACACCCATTCTATTAACTCTAACACCCTAGAGCAAACACCAACGTAAAAGGATCGAACACTAGTATACGAAGGCGTGTTCAGGGACTCTGTTAAGACAACAACAAAAACACTCTGACACCGTGATACAAACGCTACCCCCGCCGGTCAATGGTGATCAACGACGACCTCACCTTGGTCAAAACACGACTATTAAACATCAAAGAACATCATTATCCAAGAATCATAATCAAAGCTATACTTAGTTGATTGGAATAACGAATAGAAGAAGGAAAGAAAACTGAAAACGAAAAAGATGTTTGCGTGTACCCGTGTTCAGACGCCAAATGAACCACCAAGAACCACCTTAAACCACCAAGTGAACCATCCTCCTTGTGCTCTGATGTGTCGGCAGTGTGGGTGTGTGTGTGAGAGGGACGAAAAAGGGTTAGGGTTAGGGTTAGGAGAGGGGTCTATAAGGGTGGCAGATAGAAATTGTTGTTGTTTGAGAACAGCTTGTATGACGAGATGGGCTAAAACTTGGCCTTGAGACAAACTCGAGGCCCAAAAGCAACTTTGCAGGCACCCCTAGACCGTGTAGTACTAGTAGGGCGTGACTCGATAACTAAATAGCCGTATACGACACCCACACATAACGTACAAAACACTCATCCGATACTTTATTTAAATACAACAACATATCCAACGTAATTAATAAATATAAGATATCATAAAATACGTAGTATCACAATAAAAAAAGAAATATATTTATTTATAAATATATTATTAAAATTAAATAAATACGACTAAAACGTAATTTTATGAAATAATAATCAATTATCAAATAATTATGAAATACGAAATAATCGTAGAAATACGATTTATAAAACAATAATATTTTACGTAAATTACTTTATAAACATCCCTTTTGAAATACGATATATAAACAAAAATATGGTTTGACTGTTGTTGACCAAGGCTAACCTACGGGGTATTACACCCTGCACATGATTACATAGATGAGAACCACAACCAGTATCTAGTACCCAAGTTCCGTAACGTGCATGGTTAATCTCAATCATGTGAATAAAAGAAGAAGAAGACATACCAACAGGAGTAACGCGGCCTGCCTTAATGTCCTCACGATACACGGGGCATGAGCGCCTCCAATGCCCAGTCTTGTGGCAATGGTGACATTCCATGCTAGTATCCTTGCTCTTTGTCTTGCCCTGTGAGTTGCTCGACTCACCTGGCCCACTCTTAGTTAATCCTGACTTCTTAAACTTAGGCTTGCCTACAGTTAGGTCGCCCTGAGCTTTAGCTTTTCCCTTACCCTTACGTACCCTTACTGGAGATCATGAGAACATCCTGCTTCACGCTCCCACTTAATTTCAGATCCTTCTCGGTCTGTACGAGAAGGGAGTGGAGCTCATGAGGAGTCTTCTTCATGTCGTTCATGTAATAGTTGGCCCTAAAGTGGGCGAACCCATCATGAAGCGAATGAAGCATTCGATCAACGATTATGTTCTCACTGATCTTGCAGTTTAGGGCCTCCAGTTTCTTGATATTCTCAATCATGTTGAGAATATGTAGGCTAACCGCTTGGCCCTTCTAGAGTTTCGCCTCGAAGAAGCGACAGGTATGCTCATAAGAAACGATTCTCGGAGCTTTTGAGAATTCGTTAGTGAGCGTGGTGAAAATCTTGTTTGCACCATGGGTTATGAAGCGTCTTTGCAAATTGGATTCCATTGCATAGCTGAGTACATTCTTTATCGCACCCGCTTCCATGACAAAGTCGCTATGAGCGCGAACTTCGTTAGCTCTAGCTCCAGTTCCTGGGTGTGCCGGAATGGGCTCAGTTAAGTATTTGAGCTTTCCGTCAGCAATGGCAGCATTCCGTAGTGCTGCCTCCCAGTCAGAGAAGTTTGACCCATCATTCCTCAGTCGAGTAGACTGATTCATGGAGTCCATGAAGGCTTTTAGCCAGGATTCACGTGCTAGCTTGGCACTTGGCATTGGGTCTTCACCAGCCATTAGTTATACAGCAGTTTAATTGAACGTGTTCTACACTGAAAGAAGATAAAACAAAACCATATAAGCAACTCATTGTTGTGATTTAAGTCTATATTAAATTGTATTTAAACTCGTAGACTCATGCATTTATATAATTGATCTCCCTCAAGAATTATAATAACGATCCCAAGACTCAATTTGCGTATATTGATAAGCCCGCAGCTTGACTAATTCCACTGTTGGAACTCTTGGTCGATAGATTTCCATAAATCCTATCTATTAGTCCATCTCGGTCGCTAGATAGTATCAAGTGACCATGATGTTGAGATAAAATAAATCATCTGTTCCCACTTACCCGACGTAGAAGGCGTCATATTATGCCTACCGACGAAGAAGGGATTCATGGGATTCTGATTTATAAAGACTATTCTCAATTTTTGGTTATACGAGGAAGACCCCATCAACTTATATTTATCCATTTTAAGTGAACTAATATCTAGCATATGCGTGAATGAATGAAATAAAGTGATGACTTTACATTTGACATGTGACATCTGTATTGTCACAGAAAACTAACGCGTAACCTCTACATGAGTCAGCTTTCAAGCATAAAAATAAATGCAATAAACGTAAATAAAAAGTCCTAGTGTGGCCTATCCTACCAAAATAAACATAAAACAACTTGGAATCCACCGTTGGACCCTAGAAGCTTGTCTTGATGTTCCATCTTGGTCTTTGCAGCGGGAGTGAGCATCCGGTCTCCGTCTTTGGTCTTCACAAAATTACTAATTTAAATTACAAATATAACCCTATTTACATTCTAATTTAAATACAAAAGTAATTACATGGCAAAAACTCAAAACGGAGATTCAAGATCTCAAAATTACAAACAAGACTGTGTCCCATCTTTACGGTGACACAATCTTCTAAGGCCACACTAAGTTACAACCGTTTGCAAAATTAAATACGTTATAGAAAGCATTCAAAAGGCATTCAACAAGACGATAAATAAAATGCATCAACTAAAATTAAAATTCATACATGACATAATACTGTTATTATGATTAACAAATTTTACCAAACCACCTTTACGGGATTAAAATTATGTGATTATACCGTTTTAACCACTTTATTTTTAATAAGTTAACAATCCATTATCTTAAACCGTTTTAAAATAATATGTATCATGCGAGAGTGAACCGTTTCATAAAAATAATATACTATTTCCGTATATAGCATATTACTTTGGCCAAGGGAAAATAAAACAAGTTATTTTCGGAAAAATAAAACACGACTGTTACAGGGAAGTGGTCGACCGACCTCAACATGGGGTCGACCGACCTACTGAAAAAAAAAAATTCCTGTATCAGCAAAGTGGTCGACCGACCCATTAAACAGGTCGACCGACCTCCTGACGAAAAAAAAAAAATTCCTGTAACTGCAGAGTGGTCGACCGACCCAATAAACAGGTCGAACGACCACAAAATACCAAGACGAGTTTCTGAAAACGCGAAATTGCTGTACTTTCAATCAAAACAAGTTTTAACCTTTGATTCAAAACGCGTAAATCAAAATAAACAGCAATTAGGGTTCACATATTGTCAAGAATATCGATTAATTAACAATATGTAAACAGGAATCGAAAACAAGATCGATTATATAAAGGAGAAAATGCCGAAAAACAGAAACCCTACGCGAGTGTTGGTCGACCGACCACAATAATGGGTCGACCGACCCACACGCTGGCAGAAATCGATTTTCAAAATTTTTAAACAAAACTTATGAAAAAGACAAAAGTAAAATCTCGTGGCCCTGGCTCTGATACCACTTGAGGGGAATATAGCATGTATTCGCCCTAAAACGTGAAGGATTATAACGAATTTTACAATTGAGATTATTGTCATAAGTTAATAAAAACATGAAAAGGAATACAACCTTGGGTCTTTGCTTGAATAGGCCTAAGAACAGGAATTAAAGTAAATTCCCTCCTATAACTTGCACCCAAGACTTGAATGAGATGATGTCGCGTGTGCTAGAAATACTCTCCAATTGCCTTGCAATATGGGGAGAGCTTGGAGGTTTTAGATGTGAGATATGAGTTTTGGGAAATAATGTTCTCAAAACCCTAATTCTTCAGATTGTGATAACTAGTGTAAGAGTCTCATGACAAAAGGAGAAGGACTCTCCTTTTGTAGCCTCTACTAGGTCGGCCGAATTGGGTCTTGGGTAGGAGTGGGTTTTCCACTCTTACCTTATTCCAATGCGTGATTCGACCCGTTTTGCTAAATATTATTTGCGGGATTTTAATTATAAATCGCATACATGCTATCAGATATTAATGCAGTCGATGTATTAATAATGGTCTGATAAAATTACGATATTGTATAATTACCCAAATTAATATAACTGTTTATATTAATACGCGAATACAATATTTAATTAAATATAACCGTTTATATTTAATTTACGAATTAATCATGTAATCCGTATTAGCTAAAATTATTTAATCCGTATTAAATAATAATCTCAACAAATTATTGACTAATTTAATATATAGTCAATACCTCTAACTAACTGTTTAGTCGTATCCGGCATAAATGTGACTGTATTTTCATACCTTCACATCTCTCAAACGTGTCCTATAGGTGTGACGTATAGGGACCAGTTGATCACCGTCATCCGTATGACAATAACGTCAAACTTATCTAGCAAGCCAATCGTTATTGATAAACGTGGATCAACTGATAATAATACTGAAGTATGCCCTTGTGATCCTTTAAGAGATTTAGTAAGTCATTGTACTTAATTGTCAAGGACACCAGCCCCAACAATCTCCCACTTGTCCGTACAAGGGTATGTGCAATGACGTTATCATACTACATGTGGAGGACACAAGCTCCAACATTTCAGTCATCATCCGATTTCCGAATAAAGGTAATTTATACATTTTTGGAATCCTCATGAAATTTTCAAGTCATCTATCACTTCCAATTTCCATTTCCTTTAATTCGAAAATTGGCCTGTTTTTGTAGAATCCGACTTTTGGTCTCTTAAATCCGTTTTTCTTGTTATAGGTGAAGGTTTAGAAGACCCAGACGTTGATAGCTTCATTATTGAGGAGGAGCTTTGATCAAAATCGCTTAAGAGGTGACAATTAAGAGAAACTCGGCCTTATTTGTGATATTAGCACTTTTCTTGTTTAAGATGATTTAAGTTTCTGATTTTTCATGTTGTGGTTGTTAATGGGACTTAGTATCATGCTAGGATTCCTTAAGAAAGACTTTCATATGCCTTGTTTGTGTTATATATGCCTTGTTGTGGAATTTCAGAAATTATGTGCTTAAGACGGATACAAAGGATAATCTTATTGAGGCTTAATTGTGGGATTAATTGCTGGTATTTGGTGTATATGGTGATTATATATGCTGGGTATTCTTTGTATGTTGCGATTTTAGGAGTCTTGAATCGATTTGAAGAGTTTTGTGTATTGTAGAGAATTGCGATTTTGCGTACAGGTGACTCTGAGCCGGTAGGCTGACCGGCAGTTGGTCGGCCGGCTCAGAGTCGGGGTTGTTTTCTTTTGAATGTTGAGATTTAGGAGAAAGGGTTCTGAACCGGTAGGTCGGCCGCCGGTCGACCGGCTCAGAATCCCTCTTTGGGTGTCTTGTGGAATTTTTTGCAAAGGCTTGGGAAAGGACTCCCAGCCGGCAGACCGACAGCCGGTCCACCAGCTGAGAGTCTCTCCTTATTTTTCTGAATTTTGAAGAATGGCTTATGGGAAGGGACTCCCAGCCGGCTGGCCGGCGGACGGTCCACCGGCTGAGAGCCTCTTCTCATTGTTTCCAGATTTGTAAAGGCTTAGGGGAAGGGACTCCCAGCCGGCCGACCGGCAGACTGTCCCGGACCGGTTGAGAGCCCCTATTCTCATTGTTTTGTTTATAACTTTCAAACGGTTTATCGGTTTTGTTTGAGATTCGTTCCGTGTACCTTATATGTGTGTTTGAGGTCCCCGGAGGATGGGCGACACTATATTGGGTTCGGGAATGGAGAGAGGATAGAGACCCCCCCGTCGGGTAACCGAATGGGAAACCGGCTCTCCCTCAACTTAGTTCCCGGGATCAATTAAGTGTTGATTAGAAGTATAGGAGATTTGAGCTATAGATTAGTTTCTATATTTGGATGATATTGTATTGATGCGTATTAAGGTATGCCTTAAGCTGGCCTCTGAGCTTAATACGTGAGCTTGTTGTCATATATGGAGATATGCCTTAAGTTGGCCTCTGAGCCCTATATGTGTATGGTTGTCGTGTCTGGGATATGCCTTAAGCTGGCCTCTGAGCTCAGACATGTTTGATTGAGATCGCGTTGGAACATGCCTTAAGTTGGCCTCTGAGTCTGACGAGTAGAGCAGCTGCACAACGGGGTAGCTAAGGTACTGACATCTTGCCCGGAGTGCAGATGTTGATGCTAGGACATGCTTTAAGCTGGCCTATGAGTCTAGTGTCTTGTGATGCAGTGAAGGGACATGCCTTAAGTTGGCCTCTGAGTCCTTTACTTTTGGATGCTAGTCCATGCTTTGTGATGTCGCCTCTGAGTCTAGTGTCTTGCTGATTGGCAGGTCTATGCCTTAAGTTGGCCTCTGAGTCCTTTCTTGTGACTTTGGTATTTAGGTTATATCTTAAGTTGACCGCTGAACCTTTATACTTGCTGAATGATTGGTATATAGGTTATGTCTTAGGTTGACCGCTGAACCTTATACTTGCTGAGTTTTATCTGCTTGCCTAGAGTTGCTACAATGTCAGATATAGATATTGATACTGATGAGTGTGATACTTTGACTTTGATATTGTTCATCCAAGGCATTGGGTGACTCTTTAGTCAGTTTCGTAAATAGTTTGGACTGAAAGACCCCCCGACCGGGTAACCGATAGGGAAACCGACTCTCCTTCCAAATAGTTTCCGAAGTTGGTTGAGAGCCGTGCATTAGTGATTGCATGTTAGTATGAATTCAGATATTGAGATATTGTATGCTTCACATGTTTATATATGTTGGAGTATTCTGTTTGCTTTGTTGTGTTACGTGTCGTTACAAAAGGTGGCTGGGAGAACTCTAGTCACTCCCCACTGATTGTGGCGTACAAGTTTACATGTATGTAGGTACATGGAGGTTGGCAGGGGTTGCTGAGAGCTAGCGAGTGATGATCCACTTTTCATGTTATGACTTACACTTTACGATAGCTAGACTCTAGTTTTGATACTGTTGTTTCTTTTGAGTGCCTATAGGGATGTTCCATCCCAGGCTGTTGTATATATTTTGCTTCAGTACTTAGAACTGTTATACTTATCTATTTCCGTAAATATCAGTTTCAGTTTCCAGTTTTAATTCACCTCGCATGTTTATGTTAAAAAGTTTTAATTCCGCTGCAGTTTTAGTACTTTGTATGATTTTATTTTCCGCTTTTGTGAGGGGTTTTACAGTTGGTATCAGAGCATTATTGCTCCCGACGCACTCATGTGACCCCCAACCTTAACTTGACCATATAAACAAATAATGAATGAGAGATGGGGTAGATCTCAGGATTTATATTGTAGTCTATTTGTGATTGCTAATTGCTAAGTTAACCCTTGCTTTTCTTTTGAAGGATGGTGAGAACCACGGCTGCTGAGAACACTATAATGCAAGCACTTCATCAGTTGCTTGAGAACCAGAGACAGAAGGCAGAGGCTGTTCCACCTCCTCCACCGCCAGAAAAATGAGGCCAATCGGCCTGGTAGCTTCTCTTGGATAGCATCACAGATGTCCAGGAGCCACGTGAAGACTTATGGAGGCGAGGTTGATCCGGTAGCTCTTACTGAGTGGTTCCGTGAGATGGAAAAAAGCTTCACCATGTACTCGGGTGGCAGAGAGGATAGAGTGCGGCTAGCCACTCACTTTTTGACCTTAGAGGCCGATAGATGGTGGGCATTGACCGGACCGACTTTCATTCTTGATCCTTTATTTGATTGGGAGGCTTTTAAGGATAAGCTCGAGACGAGATTTTATCCTAAGGAGCTTATATCGCAGAGACTTAAGGAGTTCATGGACTTGAAGCAGGGAAGGATGTCCGTTCAGGAGTACACCGACAAATTTAACCAGCTTGCACATTTCGCTTCGAAGTTTGTCAGGGATTAGGCTGAGAGAGTTTACTTCTATCGGGGGAAGTTGGGGCCGCGCATTGAGAGCATGGTCCGTCGTGACTCGACTTCTTTCGTTGAGGTTTATGATGATGCTATTTGGGCCGAGAGTTCCATTCGTGCCATAGATGCCAAGACCAGAGCTGCTACTTCCAGTGTTTCTTCTCACCAGAGGTCTGTCTATCCGGGGAAGAGACCATTTGTTCCATCCACTTCTTCTCCTTCTTCTCAGAAGAAGCGATTTGAGAGGTTTTCTGCTCCGGCTGCTAAGACCACTTTCCACACTGATACTGCTTCCAGTGTTTGCCACCGTTGTGGTAAACCATCTCATCCGGGTTTTGACTGTTTCAAGAATGCTTTCAAGTGTTATACCTGCAATGGATTTGGGCATAAGTCGTATGAGTGTCCCCAGAAGAACACCGCACTTGGCAAGGCTGCCACTGCTGCTGCAGCTACTAGGGGAGGAAAGGCTAAGGAGAAGATCTTCGTGATGACTAGAGCTGAGGCTGAGGCTCATCCAGACATTGTTGCCGGTATCTTTTCTGTACTTGGCACTGAGTGCCTTATTCTGTTTGATACTGGTGCTTCTCTATCATTTATATCGACTCAGTTCGCAGACCGTTTAGCTCTTGAGTCTTCCTTGGTTGAGGAGACCTCCATTTCCTTACCTTCTGGAGACGTGTTTTCTTGCTCTTCTTCCCATTATTATTGGTCAAGCCACATTTCCAGCGGACTTACTGAGATTTCCTCTCGAGGAATTTGACATTATCCTCGGTATGGATTGGTTATCGCGATACCATGCTCGCTTCGAGTGTCGCGACCAGAAAATCCGCTTGAGGAGTTCTTCAGGAGTTCGTGTTTCCTATAGGGGAACTCGCCCTAAAAAGGGTGTTCGTGTTATGTAACACCCCCATTTATTTAAGGGCCTGTACTAGGACTCCCAAGATAAATAAGGGTGTTACCATCTCGGTTTCCCGAGGCAGTAGATACAAAAGGAAAGATAAACAGTACTTTAATTATTAAAGTTAACTCAAAAGCAAGTTTATACAACCAACTTCAAAACTGTCTTGTGAAATAAAGATACAACTCATGACAAACGACTGTAGTGATCTAACTCTAGTCTGGTCCAAATCCAAGCTATCTCTTCCCATAGTTTCCCATAGTCTCAGCCACCTGTCAATCTGCTTCCCAATAATTTGGTTCATCACAGGTGATCACGAATACACAGGGTCAACCACGAGGTTGAGTAGAGGAAAGTAAACATTCAAACATTATTATAAATAGAAATTCAATCATCCCCGCTCCGAATCACAAGACTCATTAACTCCGCACCGATCACAAGGACCATTAACTTTGCACCAATCACAAGGCCCATTAACTCCGCACCGATCACATGGCCCATTAACTCCGCACCGATCACATGGCTCATTAACTCCGCACCGATCACATCGTATCTCAGAATGATATAAATGCATAGCGCAATATAACAATCATATTATAGCATAAGATAAACAGGATTATCACCCAATATCAACAGAATACTCAACACTATAATCACAGTAATTTCCCCTACCTCAAATAGCAGGAAAGCAAATAAATCCAAAGCTTGCTAGAAATGTTCCACGCGAAACCCGCTACCTAAACACGTATACGTACGAATTAATAACCTTCCCGAACCCCATAACAACCTACACTTACTTTAAATAGAAACCTTCCATAAATGGAAAGTTTCCATAAATAGAAACTTCCCAAAATAGAAACTTCCCTTACTTACTAATTTCCCGACTCGTAACTTTAATTAATACGAACAAGACCAACACAAATAAAAGATAAAGTAATAAAACAATATTAGTAATACCATTAACCATAATAATAATAATAATAATAATAATAATCATCATAATAATAATAAAACAACATAACTAAAATAAACACCCCCTTTACCTGAGACCACTACCCGTGTACAACCAGCCCTCTTAACCACCGTGTCACGCCCCCACTACGTCCGACAGCCGCCGACACTAACACCCAGACCACCTTCTACCACCACAACCACCAACAACCCCCTCGCCGGCCGCCGGCAAGGCGAACCAGACACAATCCCAGACCTGGTTTCTCTCCCATACGACTCAGCCACCCGACTCAGCCACCCCCTGAACAACCCCCTCTCGACGCAGCCACCAGTGCTACCACCACCCGCAGCCGCCTTCTACGCCTCCCCTAACACCAGACTCATACACCACGGTGGTGCCACTGTGTCGACCTCCCCCGAGTCAACAGTGGTACCACCACCTTACACCCCCCCTCCTGCGAAAACATAAACTGACCCGAGACCAAAATCGAGACCAACAGTAAAACAAATACCCCTTTTTACACCACCCCCGACACCTGAGACCACCGTGACAGACCTCACACGACTCCCCTAAACACCGTGAACAAAGAGACAAGAACACAAAACAAAGATGACAACCCGACATTAAACGAATCTAAGACAAAACGTGAGCAGACACAACCCGACTGAACTACTGGCGAGAAAACGTGTAACCATACCTGATTCTGGTTCTGATCGAAGGGTGTTAGACTGCTCCTAAACCGTCGCAAGAACCTCCTCTCCTACGATTGTGGTGGCGGCAGTAGTGTCGTGTGTTTCTTTATGAGTAACGTGATTTGGAAAAGAGGTAAACAAAGCCTCTTATATGACGGCAGGTGATATTCTTGTTTTGAGGGTTTCCCAAACTCGTGGGCTGTTTAAGTAAGTTGCACGCTTTTCGAGGCCCACTCCCCTTACCCACGGTCTCTAGTTCGAACTCCCACATAAACAAATGCCAACATCACACGGAAACCCAAGTTCGAACCCCCATAAAAGCACATAACTAATATTAACGATTACATAAATAACAAGCGTCATTATAAAATATATCGTCGACCCATAAAAATACTATATGAAGGTTAACAATAATTCGGGTTATTACAGTCTTCCCCCCTTAAAATGAACTTCGTCCCGAAGTTCAGTCATACTCAGGTGACAAACAAATCTATTCATGCGGACTTGGGACACAAAAAATCAGTTAAACCACAGAATGTTACATTCCATCCCCCTTAAAGAAAAGTTACGTCCGCGTAACTTACCTCAATCGAACAGATGTGGATAACGCTCTCTCATGGACGCCTCGGCCTCCCATGTAGCTTCCTCTAGGTTATGATTAGTCCACAAAACTTTTACCAAAGACGTCTCCCCATTGTGAGTCTTTCGTACCTTCCTGTCCAGAATTTCTTTTGGAGTCTCCGCGTAGGTCAACTGTTCATCTACCTCAATCACCTCGTGCTGTAGAACATGTGTTGGATCACTCACATATTTCCTCAACTGAGACACATGGAACACATTATGGACCTTGGATAGGGCTGGAGGTAAAGCTAAACGGTATGCCACCTCTCCAACTCTGTCCAAAATCTCAAATGGTCCAATAAACTTCTGACTCAGTTTTCCACGCTTCCCAAACCTCATCACACCCTTCATTGGAGACACTTTCAGCAACACCTTCTCTCCTACATCAAACGAGATATCGCTCCTCTTCAGATCTGTGTAGCTCTTCTGTCTATCCTGGGCGGCCCTCATTTTCTGTCGAATAATCTGAACCTGCTCCACCATCTCCTGGATCATATCTGGCCCTAGAGTCACAACATCGGCTCGTTCATCCCAACACACAGGGCTCCGACACTTCCTCCCATACAAAGCCTCGAAAGGGGCCATCCCTATACTGGCATGGTAGCTGTTGTTATACAAAAACTCTATCAATCCCAGTCGATCCTCCCAAGATCCTCCGAACTCAAGTACGCATGCTCGCAACATATCCTCAAGGGTCTGAATCGTTCTCTCAGTCTGACCGTCAGTAGCTTGATGGAAAGCTGTACTCGTCTTCAACTGGGTACCCAAAGCGGTCTGCAACTCCTGCCAAAATCAAGATATGAACCTCGAGTCTCGATCTGAAACAATGTCCTTGGGTACGCCATGCAATTTGACCACATTCTGGACATATGACTTAGCGAGCTCGGCTTTACTCTAGGTATCTTTCATCGGAATAAAGTGAGCAGACTTAGTCAAACGATCCACAATTACCCAAATCATGTTGTTGTCTCTCTGAGTCCGAGGCAACCCCACGATAAAATCCATCGAGATGTTCTCCCACTTCCACTCTGGCACATCTAAAGACTGAATCTTTCCCTGTGGTCTCTTATGCTCCCCTTTCACTCTCTGACATGTCAGACACCTTGACACAAATTCTGCGACTTCCTTCTTCATATTTGGCCACCAGAACGTCTTCTTAAGGTCTTTATACAACTTGTCACCCCCTGGGTGAACGGAATATGGAGTAGCATGAGCTTCAGTCAGGATTTTCTGCTTTAGCTCCTCAACATCCGGAACACACCATCGCCCACTGAACCTCAAACTACCGTCGGTATGAACACTGAACTTGGATGCAGCCTCTCCATCCTCATTCTCAACTTTCCTGCGCCACTTCTGGATCCTCGCATCATTCTTTTTTAACTCTCGAATTTCCCCCTTACAACTCGGGCTCCACAGTCAAATCGCTAAGAGCATCCCCTTTCCGGATCATGAAAATTCCCATCTCCCTGAGTTCACCATGCAACCTCACTCTCGATCTGGCACAACTCAAAGCATGAACTGACTTCCTACTTAGGGCATCAGCTACTACATTTGCCTTGCCTTCGTGGTAGATAATCTGCATATCATAGTCTCCAATCAACTCTATCCACCTCCTCTGTCTCATGTTCAACTCTCTCTGGGTGTAGATATACTTCAGACCCTTATGATCAGAAAACACCTTAAAAGTGGCTCCATAAAGGTAATGGCGCCACAATTTAAGTGCAAAGACCACCGCTCCCAATTCCAAATGATGAGTCGGATAATTTTCCTCATAGGTCTTCAGTTCGCGAGAAGCATACGCTATCACTCTCCCATTCTGCATTAGCAGACAACCCAGTCCATGCTTCGAAGCGTCAGTATAAACTTCGAAATTATCACTCCCGACTGGCAAAGCAAGGATAGGAGCTGTTGTCAGACGTTCCTTAAGGGTCAGGAATGCCTTCTCACAACTCTCATCCCAGATGAAGCGGTTTTCCTTCCTCATTAACAACGTCAAGGGCTTTGCTATCTTCAAAAAATCCTTGACAAACCTCCGATAATAACCAGCAAATCCTAGGAAGCTTCGAATCTCACTCAAATTCGTCGGACTTTGCCACTTAGTCACAGCCTCGATCTTACTAGGGTCGACAGATACCCCCTCCTTGAAAATTACATGCCCCAGAAATGCGACTTTGTCTAACCAGAACTCACACTTGCTAAACTTAGCATTGAGCTTATGCTCCTCCAGGGTCTGAAGTACTCTCCTCAAATGATCCTCGTGCTCTTCCACATTCTTGGAATACACTAGGATATCATCGATGAATACCACCACGAACTTTTCCAGATATGGGCTAAAGACTCGGTTCATCAAATCCATGAACACAGCTGGAGCGTTAGTCAATCCAAATGGCATAACCACAAATTCGTAGTGGCCATACCTCGTTCTGAAAGCGGTCTTTGGAATATCTTCATCTTTTATTCTCAACTGGTGATACCCGGATCTCAAATCAATCTTAGAGAAAACCACAGCTCCACTTAACTGATCGAACAAGTCGTCAATTCTTGGCAAAGAATATCGGTTCTTGATGGTCACATTATTCAGCTCTCGATAGTCTACACAAAGCCTCAAACTCCCATCTTTCTTCTTCACAAACAAAACGGGTGCTCCCCAAGGTGACACACTGGGTCGGATGAATCCTTTCTCAGCTAGTTCATCCAAATGCTTCTTCAATTCCTCCATCTCCTTCGGTCCCATACGGTACGGTGATTTAGATATTGGTCCCGCCCCTGGCTTTAGGTTAATGGAAAATTTCACTTCTCTCCTTGGCGGTAACCCTGGAACGTCATCTCGGAATACTCCTTCAAACTCCCGCACCACAGGTATCTCGCTAGTCTTAGGGGTCTCAGCCTCACAATTCCACATCTGCTATAAGGTCAGACTCTCTCCTTTCCTCAAGCCAGACTTAAGAGTATTGACGGAAATGAATTTGATTTTTGGTTTGACTCGATATCCCTTGTAAGACACCCTCACTCCCTTAGGTCCCTTCAAAGAAATCTTCTTTTGATGACAGTCAATAAAAGCTCGATACTTCCCCAGCCAGTCCATCCCAAGGATCACCTCAAAACCCCCAGTGGAAATTCTATGAGGTCACAATAAAAAATTGCTTCCCCGATTTTGATGGGTACACTCCCATAAACCCTATTACAAGTTATCGACTCTCCTCAAGGTATGGTTACTGAGTCCGCGACCCAGTCGAACCTCTCAAGTCCCAAGGCCCTAACATGCTCTCTAGACACAAAAGAATGGGTAGCACCGGAATCGAAAAGTACGAAAGTAGGTTTAGAGTTCACAAGAAAAGTATCGGTCACCACATGAGCATCATCCTTAGCTGCCTGTTTTCCCATGGCAAAAAGCTTGCCACTGGATTTAGCTCTACTCTGACTGGCACTAGATGTCCCAGCCTGCTGGTTCCCTTCCGCTCCCGCTTTCTGATTGCTTCCACCTCCATTGTATTGATTCAGGTACGAACGGTTCTGATAGTTATTATAGTTTCTCTGATAATTGCTGCTGCCTCCAGACTTCGCACCCCCACCATAGTTTGACATGGGTGTACGATAGCCACTGCTACCATAAGACTGAGTGCGCGATCCCTGGTATCCTGATGTAGGCGTATGATAACCCCCGGACTGATTCCCTCTAGATGAGCGACACACCGCCTGCTTGTGCCCCCTCTTTCTACAACCAAAACAAACTATTCCAATCGAACCACTGCTAGAAACCCCACTCATGTGATTACCCCCACTCTGATTCCTCACTCCTCCGGAAGCATTGTTGCTGAAATACCCACTATACTTGTTGGTGCTTTGCTTCTTTGACCCAGAACTTTCAGTTACTACTTCAGCCTTCCTCTTTTCAGATTTTGACTTATTGTCCTCTTTGATCATTTCTAAGAGCCTCTCCGCCGCCCCAGCCTGTAAGTAGATGTCCCGGACTGTGGTGGGCGGAGCCGCAATCAGCCTCTTCTTGATATTGATTGACAACCCCCTCTCAAACTTCATCGCCAGCATAGCATCATCAAAGCCCATGTCCCCCACATAGCTCACCAACTGGATAAATTTCCTATAATAGGCCTCCACCGTCATATCCTCAGTCATTCGGAAGGTATCAAACTCCTCTCTCATGTGAACCCCCGCGATTTAGCGGAAAATAAATCCCACGAATAAAAATCCCACCTGGTAGTAAAGAGTGTACGGGGAATATAAATCCCACGAATAAAAACATAACGTAAGGTAGTCTAGTGATACGAAGTGAAACTAAAGTCCAAGGGTAAGTGCTCGCTAGCCACACGTCTTCCCCAAACAGCACCAACCTACATTCATGAAACATGAACGCCACAGTCAGTGGGGAGTAACTCAGGGTTCTCCCAGCCACTTTACGTCAGAATACAAATAGATAACAATAAGAACATATTGTATATGGAGTAACACATGTGAATATGAGAATTATTAAATCATGATACTCAAAATCAGGTAAACAACCAGGTGATCGACTCAGAGACCAACACTTGATGGCATGTCCAATCACACAAACAACAGCAACCAAGAATAGAATGAACGCCGTCAGGTAGCATAACCGCTACAACTGACAGTCAGGGAGTATAACCGCTCCACTAACAGGCTAGGGCGTATAACCGCGCCCTAGCTACCGGAGCGCATAACCACGTCATCCGGATACTATGTATAGCGCATAACCGACAACTATATGCCTAAGACCTGGCCAGACCTCTCGATGTAATAACCTACATCGAACGACACACGGGGACCGGGCCGCATAACCACGGACACCGACCAATCCCGAACATAGTTAGATAAAATCCCATAACAGGAGTGGCGTTTGTTCATTACAGTGATACACAAATCGTATCACCGCTATCTATTCACAAGCAAGGTAACATAACCGTTACCAACACAACTTAGGATGACATAACCGTCTCCTACACAAGCTTAGGATAACATAACCGTTAACCCACTCATTTAAACATACATGAGCCAATAAAAGATGAAGAAGACAACACTTAAGACCATTCCATACGGGAGAAGAATAAACGAAACTGATTAATAAAACATAAGTCTTAAAAGCGTTTTACATTTCAGCTGTCCTCTGCCGTAAAATTCATAATTAATTCAAATAAAATCGAAATGATACAAGGCCAACTGTGTCAGCTTAATAAGACATTTATCTACAATTATCATCAAATAACCATTTTCAAAAGACGACCTTAACAGGGGTTTATAATCTGATCTTTACAGTGTGTCAGAAACCGTCACACAAAATGTATTGCTTCATAAAACGGGTTTAACAAATCATTTTGGGGCAAAGCAAACTCCTAACATCATCTAAAATCTTCAAAGTTTAATTATTGAAAAGGACCAGAATCATTTCAAAGTTAAAAAATGGTTTTCAAAACAATCTTTGAGCTACTGTCCGTTCTGCGAGTATTTCAGCGCACTGTTCGTAAATAATTTATTGTGAACAAACGACATGCAAGAAAATTACGAAAATTCAGAGGTAGACTCTTAACTCAAAATAAACAGGGGTCTCTTTTCAACATTTTCAAAGAAGGATAATCTAAGATGTCGAAATAAATTGTAAAAGACAATGGACAGATTTGTCAAGGTGCTGAAACATCATGAATTAACCATTGTAAGCAAAACACTATGAACTTGAAAGACTATCAAACTAATCATCCTCAATGATCATAAACTCATTTAACCATAAAATCCTTAATGAATTTCCACAATTAAAAACTCATCCAACACAAGCATGCATGATGAAATTCATCCAAACATATGATTTATTATCCTAATCATGCCACTACTTAACCAAAAACAATCCTAGTATACTAAACATTACTAGCATATAGTCATGCAAACAAAGACGATAAAGTCGAGTAACCCATCACCGTTACCTTTTAGTCTAAACTCTCGTCAATCTCGTATGTATCGCCCTCCGGACCACTTGACTCGAATCCTACAAACAAAAGGAGATGTTAAAAACGGAAGTAACTAGCTTGGGTCAAAGCTTTGGATTTCGAAATTAATAAGGAAGAGGAGGAGATGAAAACTTCTTATTTAGACAGGAGGGAAACGACGAGAGGAGAAAAATGGCGCGAGAATCGTCGAAAACGGATAAGAAACGGAGATTTTGTGACCGTTTTACGGTTGAGGTGCACAACAATGGTGTCCTCTTGTTTTCTTTGTGTTTTTGTGAGTTTTTTCTGAAAAAATGAATGATTTGAAGAAGAAGGAAGGTAGAGGATGACCTTGGGCATCAAGGCAAGGCTTATTACTCAGCCATGTGTCCCAAAGGACATGTGGAAAAGAGTATAGAGTAAGCAACGAGCATGGGTCTCGTTAGCGGATGGTCCGTGACAGCCTTTCGTATTTTCGACATAATTTTCTCCTCAGAACTCGTAATGAGGTGTTTTCGATGGCGTTGGAAAGCTAAGAAAACGAGCTAAAACTTTTATTTTGTAAGCAAGAGCTAAATATGCCTTTAAAATATCTCAAAATTAGTAACAACGACAGAGTAGTTGTTCGTAGTTTAAGGAGTATAGGTTCAAGACGGGCATTTTTAAATATCGTTGTCAAAAACGATAAAATATAGATTGGAATATTATTTATAGGATCATACTTATTATTAAAATAGGATTTTAATAATATAAGATAACATGGAATTTATCGGGGTGTTACAATCTTCCCTCCTTTTAAAAAGTTTCGTCCTCGAAACTTGAAGAAGAAAGGGTTTTTACCTAGATGAACAAATAAGGATACTTGACTTGCATGGAAGCTTCTGTCTCCCACGTCTCTTCCTCCACTTCACCGCATCTCCAAAGCACTTTCACCAAAGGCACTACCTTGCTTCTTAACTTTTTATCTTTACGATCCAAAATTCTCAAAGGCCGCTCTTCAAAGGCGAGATTCGGCTCTAGATCGGGAATCTCGTAATGAAGAATATGGCTCGGATCGCTCACATACTTTCGAAGTTGAGAAACATGAAAAACATTATGAACCTTGCCCAAATTAGGTGGCAAGTCCAAGCGGTAAGCGACATCACCAACTCTTTTCATTATCTCGTATGGTCCAATGTACTTAGGGCTTAATTTTCCTTTGACCCCAAATCGCTTAATTCCTTTCATTGGTGAAACCTTAAGGAAAACACGATCACCCACATCGAACTCCAACGGTCGACGACGGATGTCGGCATAGGATTTCTGACGATCTTGGGCGGCTTTCATCCTTCCACGAATTAACTGGACATGATCAACGGTCTCGATTAACTGCTCGGGCCCTAAACTTCGAACATCACTCGATTGATCCCAACAAATCGGGCTACGACACTTCTTACCGTAAAGAGCTTCATAGGGAGCCATCTTGATCGAAGCATGGTAACTATTGTTGTACGAAAACTCAACCAAAGGTAAGCATTTCTCCCAACTAGCTTGAAAATCTAAAGCACATGCACGGAGTAAATCCTCAAGGGTCTGAATCGTCCTCTCAGTCTGACCATCGGTCGCGGCGTGAAACGCTGTACTCATCAACAAACGACTACCCATAGCCTCCTGAAGGGCCTTCCAGAACCTCGAACAGAAACGAGGATCACGGTCCGAAACGATGTCCTTGGGGACACCATGGTATCTCAAAATCTCATCCACGTAAGCCTTTGCAAGCTTGTCCAAGTTCCATGTTTCTTTAATCGGGATGAATCTAGCACACTTAGTCAAACGATCAACTATTACCCAAACGGCATCCTTGCCTCCAACGGTCTTCGGTAACGCCATTACAAAGTCCATAGATATTGATTCCCATTTCCATAACGGAATTTCCAAAGGTTGCAACAATCCACCAGGTCTCTTGTGCTCAATCTTGACCCTTTGACAAGTCAAACACTTTCCCACGTACTCTACAACATCGCTCTTCATTCTAGGCCACCAAAACTGGAGCTTTAAGTCATTATGCATCTTGTCACCTCCCGGATGAATAGAATATGGGGACAAATGAGCTTCGTCTAGAACCTTCTTTCTCAATGCGAAAACATCAGGGACATACAAACGGCCACGGAATCTGAGGTAACCGCTAGCATCCACCTCGAAATCTTTCGCTTCACCATTGGCTATCTTAGCTTGGAACTTCTTAAATGTCGCATCCTCGTCCAAGTTATCTCGAATCTCGCGGTAAAGCACAGGCTCAGCGGACATAGCACCCAAATAGTCGAACCCTCTCTCAATGAACTCCAGGTTTAACTTCCGGAACTCAACACAAAGTTCATCGGACAGAACACGAACGACGCTCAAGGAATGAGTCGTCTTCCTACTAAGAGCATCGGCCACAACGTTAGCCTTTCCTTCGTGATAAAGCATCTCCACGTCGTAATCCTTAACCAACTCTAACCAACGACGCTGTCTCATATTAAGGTCCTTTTGGGTAAAGATATACCTCAAACTCTTATGGTCAGTGTAGATTCGACAATGAGATCCAATAAGATAATGTCTCCATATCTTCAAGGCATGCACGACAGCAGCTAGCTCAAGATCATGGGTCGGATAGTTCATTTCGTGAACTCTCAGCTGTCTCGAGGCATAAGCCACCACTTTCCGGTTTTGCATCAATACACAACCTAAACCCATCTTTGAAGCATCGCAGAAAACATCAAAGTCAACACCTTCCTCGGGCAAGGTTAATACGGGCGCGGTAGTCAACCTAGTCTTCAATTCTTGGAATGCTTCCTCACAACTCTTGGACCATAGAAACTTGGTTTCCTTCTTTAAAAGCTGAGTCATAGGCCTAGCCAACTTGGAGAAATCCTTAACAAATCGACGATAGTAACCAGCTAAACCCAAAAAGCTACGAATTTCACCGACATCTTTCGGACTCTTCCAATCCACGACAGCCTCAATCTTCGATGGGTCCACCATCACACCCTCACTCGAAATTACATGACCAAGGAAAGACACTTTAGGCAACCAAAACTCACACTTAGAAAACTTGGCATACCACTTCTGGCTACGAAGAATCCCTAGGACAATGCGAAGATGTTCGGCATGGTCCTCTTCGGTCTTGGAGTAGATCAAGATATCATCAATAAACACTACCACACACTTGTCAAGGTAATCACGAAAGGTACGGTTCATCTGGTCCATGAAGATGGCAGGGGCATTGGTTAGACCAAATGGCATCACTTTAAACTCGTAATGTCCATAACGAGTACTAAAAGCAGTCTTGGCTATATCGGTCTCTCGAACGGGGATCTGGTGATAACCCGATCTCAAATCAATCTTGGAGAAGCAAGAAGCACCACGAAGCTGATCAAACAAGTCTTCAATCCTCGGCAACGGGTACTTATTCTTTATGGTAACACGATTCAATTCTCGGTAGTCAATGCAAAGTCTCATGGAACCATCCTTCTTTTTCACGAACAAAACCGGAGCACCCCAAGGTGAGGCACTAGGACGAATGAACCCTTTCTCAATCATCTCCTCAAGTTGCTTCTTCAATTCCTTAAGTTCAGGAGGAGCCATGCGGTAAGGAGCTTTTGCGATCGGTGCGGTTCCGGGCACCAACTCAATCGAGAACTCTACATCTCTCTCAGGAGGAATCCCGGGCAACTCATCGGGAAACACATCGGCGAAGTCGCGAACAACGGGCACTGCATTAAGCTTTGGCAGAGCAGCATTGGTAGAAGAAACAACACACAAGAAGGTTTCACAACCTTTCCTTATTAGATTGGAGGCTTTCATAGAAGAGATAAGGCGAATTCCTTCACGGGGACGAGTTCCCTTATATGAGACACGAATTCCAAAAGGACTTTTTAGACACAACTTTTGATCTCGACATTCGAACCTAGCATGATAGCGGGAAAGCCAATCCATGCCAAGTATGATGTCAAACTCTTCGAGTGGGAAACGGAGAAGGTTTGAGGGAAAAGCCACATTAGCGATCATGATAGGAACATCCATGTATGAAGATGAACAAGAGATGATTTCTCCAGATGGTAAGGAAATAGAAGTCTCCTCACAAGGTGTAGACTTAAGGTTGAGTCTATCTGAACACTTGGTTGATATAAATGACAGAGACGCACCGGTATCGAATAAAATAAGGCAAGCAAGATTATGTACGGAAAACATACCGGCAATTATATCAGGGTGAGCCTCAGCCTCTGCTCGGCTCATGACAAATATAGTACCCTTGGGCTTGGGCTGGAAAGGAGTAATACTCTTCTTCTCGGGACAATCTCTAGCACGATGGCCCGGCTTCTTGCATTCAAAACAAAGGAGGGGTTGAGCCTCACAATCAAATCCCGGATGCCATGGAGCATTGCATCGGAAACAAACACGGCTCTGAGTAGGAGTAGCCTTGCTGGATTGAGGACGAGAGGCTTGGTTGTTGGGCACAAACCTCCGCTTGTTGAAATGGGAAGTAGAAGATGGAGGCACATAGGCCCTTTTTCCTTGGTAAGATGGACGGGAAGAAGTATGAGTAGAGAAAGACTTGATCTCATCTTCAATCGACTTGATGGAAGTCTCCGCCCAAATAGCATCATCGTAGACCGCCACAAAAGAGGTAGAGTCGCGGCGCACCATACTTGCTATCTTCGGAGAAAGCTTGCTTTTGTAGAAGTACACCTTGTCATCTTCCTCCTTGACAAACTTGGTTGCAAAATGAGCAAGTTCATTGAATTTGTCGGTGAAAGCTTGCACCGATAGCTTTCCTTGCCGGAAGTCCATGAATTCCTTCATCCTTTGTTGCTTCAGCTCATTAGGGTAGAACCTAGTCTCCACCATTGCCTTGAAACAGTTCCAATCGAAAGTCGGGTCAAGGGTCACCGTTGGGCTTGTCATCGCCCACCATCTATCGGCCTCACGGACTAAGAAGTGAGAGGCAAGCTTGACTTTTTCATGGTTCGGCACATCATACATCGAGAAACCCTTTTCCATCTCACGAAACCACTCGGTAAGAGCTACGGGGTCGACTTCTCCACCATAAGCTTTGGTATTGTTCCTCGATAATTGGCTTGCGACCCAAGCAAAGCCACCTTGACGGTTAGCATCATTCCTAGGAGGAGTAGCCTCATGACGATTGAGTTGTTCTTGCTGGTTTTGTTGATTCTGAAGGACTTGCAAAAGAGCTTGCATGATAGCATTATCGGAGTTTGTCGGCCTCACCATCCTTCTACAATGCAAGAGCAAACGGTTACCATAGCAATTAGCAATCACATAAAGACTACAAGCTTAGGTCCTTAGTGTCTACCCAATCTCTCACTTATTATTCAAGTTTTGGTCAAGTTTTGGTTGGGGGAAAACACGTGTGTGCGTCGGGAGCAACTTAGGCTCTGATACCAACTGTGAACCCCCGCGATTTAGCGGAAAAATAAACACAAAAGGATACGAAAAATACGAGGTTTTTAAAACTTTTCTTGCAGAATTAAATAACTAACATGCGAAGGTTCAAACTAAAATAAAAGTGCGGAAATAAAAGAAACCATACTAGTTATACAAACATAGTAAAGAGTGTACGGGGAATATAAATCCCACGAATAAAAACATAACGTAAGGTAGTCTAGTGATACGAAGTGAAACTAAAGTCCAAGGGTAAGTGCTCGCTAGCCACACGTCTTCCCCAAACAGCACCAACCTACATTCATGAAACATGAACGCCACAGTCAGTGGGGAGTAACTCAGGGTTCTCCCAGCCACTTTACGTCAGAATACAAATAGATAACAATAAGAACATATTGTATATGGAGTAACACATGTGAATATGAGAATTATTAAATCATGATACTCAAAATCAGGTAAACAACCAGGTGATCGACTCAGAGACCAACACTTGATGGCATGTCCAATCACACAAACAACAGCAACCAAGAATAGAATGAACGCCGTCAGGTAGCATAACCGCTACAACTGACAGTCAGGGAGTATAACCGCTCCACTAACAGGCTAGGGCGTATAACCGCGCCCTAGCTACCGGAGCGCATAACCACGTCATCCGGATACTATGTATAGCGCATAACCGACAACTATATGCCTAAGACCTGGCCAGACCTCTCGATGTAATAACCTACATCGAACGACACACGGGGACCGGGCCGCATAACCACGGACACCGACCAATCCCGAACATAGTTAGATAAAATCCCATAACAGGAGTGGCGTTTGTTCATTACAGTGATACACAAATCGTATCACCGCTATCTATTCACAAGCAAGGTAACATAACCGTTACCAACACAACTTAGGATGACATAACCGTCTCCTACACAAGCTTAGGATAACATAACCGTTAACCCACTCATTTAAACATACATGAGCCAATAAAAGATGAAGAAGACAACACTTAAGACCATTCCATACGGGAGAAGAATAAACGAAACTGATTAATAAAACATAAGTCTTAAAAGCGTTTTACATTTCAGCTGTCCTCTGCCGTAAAATTCATAATTAATTCAAATAAAATCGAAATGATACAAGGCCAACTGTGTCAGCTTAATAAGACATTTATCTACAATTATCATCAAATAACCATTTTCAAAAGACGACCTTAACAGGGGTTTATAATCTGATCTTTACAGTGTGTCAGAAACCGTCACACAAAATGTATTGCTTCATAAAACGGGTTTAACAAATCATTTTGGGGCAAAGCAAACTCCTAACATCATCTAAAATCTTCAAAGTTTAATTATTGAAAAGGACCAGAATCATTTCAAAGTTAAAAAATGGTTTTCAAAACAATCTTTGAGCTACTGTCCGTTCTGCGAGTATTTCAGCGCACTGTTCGTAAATAATTTATTGTGAACAAACGACATGCAAGAAAATTACGAAAATTCAGAGGTAGACTCTTAACTCAAAATAAACAGGGGTCTCTTTTCAACATTTTCAAAGAAGGATAATCTAAGATGTCGAAATAAATTGTAAAAGACAATGGACAGATTTGTCAAGGTGCTGAAACATCATGAATTAACCATTGTAAGCAAAACACTATGAACTTGAAAGACTATCAAACTAATCATCCTCAATGATCATAAACTCATTTAACCATAAAATCCTTAATGAATTTCCACAATTAAAAACTCATCCAACACAAGCATGCATGATGAAATTCATCCAAACATATGATTTATTATCCTAATCATGCCACTACTTAACCAAAAACAATCCTAGTATACTAAACATTACTAGCATATAGTCATGCAAACAAAGACGATAAAGTCGAGTAACCCATCACCGTTACCTTTTAGTCTAAACTCTCGTCAATCTCGTATGTATCGCCCTCCGGACCACTTGACTCGAATCCTACAAACAAAAGGAGATGTTAAAAACGGAAGTAACTAGCTTGGGTCAAAGCTTTGGATTTCGAAATTAATAAGGAAGAGGAGGAGATGAAAACTTCTTATTTAGACAGGAGGGAAACGACGAGAGGAGAAAAATGGCGCGAGAATCGTCGAAAACGGATAAGAAACGGAGATTTTGTGACCGTTTTACGGTTGAGGTGCACAACAATGGTGTCCTCTTGTTTTCTTTGTGTTTTTGTGAGTTTTTTCTGAAAAAATGAATGATTTGAAGAAGAAGGAAGGTAGAGGATGACCTTGGGCATCAAGGCAAGGCTTATTACTCAGCCATGTGTCCCAAAGGACATGTGGAAAAGAGTATAGAGTAAGCAACGAGCATGGGTCTCGTTAGCGGATGGTCCGTGACAGCCTTTCGTATTTTCGACATAATTTTCTCCTCAGAACTCGTAATGAGGTGTTTTCGATGGCGTTGGAAAGCTAAGAAAACGAGCTAAAACTTTTATTTTGTAAGCAAGAGCTAAATATGCCTTTAAAATATCTCAAAATTAGTAACAACGACAGAGTAGTTGTTCGTAGTTTAAGGAGTATAGGTTCAAGACGGGCATTTTTAAATATCGTTGTCAAAAACGATAAAATATAGATTGGAATATTATTTATAGGATCATACTTATTATTAAAATAGGATTTTAATAATATAAGATAACATGGAATTTATCGGGGTGTTACAATCTTCCCTCCTTTTAAAAAGTTTCGTCCTCGAAACTTGAAGAAGAAAGGGTTTTTACCTAGATGAACAAATAAGGATACTTGACTTGCATGGAAGCTTCTGTCTCCCACGTCTCTTCCTCCACTTCACCGCATCTCCAAAGCACTTTCACCAAAGGCACTACCTTGCTTCTTAACTTTTTATCTTTACGATCCAAAATTCTCAAAGGCCGCTCTTCAAAGGCGAGATTCGGCTCTAGATCGGGAATCTCGTAATGAAGAATATGGCTCGGATCGCTCACATACTTTCGAAGTTGAGAAACATGAAAAACATTATGAACCTTGCCCAAATTAGGTGGCAAGTCCAAGCGGTAAGCGACATCACCAACTCTTTTCATTATCTCGTATGGTCCAATGTACTTAGGGCTTAATTTTCCTTTGACCCCAAATCGCTTAATTCCTTTCATTGGTGAAACCTTAAGGAAAACACGATCACCCACATCGAACTCCAACGGTCGACGACGGATGTCGGCATAGGATTTCTGACGATCTTGGGCGGCTTTCATCCTTCCACGAATTAACTGGACATGATCAACGGTCTCGATTAACTGCTCGGGCCCTAAACTTCGAACATCACTCGATTGATCCCAACAAATCGGGCTACGACACTTCTTACCGTAAAGAGCTTCATAGGGAGCCATCTTGATCGAAGCATGGTAACTATTGTTGTACGAAAACTCAACCAAAGGTAAGCATTTCTCCCAACTAGCTTGAAAATCTAAAGCACATGCACGGAGTAAATCCTCAAGGGTCTGAATCGTCCTCTCAGTCTGACCATCGGTCGCGGCGTGAATCGCAACTCATCAACAAACGACTACCCATAGCCTCCTGAAGGGCCTTCCAGAACCTCGAACAGAAACGAGGATCACGGTCCAAAACGATGTCCTTGGGGACACCATGGTATCTCAAAATCTCATCCACGTAAGCCTTTGCAAGCTTGTCCAAGTTCCATGTTTCTTTAATCAGGATGAATCTAGCACACTTAGTCAAACGATCAACTATTACCCAAACGGCATCCTTGCCTCCAACGGTCTTCGGTAACGCCATTACAAAATCCATAGATATTGATTCCCATTTCCATAACGGAATTTCCAAAGGTTGCAACAATCCACCAGGTCTCTTGTGCTCAATCTTGACCCTTTGACAAGTCAAACACTTTCCCACGTACTCTACAACATCGCTCTTCATTCTAGGCCACCAAAACTGGAGCTTTAAGTCATTATGCATCTTGTCACCTCCCGGATGAATAGAATATGGGGACAAATGAGCTTCGTCTAGAACCTTCTTTCTCAATGCGAAAACATCAGGGACATACAAACGGCCACGGAATCTGAGGTAACCGCTAGCATCCACCTCGAAATCTTTCGCTTCACCACTGGCTATCTTAGCTTGGTTCGGCTATCAAACGATCCAATTCCTCTTGCGTGATGTTAGCGACATTGTTTCTTCGCGGAGGCAAACTATAATACAAAAGAAAAGAAATAAGTCCCGACTCATGTGGGCACCCATTTGGGTTAGGGCTATAGTCCCTAAACAATAGAGTCTTTCAAATACTAACATGTCGAGTAACATCCATTTATAACATGGCTCAGGGATCACATAACCGCATACCGCTACACATGATAAAAATCACTGACATGATTCAAATCACCTCATACATCCATATTAATATACACCTTTTGTATTCATACAAATAAAATTCTTTCATGCTCATGCCCTTACTGGCTTTTCCAATCGGTCACATATACTAAGAGTTCTTATAACATTCTTATCACAATTCACCATCACTTCCGTTACCTCCTATTCTACCCTTTTTCTCTCGTTTATACACTCTGGGTTCCCGGGTAAAACTGAGAGGGCCAATGGTTCGGTGTGAGGGGGCCCCAGACTCATACTTTCCCTTTAGTGTGCTCCTAACAGTCCTATCCCGGGGTTCATTTTTATTTAGACTCTTCCTAAATTCATTGGTTCATTGGTTAGGCCTGAGGATCGTTCGCTCTGATACCACTTTGTAACACCCCCATTTATTTACGGGCCTGTACTAGGACTCCCAAGATAAATAAGGGTGTTACCATCTCGGTTTCCCGAGGCAGTAGATACAAAAGGAAAGATAAACAGTACTTTAAGTATTAAAGTTAACTCAAAAGCAAGTTTATACAACCAACTTCAAAACTGTCTTGTGAAATAAAGATACAACTCATGACAAACGACTGTAGTGATCTAGACTCTAGTCTGGTCCAAATCCAAGCTCTCTCTTCCCATAGCTTCCCATAGTCTCAGCCACCTGTCAATCTGCTCCCCAATAATTTGGTTCATCACAGGTGATCACGAATACACAGGGTCAACCACGAGGTTGAGTAGAGGAAGTAAACATTCAAACATTATTATAAATAGAAATTCAATCATCCCCGCACCGAATCACAAGACTCATTAACTCCGCACCGATCACAAGGCTCATTAACTCCGCACCGATCACAAGGCCCATTAACTCCGCACCGATCACATGGCCCATTAACTCCGCACCGATCACATGGCCCATTAACTCCGCACCGATCACATGGCCCATTAACTCCGCACTGATCACATCGTATCTCAGAATGATATAAATGCATAGCTCAATATAACAATCATATTATAGCATAAGATAAACATGATTATCACCCAATATCAACAGAATACTCAATACTAGAATCACAGTAATTTCCCCTACCTCAAATAGCAGGAAAGCAAATAAATCCAAAGCTTGCTAGAAATGTTCCACGCGAAACCCGCTACCTAAACACATATACGTACGAATTAATAACCTTCCCGAACCCCATAACAACCTACACTTACTTTAAATAGAAACCTTCCATAAATGGAAAGTTTCCATAAATAGAAACTTCCCAAAAATAGAAACTTCCCTTACTTACTAATTTCCCGACTCGTAACTTTAATTAATACGAACAAGACCAACACAAATAAAAGATAAAGTAATAAAACAATATTAGTAATACCATTAACCATAATAATAATAATAAGAGTAAATTAATAAACACTACCAACTTTAGTCCTCTTTTTCATAATCAATACCAACATAATTAATAATTAGTAATCAGTACCAAGATATTAATTTTTTTCTATGTTAGATACCAAGTGGTCGTTTTACTCTAGTTTTTTCTTACTTTAAATGGTGCTTTTATCTAAGAGAATGATTTTGGAGCTGAGTGTCTAGAGATTTGTACTTATATAATGGCTTTTTGGACCTCTTCGAGTAGGTTAGTATAGGATTTTCACGTGACTTGGTACCTATCTTAGAAAAAAGTTAATATTTTGGTAGTGATTACTAATTATCAATTATGTTGGTACTGATTATGAAAAAGGGTCCTTATATTGGTACTGTTTATAAATTAACTCTAATAATAATAATAATAATAATAATAATCATAATAATAATAATAATAATAATAATAATAATAATAATAATAATAATAATAATAATAATAATAAAACACCATAACTAAAATAAACACCCCCTTTACCCGAGACCACTACCCGTGTACAACCAGCCCTCTTTACCACCGTGTCACGCCCCCACTACCTCCGACAGCCACCGACACTAACACCCAGACCACCTTCTACCACCACAACCACCAACAACCCCCTCGCCGGCCGCCGGCAAGGCGAACCAGACACAATCCCAGACCTGGTTTCTCTCCCATACGACTCAGCCACCCCCCTGAATAACCCCCTCTCGACGCAGCCACCAGTGCTACCACCACCAACAGCCGCCTTCTACGCCTCCCCTGACACCAGACTCATACACCACGGTGGTGCCACTGTGTCGACCTCCCCCGAGTCAACAGTGGTACCACCACCTTACACTCCCCCTGCGAAAACATGAACTAACCCGAGACCAAAACCGAGACCAATAGTAAAACGAATACCCCTTTTTACACCACTCCCGACACCTAAAACCACCGTGACAGACCTCACACGACTCCCCTAACCACCGTGAACAAAGAGACAAGAACACAAAACAAAGATGACAACCCGACATTAAACGAATCTAAGACAAAACGTGAGCAGACACAACCCGACTGAACTACTGGCGAGAAAACGTGTAACCATACCTGATTCTGGGTCAGATCGAAGGGTGTTAGACTGCTCCTAAACCATCGCAAGAACCTCCTCTCCTACGATTGTGGTGGCGGCAGTAGTGTCGTGTGTTTGTTTATGAGTAACGTGATTTGGAAAAGAGGTAAACAAAGCCTCTTATATGACGGCAGGTGATATTCTTGTTTTGAGGGTTTCCCAAACTCGTGGGCTGTTTAAGTAAGTTGCACGCTTTTCGAGGCCCACTCCACTTACCCACGGTCACTAGTTCGAACCCCCACATAAACAAATGCCAACATCACACGGAAACCCAAGTTCGAACCCCCACAAAGGCACATAACTAATATTAACGATTACATAAATAACAAGCGTCATTATAAAATATATCGTCGACCCATAAAAATATTATATGAAGGTTAACAATAATTCGGGTTATTACATGTTATTTCTTCGATGAAAGCTTCTCATCTTCTTAAGAAGGGTTGCCAAGCCTTCCTGTGTGTTGTTTCACCAGCAAAGCCATCGCTACCGAAGCTTGAGGATGTGCTATTGTCCGTGAGTTTTCAGATTTTTTCCCAGAGGAATTGCCAGGGATACCGCCAGAGAGAGATGTGGAGTTTACTATTCAGCTTGTTCCAGGTACCGGACCTATATCTAGGGCTCCCTACCGTATGGCTCCACTTGAGTTGAAAGAGTTGAAGCAGCGATTAGAGGAGATGATCGAGAAAGGATTCATTAGACCGAGTGCTTCTCCTTGGGGTGCTCCAGTTTTATTTGTCGAGAAGAAAGATGGTTCCATGAGACTTTGCATTGATTACAGAGAGTTGAACAGAGTCACCGTGAAGAATAGATATCCTTTGCCTAGGATCGATGATTTATTTGATCAGCTTAGAGGCGCTTCCAGATTTTCGAAGATTGACCTTCGTTCCGGTTATCATCAGATTCCAGTGAGAGAGGTTGATATTGCGAAAACTGCTTTCCGTACTAGATATGGGCACTTTGAGTTCGTTGTTATGCCTTTTGGTTTGACGAATGCTCCTGCTATCTTCATGGATCAGATGAACATGACGTTCAGTGAATTCTTAGACACTTGTGCTGTGGTGTTTATTGATGATATCCTCATTTATTCGAAGACTGATGCTGAGCATGCCGAGCATTTTCGATTGATTCTTGGGATTTTACGTCGACAGAAGTGGTTCGCGAAGTTCTCTAAGTGTGAATTTTGGCTATCTAAGGTTGCTTTTCTTGGACATGTGATATCTAGTAAGGGAGTTATGGTTGATCCCGCAAAGATTGAGGCCGTTGTTGATTGGGAGAGTCCCAAAGATGTGGGAGAGATTCATAGTTTCCTTGGTTTGGCTGGTTACTATCGTAGATTTGTTGAAGATTTCTCTAGGTTGGCTCGTCCGATGACTCAGTTATTGAAGAAAGAGGCTAAATTCGTTTGGACAGATAAGTGTGAGAGCTCATTTCAGGAATTGAAGACCAGGTTGACTTTTGCTCCAGTACTTGTTTTGCCAGAGATTGGGGTTGACTTTGATGTTTGCTGCGATGCTTCGATGTTAGGGCTTGGATGTGTGTTGATGCAGAGTGGTAAGATGATCGCTTATTCTTCGAGACAGCTGCGAGTTCACGAGGTGAACTATCCGACGCATGATCTTGAGTTAGCTGCGGTTATTCACGCCCTGAAGATGTGGCGTCATTACTTGATTGGATCTCATTGTCGCATTTTCACGGATCATAAGAGTCTAAAGTACATTTTCACCCAGAAGGACCTCAATATGCGACAGCGTCGATGGCTAGAGTTGGTTAAGGATTATGACATTGAGTTATTGTATCATGAGGGTAAGGCCAATGTGGTTGCTGATGCGCTTAGCCGCAAGACTTCTCATTCGATGAGTGTTATGCGTGTTCTACCTGGGGAGCTTTGTTCTGAGTTCCGGAAGTTGAGATTAAAGAAGGTTGTTAGTGATTTTGATTGGTTATCTGCTATGACTGCCGAGCCGACAATGTATTGGGAGATTCGCCAGAGTTTACCAACAGATGCTGCTTTTCGGAAGTTCGAGGCCAAGATTGCGAGTGGTGATGCACGGGATTTAGTGATTGATTCTGATGGTTTCCTTCGGTTCCGAGGTAGGATGTATGTTCCAGAGGTGCGAGATTTGAGGAAGAGGGTTTTAGATGAGGCTCACCTGACGCCTTATTCAGTTCATCCGGGCGAAGAGAAGATGCACAAGGATTTGAGACTTATATTCTGGTGGCCCGGGATGAAGAAGAACATTTTGGATTACGTGAGTAGGTGCTTGACTTGTCAAAAAGTCAAGATAGAGCATAGGAGGCCAGGTGCTTTGTTACAGCCGCTCCACGTTCCTCAGTGGAAGTGAGAGTGCATTTCGATGGACTTCGTGACTGCATTTCCTAAGACGGTGGGAGGCAAGGATGCGATTTGGGTTGTGGTTGATAGGTTAACTAAGTATGCCTGATTTGTGCCTATCAGAGAGACGTGGGATATTGACCGCTTAGCCCGAGCTTATATTGTCGAGATCGTCCGTTACCATGGTGTCCCGAGAGAGATCGTTTCTGATCGTGATCCTCGTTTCTGTTCCAGATTTTGGAAGGCTCTACAGGAGGCTATGGGTAGCCGCCTACTGATGAGTACTGCATTTCATGCCGCGACTAATGGACAGTCCGAGAGGACTATTCAGACATTAGAGGACTTGCTCCGTGCTTGTGCACTTGATTTCCAGGGCTCTTGGGAATAGTGTCTACCATTAGTTGAGTTTTCCTGCAACAACAACTTTCACTCATCTACTGGTATGGCTCCGTATGAGGCGCTCTATGGTAGGAAGTGTCGTAGTCCGATCTGTAGGGATCAGGCGAGCGACGTGCACGACCTAGGACCAGACCAGTTAGCTGCGACGATTGATCACGTCCAGCTTATCAGAGGTAGGATGAAAGCCGCACAGAATCGGTAGAAATCCTATGCAGATCTCCGTCGTAGACCTCTCGAGTTTGACGTGGGTGACAGAGTTTTCCTGAGAGTTTCACCGATTAAGGGCGTCAAGAGGTTTGGCGTTAAGGGCAAGTTGAGCCCTAAGTATATTGGGCCGTCCGAGATCATGAAGAGGATTGGTGCTGCTGCTTATCGATTGGACTTGCCTCCTAGTTTGGGCAAGGTTCATAGTGTCTTTCATGTTTCTCAGCTCCGTAAGTATGTTAGTTAGGCTTGGTTCTGGATTTTTGCGCATGTTTTGGGTGCGTATATAATGATTTTTCAGGTTTGGGGAAGAATAACTTGGTTAATACAAGTTATTTCCGAAGAAAAGAAGGCCGCTGTAAAAGAAAGACGGTCGACCGACCTGCAACACCAGTCGGTCGACCAGATCCCTGCAGTTCAGAAATTCCTGTAGTCTGCAGATTGGTCGGTCGACCAGAGAAGAAGGTCGGTTGACCTGTCTACCTGTTACAGCATGTCCGTGTTTTCCTTGGGAAGCATACAAGCGTCATAAGGGAGTTCCTTTCCCTTTTCTTTCTTATTTGCTTCCGCTTTTCTTCTTCTTTTTTCAAACCTTCAAATTCATTATATATCACCCAAAACATGCTTAATCCCCGAAAAAGGTCTTTCCTTTGGTTGACTTTCTCAGGTACTTGGAGTAGCACTGCTGGCCACCAAAACCTCCCAGCTTACGCTGGTTTGGGGAGGTTTCTCATGCGCTTAAAAATCAAGTGAGCTCTTTCCTTTTTCCTTGGTTTTACTTTTTGTTTTTTTTTTCTTAAAACCTTTACTTAGGCTAATGCACAATGGGGACATTGTGCGGGTTGGTTTGGGGAATGGTTTAGTCACATGCATTGTTCTATTGCATTTTGTCACACGTTTATTGCATTTCTGTCTTGCATTGTTCTTTTCTTTATTTTTCTTACCTATACAAAAGAAAAATCCAAAAAAATAGAAAAATTCAAAAATTTCCAGAAAAAATGCAAGTTTATTTTAGCATATAGGTCGAGTCGGAACGAGAGTATTTCAAGGATGATTTTGCTATCTTACATGTTTATGCCTTTACCTTGCCTTGTCAACTTGTTTTAGTATGAGAGTTTTTTGCATATCTACGAGTTTTTTGTCAATTTGTATATCTTGTGTAACATCCCGTATTTTCATAAAATATATTTTTAAGGTTTTTAATTATTTTAAGTAATAAAATAATATTTTAATATTTATTGAGGAAGTATTTTAAATAAGTCGTAAGATCCGTCTTAAGAACCTAAACCCTTATGAATGTTGACATAAGCAATTCTCAAAAATAAGAACACTGTCATCTTCATTTCTCATTTCCTCCTAAAACCTTCAATCTCTTAACCCAATTTCAGTCATCATCCGATTTCCGAATCAAGGTAATTTATACATTTTTGGAATCCTCATGAAATTTGCAAGTCATCTATCACTTCCAATTTCCATTTCCTTTAATTCGAAAATTGGCCTATTTTTGTAGAATCCGACTTTTGGTCTCTTAAATCCGTTTTTCTTGTTATAGGTGAAGGTTTAGAAGACCCAGACGTTGATAGCTTCATTATTGAGGAGGAGCTTTGATCAAAATCGCTTAAGAGGTGACAATTAAGAGAAACTCGGCCTTATTTGTGATATTAGCACTTTTCTTGTTTAAGATGATTTAAGTTTCTGATTTTTCATGTTGTGGTTGTTAATGGGACTTAGTATCATGCTAGGATTCCTTAAGAAAGACTTTCATATGCCTTGTTTGTGTTATATATGCCTTGTTGTGGAATTTCAGAAATTATGTGCTTAAGACGGATACAAAGGATAATCTAATTGAGGCTTAATTGTGGGATTAATTGCTGGTATTTGGTGTATATGGTGATTATATATGCTGGGTAATCTTTGTATGTTGCGATTTTAGGAGTCTTGAATCGATTTGAAGAGTTTTGTGTATTGTAGAGAATTGCGATTTTGCGTACAGGTGACTCTGAGCCGGTAGGCTGACCGGCAGCCGGTCGGCCGGCTCAGAGTCGGGGTTGTTTTCTTTTGAATGATGAGATTTAGGAGAAAGGGTTCTGAGCCGGTAGGTCGGCCGCCAGTCGACCGGCTCAGAATCCCTCTTTGGGTGTCTTGTGGAATTTTTGCAAAGGCTTGGGAAAGGACTCCCAGCCGGCAGACCGGCAGCCGGTCCACCGGCTGAGAGTCTCTCCTTGTTTTTCTGAATTTTGAAGAATGGCTTATGGGAAGGGACTCCCAGCCGGTTGGCCGGCGGACGGTCCACTGGCTGAGTCCACCGGCTGAGAGCCTCTTCTCATTGTTTCCAGATTTGTAAAGGCTTAGGGGAAGGGACTCCCAGCCGGCCGACCGGCAGACTGTCCCGGACCGGTTGAGAGCCCCTGTTCTCATTGTGTTGTTTATAACTTTCAAACGGTTTTATCGGTTTTGTTTGAGATTCGTTCCGTGTACCTTATATGTGTTTGAGGTCCCCAGAGGATGGGCGACACTATGTTGGGTTCGGGAATGGAGAGAGGATAGAGACCCCCCGGTCGGGTAACCGAAAGGGAAACCGGCTCTCCCTCAACTTAGTTCCCGGGATCAATTAAGTGTTGATTAGAAGTATAGGAGATTTGAGCTATAGATTAGTTTCTATATTTGGATGATATTGTATTGATGCGTATTAAGGTATGCCTTAAGCTGGCCTCTGAGCTTAATACATGAGCTTGTTGTCATATATGGGGATATGCCTTAAGTTGGCCTCTGAGCCCTATATGTGTATGATTGTCGTGTCTGGGATATGCCTTAAGCAGGCCTCTAAGCTCAGACATGTTTGATTGTGATCGCGTTGGAACATGCCTTAAGTTGGCCTCTGAGTCTGACGAGTAGAGTAGCTGCACAACGGGGTAGCTAAGGTACTGACACCTTGCTCGGAGTGCAGATGTTGATGCTAGGACACGCCTTAAGCTGGCCTCTGAGTCTAGTGTCTTGTGATGCAGTGAAGGGACATGCCTTAAGTTGGCCTCTGAGTCCTTTACTTTTGGATGCTAGTCCATGCGTTGTGATGTCGCCTCTAAGTCTAGTGTCTTGCTAATTGGCAGGTTTATGCCTTAAGTTGGCCTCTGAGTCCTTGCTTGTGACTTTGGTATTTAGGTTACGTCTTAAGTTGACCGCTGAACCTTTATACTTGCTGAATGATTGGTATTTAGGTTATGTCTTAGGTTGACCGCTGAACCTTATACTTGCTGAGTTTTATCTGCTTGCCTAGAGTTGGTACAGTGTCAGATATAGATATTGATACTGATGAGTGTGATACTTTGACTTTGATATTGTTCATCCAAGGCATTGGGTGACTCTTTGGTCAGTTTCGTAAATAGTTTGGACTGAAAGACCCCCCGACCGGGTAACCGGTAGGGAAACCGGTTCTCCTTCCAAATAGTTTCCGAAGTTGGTTGAGAGCCGTGCATTAGTGATTGCATGTTAGTATGAATTCAGATATTGAGATATTGTATGCTTCACATGTTTATATATGTTGGAGTATTTTGTTTGTTTTGTTGTGTTACGTGTCGTTACAAAAGGTGGCTAGGAGAACTCTAGTCACTCCCCACTGATTGTGGCGTACATGTTTACATGTATGTAGGTACATACAGGTTGGCAGGGGTTGCTGAGAGCTAGCGAGTGATGATCCGCTTGTCATATTATGACTTACACTTTACGATAGCTAGACTCTAGTTTTGATACTGTTGTTTCTTTTGAGTGCCAGTAGGGATGTTCCATCCCAGGCTGTTGTATATATTTTGCTTCAGTACTTAGAACTGTTATACTTATCTATTTCCGTTTATATCAGTTTCAGTTTCCAGTTTTAATGCACCTCGCATGTTTATGTTAAAAAGTTTTAATTCCGCTGCAGTTTTAGTACTTTGTATGATTTTATTTTCCGCTTTCGCGAGGGGTTTTACATCTTGAGACTTGACTTATACCTTGGCAACCTACTATACATTCTAAGTTTTAGAGCTTTATTTCCTGGTTTCATTCTTAAACCAGTTGTCTAGGATGTGAGTAGTACTTCCCTTGGAACATGTTACATCAATATGCATAAACATGAACTTGAATTGCTATATACTTGTTTACTATCTCGTTTTGGGTCTTGGTGCGTGCATTTGGGATCCCTTTTCTCTTATCTACTCATAAGCTTCACATAGCCAAAATTGCCTTTTTATCCTCCAAAACTACATCCCATACTTAGCCTACCCTTCCAAACTAGTATTTGTGGTCTTTGGTTTATTATTTTTAGGCATCTTGGTTTGTATGCTATCTTGAGCAAAAAGAGAAAACAAAGAAAGAAAGCAAGAAAAGAAAAAAAAAACAGAAAAGTTCAGAAAAAGAAAGAAAAAGAAAGAAAGAAAAGAAAAACGAAAAATCAAAATATACAGTAAAGTCAGTCGACCGACCGCACCCTCAGGTCGGTCGACCAACTGACAGGGTCAGAATTCAAACTTCGTTCTGAAATCCCTTTTTGTTTTATATGTTATCACTCCCGTACTTCATTGAAAAATATCCGGGAGCCCTTTCTTATATACAATGTGAGAGTTGTGCTACAAAAGAGCACTTTCCTAATGTCAAAAGTCGTGAAATATGTTGTTGGGAATCGGTTTTACTAGCTTGGCTACTAAACCCACAAATCCAAAAAACATCTTAACCACTTTTTACCCTTCACCTCACATATCTTTCATTACCTCAAATTGCATGTATCCGAGTCACTTGATGAGTGTGTTTATACATAGTTGTAGAATTCTTGTTCATGTTAGATTGCAGGCATGTTTCCATGGGTTGCAGTTAGGTGAGTGTCTTAACAATATACTTCTTTCTATATTTTACATATACTCACCCTTTGCTTCATGAGTGTCTCGAGTGTACCGCGAGAGTCCATGGTATAAAGTCTCTATAGTCTTTATTTTTGCAAATTTGACAACATCATAACTCGTTTGCATGATTTGAATACTTTCTCAATTTTGTACTTGGCATTGGTTTAGGCTTACATGTCGCTCTGAGATTGAAATCGTTCCATTAGTTAAGATCGAGTCTAATTCTTGCTTGAGGGCAAGCAAGGTTTGGTTTGGGGAATTTGATGCGTGTCTATTTTATGATGTTTTACATCTATTTTACACGCATTCTGTCGCTCATTTACTATGTTTTAACCTTTATTTCCCAACAATTGTCTACTTTCGTATTTTTATGCTCTTTTGCAGAATTATACGGAAAAGGGACGATTTTATACCAAATTTATGCCCTCGGGACTTTTACATAACCAAGGAACGTGGACAAGTCAACTCGAAGCGCGAACCAAGTACCAAGAAGTCAAACCGAGAATAAATCAAAGCAGACCTACAGGAAAGTAGGTCGACCGACCTACTACTCTGGTCGGTCGACCAGGCGACTGTTATAAAAAGAGCAGAAGTCCACCATGCCCGACAAGAGGTCGACCGACCTACTACCTAGGTCGGTCGACCACAGCGCAGACCCAGAAAAATTCCGCAAAGCCCATTCAAGTGATTAGGTCATTAGGAAACTCTTTAATTCCGCCTATTTAAGCTAATCTCGTGTTTAGGGTTAAGTATCGAGTTTTCTATCATTAAGAATTATTCAGTTTTAGAAAGAGTTTTAGTATACAATAGTTATTCTTTATTCAAACACTTTTCTTAGTTTTGTTCATGGTTCATTAATCTTTCCGCAACAATCAATAAAGTTCGTTCGTTTCTGCCTTAATCCTTGTTTCCGGTAATTCCTTTCTTAATTTCAGTTTTAATATTGTTCTTATCTTAGAATTATTAGTATCCGGTTTAAGTTAGAATCCCAAAGCCTTTGTTGTTATTGCATGTTTAGATTAATGTTCATTATAATTTCCATGTTTTCTACTGTTTTCATTATTGTTTCAATAGTCATGAGTAGCAAAATTCCATATGTTAGGATGTAGGGAGTAAATAACGTAGATGGTGCGAATTCCGAGACCGACTGTAGCAGCGCCTTGGTCGGCCGACCTGCCTAACGGGTCGGTCGACTGAGGTGGTGGTCAGTCGACTGAGGTGGTGGTCGGCCGACTGGACTAGCTGGTCGGTCGACCTACTCACGTATGTTTTCAGACCGTTGTTCTTCGTCGACTATAATAACCTACAATGAGACTGAAAGGAGACTTGTAGGATGTTAGTAATGACCTACCCAAGATTGAGAGATACGGGAAGGGCATTGGTTTACACTTTAAGACGGCTAGGTTACTTAAGACTGAAAGGTATGTGACCTAGAAATTAGGAATCACCCTTATTGTTGACCCCCAATATTTGTGAGACCTAAGAACTAATAGCATAGGCCGAAAGAACCTATTAGGTATCATAGACCGAAAGGATATGTTACATCCCTTACGCGACTGCATTACATGTTGACTTAGGATTTACACCATCGTAGCTATTTATTACCCAAACATCCTAGCATCCTTTTTACTATAGTTTTAATCTCATTTACTTATTTTATTTTATATTTATTTCTAGACTTAGTAACAATCAATCCAAACCCCCAAAATTGTTACCCTAAAACATTGACATCAAACAATAAACATTCCCCACTTCTCTGTGGTTCGACCCTGACTTTCGCTATCTATAGTTAAAGTTTAGGAATTATAAATTTTATCTTTGAGACCCTCAACGACGGGCATCAGTGGGTGTTGCTGCCAGGCATTGAGGAAGCTAAAGCATTTAGGGATCTTGTTGGTATCCTGGTTGAGAGTGACAAGAAGAGGAGAGTGGTCGGAGATCCCCGAAGGAAGGCAATGAGCAAAGGTAGAAGAATAAGTGGCCAACCAAATGGGGTTAGTGAGAGCTCTGTCAAGTCCAAGTTCTAGTAGCATTTCCTTGCTTGTTTGACCAAGTGAATTCCGCACCAGTGGTGTGCATGTCGTCTAGGAAACACTTGGTGAGACAAGCATTGAATTCAAAATTATCGTGGAGGGAAGGCGGATTTGGACCAATTCTTTCATTAAGAGCCCGAACAACATTGAAATCACCTATAGCGATCCAAGGAAGGTTTAAGGAGGAGACGGAGAGTAGCATGTCCCAGAGCCTAGCTCGGTCATGAGCATCATTCATACCGTAGACAAAAGAGATTGCAACCCGGGTGTTGCTGGATATGGAGGTGGCAATGCAGTGAATGATTTGACCATGTACAACTACATTAGAGATCATCACGGTAGAAGGTTTGTAAAATAACCAAATTCGACCATGGTGTTTGTTGCTGAGAATGGTGTAGTTGGGGAATTTATTCATAATACTACTCTCTTTATTGATCTTGCCATGAGTCTCAAGTAATCCAAAAATGTCAAGATTGTGAAAACGCAAAAAAATTTTAACCTCTTTATGTTTTAGGGTATCATTGAAGCCCCTAATGTTCCAGGATGCAATCCGCATTCTTATCAGGAGGGGTGGGATCATGGACTTCCACTATGCCTAAGGTGTCATCATTGATGAAGCTATCCGCCAGGTCATTCGCCAGGTCATCACTTCCTAGTGAAGAAAACATGTTTTGGGTTGGTGTTGTCGGTTTGGGATCATTTTTGGGAGGCGAGTGGGGCTGGCCATGAACCTTTTTAGGAGTGGAGAAAGTATCTTCCGTAGGGGCAGCCACATTAGTGAGCATTTGAGATTCAGTTTAAGGGCGATTTCCGGATTTTTGTGGTTTTATAGGGTCCTTGGGCAGCCATGTTGTTTTTGGTTGAGGGGGTTTCTTGTTGAGTCGACAATGAGAATCTGTATGCCCCATCTTTTTACATCTCTGACAGAAGAAAGGTTTCCATTCATAAGTGATTTGTTGGGTAATTTGTCCATGGTATGGTGTGTTTATGATAACATGGTCCGGAAGGTCGGTAGCAATGTCCGCTTCCACTAGAACACGTGCAAAAGACAACAGCGCTTTTGATGTGGTAGTCATGTTTGCGTAGAGGGGCTTTCCCACCTTGATTGCAAGCTTACTCAAAACCTTGTCAGACCATAGAACGGGATCAAGATCCGGAAATAGCATCCATATAGGGACAGTTGAGATTTTGTCCATTTCTTGTGAAAAAGTTGGTGTCCATTGCTTCAAGATAATAGAGTTGTTTCCCAAGGACCAAGGGCCACCACGTAGAACCTCGTCTAAGTCATGTTTGTTTGAGAACCTCAGAGAAAACCAACCTTTTCTATAATATAAGACCGAAGGTGGGGATACATGGTTCCACGCCTTTGTCACATAAGATTGAATTTGGGCAACCGAAGGCCAAGCTTCCAACACATTGCACATTAGAGTGTTTTCCCAAAACTTGAGTTCACCCTCTATATCCTCTTCGGAAACATCTATCTCAGTAGAGTCGGCACTGTGTTGACAATAGTGCAAACTCATACCTGGCTTTGGCTTAGCTATTTTGTTCCAACCCGGTTTAGTATTGTGCAGATTAGTATCCGTCTGAAAATTCAGATCATTATCATTGTTTCCATTAGGGCCATTCTGTCCAGTGACTTTATTAGTACCTTTAGGAGAGGAAACAGGATGTTCTGTTGCTAAGTCAACAGACTCAACATTCTCGTTAACAAGAGACACCACTTTTAGCTGACTAGTACCGTCATTCATCACATTCTGCCCAGCCATGTTGTTAGCAACGTTCCCAGTAGCAGTAGATTCCGCATTTCGATGACCCACGGTAAGGACAGACCCAGACCCAACTCCGTCAGAGTCGTTTTGAGCGACACCAAAACCTGCATCATTAGCCCCATCGACAACAGACCCACTATAGCCAACAACAGACCCAACACCTACAGCATTTCCGTTTAATTCATTCGTGTCCACAGCAAGTTCATTCGGGTTTGAAAAATTTGATATTAAATCGTTACACAGCTCATCACCCTCCTCATTAATCGTCGATTTAAAGGTTCGGGACCTCGAATTAGAGCGAAAAGCAGAGGAAATTAAGTCATTAATAGCAAGAGGGGTTCTAGGGATTTAACTTGAGTTTTCGAATTGAGCATCGGAATGGTCCTCCCTGGTAGCCAGCACCGACGCTGGACGACCACGGCCACGACCTCTTGGTCGTGCCATGGTGAAAATGCAGATTGAAGATCTGAAGAGAAGAAATCGAATTGGGGGTTTAGGTTTTCTGGGTTGGACGCTGAAATCGCCTCTCGCAAAGAGAGAAGCTGGTCCCTCTCTTCAATTTTTTTTTTTTTTGTTATAATTGACTAAATATTAGTCATGAAAATAATACGAATAATTATTTAATACGATTAAATGATTATTAGGAGAAATGAATTAAAATGTTAATTCTAAATAAATATAAATGTTATATTTATTAGTAATATAAGTTTTAATATATGATATTAAAATTAGTTGATTATACGATAATTAATTATATTCAACTGTCATATTTATATATCTTAAATTATAATATTGGATAAGTCTAGGAAAATCAATTTTTCAAGTGCACCGAAATTTCGGTCCATATATTTTTAATATATAAATGTAACAACTTCCAAAATAATATCTTCCAATAATTAGTAAAAGTAGTTTTTATTATTTTATAGAAAATTCGGTTATGGTAATTATTTTTCGGACCATGTGGACTCGTGCCAAAACTCTTGTTTGGATTCACACATTGTTATTATTTCATCCTTATATAAAGACTTGAGATTAACCCTTAAGAAAAAGGGGAATTTCGTGTAAAACATAAGGAGAGGAGAGGAGTTCGGTTTTTGTCTAGCATATACAAAATTCGAGCTAGACATATTCTTGGATCGTCTTGGGTGCAACTGGTAGGAGGATTTCTACCTTGAAATCAATTATAATAGGTTGTTCTTAGGCCAAAAGCAAAGAACGCAAGTTTATTTCTTCACTTCTTATATCGATTTAATTACTGTTGTTGCATTCATATTAAAGTTAATTTTGATATAATCTTTCTTACGACATTAATACAATTAATCTCATTATGAAATATACGATGTTTCCTACAGCAACATCATCACACATAATTCCACACACGTAGACACATCCTAATTCTACCCTTAGTGACCAAGTGTAAGGTTGTAAGCAATTTCGCGGTTCTGGGACGTCTCCCAAACCTTTGCAGTAGCCTTACAAACTTATACTTGGGGTTCATTTTATTTAAGACACATCCTAAGTTCATTGGGTTCATTGGTTTTAGGTGCCAAGATCGTCGCTCTGATACCATTTGTAACACCCTCAAATTCCAAAGCCTTTAGGAAGGACCATTAGACCATGAAAATGCTAACATCTCAGTTTCCTGAGGTATAATATCAAGATAAACAATAATGTAACATTTGTTAAAGTTTAGAATAAAGTCTAAGTATAACAATGTTTGATACAACCAAATAAAATAAGTGACTGCGGAAGCTAAAGAAACTATGACACCGGCTAGACAACTGAGTGGAGTCCCATCCTTCCCCAAGCAATCAGAAATCAACAATCATGCCATACCTGAAAACCTGCTCACTATTACATGGATCATCACAGCGCACAAACCACAAGCGTCAGTTACTGTATACGAAATATCGTTGTGATCAAAATCACGAACAAGTACAAAAATATCATAGCATAGCATGCTGATATCGCCAATAACCAATCACCTCACAGTGGCGACCTATAGTCCCACAATCAACACCCACTTGCTCCCGGCAAGGGATACCCAGATCATTACTGTGCACATCCCCTCCGTGGCGGGTCCCACGAAGAGCGATCGTAGGAGTGAGAGCCGTTGTCCGCAACGGTCCCACACATATGTTCCCAAATCTCATCTCATAACCACAAGTGATATCAGTCTTACAACACAACAATAACATCGTCACAATATATCAGAGATGCCGTCACAATCACATAACAGATAACTGAGTAGGGAAACCCTACTTCAAACAATCACAGCAAGATGCAAATCCACAATCGTTTTACCAACGCTCTTCTATGAATCATCCTCCTAAGAATATATACATAACGATTACTCACTAACCGTAACCAATATCCATGACAATTATACGATAAGATGACACTTACTTGATAACAAAGACGAGGCTAGATGATCGGCGCTTCTAGACTCTTGTTAAGACCCTTTGAAGAAGTTTGAGAGGAATGGGATAAGAGGAATGAGGGTTTACTGATTTCTGATTAGGGTAAAAGTAATTATAAATTTTCGGATTTACTTATATATTTAACCGCGGCCCAACTCTCGGAAAGACCTACTTGACCGAGTCAGTGTTGGAGGAACTGTCCTCGACAATAGTGCGTTGACATAATTAAAACTCATTTGAATGAAACACAAAATGGGAATGTTACTCTTTTATAGTCGACTGATCAACATTTACCGATAATGATTGGCTGTCTAGTGTTTGACATTATCGTCATATGATGGTGGTGATCAGTTGATCCCTTAAGGTCATATCTTTAGGAAATTCTGTCTCAATGGAATAATTAATTAGTATCGTATTGGATACGAATTAATTAATAACTGGGAATTTAGAAATGATTTTACGTGACAAATATTATTATAAGAGGATTATAATAATAATGGTCAAAGTAATAAAATTGTTTTATTACACATTTTATTTACTCGTTTTGGGAAACGATTAAATTGAGATTGAACACGGTTGATCATAAAATTACAAAAAGTTGTAACTAAAATTATGACATTACATTTTATAATATGGTAATTGAAAATTACTAATGATATTATTTAAATGTTATAAAATTGTGAATTATGAATTTTAAAGAGTTAAAATTGCATAATTAACAAATTGGGTCATGTGTTATGGACATGTGTGACATGTTACAAATTAACACAATTGACAAAGATAAAATGGGTCTATATTAAGATTTATTTCAGCCGTGTATGTATGTATGTGTGGTGAGATTTTGTGTAAATTTGCACATAATCATTATGTGTCATACACATAAGGAATATGTAAGGTATCTTGCTTGCTTTTGTGTAAGAGCATAAAGAGCATGCATAGGCTCCCTTAGCTTGGTGTGGCCGGCTATATGCTCAAGCATATGAGCTTCTTTTGCTCTATATATACTACACCATTCATAACATGCAAACGACTAGTTGTTTTGAAGTGTTGGTATTTGTTACTAGCTCACAACTTCAACAACTCACACAGCTTACAAATATCTCATATTTGTTATACTTAGAAAATAGTTTTCTAAGTGAAATCATTTCAAAATTAATAATATTAAGAGTAATATTATTATTATTTCTAGTATACTAATTCAATTTTTCTAGTAACAGTTTTAGTTTGAGAACGGTTCCTTGATAAGAGTTTTTGGAGACGGATTTAATATAAATCGTTATAAGGGTATTTCGGTTCAATTGAAGACTCAATAATAGATGATTATTGAGTACAAACCTTCTAAAATCAATGTAAGGACATTCATACTTCTTATGTAATAATCATCATGCATGCATAAGATCTAATTAAGTTTTAATGACTAAACTTAAAGAAAAAAAAACTAATATGAGACATGAGTGTAGAATCTTAAATTCGATTTCTAACAAGTGGTATCAGAGCATTACGGTTGTTGCATGCATGATCGGATTCATGTTTTGTATAAATTATATTAACACATGTATTTCGAAAATATTGTGTTTTATTATGATAAATCACAAAACAATTTTGCATGTTAAAGTTTCTGATTCTAAAATGCTTTTCGGACATAAAAATAGTTTTATGGATTTTTATTGTTCATTTTATATTTATTTGTATATTATTGAAGTTTAAATCGGATTTAAACAACAATTAATGGGAAAAATAATTAAACTTAGTTTCTGGTCGAGATTTTTTTATATGCTCTCACATGCATATTTTATATATTGTATTAAAATTTTCGTAACAAATGAAGTTATTATGCATGGATTATGATTTTTATGAGATAAATAGTCATAATATGTGTTAAAATGGTTATAGGAGGTTATATTTCGAATCTAACCTTGAAAATTTTATGAGATGTCACATGAAATATGTAAAGTACCTATAACAATTTTGAGATTTTTCGTACTTATTTTGCATGATTAATGATTTTTAGAGTAAAAATCATATAAATAGTGACTAATTTCGACTTTAATAGTTAGAGTTGGAATTTTGCCTTAAAACTTTTACAAAATGTCACATGCAATATTTAAAGAATGTATAAAAATTTTGAGAATTTTTTTCTCAAATTATGCGTGATTTATGATTTTAATGGTTAAAATCGGCCATATAATGACTAATTGTGTTAAAAATAGTTAATCTTAAAATTATAGCATAAAAGTTTACCCATAGATGTCCTATATGATAAGAACATCAGATCCAAAAGTTGGATATCAAAAAGTTTCTGTTTTTATGATTATTAATTTTTTATGAGATAATTGTTAATAATCGTAATTCTTTAGTCATAAAAATAAAATTTCGAGTATGGCCTGATATTTTTGGTCATTTCCAGATTCTAAAAGGTATTTTAGATTGACTAAAAATTTACAACAATTTCATCGCAAGTTTTTATAATTAAATTGGATTTTTAAACATAAAAACGCATTTTATAGAAGAAATAAACTAAATCTTTTGCATAAGGCCAATTTATTAACTTCTGAAAATTTTAGAAATTTCCAAAATGTTTAAAAATTTTAAATTTTAAATTTCGAATTTTTATTGACTCATTTGGCCATTTACCTTTATTTTTCCGTAAATACGAATAATTAATGAACAATAATGCAAAATCAAGTTGAATCATGCTCAAAATTAGTAGGGACTAAATTTTGATTCCTAAAGTGTATTAGGATGATTAACTTGAACATAAATGAGATTTATGTAATTTTGGTGATTTTAATAGTTGAAATCACGCATATCCGTAAAAACCGTAAACAAATAAGAGATATTTGCTCCTACTAAAGGCGATTTGGCATTAAAATTAGCATGTGCATACATATTTTAATATTGCATTTTATTTAATATGAATGTCATGTTTGGATTGTTTTATATAATTTGGAATTATGTAATTTTTCGTAGTATATATGGCTTTAGTTTTAATCAATATTACCCGTAATGAAAGGGAATATTGATTCGGTTGTAATTTATATGATCTCGTATCACGGGTTTGTAAATTTAATTTAAATTTCAGTTTTACAGTAGAGTATTTGTATTATTTTATTGTAATTCCGGAGATCCAAAAGACGGTGCCATTCGGAAAGGACTTCCGACAAGACGGTGTTTTCTTGGAAGGCGTGCCTTTGAAGATCAAGGGACCAAGGAGATGGTTTCCGAATTTGTAATAGTTAATTAGTTTTTCTATTACTAGGAAGGCCATACTAGGATTTTATTGCTTTTATTTTGCATTATTTATATGTTTGCATGCATAGCCAAATCGTCATAAACATGCATATTAGTATAATCATTAAAAACGACCGTGTCGATTATAATTATCGAGTTCACCAATTTAATTCACTTAAAGGAGATAGATAATAAATTGACAAGACCTGGCCTCTATATTAACAAAACAATTGAGATTAGCCTTACCAAATAGTAGAACCCATGAGCTTCTATTTCGTGGGGTGGTACTAGTCCAGTGGGCAGTGCGAACCCCACTACGTAGGATAAGTGGGGCGATGAGGTGGATTCAGTCCAGTGGGCGAATCGCATCTCGATGCAATCGAAATTTGGTTTGTACTCAACGGAAGTGTAGAGGACTAGTGGTCAATGTGTAACGGGATAAGATGAATAAATAATGATTTTTCATAAACAAAAAGTTCTAAGTGTAGAACCGGTTAAATTTTTTAACCCACCAAACCATATCATTGGGTCGGAGTTCTAGTGGTTCACGATTTTGGTGGTATGGGTTTGGGTCTTGGAATCATCTATAATATTGGATAGAGGTCATTTTATAGATGCATTAACTTGATAATAATGTTTACAAGTTAAATTAAAATGATTAGCATTTAATATCTTCAAATGTTTAAATTTTGTAGTTATGTCTTCAAATCAATATCAATCATGACAACTTCCACTACTCCAAACACTTCATGGTTACGATCCTTCATGGTTCGTTGTAAGCTAGAAAAGAATGGGGCAAACTTTACCGATTGGAATGCCCAACTTAAGTTGGCCGCAGAAGGTGATGGTAAAACCCAATACCTCATCGAAGAATCACCTGCCGTAGCTGAAGCTAATGCCAATGTCGCAACTAGGCGGGACTATGAGACCTACCATAAAGAGTCTGCGGCGATCAAAAATGTTTTGATCTTCTCTATGGAGCCAGAGCTTCAAAGGAGTGCCATAAAGATTGGCACTGCCTATGAGATCTACTCCAAGCTTGTGACAATGTTCTCGAAGGCTTTGAGAATTGTCCAATATGAGGCGGCATCGGCTTTCTTTGATCTCAATCTCAAGAAGGGCCAAAATATTAGCCCTCATGTGCTCAAGTTAATTGAGCACGTTGAGACCTTGAGGTTGAATCAAGTGGACATTCCTAAGGAACTTGTGATTGACAGAATCCTCCACTTCTTGTCTAGGGTGAAAACTTATGTTCAATTCCGGGTGAATTTTAACATGAGGAACCAAGAGACATCCCTTGATGAATTGCACTATATGATCGTGCAAGCAGAAAGGGATATAGGCCTAAATGTTAGTTTCCCTATGGATGTGCTCAACATTAATGTTAAGAGCAAAGGGAAGTTCAAGAGGAAGGGTAAGGCAGAAAAGAAGCAAACTTCCAACAGTTTTAAGAAGGTGTCTTCTGAAGCAAGCACCTCAAATCCCAAGAAGAGCTCTCATCAAGGAGCTAAGTGCTTTTATTGCAATGGTAAAGGACATTGGAAGAAGAACTGTTCCAAATAACTCAGCGATCTCAAAGCTGGGCGAATTCTTCCAGTTCGTATAATAACTATCCCTATTTTATGTTAATCTCAACTAAAGTATTATGATACAAGTTGTGATATGGATGCTCTTCTTATTTGAATTAGGGCATGAAAGCAAAGGTAAGGGAAAAGAAAAACAAGCTTGATGGATCAATGGCAACTAAGGGTAGCTCCCCACGGGATGATCAAGGAGCTTAATTTTTCACTTATTTTGCTTATATTTGAAGTGTTGTAAGAACAATTAAAACCCATGTTTGATTTCCTTCTTGGACAAGGAAAGGTGATCCTTGAACAATGGTTGTAAGTTTGGATAATGTAGTGACTTGGTTTTCAACCCAAGTCACTATCGGTTTTATATTATGTTCTTAATTAGTTTAACACTTCCAAATTACAAACATAGAATAGAATTGATTGTCATACTTCAAAGTATGATCATTGAAAATCGAATTAAGTATGGGATACTTATTTCGAAACAATCAAAAGAAATTGAGTTTAAAACTCAATTAAAAGGAAAGGGTTATTAACCACCCAAAACTATTTAAGCTTTCATCGAATATTTTCTGTAATAAATCATAAAGGTACACAAACTAACATCAAAGTCATTGCTTGTGGCTCAGTGGCTATTTTTAGTAAATAATATGAGATTATTATTATAAAGATAGAGTGGGAGAAATTTGAAAAGCCACAAATAGCAAATGATTTTGATAAACACAATAGATATGATCTATTGAAGAATAGTAGGATTTATTGTGTTTTGGTTGTGTGAAAGATTTAGAAGGTAGATTAGGTTGTGGATAGGATCTACGATTTGAGAAAATCTACGCCTTATGAACCACGGCCACAGCCCTAGAGGATACTTTTAGATTAAATTCTTAAAGTTAATAAGGAAAAATTCTATACCTGGATGAGATCTATGATAGAGTTCTCGTACACTATATGATAAGATAAATGTGGGGAATTGAAAGTTCTCACACACAAAATACATTATAAGATTAGACTCTTACATGCACTACTCGAGGACACTTGGAGAAAAATATTAAAAAGATTTTGCAAAAGCTCAAGAAGATGTTCTTGGATTTAGATGGTGATCTAAATAAGCCAATGCAAACTCTAAAGCCCATGAAATTTAAAAGGATATATATGCTAATAAATGAGATTTATTGATAGAAGCATAGATTGACATGTAGATGTCTGCAGTTTGCAAAGTTAGGGGTAACTTTGTTGAAACTAATAAAATGATTCTTTGAGAATGAATTCAGTAAACTCTAAAACCATTTTCAAAAGAGTATTTGAAAAGGATATGTCTATAAGTATATATGGTTTTGTCCCGACCATTTCAATTCATTAAATGTTGAGGAACATTGAATTGAGTGGGAGCTATATGATTTACGGTTCAATATAAAGTTCAGTGGGAGTTCTCGCACCAGGAATTAAACATATTAAGTCATAAGAGAATGACTTCGGAATTTTCAGATTCTGGCAAGAACAAGAGTTAAGCGGGAGTAAACGTTATCTAAAACAACTTATTGCTCGTTTGGGATGAAGCATTAATACTTCCGAGAAGTACACAAGTTTTCAATTCTAGATGACAAATTGATATGATTTAAATATGATTAAACATGGGATGTTTGGTTGAGATTGTAAAAGACGTCTTGTTTATTAGTATTAAGGATGTTCATAGAGATGAAGATAGAATGACCATGATGAGATCATGGAAATTTGTCGAACCTTAAGCACTATATTTTACACGTTTGAACTACTAATATTTCCGCCATTAGTATACTTGTGTAAAGTTTGATGCATATATAGCACCTGCCGGATAACCTGTTTAAGAGGGTGTTAAATCAAGGATTAAACCATAATGAATTGTCAAAGTATTCTCCAATGGAGATGATAGACAAATTGAAGATTTTGGAAGATGACTTAGTCATATGGTAAAAGGTTTACAACGACTCAAGTTCCAAAATATCAAGTGAAGATTAATGATAATCTTTGGCTTACATTCATTGACTATGTATCTCGATGACTTGTATTTTAACTACATGGTCATCACAAGATTCTACAAAATGAATAAGTTAATTATGTGAAAGCATTTTTGTAACTGGGAGTTACATTATGCACATACTTCACTAGTTATGAGATGACTTATCTCTTTCAGGACAAAGAGTAGATACATGGATATAATCCATAAAAGCGAACGCTTACACGAATCGTGTTAAACTTGGTTAACCCGAAATGAAGATAATTACAATTATAAAGGAAGTGAAAGTGAGACACTTAAGCTCATTCTAAATTAAATGGTGATCAAAGGTTGGCCACTTGGATGGAGTAATCCACTAATCATTTGAGTTATTAATAACTCACCCAAGGTCATGTAATATTCAAATGGGATGGTAAGACCATGTTGAACCCCACTAAAGTGAATTGAATTATCATGATCTCGCCCCTAGTTTCTTAAGTTAGGTGACGTCTCAATGCAACTAGATGTGTGGTGCGATTGATGGCGAGTTCAATTGCCTTAGATCATACGGGATGACTATTCGATCACCTAGGCATAGACATGTTAAGATACATTTGCCGGGCTAATGACCGCTGATATAGCTCTGGCGTATTCTTATTAAAGATTGTCTGGTCGTGGCGGAAGCTTCTATCGTGTTTCACATAAGTCAGTTCTTGGACTAATGGCTATTCTCTGAGGTGGCATAGTTTTCTTATTAGCTTTGATTTATGTCCTAACGCCTTCATAACTGGGTTTATAAGGACATATTTTGGGTTATGATGGGCTATGGCCAGCCGGAAAGAATAGGTCGATTAGGAATTGTCCACCCCTTGTCAGGGTTGAGAAATATCTCTAGGCCACTCGAGGAGAAAAATAACTAGAAATGTGTGGCCACACTCGGAAGGTATCTATGGTAGATAATTTCGGTCAATAGTTATAAATCCAGATCGAGAAAAATCATTCTAGATAAGATCAATTGCGAGGACGACCTGAGAGGATGCATTGCATTGAGTGGGAGATAGTAATAGGGCAAGATAATTGGTAACGCACACTTGTCTCGGACAAGTGGGAGATTGTTGGAGGAAGTGTCCTCGACAATAGTGCGTTGACATAATTAGAACTCATTTGAATGAAACACAAAATAGGAATGTTACTCTTTTATAGTCGACTGATCAACATTTACCGATAATGATTGGCTATCTAGAGTTTGACATTATCATCATATGATGGTGGTGATCAGTTGATCCCTTAAGGTCATATATTTAGGGAATTCCGTCTCAATGGAATAATTAATTAATATAGTATTGGATACGAATTAATTAATAACTGGAAATTTAGAAATGATTTTACGTGACAAATATTATTATAATAGGATTATAATAATAATGGTCAAAGTAATAAAATTGTTTTATTACACATTTTATTTACTCGTTTTGGGAAACGATTAAATTGAGATTGAACACGGTTGATCATAAAATTACAAAAAGTTGTAATTAAAATTATGACATTACATTTTATAATATGGCAATTGAAAATGACTAATGATATTATTAAATGTTATAAAATTGTGAATTATGAATTTTAAAGAGTTAAAATTGCATAATTAACAAATTGGGTCATGTGTTATGAGACATGTGTGACATGTTACAAATTAACACAATTGACAAAGATAAAATGGGTCTATATTAAGACCTATTTCAGCCGTGTATGTATGTATGCGTGGTGAGATTGTGTGTAAATTTGCACATAATCATTATGTGTCTTACACATAAGGAATATGTATTGTAAGGTATCTTGCTTGCTTTTGTGTAAGAGCATAAAGAGCATGCATAGGCTCCCTTGGCTTGGTGTGGCTGGCTATATGCTCAAGCATATGAGCTTCTTTCGCTCTATATATACTACGCCATTCATAACATGCAAACGACTAGTTGTTTTGAAGTGTTGGTAATTGTTACTAGCTCACAACTTCAACAACTCACACATCTTACAAATATCTCATATTTGTTATACTTAGAAAATAGTTTTCTAAGTGAAATCATTTCAAAATTATTAATAATATTAAGAGTAATATTATTATTATTTCTAGTATACTAATTCTATTTTTCTAGTAACAAAAATTGTTTTAGTTTGAGAACGGTTCCTTGATAAGAGCTTTTGGAGACGGTTTCAATATAAATCGTTATAAAGGTATTTCGGTTCAATTGAAGACTCAATAATAGGTGATTATTGAGTATAAACCTTCTAAAATCAATGTAAGGACATTCATACTTCTTATGTAATCATCATGCATGCATAAAATCTAATTAAGTTTTAATGACTAAACTTAAAGAAACAAAACTCATATGAGACATGAGTGTATAATCTGAAATTCTATTTCTAACAGTCAGACCCACTCGGCCTAGTTACACTTACTCGGCCACTCTCAGTCAAGTTACTCTAACTCGGTCGAGTTGAGTCACAACTCAGCATTTACAATGGAAGGGTGTTACATACACTACCAACATCTACCTGCTAAAGTTAATAGGAAACAATAGACTTTCCGAAACTATTTAGGAAATAATAATTAATATTTAACTACAATTAAGAAACTACCTTTCCTAAACTTATTAGGAAATAAATAATGACAAACTGACTCAAATTAGGAAACTAATAACTATACTCAATTTGGAAAAGTAACTTAACATCCATTCCATTTGAGCTTTAATCTTATAGTCACGTCATTTTTATCACCCACGTAAGAATTGGTTACTTCAAATTAAGACGACCATATCTCCGTCGTTATATAACCAACTAAAGCGTCTGACCACTCGTTGGAAATCATACATCACGTACTTTCATCTCCAACAAAAATCACACCAAGTTTGAACATATTTTTGGAGATATTTAGTTTTACTTCAAAGGAACAAATCTGAAATTTGAAGAGTGACTTGAACTTGCGTTTTAAACCTATAGCCATGTCCCTCTTGTATCATATTATTAATAAATTAAGTAGAATAAAAAAAAAATATGAGAAGTATTCTTAATTAATAGGGTAGATGTGAGTACCGAGAACAATTATTAAAGGGTAATTAGTGAATAAATCAAGCGAATTGAGAGGTTAAATTAGATTCTTCAAGTTTGATAAGTGACGTGTTTTTATTGGTGGCGTATGAGAGTCCTTGTACGTCGGGTATAACTCTACCCCTTTTGAAGGCTCCGTAATGATGTAGCACACCGAGAATTGTTCCCAATGTGGCATGTTTTTGAATTACTACTCCCTGCTATTCAACCAATAGTTTCCCTTTCTTTTTACACAAACATTACGGAAATGAATTAGGATCACACAAATCACCCGAGCTCACCTGAAATTAAATTTGGGCCACAAAAATCTTACCAAATAAGGAAAGAGAAAATGGAACGTGATTATCATCAATAAGAAAAGATGAAATTATTGGCTGAATAGGAGGCAGTATAATATATAGATTGATTATGTTATTTTGAAGCAAATGTTACTTTGAAACTACTCCGTATTACTTTTGATTGTCAATACATAATCGATTTTGTAGATGATGACCGCGGTGACGGCAGGTGAAAATAATGATGGTATATTTCCTTCTGTTTAGACTTTCTAAACTGTTTTAAGAATTCTTTCTTAGTATTGTTGTTAATAATTTTTTCTTATGTTTAGACTTCCTAATTGTGATATGATGACGGTAAATGAAGGCGGATAGGGTTGGAATTGTAGTTTCGTTTATTGTTTTATCTCTTTATTTATTGGTCATACCAAAAATTTATAACTTTAGAATATGTTTCTAAGAATAATCAACAAAATCACTAAGACATCAATGAATCCTTATGTTCCATTATCCTTAAATTATGGGGGTTGCGAAAGGTCGTCGGCGTTTTGCGAAAAATCGTCGGCGTTTTCTATAAAAAAGTCATAGCATGCCCTTTTCTCTTTATCTCTCTACCTTCTTTTCTCTGAAACTCTCTCAACAAAAACAACATAAAATCCAAAAAAACGGTTTCAACATCGATCAACAACATCAAACCACGAAAACGATTCAATGTCAAACAACGACAACGATTCATCGGTAAGTAATTAAAATCTTAATTTTTTTTTTCAATTAATTTTTGTTGAATTAATGTTTTAGCCCTTTAGTAGAAATTAGGTTGAATTAGACGTAGAAGCCATAGAATTAGACTACGTAAAATCAATCGTATTTTTGCAATGGACTTGAAAAATGACCGTCCTCGCGTGGAGAGGACGGCCAAACCACACGTCCAAGCATGGTCTGGATGTGAATAGTGCACGTCCAAACCACACATGGACGTGTACTATTCACGTCCAGGCATGGTATGGACGTGAATAGTGCACGTCCATACCATGCCTGGACGTGAATAGTACACGTCCATGCATGGTTTGGACGTGCACTATTCACGTCCAGACCGTGCATGGACGGCCAGTTTTCAAGACCTTTACGTTCCGTTATTTTTACTTAGTTTTTAACAAAAATTAAGTGGTTTTTAATATTTTTTAATATAATCCTTACCAATTTTGCGTATTAACAGGATTCGTTTGAGAAATTTGGTGGAAATGGGGTTGATTACAACCGATTATTTGAGACGGATATATCTTTTGATAGTCGGGATGAGGCGTTTGACTGGGCTCAAAAAGTAGCTATGGATAATGGTTTTGCCTTAGTGAAGGCAACAAATGGGGCGAAAAATCGCAAACAACCGGAGTTGCTCGGGTCGTACTTCCGTTGTTCAAGGTACGGCCGAACCAAAAAGAAGATCGATCCTGAGAAACCGGGGAATTCTACCAAGAGAGGGTCGGCTAAGTGCGGATGTTTGTTTAGGATTCGAGCGGTGCAGGAGTACGCTCATTTGAATGATGGGAATCCCACGATTGCTTGGTACGTAATTACTTCGACTAACGCAGGTTTTCACAACCACGAAGTAGCGACCTATAAAGATGGGGATAGACATTTTGCCGGCTTGGATGCCGAAGAGAAAGAATTTGTGAGGCAACAAGTCCGGGCTAATATTTCGCCGAGGGATATCAAGAACGCTCTTCATAAAAGGACCCCGGAAAAACCCCAACCAAGTAGCACCCAAATTTATAGCGAGTCGAACAAGGTTCGGCGCGAGATGAGAGAAAGTAGGAATCCCGCTCAACAACTGTTGGCTGTAGCAGTTGCTGCCCAATATGTGGAGTGGCACGAATCAGACCCCGATACGAAAGAGTTGACTCATGTGTTTATGTGTCATCCGGAATCTGTCAAACTATTCCGTGCTTACCCATATGTCGCTCTTATCGACGCCACCTACTCGACCAATGTTTTGAAGATTGCACTTATTGAGATAGTTGGCGTTACACCGGTCGGATCCTCCTTCTTAATTGCCACCGTTCTCCTTCCGTCTGAAAATGATACATCTTATGGGTGGATGTTGCGGAGATTAGAGGAGCTGCTTCTGGGGGCGTCACCTATGCCTACTCTTGTCACAGACCGAGAGTTGGGCTTGATCCGGGCTATTGAGGACCTCTATCCGGACACTTCTCACATTTTGTGTCGTTGGCATGTGAACAAAGTCATTGAGACCAGAGTAAAAAATTCAAGAAAGATAATGATGTACAAAGACATGATATTGCATAGTAAGGAAACGGGTTGGTACCGGGTCATCAATGCAAGCACACAAGGTGAGTTTGGGAGAGCATGGGAAGGCTTTTCTGAAACTTGGGTAGATTTGTCTGATTATGTGCAGAGAACATGGGCGCATTACAAGAAGAAGTTCGTTGTTTTCTATACGAACGAATACTTTCATCTCGGTAACACGGCCACTTACCGGGTAGAGTCGTGTCATGCCCTCCTTAAAGCTTGGTTGAAGAGTCAAAACTTGAACCTCGACACTATGTGGACTCGTATTCACGGCATGCTTGAAGCTCAACACTCCAAGATTCGACATGAGTTACAGACGTCGTTGACCAACTCTGTAAGTGCTGGACCGTTTTTCTCCTTATTGCGAAATCATGTGTCTATCAAAGCCATTAGGTTACTGGAAGATGAGTTTAGGAGAGGGATTGAGTTGGGGAACGGGCTTGAACAGAATTGTGGATGTGCGATACAGACTACTCACGGGTTGCCTTGTGCCTGCATTATGATTCTGATGCAAAGAAACGGTAGGAGGGTCCACGTTCAGGATGTGCACTTGTTTTGGAGGACTTTGGTGTACGACAGTCCCGAATATAGGCCGAAGACCGATGATGATGAGTTCGATGCTCTTATAGAGCAGGCTAGAGGGGTCGATCCGGCGAAGAGACGGATAATCATTGAGAAACTTCGAGATGGTCTCCACCCGGCGAATGAAGATATTCGTCCACCTGAGGTTCGAGAAAACCCTAAGGGGAGACCGAGGGGTTCCACTACTCGGAAGAAGTCCGCTTTTGAGCATGCTACCCGTAGATTTGCCAAGTTTTTTTCCAGCCCTTCGACGACAACTTCTGTCAGTACGATGTCTGATTTCGGAGATGGACCTGTTGGTGCACCATTGGAGGTCGGTTACACAACGGGACCTTTGTGTTCTTGGGCAAAAAAATATGCAGTCCCCCAAGACTTATGGGCACACTTTGATGGTTGGGCTGATGTTGTTGCTGATGGTCATTGTGGTTATAGGGTGTTATCGCATGCCGCCCGGGGTCGAGAACGGGACCACTTGGTCTTGAGAGCGTGGTGTCTTAGAGAGCTTCAGGGAAACGAGGTGTACAAGACAGTGTTTGATGAGTCTCCTCGCACGCCTCCGCTTTTGAGCAGATGGGATCATACCTTGAGGGCTGTCGAGTTTACGGGTAGCGGGGGTTGCGGTGAACATCATTGGATGTCTTCTGAGTATTTGACTGTCTTTGCGTCGTTGTTTAACTGGACTATTTGTTGTATCGGCCAGTACGTCAACAAAGGAGTCAGGAATTGGAATTGTTATACATTCTTACCGCTGAGGGCCACGGGTCACGAGTCGAGGTCGTACGGTGTCATGTGGATCGTACACAACCATGACCATTGGATGAGATTGCACTACAGTGGCCCACTGAGCGAAGCACCCATGCCACCGATCGATCTTTGTTGGGCGTGGGTAAAAGAAGATGCAGTTGCACATTATGCCGATTTGTACACGTCGAACATCGAACGATGGCATACTTTGATGGGAACAACACCTCGAACTCCTCGGCGCCGAAGACAGCCTCCCCCGGGTTGAGATTTATTTGTATTCTTTAGGTTGTGATATATTTGTATTATTTAGGTTGAGATTTATTTGTATTCTTTAGGTTGTAATATTTAAATGTAACTGTTGTGATTTCAAATTTCAAAATGTTACCGTTTTTCGAATGATTTTCATGTTCATTATAATCGCGATTTCATTGTGAAACAAATTACAAAGATAACAGTTATCAAATTAAAAACGTTCAAACAAACAAAGCGATTTCATTGTTAACTAATACATCCAATCCTTCAGACCTCATTGGCCCAAAACGAAAAATACGGAGGGATAACCCCGGTTATCTTTAAAAAAATCTTCTCAAACTCCCACCAACCACGCATCTCAGGAGAACCGCTAACGTCGGGGTGATTCTCTTCAAACATTCTAATGACGTCCATAATCTTGCAATACACATGCATTGCCTGTTGAGATAAGACCGGGGGTTCAAGACGTATCATGTTTCTCGCTTCAGCAAGGCGGCGAGTGTCAGGACGTCGAGGGTACGAACTTGCAGCTTCGTTAACTAACCGGACTGCGTCACGCCTCTTGATCCAGTAGTCGCGTTGATGTTCAAGAGACTCTTTCACCATCGGGTTTTCCGCTGCAGGGCTTGCGAGATCTGTCTCAGCTTCTGCAATCCGTTGTGAAAGCCAAGTTTCATCGTTCAACGGCATGTTTGCCATTCCTGAAAAAATTTAAAGAATTAAAATTGAAAACATACGGTTAGAACGTAAAAAAAACCCGAACCATGAGGGACATGTGAACTACACGTCCCAACCCCACCTAGACGTGTTGTTCACACGTCCATTCCCCACCTAGACGTGTGAACTACACGTCCCTACCATCCATGGACGTGTGGTTCACACGTCCCTACCAGCCATGGACGTGTGGTTCACACGTCCCTACCACCCCTAGCCACCCCATTCCCACGTCCTAACCACCCCTAGCCGTGTAGTTCACACGTCCCACCCCCACTAGCCGTGTACACCACATCTCCGACACCTACCAATATCGTGTTTCTTCTTTCCATTCATTCTAATCTTACCATTCTAACAACAACAACAATACTACTAACAACAACAACTAACAAATAACAATAAGAAATAACAAAAACAACAACTAACCTTGTTTTTTTCGGTCGTGTAGGTGGCGACGGTGGAGGTGCTCGGCGGTGGCGGTGCACGGCAGTCACGTGTGGTGGTGGTGTGGTGTGTTCTCGGTTAAGGGAGGCTAAGGGAGAGTGTTCTTAGTTATTGAATTTTAAAGGAGAGAGTGAAGAAGCTAAGGGTACTTTGGTCATTTGTCAAAAAAACGTCGACGATTTTTCGCAAAACGTCGACGATCTTTCGCGATTCGGTAAATTATTTACATTGTTCTGTATCATTGTCCTTAAATTAAAGGGAAAGCCTCCTTAAAAGTGCAATTCCGAAAGAAGTGAACTTGTTGACTTTGGTCATGTAATAAATGAAAAGGAATATTAAGAAAAATACCTTTTAGTCTTGTACTGATAATATAGATCTTGGAAGCCTCCTGGAATGAATCCCATGTGAGAATGCAGTCAGTGCAGAGCAACTATCTGCTCGCCATTAAATATCTGCATCAAAATATGGAATTATAAACTTTTTAAAGGTAACCCCAACCACATTGCGATGCTGTATATCGAGGTCGAGCCGTGACGACCATTACCAAGATCAATACTGAAACCGAGATTTGATACCATGGTTATCTAGGTTCTAGGCTGAGAAGATACATAAGAAGAGCAAAAATCAGGCATCACATACAGCATTTATATATACTGAAGATAGTTGCGGAAAGTACTTTAAGGACACCATGTTGATGTTCATAAGAAGAGGCCGGACGCACACGCACCGCTACCTAACAGAAGAATCTAAAAGACAGAACATTCAAAAACGACTGAGAAAGACATCAAAGGAAATTGCTGGTGTGAGATTCATATCATTCATTCATTGCCTTCACGTCTTCCATTTTCATTTTGTTTAGTCTTTTGCACGTCTTTGACATCTTTGACAAAGACAAAAGTCATCACCTTGCATGACTATACCACCAGATACTAATACTTTTATTCTGTTGGTTGGAATATATTAAAAGTTATGAAAGCTATACAAGAAAACATAGTTCAACAATTGTAATTAATCAGATTATAATTTACAAAGATGTTTTGATTGAAAATCGTCGAGATTAAAACCACTATTGTCCATAATGAATAAAGTTGATTAACCCCAAAATAATTTAGTACTACTATTTCGCATAGTATTCCGTATTAAATACCAGTGATCGACATGTCGGGCCTTACCTACAGAATACTCCCTTCTTCACTATGATATTTTATGAAATATAAAGGGTTGCCAAAAATAGCCGATACTGCCAATAGTTGGCCAATAGGGTTGTTATTTGACCGTCATATAAGGGATACGGCTCATATTACCATTATTAAAAACAAGCGACATGAACCATGACATTGGCGCGCCACCAGCCACCGCATTATGCAACGACAACTGAGATACACGATGGTTATCGCGATTGTTGCTGGTACTGCCATTTGAAAATTGTTATGACTTGTTTTATGTGAGAAGGGCGAGATGAACCGATTTACCTGCTAAGTCTTACCTGAGTGTCTTGTCAATACAAGCTAAAGAGATGCCAATAATTAAGTATATTAGTTAGGGAATAATAGTTATGGAGGAGCACATAACATGAAGTTTTCAACATAATTAGTCTCATAATAATTAATTACAGATGAAACAGAAAAAATAAAACACAGCAGCATGACTGCAAGACAATTTCAAAGGATCCAAGAGGCAAAATCAATGTACTTGCACAGCAGTACAGGTGCTGAATACAACTATAAAAGGAATCAGAAACCATTGTCATAAGCACCCATCACCTAAATACCAATACCAAAACAAAAACAAAAAACAAAAAACACAAAAGAAAAAAGAGAAAGAAGAATCAGAATTTGAAGTTAAGATGGGTAAAGTTGGAGCAGTGCTTGTAGCTATCTTTGCCTCAGCAACTATATTTCAGATGTGCGCGGTTCATGCCACTTTGTCAGAGGATACCTACATCAATTGGGGAAATGATAAAGCTAAAGTGACTGGCCCTGACAGTCTCGACCTTGTATTGACTGAATATGGAGGTAAGTAATAAAACAAACTCTGCATTATTTGGTTTGGGCAAGCTCCAACGGTGTCCGCATTAAAACTGCCTTTTTAGTCCGTTATAAACACAACAACAAAAAGATAATGATGTTGCTTCGTTGTATGATAACAGGATCTGGATTCAAGTCAAACGACACTTACATGTTTGGATCAATTACAGCGAAAATCAAGTTGGTTCCTGGTAACTCGGCTGGAGTAGTCACCACATTCTATGTAAGTTCTTGTTAGCAGAAATAAAAACTCTTCACTTAGACTCGGTTGTTCTGATGTTAAGGAAAAGCATCAAAATGTCATAAATTCATAATAATTCTATGATATGGAAGGCTAACAGAGAGTTATTCTTATGTATTTTTGAAGTTGTTCATTAACGAGACAAGGCATGACGAGATAGACTTCGAGTTCCTGGGTAATAGCACAGGAAACCCTTACACAATTCACACAAATATCTTCACAAATGGAGTTGGCCAGCGCGAGGAGCAATTCAAGGTCTGGTTTGATCCTACTGATGGTTTCCATAACTACACCATCTTCTGGAACCCCTACGCAGTTGTGTAAGTTCATCATCACTCTTCTTTCTCGTAACACTTACTCTATAACCCAATCCCTCATTTGCTTAAAAACCCTAGTATTGAATAATTTGTGTTTCCCTTTTCTTCAGGTGGCTAGTAGACAGTGTACCAATCAGAGTGTTCCGTAACTTCCATGACACAGAAATCAATTTCCCAGAGTCAGAACCAATGAATGTCTATGCCAGTCTGTGGAATGCCGATCAATGGGCAACCCAGGGTGGGCTGGTCAAAACCGACTGGTCACTAGCACCCTTTGTAGCCAGCTTCGAGGGCTATAACCCAAATGCTTGCGTTTGCAACGATAAAAGCACTCTAGCAAGTTGTACCAGCACAAATGAGGTGAATTGGTACACTGATGCATCCAAATACTACCAACTTTCTGAAGTTGACTACTATCATATGGACTGGATCAGGGATAACTTCTTGATTTATAGCTACTGTACAGCTGCTGCTGCGCATGGGGTCGCACCTGCTAAGGAATGCGCTTACACACAGAACTAAGAAAAGAGATTCGATTGTTACCACCCTATTTAATGGTGGAGATACATGAAGAGATGGTTGCCCATGCGATATCTCTTCTTCCATTTGTTTCAATGTTTTTGACCTGTATTTCAAGAACAATGTTTGTTTGTTCTTGACATTTGAATTTTTCCTAAGATTGTTGATTATTTGTCTGGCATTATACTTTGTACCCTCTCCAGGTAGGAGAATATATTCATTGTAGTGATATAAACATATATATTATATACTGATTTTGTCTCCATCTCTCTCAAATTGTTGCAATGATCAATAGTTACTCCTATTAACCATAGATCGATCACTAAACCGTATGCGGTTCTAAACCATAGATCATTTCCTACAGTTCCTTCCCCTTCTAAAGGGATACTGTAAGAGGTAAAAAGTCGGGTTAGGTTCTAAAAATTCTAAATGGCTCGTGTTCGGGTTGAGGTGATTATGTCCATTTAACATTAACACCAACACAAACTCTTAAAAACGGTGCAAACCCCAACACTTGAACCCAAAATAAGTCCTCCCATCATCATGCCATTGAGTAAGTTGCATAAACATCAATATTTCCTTGCAAGAATAACTTTGACGCAACAGCGATGCCTATCAAATAAAGTAGTAACATCGTTAATCCTTAATGTGCAAATTGTCTTCCTTGATATCCTCTCATATGGGGAAGAGAATCCAAATAATCGGCGAAAGTTTTCTTTTCACAACTATGAAAATCACAACCCTTTTTCTCTAACTTTTGACGTAATATGATATTTCTCTTTGTTGTAGATCATGTTGGCTCCCTTTAGTCTGTGGATCAGTTGATCACACCTTCGGCGAGCCTAATATGACAAAACTGATCTCAACTATCTCAAGATCAGAACGGCAGGAGGACCGATTGCACCTCTATGTTCGTAAATTTCTGTTCGCTAGTAGTAAACCACTCTTTATTAGAGCATATACGATATGTACCATTAGTATCTTCCAATCATCAATTAACTGGCCTGGCATGTTGACGTTCACGGTTCACCATCCTTCATATCATTACTAAGGACCCCAACATCGGATACTCATGGAAACCCAAGCTTTGATGCGAGTCATGTCCGTACTCAAATTAGCGACTCAACTTTTCGCATCCAACTACAACCCAATTTTTGGTCATTTGCAACCAACGAAACCTACTAAATAATAATTCCGACACCTCTTAAATTAATTCTTATTTTTACTCTTGGGTCCTTGTTCTTTAATAATTAAACTGACACCTCTGAAATAATCATTCCGACAACTACTAATATATTTATGTCTGGAGTCAATTTATCTAAATCTAATTTTTTATTGAATGAGGACAGGGATGAACTGTATTACTATTTACCAGGTACTGATTGTCAAGTCTATAGAATGTGAAGTGTAAGAATTATGGGCCATCTAACATAAAGAGATGCAAAGTAGTAATGGAGGAGCACATATGATGAACGTTACGGCATTATTGGTCTCACAATATTAATTAATTATAGATCAATCATACCCAAAGACCTCAACACCATGACTGCAAGACAATTTCAAAGAATCTAACAGACATAAAACAACGTACTTGAACAGCAGTAAGACGTACCAACGACAGCCGTTCATAAACTATAAAAGCCATCAGACACCATTGCAAGAAGCACCCATCACCCAAAAACAAAAACAAAAACAAAAACCAAAAACAAAAAACAAAAAAAACAGAGAAAGAAGAATCAGAATTTGGAGTTAATAAGATGGGCAACCTTGGAGTGGTGCTTCTAACTATCTTTGCTGCAGCCACTGTATTTCAGATATGCGCGGTTCATGCCACTATGTCGGAGGATACCTTCATCAATTGGGGAGCTGATAAAGCTAACGTGACCGGACCAGACAGTGTCGACCTCGGATTGACTGAATATGGAGGTAAGTGCATCTAACATATTCAGCTGTTTTAATTGTCACCAAGCTCCAACTTTGTCGACATTAAACCATTCTGCATTTGCTTAAAATTAATCTTCCTTTGACATTTACGATAAGATTAACGATCAACAGGTTCAACTAATTTTTCCTCAAAATGATAAACATTTGTATAAGCAAGCTAGCAGAGAATTTAAATAGTAACTTCAGTCTAGAATCAAGATAGATAGTGATGTTGCTTTTTGGTACGATAACAGGATCTGGATTATTATCAAACAACAGCTACATGTTTGGATCAATTAGCATGCTAATCAAGTTGATTCCTGGTAACTCGGCCGGAACAGTCACCACATTCTATGTAAGTTTCCTGTTAGAAGCAATAAAAACTGTGAATTTAGACTCGTTTCATTTTACAATGTCTTGATGTTCAGAAAAGCATCAAAATGTCATAATAATGATACTATGATATGAAAGGCTAACATGGTGTAATTGTTATGTATTTTTTGAAGTTGTTCATTAATGAGACAAGGCATGACGAGATAGACTTCGAGTTCCTGGGTAATAGCACAGGAAACCCTTACACAATTCACACAAACATCTTCACAAATGGAATTGGGCAGCGCGAGGAGCAATTCAAGGTCTGGTTTGATCCTACTGATGGTTTCCATAACTACACCATCTTCTGGAGCCCCTTCGCAGTTGTGTAAGTTCCTTATAATTACAGGAGCACTAATCCGATGTCATTCATGTCAAGTAGTTGATGTGGTAATGCCATTGAGTGGTTTATACCTGAAAATCAAATTCTTTATTGATATTCGATGTCTTTACAGGTGGCTAGTAGACAGTGTACCAATCAGAGTGTTCCGCAATTTCCATGACACCGAAATCAACTTTCCAGATACACAAGCGATGAAGGTGTATGCGAGTCTGTGGAATGCGGATCAATGGGCAACCCAGGGAGGCCTGGTTAAAACAGACTGGTCGTTGGCACCCTTTATAGCCAGCTTCAAAAGCTACAACGCAAATGCTTGTATTTGCAACGATCAAAGCACGGTAGCAACTTGTTCCAGCACTAATGATGTGAATTGGTACACAGATGAATCCAAATACAGCCAACTTCCAGAAGTTGACTATTACCATATGGAGTTGATTAGGGATAACTTCTTGATTTATAGCTACTGTGAAGGTGCTGTCAAAAATGGGGTTACTCCCGCTAAGGAATGTTCTTTCCAACAGAACTAAGATGAGTTGCAATTATTCAGACCCGTCCCCATATGGACATATGGTGGAGATTGAAGATTCTAGAAGATATCGTCCATCTTGCAACATGTCTTCTTCCGGTTCACCAATGTTTTTTTCCTGTATCACAACAACAATGTTTTGTTGTTCTTGACATTTTTAATTTTCTTACAATTTTCTTGCTTATATACAATACACTTTCTACGGTTGTACCCTCTCCATATTGGAGATTATATTCATTGTAGTGATATACATGTATCTTTGGATATGTATATACACGAGTATACTCATTTCTGTTCATGGCTCCATCTCTTTCAAAATTATGCAAAGATATTCATTATAGTATAAATATTATTTTCACTAGTATGCAGAATTTCTATTTGTTACAAATTAGATGGGAGAATGATTATATGATATATTGATTTGTTCAATCCTAGGTTTATACACTCATACAATAGGTGGTGATTTCCGTCAATTTCTGTCGATTTCCAGTGAGGTAGTGAGACCGCGATGAGGTGGTGAGCCGGTGGTTGGCTGACTCGTTTGGTGTGGTTGGCGGACTCGCAGTGAGTATATAATAGGAATATTAATAATAGATAGCCTCAATTATAACCTTAAGGGTTTGGTTGACATAGTTCATCTATCAGGGTATCAGAGTCAGTGTGACTAAGGTCACGAGTTTGAATTCTGTCAACCTCAAAACCCCTAAAAAAACTCACGAAGTGGTGCAAACTAACCACTCTTCAAACTCAACGGGCATTTGAGTGAGAAAGCTTCGATCATCTACAATATAAGTTGGGACTCGGCTTACCGAGTTCTTAAACTTGAGGGTGAGTGTTAAATTGAGGAAGTAGAACATGGAGGAATGCGAGATATTCTGGGATTATTCTGCATTATTATATCGTTTCATATACTGCCTCCAATTTTCTTTGTTGTTCCCCTTTCCCCTTTTGACAAATATCAATGTTGTTCCCTCTTTCCCCATTTAGCAAAAAAATAGTAGTGAAATTACAAGACTGTCCTTGTTCACTTTTCAGATTTACACAAAATGTCATTGAGGTTGAGCCACATACTACCTCCCTAATCCAGCCCAATTAACCCCACCCAACATAATTAATCTAATTATATAACCTAAACCCAATTACCCAACCATATCATAACACCTCAACCCAAATAACCCATGATACATTCTTAATCTTTGAAACCCTAAGTTCATCTGCCGTTATAAGATTTCTAGATCGTTCTTCAATCCTTTACCCCTTCAATCTCCCTTCAACCTTCAAACTCCCTTCACTTTTCGTCTTCTCCATTGAAACCCTAACTCCTTCATTACTTCATATGTCGTTTCTCTTTCTCCTTTGTTAATTAAATCTGAGACTCTCTTTCTCTCTTCAAACTCCGTATCTCTTTCTCTCTTTCATTATTTCTGCCACTTCTCCGTCTCTCTCTTTGTTAATATCTTCAGATCTGGTTATATTCATGGCATATTACGATTATGAAGATGATCTGAAATCTCCAGATCTCGTTTATGAAGAAAGGTCATGTTTATTTAACATGTTCAGTGATGATTTCCAGGTATTACCTTTGACATTTACCTTTTTTTTAATAAAAAATTAAAAACATGCATTCTAAAACTTAAGATCTAGGTATTTTTGTTAACAATTTTAACATGCATGTTTGATTAAGTTGGTTTTTTTGTTGTTTTGCAGGTTTTAATTTTCAAAAAATTGAAGACATGCATTCTAAAACTTTAGATCTGGGTAATTTTTAAAAAATTGAAGACATGCATGTTTAATAGTGTTTCAAAAAAGAGTTATAGTGACGTAGGTCTGCTTTTGGGCGACCTAAAGTGCTCAATAAATCAATTAAATTCTGGGAGGCTTCACCAAGTGCTTCTTTCCGACCTCACCCCTTCCTAGTGGAAGTTTCTGATTTCTGTCCAAATTTAAGTAATCCCAGAAATCTCGATCGAGCCTCAGTTAGACGGAAAGTTGATTATTTTTGTTGTCTTGGAGGTTTTAATTTTTTAAAAATTGAAAACATGAATTCTAAATGTTTAGATCTGGTTATTTTTGTTAAGATCATTAACATGCATGTCTATTTATGTTGGGTTTTTTGTTTTTTTTCGAGGTATTAAATAATGTCGAGAGGATGGAAGGTGACGTGTTTGAAGATGAGGTTGATGATCTGTCGATGATGATGAACGTAAACGATGATTTTGAGGTTATTGTACCTGATTCTCTCGGTGATGTTGACACTTTTGTGCCTGAGACTTGTAATGAATTTTTCGAGTTTGATGAGAGGATGAAGGGACTTGATGCTGAAGTTTACCGGAGATTGGAAGAGGAGGAGGAGAGAAGGAAAAGGGTTTGTGCAATGCAACAAACTCCTGAACATCGTCGGTGGTTTATTTTGGAAATGTCTAAATATTTCCCTGCATTTAAGATTGTTCTGGATGAGGAATAGGGAGGTTAATTTCGACTCCTTTTTCTCTGTTTTTTTAATAATTTTTTTTTAAAAAAAAAACTAATGATGAATTGCATGCATTGCTGAGATGTTTTCTGATAAAAGAGACCCAATGATTTTTAAGAGGGCTCAGATCTGATTGCATGTATATTGCCACCATATTCTATGAATATGAAGAGGCTATGCATGCACCCAGATCTAAAGTTATTCTTCGTGTTCTGTAATTTCTAGTTGAATGCCAAGTTGAAAAATAAATTAAGTGCGCCAACATGATTGAATATGCAATGTTCATACAAAATTATTAAACCCTAAAAAGACATTACAACAGCCCCATTGTTCTGCATTTCCTTGTAAATGTTCTTCATCTTCATTGTTGCTGATGTTCAAAATGTTATTGTTGTTGGTAGATTGTTTGGTGTACTACAAACCTTTAAGCAAAATGAGTACAATAAACAACCTTAACAAAATGTTAGTATAGACTTCTGGTCAGACCCATATAATTGAGTCTATAAGTTGAGAAAACTGAGAAAGGTCACCTTTATCACCAACATTCTGAACATACCTAATTGCGTTCTTCACCACTTGAATGTCTGCCTGTAATATTGTGGTAGTGTTCTAGCTCTTGCCAACTTGGACTTGTGATATGCGGTATCTTGTACCTGTTGTGTCCTTTGATTTTTAGCACCTCTAGCATACAAGCCTGCCATGTAATGAACACATAATTAAGTTTTACAATTTCAAGATTGTTAAATGCAGTAGATACCGCTTCCACCAACTCGTCTAACTTGTACGAATTACTTTGTGTTTTTAAAGATTGTATTGCCCTAAAAAAACCCAAATCCAACACATACATTCATATCTGGTGAATTTGGGGGTTGTTGCACTAGTTGAATATTCCACCCATCTGAACTTGCTGCTTCTCTGAATTCCAAATCTGTGTTCTTCAAATGTGGCCGTGCATTATCCTGTTGAATAAATATCGTCTTTGTTGCATTTGCTGGCCACTTCCTCTTTATTTCAGGCGGCACCTTCCCTATGATCATTTCCTTAACCACATCTTTGGTAATTGATTCTATTGGATTTGTTTCCATTGTTCCTGCAACCCTGTTTTTCGAATTTCTTTTTGCTGGTTCCAAGCTAATAAATGGTCAAATCCCAAATTTACCATCAAATATTACTTCATTGTTTGTATCGTAATGTGGTCTCCCAACAGCACACATGAACATGATTTTACCTATGAATGTTTTAGATTGAACACTTTTATATGGGTCTGGTTCTGTTTGTGACAAGTAGTACCTTTGACCATCCTTAGTTATGTAGAACCACTTTTAATCAATGTGTATGATATTTTTTTGATCTTTAAATTTAACTTGACTAAGAATGTGGTCATAGTGTAGCTGAGAAAGACAAAAAATTAACCTAGAAAGCTTGTTTTTATTAGTCAAACCTGGTTTTAGTGAGTTGGTGTGGCTCCTTATAACCTTGTCACTTATCCATTTGTGAACCAAAGATTGACTGCAGTTCATTGCTTTTGCCACCCTTAGTTGTGTTGTTTTCTCACCCATATCAACGTTTTTGAACTTTTCTTTGTCAAACACGAACTTTGCTCTCCCTTTCTTCCCCTTTATCTTACTGCTTACGTTGATAACTTCCCCATTATCTTTTTGCTCTCTTGCTTTTTTCCAAACATTTGTGATTGTCTTCCTTGTGACACTAAACTGGGCAGCTACTACATTCATGGTCCCCTTTGCAAGTTTACCATTATTGCATTTTTTCAGTAAAATTTGAACAATTTTTTGTCTTTCTAAATTAGTCAGATTTCTGGTTTTATACATATTATGGTATTGATTTGGATTTGGCGCTTTGTAAATAAGTGTTGATTGTATTTAATGAATGTTGGTTGTTTTTGTTTGTTTGCTTATAAATGATGTTCTTGAAACAGTTGCCCATTTCATACTTGAAAACCCTAATGAAATTTGAACTTTGCAAAAATCAATTGAAATTTGGCGCACTAATATTAATTTGCACGAAAATTTGGATATGGCGCAAAAATGAAAATTTTGGTGCCTATTTTAAATTTAATGCACAACTTGTGTGTCCTCTTGATTCTTACTGCAGCAGCATTGGAGAATGACCCACATGCAAGTCTGAAGTTTAATTTTGGAAAATTTTAGATTTTCGATTTTATTGACGGAATTTGGAATTTCAAATTATGTAATTTGCTTGAAAGGGTATGTAATTTTAGATTCTAAGTACGGATTATGTAATCTCCGAATTTTTATTGAACGGTATGTAATTTCCGAATATTTTATTGAATGTGTACTTATTGAAAAATCTGGAAATAGAAGATCTGGTTTTTTCGTAAATGGTGTTTTCCAAAAATCTGGAAATAAAAATTGGTGTTTTGACATTAATGGAGTTTTTCCAGAAATCTGGAAATTGAAGATGAAGTTTTCCAGATTTATGGAAATGAAAGGCTATGTGTTGATTTAATTGTACAAAGTCAATTTTGATTAAGGACTTAATTACTTCTAGTCGATTTAATTAATAAACTTTTCTCTTTCCAATCTACTACCATTTTGGTCTTTTTACCACCTTTTCATCCTTTCTTTAATTCTAGTGTACAAAAGGAAAGGGAACAACAAAGAAAATTGGAGGAAGTATGTAAATAGTATATGTAGTTAACATATACTTCTTCCATTTTCCTATTGTCTTCCCATCTTATCTATATAATTACAGAAACATTTAAGAAGCTCTGATTGAGTCACGTCATCAACACAAGTTTTTTTTGTTTTTTAATCTATCAGGTAGGACCCGCAATTTCTTTGATAAATTTCCTACGCGATAACTGTCTGATATTCGATATTGCATGTCTGACCATAGTTTTAGAAATATTACGTAACATCTATGATATACTTTCGCAAACATTAAATATGGGTACACAAATACAGTTTATATAATATGAAATTAAATATTATTTAATAATATATAAAGTAATTCAGCTTTAAGTCATTTGTATTACATTAACTTTAATATTATATACTCAAAAAATAAAATATAATAATTTCGAATAACGTCCTTCTAAAACTATTACATAACAATTTATATTCAATAAATAATTACAATAAACAATATAATAATTAGGACCCGTAGATTTTTGCAATCGAAAAAAATTGAGTAAAGTTAAATAATAATGACACGACAAAAAAAAAGGATATGGAAATTGCAAAAGAAAAGTATCATAATAGATATATTTAACATTCACAAAAATACGAGTAATGACTGGTTTTGTGGACAATCATATTTTTTTTTTCCTGATAAGGTGAAAAACTACTCCGTATATTGATCCTCTAGAGTAGAACCAACCTATTTCATTATTTTGAATGAGTTAAGTTGAAACCACCGGCTTTCAAACCATCTCCAAAGAATTCGACATGTTGACAATTATGACTTATGAGTGAGTTGTGACGATGAAAAAATACATATATAATGACGAAAATTTTGAGATTTTTGTATTAACATTTACTTATCAATGTATACTGTAATTCCGTTATTATATTTCAAATTTATATAGATCATTGAGTTTTGGTATACTTGGAATATAAACTATGTTGTTAATATTACAATATTTTTAATATGTCGGTCATATAAAATTATATTACAAATCGAAAATCTTAAATACGGCTAATCATAATTTTAAACATTATTCATAAATAATGATACCTAAAACTGCAATCCCGTGCAATATTTGCACGAGATTAAAACTAGTTTCCCTTATTTGGCAAATTACTTATTTTCTTCCCATTTATTTTCTTTTCTATTTTAGAAAACCAAATGACAACTTGAACCTTACCGTATTTCATTAGTTACAAAATATGTCATTACTTTATTACAAAAATAAAGTAGGAGGAAATAAGGAGAGTCAGAGAAATAATGTAAGAGGAAATAGGGAGAGTCAAAGATGTGTATCAAGTATATATGTATGATGTAGTACGTTGATCGAATCATGAGAACAGATTCATTCTTCTTCACATACATTATTTTTTCAAAGATGAAGGATCATTACATGGAAGCAAAATAGAATAACAAGTCTCTGAACATTATTCCATTTATTTGATTAGTCATTGAAGTACATATTTACATTAGAGATGTACATACTTACTTCAGACTGGACGGCATACGTAACTAAGACTGGTCTAATGGTGAACATAAAGCTAAGGAGTAATTAGTGAACGTGACTCCCATGAAAACAAACACAGCTAGCTTAGAAATAAAGGTGAACCTGAAAGTTTAATCATCACCCTGGCCTAACATAACATATACGGATGAGTACTGATTACTCTTGAGCAACATGTTGAATTTGTGACTGGGCGTTGTTCAACGGCTGAGTTGAACAAGCTCAATAACGGAACCACCACGCCTCTGACTCTGACTCCCCTGAACACACCTTCGTAGACATTTGTTATCATCTTTCCCAACGCATTTTTGTTGACACTTAGCCAAATGCTTGATCTCCTTATCACCTAAGTCGATGTCCTTGCACCTCTTTTTGCACTTCCAAGGCTCACTCCCATCTTTCTCGCATACTATTTCGCATTGACGACCCTGGTTATCGTCTAACTTGTCTAACTCAAGGTCGCCACCTAGCTCGATGTCCTTGCAACTCTTTTTGCATTTCCAAGGCTCACCCCCATGTCTCTCGCATCTCATTTCGCACTCACGACCCTGCTTCTCGAGTAACTCAACCTCGCCTAATCCAATGTCCTTGCACCTCTTTTTGCACTTCCAAGGCTCACTCCCATGTCTCTCGCATACCATTTCACATTCACGACCTTGCTTCTCGTCTAAGTTCTCGTCTAACTCAAGGTCGCCTAACTCGATGTCCTTGCAGCTCTGTTTGCACTTCCAAGGCTCATTTTCACGTTTTTCGCAAACCATTTCGCACTGACGACCCTGGTTATCATCATCCAGCAATGACAACCACTTTTGACACTGGTGGCGACAGTCGTGCTGTCCTTTGCTGCCACCAGTACCGTGATCCTGCAGATCATCGCAGCGTTGCACGCATTGCAGAAAGTCGCGTTGTGGGTCTGGGTTGGTGTAGCGTATGGCTAAGTTGCAGGTAAGGAAGACTGAGAGGAAAAGCATAAACAAAGGAAACTTACCCATGGTTAACTACTTAACTATAAGAGACACTGATAGATTATTGTAATTATCATTAGTTGAAAAAATGTGAGAGTGCGGGAAGTATTTTATAGGGTTTGATTGTACAAAGGTAGACTAAAAAAGATAAGATAGATGGAAGTGGTCTGATAGTGGACATGCAGCGAGACGAGTGTTTGTGGGTTACAAGTTTTAGGTGTCCGGGTGTATGCCATGAGTGTGTGACCAGTGTTCTATGCAACGTGCGTCTGCGCATGTTTTTGTGCAGCAATTATGAATTCACTGTTAATTGTCCTTGCATTAAAGGCCACCCTACCTAAATTTTTTGTTCAATTTTATGCATATATACACTTTTTTGTTGTTTCTGCATATACATACTCTTTTTTTTTTTTTTTGTCTTTCTATGTGCGAGATTAGTGTTATTTTCTTGACCATTTACTAACCGAAAAACATGGTTGAGATTAGTTATTTGGGCCCATATTATTCTTCGGAGTTACACCTGGTGTTATTGAGTTTCGATAACACCCAAATAAAAAAAATAGAAAAAAATAAAAGGTAGAAAAGTAATTTTCGTTTTTGTGCCAATAACTAAAGGATAAAAACGTAATTCACAATTTATCATATTAATAATATAAAAGATAAAAGATAATAATTAAAGCTTAATTATATCTAATACTTATCATATTAATAATATAAAAGATAATAATTAAAACTAAATTATATCATAAGAAGCACATCTTGATCTTTCTCCTATCATACATTTACCAATTATAAAAAAAATTTACTGTCAAACCTAAAACTACCTAATACCTTACAGAAATTTCTCCTACTAGATCCATAGTTGTTAAGGTACGTTTAATTATACAAATTAAAGATGAAATATAATTTGTTCATAGAAAATGTTTTGTTTAATTCGCATGGAAGAAAATATAGTCAATTAATACTCCATTTACGTCATTGTTAATATGTTGTATTTACGAGATGTCTATATCTTGTGTATCGGGTATGTGTCTAATTTGATTACCTTTGTAGCCCTTAATTTTACTACTTTCACCTTAATTTTAGCGGAAGAAATAGTCAATTAAGACTTATTGAGGTGCAATAAGTTATTGCACCTTAATTTTACTATTTTGAACTTGAAAGTTAGACGCATACAATCCGTAAGTAGGTATACAAGGTAGAGTAAGGGGCGAAAATAGTGAATCCAAATTCAGAAAATTCAAGAGTCGAGAAATAATGGAAGGCGACTGTTTTCGCTAACCCAGGTGATAAAAAGGGTATAAACTAAACTAGGCTTGAAATATAAGCACAACAACTTGCAGGTCTAGTGGTAATCTCATGGTCGTTGAAAGTTTGTTATCTTTCGAACAATTAGAGTTAGACCCACATTTGCAGCAACTTTTATTTTTATTTTTTGATACCAATTGAAGATTCTATTTATCTGAATATACTCAAGAGGGGGGTTGAATTGAATATGCTAACTTTTTCGCTTCTTCTTCGATGTAGATGATTGTATAACGCGTGGTTAATAAAAACAATAAATAAAAGAAGACACGATATTTTTGAAGTGGTTCGGTTTCACAAATCGAAACCTACGTCCACTATTCTCGATTAATAAAATTAGTACCTCTCTCCGGATTACAATTTTATCAACTCACTCGTACAACTAGACGTTAGTTGTAACTCAATCTAGATACCGTAAAATACCTAGCTACTTCAAGTACCGTGAAATACTTGAATACAGCGAGTACCGTGAAATACTCATCAAACTATCTTAAGTAAATAAGATAAATCTTTTATGGTTCTTTGTGTTCACAAACTGAACGAATAAGAACGATTTCTAACACTTAAATCTTGTAACGGAATATGACAGTTTAAGCGCGAGCAATACACAGATTAAATGATGGTGTTTTTCTCGGTTTTTGTGTGTGTGAAGTATATTGTTTAATGCGTTATGAGCATCCTATTTATATAGAATTATATCTAGGTATTTCAAACCTGATGGCCGGTTTTTGTCGTCAATTCCAGCACCAAAAACAATTTGTAAACTCCTAAATTAAGTAGTATAATTTAGGGTCGAACCCAAAGGATGGTGGCGTTAGGCTATAAGTCTCGTTTAAGTTCTAGTTTAGTCGAGCAACAAGATTGATTTGTATTCTAAATTCTAAACTAACAACATAAATTAAGTGAACAACTAAGTAAACACAATGAGAGAAAAGCCTAGGGTCTCGGGGTCACTCAAGTAGGAGGGGTCTAGCTCGCCAGGCTTTGTACTAGCCCCACAGACCAACACGAGTCATTTCCAGCGCATTTTGTCCTCACTCATGCGCATCCCGGGAACCTTCCCAGGAGGTCACCCATCCTAAGACTACTCCCAGCCAAGCACGCTTAACCTTGGAGTTCTTTCGCATGGATAACCAGAAAACAAAGTGCACTTTGTTGATATGAGTAGTACTTTCAATCCCTTTAAGCACTAGTCATATAAGCCTATCAATGGACCTCTTCGAGGGGTTAACCCACCCGAATATCCTATTCGGTTCAATGGAGTATTACACACCCCACTTGAAGAACGCAACGTCCTCGTTGCGCCTGGCAGCATCCGACCGCAACCGAGCCAAACCAGGAATCCTCTCCCGCTTGGTTGGTGACCCGGGTACTCTAGACCACAGGCTCACCAGACGATCGCAGGGTTGCTCTGATACCACTTGTAACACCCCGGCTCACACCTAGGACCGGAAATGTTAGCCACGGTAGCTCGCCAGGCTTTGTACTAGCCCCACAGACCAACACGAGTCCTTTCCAGCGCATTTTGTCCTCACTCATGCGCATCCCGGGAACCTTCCCAGGAGGTCACCCATCCTAAGACTACTCCCAGCCAAGCACGCTTAACCTTGGAGTTCTTTCGCATGGATAACCAGAAAAGAAAGTGCACTTTGTTGATATGAGTAGTACTTTCAATCCCTTTAAGCACTAGTCATATAAGCCTATCAATGGACCTTTTCCAGGGGTTAACCCACGCGAATATCCTATTCGGTTCAATGGAGTAATACATCTAGTCTAAGTCGATATAGAAGGAATAACGGAGGGTGAAGGCTAGGCGTGTCCCTATCTCCACTAGTACAAAACACCCCTACGGTGGCGGTCATAAATGACCTTTTGTGGCGGTTTTGAGAGGTTTAGGGTGCGTCGTATATCGCGGCGTCGTATAAAGTTTACAACCGTCGTATAAAGTTTCTACAACCGTCGTTTTAGCTATCTTATTGTGGCGGTTGTTTATTTTACAACCGTCGTTAAATGTTCTAAAAACCGCCATTATAGCTGCAGAACCGTCTGGAAAGGTATTTATCATGTCAGTTTCCTTTACAAAAACCGCCACTAAAGATAATTAAAACGTCGATTCTTTGGTGTTAAACCGTCGTTAAAAGTTTTAAAAACCGCCATTATAACTACAGAACCGTCGAAAAAGGTATTTATCATGTCAGTTTCATTTACAAAATCCGCCACTAAAGATAATTAACACGTCGATTCTTTGATGTTAAACCGTCATTAAAAGTTCTAAAAACAGTCGCTATAGGCGTTTGAAAGCTAATTTACTTCGGTATCATGTTTTCTGTTACGACAGTTATAATTACTGAACCCCCAAGAAAGGTGGTCATAATGTCGGTTTCCTTCCAAAAACCGTCATTAAAAATGATTACAACGTCGGTTGTTTTGTGAAAAACCGTCATTAACAGCGAATTTATTTAACCTTATTACGTCGGTTTTAAAGAAAACGCCGTAACAATTATACGAAAATTTGATAATCCCAAATGATATATGCTATAAATAGAAAGGTAACCACATAAATAGTATTCCAAACAATATTTGTCCAACAAACGTACACCAATCTTGCATCACTATGAGTCTATGACTAAGAATACATCCGAATTGTATGAAAAACATACACGCTATAGTTGATAAACTAATCTACAAGTTCGCTAAACATTTGGTCGCCCACTCTTCCTTGATCTCATAAATATCGGTTGTTGACATGGTTGATTCCTCCATAAGCTATAATTAACAAATTTGTCAATTAGTAAGAATATAAATCTACAACTAGATAAATAAAACTTACCAAGATCGGAAAGAAGATAATGTAAAATAAAATTGCAACAAGAGATAAGTAACATATTCTTGGCTATTTCATATCAAAGTGCTAAATTGCAACATGACACTAAATATCACCCATAAATGTAAAAGCTCTATTGTGGGGTCATTTACTTGCCTTGTGTGAGTACCCAGAAATGCACCGAAACTGTCTCCTTTAAGATATGATGGGAGGGGAGGGTCCTGCAGGTGCGGACAAATATACTTACTTGTAATGGAAATTGTCACACGACTGGATGTTTTGGTACTTGTGATAATGAAGTCAGTGAGATTCATGGCATTAAGATCAGCTTTAAACTGACAGGAAAAATGGTACTTTTCGAACTTTTTCCAATATACATCAGAGTTTGGGTACTTCGTCTTCTTGAGTGCATGAGCAGTAGTACACTTTATAGTTCACCAAATAAGTCACAGAAAAATAAAATATTTTCAGACTGTAGTAACCGAGAAGACCTGACTTAACTATCCAACGCAAGTCTAACCAGAATATGATGCATCTGTGAGATCTAAACATAATGTACCCGTGTAACTCCTAGCTTATGTGCCAGTTGCGAGGCAACAATGTTACCATTACCGTAGTTTCCGATGATTAAATCCGGCTTGGTCTGAAACTCCTTGAAACGTTCAGAGGCAACATCCTAGAACACACAAACCCCAAGATGTTTGTTACTTTGTTTATCTTGAAAATATTACAGTTGAGTGCGTATGTCCTGCTTAGTTTATCAATTGCAGGTTCTGTTACATTATCTCATAGAAAGTCTCGAGGTAAGGCCACACTTGGAAACGAGATATCCATCTCCGCACAATTCTCTTTTCGTTTCTGAAGGGAACTCAGATAATATCAGAGTGCTTGGTGCCAATAACCCTCTCTAAGTGCTGCCTACAGGTGGTTCCTACTGCATCGGGTAGCAGACGAGTGACCTATAATGACAATCAGGCCAAATACAGATTAGATCCAGTCAATCCGAGTCTAGTTACATTAGACTATAAGAAAAGAAAACATACAATGAGGATCCGAGGGACAATGTCAAGCCCTTGCTCGTTAATGCACTGAAGTAATTGAACCTCTAAGGCCTGGACTTAATCCAAGACATTCACACTTGAAGAACAACATTCAAAAATTAGTACTACAAACCCGAACAAAGGAAAGAAACAGTCCTTAGATTAAACTGAGAGATGAACTTGGCCATCAGTGTTAGCATAACCGAAGACATGCATTATCCTGAGCAAAGTAACCATAAGGTAACATGATCACTACATTGAAAACCAATGGGATTCTACCAAAAAATTTCCCAAGATTTTTGGGATCCGGAGCATCAAGGAGTTCTAGAAGCAGGCTGATCATAGCTAAAACTCGGTGCGCATTGTTACCCCATCCTCTTTCCAAACCTAATTGCTGGACAAATATACTTACTTGCAATGGAAACATCCAATCTCACTGACTTCATTATCACAATTTTTATCCAGTCTTGACTTCATCATCACAAGCAATAAGCATTTCGGCGACTAAATATCCAGAACTGATGGAACATGTGAGAAATAATGTATAACCAGAGCATTAAGCAAATGGAACAATGTACAAGCATTAAGCTGTCTTCACTTACAATCAAAGAAAGCAAATGAATGATCCAAGTTACGACAGTATAACCATAAATAAGTGACATATAGCTTTGATGACAAAGAGCATTATCTAACTTTCAAAAAGGATTAAGGGCATTAAGCATTAAATGGTAAGCTATAGATATCATTCAAATCAACAATTATTGTTCACGCACCTCACTTAATTAGCCCAATTTGACTTTTTTAGTTGTTTGTCAAGAACGTTGAACAAGGCAAAAATGAATGATATACTTCATAGTAAGAGGATCGATATCCTAACAATGCGAAATAATTTTGAACGAGACAAACTGAATGAGATAGCAGTGGTTTGTACCTAATTCTTTATGTCCAGTCCAATTAATTTTCCCCACCGCTATCAATGAGATCAACAAATTCATTAGATGTCTTCACTTACAATAATGCCTTCAACAACTGCTTTTCATTGGCAGGAGACTAAGAAAACAAGGGGGAGGAGAGGCATCAGGATATCTAGGATGTTGTACATTTTGCTCCTAGAAACTGAATTTAAAAAAGAATATAAAAAATATAAAAAAAACAGCTCTGATATTCAAAGCACAATATTAAAACAAAACCATTTCTCTCCATTCTGAGGAACCATCTTCAGTCTGACCACCCATCCTTGCCCATCGACATCTGTAACGATTTTCCCCAAGCTCAGCCCCACCTTCACGATACCATGTACTGCCATCTTCATTGATGCCTGCTTCATTCACGTTTTCATTTAACAAATCGATGCCCCAATCTTTCTCGTTTGCAATACCAGTGACTAAAATTGATAAAAATAACACAAACTTAGAACAAAGCCTTACTTTTGCAAGCACGGTAGCCAATTCACCAATTATATGCATCCTTCCAAATATCAGCACCAGCTAGTCAGACTGCCACATGAATTAAGTATTGAAAAAGAAAATAAAATATCTTCCAATGCCTCTTTTGGGTGGTGTATCTCGAGACTGCGGACCAGAAGTACGCGTACACCTGGGTTTAGAGTGAAAACGAGTTCTACAGTACAACAAGTGATCATTGGAAGAGCAGCTCTGAGTTTTTCCTTTTCTCATGACTTGGTTGTAGATTTATGGTTATGAACTAAAAACAGCCAAGTTAATCAAAAAGTCGTCACTGATTCAGGAGACATGGGGAACAAAAGGCTAAACAATTGGACTAGAGTCAAGTCACTTCATAGGTACCATGTCACCATGTATGTAGTGAATCTAAAATAAAGGGCAAAAACAAGGCAACACATAAGAGATCTTATACATAATAAGACTTTAATCAAATGAGATTGGTCATAATAAATGGCTTTATGCACACCAAGAACTAGGACAAAGATTAGTACTAAGAGCAAGATCAGAAATATGGATTAGAACATTAGCGCTGGCAGGGATTTTCTTCTCAGCAGTATGAGAAAGAGGCGCGCACCCTATCAACAGGCGGTTCTCTACCTACCTCTCCTATATATAACAGTCAGATCCTTCTATATGGGTCCATAGTAAAGTGGAGTAAAAGTGGTTCTCTATTTCAGAACTTAATGATACCTAGTGCTTTTACTAAAGTTACGATGCATTTCCCTTTTATTCATTGCTATAAATGTCCTCTTTGGCTGCTCGAAGGTAGTAGCCCTTAAGAAGAAGAAAGAAAACGAATATAATATGGAGACCTAAGATGAGGAAATGCTCAAGACTTCACCCCCTTTTTATTAAGGGATAGGGTAGGATGGCTATGCTCGCTTTCTTTAATTTATATTGCTTTATTTCTTGTCAATTGATTGTTTGCGGCTAAGGAGACTACTTGTGGTATTTCCAAGAAGGGCATACTATGGGCAGCACTAGAATTGGGAAGAAGCTTTGTGATTGTTTGCAAAGGCTGTGAGACTTGTAACTGTCTTGTCTAATCAAACTGTAAGTAGGGGCCTCTGCTAGAGAATATAGGTGCTCTGGGACAAAGAGTGGGCCTTTCTTTACAGTAGGCGACTAAGATCAGTTTAAGTAGAGGACCAAATATGCAAAATTGATGAACACACTGCAGTGCATTTACACCAACATCAATCAAATGCATGATCCAAGTTATGATCAATTACAGACAGCAAATAGAACAGTGTACAAGCTCCAAAATTGCCATCAACTTCAGTGGTTTAGGACATTAGGTTGATATAAAGTACGACTTTATGGTGAGTATATTGAAAATTGATGTCCAAGATCCAAATATAACATCCGATCACAAATTAACAAGCAACAATGCAACATTAGAAAGACGATATAATCAAAACAAATAATTCAACAACAGTTCCCACAGCCAATTCATCGGAGTTTGTCATTGGACACCAAAACCAAAAAGAATATATGAATACAAATAACTCAATAATAGTAATTCATATAATTCAAAAACATAAATTTAGTAATAGAGTAATTCAATAAAACAGTAAATTCAATCAATTTGATAAAATTACCAGAAATTAAACTCGATTAACAACGGTTACTTGTATAATTGAATGAAGAACTATAGTTAGAATTATATAGGGGCAAATTAAAGTACCTGTTCGAAAAACCGTAGTAGCAGTGTTGTATAGAAGGAGTGAAAAAAATGTAATAGAAGGTCCTTTGGATTGAGGCAGAGCACAGTAGGGACGGCGGTGATTAATAAATGAGGTTTTAGCGATGATTATTGAACGTTGCCTTGACGAAATCGCGCCCGCAGAGAAGGAGAGCAGAGGCGGTTCGCGAGGAAGATGAAGGAATTGTTTGACGATTAAAGGGTTTTTAGAAGATATATATTTTTTTTAGAAACAAATGACAAGGGTAATTGACATATTCTAGTTTTATTACGTCGGTTTTTGATAAAAACCGTCTTAAAAATATATGACAACGGTTTTTTTATTATAAGTATTTTCAACTGTTATTAATTTTTACCGTGTTATTCCCGGCGGTTGTAAATACAACCGTCATAATTGACTTAGGGTGGCGTTTCTTATATGAAACCGTCATATATAGCTACTACTATTATGTCGGTTCCTAATTTAAACCGTCGCGATAGACTTTCTAAAATATGAAAAACGCACTCCCACCAAATTTCTGGGCCTTTTACGACGTTTCTAAAAGAACCGCCACGATTAAGGCGTCGTAATAGGGGTTTTTTCTACTAGTGCTCTCGATATGAAACGGTCCTTGGGTCAAGTCTAGTTGAACTCTCGTCCTAACTAATCCCAACCCACTTATCTAGTACGGTCCAACTAAGCCCGACTCTCGCCGCAAGCAAGTCTAACCAATCACAAGGAGAGCCGAACTCTCGTCCAAGCAATCCCGCAACATGTTCAAAGCAAAAGATAAGAGACCAACATCCAACGAAATATGTAAACAATTGAAGCTATCAACATGGATATTTTGTCTAGGCAGAATCATAAGCACTATACTAACTAGTCTTAAACTCTCGTTTCGAAGAATAACTAATAAGAGTGGAATTACTCAAGCTCTCACTTGGGCATTTCCACTAGCACCTTGTGTGCAAAAGATTAAAGACGAATTACCCATAACGATTAGCATTCAAAACACGACTCAAATTCGACCCACTAATCCCACAAGAGGTTCCCTTAACCCTAGATTAATCTACTCACACATAATCAACGCAACTAACACAAGTAACACACTAACAACAATAATCACTACTACAAGAACCATTAAGGACATCGGATAAAGGACATTAGATTTTGGAAAAATCTGATGTAATTAATTTGCACATCAGGTGACTACAAAAATCTGATGTGTTTATAAAATAAAGGACATCGGTTTCTATTTCAAACCCATGTCCATAAGGATTGATTTTAATGCACATCAGACTAAATAACAACCCATGTACATGATTTGGTCAAGGACAACAGTTATTTAAGTACACCGATGATAATTATTCTTGTGAAAAGCGCGCAAAATATAAAACCCTCATCAATATATATTATTATTCTATTATATCTTAGTTTATGAAATTAAAAAAACCCTCAAATTCCTACGTGACTTCTACCTAATCTTCATCAAAACCCTCATCAGTGCTATTTGTCCTTCATCCCCATCGATCATCAAGCACCATCATCAACCTCAAATTCGCGCAACCACCGCCGCTGTCGTCGTTTGTCATTTAGTTCATTTCTTCAATCAGTTCCTCATTCAGTTCATTCCTTCATACCTTCTTCTTTCATTTATTAGGTAATTTTCTTAGTTTAATTGATTATTTTTCTGTATTGTGTACTATTATTTGTTTTGTTTTGTTAGTTCCGGCTTGTTTGTATTTTGATTCAAGAAGTAAATTGATTATGGTTTAGGGTTTAGGGTTTAAATTGGGGGTTTAGGGTTTAGGGTTTAAATTGGGGGATAAAGGACCTGATAAGCGATTAATGGCTGGGAGTACATTAGATGGGAAAGAAGTGTTAATTGCATGCCATGATGTAACTCGATCTAATTAAATAGTTTCGGCCATATGGCATTTTGGATATAAAAGATTGAGATAGGAATGTGCCAAAAGTCTTGCCAACAGCAGCCTTGTCAAAAATGAATATGTCTAGATCGTCTACCTAGGATCTTTAGAAAATCTAAGCATCGTTTATTCTTGACAGTGCTGTTTGAAATATGTGTGAGATGCTTGTTAAGGCGAAGTTCATTTAATTTGAAGACAGTTGATGATTTCTTTTGCTCTCCACTACTCCTGAGTGGGGTACCTTTGGTGCAACTGTGCAATCATATAATGAATCTTTGTCTTGGAAGTGAGAATGGAGGTCAAGACTTCTTCGGATACCACCTGTTTTGTTTTGCTCTTTGGCCGCATTAAAGTCAATTTTTGTGAAGGTGTAGGCTATATAAAAGGCCTATACAAAACTGAATGTGTATTAAGTTGGTTTACGTCATGCAGCCTGGCAGAAATAAAAAATGCAAAAAGAGTTGCACAAGTCTTATTTGAAATGCTTGGAGCTTTGGACCCCAAAAATAATGAGGTAGGTTTTTTTCTAATGAAGAACAGTTTATATTCTGTACCTAGAGTTCTTTCATCTTTCAGTGAAGGTATAGACACCTTTTTGTCTCAGACTTGCCTGATACTTATCAGCTGTGTCATGCTGTCAAATGTGCTGTATTCAACGTTCAAAAATCAACATACGAATACAGTCAAATGAAAGTGTCTTACTTAACTAATTATATAGATACCGATGTGATTCAATTTAAAGATAATAGTGTAAGTGTTGGTGTCACTCTCGTGCCTAATATTTGGGAGTCGGACATGTGTCCTGCTCATGAGTCTTGTGAATGAACTAGGGTGTTGAAGTACACTAAGATATAATAATTCTTTATTGTGTCCCGTAAGTGATATTACCGCTATTTTGATGTCACTGCCGTATTGTGCTACTGATACGTTCTACACTACTAATGTTACTACAACTCATGATACTACTGTTATGCTACTGCTAATACCATCTATCTGCTACTGTTGTTACTAGTGCACATTACCCACTACACTACTGTTTACTCCTCACCGTTGTTTACTGCATTCTGCTAGTCTGTATATGCCTGCACCACTGCTACTTTTATTACAACTGAACTGCCATTACTATGAACTGTTACCTTATGCTTCTATTGCAACTGCAACACGACTATAGGATACTACTGCACTGTTGTACTTACGACCAAGTCCTGTTTCTGCATATTACGCACACTGACACTACACTCACGTTACTAACTGCACTTGCCTACAGTTGTTGCACCACTGTTCTATACTACATCTGCACTAAACACTTCTACTACTCCCCACTGCTATTCTATTGCACACGCCTACTCTACTACTGCTATTACCAGTTCCTCATGTTACTGCATTATTGTACTACCATTTCTGCTGCTGTAGTTCTACATTTAACTGTTTTCCTATGCGTCCTTCTTCCGTGTATAGCTACTACTTCCTTCCTGTACTCCTTAGTCTCTGCTAGTCTGAGTATACTAGGCTATAATGCTGCAATGCTTTCATCCTTAACTACTGCTAGTCTGATGTTGCTGTAGCCCTATTGTTGTTGTACTTGCGATTATTTGTACAACTACTCACTCTTGCTCACTGCATTCACTGTTATTGCACTGGGTCTCTGGTCTGCGTGTTGCTGTCACAGTGCACTCACTGTCACTGCTCCATTATTGTCTGCACTACTTCTATAAACTGCCACTTAATATTCTACTCTCTGAACTAATGTTGTAAATTAAAGTTTATGCTACTATTATGCTGATTCTGCTCTTTCTGTATATGCCACTGCACATAATACTCCACTCACTTCTATTACTGCTATAACATTGTTGTTCACTACACTACTGCACATTTATCTACTCACGGCTACTACCCTTACTACATACCACTGCTCTACTACTCCACTGCATCTACGCTACTGCACTATCACCCTATTGTACTGTCATTTTGTAGTTAGATTAAACTCTACTGCTGGCTACATGACTACTGAGTGTACACATTAATCCAGCCCATAGCCATGGTGTTACTACATATCCATCTACTGATGCGTACCCTTTTATTACTCTGAACTTCTACTGCAATGCCACCATTCTGAACTACTGTTGTTAGTTTGTTATGCTACTGCCGTGTAGTCCTAATACTAGCCTGCTACTGTATATTTGTTACCACTGCATTACGGCTACTGCTGCATAGTCCCACTATTATTCTAAGGATGCTGCGTAATCACTGATGCTACTAGTATGGGAATTTTGATTATGTGCTTGGTGGTATGCATGGTCTAGCTTGTTGGGTCTGATGTAGAATAGGCAGTGCAGGGATCATGTTCAGCGGCAGGGAATGCTCTGAATGGAGTCTCTGACACGGTAATGTAGGAAGGATTGGGGTTGCGTAAAGGTAGCCGGTTAATTAGTTTGTTTAGAATGGTGCTTGACTGGATGGGGAAAAGGTGCACACTCCCTTGAACTTGAACTTGGACCAAAAATATGATTGTAGACGATTAATGTCCAAGGTAGTTAGTATGATGGGCGATACTCAAGTAACTTGAACTTGGACCAAAAAAATGATAGGACCAAAAATATGATTTGTTAACTGTTTACTAGGACAGCTTGATCATCAATTATGTTAATACAGAACATTTTGGTTTAAATTGTTGTTATCTTTTTGCAGTGTGCGCGTCAGCAAGGTGACATTGAATGCGGGTACTACGTAATGAGGTACATGCTGGAAATAGTCACTCGAGCTAATCCGACTGCACCTATCGAAGAGGTCACATTATGCTTCCAATCTAAAACTCTCGTAAAATATTTTCATAATTGTAACCCTGGCCCCTTATCCTTGACACCCGTCGTTGAGGGGTGCCAAAGATAAGATTTATAAAAACCTCAACTTAAACTAGATAGGATAAGTCAAGGGTCGAATCACAGAGAGACAAGGTTAATAATATTTGTGAATTTAAAGTCTATTGAAAGTAACAAAAGGGGGGGGGGGGGGGGGGGGTTTGATTTAAGATTGGGACTAACAACTACGAAAGCAAAATAAACAAGAGTACTAAAACAAGGTAAAAAGGAGATTAGGAACTTCGGTTCCCCATGGCTAGGACAAGTAAATAAAGGGTAAAATAACCAAATAACACATTCCCAAGGAACAAAGAATAAACCTTTAGGTCAATATTCTAACCAATCCTTATGGTCTTAGGGTTCCTAGAAAAGCACTAAACTTTTGTTCATAGGGCAATCCCAAAGTTGTTGTTAAACTAATCCTAATAATCTTTCAATCTTAAAGAATTAGTTCACCAACAACAAAGGAGATTGGTAATTTAATCATAAAACTATCAAAATCAAGTCTTGGCCATGGTTCCCCTAATTCCTAATCACAATAATTAGCTATGCATAATCTTAATCATAAAACTAATAATAACAATATTGAAGAACATCAAGAAGAGTAACATGATTAAAGATGAAGATTCAAAAGATGGAAACATGGATTGAATAACAATAATAAGATGAACAATAAAGTTAATTAACAAGGAAAGATTAAATTGGATCAAACTTACAAAACTAATTGGAAATCAAGAACAAAGATGAAAACTTGGGAAATCTTCTCTCTAACTATGGAGTTTTTTGCTAATGTGGACTGCTTAACCTAATTATGAAGCTTAGGCGTCCTTAAATAGACTCCTAATTACAATATTAAAAGAATAAAAACCGAAATAAAAATCACGGAACCCGTCGCCAGGTCGGTCGACCTCCTGAGTAAGACGGTCGACCTCGAGTGCTGTAGTCAGGCCTTCTATAATCTGCGCGCTGGTCGGTCGACCTCTTGAGTAGGTCGGTCGACCTATTCCTGTACATTCCAACCTTGAATTTGCTTGTACACACCACTTGGCTTAAGAATCCGGATCCTTGCTTCGCGTAAACACTCAAAATAGCTTCCGGAGGACGTTTAAAGTTCGGTTTTGCTCACTTCCGCGTATTCCTACATTTAAAACATAGAAATGCCAAAGTAAACCGTTTTGGGAGCAATAGCAACTAAAGTTACGAAAATGCATAGAAATACGTGCCGAAAGTATAAATAAAATGCATAGTATAGGCACGTATCAAACTCCCCAAACCAAACCTTGCTTGTCTTCAAGCAAGCACCAAGACTCAAAAGAAAAGAAAAAAAAAATTCTTTTGGAACGGATTTCATACTCAAAACCAAACACAGCGCCATGCCTAACCAATTTAATGCGGTTTTCAAAGAAAATGAAGCTTATTGCCAAATGCAAACGAATTAAACATGTTGGAATAAAATGCTAAACTTTCAACCTTGCAAGACTCATTCTAAATGGACTCTCGCGGTACGCTCGAGACACTCATGAAGCAAAGGGTCAAATATATATGTGAAAGATAAGAAGATAAATAAAAGTAAAGACTCTCACCTATCTACGACCCATAAGAACATGCCTGCAATCTAACATGAACAAAGTCTCTACAACCGTACATATGCATTTCCACACTAAATGACCATGACACATGCCGAGGTGATTTGGGATTGTGAGTGGTCGACCGACCTTGTATGGCAGTCGGCCGACCACCCCTGAAAACAGGTGGTTCTGATTTTTTCATTTTCATTTTTTTTTTCATTGAGTTCTTTATTTCCTTTCTTCCTTTTCTTTTTCCTTTTTCTGAACTCATAGATTTTTTTTTTACTTTCTTTTCTCTTCTCTTTTCATCATTCCCACAAGATAAAAATTCTTCAATGATGCACAAAACCAAAGGATGCTCAAAACAGTCCAAATATATCATGTTACTAGCTCGGCTAGGGTAGGCAATTTTAAGGATGTACTATATGGGATAAAAGGCATTTTGGCTATGTGAGGGTTATGGGTAAAATAATAAAAGGAAACCTCTACCACATGTGTCAACAAACCACAAACCCGAATGCATATAGGTATTAAGTAGACAAAATTCATGCTTATGCAAATTGATGTGACATGCCTCAAGAGGAGAAAATACTCTCAATCCTACAAGAAATCGGTCATGAATGTCACCGATTTATTAAGCTCTAAACCTTAGAATATGTATTAGCTTGCCAAGAAGAGAGTCAAGTCTAATAATTAGCATAATATCAACAAAAAACTCGTAGACTATGCAAAAGACTAGCTTGAAAATTTTTGAAAATGCAAGGCAAGGCAATGGGCGACATGTGAGGCATAATTATCATAGTATCCGTCCGTTCCAACTCGACCTATATGCTAAAGAAAACGTGCATTTTTTTGAATTTTTGGGTATGTATGCAAACTGAAAGGAGAAAAAGTAACTGACAAACTGAAAGGAGAAAAAGTAACTGACAAACTGAAAGGAGAAAAGTAACGGAAATGCAGTAAACGTGCGACAGAAAAAGATGAAGTACAAATGCAAACACAACAAAAGGAAAAAAAGACAAAAGACACCTAAACAAATGCAGACTCAACAGAAGTATGCAAATACCCTCCCCAAACCAAAACGCACAATGCCCCCATTGTGCTCATCAGCATAAATCCACAGCATAGGGATAGGGAAAGGCAAAAATAAACAAAAGAAGGAAAAGGAAAAAGACTAAGCCAACAGAAAGAGGCTCAAGGCTAGCAGAAAGAGACCAAATGAAATAAAAAGAAAAAACAAAAGGTTACTTACAAGATGACGGAACCTCCCCAAACCGAACATCGAAGATGGGAGGTTTGGGCTCAACGATAATACTATGGCTCAAATTCCGAGCCACTAGTTTCCGCTTCCTCCTCCTCTTCATCATCGAAACCTATGCCTGTTCCTGAGGCAGATCCCGAAGCTTCCCCGTACCCTTGACCACCCACCTGAGGTGTGTACCTGGTGGGGTGAGTCCATGGGCCGGTGGGGAGCCTACCCTGAGTAACATACTCCGAGTAGCCCAGGTACTGGTAGAGACAATCATTCAATTGTTTCCGGTTGAACTGCCTGCAAAGGTCCGCCATCATGTGCGGGAGAGATCTGCTATCAACAACGGGAGGAATACCAACATTAGGAGGAGCAGTAAAATCAGTGGGATACCCCGTCCCAGGTGCAGCAAAGTGGGCACCAGGGGCGGGGACCCTATGGCCTCTAAAGGTGCCTCCCCTAAGTGGGAGGCGGTAGGATGGAATGAGTGGCCTAGGCTTCCCCTGAAAATCATCAAGGGGTAACATGGGGGGAGCCATGGTGATGGGGATGCAATCACTGAGGTAAGTATCAACCTTCCAGTAATCCTTCCTATCCACCCAATGCACGGACTTGACATAAGCCATGTCCATGTACCGGGAGAGAGGGTGAAGCGCATCCTCAAAGCGGGGGAACTGAAGAACAAGTGAGCGAGCCAAACGAGTGACTAGCCCACCACAAACAATAGTAGTCAAAGAAGTTCCCTCGCCCACCGCCACAAAGTGAGAGGCGACCAAATAAGCGGTGTTATAAAACCGCTGACCCGTACGTCTGACATTAAGATAGCCAGACAAAATAGAGAGCTCAATGTTTTTAACATTTTGAGACTCCTTACGGCCAAAAACAGTGTTGGCCAAAAGACGCAAATAATAACGGGGAGCGGGTAAGTGAACGGTAATGCTCTTCTTCCTCCTATCGCTGGAATCAGAAAGGCAAGACCACATGACAGTGTACAACTCAGAAGAGCCACTCGTACGACCCGTAGAAGATAAGCCTAAGTACTCGGCAAATTCATTTAAAGTTAAAGAATATGTAACATTAAACAACCGAAAAGATATGCACTTATTATCATAGCCGGGGTCATAAGCTTGAACATTAAAAATAAAAGAGGAAAAGAACTCAAGAGTAAGAAGAGGATAAGAGAAGCATACTTAAAAAACGAAATCAAACTGAAAAATATGAACAAGAAACTACCTAGAAGCAGAATTAAGAAGCTAAAAACGAAAAAAAAAGGAAAGGAAAAACTAAAGAACACATACCTTTGATGGATGAAAGTTGAGAGAAAGCAAAAAAATGAGGCAGTTAGGGTTTTTAGAGAGAGAGAGAGAGAGTGTTTGAAAGTGTGAAGAAAATAATATGATTTTAGGTAAATAAACTTAAGACTCCCTATTTTTAAACCCGGAAATCTGCCTCGAGGTCGGTCGACCTAAGGGTCTGGTCGACCGACCGACTCCTGCATACCTGCTCTGTCAGAAGCCATTTATTTCTGTCAGAAGGTCGGTCGACCTTCCTGAGGGGTCGGTCGACTTTCGTACCTGACAATACGGCCTATTTTTTTCTGCAAAAGCTCAATATTCCATCAAAAGGTGTAAAGACATGACAAACACGCATCCCTAAAAAAAAAAATTACAGAAAAAAATCAAAATTAAGCTAAAACACGGGTTGCCTCCCGGTTAGCGCTGGTTTAAGAGGTCCCGCACGACCTTGTTACCTATCACGAAGCATCCGAAATTGGGTCAAAGTAAGAAACTTCAACTTTTCCAATAAATTCATTCTCTCCACGGAAGTGCTTCACAAACTGGCCATTAACTTTAAACCTCTCACCTGATGAGGTTTCTAGCTCAATTGACCCGAACTTTGAGACAGCTGTGATGGTGTAGGGTCCGCTCCACCTGGATTTCAGCTTACCAGGAAAAAGACAAATACGAGCATTAAAAAGCAAGACCTTATCACCTACCTGAAAATCACGCCTAATAATCCTCTTGTCATGCCAGCGCTTGGTTTTCTCTTTGTAAATTATGGCATTGTCATAGGCAAGTAGCCTAAATTCTTCTAACTCGTTCAGCTGCAATAAACGTTTCTCACGGGAAAGATTAGGGTCTAAATTAAGATCACAAATTGCCCACCAAGACTTGCGTTCTAACTCAACTGGTAAGTGACAAGCCTTACCATAAATCAACCGGAATGGTGACATTCCGATTGGAGTTTTAAACGCAGTTCTATAGGCCCACAAGACATCATCAAGCTTTAGGCTCCAATCTTTCCTAGACTTAGAAACAACTTTGGCTAGGGTCTCCTTGAGTTCTCTATTAGAGATCTCAACTTGACCACTAGTCTGAGGGTGATATGCTAAACCCCTACGATGTTGGACACCGAATTTATTTAGCAAGATACCTAATTGTTTCTCCTTAAAATGCATACCCCCATCACTAATGACAACCCTAGGGACACCAAAGCGAGGAAATATAATTTTTTTGAACAATTTATTAACAGCCTTTGCATCACAATGGGGAGTAGGAATAGCTTCAACCCACTTAGATACATAATCAACAGCTACAAGAATATACCTGTTACCTTGACTACTGGGGAAAGGTCCTTGATAATCAATGCCCCAGACATCAAAAATCTCTACCTCTAAAATACCAACCTGTGGCATCTCATGTCTTTTTGAGACATTCCCAGTTCTTTGACAAGAATCACAGCTACCTACAAAATTCCTACAGTCAGCATGCAAAGTAGGCCAATAAAAACCAGACTGTAATACCTTGGCCACGGTCCTAGATGGACCGTGGTGACCACCATATGCAGAAGAGTGGCATGCTTCCAAAATGTCTTTCACCTCCCACTGGGGAACGCATCTCCGGATGAGTCCATCTCCGCATTCCTTGAAAACGTAAGGGTCATCCCAAAAATACTGCTTTGCATCAAACATAAATCTCTTCTTTTGTTGCCATGACAACTCTGGAGGAATTTTACCTGTGACAGCAAAATTAGCAAAATCAGCATACCAAGGAGGGGAATAAGAACCTGAACTATTAATGATAAATAAACTCTCATCAGGAAATGAATCATCAATAGGTAAAGAATCTTCCCCATCAGTCAACTGAAGGCGAGATAGGTGGTCAGCTACCACGTTTTCCGCGCCTTTCTTGTCCCTAATCTCAATGTCAAAATCTTGTAGAAGGAGTATCCTCCTCAAAAGCCTTGGTTTTGAATCTTTCTTCTGGAAGAGGCCTTTCAAAGCTGCATGGTCAGTGTAAACAATTACCTTATTACCTAAGAAATAGGACCTGAATTTCTCTAAGGCAAAGATCACAGCTAGCATCTCCTTCTCAGTGGTGAAGTAGTTGACTTGAGTCTCATCTAGGGTACGGCTCGCATAGTATATAGCATTAAGAGCCTTATTCTTCCTTTGGCCAAGCACAGCACCCAAAGCATAGTCACAAGCATCGCACATGATCTCAAATGGGAGATCCCAATCTGGTGGCTGGATGATTGGTGCTGAGACCAAAGCTTCCTTCAACCTGTTAAAAGCTAAAAGGCATTCATCAGTAAACTCAAAGACAACATCCTTAAGGAGCAATTGTGTAAGTGGTTTCGCAATCTTAGAAAAGTCCTTAATGAAACGCCGGTAAAAACCTGCATGTCCTAAGAAACTTCTCACCCCCTTAACATTAACAGGAGGGGGTAATTGCTCAATCACTTACACCTTTGCTTTATCTACATGTATACCCTTATAAGATATAAGATGCCCTAACACTACCCCTTCAGTAACCATAAACTGACACTTTTCCCAGTTTAAGACAAGGTTTACATCAATACAGCGCTGCAAGACTTTATCAAGGTTAGCTAAGAATTGATCAAACTCACTACCATAAACAGAAAAATCATCCATAAATACCTCCATAATGTTTTCTATAAAATCAGAAAAGATGCCTATCATACACCTTTGAAAGGTAGCAGGAGCATTACACAACCCAAAAGGCATCCTGCGATATGCAAATACACCTTGTGGGCATGTAAAAGTAGTCTTACTCTGATCATCAGGATGGATGGGAATCTGGAAAAAACCTGAATAACCATCTAGAAAACAGAAGAATTTATTAGAAGCAAGTCTCTTAGTCATTTGGTCAACAAAAGGAAGGGGGAAATGGTGTTTCTTGGTGGCGGCATTTAACTGTCTATAATCAATGCACATCCGCCACCCTGTTACTACTCTAGTAGGTATTAATTCATTTTTATCATTTTTAACCACTGTGGTTCCTCCTTTCTTAGGAACCACCTGAACTGGGCTAACCCATTTGGAGTTGCCAACTGAATAAATAATACCTGCATCAAGAAGTTTCATTACTTCAGCCATAACTACCTCATGCATCTTAGGGTTCAACTTACGTTGACCTTGTCTATAGGGCTTATGCCCTTCCTCTAACTCTATCCTATGCATGCAAACATCAGGACTGACGCCCTTAATGTCATCCAAAGAATAACCTAAAACTTTCCTATTCTCTTTGTGAACAGTCATTAAGGCAGAAAGTTGGTTAGCATCAAGTTTAGAACTAACAATTGCAGGATATTGTTCAGTATCATCTAGGAAAACATACTTAAGATTAGGAGGAAGTGGCTTACGCTCTGGTACCTTTACCTCTACGGCCTGAACAGAATCAGTACTAATAGAATAGCACATGTTTACCAGATTAGCATTAGCCAAGCTTATGAGCTTCTCATCCTCTTCCTCAGTCAGGTCATATTGCTCTATCTCTACTTCCACCACATCCAGCTCTTCAGCATTCTCAGCTGGATTACCTGTACACAATATTCCCTCCTGTCTATAATATCAATGGAGGAACAAGTATCATTAGTAAGAGTGGCTGCCTTATGGGCAAGACTAAACTCGATAGTGTCATCTCCAACTTGTAAACTAATGATCCCGCGTTTGACATATATTACAGCCCCAACTGTGTGTAAAAAGGGTCTACCTAAAATAATAGGTATCTGACTATCCTCAGCAATGTCTAAAACAACGAAATCTACAGGAATAAAGAACTTTCCCACTCTAACTGGGACATCCTCCAAGACCCCTAGTGGTCTTTGGGTTGATCTATCAGCCATCTGTAAAGTATTATTGGTGACCTTAAGTCTACCTATGTTAATTAAGTCTCTCACAAACAGAATAAGGCATAACACTGACACTAGCCCCTAGATCACAAAGGGCTTTCCCTATAACATGATTACCTATAGTACAAGGGATGGAAAAACTACCTGGGTCTTTCAACTTGGGTTCTATATTATTTTGTGAAAGAACATAACATTCCTCCACAAAAGCAATAGCACCATCGTCTTGAAATTTCCTCTTACGACTTAAAATATCTTTCATAAATTTAGCATAAGAAGGTACCTGGGTTATTAAGTCAGTGAAAGGGATGGTTACCTCTAGATTCTTCACCATCTCCAAGAACTTACCAAATTTCCGATCCTCTTTGGAATTCTTCAATCGTTCGGGATACGGAACGGTAACACTAGCCGTAGGATCAGCAACTTTTGGCTTTTTCAGCTGTAAAATCTCAGTGAGGTCTTGAATGAGGGAAGGATCCAACGATTCCGGATTAGAAATTGCAATCTGCTCAGGTACTCTGGTCGGTCGACCTGGTGCAGGGGTCGGTCGACCAGACGCTGTATTATCGAATTCTTTCTGTTTTGCAGAAACTGATCTCACGTAAGGTATCTCGGTCAATCGACCTGATGTGGCGGTCGGTCGACCTGCTGACCTGTGTACGGGATCAATTTCTTCGTCCTGAACTTCGGCAGAATCATCCTTCGGGGTTGGTCCCTCATAAGCACGACCAATTCTAAGATTTATAGCATTTAATGTCTCTATGAAACTCTCACAACCGACCGGAGAGCTAGCAATCTAATTAGCAGCTAAGATTGCTAATTGGTCTTCAAAAGTCTTCAAAGAAGCCACTCGAGCCTTTTCCATTTCCATCATTTGTTTCATTAGAGCATGAACAAGCTCTCTCAACTCCGCAGTCTCACCCGTGTTGTCAACCGTAGTAACTGGGTTCGCACTTTCTTGCTTCAGCTGGGCTGCCTCAAGCTTTTCAAAACGGGCTTCAACAGTTGTCTCAAGAGCTAAAACTCTATCCATCTCTACATTCAACCTACGCGATTTCCCACGTGAACTCCCAAATTCGGCCCTATGCACCGCCATGTCTTCAATGGTGTTCCAACCTTTCATATGGTTGGTATTATTTTGAAATCTTCCATTGGCGGCCGCATCAAGAATCACCTTATAATCATCGTAGAGAGCGTTGTAAAATTGGTTGCACAAGTACCATTGAGGAAAACCGTGATGAGGAATAGAACGGACCAATTTCTTGAACCGACCCCATGCTTCACAAAATTCTTCATCCGGGCCTTGTTGAAAGTTAGTGATTTGGCTCCTCAAGTCATAGGCCTTCGCAAGTGGGAAGTATTTTTTATAGAAAGCCAATGCCAAGGAAGCCCAATCCGTAACCTTCTCAGTTACCCTATCAAGGTAGCGGTACCAATCTCTCGCGGCATCTTTCAATGAATAAAGGAACATCATTGCCTTCACCTCATCCTGAGTCACCCCGGCAGGTATATGTATGGAACAACAATAATCCGTGAATGTCTCAACATGCCTCAACGGATCCTCGTCGGGTAAACCAGAAAATTGATTCCGCTCCACCAGAATGATGTAGTTCGGGTGAAGCTCAAAGGAACCAGTGGTAGGAGTAGGCAAGGTGAACCCCTTCGGTAAATCGTGGACCTTTGGTTGTTTGTGGTCATAAATAGTAGCCATGTCTAAGAATGAGAGTACTCAGGCCTTCCTCTCAAAAACATGTCTTCTAATATGCAAAAACAACACTAGAAGAAAAGGTAAGCAACGGTCTTAAGGAACCTAAGTTCCTTAAGACAAGAAAAATAAATTGAAAATCTACAAACAAAATTATACCGTCTCCCCGGCAACGGAGCCAAAATTTGACACCCGTCGTTGAGGGGTGCCAAAGATAGGATTTATAAAACCTCAGCTTAAACTAGATAGGATAAGTCAAGGGTCGAACCACAGAGAGACAAGGTTAATAATGTTTGTGAATTTAAAGTCTATTGAAAGTAACAAAAAGGGGGGTTTGATTTAAGATTGGGACTAACAACTACGAAAGCAAAATAAACAAGAGTACTAAAACAAGGTAAAAAGGAGATTAGGAACTTCGGTTCCCCATGGCTAGGACAAGTCAATAAAGGGTAAAATAACCAAATAACACAATCCCAAGGAACAAAGAATAAAACTTTAGGTCAATATTCTACCCAATCCTTACGGTCTTAGGGTTCCTAGAAAAGCACTAAACTTTCGTTAATAGGGCAATCCCAAAGTTGTTGTTAAACTAATCCTAACAATCTTTCAATCTTAAAGAATTAGTTCACCAACAACAAAGGGGATTGGTAATTTTTATCATAAAACTATCAAAATCAAGTCTTGGCCATGGTTCCCCTAATTCCTAATCACAAGAATTAGCTATGCATAATCTTAATCATAAAACTAATAATAACAATATTGAAGAACATCAAGCAGAATAACATGATTAAAGATGAAGATTCAAAAGATGGAAACATGGATTGAATAACAATAATAAGATGAACAATAAAGTTAATTAACAAGGAAAGATTAAATTGGATCAAACTTACAAAACTAATTGGAAATCAAGAACAAAGATGAAAACTTGGGAATTCTTCTCTCTAACTATGGAGTTTTTTGCTAATGTGGACTGCTTAACCTAATTATGAAGCTTAGGCGTCCTTAAATAGACTCCTAATTACAATATTAAAAGAATAAAAACCGAAATAAAAATCACGGAACCCGTCGCCAGGTCGGTCGACCTCCTGAGTAAGACGATCGACCTCGAGTGCTGTAGTCAGGCCTTCTATAATCTGCGCGCTGGTCGGTCGACCTCTTGAGTAGGTCGGTCGACCTATTCCTGTACATTCCAGCCTTGAATTTGCTTGTACACACCACTTGTCTTAAGAATCCGGATCCTTGCTTCGCGTAAACACTCAAAATAGCTTCCGGAGGACGTTTAAAGTTCGGTTTTGCTCACTTCCGCGTATTCCTACATTTAAAACACAGAAATGCCAAAGTAAACCGTTTCGGGAGCAATAGCAACTAAAAGTTACGAAAATGCATAGAAATACGTGCCGAAAGTATAAATAAAATGCATAGTATAGGTACGTATCAATCCTGCTGTTGTCTGTCCTTGAATTGTGTGCCTGAGGCTGCCGAGGCAGGCTGCCCGTGCCCTTGTCTTCAGTATATATATATATATACATATATATATATATATATATATACATATATATAGGGTCGGGATCCGGTGAGAACCACCCTTATAATGAGAACCATGAGAACCCTCACTAAATCTCCACCATATCTCGCTTCGAATGTTTCGTTGGATCATTTACCATTAGTTTAACTTATTCAAATACACACTTTAGTATCAATAAACAAAAAATTTTGATTTAATTAACAAAATATATACTTAGTGTACGAAAATATAATTAGGCGTACTAAAATGGCTATAAATGCACGAAAACAACCACTACGTGCATGAAATTTTTTACATGCATGAAAATGATTACTAGGTGCATGAAATAAGAGGTTGTACGTGCATTAAAACGAGTTCTAGGTGCATGAAAAATGATAGATGCGTAAAAATCGGTAGTATGTGCATGAAAATTAATAAAACGTATCTCACCTCGATTTCCGTCACTAGTATATATTTTCTAGACCAAGAAATATGTTCTCTAGCCTTAAAATTCCATGCCGAATCCAAATATGTGATTAATTTTTTTTTAAAAAGTCCGTAAGGTAGAGTTCTCATGGTTCTCATTATATTGGTGGTTCTCATAGGATTCCAATTCTATATATATATATACATATATATATATATATATATTATATTATATTATATTATGAAGTTATTTTTCCGCATTATTATTAAAGCTAGAATTTTGTGTATTGTTTACAGGTTTTCAAACACCGACTGCCATATTCCCAAGAAGAAATTGACGAGGTCAGGGACTTGTGGGCGGACTATTTTCTAAATGCATAGGCTTTCTAGTAACGTAGTACTTTGATTTTGCAAACTAAGCTGATGTTTGGTTAGTTGTTGAACTTCTGATCTCTAGACTATTTTGGATGTCGTCTAAAATGACGCATAACCCTATATGTTTGGTTAGTTGATGAATTTGGATAATATATATGAAAGACGACCGACCTTTATCGTGATTTGCTTTGAACTTGTTTAATGAAAGACGAACGACTTTGTTGTGATTTAATGTGAATTTGTGTTTGTTTGGTTGATGGTGGTCTATAATCTGTTTTGATACGCCAGTCTAAATGGCTGGCATTTGAATAATGTATACTGGTGGTACAAATTACCATCAATACCAGCTTTTTTTTTTAAAAAAAAAGGCAACACCAAGGACAGCGGTTTATGCAATAGTATGATGCATATTAACTTGTAATGCACATGGGCTTCGGTCAACAACTGATGTACAAAACATAAATGAACGTCAGATTACAGCTAAAGAATGATGTGCATAAATATGATGGACATCGGACTTATTAAACCTCCGATGTGCAATAACACATGGACATCAGATTACAGATAAAGAATGATGTGCATAAGTATGATGGACATCAGACTTCTTAAACCTTCGATGTGCAATAATACACGGACATCAGATTACAGCTAAAGAATGATGTGCATAAGTATGATGGACATCAGACTTATTAGACCTCCGATGTGCAATAACACATGGACATCGGTTGCAAAACCGATGTCCTTGATACCCATAATGGACATCCGTGAACTGTACATCGGTTGCTAAGCCGATTTCCATGACCATAAAAGTCTGATGTCCTTAAGGGTTCCTGTAGTAGTGAATAAACATGATAAGAATTATAAAGAAGATAACTTGAATTAGTGAGACAATAAACTAATAAAGATATGAACTACACTAATTAGACTAACAAATAACAATAACATGTAAATAAACATAGTAAATTAACAAAGATGAAAACTTTAACTACACCAAACATAAACACAATCTAAACTATAAACTTGAAATAAAATGCAATAAAAATGAGGGATAAGAGAAATTATACCAAAGTTGAATGGAGATGAGCATTAAAGGATGGATCTAAGAATGAATTACCAAAGATTTGGACTTGAACACAAATTAATAAATTACATTAAACCATACAATAATTATTAAGGAATAAAAAAGAGAAAAATAAGAACAAGGGTTTTTTACTACTCTACCCACTACCCTACTGTTTTCATTTCTCTAAACTAAAAACCAAAGCTCCGTGCCTCTTAATTCTTGTCTCGCTTTATACAAGTTCTAAAAAAAAAGAAATAAAATTACTAAACTGCCCTCACTTAAATAATCCTCCCTCTTTTGTTAACAGGGTCAACATCGTCTTTTTGTCTATTCTATTCTTCAAATCCCATTTTCTGCATTTTTGATGCTCCTTAATCTCATAAACCCACTTTCCATTCTTCATCCAATTTGATTCATTTTCTGCTCTTCTTTTACAGACCCAACTCCTCTTCTTCTTCCGAATTGAGTAAAGGAGGCCGGTTGTTATTGATGCAGATGCTGCGAAGTCAAGGTCCGAGAATGAAGAGATGCGAAAAGGTGATGGCGGTTGAAACGAATGGTGGAGGTCGAATTGGTGGAGGACAATGGTGAATGATGATTGGTGATTGTGAATGACGAAGGAGATGCGTGGAATGGTGGGGGATGAAGTCGAAAATTAGTTGCGGATGTGGTGAGGAATTGAGGATGGTGAGAAGGGTGGTGATGTGAATGGTGGTGGGTGCTGCTGCTGAAATGATGCGTGAATGGAGAAATAGAGTTTGTAGGTCAGCTTCAATGGTGAGCGAAGAGAGCATGACGGTTGTGATGCGCGGTGGTGTTGGGGTTAAAAAGAGGAGTTGTTGATGGTGGTTATTGGTTCTGGGCTCTTGGTTGAGAATGGTGAATGGTGGAAGATGGTGGTCTGATGTCGTTGCTGGTGGCGGCTGGGTAGCAATGGTGGTGATGGTGATGAAAATGGTGGTGAAGGGTGCGAAAATGGTGATGGTGTGTAACTGTGAATTGGTTTTTGATTTTTGATAAGGTCAAACGTTGACTTTGATTGTGTTCAATGCTTCACTTCCTTGACCCGGTCTTATTTCCGTCTTGGTTCACGAAATAGGCCCTAGACAACACTAAATCGATCGAAATCGAACCAAATTCCACAAATCCAACAATTATTTACAATAAATAAAATAAAACTAATAATTACTAATTAAATAGTAAAAATGAGCTATTTAATCAATTAAGCACGCAAAATTGAGTTGGAGTAAGGTATAAATGATGGGTAAAATGGTACCAAAATACTAGTCATCAAATATCCCCACACTTAAACCTTACTCGTCCTCGAGTAAGCTCAAAAATTAAACTAAAACACTTAATATAAAAGGACTAGCTACACTAATAAAATCCGATGGTAGGCAATTAACGGGCCTCCTCCGTCCCTTCAACTCACACCGAAATGCAATGAGGTATGCATCTCTTGCAAGGCAAGTGGGGGCTTGCGAGAAAATTTTGACACATCAAACAATTAAGCACAAGTCAACACATAAGATGCATCACAAAAGAGAAAAGTCGCTTTCCTCATCTAAGCGACGAAAATCAACTAAAAGAGAACAAATTCAAAATCGTAAACTTCCTCACAAATACTAATTCTACAAGTCACTAAGACAAAAAGGATGACAACAAAACACCACCAAATAATGCTAAACTAGGCTACTTTCATAACCACTATCCAAATACTTTCGTCAAGGGCGATCGGATGGAATGAAATGATAATCCCCGCGATGCTAGAAGTAAAAGATACAACAAGTCTAGATTCTTCACATAGTAAAGGTCATGGGTCGTCCCAAGATCGACAAGACGACATGGCAAAATTGGGTTTTTTGAAGTGAAATGCTCAAATCAATGTAAAATGGTGGATTTCATTCAAAACTTGACCTCATTCGATTTTTCATTTCCTTTTCATTTCATGAGTTAAGATGGGTTTGTCCCTCGCGTGCTAATGTCCTTTGCTTTCGCCAATCGGTTACTAGGCGACCGGTTAACCTCTAGACAATAGCTTATCGGGGTGACAATCACTCTGTCTTTGGGCGGTCGAATTCACAACCAAGTGGGAAGCCAATTCAATGGCTACCCTCCAAAGCACATCGAAGTGGTACGCCTCCATCAAAACATGTTTTTATTCATTTTCAACAACTTTTTTCGAGGTTTCTTTTTCATTCAAAATATTTCCACATCTTAAAATCATTGAAAAGAGCATTTCAAATTTATTCATGAAAATTATTTTCGGGTTGCCAAACCGCCAAGTCTAACAAGGTCACCAAGACAAGCTAATCAAAACCATTTCGCATCTCGGGGTTGGACAAGGTGACTCACTTACAAACCCTTGACTCGGTATTGGATCATGGTTCGAAAGATACTAGAAAAGCATAACTTAGGGTGTTTTAAAACCATTATAAAAGACAAAGTCACAAGTAGAAGAATTATTTGCAATGGCCTAAACGATTTTATCAATGTTCCCAATTAAGCATTTTCAAAACACTTTACCTAAATGCAACTATATGCCATGAATGCAACTAATATAAACATGTTATAATGCAAATGAGTCTACCAACTATATGTCAAACAAGCTAATACATCTCCTAACAGCACAAGAGCACACACCAATCTCCACAATATACTCCACATCCTCCATATACAAGCCCATCCTCCTCAATTGTTAACAAAAGAATGAAAATGAGAGTGAAATAAGGATTGGAGCGATCATACCATGACGTCTTCACAATCCAATGCGGTGCTCAAGTAAGTGTTGCCTATGCGAAAGGAGAGAAAACAAGCAAAAGTATATACAATTCTACGCTAATAAGATAAAGAAAAACATGTTTTTGAATTTTCTTTTTGAAATTTTATGAAATTTACAAGAATATGTACAACTAAGTGCAAAAATGCAAAAAAGATATTTCTCCTCCCCACACTTAAGATTCACATCATCCTCGATGTGACCGAAGTAGGAAGAAGAATAGAAAAAATGAAATAACATGTTTTTGTACTTTAATTTTTGAAAAATAAAATGAACATATTTTTGGATTTTTGATTTTTGAAAATTAAAATACATGTTTTTGGGTTTTTGAATAATGCAATTTCCCCCCCACACTTATTTATTTACATGATTTCCAAATGGAGATACATGTGTGGAGGAAATTGACAAAATAAAATACATGTTTTTGAGTTTTTGGAAAAAATTTCAAAAAGAAAAAGAGCATAAAAAAAAGCTTAGGTTGCCTCCCAAGAAGCGCGGTTTTAAGGAAATCGCCAAAACTTACAATCAAAAACATCGACTAACTGGGATCCCACAATCTATGAGCAAGGTCACTCATGGCCTTCCCATCATCAAGATAGCTTTCATCCTTGAGCTCCTTCCAAATTTCAAGATTATGATCGTTCTCCTCCACATTTTCAAACTCAACTTCACAAAATATTTCCTCGTTGTTCGGAAGAGAATGATCAAAACCAACAAGTAATGGATAATCAACAACATAAGAGACATGATTAGTCTCCTTGTGCCCCGCTTCATCTTTCCACCCTTCCATATCGAATACAAATTTCTCCAAGTGGAAGGGAGAAACATCACAAGCATCAAATGTATAAGGGAGAGGGGTTTCAACAAACTTACCCATGCGAACTTTATCAAGTAAAGGAGCATCATACTCCTCATCAACACACATTTTTTTAAGTAAGGGGGCATAAGAAATGAGGTCAATGTCATCCGTGGGTATAAGGTACTCATCCTCACCGCAAAAAGGTGCCTCAAATTTGTCAAAGTGAGGTTCAAGTAAAAGCATTTCACCACCCCCCTCACTATCAAAGCTTACAATCTTCTCCTCAACATACATCACCTCCAATAAGGGGTCAAGAGAAATGAGATCAAGGTCGTAGGTGGGTGCAAGGAGCTCATCCTCACCAAGAAAGGGATCCTCAAATTTCTCTAAAAGGGACTCATAAACATCATGAGGAATGTCCCCTCCCTCATGAAGTCTATCCAAGGTGGTGTCCACAATCTCATTATTGTCACATGAATTCTCAAAGCATTCATTTACTAAATCATTAACCAAGCTAGGAATACAAACATCCTCAAGAAAAAGGGTGAGTAATTCGATTTCCTCAAGCACATAATTCTCATTCCAATTCGTATCAAGAGAATCACAAGTTATAGTTACACACTCCTTATCATAAGGTTCATCAACAACCTCATATTCCTCACGAGAACTCCCCTCTAGGACAACATCCTCAACATCCCCCGCATTCCCGGGATTTACATCAAATGTAACACGCTCCAACTCAATCAAATACATGTCATTTTGAGAACAATTTGAATCATGTATGCCATAGTCATCATCAAACCTCATGAATTCGAACTCATTACCATTGTTAGTGGTTTCAAAATTCTCATTTTGCGGTGAAAATTCGTATTCAAGAGGTGAAGTAAGAGATGAATAGTATTGTGGCCATTCTTCCCTAGGTGGAGGCATGGTGTTCAAGTCATTCACATTCAATGGAAAACAAGTATATGAAGTACAAACACGAGATGTATGTCCTACTCCTCCACACGTCGCACAAGTAGAATAGAAATCATTTACACCCTGCACATTCATAGGAAGTGGGGAAGAGTGATAAGGAAGGGCATCATGCATATCATCATTCCTAGCCAAACTCTGTTTATAGACCAACTCACATTGGAAGGCCATGATTTCTATAAAATTCCAAAATTCTCTACAATTCATGTAAAAGACTCGATCACAACTCATATAATTTGCTAAATTGCGGGTCTCAAAATTCATGCCTTCACATAAAATGCAAAGGGCCTCGAAAGTAGTAAGAGAATAGCCACAAGAGTTAGCATGACGGACACAATCATCTAACCTATCAAGATAATCATGGAATTGTTCACCTTCATTTTGACAAATATTGAAAGAAGACATATTTTTGTAAAGAAAATAAAAGACTAGTCCTAAAACTCAACAAAAACTTATATCTAACAAAGCACCATCCCCGGCAACGGCGCCATTTTGATGGCCGGTTTTTGTCGTCAATTCCGGCACCAAAAACAATTTGTAAACTCCTAAATTAAGTAGTATAATTTAGGGTCGAACCCAAAGGATGGTGGGGTTAGGCTATAAGTCTCGTTTAAGTTCTAGTTTAGTCGAGCAACAAGATTGATTTGTATTCTAAATTCTAAAGTAACAACATAAATTAAGTGAACAACTAAGTAAACACAATGAGAGAAAAGGCTAGGGTCTCGGGGTCACTCAAGTAGGAGGGGTCTATTCTAAGTCGATATAGAAGGAATAACGGAGGGTGAAGGCTAGGTGTGTCCCTATCTCTCGATATGAAACGGTCCTTGGGTCAAGTCTAGTTGAACTCTCGTCCTAACTAATCCTAACCCACTTATCTAGTACGGTCCAACTAAGCCCGACTCTTGCCGTAAGCAAGTCTAACCAATCACAAGGAGAACCGAACTCTCGTCCAAGCAATCCCGCAACATGTTCAAAGCAAAAGATAAGAGACCAACATCCAACGAAATATGTAAACAATTGAAGCTATCAACATGGATATTTTGTCTAGGAAGAATCATAAGCACTATACTAACTAGTCTTAAACTCTCGTTTCGAAGAATAGCTAATAAGAGGGGAATTACTCAAGCTCTCACTTGGGCATTTCAACAAGCACCTTGTGTGCAAAAGATTAAAGACGAATTACCCATAACGATTAGCATTCAAAACTCGACTCAAATTCGACCCACTAATCCCACAAGAGGTTCCCTTAACCCTAGATTAATCTACTGACACATAATCAACACAACTAACAAGTAACACACTAACTGATGCGTGTCTATTTTATGACGTTTTACATCTATTTTCACACGCATTTTAGAGCTCATTTACGATGTTTTAGCCTTTATTTCCCAACTTTTGTCTACTTTCGTATTTTTATGCTATTTTGCAGCATTATGCGGGAAAAAGGCGATTTCAAACCAAATCCGTCCTCAAGTGATTTTTATGGCTAAGGACAAGAAGGAACGAAGCCTAGCGCACATTTCAAGGCCTGTAGATAGCTTTAACAAGCAAAGAATCGATCCACGATGTTGCAGCCTGTTTCAAATGGCTATATCTCGAGTTCTATAGTTGATAATGAAGTGAATCCAGTTGGAGGTGAAAGCTTGTCCTCTTAGCTTTCCAACGCCGCGCGAATTGCTTGATTACGATGAGTAACGAAGAAATGGCGGCTGTTTTCAGATCGACGCGCGCTGCAGTCCCGACAGTAGGTCGACCGACCTACTAATTGGGTCGACCGACCTCAGCGCAGACCCAGAAGTTTCCGCAAGGCCCATTCAAGTGATTAGGTCATTAAGAAACTCTTTATTTCCGCCTATTTAAGCTAAATTACGTGATTAGGGTTATTCATTCAGTCACATATCAAGTTTCCTACCTAGTTTTCTATCATAGAATTACAATTCAGTTTTAGTTTGAATCTTTCAATAATCATCAAACACTTTCTTTAGTTTTGTTCATGGTTCATCAATCTTCCCACAATAATCAATAAAGTTCGTTCTTTCCTGCCTTAATCATTGTTTTCGGTAGTTCCTTTCTTAATTTCAGTTTCATTATTGTTAGTTTAGAATTATTGCATCCGGTTTAAGTTAGAATCCCAAAGCCTTTATTATTATTGCATGCTTAGATTAATGATCGCCATGAATTCCGTCTTTATTATTGTTATTATTTCAGTTTCCATGAGTAGCTAAATTTCATATGTTAGGATGTAGGGAGTAATATGCATAGGTAGTATAATTTTCGAATCAACATGTTGCAGGCAGGAGGTCGGCCGACCGGGGTGGCTGGTCGGTCGACCGACTCGTGTTTGAATTCTGTTTTGCTTTAATTTGTAGACTATAATAACCTACAATGAGACTAAAAGGAGACTTGTAGGATGTTAGTAATGACCTACATACCCAAGATTGAGAGATACGGGAAGGGCATTGGTTTACATCTTAAGACGGCTAGGTTACTTAAGAATGAAAGGTATGTGACCTAGAATTTAGGAATCACCCTTATTGTTGACACCCAATAATTGTGAGACCTAGGAACTAATAGCATAGGCCGAAAGGAGCTATTAGGTAGCATAGACCTAAAGGATATGTTACACCCCTAACGCGACTGCAATTCATGTTGACTTAGGAGTTATACTATCTTAGCTATTTATTACCCAAACATCCTAGCATCTCTTTTATCATCGTTTACACCTTTTTATTCAGTTTGTTCTTATCTTTCCTTTTAGACATACTCCCTCCTATTCCGAATAAATGTCACATTTGCCATTTTCGTCTATTCACCTAATTGTCACATATTCCATTTTGGGACATATTTTTGACCATAAAAGGACAACCTTACCCTTAGTACTTTACTTATTTTACACTAAAACCACCCCTAACCCAACCCCTAATTGTCACATATTTCATTTTGGGACATATTTTTGACCATAAAAGGACAACCTTACCCTTAGTCCTTAAATCTTGTCCCTCCCTCAAATGTGACCATTATTGAGAATAGGAGGGAGTAATTGTTATCAACCTAATCAAAACCCCCCTTTTTATTGTTACTTTATAGATTAAAAATTGGCAAACAGAATTAACCTTATCTCTCTGTGGTTCGACCCTGACTTTCACTATCTATTGTTAAGGTTAGGAATTATAAAATTTATTTTTGGTACCCTCAACGACGGGCATCAAATTTTGGCGCCGTTGCCGGGCAGACGGTATAATTTTGTTTGTTAGTTTTTAGTTTATTTTCCTTGTCTTAAGGAACTTCGGTTCCTTAAGACCGTTACTTACCTTTTCTTCTAGTATTGTTTTGCACAGTTAGAAGACAGGGTTTTGAGAGGAAGACTTGAGTATTCTCAGTGCTTTTGCGATCATGTCTACTATTTCTGATAATCTTCAGCCAACAGCACACCACCTTCCACAGGGATTTACTCTCCCCTTTGAAATTCATCTCTCCTATATCGAATTGGTGTAGCAAAGTCAGTTTGCAGGCCTACCGGATGAGGATCCTTGGAAGCATTTGGAGCTATTTACAGATTATTGTTGTTCCATACCCGTACGGACTGGCGTGGCGCAATATGAGGTTAAGGAGAAGTTGTTTCTTTTCTCCTTGAAAGATTCTGCGCGCGACTGAATTCGCTACCTTGATAGGGTAGCAGCTAGAGTTACATATTGGACATCTCTGGCATTAGCTTTCTGCAAACAGTACATTTCGCCAGCGAAAACCAATGCTTTGAGAGTTCAAATTTCAAATTTCCAGCAAGAACCCGATGAGAAAATTCATGAAGCATGGGCCCGTTTTAAGAAGGTTGTTCGATCCGTTCCTCACCACGGCTTTGAGGAGTGGTACCTTCGCAACCAATTCTATAACTCTTTGTATGATGACTACAGAGCCATCCTTGATTCGGCTACAAATGGTAGATTTCATAATGTAGCTTATGATAAGGGTTGGGATATTATTGAGGAGATGGCGGCTCATAGAGCTGAAAATGGAAATTCACGTGGGAATTCACCGAAAACAAGTATTGAAACAAGTCATGTTGCCGCACTTGAAACATCCAATAACGCCCGTTCCGAAAAACTTGAGAAAACTCCTGTTCATGAAACAAATGAGGCTTCGGAGTTGAGAACGACTTTCCAAACCCTCAAGACTCAATTCTTAGAAATGAAAAAGGCTAAGCTGCATCTTTGGAGAATATTAAAAGCCAATTAGCAATCTTAGCTGCTAATCAGATTGCTAGCTCTCCGGTCGATTATGAGAGTTCCACGGAGACATTAAATGCTATAAATCTTAAGAGTGGTTGTGCTTATGAGGGACCAACCCCAAAGGATGATTCTGCCGCAGTTCAGGACGAAGAAATTGATCCCGTGCACAGGTCAGGAGGTCGACCGACCACAACATCAGTTCGACCGACCTCGACACCTGACGTGAGATCAGTTTCTGCAAAACAGAAAAATTTCGATAATACAGCGCCTGGTCGATCGACCGCTACACCAGGTCGACCGACCGCGATACCTGAGCAGATTGTGGATTCGCCTCCTGAGCCACCTGACTCTCCTCTCATCAATGCCTCGACGGAGATTCTGAAGTTAAAAGAGCCAAGGCTTGCTGATTTTGCGACAAGCATTGCGGTCCCATATCCGGATCATTTGGAGAAAGTAAAGTTGGAGCATCAGTTCGGAAAAATCTTGGAGATCGGCAAAGGCCTTGAGCTTAAGAGAAAATTGGAGGACCATACTGTTATTTCTGCTGCTACGGGTCATGGTAAAGAGGGCATAGGAGATCCTGGTGATACTTGTGAGACACAATTGGAGCAAGTTGCTAAAGAAGATAGGCCGGGCAAAGTAAAGAAGCGTGTCATAACTTACGCGACACCAGATACCCTTCCTCCGTCTAGGCCTGTTGTCTGGAAGCCCAGAGTAGCGGTCCATACTACTGAAAGGACCTCTTTTAGCCAAGTGCCTTAATTTGGGGTATCTTGCTACTGAGTCGTAGTGCTAGTCAAGTGTTCTATTTCAGTTTTGTTGGACTATTTTTTTTTGTTCTTGCTTTTAGACTTAGACTCTTTTTGCTTTTGTTTCTTTGTTTTGAGACATTTTAGACTTGGTTCTGGGATCTTGCGCATTTGTTGGGCGCATATATGATGATTTTTCAGGTTTGAGGAAGAATGACTTGGTTAATACAAGTTATTTCCGAAGAACAGAAGGGTGTTGTGCCGCAGGAAGGTCGGTCGACCAGAGACGTAGGTCGGTCGACCTACCCGGCCACCTGTTACAGCTTGCTCGTTTCTTCCACGGGAATCATGCAACTATCTTGGGTACTTGGAGTGGCACTGCTGGCCACCAAAACCTCCCTGCTTACACTGGTTTGGGGAGTTTTTTCTCATGCGCTTAATAATCCAGTGAGTTCTTTCCAGTTTTCCTTAGTTTTTATTTTCCTTGCATCTTTCCTTTAACTTTTTTTTCTGAAACCTTTACTTAGGCTAATGCACAATTGGGACATTGTGCGGGTTGGTTTGGGGAATGGTTTCGTATCACATGCATTGTTCCATTGCATTTTATCACACGTTTATTGCATTTCTGTATTGCATCATTCTTTTCTTTATTTTCCTTGCATATAATACATAAATCCAAAAAAAATAGAAAAATTCCAAAAATTCCAAAAAAATGCACGTTTATTTAAGCATATAGGTCGAGTCGGAACGAGAGTATTTCAAGGATGATTTTTGCTATCTTACATGCTTATGCCTTCACCTTGCCTTGTCAACTTGTTTTAGTATGAGAGTCTTTTGCATATCTACGAGTTTTTGTCAATTTGTATATCTTGAGACTTGACTTATACCTTGGCAACCTACTATACATTCTGAGTTTTTAGAGCTTTATTTCCTGGTTTCATTTTTAAACCAGTTGTCTAGGATGCGAGTAGTACTCCCCTTGGAACATGTTACATCAATATGCATAAACATGAACTTGAATGGCTATATACTTGTTTTACTATCTCGTTTTGTGAGTCTTGGTACGTACATTTGGGATCACTTTTCTCTTATTTACCCATAAGCCCTACATAGCCAAAATTGCCTTTTTATTCCCCCAAAACTACATCCCATACTTAGCCTACCTTTCCAAGCTAGTATTTGTGGTCTTTGGTTTAATTTTTGAGGCATCTTGGTTTGTATGCTATCTTGAGCAAAAAGGAAAAAGAAAGAAAGAAAGAAAAATAACGGGGAAATAAAGAAAAAGAAAGAAAGAAAAGAAAAACGAAAACGAAAAAAATCAAAACATACAGGAAGTCAGTCGACCGACCACCTTCTTAGGTCGATCGACCAACTGACAGCATCAGAAATTCAAAATTTCGTTCTGAAATCCCTTTCTTTTACATCTTATCACTCCAATACTTCATTAAAAAATAATTGGGAGTCCTTTCTTATATATAATGTGAAAGTTGTGTTACAAAAGAGCACTTTCTTAATGTCAAAAAGTCGTGAAATATGTTGTTGGGAATCGGTTTTACTAGCTTGGCTACTAACCCCACAAATCCAAAAACATCTTAATCACTTTTTACCTTTCACCTCACATATCCTTCATTGCCTCAATTGCATGTATCCGAGTCACTTGATGAGTGTGTTTATACATAGTTGTGGAATTCTTGTTCATGTTAGATTGCAGGCATGTTTTCATGGGTCGCAGTTAGGTGAGTGTCATTACAATATACTTCTTTCTATCTTCTACATATACTCACCCTTTGCTTCATGAGTGTCTCGAGCGTACCGCGAGAGTCCATGGTATAAAGTCTTTATAGTCTTTAGTTTTGCAAGTTTGACAACCTTATAACTCGTTTGCAAGATTTGAATACTTTCTCATTTTGTACTTGACATTGGTTTAGGCTTACATGTAAATTTCGCTCTGAGATTGAAATCGTTCCCTTAGTTAAGATCGAGTCTAGTTCTTGCTTGAGGACAAGCAAGCGTTTGGTTTGGGGAATTTGATGCGTGTCTATTTTATGACGTTTTACATCTATTTTCACGCGCATTTTAGAGCTCATTTACGATGTTTTAGCCTTTATTTCCCAACTTTTGTCTACTTTCGTATTTTTATGTTATTTTGCAGAATTATGAGGGAAAAAGGCGATTTCAAACCTAATCCGTCCTCTAAGTGATTTTTATGGCTAAGGACAAGAAGGAACGAAGCCTAGCGCACATTTCAAGGCCCGTAGATAGGTTTAACAAGCAAGAATCGATCCACGATGTTGCAGCCTGTTTCAAATGGCTATATCTCGAGTTTTAGAGTTGATACTGAAGTGATTCCAGTTGGAGGTGAAAGCTTATCCTCTTAGCTTTCCAACGCCGCGCGAATCGCTTGATTACGATAAGTAACGAAGAAATGGCGGCTATTTTAAGTTCGACGCGCGCTGCAGTCCCGACAGTAGGTCGACCGACCTACTAATTGGGTCGACCGACCTCAGCGCAGACCCGGAAGTTTCCGCAAGGCCCATTCAAGTGATAAGGTCATTAGGAAACTCTTTATTTCTGCCTATTTAAGCTAAATTACGTGATTAGGGTTATTCATTCAGTCACATATCAAGTTTCCTACCTAGTTTTCTATCATAGAATTACAATTCAGTTTTAGTTTGAATCTTTCAATAATCATCAAACACTTTCTTTAGTTTTGTTCATGGTTCATCAATCTTCCCACAATAATCAATAAATTTCGTTCTTTCCTGCCTTAATCATTGTTTTCGGTAGTTCCTTTCTTAATTTCAGTTTCATTATTGTTAGTTTAGAATTATTGCATCCGGTTTAAGTTAGAATCCCAAAGCCTTTATTATTATTGCATGCTTAGATTAATGATCGCCATGAATTCCGTCTTTATTATTGTTATTATTTCAGTTTCCATGAGTAGCTAAATTTCATATGTTAGGATGTAGGGCGTAATATGCATAGGTAGTATAATTTTCGAATCAACATGTTGCAGGCAGGAGGTCGGCCGACCGGGGTGGCTGGTCGGTCGACCGACTCGTGTTTGAATTCTGTTTTGCTTTAATTTGTAGACTATAATAACCTACAATGAGACTAAAAGGAGACTTGTAGGATGTTAGTAATGACCTACATACCCAAGATTAAGAGATACGGGAAGGGCATTGGTTTACATCTTAAGACGGCTAGGCTACTTAAGAATGAAAGGTATGTGACCTAGAATTTAGGAATCACCCTTATTGTTGACACCCAATAATTGTGAGACCTAGGAACTAATAGCATAGGCCGAAAGGAGCTATTAGGTAGCATAGACCTAAAGGATATGTTACACCCCTTACGCGACTGCAATTCATGTTGACTTAGGAGTTATACTATCTTAGCTATTTATTACCCAAACATCCTAGCATCTCTTTTATCATCGTTTACACCTTTTTATTCAGTTTGTTCTTATCTTTCCTCTTAGACATAATTGTTATCAACCTAATCAAAACCCCCCTTTTTATTGTTACTTTATAGATTAAAAATTGGCAAACAGAATTAACCTTATCTCTCTGTGGTTCGACCCTGACTTTCACTATCTATTGTTAAGGTTAGGAATTATAAATTTTATTTTTGGTGTGAGGAATTAAGCATGTATTCGCCCTAAAACGTGAAGGATTACAACGAATTTTACAATTGAGATTATTGTCATAAATTAATAAAAACATGAAAAGGAATACAACCTTGGGTCCTTGCTTGAATAGGCCTAAGAACAGGAATTAAAATAAATTCCCTCCCATAACTTGCACCCAAGACTTTGTTTAAGATGATGCCGCGTGTGCTAGAAAGGCTCTCCAATTGCCTTGCAATATGGGGAGAGTTTTGTGAGGTTTTAGATGTGAGATCTGGACTTTGGGAAAAGGCAGTTCTCAAAACCCTAATTTCCTTGAAATTATGAATTATCAGTTCAATCAATCACCCGACAAAAGGAGAAGGACTCTCCTTATGTAGTATTGGTGGGTCGGCCGAACGGGTTGAGGTGAGAGTGGGCTTTTCCCACTCTTACCTTATTCCTTTGCGTGATTGGACCCGATTAGCTAAATATTATTCGCGGGTTTTATTTATAAATCGTACACGTGTTATCAGATATTAATGCAGTCGACACGTGTTATCAGATATTAATGCAGTCGATGTATTAATAATGGTCTGATAAAATTACGATTTTGTATAATTACCCAAATTAATATAACCGTTTATATTAATACGCGAATACAATATTTAATTAAATATAACCGTTTATATTTAATTTAAGAATTAATCATGTAATCCGTGTTAGCTAAAATTATTTAATCCGTATTAAATAATAATCTCAACATCTTATTGATTAATTTAATAGTCAATACCTCTGACTAACTGTTTAGTCGTATCCGGCATAAATGTGACCGTATTTTCATACCTTCACATCTCTCAAACGTGTCCTATAGGTGTGACGTATAGGGACCAGTTGATCACCGCCATCCGTATGACAATAACGTCAAACTTATCTAGCAAGCCAACCGTTATTGATAAACGTGGATCAACTGATAATAATACTGAAGTATGCCCTTGTGATCCTTAAAGAGATTTAATAAGTCATTGTACTTAATTATCAAGGACACCAGCCCCAACAATCTCCCACTTGTCCGTACAAGGGTATCTGCAATGACGTTATCACACTACATGTGAAGGACACAAGCTCCAACATTTGGTACCCTCAACGACGGGCATCAAATTTTGGCGCCGTTGCCGGGGAGACGGTATAATTTTGTTTGTTAGTTTTTAGTTTATTTTCCTTGTCTTAAGGAACTTCGGTTCCTTAAGACCGTTACTTACCTTTTCTTCTAGTATTGTTTTGCACAGTTAGAAGACAGGGTTTTGAGAGGAAGACTTGAGTATTCTCAGTGCTTTTGCGATCATGTCTACTATTTCTTATAATCTTCACCCAGCAGCACACCACCTTCCACAGGGATTTACTCTCCCCTTTGAAATTCATCTCTCCTATATCGAATTGGTGTAGCAAAGTCAGTTTGCAGGCCTACCGGATGAGGATCCTTGGAAGCATTTGGAGCTATTTACAGATTATTGTTGTTCCATACCCGTACCGGCTGGAGTGGCGCAATATGAGGTTAAGGAGAAGTTTTTTCTTTTCTCCTTGAAAGATTCTGCGCGCGACTAGATTCGCTACCTTGATAGGGTAGCAGTTAGAGTTACAGATTGGACATCTCTGGCATTGGCTTTCTGCAAACAGTACATTTCGCCAGCGAAAACCAATGCTTTGAGAGTTCAAATTTCAAATTTCCAGCAAGAACCCGATGAGAAATTTCATGAAGCGTGGGCCCGTTTTAAGAAGGTTGTTCGATCCGTTCCTCACCACGGCTTTGAGGAGTGGTACCTTCGTAACCAATTCTATAACTCTTTGTATGATGACTACAGAGCCATCCTTGATTCAGATACAAATGGTAGATTTCATAATGTAGCTTATGATAAGGGTTGGGATATTATTGAGGAGATGGTGGTTCATAGAGCTGAAAATGGAAATTCACGTGGGAATTCACCGAAAACAAGTATTGAAACAAGTCATGTTGCAGCACTTGAAACATCCAATAACGCCCATTCCGAAAAACTTGAGAAAGCTATTGTTCATGAAACAAATGAGGCTTCGGAGTTGAGAACGACTTTCCAAACCCTCAAGACTCAATTCTTAGAAATGAAAAAGGCTCAAGCTGCATCTTTGGAAATATTAAAAGCCAATTAGCAATCTTAGCTGGTAATCAGATTGCTAGCTCTCCGGTCGATTATGAGAGTTCCACAGAGACATTAAATGCTATAAATCTTAAGAGTGGTCGTGCTTATGAGGGACCAACCCCAAAGGATGATTCTGCCGCAGTTCAGGACGAAGAAATTGATCCCGTGCACAGGTCAGGAGGTCGACCGACCAAAACATCAGGTCGACCGACCTCGACACCTGACGTGAGATCAGTTTCTGCAAAACAGAAAAATTTCGATAATACAGCGCCTGGTCGATCGACCGCTACACCAGGTCGACCGACCGCGATACCTGAGCAGATTGTGGATTCGCCTCCTGAGCCACCTGACTCTCCTCTCATCAATGCCTCGACGGAGATTCTGAAGTTAAAAGAGCCAAGGCTTGCTGATTCTACGACAAGCATTGCGGTCCCGTATCCGGATCATTTGGAGAAAGTAAAGTTGGAGCATCAGTTCGGAAAAATCTTGGAGATCGTCAAAGGCCTTGAGCTTAAGAGAAAATTGGAGGACCATACTGTTATTTCTCCTGCTACGGGTCATGGTAAAGAGGGCATAGGAGATCCTGGTGATACTAGTGAGACACAATTGGAGCAAGTTGCTAAAGAAGATAGGCCGGGCAAAGTAAAGAAGCGTGTCATAACTTACGCGACACCAGATACCCTTCCTCCGTCTAGGCCTGTTGTCTGGAAGCCCAGAGTAGCGGTCCATACTACTGAAAGGACCTCTTTTAGCCAAGTGCCTTACTTTGGGGTATCTTGCTGCTGAGTCGTAGTGCTAGTCAAGTGTTCTATTTCAGTTTTGTTGGACTATTTTTTTTTTGTTCTTGCTTTTAGACTTAGACTCTTTTTGCTTTTGTTTCTTTGTTTTGAGACATTTTAGACTTGGTTCTGGGATCTTGCGCATTTGTTGGGCGCATATATGATGATTTTTCAGGTTTGAGTAAGAATGACTTGGTTAATACAAGTTATTTCCGAAGAACAGAAGGGTGTTGTGCCGCAGGAAGGTCGGTCGACCAGAGACGTAGGTCGGTTGACCTACCCACCTGTTACAGCTTGCTCGTTTCTTCCTCGGGAATCATGCAACCATCTTGGGTACTTGGAGTGGCACTGCTGGCCACCAAAACCTCCCAGCTTACACTGGTTTGGGGAGGTTTTTCTCACGCGCTTAATAATCCAGTGAGTTGTGCGGGTTGGTTTGGGGAATGGTTTCGTATCACATGCATTGTTCCATTGCATTTTATCACACGTTTATTGCATTTATGTATTGCATCATTCTTTTCTTTATTTTCCTTGCATATAATACATAAATCCAAAAAAAATAGAAAAATTCCAAAAATTCCAAAAAAATGCACGTTTATTTTAGCATATATGTCGAGTCGGAATTAGAGTATTTCAAGGATGATTTTTGCTATCTTACATGCTTATGCCTTCACCTTGCCTTGTCAACTTGTTTTAGTATGAGAGTCTTTTGCATATCTACGAGTTTTTGTCAATTTGTATATCTTGAGACTTGACTTATACCTCGGCAACCTACTATACATTCTGAGTTTTTAGAGCTTTATTTCCTGGTTTCATCTTTAAACCAGTTGTCTAGGATGTGAGTAGTACTCCCCTTGGAACATGTTACATCAATATGCATTAACATGAACTTGAATTGCTATATACTTGTTTTACTATCTCGTTTTGTGTGTCTTGGTACGTGCATTTGGGATCCCTTTTCTCTTATTTACCCATAAGCCCTACATAGCCAAAATTGCCTTTTTATTCCCCCAAAACTACATCCCATACTTAGCCTACCTTTCCAAGCTAGTATTTGTGGTCTTTGGTTTAATTTTTGAGGCATCTTGGTTTGTATGCTATCTTGAGCAAAAAGGAAAAAGAAAGAAAGAAAGAAAAAGAACAGAAAAATAAAGAAAAAGAAAGAAAGAAAAGAAAAACGAAAACGAAAAAAATCAAAACATACAGGAAGTCAGTTGACCGACCACCATCTTAGGTCGGTCGACTAACTGACCGCAACAGAAATTCAAAATTTCGTTCTGAAATCCCTTTCTTTTACATGTTATCACTCCCATACTTCATTCAAAAATAATTGGGAGTCCTTTCTTATATATAATGTGAAAGTTGTGTTACAAAAGAGCACTTTCTTAATGTCAAAAAGTCGTGAAATATGTTGTTGGGAATCGGTTTTACTAGCTTGGCTACTAACCCCACAAATCCAAAAACATCTTAATCACTTTTTACCTTTCACCTCACATATCCTTCATTGCCTCAATTGCATGTATCCGAGTCACTTGATGAGTGTGTTTATACATAGTTGTGGAATTCTTGTTCATGTTAGATTGCAGGCATGTTTTCATGGGTCGCAGTTAGGTGAGTGTCATTACAATATACTTCTTTCTATCTTCTACATATACTCACCCTTTGCTTCATGAGTGTCTCGAGCGTCCCGCGAGAGTCCATGGTATAAAGTCTTTATAGTCTTTAGTTTTGCAAGTTTGACAACCTTATAACTCGTTTGCATGATTTGAATACTATCTCATTTTGTACTTGACATTGGTTTAGGCTTAAATGTAAATTTCGCTCTGAGATTGAAATCGTTCCCTTAGTTAAGATCGAGTCTAGTTCTTGCTTGAGCACAAGCAAGCGTTTGGTTTGGGGAATTTGATGCGTGTCTATTTTATGACGTTTTACATCTATTTTCACGCGCATTTTAGAGCTCATTTACGATGTTTTAGCCTTTATTTCCAAACTTTTGTCTACTTTCGTATTTTTATGCTATTTTGCAGAATTATGCAGGAAAAAGGCGATTTCAAACCAAATCCGTCCTCAAGTGATTTTTATGGCTAAGGACAAGAAGGAACGAAGCCTAGCGCACATTTCAAGGCCTGTAGATAGCTTTAACAAGCAAAGAATCGATCCACGATGTTGCAGCCTGTTTCAAATGGCTATATCTCGAGTTCTAGAGTTGATAATGAACTGATTCCAGTTGGAGGTGAAAGCTTATCCTCTTAGATTTCCAACGCCGCGCGAATTTCTTGATTACGATGAGTAACGAAGAAATGGCGGCTGTTTTAAGATCGACGCGCGCTGCAATCCCGACAGTAGGTCGACCGACCTACTAATTGGGTCGACCGACCTCAGCGTAGACCCAGAAGTTTCCGCAAGGCCCATTCAAGTGATTAGGTCATTAGGAAACTCTTTATTTCCGCCTATTTAAGCTAAATTACGTGATTAGGGTTATTCATTCAGTCACATATCAAGTTTCCTACCTAGTTTTCTATCATAGAATTACAATTCAGTTTTAGTTTGAATCTTTCAATAATCATCAAACACTTTCTTTAGTTTTGTTCATGGTTCATCAATCTTCCCACAATTATCAATAAAGTTCGTTCTTTCCTGCCTTAATCATTGTTTTCGTTAATTCCTTTCTTAATTTCAGTTTCATTATTGTTAGTTTAGAATTATTATTGCATTCGGTTTAAGTTAGAATCCCAAAGCCTTTATTATTATTGCATGCTTAGATTAATGATCTGTTAGGTTTAACTAGTTTCTCATAAACTAATTTAGTCATACTAACAAAACCTTTAAATAACTTTTAATTAACAAAATAATAAACTTGTTTATTAGATCTTATGCATGCTTAAAAATGCGGAATAGGGAGAAATCGAACCCTTACACACGGTCCAAGCTTGGCAAGGATGATCCTCCAAAGTACCCAAATTAGAATACCTCCTTTAATGATGCACCAAGACAACCCCTCAATGAACCGACACCTTTGTTGTGCTAGACTAGGAATCGATTTCTTCCTTAGTAATTCTAATCACTCTTATTAGAATATTATTTCAATACTAATATTAACAACCTTTTATTATTAGTATTCTTATTATTATCACTATAATAATATTAGAGGATTTTAGTTATTTTTCTCACCCTTAGAAAAATTCACAAAGCATTAGCATTAGAATGAAAGGAGGCTAGGGTTCAATGATATTATGTGAACAACTCACATAATATATGGAGTGTTGGTGGTTTTTCCGTGAACAAGGCATAGGGAAGAGATAAAGAGAGCATATTGAGCTTACCCATGAACTAGGGTGGCTCTAGGATGATTAAAGTCTAAAACACCTTTAATCATGATGTTGGAGTCATTAAATAACTCTTAATACTACTCCTTATTACCCTCCCAAAACCGGTACACCAAACACAAATATGGACCTTATTTTACAATTTTGTCAAGCTTACAATTTTATGTTATGTGACATACAATATGTCACAATTTAATAAAACAACAATTGTTTTAATTTAATCATACATATTTATCAAATAAATATTGTTCATAAATTAATAAATCTCATTTATCAAGTTGACAAGTAATTCGAAATTACTAATTGTAAAATAGTCACTTATAATAATCGTCAATACGATTTACAACCTTTGTATCAATTTCAACCCAATTCATTCTAATTACGATATCTTAAAATATCGTTTAATGTTTAACAATTGACACGTTTCAATTTTAAACATAAATCTTACATTAAGATTTAACCTCTAATGTCTCGATATACGAGTTTAAGGAATATGATCAAATCGTATCAATATACATTCGATCATTTTATCAATTAAGGGAATTGTCCTAAAGGTGTGACCTAAAGGGATCAACTGACCACCACCGTCATACGACAGTAATGTCAAACTCTAGCTAGCCAATCATTACCGATTAATGTTGGTCAGTTGACTAATAATTCGTATCATCCCTTGCGCATTCTCGTTATGAGATTTAATTACGTGATCGCACTATTGTTGAGGACACATTTCCCAACAATCTCCCACTTGTCCTCGACAAGTGTGCGTCACCAATTCTCTTGTCCTATTACAATCTCCCACTCAATGCAAGATGTCTCTCTAAGGTCGTACTTGCATTCGATCATATCATGAGTGGTTTCCTCGATCTGGAGAATAACTGTCTGACCGGAATTATCTACCATAGATACCTTCCGAGCGTGGCCACGCATTTTCAGTTAACTCTCCTCGAGTGGCCCTGAGATTTGAACAACCCTGACAAGGGGTGGACAATTTCTATCGCACTACTTCCTTCAACCAGTCACAGTTAGTCACAACCCAAAACAATCCCATTTGACTCCAGTTACGAAAAGTCGTAGAGAATGGATCAAAGTTATGCCTAAGCTGTACCATCTTGGGAGAGTAGTCTTTAGTCTAAGAATTGACTCACAAGAATACTATAGCAGCTCTCGCCACGACCCGGCTATAAAATTTCCAGAACTCTACAAGCGGTCACATTGCCCGACAGAGTGTCTCTTACAGTCTGCCTATGTGATCGACTAGTCATCACATATGACTCTATGGCACTTGAACTTGCCATCAATCGCCTCACACTCTAGTCGCTTTGAGACGTCACCTCATGTAAGCGGCTAGGGACATACTAAGTCAATCCAGTTCACTTATGGGGTTCAATATTGTCTCTTACAACCCATTTGGATTCTGACAAAGTATCTTTTACTTTGAGTTACTAATAACTCAAATGATGTTGTCATGCAACAATAGTCAACACTATTACATTGCATTTTGATGCACAATCATCTGTTTGTATTAGTGTTTTGCGAATAACCTTTATTCATGCGAATAACGTTTATTCATGATAGCAAAACTTACAGTTTTTGGTCTCCTTTATTCTCATATTATCCCGTATAATATGATTCTATTTGAGTACATATCTAGAACTCTTTCTAGATTTTGAGTTTCCTTTCCGGAGGAAAGCTCCCACTGTTATCTTATAACTTGTGACGTATCAATATACTGGAGGGATTAAAATCATTCTCTACAGTCACTTATGTACTGAAATCTATATTGTAGTTTATTAGTGATTTCATCACTCTTACAATTTTCAACCATCTTGGCTATTTGATAATGGTTTCAATTATCATTATGAACAATGTATCCAACCATTCTAACTACTAGTGGGCGACCTTTTATTATCCATATAATAAACCTTCCCGTAAAGCTCCATCATCTTATAAAGTATTTGATCATTTAGAATTTCTAACCTCTTATTCTTTACACATTAAAGAATCACCCATTCTCTCTAAATGGTAGGCTTAATTCTTTTAATGAAAATCGCTCCCACTAAAATCAATATCTCTCGATATCTTAAATGAACCTTTCATTTCTCGCATGTTAAACTATTACTTGAATCATTATCACTATCACTATCCCTATAGTGATCTGTTTCCATTCAATCATTCATTACCTTCTTATCATGTCTTCAATTCCTCGAGACGAAAATGACATGATAATTTCTTTATAACTACATAGGAACCGTTTTCCTACCGATGATTTCATACGGGGTTTCAAGTTTCCTCTCTATGAAACAATGAACACAAAGAACCTTTCTTCGAGTGTCCTCCCGTAGTTTCTTCAGTGTCCTCTCGTAGTTTCTTCAAATCATTTAGGGCTCTTCTTAAGACTCCCAAGTAAGGAATCTTCTCTAAGATCCTTCCTTTATTTTCATCATTGGTTTGCGAGCGAAATATTTTCTCCCACTCTATCCTTCTAACAATAACTTTTATTCGTTTAAGGATAGCTATTTCGATTAACCAATGTGTCTGAATGTTTGAAGTTTGATAGGTGTGATGAATACATTCTCATTTTCACTTAAAATGAAAATCTTATAATGAACTGATATAGTCTCATTTTGATTGAATCTATCTCATGGGGTGTAGTTCTCCGTTTTAATCAACTCTTTGATTATCATATACTTGATCGTATCAATATTAAATCACTATCATTCATGTTTAAACAAGGTATGCAATTTATTTGAGAAATCAAAACATTGATTAAGAACAAAAGTAGTGACTTGGGTTGAAAACCAAGTCACTATTATCCAAAATTACAACCATTGTTTTAGGATTTTAATCCTTGTCTTACAAGAAAATTAAATTGTTCCATAAATAAATGCAAAATATGAAAGAAGACGATATGAAAATTAGAGCCTAGCTCTTCAAGTCTTCGATCAATTGGATGCTACCGGAGCCATCCAAGTAAGGAACCTCAAGCTTCCTTCTCCTTGCCCTTATCATTATTTGGGGGTGGCCCTTTAAAACAATTAAAAAGGGTAATTATCAACACATTTGTATCATTATACATAAGTTGATAAACGACATGAATTATACGCGAGAATTATTACCTACGGCGGTTGCCTTCCCATTTTTGAGATCACGTAAGTACTTGGGGCAATTTCGCTTCCAATGACCGATCCTCGTGCAATAATGGCACTTGTCTTGCTCTTTAGAAGACGAGGTGGACGCGCCTTTCGAAAAGGTCTTTTCTTTGGTCGCCTTGGGCTTGAACGTTTTCTTGCCCTTGCCTTTAGAGGCATTCCTTTTGAAGCTCGTTTTCCCTTTCTTTTCGATGTTCAAAACATCCTTGGTGGAACTTTCATGAAGTCCCACGTCCCTTTCGGCTTGGACGAGCATCTTATGCAACTCTTCCAATGTGGTCTCTTGGTTTCGCATATTGAAATTCACCCGGAATTGAGCATACGCCTTAACCTTATTGAGCGAGTGAAGAACTCGGTCAATAATTAGAGAGTCGGGAATGTCAACATTTTGAGCTTTTAGAGTTTCCGCGAGCTCAACGAGTTTGAGCACATGAGGGCTTATCTTTTGCCCTTCCTTGAAAGTTATGTCAAAGAAGGCGGAAGCCGCCTCATATTGAATCACCCTAGGAGTTTGCGAAAATATGGTCGCAAGCTTGGTGTATATCTCATATGATGTGGTCAACTTAATCATACTCCTTTGGAGATCCGGCTCCATGGAGAAGATGAGCACATTTTTAAGAGCGGAGGACTCTTTCATGTAGGCTTCATAGGCCTCACGAGTTCCGACCGCGGAACGAGCGGTTGGAGCGGGAGGAGCGGCTTCGGATAGGTAACGACTCTTATCGTCACCTTGAGCGGCCAAAAGCAATTGCGCATCCCAATCCTTAAAATTGGAACCATGCTTATCGAGTTTGCAACGATCCATAAAGGACCGAAGCCATGATACGTTAGTGAGAGGTGGAGCGTTGGTTGCCATTGTCGATGTTGAAAATTAAACTACAATAATAAAAGGAAAAACAACATCATAATTTAAACTAAAAACCTTAAGTTTAATTATATATATTTACTTAATGATCTCTTACCCAATTAAGTAAACAATCCCGAGACCCAAACCCATACTAATCCGGGCACGGTGTAGCCGATTCAACCCGTATCGGTATAATTTGGTGGATTAACTCTTTAATCGGTTCTACTCTTAGAACTCTCGGTCGACAATTTTCTTAAAATTATCTTTAGCCCGAACTTATTGCAACTACGGTTACGAATACTTTCGTTGAGATCAACCAAATTTCAAGGCGTAATCTTATTACCCCACTTTCCCAACGTGACAATTTTAGTACCCCGGTGTAGCCGAGCCTACGTCCTTGTGAAGAAGGGATTCATGGGTCCGTACTTTTTGGTAAGGCTAAGTCTCAATATTTATATGTAAGAGATCTAGTCAAATTATTATCTATCTCCGTTTAAGTGAACTAAGTCGGTGAATTATCGATAAAATAAATGACTAGGTCGATTAAATCGAAAATGCATGATACGATGTATGACGATTTGGCTATGCATGCAAACATATAAAAGCAAAATAAAAGCATAAAATAAACCCTAGTATGGCCTTTCCTAGAAAAGAAATAACAAAGTACAAATTCGGAAACCAACTCCTTTGGTCCCTTGAACTTCACACGGCACGCACTTCGAGGTAAACACCGTCTTGATCGGAACTCCTTTCCGAATGGCACCGTCTTCAAGGAACTCCGGATTTTACAAATATTACAACTTTTCTAGTCTACTTTATACATTATAAAATAGAAATAAATTACAATTGGGTGATACGAGATCACAAATTACAACCGAATCGGTAACCCCTTACATTACGGGAAATACCGATTTAAAAACTAGGCCATACTAAGTAAATTACATAATTCCCAAAATTACGTAAAAATAAATCATGACATTCATAATATAAATATGCAATGCTTATATAAATATGAATTAACATGCAAATCCTAAGCCAAATCGTCCTATTTAAAACACTTATTTAAATAGTTATCGCAAACCTCGGTTTATGGAATTGCGTGTTTTAACGATTAACAACACTATGCATTATATGAAACGGTTTTCATCCTTAAGTTAATCATCCTAACTCGTATAGGATTCAAAATTTAGTCTTACTCAAACTTTGAACATGACTTAACTTAATATATTAATATTGATCGGTATTACTCGGTTTTACGGGAAAAATAATATAAAATCCAAAAGAGACATTAAAATTTCGAAAATTCAAAATTCAAATTTTGAAAAAACCAGAATGTTCTTTAAAATTTTCAGAAAGTTAAAATATTAGTATTTTATACGGTTTTATTATTATTTCGAAAATAACACGTAAAACGAGCAATTTAAGTCGGAAAATTCAATAATTAATCTTCATAAATGAAAATTAAATACTAATAATATTTTTATACCTTCCAAAACATTTTAAGAACACAAGATGGACAGAAAATTAAATGGCACGTTGCCCCATAGCCGAAATTTTAAAGCATGCCTCTTTTTATTTAATTTTAAATGCTACTTTTAACAAATCAAGATTAAATAAAATCAAATCAAATCTGAAACTTTTGGCACCCAAGATAATTTCCAAGATGAACATATCATATATGACTAATGTGGGTTACATTTTTCGGCCATTTTTAACAACATTTGCAAATTTTAACGATTTACGTCATATATCGTACGATTTTAACCTTTAAAATTATTTCTCAAGCATAAATTAAGATAAAATTCTCGAAAATTTTATACATGCTGGAAATAATATATATGACATCGTATTAAATTTTTATGGCCAAATTCCAACTTAAACTATTAAAGTCGAAATTATGTCACTAATTACCCGATTTTTACATTAAAAATCTATAATATTGCAATATTTGAGATAAATTTCTGGAAAATTCAACATAAATTTTAAATATTGCATGTGACATCCTCATAAATTTTTATAGTCAAATTCATAATATAACCATTTTAACCCATATTTATTCATCTTTTTGCATTTTAACACTTAAAATTCATATCACACGATTTAATGGTCCATAATTTACGAAAATTCATATTCATATTATAGAAAATACATGTGATATCATACTGAAAAATCTCGGCCAGAAGCTTATTTTAACTATTTTTCCCAAAAAAAATAAACATTTTAATCATAAAAACTCAATAAAAAACGAGATTAAAATACCAATGATCAATATTCATGCAAAAATTATTCCAAACATTCTAAAACATTTTAGAAAACAGTAGGTATCATGCTAAATTTATTTCGTGCATATCATATATCAAAACGAAAATTATCAAGTTTTATTTTGTTATCCTAATAACTCCGTAAAAACGAAACGGAAAGCATGCAAACAACCCTTTTGCTCTGATACCAATTGTTAGGTTTAACTAGTTGCTCATAAACTAATTTAGTCATACTAACAAAACCTTTAAATAACTTTTAATTAACAAAATAATAAACTTGTTTATTAGATCTTATGCATGCTTAAAAATGCGGAATAGGGAGAAATCGAACCCTTACACACGGTCCAAGCTTGGCAAGGATGATCCTCCAAAGTACCCAAATTAGAATACCTCCTTTAATGATGCACCAAGACAACCCCTCAATGAACCGACACCTTTGTTGTGCTAGACTAGGAATCGATTTCTTCCTTAATAATTCTAATCACTCTTATTAGAATATTATTTCAATACTAATATTAACAACCTTTTATTATTAGTATTCTTATTATTATCACTATAATAATATTAGAGGATTTTAGTTATTTTTCTCACCCTTAGAAAAATTCACAAAGCATTAGCATTAGAATGAAAGGAGGCTAGGGTTCAATGTTATTATGTGAACAACTCACATAATATATGGAGTGTTGGTGGTTTTTCCGTGAACAAGGCATAGGGAAGAGATAAAGAGAGCATATTGAGCTTACCCATGAACTAGGGTGGCTCTAGGATGATTAAAGTCTAAAACACCTTTAATCATGATGTTGGAGTCATTAAATAACTCTTAATACTACTCCTTATTACCCTCCCAAAACCGGTACACCAAACACAAATATGGACCTTATTTTACAATTTTGTCAAGCTTACAATTTTATGTTATGTGACATACAATATGTCACAATTTAATAAAACAACAATTGTTTTAATTTAATCATACATATTTATCAAATAAATATTGTTCATAAATTAATAAATCTCATTTATCAAGTTGACAAGTAATTCGAAATTACTAATTGTAAAATAGTCACTTATAATAATCGTCAATACGATTTACAACCTTTGTATCAATTTCAACCCAATTCATTCTAATTACGATATCTTAAAATATCGTTTAATGTTTAACAATTGACACGTTTCAATTTTAAACATAAATCTTACATTAAGATTTAACCTCTAATGTCTCGATATACGAGTTTAAGGAATATGATCAAATCGTATCAATATACATTCGATCATTTTATCAATTAAGGGAATTGTCCTAAAGGTGTGACCTAAAGGGATCAACTGACCACCACCGTCATACGACAGTAATGTCAAACTCTAGCTAGCCAATCATTACCGATTAATGTTGGTCATTTGACTAATAATTCGTATCATCCCTTGCGCATTCTCGTTATGAGATTTAATTACGTGATCGCACTATTGTTGAGGACACATTTCCCAACATGATCGCCATGAATTCCGTCTTTATTATTGTTATTATTTCAGTTTCCATGAGTAGCTAAATTTCATATGTTAGGATGTAGGGAGTAATATGCATAGGTAGTATAATTTTCGAATCAACATGTTGCAGGCAGGAGGTCGGCCGACCGGGGTGGCTGGTCGGTCGACCGACTCGTGTTTGAATTCTGTTTTGCTTTAATTTATAGACTATAATAACCTACAATGAGACCAAAAGGAGACTTGTAGGATGTTAGTAATGACCTACATACCCAAGATTGAGAGATAAGGGAAGGGCATTGGTTTACATCTTAAGACGGCTAGGTTACTTAAGACTGAAAGGTATGTGACCTAGAATTTAGGAATCACCCTTATTGTTGACACCCAATAATTGTGAGACCTGGCCTAGGAACTAATAGCATAGGCCGAAAGGAGCTATTAGGTAGCATAGACCTAAAGGATATGTTACACCCCTTACGCGACTGCAATTCATGTTGACTTAGGATTTATACTATCTTAGCTATTTATTACCCAAACATCCTAGCATCTCTTTTATCATCGTTTACACCTTTTTATTCAGTTTGTTCTTATCTTTCCTTTTAGACATAATTGTTATCAACCTAATCAAAACCCCCCTTTTAATTGTTACTTTATAGATTAAAAATTGGCAAACAGAATTAACCTTATCTCTCTGTGGTTCGACCCTGACTTTCACTATCTATTGTTAAGGTTAGGAATTATAAATTTTATTTTTGGTACCCTCAACGACGGGCATCAAATTTTGGCGCCGTTGCCGAGGAGACGATATAATTTTGTTTGTTAGTTTTTAGTTTATTTTCCTTGTCTTAAGGAACTTCGGTTCCTTAAGACCGTTACTTACCTTTTCTTCTAGTATTGTTTTGCACAGTTAGAAGACAGGGTTTTGTGAGGAAGACTTGAGTATTCTCAGTGTTTTTGCGATCATGTCTACTATTTCTGATAATCTTCAGCCAGCAGCACACCACCTTCCACAAGGATTTACTCTCCCCTTTGAAATTCATCTCTCCTATATCGAATTGGTGGAGCAAAGTCAGTTTGCAGGCCTACCGGATGAGGATCAATGGAAGCATTTGGAGCTATTTACAGATTATTGTTGTTCCATACCCGTACCGGCTGAGTGGCGCAATATGAGGTTAAGGAGAAGTTGTTTCTTTTCTCCTTGAAAGATTCTGCGCGCGACTGGATTCGCTACCTTGATAGGGTAGCAGCTAGAGTTACAGATTGGACATCTCTGGCATTGGCTTTCTGCAAACAGTACATTTCGCCAGCGAAAACCAATCACTACAAAACAATACGCTCTTTGCGACGGAATGGTCCGTCGCAAAAAGGGTTAAATCCGTCGCAAATGATGATTTTGCGACGGAATTGCGACGGACTGTGTCTGTCCCTTATTTTTTTCGCAAAAAGTTATTTTGCGACGGAATTTGCCGTCGCAAACATTTTGCGACGGATTGACCTTATTTTGCGACGGACTGACTTTGACCAGAAGTCAAGGTCAGTCAAGGTTTGCGAGGGAAAGTCCGTGGCAAATAGTCCCTTTTGCGACGGATTTTCCGTCGCAAATCTTGACTGACCTTGACTTCTGGTCAAGGTTTGCGACGGAAAGTCCGTCGCAAATTGAGACATTTCCGTCGCAAATTCCTGTATGATTTTCCGGTTTCAGCCCTTTTTCCAGCCCCCCATTTCCAATGAAAAGGCTCATTTTTCCCTTTTGCAAGCTCTCCAAACCTGCAATTTCAGCAAAAACAACCCAGCAACAAAGAACTTGTCGGAGACAAGGTTTTTAAAACGTCTTTTCATAACTAAAATGAAGGTTTTACAAATGATCATCCAACTAAAAACTAAACATAATCCGCGGTACAACAACTAAACAACCTAATAAAATCTATCTAACGATCGTGTCGGTGGGCTGTGGGGTGGCGAAATGGCTGGCCGACCTAGCATTGTCGCCGCCATCATCATCGAAGTCGCGTCTCGGCTGAGAAAAGCCTCCCGGGTTGCAGCTCTGAGTAGTGAACTCCGCCCCCCGTTGACTTAAGAACTCTTTAATTGCCTTCAGCCTTTGGGATGTCTCGAGATCACGTTCTCTTAGCTGAGCATTCTCTCGAAGAACTCTGCCGACGATACCTGCAATGAATAGTCAAACATGATATTATATTCATTTAATAAACGGTTAAATAATTGGTTAGTCTTAATTTTTAATAAACTATAAAATACAAACCTGGGGTGTATGATGACTGGGTCCCAGCACTTGAGTAACGACGACGCTCGTAAATGACTGGGGCTGCATTTCCCATACTATCAACCCTTTCTTGTTGAAACCGCCTACTTCTTCGAAGTAAATCTCGTTGTCGTCGATATCTTGCTCCGGGATCCCTTCACCTATCATTTTCGACTTTCTTGAAAAAACTTTTTCGTACAAAACAAAAATAAAGTGTTATTAGTATACGTTAATTAATTAGGAAACCAAATTACTAAAACATAAAGAAAAGTTTCTGTTAACTTACAAATAGTGCTTTGGGTTTCGTTGATAGCCAACCCTTCTTGGCATGCTTTTTTGTCTTCTCCAGCAACTTCAAGGCGGATGGTACATCCCTCACATCTTCTCCAGCCTGCAATTTAAATCCAACGACACTTGTTAAAAAAAAACACTCAAGATTGTCAAAGGGTGAAAATTGTTTAAAAATTATTCTAGACAAGAAAAAGTGAAGTATAAACTAAGAAATTACCATTTCATCCATCAACTGTAGGGTGTTTTTACGACCCATAATGTGAGTACCTAAGGCCTTGCCTTTTTCGGTACTTCCTGACATCCGATTGGTTTTGTTTTTATCGGATTTGTCTTGAAATTTAGGATCATCCTTTCTAGCCTTAAGTTGTTCGAAGATATCGGCCGGTATCCATTGAGGCCTTTGCTCCGTAGGTTTCCTCATAGCGTAGTGGATTTTTTTGCGGAGGCGGTCTTTCATCATGTCTTCCCATGCCGACTTAACCGTTGCTCTATCACGAGGGTGAAAGGTAACATCTTTCTGTTTCAAAAAAAATATATAGTTAAATAAATATGAAACAATAAATAGGTAATAAATAATAAAACGGAAATAGGTAAAAAAAAATATAGTTAAATAAATATGAAACAATAAAACAGTTAATAAATACCTCAAACCAATTCCACCACTCTTCCTTGATGGCATCCGACGCATTTGACCAGTTGGGCGCATACTCCTTGTAGTTGCAAATAATGGTCTGTGTTATAAGAGTAGAAACGTCTTTGTCACTGAACCTGAAAAAGAGTTAAATGTAAAAATAAAATAGTCAACAAGTAATCATATTATAATCAATATATATACTCATACAATCAATTATCCGTAAACAAATAAGACACTTACCACTTGCCGCCTTCATAATCAGTCGGATCGAGGTGTACTCGATGTGTAGGCGTCGGCGTCTGAGGCTCAATTATCTCGTCCTCGTCACTACCTCCCGCTCGTTGTCCCTCAGTCTGACGACTACCACTACCTCGTCGTCTTCCGCCCGGCATATTATCAAACTAATATAAAAACAATTAGATAGAAATGTTTTACATAATTAAAAACTTGAATAATAAGATTAATAAGATAATTTCATTGACATTAAGCCATACGGCATCTACAATAATTTCAACAAATATAAGATTATCGAATTTAATGAGCTTCCCTCTTCCTCAACGGAGAATTTCTCTCCGTGACACACCCAATCGTAGTAGTTATCACAAAACCCTCTCAAACCAAGGTGTTTCCGTACTTCTTGCTCAACTAAATACTTTGTATTCTTACACTTAGAACATGGACACCTAATTTCTCTATTTCTAACGTATTCGTCTTGTTGCTTAACATAGTTAATGAATTCATTAACACCAATTACGAAATCCTGCCTTATTTTTTTCCTAGAATCCAACCTTTCATACATCCATTTTCTTTCTAATCTCTTCATAGTAAATCTACATATTTTAACAAACAATAACAACAACTAATTAACAACAACAATTAAATAACAACTACATATATATATATATATAACAGCAACTAACAAAGAAAACTAGTTAACAACTTATTAACAACAACAACAACAATTAATTAACAACAACAATTAAATAGCAACTACATATATATAACAACAACTAACAACAACAACAACAACAACAATAACACCAACACCAACACCAACACCAACACCAACACCAACACCAACCTGCAAAAAAAAAACAATTTACATATATTGGTATGGGGTCCTTATCTCTCCAGCCTAAACCCATCTTTGAATCTTTCATACCATTAGTAAACACTCTTATATTTTCTTGATTGTAATGAGACAAAAATTGGGCAGCACTTCCCTATTGTTCTCCAAATACATTATATAGAATGTATTTGGAGAACAATAAGGAAGTGTTGCCCAATTTTTGTTTCATTACAATCAAGAAAATATAAGAGTGTTTACTACCTAAATGGCATGAAAGATTCAAAGACAGTCCCAAAACGGGGACTATTCAACAATTAAACCTAATGTGTAATTATTGAACGGGTACTATTCAAGAATATTCTAAACAAATCAACAACACTAACAATCAACAACAATGCAAATTTTATATCAAAAATCGATCGTCCTAAACATCTTAACAACAATATGCGACGGATTTGGGACAAAATTAGCTACTAACCTAATATCACTAACCACCTAACAATACTAACTAAACTAATCAAATAACAATTAAACTAAACTAACTATTCCTAATAACAATAAAAAACAATAATACGGAATTTGCGACGGAATTTTGCGACGGATTAAACATAAAAAATTAAGACGGTATATAAATAACGAAAGTTAGTATACATACATAAGGAGAAATGGAGAAGGAAGAAAGAAGTGGCGGCGGCAAGGTGGCGGCGGTGAGGTGGTGGCGGCGGTGAGGTGGCAGGTGGAAGGGAGAAGAAAGGAGAAGGAGGAGGAAGGAGGAGGAAGGAAGGAGAAGGAGGAAGGAGGAAGAAGGAGGGCTGGTGGCGGCGGCGGCGGCGGGGTTGTAGGGTGGTAGGGTGGTGGTGTGGTGGGGTGGTAAATCGCCGAATCGCTTTTAGGGTTTTCGTTTTTTTAGTTTTGAAATCGATTTGGGTCAAAATAAGACCCGCGGGGTCTGTATAATATAACTTTGCGACGGAATTTTGCGACGGAATTTCCGTCGCAAATCTGGTCAAGGTCAAACCTTGACCAGATTTGCGACGGATTTTCCGTCGCAAATTTTGACTTCTGCGACGGAATTTCCGTCGCAAATCTGGTCAAGGTTTGACCTTGACCAACTTTTGGTCAAGTCTGGTCAATATGTTTGCGACGGAATTTCCGTCGCAAAAGTCAATATTTGCGACGGACTTTCCGTCGCAAACTTTCCCGCCATTTGACTTTCACTTCGCGGGTCTGGGAAATTTAGGTCCGTCGCAAATTCGGTCGCAAAAAAAAATCCGTCGCAAAATCCGTCCCGAATCCAAATTTGCGACGGATTTTCTATCCGTCGCAAATTTTCCGTCGCAAGGGCAGTATTTTTTTTTGTAGTGAATGCTTTGAGAGTTCAAATTTTAAATTTCCAGCAAGAACCCGATGAGAAATTTCATGAAGCGTGGGCCCGTTTTAAGAAGGTTGTTCGATCCGTTCCTCACCACGGCTTTGAGGAGTGGTACCTTCGCAACCAATTCTATAACTCTTTGTATGATGACTACAGAGCCATCCTTGATTCGGTTACAAATGGTAGATTTCATAATGTAGCTTATGATAAGGGTTGGGATATTATTGAGGAGATGGCGGTTCATAGAGCTGAAAATGGAAATTCACGTGGGAATTCACCGAACAAAGTATTGAAACAAGTCATGTTGCCGCACTTGAAACATCCAATAATGCCCATTCCGAAAAACTTGAGAAAGCTCCTGTTCATGAAACAAATGAGGCTTCGGAGTTGAGAACGACCTTCCAAACCCTCAAGACTCAATTATTAGAAATGAAAAAGGCTCAAGCTGCATCTTTGGAGAATATTAAAAGCCAATTAGCAATCTTAGCTGCTAATCAGATTGCTAGCTCTCCGGTCGATTATGAGAGTTCCACGGAGACATTAAATGCTATAAATCTTAAGAGTGGTCGTGCTTATGAGGGACCAACCCCAAAGGATGATTCTGCCGCAGTTCAGGACGAAGAAATTGATCCTGTGCACAGGTCAGGAGGCCGACCGACCAAAACATCAGGTCGACCGACCTCGACACCTGACGTGAGATCAGTTTCTGCAAAACAGAAAAATTTCGATAATACAGCGCCTGGTCGATCGACCGCTACACCAGGTCGACCGACCGCGATACCTGAGCAGATTGTGGATTCGCCTCCTGAGCCACCTGACTCTCCTCTCATCAATGCCTCGACGGAGATTCTGAAGTTAAAAGAGCCAAGGCTTGCTGATTCTGCGACAAGCATTGCGGTCCCGTATCCGGATCATTTGGAGAAATTAAAGTTGGAGCATCAGTTCGGAAAAATCTTGGAGATCGTCAAAGGCCTTGAGCTTAAGAGAAAATTGGAGGACCATACTGTTATTTCTCCTGCTACGGGTCATGGTAAAGAGGGCATATGAGATCCTGGTGATACTAGTGAGACACAATTGGAGCAAGTTGCTAAAGAAGATAGGCCGGGCAAAGTAAAGAAGCGTGTCATAACTTACGCAACACCAGATACCCTTCCTCCGTCTAGGCCTGTTGTCTGGAAGCCCAGAGTAGCGGTCCATACTACTGAAAGGACCTCTTTTAGCCAAGTGCCTTACTTTGGGGTATCTTGCTGCTGAGTCGTAGTGCTAGTCAAGTGTTCTATTTCAGTTTTGTTGGACTATTTTTTTTTTGTTCTTGCTTTTAGACTTAGACTCTTTTTGCTTTTGTTTCTTTGTTTTGAGACATTTTAGACTTGGTTCTGGGATCTTGCGCATTTGTTGGGCGCATATATGATGATTTTTCAGGTTTGAGTAAGAATGACTTGGTTAATACAAGTTATTTCCGAAGAACAGAAGGGTGTTGTGCCGCAGGAAGGTCGGTCGACCAGAGACGTAGGTCGGTTGACCTACCCACCTGTTACAGCTTGCTCGTTTCTTCCTCGGGAATCATGCAACCATCTTGGGTACTTGGAGTGGCACTGCTGGCCACCAAAACCTCCCAGCTTACACTGGTTTGGGGAGGTTTTTCTCATGCCCTTAATAATCCAGTGAGCTCTTTCCAGTTTTCCTTAGTTTTTATTTTCCTTGCATCTTTCCTTTAACTTTTTTTCTGAAACCTTTACTTAGGCTAATGCACAATGGGGACATTGTGCGGGTTGGTTTGGGGAATGGTTTCGTATCACATGCATTGTTCCATTGCATTTTATCACACGTTTATTGCATTTCTGTATTGCATCATTCTTTTCTTTATTTTCCTTGCATATAATACAAAAATCCAAAAAAATAGAAAAATTCCAAAAAAATGCACGTTTATTTTAGCATATAGGTCGAGTCGGAACGAGAGTATTTCAAGGATGATTTTTGCTATCTTACATGCTTATGCCTTCACCTTTCCTTGTCAACTTATACCTTGGCAACCTACTATACATTCTGAGTTTTTAGAGCTTTATTTCCTGGTTTCATCTTTAAACCAGTTGTCTAGGATGTGAGTAGTACTCCCCTTGGAACATGTTACATCAATATGCATAAACATGAACTTGAATAGCTATATACTTGTTTTACTATCTCGTTTTGTGAGTCTTGGTACGTGCATTTGGGAACCCTTTTCTCTTATTTACCCATAAGCCCTACATAGCCAAAATTGCCTTTTTATTCCCCCAAAACTACATCTCATACTTAGCCTACCTTTCCAAGCTAGTATTTGTGGTCTTTGGTTTAATTTTTGAGGCATCTTGGTTTGTATGCTATCTTGAGCAAAAAGGAAAAAGAAAGAAAGAAAAAAAAAGAACAGAAAAATAAAGAAAAAGAAAGAAAGAAAAGAAAAACGAAAACGAAAAAAATCAAAACATACAGGAAGTCAGTCGACCGACCACCATCTTAGGTCGGTCGACCAACTGACAGCATCAGAAATTCAAAATTTCGTTCTGAAATCCCTTTCTTTTACATGTTATCACTCCCATACTTCATTCAAAAATAATTGGGAGTCCTTTCTTATATATAATGTGAAAGTTGTGTTACAAAAGAGCACTTTCTTAATGTCAAAAAGTCGTGAAATATGTTGTTGGGAATCGGTTTTACTAGCTTGGCTACTAACCCCACAAATCCAAAAACATCTTAATCACTTTTTACCTTTCACCTCACATATACTTCATTGCCTCAATTGCATGTATCCGAGTCACTTGATGAGTGTGTTTATACATAGTTGTGGAATTCTTGTTCATGTTAGATTGCAGGCATGTTTTCATGGGTCCCAGTTAGGTGAGTGTCATTACAATATACTTCTTTCTATCTTCTACATATACTCACCCTTTGCTTCATGTGTGTCTCGAGCGTACCGCGAGAGTCCATGGTATAAAGTCTTTATAGTCTTTAGTTTTGCAAGTTTGACAACCTTATAACTCGTTTGCATGATTTGAATACTTTCTCATTTTGTACTTGACATTGGTTTAGGCTTACATGTACATTTCGCTCTGAGATTGAAATCGTTCCCTTAGTTAAGATCGACTCTAGTTCTTGCTTGAGGACAAGCAAGGGTTTGGTTTGGGGAATTTGATGCGTGTCTATTTTATGACGTTTTACATCTATTTTCACAGGCATTTTAGAGCTCATTTACGATGTTTTAGCCTTTATTTCCCAACTCTTGTCTACTTTCGTATTTTTATGCTATTTTGCAGAATTATGCGGGAAAAAGGCGATTTCAAACCAAATCCGTCCTCAAGTGATTTTTATGGCTAAGGACAAGAAGGAACGAAGCCTAGCGCACATTTCAAGGCCTGTAGATAGCTTTAACAAGCAAAGAATCGATCCACGATGTTGCAGCCTATTTCAAATGGCTATATCTCGAGTTATAAAGTTGATAATGAAGTGATTCCAGTTGGAGGTGAAAGCTTATCCTCTTAGCTATCCAACGCCGCAGTAATCGCTTGATTACGATGAGTAACGAAGAAATGGCGGCTGTTTTAAGATCGACGCGCGCTGCAGTCCCAACAGTAGGTCGACCGACCTACTAATTGGGTCGACCGACCTCAGCGCAGACCCAGAAGTTTCCGCAAGGCCCATTCAACTGATTAGGTCATTAGGAAACTCTTTATTTCCGCCTATTTAAGATAAATTACGTGATTAGGGTTATTCATTCAGTCACATATCAAGTTTCCTACCTAGTTTTCTATCATAGAATTACAATTCAGTTTTAGTTTGAATCTTTCAATAATCATCAAACACTTTCTTTAGTTTTGTTCATGGTTCATCAATCTTCCCACAATAATCAATAAAGTTCGTTCTTTCCTGCCTTAATCGTTGTTTTCGGTAATTCCTTTCTTAATTTCAGTTTCATTATTGTTAGTTTAGAATTATTGCATCCGGTTTAAGTTAGAATCCCAAAGCCTTTATTAATATTGCATGCTTAGATTAATGATCGCCATGAATTCCGTCTTTATTATTGTTATTATTTCAGTTTCCATGAGTAGCTAAATTTCATATGTTAGGATGTAGGGAGTAATATGCATAGGTAGTATAATTTTCGAATCAACATGTTGCAGGCAGGAGGTCGGCTGACCGGGGTGGCTGGTCGGTCGATCGACTCGTGTTTGAATTCTGTTTTGCTTTAATTTGTAGACTATAATAACCTACAATGAGACCAAAAGGAGACTTGTAGGATGTTAGTAATGACCTACCCAAGATTGAGAGATACGGGAAGGGCATTGGTTTACATCTTAAGACGGCTAGGTTACTTAAGACAGAAAGGTATGTGACCTAGAATTTAGGAGTCACCCTTATTGTTGACACCCAATAATTGTGAGACCTAGGAACTAATAGCATAGGCCGAAAGGAGCTATTAGGTAGCATAGACCTAAAGGATATGTTACACCCCTTACGCGACTGCAATTCATGTTGACTTAGGATTTATACTATCTTAGCTATTTATTACCCAAACATCCTAGCATCTCTTTTATCATCGTTTACACCTTTTTATTCAGTTTGTTCTTATCTTTCCTTTTAGACATAATTGTTATCAACCTAATCAAAACCCCCCTTTTTATTGTTACTTTATAGATTAAAAATTGGCAAACAGAATTAACCTTATCTCTCTGTGGTTCGACTCGGACTTTCACTATCTATTGTTAAGGTTAGGAATTATAAATTTTATTTTTGGTACCCTCAACGAGGGGCATCACTAACAATTATAATATACATGATAAGAATTATAAAGAAGATAACTTGAATTAGTGAGACAATAAACTAATAAAGATATGAACTACGCTAATTAGACTAACAAATAACAATAACATGTAAATAAACATAGTAAATTAACAAAGATGAAAACTCTAATTAAACCAAACATAAACACAATCTCAACTATAAACTTGAAATAAAATGCAATAAAAATGAGGGATAAGAGAAATTATACCAAACTTGAATGGAGATGAGCATTAAAGGATGGATCTAGGAATGAATTACCAAAGATTTGGAGTTGAACACAAATTAATAAATTGTATTAAACCATACAATAATTATTAAGGAATAAAAAAGAGAAAAATAAGAACAATGGTTTTTTACTACTCTACTCACTACCCTACTGTTTTCATTTCTCAAAACCAAAAACCAAAGCTCCGTGCCTCTTAATTCTTGTCTCGCTTTATACAAGTTCTAAAAAAAGAATAAATCTATTTTATGATGTTTTACATCTATTTTTACACGCATTTTGTCGCTCATTTACTATGTTTTAGCCTTTATTTCCCAACAATTGTCTACTTTCGTATTTTTAAGCTCTTTTGCAGAATTATGCGAAAAAGGGGCGATTTTATACCAAATTTCTACCCACGGTATTTTGCATAGCCAAGGAACGAGGAAAGTCAACTCAAAGCGCGACCCAAGTACCAAGAAGTCAAACCGAGAAGAAATCAAGGCTGACCTAAAGGAAAGTAGGTCGACCGACCTACTACTTTGGTCGGTCGACCAGGGGACTGTTATAAAAAGACCAGAAGTCCACCAAGCCCGACAAGAGGTCGACCGACCTCATCATGTGGTCGGTCGACCATAGCGCAGTCTCAGAAAATTCGGCAAAGCCCATTCAAGTGATTAGGTTATTAGGAAACTCTTTATTTCCGCCTATTTAAGCTAATCTCGGGATTAGGGTTGATCAGCTATTATCTTTGATCTATCAAGTTCTCTATCTAGTTTTAATCTTTCAATTATCTTCAAACACTTTTCTTTAGTTTTATTCATTGCAATCATCAATCTTTCCGCGGGATTCAATAAAGTTTGTTCTTTTCTGCCTTAAACCTTATTTCCGGTAATTCTCTTCTTAATTACAGTTTCATTATTGTTATTTTAGAATTGCTTGCATCCGGTTTAAGTTAGAATCCCAAAGCCTTTATTGTTATTGCATGCGTAGGTTAATGATCATCATGAATTCTGTTTTTATTAACGTTATTATTGTTATTTCAATTTCTATGAGTAACTAAATTCCATATGTTAGGATGTAGGGAGTAAATAACGTAGATGGTGCGAATTCCGATACCGACTGTAGCAGCGCCTTGGTCGGCCGACCAGCCTAACTGGTCGGTCGACTAAGGTGTTGGTCGGCCGACTGGACTAGCTGGTCGGTCGACCAACACGCGTATGTTTTCAGGCCGTTTTTTTCGTCGACTATAATAACCTACAATGAGACTGAAAGGAGACTTGTAGGATGTTAGTAATGACCTACCCAAGATTGAGAGATAAGGAAAGGGCATTGGTTTACACTTTAAGACAGCTAGGTTACTTAAGACTGAAAGGTATGTGACCTAGAAATTAGGAATCACCCTTATTGTTGACACCCAATAATTGTGAGACCTAGGAACTAATAGCATAGGCCGAAAGGAGCTATTAGGTACCATAGACCGAAAGGATATGTTACACCCATTACACGACTGCAATACATGTTGACTTAGGATTTACACCATCGTAGCTATTTACTACCCGAACATCCTAGCATCCTTTTTACTATAGTTTTATCTCATTCATATTTACTTGTTTTATTTTATGTTTAATTCTAGACTTAGTGACAATCAATATAAACCCCCACTTTTGTTACCCTAAAACATTGACATCAAACAATAAACATTTCCCACCTCTCTGTGGTTCGACCCTGACTTTCACTATCTATAGTTAAAGTTTAGGAATTATAAATTTTATCTTTGACGCCCTCAACGACGGGCATCAAATTTTGGCGCCGTTGCCGGGGAGGTGACGCCAGTGTTTATTGCTTATTGTTTTTGTTTTATTTGTCTTTTGTGTTTACCTTTCTTACTTTTTTCTTGTAGTTTCCATGAAATTTTACCTTTCTTACCTTTTTCTTGTAGTTTCCATCATATCCGCAGGTCAGTTCAAGGAGAACTCCTACCACTAGACCACGAGCTTGAGAAGACTCTAAGAGAAAGAAGAAAGCAGTTTTTAGAGAGTAGGGAAGGAGGTTCTCCATCTTCCCTATTCCAAGAGGATATTTTTGATCAACAATCATCACCACCATCACCACAAAACAACCCACTTACACCGAAAACACCACCATCACAACCAAACTCACCTCATAATCCATCTACACCAAGAACACCAACAAATACCTACTTCCAAACCCTTAAAGAAGAGGACGAAAAGATGGCCGAAGAAGCAAGTATAGTCAGTCACTCCTTGCCACAGGTGAAGGACCTATACAAATGGTTCACTTTACCTGCGGGCACGGGGAAGCCATTTGAGGCCATGCCTTCCTACATCTCCATGGTGGAGAGAAATCAATTTGGAGGCGCGGCCAATGAAGACGCAACTAATTAAGCATATTGAAATCTTCACAGATTACATATGCTCCATAGCACCCCCAGATGGAGTCACGCAGGATCAATTCAAAGAAACTATGTTCATCTTTTCCCTCCGAGACTCGGCAAGGGAGTGGTATCGTGACTTGGACCGCACTGCTGCGGGAATAACAGATTGGAACACATTAGCCTTGGCTTTCTATAGGAAATACTATTCCGCAGCCAAGACTAATGCCTTAAGGGCGCAGATTACCAGCTTTAAACAAGGAGCTTCGGAAGACTTCAGCGAGGCTTGGACTAGGTTCAAGAGACTCATTCGATCCATACCCCATCATGGATTTGAACAGTGGTTTCTATGTAACCAGTTCTATAATGGCCTCTATGACGATAACCAGGCCTATTTGGATGCTGCGGCCAATGGGAGATTCCAAGAGAACTCGGGAGAGACTAAGGGTCTCAAGATTATAGAAGATGTTGCTATACACCGTGCTGACCACGAGACTTCCCGTGGTAACCAAATGAAGGCTGAGTCTAACGTTGCAGCTATTGAGGCCTTAATGGCTAAACTTGACAAGCTAGAGGTTAATAGTGGGAAGTTTGAGATTGAGAGTGGGAGTAAAGGTGGTATGTACCAAGTGAATGCCGTTCAAGACGGACCATTCATTTGCGAGAGATGCGGTGGAGAGGGGCATGTTTCCAAATTCTGTACTTCGTCCAACGAAACATGCGCGGCTTTCCAACACTACCGCGGGAATAATTTCTATGTCCCTAATAATAACAACTTCCACCCAAACAAGAGATGGACGAGTCAAAATGTCCTCAACCCACAACATCAACAACCACAACAAAACTCCACTTATATCCCTCCGCACAGGCAAAACTATCAAAAACCCCCTTTCGACCCGCAAGCACGGTGGAGACTACGACATATAGCCAAAAGCCGTGGTCTGAGATTTTCCGCATCTTTAGCGGATAGTTGTTTCAGTTTTAAGCTCTTAAGACAATTTATTTTCTGTCTTGTTAAGACTTTTTAGTTTTGTTTGCTTTAAGTTTTTGAACAATTTTCGTTTTTTTTGCGTAGTTGAGACAGTTAGACTTGGTTCTGGATTTTTGTGCATGTTTGGGTGCATGTATAATGATTTTCATGTTTGGGGAAGAATAACTTGGTTAATACAAGTTATTTCCGAAGAAAAGAAGGCCGCTGTACAGGAAAGAACGGGCGACCGACCAGCAATACCAGTCGATCGACCGGACCCCTGCAGTTCAGAAATTCCTGTAGTCTGCGGATTGGTCGGTCGACCAGAGAAGAAGGTCGGTCGACCTGTCTACCTGTTACAGCGTGTCCGTGTTTTCCTTAGGAAGCATGCAAACGTCATAAGGGAGTTCCTTTCCCTTTTCTTTCCTATTTGGTTCCACTTTTCTTCTTCTATTTTCAAACCTTCAAATTCACCCAAAACATGTTTAATCCCCGAAAAAGGTCTTCCTTTGTTTGACTTTTTCAGGTACTTGGAGTGGCACTGCTGGCCACCAGAACCTCCCAGCTTACGCTGGTTTGGGGAGGTTTCTCATGCGCTTGAAAATCCAGTGAGTCCTTTCCTTTTTCCTTGGTTTTACCTTTTGGATTTTTCTTAATTTTCTGAAACCTGTACTTAGGCTAATGCACAATGGGGACATTGTGCGGGTTGGTTTGGGGATTGGTTTCGTGTCACATGCATTGTCCCATTGCATTTTTTTCACACGTTTATTGCATTTCCGTATTGCATTGTCTTTTTTATTTCCCTTGCATATACAAAATCCAAAAAAAATAGCAAAATTCAAAAAACTTCCAAAAAAATGAACGTTTATTTTAGCATATAGGTCGAGTCGGAACGAGAGTATTTCAAGGATGATCTTTTCTATCTTACATGATTATGCCTTTACCTTGCCTTGTCAACTTGTTTTAGTATGAGAGTCTATTGCATATCTACGAATTTTTGTCAATTTATATATCGTGAGGCTTGACTTATACCTTGGCAACCTACTATACATTTTAAGTTTTAGAGCTTATTTCCTGGTTTCATTCTTAAACTAGTTGTTTAGGATGTGAGTAGTACTCCCCTTGGAACATATTACATCAATATGTATAAACATGAACTTGAATTGCTATATACTTGTTTACTGTCTCGTTTTGGGTCTTGGTACGTGCATTTGGGATCCCTTTTCTCTTATTTACCCATAAGCTCCACATAGCCAAAATTGCCTTTTTATCCCCCAAAACTACATCCCATACTTTGTGGGGAATTAAAACATGTATTCGCCCTAAAACATGTAGGATTATAACGAAATATACAATTGTGATTATAGTCATAAGTTAATAAAAACATGAAAAGAATTACAACCTTGGGTCCTTGCTTGAATAGGCCTAAGAACAGGAATTAAAGTAAATTTCCTCGTATAACTTGCACCCAAGACTTGGTTTGAGATGATGCCGCGTGTGCTAGAAATACTCTCCAATTGCCTTGCAATATGGGGAGAGCTTTTGTGAGTTTTGATGTGAGATCTGAGTTTTGGGAGAAGAATGCTCTCAAAACCCTAATTTCTTGAGATTATGATTAACCAGTAGTTTACAAAAGGAGAATAACTCTCCTTTTGTAATCACTCGGTCGGCCGAACGAATTTAGGGTGAGGGTGGGCTTTTCCAATCTCATCTTATTCCAGTGCGTGATTCGACCCGATTTGCTAAATATTATTCGCGGGTATTTATTATAAATCGTACACAAGTTATCAGATATTAATGCAGTCGATACATTAATAATGGTCTGATAAAATTACGATATTGTTTAATTACCCAAATTAATATAACTGTTTATATTAATACGCGAATACAATTTTTAATTAAATATAACCGTTTATATTTAATTGACGAATTAATCATGTAATCCGTATTAGCTAAAATTATTTAATCCGTATTAAATAATAATCTCAACATCTTATTGACTAATTTAATCGTCAATACCTCTGACTAACTGTTTAGTCGTATCCGGCATAAATGTGACTGTATTTTCATACCTTCACATCTCTGAAACGGGTCCTATAGGTGTGACGTATAGGGACCAGTTGATCACCGCCATCCGTATGACAATAACATCAAACTTATCTAGCAAGCCAACCGTTATTGATAAACGTGGATCAACTGATAATAATACTGAAGTATGCCGTTGTGATCCTTTAAGAGATTTAGTAAGTCATTGTACTAACTGTCAAGGACACCAGCCCCAACAATCTCCCACTTGTTCGTACAAGGGTATGTGCAATGACGTTATCACACTACATGCGGAGGACACAAGCTCCAACAAACTCCCACTTGTCCGTACAAGTGTAGGTGCGATAACCGATTCTCATATCCTTTTAAAATTTCTCCCACTCATTGTAAGACAATTTGCAAATCCGTATTCGAAAAGGTCGTATCTCACAAGCGATCTGTATCAAAAGTGGTTTCCCCGACTAGAGAGTAACTTAACTGATAAAACGAATCTGTATTCGAGCATGGCCATGCATTTCAGTTACTAATCCTCGAGTGGCCCTTAGAAATGATAAAATCCTGATAAGGTTTTGGATATTTCCCTCAACTCGAATCCCTCAGATCTAAGCGCAGCATGAAATAACCCAGAAAAAAATCCTCTTGGCCCCTGTTACAGAAGTCCGTGGGAAAGAAACCAAAGTTACCCAAAATCTGGCTTAATCTCAAGAGACAGTTGAAAATCAAAAGACTCGACTCTAAGGAACACTATGGAGATCCTATCCACGACCTGGCACCCAATGTTATAAATCATTTAGGACTCCATAATGTTGTCACGGGGTGTCCTACGAGATATCCGTATAACTCGCCTTTGTGATTGGTCAATCAACTGTTTGACTTATGGCTCGTTGAACCCACCATCAACCAACGTCACAAAATGATTACCTGAGTTATCAGCTCAAGTGGGTAATCAAGGACAAAAACGATGTAATGTTAATCAGTTCACTTTGTGGTGTTCAAAATTGGCGTACAATTCCACATGAAAAACAAAACATTATATATCATAACAATGAGGTTGAATAGAGTACACGAGAAAATGAATTATTACATGAATTCATAAAAGAGTACTACAAGTTAGGAACACATCTGATTCCCATGGAATTAATGTGCCCTTCATGCTTATCACGTGGTAATGCTTTTGTGAGAGGATCAGCTATGTTGTCATCCGTAACGATCTTATCAATGAATATCTCCTTTTGCTCCACGTAATCTCTGATTAGATGAGCTTTCCGTTGTACATGTCTAGCTTTGTTGCTAGACTTATGCTCCTTTGCTTGGAAGATGGCACCTTTATTGTCACAATAAACGGTGATTGGGTCATTCGAACTAGGCACTACAGATAGTCCTTGTAAGAATTGACGCATCCATATTGCTTCCTTAGCTGCTTCCGAAGCGGCATATTACTCGGACTCAGTTGTAGAATCTGCTGTAACACTCTGTTTAGAACTTTTCCAGCTGATAGCAGTGCCATGAAGAGTAAAAACGAATCCAGACTGAGATTTCAAGTCGTCTCGATCCGTTTGGAAGCTAGCATCTGCGTAACCCGTGGCGCAGACCGTTGAGTCGCCTCCGTAAGTCAATACCCAATATTTAGTCCTTCGTAGGTACTTAAGAATGTTTTTCACGGCCATTCAGTGTTGTTCACCTAGATGAGCTTGGAATCGGCTTGTCATACTCAATGCATATGCAACGTCTGGATGTGTGCATATCATGGCATACATGATCGATCCTATTGCCGAAGCATAAGGAATCCGACTCATGCGCTCTTTCTCTTCCAATGTCTTAGCTTCTTGAGACTTGCTCAAGTGAAGCCCAGTAGTCATAGGAAGGAACCCTTTCTTGGAGTTCGTCATGCTGAATCTCTTTAGAATCTTATCTATATAAGACTCCTGACTGAGAGACAACATTCGTCGTGATCTATCCCTGTAGATACGGATGCCCTAAATTCTTTGTGCCTCTCCCAGATCTTTCATCTGGAAATGGTTTTTCAACCATGCTTTAACCGAAGAAAGGAGAGGTATGTCATTCCCAATCAAGAGTATGTCATCGACATACAGTACTAGGAAGACAATCTTGATCCCACTCGACTTGATATAGAGACATGGTTCCTCTACTGATCGAATAAACCCATTCTCTTTTATCACTTGGTCGAAGCGATGATTCCAACTCCGCGATGCTTGCTTAAGTCCATAGATGGAACGCTTAAACTTGCAGACCTTCTTAGGATGTTCTGGATCAATAAAACCCTCGGGTTGTACCATGTACAACTCTTCCTCCAAATAACCGTTTAAGAAGGCGGTTTTAACGTCCATTTGCAAGATTTCATAATCGTGAAATGCGGCGATCGCTAAGATAATCCGAATGGAACGCAATATGACTACGGGAGCAAAGATTTCATCGTAGTGCAAGCCTGGCACTTGGGTGAAACTTTTAGCAACTAGTCTTGCCTTGTGGATATCTTGTTGTCCTTCCACGGCATGCTTTATCTTGTAAAGCCTTTTGCATTGAAGGGGACGTACCTTTGCAGGTAGGTCCACAAGATCCCACACGTTGTTCTCATACATGGAGTCCATCTGGGATTGCATGGCTTCTAGCCATAGCTTTGAGTCAGAACTAGTCATGGCACCTTTATAGGTTGTGGGTTCATTACCCTCTAGGAGTAAGACGTCATCTATGTCATGTTCCTCGACCATACCAATGTATCTGTCCGGAGGAATAGAGACTCTTCCTGACCTCCTAGGTTCCTCAGGAATATCTACCGCAGCCGAGGTTGAAGGAACTGTTTCCTCCAATGGGTGCTTGGTAGTTGGTTCTTGAATCTCCGATAGATCGAAGGTTCTATTACTCGACGTGTTCTCGAGAAATTCTTTCTCTAAGAACGTCGCACTAGCCACAACAAAAACACGTTGTTCGGTTGGCGAGTAGAAGTAATGACCAAATGTTCCTTTTGGATAGCCTATAAAGTATGTCTTGACCGATCGCGGGCCGAGCTTATCCTCGTGTCTCCACTTGACATAAGCCTCGCAGCCCCAAACCCGAATAAAGGACAAGTTAGGGACCGTTCCCTTCCATAATTCGTATGGAGTCTTGTCAACAGATTTAGACGGACTTCGGTTAAGTATTAGAGCAGTTGACAAAAGAGCATAGCCCCACAATGAATCAGGCACAACGGTGTGACTCATCATGGCTCGAACCATATCAAGTAGAGTTCGATTTCTCCGTTCGGACACACCATTTAATAGTGGTGTTCCAGGTGGATTTAACTGTAGAACGATACCACAGTCTTTAAGGTGTTGATCAAACTCGTGAGAAAGATATTCGCCACCACGATCAGACCGAAGTGCTTTCATCTTTCTTCGCAGTTGGTTCTGTACCCGATTCTGGTATTCTTTGAACTTGTCAAAGGATTCACTTTTATGTTTCATCAAGTAGACATAGCCATATCCACTCAAATCATCCGTGAAAGTGATGAAATACCTATAGCCTTCTCGTGCGTTGATCGACATAGGGCCACATACATCCGTATGTATGAGTCCTAATAGGTCGGCAGCGCGCATTCCAACACCTTTGAAAGAAATACGAGTCATCTTTCCGATGAGACATGATTCACACGTGCCATATGATTCGAAATCAAAGGCCGAGATAGCTCCATTCTGTATGAGCTGTCTTACGCGTTTCTCATTTATATGTCCCATACGGCAATGCCATAGATAAGTTTGATCTTTGTCACCTACCTTTAATCTCTTGTTATTCACATGTAATATTTCGGTGGTTTGATCTAAAACATAAATTCCATTCATGGAAACTGCCTTGCCATAAATCATATTGTGCAATGAGAAAATACAACTATTATTCTCTATTACAAATGAAAAACCAAGTTTGTCAAGTGCAGAAACTGAAATAATATTTTTGGACAAACTAGGAACATAATAACAGTTATACAAAGATAACTCGAATCCACTTGGAAGCTGGATCACGTATGTTCCCCTCGAGACTGCAGCAACACGTGCTCCATTCCCGACACGCAGGTCAACCTCACCCTTGATGAGGGGTTCTTGGTTTCGGAGGCCCTGCACATGATTACATAGATGAGAACCACAACCAGTATCTAGTACCCAAGTTCCGTAACTTGCATGGTTAATCTCAATCATGTGAATAAAAGAAGAAGAAGAAGACATACCAACAGGAATAACGCGGCCTGCCTTAATGTCCTCACGATACACGGGGCATGTACGCCTCAAATGCCCAGTCTTGTGGCAATGGTGGCATTCCATGCTTGTATCCTTACTCTTTGTCTTGCCCTGTGAGTTGCTCGACTCACCTGGCCCACTCTTAATGAATCCTGACTTCTTGAACTTGGGCTTACCTACCGCTAGGTCGCCCTGAGCTTTAGCTTTCCCTTTACCTTTCCCCTTACTGGAGATCATGAGAACATCATGCTTCACGCTCCCACTTAATTTCAGATCCTTCTCGGTCTGTACGAGAAGGGAGTGGAGCTCATGAGGAGACTTCTTCATGTCGTTCATGTAATAGTTGGCCCTAAAGAGGGCGAACCAATCATGAAGAGAATGAAGCATTCGATCAACGATTATGTTCTCACTGATCTTGCAGTTTAGGGCCTCCAGTTTCTCGATATTCTCAATCATGTTGAGAATATGTGGGCTAACAGCTTGGCCCTTCTGGAGTTTTGCTTCAAAGAAGCGACAGGTATGCTCATAAGAAACGATTCTCGGAGCTTTCGAAAGTTCGTTAGTGAGCGTGGTGAAAATCTTGTTTGCACCATGGGATATGAAGTGTCTTTGCAAATTGGATTCCATTGCATAGATGAGTACGTTCTTTATCGCACCCGCTTCCATGACGAAGTCGCTATGAGCGCGAACTTCGTTAGCTCTAGCTCCAGTTCCTAGGAGTGCCGAAATTGGCTCAGTTAAGTACTTGAGCTTTCCGTCAGCAATGGCAGCATTCCGTAACGCTGCCTCCCAGTCAGAGAAGTTTGACCCATCATTTCTCAGTCTCGTAGACTGATTCATGGAGTCCATGAAGACTTTTAGCCAAGATTCACGTGCTAGTTTGGCACTTGGCATTGGGTCTTCACCAGCCATTTGTTATACAGTAGTTTAATTGATCGTGTTCTACACTGAAAAGAAGATAAAAAACAAAACCATATAAGCAACTCATCGTTGAGATTTAAGTCTATATTAAATTGAATTTAAACTCGTAGACTCATGCATTTATATAATTGATCTCCCTCAAGAATTATATAAACGATCCCAAGACTCAATTTCCGTATATTGATAAGCCTACAGCTTGGCTAATTCCACCGTTGGAACTCTTGGTCGATAGATTTCCCTAAATCCTATCTATTAGTCCATCACAGTCGCTAGATAGCTAGTATCGAGTGACCACGATGTTGAGATAAAATAAATCATCTGTTCCCACTTACCCGACGTAGAAGGGGTCATATTATGCCTACCGACGAAGAAGGGATTCATGGGAGTCTGATTTATAAAGACTAGTCTCAATTTTTGGTTATACGAGGAAGACCCCATCAACTTATATTTATCCATTTTAAGTGAACTAATATCTAGCATATACGTGAATGAATGAAATAAAGTGATGGCTTTGCATTTGACATGTGACATCTGTATTGTCACAGAAAACTAACGCGTAACCTCTACATGAGTCAGTTTTCAGGCATGTTATAGGTGGTTTGGTTTTAGGCGGAATATGATGCAAGTTATTATCGATGAAAGCATAAAAATAAATGCAATAAACGTAAATAAAAGTCCTAGTGTGGCCTATCCTACCAAAATAAACATAAAAACAACTTGGAATCCACCGTTGGACCCTAGAATCTTGTCTTGATATTCCATCTTGGTCTTTGCAGCGGGAGTGAGCATCCGGTCTCCGTGTTTGGTCTTCACAAAATTACTAATTTAAATTACAAATATAAACCTATTTACATTCTAATTTAAATACAAAAGTAATTACATGGCAAAAACCCAAAACGGAGATACAAGATCTCAAAATTACAAACAAGACTGTGTTCCATCATTACAGTAGCACAATCTTCTAAGGCCACACTAAGTTACAACCGTTTGCAAAAATTAAATACGTTATAGAAAGCATTCAAAGGCATTCAACAAGACGATAAATAAAATGCATCAACTAAAATAAAATTCATTCATGACATAATACCGTTATTATGTTTAACAAATTTTACCAAACCACCTTACGAGATTAAAATTATGTGATTATACCGTTTTAACCACATTAATCTTAATAAATTTATAATCCATTATCTTAAACCGTTTTAAAATAATATGTATCATGCGAGAGTGAACCGTTTCACAAAAATAATATACTATTTCCGTATACAGTATATTATTAAAGGCCAAGGGAAAATAAAACAAGTTATTTTCGGAAAAAAAAAGAACGTCTGTTACAGAGACGTGGTCGACCGACCTCACCTCGGGGTCGACCGACCATCTGCGAGTCACAAAAAAAAACTTCCTGTAACAGCACCAAGGTCGACCGACCTATCAACCAGGTCGACCGACCACAAAACTGGAAAAACGAGTTTCTGAAAACGCAAATCGCTGCACTTTAAAATCAAAACAAGTTTTTTTAAACATTTGATTTAAAACGTGTAAATCAAATTAAACAACAACAAGGATTCACATATTGCTAAAAAGATCGATTAATTAACAATATGTAAACAAGAATCGAAAACAAGATCGATTACTCACAAAAGAAAACTGTCGAAACAGAAAACTCACGCAGGAGTCGGTCGACCGACCGCAACAAGAGGTCGATCGACCCACACGGCGACAGAAACGCGATTTTCAAAATTTTTAATTAAAACTTATGAAAAACACAAAAGTAAAAATTTCGTGGCCTTGGCTCTGATACCACTTGTGGGGAATTAAAACATGTATTCGCCCTAAAACATAAAGGATTATAACGAAATATACAATTGTGATTATAGTCATAAGTTAATAAAAACATGAAAAGAATTACAACCTTGGGTCCTTGCTTGAATAGGCCTAAGAACAGGAATTAAAGTAAATTCCCTTCTATAACTTGCACCCAAGACTTGGTTTGAGATGATGCCGCGTGTGCTAGAAATACTCTCCAATTGCCTTGCAATATGGGGAGAGCTTTTGTGAGTTTTGATGTGAGATCTGAGTTTTGGGGAAGAATGCTCTCAAAACCTTAATTTCTAGAGATTATGATTAACCAGTAGTTGACAAAAGGAGAATAACTCTCCTTTTGTAATCACTCGGTCGGCCGAACGCATTTAGGGTGAGGGTGGGCTTTTCCACTCTCATCTTATTCTAGTGCGTGATTCGATCCGATTTGCTAAATATTATTCGCGGGTATTTATTATAAATCGTACACAAGTTATCAGATATTAATGCAGTCGATACATTAATAATGGTCTGATAAAATTACGATATTGTTTAATTACCCAAATTAATATAACTGTTTATATTAATACGCGAATACAATTTTTAATTAAATATAACCGTTTATATTTAATTTACGAATTAATCATGTAATCCGTATTAGCTAAAATTATTTAATCCGTATTAAATAATAATCTCAACATCTTATTGACTAATTTAATCGTCAATACCTCTGACTAAATGTTTAGTCGTATCCGGCATGAATGTGACTGTATTTTCATACCTTCACATCTCTAAAACGGGTCCTATAGGTGTGACGTATAGGGACCAGTTGTTGATCACCGCCATCCGTATGACAATAACGTCAAACTTATCTAGCAAGCCAACCGTTATTGATAAACGTGGATCAACTGATAATAATACTGAAGTATGCCCTTGTGATCCTTTAAGAGATTTAGTAAGTCATTGTACTAACTGTCAAGGACACCAGCCCCAACATACTTAGCCTACCCTTCCAAGCTAGTATTTGTGGTCTTTGATTTTTTTTGAGGCATCTTGGTTTGTATGCTATTTTGAGCAAAAAGAGAAAAGAAAGAAATAAAGCAAGAAAAGAAAAAGAACAGAAAAATTCAGAAGAAGAAAGAAAGAAAAGAAAACCGAAAAAAAAATCAAACGTACAGTATAGTCGGTCGACCGACCGCACCTTTAGGTCGGCCGACCTACTGACAGGATCAGAATTCAAAATTTCGTTCTGAAATCTCTTTCTTTTATATGTTATCACTCCGGCGCTTCATTCAAAATATTTGGGAGTCCATTCTTTTATATAATATGAGAGTTGTGCTACAAAAAAAAGCACTTTCTTAATGTCAAAAGTCGTGAAATATGTTGTTGGGAACCGGTTTTACTAGCTTGGCTACTAACCCCACTTGTCCAAAAAACATCTTAACCCCTTTCTACCTTTCACCTCACATATCTTTCATTACTTCAAATTGCATGTGCCCAAGTCACTTGCTGAGTATACGTGTACGTAGTTGTGGAATTCTTGTTCATATTAGATTGCAGGCATGTTTTCATAGGTCGAAGTTAGGTGAGTGTCTTTACAATATACTTCTTTCTATCTTTTACATATATTCACCATTTGCTTCATGAGTGTCTCGAGCGTACCGCGAGAGTCCATGGTACAAAGTCTCTATAGTCTCTAATTTTGCAAGTTTGACGACCCTATAACTCGTTTGCATGATTTGAATATTTTCTCAATTTTGTACTTGGCATTGGTTTAGACTTACATGTAAATTTCGCTCTGAGATTGAAATCGTTCCATTAGTTAAGATCGAGTCTATTTCTTGCTTGAGGGCAAGCAAGGTTTGGTTTGGGGAGTTTGATGCGTGTCTATTTTATGATGTTTTACATCTATTTTTACACGCAATTTGTCGCTCATTTACTATGTTTTAGCCTTTATTTCCCAACAATTGTCTACTTTCGTATTTTTATGCTCTTTTGTAGAATTATGCAGAAAAGGGGCAATTTTATACCAAATTTGTACCCTCGGTATTTTGCATAGCCAAGGAACGAGGAAAGTCAACTCAAAGCGCGACCCAAGTACCAAGAAGTCAAACCGAGAAGAAATCAAGGCTGACCTACAGGAAAGTAGGTCGACCGACCTACTACTTTGGTCGGTCGACTAGGGGACTGTTATAAAAAGACCAGAAGTCCACCAAGCCCGACAAGAGGTCGACCGACCTCATCATGTGGTCGGTCGACCACAGCGCAGTCTCAGAAAATTCCGCAAAGCCCATTCAAGTGATTAGGTTATTCAGAAACTCTTTATTTCCGCCTATTTAAGCTAATCTCGGGATTAGGGTTGATCATCTATTATCTTTCATCTATCAAGTTCTCTATCTAGTTTTAATCTTTCAATTATCTTCAAACACTTTTCTTTAGTTTTATTCATTGTAATCATCAATCTTTCCGCGGGATTCAATAAAGTTTGTTCTTTTCTGCCTTAATCCTTGTTTCCGGTAATTCTCTTCTTAATTACAGTTTTATTATTGTTATTTTAGAATTGCTTGCATCCGGTTTAAGTTAGAATCCCAAAGCCTTTATTGTTATTGCATGCGTAGGTTAATGATCATCATGAATTCTGTTTTTATTAATGTTATTATTGTTATTTCAATTTCTATGAGTAGCTAAATTCCATATGTTAGGATGTAGGGAGTAAATAACGTAGATGGTGCGAATTTTGATACCGACTGTAGCAGCGCCTTGGTCGGCCGACCAGCCTAACTGGTCGGTCGACTGAGGTGTTGGTCGGCCGACTGGACTAGTTGGTCGGTCGACCAACGCGCGTATGTTTTCAGACCGTTTTTTTTCGTCGACTATAATAACCTACAATGAGACTGAAAGGAGACTTGTAGGATGTTAGTAATGACCTACCCAAGATTGAGAGATATGGGAAGGGTATTGGTTTACACTTTAAGACGGATAGGTTACTTAAGACTGAAAGGTTACACCCAATAATTGTGAGACCTAGGAACTAATAGCATAGGCCGAACGGAGCTATTAGGTACCATAGAACGAAAGGATATGTTACACCCCTTACGCGACTGCAATACATGTTGACTTAGGATTTACACCATCGTAGCCATTTACTACCCGAACATCCTAGCATCCTTTTTACTATAGTTTTATCTCATTTGTATTACTTGTTTTATTTTATATTTAATTCTAGACTTAGTGACAATCAATATAAACCCCCACTTTTGTTACCCTAAAACATTGACATCAAACAATAAACATTCTCCACCACTCTGTGGTTCGACCCTGACTTTCACTATCTATAGTTAAAGTTTAGGAATTATAAATTTTATCTTTGACGCCCTCAACGACGGGCATCATAAGGTACTCATCCTCACCGCAAAAAGGTGCCTCAAATTTCTCCAAGTGAGGTTCAAGTAAAAGCATTCATTTACTAATTCATTAACCAAGCTAGGAATACAAACATCATCAAGACAAAGGGTGAGTAATTCGATTTCCTCAAGCACATAATTCTCAATCCAATTCGTATCAAGAGAATCACAAGTTATAGTTACACACTCCTTATCATAAGGTTCATCAACAGCCTCATATTCCTCACGAGAACTCCCCTCGAGGACAACATCCTCAACATCCCCCGCATTCCCGGGATTTACATCAAATGGAACACGCTCCAACTCAATCAAATACATGTCATTTTGAGAACAATTTGAATCATGTATGCCATAGTCATCATCAAACCTCATGAATTCGAACTCACTACCATTGTTAGTGGTTTCAAAATTCTCATTTTGCGGTGTAAATTCGTATTCAAGAGGTGAAGTTGGAGAGGAATAGTATTGTGGCCATTCTTCCCTAGTTGGAGGCATGGTGTTCAAGTCATTCACATTCAATGGAAAACAAGTATATGAAGTACAAACACGAGATGTATGTCCTACTCCTCCACATGTCGCACAAGTAGAATAGAAATCATTTACACCATGCACATTCATAGGAAGTAGGGAAGAGTGATAAGGAAGGGCATCATGCATATCATCATTCCTAGCCAAACTCTGTTTATAGACCAACTCACATTGGAAGGCCATGATTTCTATAAAATTCCAAATTTCTCTACAATTCATGTAAAAGACTCGATCAAAACTCATATAATTTGCTAAATTGCGGGTCTCAAAATTCATGCCTTCACATAAAATGCAAAGGGCCTCGAAAGTAGTAAGAGAATAGCCACAAGAGTTAGCATGACGGACACAATCATCGAACCTATCAAGATAATCATGGAATTGTTCACCTTCATTTTGACAAATATTGAAAGAAGACATATTTTTTTTTAAAGCAAATAAAAGACTAGTCCTAAAACTCAACAAAAACTTATATCTAACAAAGCACCATCCCCGGCAACGGTGCCATTTTGATGGCCGGTTTTTGTCGTCAATTCCGGCACCAAAAACAATTTTTAAACTCCTAAATTAAGTAGTATAATTTAGGGTTGAACCCAAAGGATGGTGGGGTTAGGCTGTAAGTCTCGTTTAAGTTCTAGTTTAGTCGAGCAACAAGATTGATTTGTATTCTAAATTCTAAACTAACAACATAAATTAAGTGAACAACTAAGTAAACGCAATGAGAGAAAAGGCTAGGGTCTCGGGGTCACTCAAGTAGGAGGGGTCTAGTCTAAGTCGATATAGAAGGAATAACAGAGGTTGAAGGCTAGGTGTGTCCCTATCTCTCGATATGAAACGGTCCTTGGGTCAAGTCTAGTTGAACTCTCGTCCTAACTAATCCCAACCCACTTATCTAGTACGGTCCAACTAAGCCCGACTCTCACCGTAAGCAAGTCTAACCAATCACAAGGAGAGCCAAACTCTCGTCCAAGCAATCCCGCAACATGTTCAAAGCAAAAGATAAGAGACCAACATCCAACGAAATATGTAAACAATTGAAGCTATCAACATGGATATTTTTTCTAGGCAGAATCTTAAGCACTATACTAACTAGTCTTAAACTCTCATTTCGAAGAATAGCTAATAAGAGTGGAATTACTCAAACTCTCACTTGGGCATTTCCACAAGCACCTTGTGTGCAAAAGATTAAAGACGAATTACCCATAACTATTAGCATTCAAACACGACACAAATTCGACCCACTAATCCCACAAGAGGTTCCCTTAACCCTAGATTAATCTACTCACACATAATCAACACAAGTAACACAAGTAACACACTAACAATAATAATAAACATGATAATAATTATAAAGAAGATAACTTGAATTAGTGAGACAATAAACTAATAAAGATATGAACTACACTAATTTAATTAGACTAACAAATAACAATAACATGTAAATAAACATAGTAAATTAACAAAGATGAAAACTTTAACTAAACCAAACATAAACACAATCTAAACTATAAACTTGAAATAAAATGCAAGAAAAATGAGGGATAAGAGAAATTATACCAAACTTGAATGGAGATGAGCATTAAAGGATGGATCTAGGAATGAATTACCAAAGATTTGGACTTGAACACAAATTAATAAATTACATTAAACCATACAATAATTATTAAGGAATAAAAAAGATAAAAAGAAGAACAAGGGTTTTTTACCAAAAACCAAAGCTCCGTGCCTCTTAATTCTTGTCTCGCTTTATACAAGTTCTAAAAAAAAGAAATAAAATTACTAAACTGCCCTCACTTAAATAATCCTCCCTCTTTTGTTAACAGGGTCAACATCGTCTTTTTGTCTATTCTATTCTTCAAATCCCATTTCCTGCACTTTTAATGCTCCTTAATCTGATAAACCCCCTTTTCATTCTTCATCCAATTTGGTTCATTTTCTGCTCTTCTTCTACAGACCCAACTCCTCTTCTTCTTCCGAATTGAGTAAAGGAGGCTGGTTGTTATTGATGCAGATGCTGCGAAGTCAAGGTCCGAGAATGAAGAGATGCGAAAAGGTGATGGCGGTTGAAACGAATGGTGGAGGACGAATTGGTGGAGGACAATGGTGAATGATGATTGGTGATTGTGAATGACGAAGGAGATGCGTGGAATGGTGGGGGATGAAGTCGAAAATCAGTTGCGGATGTGGTGAGGAATTGAGGATGGTGAGAAGCGTGGTGATGTGAATGGTGGTGGGTGCTGCTGCTGAAATGATGCGTGAATGGAGAAGCAGAGTTTGTAGGTCAGCTTCAATGGTGAGCGAAGAGAGCATGACGGTTGTGATGTGCGGTGGTGTTGGGGCTGAAAAGATGAGTTGTTGATGGTGGTTATTGGTTCTGGGCTCGTGGTTGAGAATGGTGAATGGTGGAAGATGGTGGTCTGATGTCGTTGCTTGTGGCGGCTGGGTAGCAATGGTGGTGATTGTGATGAAAATGGTGGTGAAGGGTGCGAAAATGGTGATGGTGTGAAACTGTGAATTGGTTTTTGATTTTTGATAAGGTCAAACGTTGACTTTGATTGTGTTCAATGCTTCACTTCCTTGACCCGGTCTTATTTCCGTCTTGGTTCACGAAATAGGCCCTAGACAACACAAAAATGACCGAAATCGAACCAAATTCTACAAATCTAACAATTATTTACAATAAATAAAATAAAACTAATAATTACTAATTAAATAGTAAAAATGAGCTATTAAATCAATTAAGCACGCAAAATTGAGTCGGAGTAAGGTATAAATGATGGGTAAAATGGTACCAAAATACTACTCATCAAAACCCTAGATGATTTAGGAATATTACTCTATCTAGACTTCTAGTCTTTAGGTAATATTTTCTTAAATCTAATCTTAATTTATTTAGGAAATATTTAATAAGATATTTAAATATTATATATAAAACCAGTTTCCTAAATCATATTTCGGAAAGATCTTTATATTATAAAACAAACAATATCCTAATTAAATTCAATCTCCTAAATCTTGTCAAAATATAATACTTTATATTTTATTCCATAATCTAGTTTGTTTAGGATATTAAACAAATATATAATATTTATTTAATTAACCTTCAACAACCTTAGAAACGTGTGGTCATGACACGGTTTCCAAAACCGTCATACACACGATTCCCTAGACTCGGTTATTTGACAATTATGGTCAAATAAAAAGCCTTAGTATATTAGGAAAAATAATTAACTCATAAGATAATTATTTTATTCCCCTTTAACTATTGGATGTTTTATATTAACCACTTAAGATTAATAACTTGATGGCCGGTTTTTGTCGTCAATTCCGGCACCAAAAACAATTTGTAAACTCCTAAATTAAGTAGTATAATTTAGGGTCGAACCCAAAGAATGGTGGGGTTAGGCCATAAGTCTCGTTTAAATTCTAGTTTAGTCGGAAAAAAAGAGAATGAAATAGATAAATAAAGTCTAAAGCTAAAATAAGAGTAAACGATAAATTAAGGGAGTTAGGGGTATGGGGTTTCATGTGGTCAAGTATTGGTCTAGCAATAGGGAAACATGACATAAATTAGCATTCTTTCAAATCACTAATTCACGCAATAAGCAAGGTGATTATCGTCGATTAGGGTCTCAAACTAGCATTCTTTCGAACAACTAAGTAAATTCCCGATTAATACATTAACTCACTTTCGTGACGTCAACTTAATAATCATAGTCAAGTAACTAAACCAATTAAACTTGGGATTTCTCGTTGGCATAATTAAGCACACTAATCGTCATTAATATCACAAGACTAATAATGAACAATAATCAAACCAAACATTATTTAAACAATTACCCACATACAAGACTCAAACTTTTCTAAACTAATCTCATCCCCTAATTATTAAACTACTCTAACATAATTAAATTAACACTAACTAAACTACCCACTAACATTAAACATAAAATAAACATAAAAAAAAGTAACAAAGATTACAACTTTGATAAAAATAAACATGAACACTATGAAAACAATAAATGATAAAATAAGAACAAGTAAAGAAAAAGGGAAGAAATTTACACCATAAGGATGAAAATGTTCGGAAATGTATAGATCTAGAAGACGGATTATAAAAACTTGAATCTTGTTCTCTAATTAAACGGAAAATTGAAAGTAATTAAAAAAGGAAAAATAAACTAAATGGATTTCTTAAGCTAAACTATTCTACTGCTTGCGTAAAAAGAAAAGCTGCTGAGTTTTATATCGATTTTGTTGTTCCTTTTCAGCGTACAAAGATTTGGGTTTTATAACCCCTTCAAAATCATATATGAAAAGACGAAACTGCCACTCACTTAAAAGCTACAAAGACAACGACAATAAGGGCACGATGGTCTTCTCACTTTCTTCTTTTCTTTTCTTCAGAAATTGCTTTCCTGCACTTTCATTCGTTCGTCTTCTTAAGCTGATAAAAACACTACCTTAACCTTCTCTTCTTCTTCACTTCGACTTTCTGTTCTTCTCTTCTTCAGACCCATTTTCTACTCTTCTTCTCGAAATGATAAACCCGATTAAGTGATTAATTGAGTCACTCAAATACAACCACAAGCCAGATGGTATGCTGCAGCTGAGACGGATTGGTCAATTGACGCAGGTGATGAAGGTGGTTTATTGGAGGTTAAAGATGATGATGGTTGAACGGTGGTGATGGCTGTAATGATTCGAACCCGATACCACAATGAGATGAGATTAAAAACTGATGGTGATGAACGGTGGTCCGAATGTAAAGGGGTGGTGGTTGGGCTGCTGGTGTTCGGGAATGGAGGTGACGGTGTTTGAAGGTGGTGGTGAAGGGCGGCCTAAAGCGAGTTGGATGCACGGCTGAAACAATGGTGATGGAGTTGGTTTGAATGATGAATTGATTGATGATGGGTATAGGCGGCCTGAATGGTGGTTCAAGGAGAATCACGGAATTGAGATGGAGGTACATGTCTGTGATGGTGATGTCGGGCTGCTGTTGAAGTTTCAGATTGATAGGTAATGAATGGTGGTGAAGACGATGTAGAGTGAGCAGCGGGTTTGCGGTGATGGATAGCAAAGGTGGTTGCAGGGGAGATTAGGAGTCGGGTTTTTAAAACCGGGTCAGTGAGCTTTGTATTTGTTTGTGAATGGTGGGGGTGATGAATGATGGTAATGGTGTGAAACACTGTGAATGGTGGGGTGGTGGTGAAATGGTAGATAGTATTTGATACGGTCAAATAGGTTGACCTTTTAACTGTGTTCAATGCTTCACTTCCTTGACCCGGTCTTATTTTCGTCTTGGTTCACGAAATAGGCCCTAGACAACACTAAAACGATCGAAATCGAACCAAATGCCACAAATCTAACAATTATTTACAATAAATAAAATAAAACTAATAATTACTAATTAAATAGTAAAAATGAGCTATTTAATCAATTAAGCACGCAAAATTGAGTCGGAGTAAGGTATAAGTGATGGGTAAAATGGTACCAAAATACTACTCATCATAACTCAATATTGTAAAATAGAATATCGATTACACATTAATTCTCACACCGATTTTGGAATTAAAATCGCTTTAACTGCCATCACTCATCCGATCATTTCTTATTGCTTTTATAGGGTTATAGCTACGAGCTATAACTTGAAGCAATGTCATACTAAATTTATAGTTGAGAAGTATAACTGTAACGTTCTGTGACTTAAGTAAGTTTTATGAAAGTTTTCGAGTGGTTTTGTGTTCCGAGTTCATTTGAGTTAGTTGTCTGGGCACCTAGAGAGGGCGAACTTCGGGACGAAGTTCAATTTAAGGGGGGAAGACTGTAATACTCCGAAATTTTTAATTTCGATTTGTGAACTTTCCTTTATAAGTACTATCATATGTTAAGATGTTATTTAAGTAAGTATAGTTGATGTCGTTATGGGGGTTCGAGCTTGAGACCTCTAGCATGGGACTTGTTAGAATAGTGCTGCTAGTAGGGGTCGAACCTAGGACCTCTTGCGTGCTATCTGGGCCTCGAGAAGTGTGAAGCATTTAAGCCCACACGGAATTTAGAATCACGCTGAAACCTACTCTAGGCTGCCTCCTTATAGCTCCCATCATCTTACACTAAACCCTACCCTACTCCATATTCTTCACACAAAACCCTAGCCGCCACATCAAAGAAAGGGAAGAGGCTGTTCACGGTGGTCATAGGTGGGCGTAAGGCAGTTCGTTTTGGACTAGAAACCTGGTATGTCACCATCTGTCGTTAATCTCAGTGCTAGTCGTGGTTTTCAGGGTTGAATTTACGAGCCTTAATACGACCAACTGTCTTTGTTTTTGCTTAATTTCATAGTGTACCATGTAATGAGTGTTTGTATTTAACTAGGTGGTGGTCGTGGTCGTTAAAGACCGTCGTATGAGGTGTTTTATACGGTGTCAGTAGGGCTGTGTCTTCGTTTTATTTTTATATGTATATACATGGGTTTAATTGGTAAGTTTCTGGATGTTTTTATACCGGTGTCTGTGTTCGTTTTGATAAGGGTCGTGGGTTATGGGGTCGGTGGCAGTTGGGTGTTGCAGGTGAGGGTGACACGGTGGTTGTTGGTGGCAGAGGGTGACGTTTCACGGGAGTTCGACATGAGGTCTATGGGTGTCGTTTTTGGTCTGTTGGTTTCTGTTCAGGGGTATACTCGGGTACAGGGGTTTGGGAAGGGTAACACCGTTGACTCGGGGGAGGTCAATGCGGTGTTACCCCGTGTCTGCGCAGTCCAAGTGTCAGGGTTGATGTTGGGGTGGTTGTGTCGGTGGTGTCGGGTTGGCAAGGGTGGTCGATAGGCGAGTACTTTAGGCTGGTCTGGGGTTAAAGTGACGAACCAGGCCTGGTTGGGGCTCTGGTTCACCATGGTGGTGTTAGTCGGCAGGCTTGTGGTGGTTGTGGTGGTGAGTGGTGCTGCTGGGTACGCAATGGGGTGGTTGTGGCCGGCGGTAGCAATGGTACGGTGGAGGAGGGGGTAGTCGAAGGGAGTCGGGTTTGGGTAAAGGAGTTGCGGTTTGTTTTGGTGTTTATTACTTTTATGGTTATTAACATTATTATTATTAATATCAATTATTATTATTGTTAGTAGAATTTATGTTGTATTTAGTAAGTTGTATTTTTTTCGTACGTGTTTGGGGTCGTGTTAATTAGATATACGAGTCGGGAACTATTTAAGTCGTGAGAACGTCTATTTTTGGAAAGTTGCTAAATTGGGAAATTTTCTATTTATGGAAACTTTCCACTTATGGAAAGGTTGCTATTTATGGTAAGTATGTTAGCTAAGAGGTACGGGAAGATTGTTAATTTGTTACGTATATCTCTTTAGGTAGCGAGTTTCGCGTGGAACATTTTTGACAAGCCTCGGGCGTATCTACGTTTCCTGCAATTTCAGGTAGGGGAAGATACTGGTTTACAATAATGTGTAATCTGTTCTTATGTGTTAATAAGCATGTTTAAGTTATAATCTCATGTGAACGTTATATTGTGCTATTTATATCTTTTGAGACATTGTTACGATGTGACTATATATATATATATATATATATATATATATATATATATATATATATATATATTGGGTCTTGTGATGCGGTGTTGGATCGGTGCGGAGTATATATGGTGTTGGATCGGTGCGGAGTATATATGGCGTTGGATCGGTGCGGAGTATATATATGGCGTTGGATCGGTGCGGAGTTTATTTGGCGTTGGATCGGTGCGGAGTTTACTATATTGTTATAATTATTGTTTTCCCTACTCAACCTCGTGGTTGACCCTGTGTATTCGTGATCACCTGTGATGAACCAATTATTGGGGAGCAGATTGACAGGTGGCTGTGACTAAGGGGGAGCTATGGGAGAAAGAGCTTGGATCCGGACCAGATTAGATGTCTAGATCACCTTAGTCAGTTTAATACGAGTTGTACTTTATTTATGTTGTTAAGACCTTTGGATATGTAAGAACATGTTTTGAGTTTAAATTTAATTTAAAGTACTGTTTTTCTTCCTTTGTATCTACTGCCTCGGGAAACCGAGATGGTAACACCTTTATTTATCTGAGGAGTCCTAGTTCAGGCCCTTAAATAAATGGGGGTGTTACAAAGTGGTATCAGAGAGAACGATCCTCAGGCCTAAACTAATTAACCCAATGAATGTAGGAGAGTCTAAAGAAAATGAACCCCGGGATAGGACTGTTAGGAGCACACTAAAGGGGAAGTATGAGTCTGGGGCCCCCTCACACCGAACCATTGGCCCTATCAGTTTTACCCGGGAACCTGGAGTGAAAATACGAGAGAATAAGGGTAGAGTAGGAAAGGATGGAAGTAATGGTATATTGTGATAAAGTATCTATGCAAACTTGAGTATATGAAACTAATTGGAATAGCCGGGAGGGGCATGAACATGAAAGGGATTTTAATTGTTGAATAAAGAGGTGTGAACTTATGTGGTTATGTGAAGTATCTTGAAACATATCAGTAAATGCATTCATTTCCTTTCTCATCATGTCTAGTGATATGCGGTTATGTGATCCCGAGCCATGTTATAGCTTTGTAATACTCAATCTGATAGTTGATGCTAGACTTTATCGTTTAGGGATTTTAGCCCTAATCCTAATGGGTAGCCACATGAGTCGGGACTCATTTCTTCCTGTTTTATTATAGTATGCCTCCGCGAAGAGACAACCTCGCTAACATCACACAAGAGGAGTTGGACCAATTACGAGCTGAGAATGCGGCTCTAAAGGCCAAACGAATGGACTCCGCTAAGATGAGCACGATAATCGCAAGGCACCACCCCACCCAATTCACCGGGGAGGGTGAGCCTCATTTGCTGGGGGCCTGGTGCAGAGAATTCAGTAACTTATTCGAACTGGTGGATTGCCCCGAAGAACTGAGGGTGGACCAGGCTGCCCACTATCTGAGGGGTATGGCTGGAGACTGGTGGACCGCGAATAAGGGAGAGATCCGGGAAGCAGCTACAGAGGATGGAACCGCATTTGTTCCTTGGGACGCATTCAAGGGGGTCTTGAACGAGGTGTTTCTACCAGAATTCCAAAAGAGCAAGCTGAGGGAGGAGTTCGACTCATTCGTGATGTCGGAGGACATGACCGTAGAGGCTTACTACAGGAAATTTATCCAGTTGGTGCACTACGTGGGAGACATGGGTTTCGACGATGCCATGTTAGCAATGAAATTTGAGAGAGGGTTATCAATCGCTGTCAAGAAGAGACTGATTGCAGCTCCGCCCACCACAGTCCGTGACATCTATTTAAGGGCTGGGGCGGCGGAGAGGCTTTCGGATATGATTAAGGCGGATAAGAAGTCCAAGACAGAAAAGAGGAAGGCGGAATCAGTAACCGAGGGTTCTGGATCGAAAAAGCAAAATAAGTTCAGTGGATACTTCGGGAGTAGTGCCTCTGGTGGTGGGAGAAACCAGAGTGGGGGCAATCACATGAGTGGGGTTTCTGGCAGTGGTTCGGCAGGAATAGTGTGTTTTGGCTGTGGAAATAGGGGACATAAGCAGGCTGTGTGTCGTTCGTCTGGAGGAAATCAGTCTAGGGGCTATCGTACGCCAACATCCGGATACCAGGGATCCCGTACTCAGTCCTATGGTAGCAGTGGCTATCGCACACCCACGACAAACTATGGTGGGGGTGCGAAATCTGGAGGGAGCAGCAATTATCAGAGGAACTATAACAATTACCAGAGCCGCCCGTACCAGAATCAGTTCAATGGAAGTGGAAGCAACCAAAAGACAGGAGCGGGAGGAAATCAGCAGGCTGGGACATCTTCTGCCAGCCAGAGTGGAGTCAAGTCCAGTGGCAAGCTCTTTGCCATGGGAAAGCAGGCAGCTCAGGAGGATGCGCATGTGGTAACCGATACTTTTCTTGTGAACTCTAAGCCTACTTTCGTACTTTTTGATTCCGGTGCCACCCATTCGTTTGTGTCTAGAGATCATGTTAAGGCTTTAGGACTTGAGAGATTTGATTGGATCGCGGATCCAGTGACCATACCATCAGGCGAGTCGATAGTCTGTAATAGAGTATATGGTAGTGTACCCATCAAAATCGGGGAAGCAATTTTCTATTGTGACCTCATAGAATTTCCTCTGGGGGGCTTTGAGGTGATTTTGGGAATGGACTGGCTAGGGAAATATCGAGCTTTCATCGACTGTCATCAAAAGAAGATTTCTTTGAAGGGACCTAAGGGGGTGAGGGTGTCTTACAAGGGATATCGAATCAAACCAAAAATCAAATTCATTTCTGTCAACACCTTGAAATCTAGCTTGAGGAAAGGAGAGAGCCTGATCTTGTGTCAAATGTGGGATTGTGAGGCTGAAACCCCCAAGACTAGTGAGATACCTGTGGTACGGGAGTTTGAGGGAGTTTTTCGTGACGACGTTCCGGGGTTACCGCCAAGGAGGGAAGTGGAATTCTCCATCGACCTAAAACCAGGGGCGGGACCAATATCTAAATCACCGTACCGTATGGGACCGAAAGAGATGGAGGAGTTGAAGAAGCAGTTGGATGAACTAGCTGAGAAAGGGTTCATCCGACCCAGTGTGTCGCCCTGGGGAGCACCCGTTTTGTTTGTGAAGAAGAAGGATGGGAGTTTGAGGCTATGTGTTGACTACCGAGAGCTGAACAATGTGACCATCAAGAACCGTTATCCTTTGCCGAGAATTGACGACTTGTTCGATCAGTTAAGTGGAGCTGGGGTTTTCTCCAAGATTGATTTGAGATCCGGGTATCACCAGTTGAGAATAAAGGATGAAGATATTCCGAAGACCGCTTTCCGAACGAGGTATGGCCACTATGAATTTGTGGTTATGCCCTTTGGATTGACTAATGCTCCAGCTGTGTTCATGGACTTGATGAACCGAGTCTTCAGCCCGTACCTGGACAAGTTTGTGGTGGTATTTATCGATGATATCCTGGTATATTCCAAGAATGCAGAAGAGCACGAAGACCATTTGAGGAAAGTACTTCAGACCTTGGAGGAGCATAAGCTCAACGCTAAGTTGAGCAAGTGTGAGTTCTGGTTGGAGAAAGTAGCATTTCTGGGGCATGTAATTTCAAAAGAGGGTGTGGCTGTTGACCCTAGTAAGATCGAGGCGGTGACTAAGTGGCAAAGTCCGAAGAATGTGAGTGAGATTCGAAGCTTTCTGGGTTTAGCTGGTTATTATCGGAGATTTGTCAAGGATTTTTCAAAGATAGCGAAGCCATTGACGTCGTTGATGAGGAAGGAGAACCGTTATATCTGGGATGAGAGTTGTGAGAAGGCATTCCTAACTCTTAAGGAACGCCTGACAACAGCTCCTATCCTTGCCTTGCCAGTTGGGAGTGATAACTTCGAAGTTTATACTGACGCTTCAAAGCATGGGTTGGGTTGTGTGCTAATGCAGAATGGAAGGGTGATAGCATATGCGTCTCGCCAGTTGAAGACCTATGAAGAAAATTATTCGATGCATGATTTGGAATTGGGCGCTGTGGTCTTTGCACTGAAATTTTGGCGTCATTACCTTTATGGAGCCACTTTTAAGGTGTTCTCTGATCATAAGAGCCTGAAATATATCTACACCCAGAAAGAGTTGAACATGAGGCAGAGGAGGTGGATAGAATTAATTGGAGATTATGATATGCAGATTGTCTACCACGAAGGCAAGGCGAATGTGGTAGCTGACGCTCTAAGTAGGAAGTCAGTGCATGCTTTGGATTGTGCCAGATCGAGAGGGAGGTTGTATGGTGAACTAAGGGAGATGGGAATATTCATGATCCGGAAAGGGGACACTCTTGGTGACTTGACAGTGGAGCCTGAATTGTATGGAGAGATTCGGGAGTTACAGAAGAAGGATGCGAGACTCCAAAAATGGCGCAAGATGGTGGAGAGTGAGGGTGGAGAGTCGTCAACCAAGTTCAGTATTCATGCCGACGATAGTTTGAGGTTCAGTGGGCGATGGTGTGTTCCGGATGTAGAGGAGCTGAAGAAGAAAATCCTGACTGAAGCTCATGCTACTCCATACTCCGTTCACCCAGGGGGTGATAAGCTCTATAAAGATCTTAAGAAGACGTTCTGGTGGCCTAACATGAAGAAGGAAGTCGCAGAGTTTGTGTCGAGATGCTTGACTTGTCAGAGAGTGAAAGGGGAGCATAAGAGACCTCAGGGGAAAGTTCAACCGTTTGATGTACCAGAGTGGAAGTGGGAGAACATTTCGATGGACTTTATCGTGGGGTTGCCTCGAACTCAGAGGGGCAACAACATGATTTGGGTGATCGTGGATCGTTTGACTAAGTCAGCTCACTTTATTCCGATGAAAGATACCTGGAGTAAGGCTGAGTTGGCTAAGTCGTATGTTCAGAATGTGGTCAAACTGCATGGCGTACCCAAGGATATTGTTTCAGACCACGACTCGAGGTTTCTATCCAGATTTTGGCAGGAGTTGCAGGCTGCTTTGGGGACCCAATTGAAGATGAGTACAGCTTTTCATCCGTCTACTGATGGTCAGACTGAGCGGACGATTCAGACTCTTGAGGATATGTTGAGAGCTTGTGTACTTGAGTTCGGAGGATCTTGGGAGGATCGACTAGGGTTGATCGAGTTTTCTAATAATAACAGCTACCATGCAAGCATAGGCATGGCCCCTTTCGAGGCTCTATACGGGAGGAAGTGTCGGAGCCCTGTGTGTTGGGATGATCGAGCTGATGTTGTGACATTGGGACCAGATATGATCCAGGAGATGGTGGAGCAGGTTCAGATTATTCGACAGAGGATGAGGGCCGCCCAGGATAGACAGAAGAGCTATGCCGATCTGAAGAGGAGCGATGTTTCATTCGAGGCCGGGGAGGAAGTACTACTGAAAGTCTCTCCGATGAAGGGTGTGATGAGATTCGGCAAGCGTGGCAAGTTGAGTCAGAAATTTATTGGACCGTTTGAGATCTTGGACAGAGTTGGAGAAGTGGCATACCGACTAGCTTTACCTCCAGCTCTATCCAAGGTCCACAACGTGTTCCATGTCTCGCAGTTGAGGAAGTATGTAAGTGATCCATCACATGTACTTCAGCACGAGGTGATTGAGGTAGATGAGCAGTTAGCATACGTCGAGACTCCGAAAGAAATTTTGGACAGGAAGGTGAGGAAGACTCGCAATGGGGAGACGTCCTTAGTGAAAGTCTTGTGGACCAACCATAATTAGGAAGAAGCTACGTGGGAGCCTTAGGCATCCATGAGAGAGCGTTATCCACATCTATTCGATTGAGGTAAGTTACGCGGACGTAACTTTTCTTTAAGGGCGGTGGAATGTAACGTTATGTGACTTAAGTAAGTTTTATGAAAGTTTTCGAGTGGTTTTGTGTTCCGAGTTCATTTGAGTTAGTTGTCTGGGCACCTAGAGAGGGCGAACTTCGGGACGAAGTTCAATTTAAGGGGGGAAGACTGTAATACTCCGAAATTTTTAATTTCGTTTTGTGAACATTCCTTTATAAGTACTATCATATGTTAAGATGTTATTTAAGTAAGTATAGTTGATGTCGTTATGGGGGTTCGAGCTTGAGACCTCTAGCATGGGACTTGTTAGAATAGTGCTGCTAGTAGGGGTCGAACCTAGGACCTCTTGCGTGCTATCTGGGCCTCGAGAAGTGTGAAGCATTTAAGCCCACACGGAATTTAGAATCACGCTGAAACCTACTCTAGGCTGCCTCCTTATAGCTCCCATCATCTTACACTAAACCCTACCCTACTCCATATTCTTCACACAAAACCCTAGCCGCCACATCAAAGAAAGGGAAGAGGCTGTTCACGGTGATCATAGGTGGGCGTAAGGCAGTTCGTTTTGGACTAGAAACCTGGTATGTCACCATCTGTCGTTAATCTCAGTGCTAGTCGTGGTTTTCAGGGTTGAATTTACGAGCCTTAATACGACCAACTGTCTTTGTTTTTGCTTAATTTCATAGTGTACCATGTAATGAGTGTTTGTATTTAACTAGGTGGTGGTCGTGGTCGTTAAAGACCGTCGTATGAGGTGTTTTATACGGTGTCAGTAGGGCTGTGTCTTCGTTTTATTTTTATATGTATATACATGGGTTTAATTGGTAAGTTTCTGGATGTTTTTATACCGGTGTCTGTGTTCGTTTTGATAAGGGTCGTGGGTTATGGGGTCGGTGGCAGTTGGGTGTTGCAGGTGAGGGTGACATGGTGGTTGTTGGTGGCAGAGGGTGACGTTTCACGGGAGTTCGACATGAGGTCTATGGGTGTCGTTTTTGGTCTGTTGGTTTCTGTTCAGGGGTATACTCGGGTACAGGGGTTTGGGAAGGGTAACACCGTTGACTCGGGGGAGGTCAATGCGGTGTTACCCCGTGTCTGCGCAGTCCAAGTGTCAGGGTTGATGTTGGGGTGGTTGTGTCGGTGGTGTCGGGTTGGCAAGGGTGGTCGATAGGCGAGTACTTTAGGCTAGTCTGGGGTTAAAGTGACGAACCAGGCCTGGTTGGGGCTCTGGTTCACCACGGTGGTGTTAGTCGGCAGGCTTGTGGTGGTTGTGGTGGTGAGTGCTGCTGCTGGGTACGCAATGGGGTGGTTGTGGCCGGCGGCAGCAGTGGTACGGTGGAGGAGGGGGTAGTCGAAGGGAGTCGGGTTTGGGTAAAGGAGTTGGGGTTTGTTTTGGTGTTTATTACTTTTATGGTTATTAACATTATTATTATTAATATCAATTATTATTATTGTTAGTAGAATTTATGTTGTATTTAGTAAGTTGTATTTTTTTCGTACGTGTTTGGGGTCGTGTTAATTAGATATACGAGTCGGGAACTATTTAAGTCGTGAGAACGTCTATTTTTGGAAAGTTGCTAAATTGGGAAAGTTTCTATTTATGGAAACTTTCCACTTATGGAAAGGTTGCTATTTATGGTAAGTATGTTAGCTAAGAGGTACGGGAAGATTGTTAATTTGTTACGTATATCTCTTTAGGTAGCGAGTTTCGCGTGGAACATTTTTGACAAGCCTCGGGCGTATCTACGTTTCCTGCTATTTCAGGTAGGGGAAGATACTGGTTTACAATAATGTGTAATCTATTCTTATGTGTTAATAAGCATGTTTAAGTTATAATCTCATGTGAACGTTATATTGTGCTATTTATATCTTTTGAGACATTGTTACGATGTGACTATATATATATATATATATATATATTGGGTCTTGTGATGCGGTGTTGGATCGGTGCGGAGTATATATGGTGTTGGATCGGTGCGGAGTATATATGGCGTTGGATCGGTGCGGAGTATATATATGGCGTTTGATCGGTGCGGAGTTTATTTGGCGTTGGATCGGTGCGGAGTTTACTATATTGTTATAATTATTGTTTTCCCTACTCAACCTCGTGGTTGACCCTGTGTATTCGTGATCACCTGTGATGAACCAATTATTGGGGAGCAGATTGACAGGTGGCTGTGACTAAGGGGGAGCTATGGGAGAAAGAGCTTGGATCCGGACCAGATTAGATGTCTAGATCACCTTAGTCAGTTTAATACGAGTTGTACTTTATTTATGTTGTTAAGACCTTTGGATATGTAAGAACATGTTTTGAGTTTAAAGTTAATTTAAAGTACTGTTTATCTTCCTTTGTATCTACTGCCTCGGGAAACCGAGATGGTAACACCTTTATTTATCTGAGGAGTCCTAGTTCAGGCCCTTAAATAAATGGGGGTGTTACAAAGTGGTATCAGAGAGAACGATCCTCAGGTCTAAACTAATTAACCCAATGAATGTAGGAGAGTCTAAAGAAAATGAACCCCGGGATAGGACTGTTAGGAGCACACTAAAGGGGAAGTATGAGTCTGGGGCCCCCTCACACCGAACCATTGGCCCTATCAGTTTTACCCGGGAACCTGGAGTGAAAATACGAGAGAATAAGGGTAGAGTAGGAAAGGATGGAAGTAATGGTATATTGTGATAAAGTATCTATGCAAACTTGAGTATATGAAACTAATTGGAATAGCCGGGAGGGGCATGAACATGAAAGGGATTTTAATTGTTGAATAAAGAGGTGTGAACTTATGTGGTTATGTGAAGTATCTTGAAACATATCAGTAAATGCATTCATTTCCTTTCTCATCATGTCTAGTGATATGCGGTTATGTGATCCCGAGCCATGTTATAGCTTTGTAATACTCAATCTGATAGTTGATGCTAGACTTTATCGTTTAGGGATTTTAGCCCTAATCCTAATGGGTAGCCACATGAGTCGGGACTCATTTCTTCCTGTTTTATTATAGTATGCATCCGCGAAGAGACAACCTCGCTAACATCACACAAGAGGAGTTGGACCAATTACGAGCTGAGAATGCGGCTCTAAAGGCCAAACGAATGGACTCCGCTAAGATGAGCACGATAATCGCAAGGCACCACCCCACCCAATTCACCGGGGAGGGTGAGCCTCATTTGCTGGGGGCCTGGTGCAGAGAATTCAGTAACTTATTCGAACTGGTGGATTGCCCCGAAGAACTGAGGGTGGACCAGGCTGCCCACTATCTGAGGGGTATGGCTGGAGACTGGTGGACCGCGAATAAGGGAGAGATCCGGGAAGCAGCTACAGAGGATGGAACCGCATTTGTTCCTTGGGACGCATTCAAGGGGGTCTTGAACGAGGTGTTTCTACCAGAATTCCAAAAGAGCAAGCTGAGGGAGGAGTTCGACTCATTCGTGATGTCGGAGGACATGACCGTAGAGGCTTACTACAGGAAATTTATCCAGTTGGTGCACTACGTGGGAGACATGGGTTTCGACGATGCCATGTTAGCAATGAAATTTGAGAGAGGGTTATCAATCGCTGTCAAGAAGAGACTGATTGCAGCTCCGCCCACCACAGTCCGTGACATCTATTTAACTTGTTCCTTCCAACCAATGATACAACAGCACGGCCTCACGACAAGATAACTTGTCCCGTCCTCTTCCACGGGGCAACACGGTATTCCAAAGAAAATTAGCAAAAAGCATAAGCTTGGGAGAAAACGAACCGGTCAATAAGGGACTAGACTCGTAGCGTTAGCATCAAAGTAGGTTTTAATGACCATCTTTTGTTCTCGAGTGACAATATCCCATTCTTTGCTTGGGTCGAGATCAAGACCCGTACCATCTAAACCAATATTTCACAAATTTCCGACAAAGACACGCTTACATCCCGACCATTCACCACGGCGGTCAACCCATCACCATTAAACTTTACTGAAGCAAAGAATTGCACTAGTTCAATTGGAAATACTAAACCCGAGAAATTACTTATGTAATTCCATCCTATAAAGTCCTAGAAAGCTTTAAAGAAACTTAAAGATTTTGACCCATTAACCCAAGATGTAGGATAATACCGACCCGCATGTATGGAATATGGTAACAAACGGTCGATTAACATACCTTCAGACTTGGTCATTCGGAATCGGTCAAGCCCTTCCTTGGTAGCTTCCAAAGAAACCTCGCGAAATTGGGGACGAGTTGATTTCTCGGTTGGAGTATACACCGGCGAATTTTCGTCTAAGGAAGGTGATTCTTTGTTGAGTTTGCAGCGTTTTCCGTTATCATTGCATGGGACGAACATCGAAATGGATTTAGAAGATGGTGGGGGTGACGGTCTGGGAGTTGGTGGAGATGATGGTTTCGGTTTCTTGAAGTTTGAGCGAGTGGCTTTGGCCGGTGACATTGTTAAAAAGGTTGAAATGGTGAGGTTTGTTTTAATGGAGTTTTGATAGAGGTTTGAGGTTTGAGGAGTGGGGACGGTGAAGATGAAGTGGAGTGTTGGGGTAAACTTGTGATGGTAAAAGGAGGTGGGTAGTGGTAATTATGAGGGTTGGTTTGTAAAAGTCAATAGGGTGAGTTGGAGGGTGACACGTGGCGAGGAAGTATGTAGAAGAGGTCGGGTATCTCGGTTAAAACGGCTTTGGTGTGTCAATAGGTAAGTTTTATTTTTATACTTATTTTTGGTAATTTGATCTTAAAAGGTAGTTTGGTCAAATAGAGTAGGTTTTGTAATATTTGATTTATTTGTTTTTGTAAAGACTTGGTTGCACACATACGTACAAGGCATTGTATAACATAGTCGTAGTTTAAGTATTTAATCATAGAGTACGCACATAAACATGCAGCGGAGTATACGGACACAATCATACAATCTTGTCTTAACCGTAGTCAATCATTGGGTTATTTCAGCTTTTAAGATTGATTAGGTGCCACCGATTAAACCAATTTCCAATCGCAAAGTCTCAAAACGTTCTCTAGCCAATAGTTTAGTAAAGATATGTGCCCATTGTTTTTCCGTAGTACAAAATTCCAATTTTATGTTTTTCTTTTCAACATGGTCTCGCAGAAAGTGATGTCTAACTTCAATGTGTTTGGTTCTCGAGTGCTGGGTTGGGTTTTTAGATATAATTATAGCACTCGTATTATCACATAAAATAGGTACACATCCTACATCAACACCATAATCAAGTAACTGTTGTTTTAACCATAAGAGTTGAGAAAATACCAGTGCGGCTGCAATATATTCTGCTTCGACAATTGAAAGAGCGACAGAATTTTGTTTCTTGGATACCCATAATATTATACACGGGCCTACAAACGTAGAAAGCCCTGAAATACTTTTTCTGTCTAAAGAACATCCTGCATAATCCGCATATCAATATCCTACTAGGTTAAAGTTACAGTCCATAGGATACCACAAGTAAAATTTTGACGTTTCGATTAGGTATCTTAGAATTCTCTTAACCGCAGTCATATGCTATTCTTTTGGTGCATATTGAAATCTCGCGCAAACGCAGACACTAAACATTATATCTGGACGACTTACAGTAAGATAGGGAAGTGAGCCAATCATACCTCTTTAAGTTGTTTCATCTACAGACTCACCGTCTTCGTCTTTGGTTAACTTCTTATCAGTGACCATTGGAGTAGACATTGGGTAAGTGGTTTCCATGCCGAATTTCTTTAGCAATTATTTGACGTATTTTTGTTGATGAACTTTGATTTCTTCTTCGTTTGTTGAATTTGAAGACCAAGGAAGAACTTCAGTTCTCCCATCATATTCATCTCGAATTCGGAAGTCATCAACTCAGAGAAGTACTTACACAACTTTTTGTTTGTTGAGCCAAAAATAATATCATCAACATAGATCTGAACGACCAGTAGATCTGAGTTCTCGCTTTTAAGAAATAAGGTTTTGTCCACGGATCCTCTCTTGAATCCACTCTCCAATAGAAATTTTGATAGTCTGTCGTACCATGCTCTAGGTGCTTGCTTTAGGCCATAAAGAGCTTTGTCCAATTTGAATACATGATCCGTTAGTTTGCCGTCAGGAAATCCAGGAGGTTGATCAACAAATACTTCCTCTTGGAGATAGCCATTAAGAAAGGCAGTCTTAACGTCGATCTGAAATAACTTCATTCCCTTATGTGCGGCAAAGGCAATGAGTAGCCTTATTGCCTCAAGACGAGCAACAGGAGCGAAGGTTTCATCATAATCGATCCCTTCTTGTTGGTTGTATCCTTGAACAACTAATCTGGCCTTGTTGCGTACAATGACTCCAGTATCATCCAGTTTATTCCTGAATACCCATCTAGTTCTAGTGACATATCGGTCCTTAGGTCGAGGAACAAGATGTCAAACTTTATTTCTTTCAAATTGTTGGAGTTCTTCTTGCATGGAAACTATCCAGTATGGTTCTGCGAGAGCTTCCTTTATATTTGAAGGTTCGATAGTGGAGAGGAAGGAGTAGAATGAGCAGAAGTTGTTTAAACTTCTTTGAGTTTGAACTCCATCTGACAGGCTTCCTATGAAATTGTCCAAAGGATGTGAGTTCTTATATCTCCAGTTCCTTGATTGATTGTTTCCGTTCCCACTACTTGACTCGGGATTTTGGCTTATTTCCCCTGAATCCAAACCAGGGGTTATAGTAGGGTCAGGTATAACTCTGACCTCTTCCCTTTGGTTTTGATTCAAAGTTATACCTTCATTAACTATAAGTCAGGGTTCCAAATAATTGGTTTGAGAATGATTTACAGTATCATCAACTGTAGTTTTAGTTCTCGTACCGTTTTTTCTCAAGTTAAGTTCATCATGAATTCCTTGAATCTCGCCTTCTTCATTTTCCAGCTCAGAAGGATCTTCCCTTGACAACCGAAAGTCCGATTCGTCTAGGTTTTCTTCTTCGTCCTGTAAAGGCTTATCAAAGGCATTATCTTCATCAAAGATAACATGAATACTCTCTTCTATGCATAAGGTACGTTTGTTGAATACTTTATAGGTTTTACTATGATCAGAATATCCTACAAAAATTGCTTCATCACTCCTTGGATCAAAATTGTTTAATCTATTTTTACCATTGTTATGAACAAAGCATTTACTCCCAAAACATCTTAGATGAGATTTATTAGGTTTACGACCACCTAGAAGTTCATAGGTTGTCTTTTTAAGGATAGGTCTAATCATAGCACGATTATAAATATAGCAAGCTGTACTAATAGCCTCAGCCCAAAAGTTTCGAGGTAGACAACTACAAAGAAGCAATGTTCTAGCCATGTCTTCTAGGGTTCTATTCATGCGTTCTACGACTCCATTTTGTTGTGGGGTTCTAGGTGCCGAGAAGTTATGTCCAACACCGTTGGTTTTACAGAACTCAGTGAAGGCATGATTGTCAAACTCAGTTCCATGGTCAGTACGGATTGTTACTAGATTAGATTTGTATTTGTTTTGGACAAGTTTCATGAGACTCACAAATTCATCAAATGCTTCATCTTTAGAGTGAAGAAAAAAGATTGGCCAAACAAATCTAGAGTAATCATCAACTAGAACGAAGACGTACCTGGAACCATCTCTGCTTCTTACCTTCATAGGCCCACATAGATCCAGGTGTACAAGTTCAAGAGCTTGGTTTGTACTTACCACTCTTTTTGGCTTGAAAGATGATCTAACGTGTTTGTAACGAGCACATGTGTCACACATCTTTTCTTGATCAAATTTGATCTTTGGAAGACCTTCAACCAAGTCCCATCTTTTCAGCTTACTTAGAATTGGTGAGCTAATATGACCAAATCTCCTATGCCATGGACATGGATCATCTAATGTAACTTGCATGCATGAGAGAGAGTTAGTAGGTACGACATTTAAATCAATCATATAGAAATTTCCTTCTATGTCCTTCAAGCATTACTTTACTTGTACCTTCCATAATTATACAACATATATCTGCATGAAAAACAACTTTGTTTCCTTTGTCGCATAATTGAGATATACTTATTAGATTATGTTTGAGACCGCTTACCAGATATACATCACTAATGGCATAGGATGATGACATACCAATCTTACCGACTCCTATGATATTTCCCTTCTTATTGTCGCCGAAGGTAACTTTTCCTCCGTTAAAGGGTTTTAGGGATAGGAAAAGGTTTACGTCGCCTATCATATGTCTTGAGCATCCACTGTTGAGATACCACAAATTATTCTCCTTGGCGACGAACTGCACACATTAATTCAAAGACACGATTTAGGTACCCAAGCATACTTGGGACCTTTTTAGTTAGTTATCACATATACATCTTCTTTCTTAACCCAAACTTGTCTTACGTAAGATCTGTTGTGTTTGTAATAGTTAGGTTTTGATGTTTTTGTAGACGTTTTAGGGTTTACTTTTGGTGTCCATTTATTATGTGTCGAAGGTTGAGGAGTTTGTTTGGTTCTATTTTTCTTTTCTTCGTAGTCAAAAGACATGTCATAGAACCATCTGTGGTCATTGTTTCTTTCCTCGACGTCGTTTTGATCACTATCAACAATAGAAATAGTGTCGTTTTGTATACCTACGGATTTGACAGATTTAACTCCGGTTTTAAAATAGAGCCTGTTTTACACAGTTTTCCCGAAGGTGTCCAGTATGACCGCAATAAGTGCATATCAAATGTAGGAAATAATTTCTTAAATTACTCATAAAAGTATTAACTTAATTAATACTGTCAAGGATTATATCAAAAACGAATTGAAATTAAAACAATAGAAATGAAATAATAGGACAATGATCATAGAAATAACCTTTGGTCCTATATGAGATCGGCCTAAGAACAACCTAGTATAAACCCAAACTTCAAGGTAGAAGTTCTCCTTAGATTGCACCCAAGACGACTGAGAAAGATTCCCTCAAAGCTCCTCCTAAATTACTATTAATTATTTTAGAGGATTTATTTTGGGATTAAGATGATAAACTAATCAAAGGGAATAAGAGAGGAAAAACGTTTTCTTCTTATGTTTACAACCTCACGGCCGAAACCCTCTATATATAGGGTTTTGGTTTGTGTTGGTATTGTACTTTAATTAGGAAACCTCATTATAATATAATATTTTGAGTCAGTTTCCTTATTCCGAACTTCCTTAAAATATCATATATATTTTAATACTTTTCGGTGTACAAATTTAATTCCCGGAGAATATTAATTTATTTTCTTATAATTAATTAATCCCAATTATATTATTCTATCATATATTAAAATATAATTAATAAATATAACTTTTATATATATTTATTAGAATTAACATTTAATTCATTTCTCCTAGTTATTATTTAATCATATTAAATGTTTCTCATCTACTTAACTACATTTAGCTAAGTTTAGCATTTATGTTATTATATTAATATATAATCACATTTCTCAGTACTATCCTATAGGTGTGACCTTTAGGGATCAGCTGATTATCGCCATCATATGACAGTAACGTCAAACTTCTAGTGAGCCAATCGTTAGTGATAAATGTTAATCAACTCATTAATATACTAAGTATCCCTGCGTGATCTTGTAAAAGATTTACTCAAATAATCACACACTGTGGAGGACATATACTCCAACAATCTCCCACTTGTCCTACAAGTGTGTGTGCGATTACGATTCTCATATCCATGCATTATTCTCCCACTCAATGGAAGACAATTAAATTGCAAAGTCTTACCTTACAAGGTCGTATCTCCCAAGTAATCATATCAGGAGTGGTTTCCTCGACTAGAAAGCAACATAACTGATACGAATCATATTCGAGCATGGCCATGCGTTTAAGTTACTACTCCTCGAGTGGCCCTGAGAAATATATATAAAACCTGATAAAGGCTGGATATTTTCCTTGACTTATGACCTGCCGATGGAAGCACAGCATGAAATGACCCAGTAAAAGTCCGATTGATCTCCTTTTACGGTGCGACCTAGGACAGAAACCAAAGCCACCCAAAAACTGTCTATATCGCATGAAATAAACAATGGTCAAAAGAACCGACTTTAGGAATCACGATAGACGTCCCATCCACGACCAGGCACCTAATGTATCTTAACATTTAGGACTCTATGTTGTGGTCACTATGTCCTATGCGATATCATATACCCATATTTGTTATTGATCAGTCAGACGCTTGACTTATGGAATATTGAACCTTCCATCCTTCAACTAACAAAATAATCACCTGAGTTATCAGCTCTTATTGGTGTTTACGGACAAAAACAGACATATAAAGTAGAACAGTTCACTGTGTGGTGTTCAAAAATTGTCGTATAATCCACATGTAATACAATATAAAGAAATTCAATGATTTTATTAAGTAATAATTTGAAATGATCAAACATAAATCAAACAATGTTTATTACAATTCTGAAACACGCTTTATCCCCATGGATGAGATGTGCCCTTCATGTTTATTATGCGGTAGTGCCTTAGTCAGCGAATCAGCAATGTTGTTATTCGTTCCAATCTTGCACAATGCTATCTCCTTTGCTCCATGTAATCTCTTATCCTATGAGCTTTTCTGAGTACATGTCTAGATTTATTGCTAGACTTAGGCTCCTTTGCCTGGAAGATTGCACCACTGTTATCACAATAAAGGGTGATTGGATCTTTCACACTAGGTACTACTTTTAGTCCTTGTAAGAAATAACGCATCCAAATAGCTTCCTTTGCAGCTTCGGAAGCTGCCAAGTACTCAGACTCTGTTGTAGAATCTGCTGTAACGCTCTGTTTGGAACTCTTCCAACTGACTGCTCCACCATTAAGAGTAAAGACAAAACCCGACTGAGATTTAGAATCATCACGATCGGTTTGGAAACTAGAATCTGTGTAACCCTTAGCACTTAGCTCCATGTCTCCACCATATACCAGTGCTCAATCCTTAGTCCTTCGTAAGTACTTGAGGATGTTCTTGACGGCTATCCCGTGACTTTCACTTGGATTATTTTGGTAACGGCTGACCATACTCAATGCATATTCCACGTCAGGACGTGTGCACATCATGGCATACATGATCGACCCTACTGCCGAAGCATAAGGTATCCAACTCATGCGTTCAGTTTCTTCCGGTGTTGTAGGTGATTGTTTCTTACTCAGATGCACCCCATGAACAACAGGAAGGTTGTAAAACCCCTCGCGAATGCGGAAATTTAAATCATACAAAGTACTAAAAATGCAGCGGAATTAAAACTTTTTAAACATAAACAACATGCGAGGTGAATTAAAACTGAAACTGGAAACTGATATGAACAAAATAGATAAGTATAACAGTTCTATGTACTGAAACCAAATATATACAAAGCCTGGGATGGAACATCCCTACAGGCACCAAAAGATAAAAAATATCCAAAACTAGAGTCTAGCTACTCGAAAGGGTATAAGTCACATGATGACAAGTGGATCATCACTCGCTAGCTCTCATCAGACCCCGGCCAACCTGCATGTACCTACATACATGAAAACATGTACGCCACAATCAGTGGGGAGTGACTAGAGTTCTCCTAGACACCTTTTGTAACGACACGTAACAAGCAATACAAACAGAACACTCCAACATATATAAACATGTGAAGTATATCAATATCTCAATAACTGATCTCATACTATCATGCAATCACTAATGCACGGCTCTCAACCAACTTCGGAAACTATTTGGAAGAAGAGCCGGTTTCCCTACCGGTTACCCGGTCGGGGGGTCTTTCAATCCAAACCATTTACGAAACTGCCTAAAGAGTCATCCAATGCCTTGGATGAACAATATCAAAGTCAAAGTACTATAAACATCACTATCATCATGCATATCTGACACTGTACCAACTCAAGGCAAACAGATATAAACTGCAAGTATAAGGTTCAGCGGTCAACTTAAGACATAACCTAAATACCAATCATTCAGCAAGTATAGAGGTTCAGAGGTCAACTTAAGACATAACCTAAATACCAATCATTCAGCAAGTATAAAGGTTCAGAGGTCAACTTAAGACATAACCTAAATACCAATCATTCAGCAAGCAAGGACTCAGAGGCCAACTTAAGGCATAGAACTGCCAATCAGCAAGACACTAGACTCAGAGGCGACATCACAACGCATGGACTAGCATCCAAAAGTAAAGGACTCAGAGGCCAGCTTAAGGCATGTCCCTTCACCACATCACAAGACACTAGACTCAGAGGCCAGCTTAAGGCATGTCCTAGCATCAAACATCTGCACTCCGGGCAAGGTGTGAGTTCCTTAGCTACCCCGTTGTGCAGCTGCTCTACTCGTCAGACTCAGAGGCCAACTTAAGGCATGTTCCAACGCGATCACAATCAAACATGTCTGGGCTCAGAGGCCAGCTTAAGGCATATCCCAGACACGGCAACCATACACATATAGGGCTCAGAGGCCAACTTAAGGCATTTCCCCATATATGACAACAAGCTCACGTATTAAGTTCAGAGGCCAGCTTAAGGCATAACTTAATACGCATCAATACAATAACATCCAAGTCTAGGAACTAATCTATAGTTCTACTTTCTCATACTTTTAATCAACACTTAATGGATCCCGGGAACTAAGTTGAGGGAGAGTCGGTTTCCCTTTCGGTTTCCCGACCGGGGGGTCTATATCCTCTCTCCATTCCCGAACCCAATATAGTGTCGTCCATCCTCCGGGGACCTCAAACTCACATAAGCAAGAGATGACCAAGTTCAACAACAATTATGACTAACTCAAGACTTTCATTCCACAAGTCTAAGGGTCATTAAACACTTGACCAGGTCCACTAGGTCTCATTACAAGCTTAGGATAAGTTTAACTTAAGAGAAGAACAACATTCTAAACTTGATTACCCACTACCCATTACTACTAAATGATAACTAACATTGGCTAGATAAACAACATCTCTAAATGTTGCTTGCTAACTACCCAATAACCATGACCCTAAACATCACGACTTATAAACTTAAGCATACTAAACAACTTAAGAAGGAATTTTACAATGAATGATTTAAAAGGATTAACATGAGGCAATTAGCTAATCACTTGGTCACACTTTACTTAGCCTAAACATACATTCTAAACCAAGTAAATATATTCATAAACATAGCCAAAACATCACTTCAACAATTGGGAAACAAACACCCAAAACAATCACGAAACAATAAAAATAACATGAAGTTATAGGCCAATTGTGCAGCCTGCGCATTGGGGTTGCGCAGCTGCGCCTCACTTCCGCAGCCTGCGCTCAGACCTGCACAACCTGCGAACCAGCACGAACAGGCTGATTCACGCGATTTTCCTGCACTTTCACAATTCATCCAAACTTTCGATAAATGCTTCTACACTATGATTTCAAGCTATAATTCGTTCCTACCAGCACATATAATCCCATAACAATCCCAAGTATACATCAACATGATTATTGAACCATCAAAACACAAATTATGAACAATCTTTGTATTCGTCTTAAGAGCATGAAATTCTGAAAAATGAGTAAACAAACATATGAATGCCAAATTAAACATATGAATGTCACTAAAATCAAAACCTAACATGCTTCTAAGTTCTAAACAACAACCAACATCATCAAAATCAGAAACTTAACCCATCTTAAACAAGTAAAGTGCTAATATCACAAATAAAGGCCGAGTTTCTCATTATCGTCACCTTAAAAGCAATTCCGATCAAAGCTCCTCTTCCACCACGTAGCTATCCACACAAGCATCGTCCAAGCCTTCACCTACAATCAAGAAAAAACGGATTTTAGAGCTTAAAGAAGGATTCTACAAAATCAGTCACTTTTTCGAGTTGACGGAAACGAAAATTGGAAGTGACGGATGGCTTGCAAATTTCATGAGGATTCCGAAAATGTATTTATTACCTTGATTTGGAGTCCGGATGATGAAGAAAAAAGGATTATAAGATGGAGTTTTAAGGAGGAAATGAGAATGAAGATGGTGGTGTTCTTATTTTTTTGAGAATGAAATGTGTCGACAAACACACAAGGGTTTAGGGGTTTTATGTGTCCTTTCCGTTTCAAAAGAAAACGGGTTTGGAAATGAACGGGTTATTCGACACGGACTTAAGTTTGCCAAGTTGAGTTCTTCTTAAGGACTTAAGGTTCTTAAGACGGATCTTACGATTTATTAAAATACTTTCTCAATAAATTATTAAAATATTATTTTACCATTTAAAATAATTAAAAATCCTTATAATATATTTTACGAAAATACGGGATGTTACAATCACCCCAACTTCAAAAAGTTTCGTCCTCGAAACTCCAAGAAAGATAAGTTCTAGATAACTATACCTCAATCGAAAAGAGAAGGATGCGCAGCACGCATCGAAGCCTCGGTCTCCCACGTCTGCTCCTCAACATCACCGCAACGCCAAAGGATCTTCACTAAAGGCACCACCTTGCTCTTAAGCTTCTTATCCTGACGGTCTAGAATCTTCACAGGACGCTCCTCGAAAGTAAGACTCGGCTCTAAGTTCTCGATCTCTCTAGGAAGAACATGACTCGGGTCACTAACATACTTACGGAGCTGAGAAACATGAAAGACACTATGAACCTTGCCCAAACTAGGAGGCAAGTCCAAACGGTAAGCAGCAGCACCAATCCTCTTCACGATCTCAAATGGCCCAATATACTTAGGGCTCAACTTGCCCTTAACTCCAAACCTCTTGACGCCCTTTATCGGTGAAACTCTAAGGAAAACTCTGTCACCCACCTCAAACTCGAGAGGTTTATGGCGGACATCAGCATAGGATTTCTGCCGATCCTGTGCGGCCTTCATCCTACCTCTGATAAGCTGAACCTGGTCGATCGTCGCAGCTAACTGGTCTGGTCCTAGGTCGTGCACGTCGCTCGCCTGATCCCAACAGATCGGACTACGGCACTTCCTACCATAGAGCGCCTCATACGCAGCCATACCAATAGATGAATGGTAACTGTTGTTGTAGGAAAACTCAACCAACGGTAGACACTGCTCCCAAGAACTCTGGAAATCAAGTGCACAAGCACGGAGCAAGTCCTCTAATGTCTGAATAGTCCTCTCGGACTGTCCATCAGTCGCGGCTTGAAACGCACTACTCATCAGCAAACGGTTGCCCACAGCCTCCTGTAGAGCCTTCCAAAACCTGGAACAGAAACGAGGATCACGATCAGAAACGATCTCTCTCGGGACACCATGGTAACGGACTATCTCTGCAATATAAGCTCGGGCTAAGCGGTCCATATCCCACGTCTCGCGGATAGGCACAAATCTGGCACACTTAGTTAACCTATCAACCACAACCCAAATCGCATCCTTGCCTCCTACTATCTTAGGCAATGCAGCCACGAAGTCCATCGAAATGCACTCCCACTTCCACTGAGGAACGTGGAGCGGCTGTAGCAAACCACCTAGCCTCATATGCTCTATCTTGAATTGTTGACAAGTCAAGCACCTACTCACGTAATCCAAAATGTTCTTCTACATCCCAGGCCACCAGAATATAAGTCTCAAGTCCTTGTGCATCTTCTCTCCGCCCGGATGAACTGAGTAAGGCGTCAGGTGAGTCTCATCTAAAACTCTCTTCCTCAAATCTGGCACATCTGGAACATACATCCTACCTCGGAACCGAAGGAAACCATCAGAATCAATCACTAAATCTGGTGCATCACCACTCGAAATCTTAGCCTCGAACTTCCGGAAAACAGCATTTGTAGGCAAACTCTGGTGAATCTCCCAATACAATGTCGGCTCGGCAGTCATAGCAGATGACCAATCAAAACCACTACCAACCATCTCTAATCTCAACTTCCGGAACTCGGAACACAACTCATCGGGAAACACACGCATAACACTCATCGAATGAGAAGTCTTGCGGCTAAGCGCATCAGCAACCACATTGGCCTTACCCTCATGATACAATAACTCAATGTCATAATCCTTAACCAACTCTAGCCAACGGCGCTGTCGCATATTGAGGTCTTTCTGGGTGAAAATGTACTTTAGACTCTTGTGATCCGTGAAAATGCGACAATGAGATCCAATCAAGTAAGGACGCCACATCTTCAGGGCGTGAACGACCGCAGCTAACTCAAGATCATGCGTCGGATAGTTCACCTTGTGAACTCGCAACTGTCTAGATGAGTATGCTATCACCTTACCACTCTGCATCAACACACAACCAAGCCCTAACATCGAAGCATCGCAGTAAACATCAAAGTCAACCCCAATCTCTGACAAAGCAAGTATAGGAGCGGAAGTCAACCTAGTCTTCAATTCCTGGAAAGAGCTCTCACACTTGTCAGTCCAAACAAATTTAGCTTCCTTCTTCAATAACTGAGTCATCGGACGAGCCAATCTAGAGAAATCCTCAACAAAACGACGGTAGTAACCCGCTAAACCAAGGAAACTACGAATCTCTCCCACATCTTTGGGACTCTCCCAATCTACAACGGCCTCAATCTTCGCGGGATCAACCATAACTCCCTCACTAGATATCACATGTCCAAGAAATGCAACCTTAGAAAGCCAAAACTCACACTTAGAGAACTTCGCGAACCACATCTGTCGACGTAAAATCCCAAGAATCAATCGGAGATGCTCGGCATGCTCCTCATCGGTCTTCGAGTAAATGAGAATGTCATCAATAAAAACCACAACACAAGTGTCAAGAAACTCACTAAAGGTGCGGTTCATCTGACCCATAAAGATAGCAGGTGCATTAGTCAACCCAAAAGGCATAACCACGAACTCAAAATGCCCATATCTGGTACGGAAAGCAGTCTTCGCAATATCAGCCTCTCTCACTGGAATCTGATGATAACCCGATCGAAGATCAATCTTAGAAAACCTAGAATCACCCCTCAACTGATCGAACAAATCATCAATTCTCGGCAAAGGATATCTGTTCTTCACAGTCACTCTGTTCAACTCTCTGTAATCAATGCAAAGTCTCATGGAACCGTCTTTCTTCTTGACAAATAAAACTGGAGCACCCCGCGGAGAAGCATTCGGTCTAATGAATCCCTTCTCGATCATCTCTTCCAACTGTTGCTTCAACTCTTTCAACTCGGAAGGAGCCATACGGTAGGGAGCCTTAGATATCGGCCCGGTACCTGGAACTAGCTCAATGGTAAACTCCACATCTCTCTCTGGCGGTATCCCTGGCAAGTCGTCTGGGAAAACATCTGGAAACTCACGAACAATAGCTACATCCACAAGCTTCGGTAGCGATGGCTTTGCAGCTGAAACAACACACAGGAAGGCTTGGCAACCCTTCCTAAGAAGATGAGAAGCTTTCATCGAAGAAATAACACGAACACCCTTTTTAGGGCGAGTTCCCCTATAGGAAACACGAACTCCTGAAGAACTCCTCAAGCAGATTTTCTGGTCGCGACACTCGAAGCGAGCATGGTATCGCGATAACCAATCCATACCGAGGATAATGTCAAATTCCTCGAGAGGAAATCTCAGTAAGTCCGCTGGAAATGTGGCTTGACCAATAATAATCGGAACATCCCTATGGGACAAAGAGCAAGAAAACACGTCTCCCGAAGGTAAGGAAATGGAAGTCTCCTCAACAAGGAAGACTCAAGAGCTAAACGGTCTGCGAACTGAGTCGATATAAATGATAGGGAAGCACCAATATCAAATAGAATAAGGCACTCAGCGCCAAGACCAGAAAAGGTACCGGCAACAATGTCTGGATGAGCCTCAGCCTCAGCTCTAGTCATCACGAAGATCTTCCCCTTCGGCTTTCCTCCTCTAGTCGCTGCAGCAGTAGTGGCAGCCTTGCCAAGTGCGGTGTTCTTCTCGGGACACTCAAAGGACTTATGCCCAAATCCATTGCAGGTAAAACACTTGAAAGCATTCTTGAAACAGTCGAAATCTGGATGAGATGGTTTACCACAATGGTGGCAAACAGTAGAAGCAGTATCAGTGTGGAAAGTGGTCTTAGCAACCGGAGCAGAAAACCTCTCAAATCTCTTCTTCTGGGAAGAAGTGGATGGAACAAACGGTTTCTTCCCCTGGTAAACGGATCTCTGGTGCGAAGAAACACTGGAAGTAGCAGCTCGGGTCTCAGCATCTATGGCACGAATGGAAATCTCGGCCCAAATAGCATCATCATAAATCTCCACAAAAGAAGTCGAGTCACGGCGAACCATGCTCTCGATGCGCGGCCCTAACTTTCCCCGATAGAAGTAAACTCTCTCAGCCTCATCCATGACAAACTTCGAAGCGAAATGTGCAAGCTGGTTAAATTTGTCGGTGTACTCCTGAACGGACATCTTACCCTGCTTCAAGTCCATGAACTCCTTAAGTCTCTGTGATCTAAGCTCCTTAGGATAAAATCTCGTCTCGAGCTTATCCTTAAAAGCCTCCCAATCAAATAAAGGATCAAGAATGAAAGTCGGTCCGGTCAATGCCCACCATCTATCGGACTCTAGGGTCAAAAAGTGAGTGGCTAGCCGCACTCTATCCTCTCTGCCAGCCGAGTACATGGTGAAGCTCATCTCCATCTCATGGAACCACTCAGTAAGAGCTACCGGATCAACCTCGCCTCCATAAGTCTTCACGTGGCTCCTGGACATCCGTGATGTTATCCAAGAGAAGCTACCAGACCTATTGGCCTCATTGCCTGGCGGTGGAGGAGGTGGAACAGTCTCTGCCTGCTGTCTCTGATTCTCAAGCAACTGATGAAGTGCTTGCATTACAGTGTTCTCAGCAGCTGTGGTTCTCACCATCCTTCAAAAGAAAAAAAGTGTTAACTTAGCAATTAGCATTCACAAATAGACTACAATATAAATCCTAAGATCTACCTCATCTCTCATTCATTATTTGTTTATTTGGTCAAGTTAAGGTTGGGGGTCATTATTTGGCACTAGACTCAGAGGCCAGCTTTAGGCATGTCCTAGCATCAAACATCTGCACTCCGGACAAGGTGTCAGTTCCTTAGCTACCTCGTTGTGCAGCTGCTCTACTCGTCAGACTAAGAGGCCAACTTAAGGCATGTTCCAACGCGATCACAATCAAACATGTCTGGGCTCAGAGGCCAGCTTAAGGCATATCCCAGACACGGCAACCATACACATATAGGGCTCAGAGGCCAAATTAAGGCATATCCCCATATATGACAACAAGCTCACGTATTAAGTTCAGAGGCCAGCTTAAGGCATAACTTAAGACGCATCAATACAATAACATCCAAGTCTAGGAACTAATCTATAGTTCTACTTTCTTATACTTTTAATCAACACTTAATTGATCCCGGGAACTAAGTTGAGGGAGAGTCGGTTTCCCTTTCGGTTACCCGACCGGGGGGTCTCTATCCTCTCTCCATTCCCGAACCCAATATAGTGTCGTCCATCCTCTGGGGACCTCAAACTCACATAAGCAAGAGACGACCAAGTTCAACAACAATTATGACTAACTCAAGACTTTCATTCCACAAGTCTAAGGGTCATTAAACACTTGACTAGGTCCACTAGGTCTCTATACAAGCTTAGGATAAGTTTAACTTAAGAGAAGAACAACATTCTAAACTTGATTACCCACTACCCATTACTACTAAATGATAACTAACATTGGCTAGATAAACAACATCTCTAAATGTTTCTTGCTAACTACCCAATAACCATGACCCTAAACATCACGACTTATAAACTTAAGCATCCTAAACAACTTAAGAAGGAACTTTACAATGAACGATTGAAAAGGATTAACATGAGGCAATTAGCTAATCACTTGGTCACACTTTACTTAGCCTAAACATACATTCTAAACCAAGTAAATATATTCATAAACATAGCCTAAACATCACTTAAACAATTGGGAAACAAACACCCAAAACAATCACGAAACAATAAAAACAACACGAAGTTACAGGCCAATTGCGCAGCCTGCGCATTGGGGTTGCGCAGCTGCGCCTCACTTCCGCAGCCTGCGCTCAGACCTGCGCAGCCTACGCACCAGCACGAACAGGCTGATTCACGCGATTTTCCTACACTTTCACAATTCATCCAAACTTTCGATAAATGCTTCTACACTATGATTTCAAGCTATAATTCGTTCCTACCAGCACATATAATCCCATAACAATCCCAAGTATACATCAACATGATTATTGAACCATCAAAACACAAATTATGAACAATCTTTGTATTCGTCTTAAGAGCATGAAATTCTGAAAAATGAGTAAACAAACATATGAATGCCAAATTAAACATGTGAATGTCACTAAAATCAAAACCTAACATGCTTCTAAGTTCTAAACAACAACCAACATCATCAAAATCAGAAACTTAACCCATCTTAAACAAGTAAAGTGCTAATATCACAAATAAAGGCCGAGTTTCTCATTATCGTCACCTTAAAAGCAATTCCGATCAAAGCTCCTCTTCCACCACGTAGCTATCCACACAGGGATCGTTCAAGCCTTCACCTACAATCAAGAAAAAACGGATTTTAGAGCTTAAAGACGGATTCTACAAAATCAGTCACTTTTTCGAGTTGACGGAAACGAAAATTGGAAGTGACGGATGGCTTGCAAATTTCATGAGGATTCCGAAAATGTATTTATTACCTTGATTTGGAGTCCGGATGATGAAGAAAAAACGATTATAAGATGGAGTTTTAAGGAGGAAAGGAGAATGAAGATGATGGTGTTCTTATTTTTTTGAGAATGAAATGTGTCGACAAACACACAAGGGTTTAGGGGTTTTATGTGTCCTTTCCGTTTCAAAGGAAAACGGGTTTGGAAATGAACGGGTTATTTGCCACGGACTTAAGTTTGCCAAGTTGAGTTCGTCTTAAGGACTTAAGGTTCTTAAGACGGATCTTACGATTATTAAAATACTTTCTCAATAAATTATTAAAATATTATTTTACCACTTAAAATAATTAAAAATCCTTAAAATATATTTTACGAAAATACGGGATGTTACAAAGGTAACCTCTCTTGGAGTTTGTCATACTGAATCTATCAAGAATCTTATCTATATAATCTTCTTGACTCAATGCTAGCATCCTTTTCCATCTATCTTTATAAATGCGGATGCCTAGAATCCTCTGTGCCTCACCCAAATCTTTCATTTAAAAATGGTTCTTTAACCATGTCTTAACCGACGAAAGCATGGAAATGTCGTTTCCAATTAGTAGTATATCATCTACATACAATACTGGGAATACGATTTTACTCCCACTTGACTTGATATACAAACATGGTTCTTTGACACTTCGAATGAATCCGTTCTGTTTTATCACGTCATCAAAATGATGATTCCAACTCCGTGATGCTTGCTTAAGTTCATAGATGGAACGCTTGAGCTTGCACACTTTCTTAGGATGTTTAGGATCAATGAAACTCTCAGGCTGTATCATATACAGTTCTTCTTATAAAAACACGTTTAGGAAGGCGGTTTTCACATCCATTTGCCAAATCTCATAATAATGAAATGCGGCTATCACTAAGATAATCCGAATAGATCTAAGCATTACGACTGGAGCAAATATCTCATCATAGTGCAACCAGTGTACTTGAGTGAAACCTTTTGCCACCAATCGTGCTTTATAAACATCTAGTTGTCCTTCTAGTGCATGCTTTATCTTATAAACCATTTGCACTGTAGGGGTTTTACCTTTTCAGGCAAATCAATCAAATCCCATACTTGATTCTCTTGCATGGAATCTATTTCGGACTGCATGGCTTCGAGCCATAGCTTAGAGTCGGAACATGTCATGGCTCCTTTTTAGGTAGCTGGTTCGTTACTCTCAAGGAGTAATAGGTTTTCTGCACCACCTTCCTCAACCATACCAATGTATCGGTCTGGGGGGTGAGAAACTCGAACCGTCCTCCTAGGTTCCTCTGGAATGGATACTATAGCAGATGTGGAAGGAATACTTTCTTCCATCACATTGTTGATTTCTGGTTCTTGAACCTCTGACAGATCAAAAGTTCTACTACTATGTTTGTTCGAGGGAAACTCTTTCTCTAAAAACTTCGCAATAGCCGCAACAAACACTCTTTGTTCGGTAGGTGAGTAAAAGTAGTGACAAAAAATTCCTTTGGGATAACCTACAAAGTAAGTCTTGACCAATCGTGGGCCTAGCTTGTCTTCGTGTCTCCACTTGACAAAGCTTCACAACCCCAAACCCGAATAAAGGACAAGTCAGGAACTTTTCCTTTCCACATCTCATATGGAGTCTTGTCTGCTGCTTTAGTCGGACTTCGGTTAAATATTAGAGCAGCTGATTGAAGAGCAAATCCCCATAATGAATCAGGCACAACTGTGTGACTCATCAGGGATCGAACCATATCTAAAAAATGATAGGATTATATACCTACTTAGTCATACTAATTGTTATTATCTTATAATAGTGAACTTATGCATGCTTAACAAAATATATAAAACGAGATTTAAGAGGAAGAACAAGCTTCCTTACATTGTTATTCTCGGCTAAAATAGGGCACAAGTGACGTCGCCTTCTTCACTTGTTCTTGAGCTTATCACACGGATGATCCTCCTTGAACCTTCAAAGAGATGGCCTCCAAAAGATGAACACGAAGACACACTACACTCAATCTTTTGTATGTTATTTTGCTAGAACAATATACAAAATCTCTAGATTACTAAGGGAGGCTCACGGTTTAGGGTTAGAAGAAAATAGGATTTTATTTTCTTTCTCTTTTGTTATCTCTAAACAAAAACCCTAATGCACTAGTGAATGAATGAGTGAAATTGAAAAACAAAGGAACAAAACTTCTTTTGTTCTCTCTTTGGTTCGGCCGAGAGGCATGGGTAGAGTGCCCAATGGATTGCCTCTCAATCCTCTAAAATGTTTCTCATGCTTACTTGCACATTAAATAACATGTCCCTCTTATGTTCCCATACTAATAAGGTATATTTGTATATGTGTGTCATATCACACGGTCCATATCACATAGTGGACCTATACGTAACATTAGTTAGGACAATTTAGTTTACGTAATTTATAGTTTAACTTTTAAACTCTTATCGTAAATTTAGGAGTAATTCAAATAATTACATATAGTTATTTAATTGCAATTTTATTACTACAACAATTGTAGCTAAAATAACTCATTCAAGTGATATCATGTTTCATAAACATACATATAAACAATAGTGATGACATTTCGATCACTAAAACAATTTATAATCCCATTATAAATTTTCTCCTTATATTATTCATAATCTAGAAATGATCTAACTCGTATCAATATACAGTTATTTCGATCAACTGGTCACCACCGTCATTACGACAGTAATGTCAAACTCTAGCAAGCCAATCATTACCGATTAATGTTGACCAGTTGACTTATGATAAAGAATCATCCCATGAATATTCTTTTATAGAGATTTGTCAATTAATTATATTATTGACGTGATCACATTATTGTCGAGGACACTTACTCCAACAATCTCCTACTTGTCCTCACAAGTGTGGATCGCCGATTCTCTTGTTCTATTACATCATCTCCCACTCAATGCAAGGTGTCTTACAGGTCGTACTTGCACGTGATCAAATCAATAGTGGTTTTTCTCGATATGGAGTGTAACTGATAGACCGGAATTATCTACCATAGATAGTATCCGAGCGTGGCCACGCATTTCCAGTTCACTACTCCTCGAGTGGCCTTGAGATTTAAGATAACCCTGACAAGGGGCAGAACAATTCCTATCCGACTGTTCTCCTTGGCCAACAACGTTCATTGTGACCCAAAACATGCCCATTTGACCCCTTTTACGGAAAATCGTAGAACATAAATTAATGTCATTCTGAATGATGTCACCATTAGAGCAACCAGTCTCTAGTCTAAGAATCGACTCATAATAATATATATAGCAGCTCTTGCCACGACCAGGCTTCAATTGAATTCTAAAGAACTCTATAAGCGGTCACTGCCCGACACAAGTGTACCTTACAGTTTGTCTATATGATCGACTAGTCATCCCTTATGACTCTATGGTGTTAGAACTCACCATCAATCGCATCATAATCTAGTCACTTCGAGACGTCACCTCATATAAGTGACTAGCGGCAATACTAAGTTAATCCAGTTCACTTTCACAGGGTTCATAAATTGTCATACAATCCTATTTGGATTTAACAAAGTATATAAAATAAATAAGTTGTATAAAACTTTAAATGATGACAGAGATTATCTTATATGAACGCAAAAATAACATTTTTCATTTCATATCGCATAATCGGTTACATATTGGGTAAACTCTTAAGACCCATAGAACGAGCATGAGAATCATGCTTAACTTGCGACAAGGGTTTGGTTAAGGGATCAACCACATTATCGTCTGTCCCAACCTTACAAATCGTTATTTCCTTCTTATCAATGAAATCCCGAATTACATGATATTTTCTAGGTACATGTCTAGACTTATTACTAGACTTTGGCTCCTTAGCCTGAAAGACAGCACCACTGTTATCACAGTACAAGGTGATAGGATCTTCAGCATTTGGAACTACTCTTAGTCCCTCGATGAATTGCCTTATCCATACTGCTTCTTTAGCAGCTTCTGATGCTGCGATGTACTCTGCTTCCGTTGTAGAATCCGCAACGACTGGTTCTTTGAAGCTCTTCCAACTAATGGCACCACCATTCAAGATAAAGACAAATCCAGCCTGGGATTTAAAATCATCTTTATCTGTTTGGAAGCTTGCATCTGTGTAACCCTTTACACACAAATCTTCTTCCCCTCCAAACACTAAGTATGAATCCTTAGTCCTTCTTAAGTACTTAAGGATGTTCTTGACTGCAATCCAGTGACTTTCACCTGGATTTGCTTGATATCTGCTAGTCATGCTCAAAGCATACGAGACATCCGGACGAGTGCATATCATGGCGTACATGATAGATCCCACGGCGGAAGCATAAGGGATCATTTTCATGCGTTCAACATCCTCGGGCTTCGTGGGGGATTGAGACTTTTTCAATATAATTCCACTTCCCATGGGGATAAACCCTCTCTTGGAATTTCCCATGTTGAACCGTCGAAGAATCTTATCGATATAAGATTCTTGACTTAGTGCCATTATCCTCTTGGATCTATCTCTATAGATCCGGATACCTAATATGCATTGTGCATTTCCTAGATCTTTCATCTGAAAATGGTTACCTAACCATCCTTTCACTGATGAAAGCATTGGAACATCATTTCCAATGAGTAGTATGTCATCCACATACAAGATTAGGAATACAACATTGCTCCCACTGAATTTCATATTCAGACAAGGTTCCTCGACACTTCGAGTGAAACCATTTTCTTTTATGACTTCATTGAAGCGATGATTCCAACTCCTGGATGCTTGCTTAAGACCATAGATGGATCTCTTAAGCTTGCATACCTTGTTAGGATTTTTAGGATCTTCAAAACCCTCAGGTTGTATCATATACAAATCCTCCTTTATATGCCCATTTAAGAAGGCGGTTTTGACATCCATTTGCCACACTTCATAGTCATGAAATGCGACAATCGCTAACATTATCCTAATGGATCTTAGCATGGCTACCGGAGCAAAGGTTTCATCATAATGAAGACCGTGAACTTGGGAAAACCCCCCCTTAGCTACTAGACTAGCTTTATAGACATCATCATGTCCTTTTATGCCATTCTTCATCTTGAAGATCCACTTGCATTGGAGAGGTCTCATCTCCTTAGTCAAGTCTACCAAGTCCCATACTTGATTTTGATGCATAGAATCCATCTCAGATTTCATGGCCTCTTGCCATTTAGCGGAGTCGGGACTAGAGATTGCAGCTTTGTAAGTGGTAGGCTCATCACTTTCCAAAAGTAAGACGTCAAGGCTACCATCTTCCTCAATTAATCCAACATACCTATCAGGTTGATGTGGAACCCTACTCGACCTCCTAGGTTGAATAGGTACCGAAGCGGAAGAAGAAGGAACATCTTCATCTGTCTCGGCTTCAGTTTGTGGCTCTTGAACTTCTCGAACTTCATTAAGTTCAAAATTTCTCCCACTCTGTCTCTTAGAAATGAACTCCTTTTCTAAGAAGACAGCCTCAGAAGACACAAACACTTTGTTTTCATGAGGTTTGTAGAAGTGGTAGCCACGTGAGGTGGTTGGATAACCAACAAAGATGCATTTTTCGGATCTTGGTGTGCGAGTTTGTCATCGGTCTTCGCCTTGACATAAGCCTCGCATCCCCATATCTTCATATAGGATAAGTTAGGAACCTTTCCTTTCCACATCTCATATGGAGTCTTATCGGTCGCTTTCGTTGGACTATTGTTCAACGATTTGATGGCAGTGAGGATCGCAAATCCCCAAAATGAATTAGGTAAGTCAGTTTGGCTCATCATTGATCGGACCATATCCAATAAGGTTCGATTCCTCCTTTCTGCCACACCATTAAGTTGTGGTGTTCCTGGAGGTGAAAGTTGTGACACAATGCCACATTCTTTTAGATGTGAATCAAATTCATTGCTAAGATATTCACCACTACGATCGGATCGTAGTGTCTTAATCTTTCTGTCGAGTTGGTTTTCTACTTCATTTTGAAATTCTTTAAATTTCTTGAAGGCTTCACTCTTATACTTCATTAAGTAGATATACCCATACCTACTTAAATCATCGGTGAAGGTAATGATATAGTCATAATTGCCTCTAGCGGTGATTGTTAGTGGTCCACATACATCCGTGTGTATGAGTCCTAACAACTCACTTGCTCGTGTCCCTTTACCACTAAAAGGATTACGAGTCATTTTTCCTAGAAGACAAGCCTCGCATGTACCATAAGATTCATACTCGAATGGTTTAATTATATTGGTCTTTACCAACCTTTTAATGCGATTTTCATTTATGTGACCAAGTCGACAATGCCAAACGTATGATTCATTTTCATTTGGGTCACTTGTCTTTATCCTTTTGTTATTTACGTTATAGACATTTTTAGACAAGTCGGAAGTTTCCAAAACATAGATTCTATTAATTGAATTAGCATGGCCAACAACCATGTCATTCTTAGAAATTACACAACAATTATTCTTAATGGAAAAATTATATCCCTCAATGTCTAACATTGTAACAGAAATAATGTTTTTGGAAAGAGACGGTACAAAATAACAATTATTTAGTTTTAGCTCGTATCCACTCGTCAAGGCAAGAGTGCAAGTTCCTTTAGAAGTGGCCGCTACCCGAGCTCCATTTCCAAGTCGGAGATCCATATCACCCTTGTCTACCTTCTCCACTTCTCTTAAACCCTGCAAACGATTACAAAGGTGAGAACCACAACCAGTATCCAATACCCATGTTGTGTTGGATGTAAAATTAATGTCAATAACAAAAATTTCGGATTTGGAATTACCTAACGGAATCACAAGACCTTCTTGGATATGACGTAAGTACTTGGGGAAATTCCTCCTCCAATGGCCCATGACACTACAATAGTGGCATCGCCCCTTTTCTAACTTTCTCTTCTTCTTCTTCTTAATCTTTGCAAGACCTTTCTTGCTAGAGCTACCACTAGCTTCATCATAAGCACTTTCCTTTAAGTATAAGGCATCCAATTCTTCATTTAGCTCATCTATATAAGCCATGTCAAGAAGTGGACCCCTTTTGGGAGGTGGGAGAGAAGTAATAAAGTTAACATTGCCATCCGGACCCGTTCCGAAATGAACTTCTCTAGTAGTATCAATGTTGTTTTGGTTGCAAATATCGTCGAAAACATTGTGACAAGAATCGATAGGGTTGAATGAATCCATTGCGATTAATAACTACAAAAACGGAAATGAAGGAAAAATTAACGTTCATCATTTGAATACTTGTTAAACATTTTAAACAAGTTTAGACTTTACTTAACGATCTCTTACACAATTAAGTAAACCATCCCGAGACCCAAACCCATACTAATGCGGGCACGGTATAGCCGATTCAACCCGTATAGGTATAATTTGGTGGATTAACCCTTTAATCGGTTCTACTTTTAGAACTCCCGGTCGACAATTTTCTAAAAAATCGTCTTTAGCCCGAACTTATTGCAACTACGGTTACGAATACTTTCGTTCAGATCGACCAAATTTCAAGTTGTAATCTTTATTACCCCACTTACCCAACGTGACAATTTTAGTACCCCGGTTTAGCCGAGCCTACATGTTTGTGAAGAAGGGATTCATGGGTCCATACTCTTTGGTAAGGCTAAGTCTCAATATTTTATACGTAAGAGATCTTATCAAATATTATCTATCTCCTTTTAAGTGAACAAATTAGGTGAATTATCGATAATAAAATGATACGTTGAAGACTCGATACTCGATATGCATGACATGTTAATCGCGATTTGGCTATGCATGCAACATATTAAAACAAAATAAAGCAAATAATAAATTCCTAGTATGGCCTTTTCTAGAAAAGAAATAATAAAAGTACAAATTTGGAAACCAACTCCTTTGGTCCCTTGAACTTCACGAGGCACGCAAATCGAGGCAAACACCGTTTTGATCGGAACTCCTTTCCGAATGGCTCCGTCTTCAAGGTTCTCCGGAAATTACAAGAATTACAACTTTTCTAGTCTACTTTATACATTATAAAATAGAAATAAATTACAATTGGGTGATACGAGATCACAAAATTACAACCGAATCGGTAACCCCTTACATTACGGGAAATACCGATTTAAAAACTAAGGCCATACTAGAATAATTACATGATTCAAAATAATGCAATATAATATGACATTCATAAGAAAAACGCAGCAATATAAATGTTATGAATATGTTCATTTTAATGCCAAATTGTCCTAATAACTTATTATGTCGAAATTAACCCGGTTTTATGAGATTTTAGCAATTTTAACTCTTTAAAATGCATAAATGAAAACATAAACAAACTTATGTTCTAAATAATACCCTAACACATTTTAGGATTCAAAATTAGTCATAAATAATTTCGATTATAATTAACCTTTTAATTATATTGTATATTGTTCAAAATGTGCCTTAATAACATAACTTTTATGAAATAAATCCAAATAAATTATTAATATTTCGAAACTTGGATTTTTATATTCACAAACATTCTGAAATATTACTTTAATATTTATAATGTAAAAATTTTGGTCACGGTTTTCGAAAATTAACTCGAAATATCATATATTTATGGCCAAAATTACCTCTTAATACGGTTTTAACTAATAAAATCGTAAAACATGCTATACAACATCATATTGTACCAAATTTTACATACATTAAGTAAAATAAGCATGTGAGGTCGTGTGAAAATTACAAGGCTAGAAACGTTTTCCTTCTATTTTAACCATTTAACTCGATTTTTCTCATAAAAAATACATATAAACGATTAAAATCTATATTATGAACAATATTTAAATCTCATAAATTATCAATATAACGTAAAAAAATTTTAGGACCAGATTTAATAAACATGCCAAAATGTCGAGTGATATACATATGAGTCTTGAAATAATTAGTTTTGTTTTAAGTCTCAAAAACTCGGAAAAACAAAAAACGATTAAGCATGCAACAACCTTTGCTCTGATACCAATTGAAAGGATTATATACCTACTTAGTCATACTAATTGTTATTATCTTATAATAGTGAACTTATGCATGCTTAACAAAATATATAAAACGAGATTTAAGAGGAAGAACAAGCTTCCTTACATTGTTATTCTCGGCTAAAATAGGGCACAAGTGAAGTCACCTTCTTCACTTGTTCTTGAGCTTATCACACGGATGATCCTCCTTGAACCTTCAAAGAGATGGCCTCCAAAAGATGAACACCAAGACACACTACACTCAATCTTTTGTATGTTATTTTGCTAGAACAATATACAAAATCTCTAGATTACTAAGGGAGGCTCACGGTTCAGGGTTAGAAGAAAATAGGATTTTATTTTCTTTATATTTTGTTCTCTCTAAACAAAAACCCTAATGCACTAGTGAATGAATGAGTGAAATTGAAAAACAAAGGGAACAAAACTTCTTTTGTTCTCTTCTTTGGTTCGGCCGAAAGGCATGGGTAGAGTGCCCAATGGATTGTCTCTCAATCCTCTAAAATGTTTCCCATGCTTACTTGCACATTAAATAACATGTCCCTCTTATGTTCCCATACTAATAAGGTATATTTGTATATGTGTGTCATATCACCAGTCCATATCACATAGTGGACCTATACGAAACATTAGTTAGGACAATTTAGTTTACATAATTTATAGTTTAACTTTTAAACTCTTATCGTAAATTTAGGAGTAATTCAAATAATTACATATAGTTATTTAATTGCAATTTTATTACTACAACAATTGTAGCTAAAATAACTCATTCAAGTGATATCATGTTTCATAAACATATAAACAATAGTGATGACATTTCGATCACTAAAACAATTTATAATCCCATTATAAATTTTCTCCTTATATTATTCATAATCTAGAAATGATCTAACTCGTATCAATATACAGTTATTTCATTTATTATTGAGAGAGTTGTCCTAAAGGTCTGACCTAAAGGGATCAACTGGTCACCACCGTCATTACGACAGTAATGTCAAACTCTAGCAAGCCAATCATTACCGATTAATGTTGACCAGTTGACTTATGATAAAGAATCATCCCATGAATATTCTTTTATAGAGATTTGTCAATTAATTATATTATTGACGTGATCACATTATTGTCGAGGACACTTACTCCAACAATAAAGTTTGATTTCTCCGTTCGGATACACCATTTAATTGTGGTGTTCCAGGTGGAGTCAACTGTGATACAATACCACAGTCTTTCAGGTGTTGATCAAACTCAGTAGAAAGATACTCGACACCACGATCAGATCGAAGTGCCTTTATCTTCCTATCCAATTTGTTCTCAACCTTATTTTGGAATTCCTTGAACTTGTCAAAGGATTCACTTTTATGTTTTATTAAATAGACATACCCGTATCTACTTAAATCGTCCGTAAAAGTGATGAAATGTCTATAGCCGTCTCTTGCTGTGATTGTCATAGGACCACATACATATGTATGTATAAGTCCTAGAAGATCACTAGTTCTCATTCTAATACCTTTAAAGGAAATACGAGTCATCTTTCCGATGAGACATGATTCACACGTACCAATTTATTCGTAATGAAATGGTGGCATTGACCCATTCTTAATGAGTTTCTCTACGCGTTTTTCATTGATGTGTCTCATTCGACAATGTCATAGATACGTTTGTTCTTTATCACCTGTTTTAGCCCTTTTATTATTCACATGATAAACCTCGCTGGTTTGGTCTAAAACATATATTCCGTTTACGGAAACAGCTTTTCCATAAATCATATCATTTAATGAAAAAGTACAACAATTGTGCTTAATATTAAAACAAAAACCTTCTGAATCCAAAACAGAAATAGGAATAATGTTTTTCGACAAACTATGAACAAAATAACAATTATTTAAAAATAACTCGAAACCACTAGGTAGTTTGAGTACATAAGTTCCTATGGAGACAGCTGCAACCTTTGCTTCATTTCCAACACGAAGGTCAACATCCCCTTTCTCAAGTTTGCGGACGTCCCTTAAACCCTGCAAGTGATTACACAAGTGAAACCACAACCAGTATCAAATACCCATGTTGTTGAACTTGCATGGTTTATTTCAATCATATGAATAAATGTCGGTATACCTGTGGCTGTCACTCGTCCAACCTTTATATCCTCGAGATACTTAGGGCAGTTCCTTTTCCAATGCGCAGGCTCGTGGCAATGGTGGCACTCTCCTTCTTTCCCTTTGCTCTTAGTTTTGGCCTTTGAGTTACTGGTCTCACCAGGTCCACTATTGGGCTTCGGCAGCTTTCTTTTGAGCTGAGGCTTCTTAACATTTAAGAGAGCCTTTGCCTTTCCCTTTCCCTTCCAATTAACTTGTATGACAAGGACGTCCTTCTTAGCACTCCCACTCAAATTGAGATCCTTCTCAGCTTGGACAAGCTGAGAGTGGAGTTCATGAAGACTTTTCTTCATGTCATTCATGTTATAATTCACCCTAAATTGGGTTAATCCATCATCAAGAGAGTGTAAGATTCGGTCTACAATGATTGACTCCTCAATCTTGCAACCGAGAGACTCCAGAACTTCTACATTCTCAATCATCTTGAGGATGTGTGGGCTAACAGCTTGGCCCTTGGACAGTTTAGCTTCGAAGAAGCGGACTGCTGCGTCATATCTCATGATTCTCGGAGCTTGCGAGAGTTCATTGGTAAGGGTGGAGAAAATCTTATTCGCACCTTGTGAAATGAAGCGGCGCTGCAAATTGTTTTCCATTGCATAAATAAGTACATTCTTAATTGCACCAGCTTCACGAACGAACTCATCATATGCAGTTCGTTGGGCTCCAGTCCTTGCAGTTGGTTCAGCCGGTACTGGCTCAACCAAATACTTTAATTTACCGTCAGCAATGGCAGCATTCTGTAATGCTGCCTCCCAATCGGTAAAGTTACTCCCATCATTCTTAAGGCGGGAGTTCTGATTGTAGGAGACGTGGTCCATAAAAGAGCGTAACCACGACTCCCTGGTGAGGGTGGCGCTAGGGCCCGGAGTTGCATTTGGATCAGTCATTTTAAAAGGCAGATATTAAATGATCTACAAATGAGAAAATAAATAAACATGAGAAATCAATGAATTTAAAATCTTTTTAAACAAAGATATAAAACATAATATAATCGATCTCACTCAAAGAATTATATAATGTAGGAAAAAACAAAAAAAAACCTAGAGAGAGTTCCTTGAGGCGATCTTGCTGCGATTCCCTGACATCTATGGCTAGGGCTTCCACCATGACTCCTCTACTGAGGAATATAACTCAAAGGCAATCTAAAAAGAAGAAGCAAGTGACTATGGAGGACGGCAATAATTCTGAACGTTGCACTAGTGATGAAGGAATAGAACAGAGACCAATCAAAGACAAAACAATGCAGGAATTGGTAGGCATTCCCCCTTATGATCTAGGATCTGATGAGGAAGGATTTGTGGCTGATGTTGAAGAGGATGATCAAGAAAATGGACCCTGGTTCACCATACAGGGTAAATAAGTTGTGAAGGAAACAGAGACAGAACCAGTGCAGACTCCTTTGATGCAGATAACAGAGGAGGAAGTGTCGGAGGAACTGCAATATTGGAAAACGGCTGTGTATGGGTTTATGGTGGGAGCACATCCTCCATGGACGATACTAGAAGGTTTCCTGAAGCGTATTTGGAGTCATCACCAGATGGATACCATTTCTTTCTTGCCTAATGGAGTATTTGTGGTAAGATTCAGTACTCGTGAGATGCAACAAGCCGTGTTTAATACTGGCTACCATTTGTTTGATAACAAACCAGTCATAATTAAACAATGGAGTGAGGATGCGGTTTTAGAAAAGGTTGATGTACACGTAGTTCCTGTATGGATCAGACTACATCAATTGCATCTGAAATTCTGGGGGGCTAGTTTGGCTAGAATAACAGGTCTAGTAGGCAAGTATATTAAGACTGATACTTATACTGCCTCAAAGACTAGATTGGGATATGCCAGGATACTGGTAGAGGTAAAAAAAGGTCAGAAATTGGACAAGCATATTTATTTTCTGGATGAAAAGGGTGGCAAAGTAACTGGGGAGGTGGAATATGAGTGGCAGCCTATTCTTTGTTCCACATGTAAGAGGCTAGGTCATGATAAGAAGGATTGTAGAAAACACAAAATCATATCAGTCAAGGCTCTTAAGCAGGTTTGGAAACCTAAACCAGTGAATGCACCAAATCCACCTATTACTATCTTGACTAAGGGCAGGAACGAGCAAGAAACTGGTGTCAATCTAAAGGAAGGATTCCCACCCCTAAAGGGTGCTACTATACCTTCTGCCCCAGGAAGTCCAACCTATGCTCAAATGCTTTATGGTGGTGTTCAGAGTTCTAATGTACATGAACCGGTTGTAACACCCCAATTTATTTAAGAGCCTTTAGCAAGACATTCTCAAATAAATAGAGCTGTTACCATCTCGGAATGTCCGAGGTAGTGAATAACAAGGTAAAAAACCAAAGTACTTTATATAAAAACTGATTAAATTTAAACTCTTGATATTACAACTATTACGCAAAGAATAAAAGTACAACTGATAACATCTAAGTATGTAATCTAATTCTAAGTAGGTCCAAGCCATGTCTCTCTCCTTGCCCAAACTCCTAGTCCATCTGTCTCTGACCTGTAGAATCTACTCCCCATTCCGGATCATCGTAGGTGTACACGAATACACTGTCAACCTCGCGGTTGAGTAGGATAACACAATAATAAACATGATATGCAAATGCCATGATATGCTCGAGCTCGAGCTCAATCACAATCTCAATCTCAAACCCGAAACACCAAGCCATACCGAACCTCCCGGCAGACTATAATCGGTCGTCACCGAACACCAGCTCAATAGCTGATAAGACACCAGGCCTGGTCTGCAGAACCACCATGGGCTTTATATCAGAACAACATCTGACCATAACTTTCTCAGTATCCAATGCATATGCTATGCTCATGAATGCAACGATATAATTATTCAATCACGCTATCAAATAATGAAATGCTCATACCATTACTAATAATCCACACTCAATCCAATCCATATCATTCTCATATAAGTCATATTCAGCATCCATAACACACAATACCGCATCCATTCAAACACATCGTAGAGTATAAGGTCAATGTATCCTACCTGGAACAACAATATAGTCCAAAAGCAAGCCAGCGAGTAAACAGAATAATGTCACCTCAAAATCATCACCTAACAATATAATATACGTAATCACTAACTAATATAATTACGTAAACAAATATAATATATCAATTATTCAAATTATCGATTTAAATTATATATTACGCATAACGAGACCGTATTAAATATGACTACTTCAATTAACTTGACCAACCCGCCTTTATTAGTTTTATAACTAACTTCAATTAAACAAACTAACATAGAAAATTTAACATAAAATATGATATATAATCAAACTATTGATAACCGTCACATATAATAATTCACTTAACAATCATAATAATAAGTAACATAAACAATATTTAGTAATAATACCAATACTAACAATACTAATGACAACTAGTAGCAATATTAATAATAATAATAACATGTAATAATAATAATAATAATAATAATAACATGTAATAATAAGAATAATAAGAATAAATAACAATAATAATAATAATACTAACATATGGACCAAACAACAAGATTAACAAGACTAATAATAATAATAATAATAATAATAATAATAATATAATAATAATAATAATATAATAATAATAGTAGTAATACTACGTACCATTATATTGGTACCAACACACAAACAACCCAAACACAACCCAGTATGCTACGTACGAACAGCCCTTCGACCAACACCCAAACGGTCCTCGAAACACCATCCTACACGACACCTATCACCGCCCCACTCACCACCACCCTCAACCTCACACTGCACCCGTCACCACCCCCGTTCTACCTCACCGTCCCTCCTACTAACTAGCCAACAAAACAGCCCTAAACCAGGCTATTCGAACCCGCGCGAAACCGTTATCTCTCTGTTTTCCTTTGCTAGTCACCAATCAAAACACCGGTCACCACCCTCTTATCCACCTACCCAGAACCACCTTCCACCGTAAGGCATAACCACAACAACTACCACTCCTCTCGTGACCCACACTACACGAAACACGCACTTCAGCCCCACGACGCAACTCCGTTGTTTGCCCCTGTTTCACGACTTATCATAACTTACCGTGGTGACCACCGCTGCCACCATTGGCCACCACCACTGTACCTAAGCAGTCGACCTCAACCTAGTACCACTGGTGTTGTCAGACCCCTGCTGCTACTACTCACCCAAACACCCCCGACACCGTCATTACACAAGACCGCTAAACTTAAACTTATCCTTAACCTCGCATCGACTCCAAAACAATCACCCGAAAGACACTATATATTAACCCAGAAATTCGAACTCAAAGGCATTAAAATAACATCCAGAAAAGGACAATAGAAAAACCTTGAAATTCGACATCATTAGCGGAAAAATAAGAGGGTCAAATGTGGGATTGAGTTTTGTTCTTGAGACCGTCGCATAAACACCACCGTCGTTCTGAATTGCGTCTTAAATTGAGGGTCTCCGAAATGAAGATGATGATGATGATGGTTTTTAGGTTTAGGTAGGTTTTATTATGTAATTGATATTGTAGAATTTGTATGAGTGGAGGCGGTTTTCTAGATAATTAGGGTGAGTTGGTGTTTGGATTAAACGAGTGCATCACCTTATCATTGGGCTCGGTTTCTCTACTTTAATTTCGAGCCCAATTCTTTTATTACTCGACCCATCACGCATCTCGAGACACTCTGACACATTCTCAACCCGTAACTTAAAATAAACGAGTACGTATAAATTATTTATACTAATTAAATTATGTCATTTAGTAGTAAATATCAATTAAATTAATTATAAAATTATCAACACTTACCTAAGAGTATATAAAATTGGGGTTTAAACATAATTACGACTTAAATAATAAAACAAGTATAGATGATAAACAAATATAAAATAGGAAATATATTTAATTATAAAGATATTATCAAAATTGCAGAAATACGATTGAAATGTCATTTTATGAAATAATCGTCAAATATATATAAAAAAATGATTATGAAATACGAAATAATCGTAGAAGTACGATTTATAAAATAATAACAGTTTACCTAAAATACTTTATAAACATTCCATTTGAAATACTTGTATAAAACATGGTTTGACTGCCGTTGACCGAGGCTAAAATACGGGGTATTACACCGGTAGACCCTCTCCTTACCAGTAATCCATGATAATGCCCATCGGATTCTGGAATGTGAGGGGGATGAATAGAGTTAATAAACGGAAAGAAGTTAATAGTTTTTTGGTACAGAATAAAGTAGGGTTGTTTGGGCTATTAGAAACTAAAATAAAGCCTAGTAAACACCATACTATTGCCAGTACCAACTTTCAGCATTGGAGTATCACAGCTAATAATGCTCATCATGATGGGGGCAGAATATGGGTGGTCTGGGATCATGCTCAGTGTAGTGTTTTGCCACTGAAGTATTCTTCTCAAATGATTCATTGCCTTGTCACTGATGTACATTCACATCATAGGTTTTCCATTACGTTTGTTTATGCTTTCAATAAAATTCAAGAGAGAGTAGCTTTATGGGAGGACTTGAATAGTATTGCTGATACTATTCAAGGGCTGCGGATGCTGTGTGGAGATTTCAGTTGTGTTTTAAGGCAGGAGGAGAGGCTTGGGGGTAGTTTTGATCCTACTGAAGCTGCCCTTTTCAAAGATACCCTAGATTACTGCGAGATGGTAGACTGTCCTTCTATGGGAGCTTTCTACACTTGTAACAATAAACACATTCCTGAAGAACAAGTGTGCACTTGACTGGACAGATGTTTGATCAATGAGAGATGGCTGCATTACTTCCTGAAACCAAAGCTAATTTTATGCCAGAAGGGCTGTTTGACCATACTTCTTGCATAATCACTCAAGGGTGTAAGGAAAATGGCAAAGCTAGACCTTTCAAGTATTTTACCTTCTGGAGCAGTAGCAGCCAGTTTAAGGATATTGTGCATAGGGGTTGGCAGGCTCCTATTGATGGCACCCCTATGTATAGAGTAGTAAAGAGGATGCAGGCCCTAAAAAGTGGTTTGAAGCAGCTCAATAGGGATCAATTTTCAGATATTGAGCAGCAGGCCCATGAGGCTGCTATTAATCTGAATCAGGTTCAGAAGCAGCTGCAGAATCAGCCTGCAAACTTGGAGCTCAGACAGAAAGAGCATTGTTTACTGAAGTGTTGGGAAATATGTCCTTAACAATAGTGCGATCACATAATTAAATCTCATGACGAGAATGCGCAAGGGATGATACGAATAATATTAGTCAACTGACCAACATTAATCGGTAATGATTGGCTAGCTAGAGTTTGACATTACTGTCGTATTATGACGGTGGTGGTCAGTTGATCCCTTTAGGTCACCCCTTTAGGACAATTCCCTTAATTGATAAAGTGATCAAATGTATATTGATACGATTTGATCATATTCCTTAAACTCGTATATCGAGAAATCAGAGGTTAAATCTTATTGTAAGATTTATGTTTAAAATTGAAACGTGTCAATTATTAAACAATAAACGATATTTTAAAATATCGAAATTGGAATGAATCGGGTTGATAATTATTACAAGTGTTGTACATCGTATTGACGATTATTGTAACGACCATTTTATAAGTAATTACGAATTACTAATTGTTAAACTTTATATATTTAATTTACTAATGATGTTTATTTGATAAATATGCATTTTAAATTAAATACAATTGTTTTATAAATGTGACATAATGTATGTCACACATGATTATACTGTTGGGGCTGGTGTCCTTGACAATTAAGTACAATGACTTATTAAATCTCTTTAAGGATCACAAGGGCATACTTCTGTATTATTACCAGTTGATCCACGTTTATCAATAACGGTTGGCTTGCTAGATAAGTTTGACGTTATTGTCATACGGATGGCGGTGGTCAACTGGTCCCTATACGTCACACCTATAGGACACGTTTGAGAGATGTGAAGGTATGAAAATACAGTCACATTTTGCCGGATATGACTAAACGGTTAGTCAGAGGTATTGACTATTAAATTAGTCAATAAGATGTTGAGATTATTATTTAATACGGATTAAATAATTTTAGCTAATACGGATTACAAGATTAATTCATAAATTAAATATAAACTGTTATATTTAATTAAATATTGTATTCGCGTATTAATATAAACAGTTATATTAATTTGGGTAATTATACAATATCGTATTTTGTCAGACTATATTAATATCTGACAACATGTTACGATTTATAATTAAAAATACCGCGAACAACTTAAAGCTAAATGGGTCGAATCACGAACCAGAATAAGGTAAGAGTGGAAAGCCCACTCCTACCCTACTTAGGGTATTTCGGCCGAAACAACTACATAAGGAGGTGGACTCTCCTTATGTCAGTTACTCTTGGTGCACTGTTAAATTATCTCAGGGTAAAATTAGGGTTTGAGAGCATTCTTCTCCCAAAACCTCAGATCTCACATCTAAAACCTCAAGGGCTCTCCCTATATTGCAAGGCAATTGGAGAGGATTTCTAGCACACGCGGCCACGTCTCAAACTAAGTCTTGGGTGCAAGTTATAGGAGGGAATTTGCATTAATTCCTGTTCTTAGGCCTTTTGCGCGAGGACTAAAGGTTGTACTTCTTTTCTCATGTTTTTAATCTTATGACGATATTCACAATTGCATATTTCATTATAATCCTGCAAATTTAGGGTGAATACGCGTTTCATTCCCCACAAGTGGTATCAGAGCCTTAGGCCATGAAAATTTTACAATTGTGTCTTTCATAAGTTTTAAAAATTTTGAAAACCGTACACTGTTCTTAGGCACTCGATCGAGTACCAGTTGCACTCGATCGAGTGCCCTCGTACCAGGCCCGTGCGTGTGATTTTTGTGAGAAATCGATCTTGTTCTTCGATTATTATTTGCATATTGTTAATTAATCGATATTTTTAGCAATATGTGAATCTTTTGTTGTTGTTTATATATGATTTACACGTTTTAAATCCAAGTTATAAACTCGTTTTGATTTAAAAGTGCAGCGATTGCGTTTTAAAGAGTCACTCGATCGAGCCCCTGCTGCACTCGATCGAGTGACACTGGCACTCGATCGAGTGCCTCTGCTGCTCGGTCGAGTGCTCATGTTTCGGGCTCTCTTTTCGAAAATAACTTGTTTTCATATTTTCACATGGCTTAAAATAATATACTATATACGGAAATAGTATATTATTTAGTGAAACGGTTCACCCTCGTTTGATACATATTGTTTTAAAACAGTTTAAAATAATGGATTATATGTTTATTAAAATTGGTGATTAAAGCAGTATAGTCACATAATTTTAATCTTAAAAGGTGGTTTGGTATAAATTTATTAATCATAATAACAGTATTATGTCATGTATAAATTTTATTTAGTTGATGCATTTTATTTATCGTCTTGTGAATGCCTTGAATGCTTTCAATAACGTATTTAATTTTTGCAAACGGTTGTAACTTAGTGTGGCCTTAGAAGATTGTGTCACCGTAATGATGGGACACGATCTTGCTTGTAATTTTGAGATCTTGAATCTCCGTTTTGGGTTTTTGCCATGTAATTACTTTTGTATTTAAATTAGAATGTATCTAGGTTTACTCTTGTAATTTAAATTAGTAATTTTGTGAAGACCAAAGACAAGACGGAGACCGGATGCTCACTCCCGCTGCAAGGACCAAGATAGAACATCAAGACAAGCTTCTAGGGTCCAACGGTGGATTCCAAGTTGTTTTATGTTTATTTTGGTAGGATAGGCCACACTAGGACTTTTATTTACGTTTATTGCATTTATCTTTACGCTTTCATCGATAATAGCTTGCATCATATTCCGCCTAAAAACCAAACCACCTATATCATGCCTGAAAACTGACTCATGTAGAGGTCACGCGTTAGTTTTCTGTGACAATACAGATGTCACATGTCATTTTAAAAGCCATCACTTTATTTAATTCATTCACGCAAATGCTAGTTTTTAGTTCACTTAAATATGGATAAATAAGAGTTGATGGGGTCTTCCTCGTATAACCAAAAATTGAGATTAGTCTTTATAAATCAGCCTCCCATGAATCCCTTCTTCGTCGGTAGGCATAATATGACCCTTTCTACGTCGGGTAAGTGGGAACAGATGATTTATTTTATCTCAACATCATGGTCACTCGATAATATTCCAGTGACTGAGATGGACTAATAGATAGGATTTACGGAAATCTATCGAGCAAGAGTTCCAACGATTGGAATTAGCCAAACTGTGGGCTTATCAATATACGGAAATTGAGTCTTGGGATCGTTTATATAATTCTTGAGGGAGATCAATTATATAAATGCATGAGTCTACGAGTTTAAATTCAATTTAATATAGACTTAAATCACAACAATAAGTTGCTTATATGGTTTTGTTTTATCTTCTTTCAGTGTAGAACACGTTCATTAAAACTGCTGTAAAACTAAAATGGCTGGTGAAGACCCAATGCCAAGTGCCAAGCTAGCACGTGAATCCTGGCTAAAAGCCTTCATGGACTCCATGAATCAGTCAACTAGACTGAGGAATGATGGGTCAAACTTCTCTGACTGGGAGGCAGCACTACGGAATGCTGCCATTGCTGACGGAAAGCTCAAGTTCTTAACTGAGCCCATTCCGCCACACCCAGGAACTGGAGCTAGAGCCAACGAAATTCGCGCTCATAGCGATTTCGTTATGGAAGCGGGTGCGATAAAGAACGTACTCATATATGCAATGGAATCCAATTTGCAAAGACGCTTCATAACCCATGGTGCAAACAAGATTTTCACCACGCTCACTAACGAATTCTCCAAGGCTCCGAGAATCGTTTCTTATGAGCATACCTGTCGCTTCTTTGAGGCGAAACTCCAGAAGGGCCAAGCTGTTAGCCCACATATTCTCAACATGATTGAGAATATCGAGAAACTGGAGTCCCTAAACTGCAAGATCAGTGAGAACATCATCGTTGATCGCATGCTTTATTCGCTTCATGATGGGTTCGCCCTCTTTAGGGCCAACTACTACATGAACGACATGAAGAAGACTCCCCATGAGCTCCACTCCCTTCTCGTACAGACTGAGAAGGATCTAAAGTTGAGTGGGAGTCTAAAGCAGGATGTTCTCATGATCTCAAGTAAGGGAAAAGGTAAAGGGAAGGCTAAAGCTCAGGGCGACCTAGCGGTAGGTAGGCCCAGGTTCAAGAAACCAGGATTTGCTAAGAGTGGGCCTGGTGAGTCGAGTAACTCACAAGGCAAGACAAAGAGCAAGGATACAAGCATGGAATGTCACCATTGCCACAAGACTGGGCATTGGAGGCGCTCCTGCCCCGTGTATCGAGAGGACATTAAAGCAGGCCGTGTTACTCCTGTTGGTATGTCTTCTTCTTCTTTTATTCACATGATTGAGATTAACCATGCAAGTTGCGGAACTTGGGTACTTGATACTGGTTGTGGTTCTCATCTATGTAATCATGTGCAGGGCCACCGAAACCAAGAACCCCTAATCAAGGGTGAGGTGGACCTGCGTGTCGGGAATGGAGCACGTGTGGCTGCAGTCTCGAAGGGAACATACGTAATCCAGCTTCCAAGTGGATTCGAGTTATTTTTATATAACTGTTATTATGTTCCTAGTTTATCCAAAAACATTATTTCAGTTTCTGCACTTGACAAACTTGGTTTTTCATTTGTAATAGAGATAATAGCTGTATTTTCTCCTTACACAATATGATTTATGGCAAGGCAGTTTCCCTGAATGGAATTTATGTTTTAGATCAAACTACCGAGATATTACATGTGAATAATAAAAGAATAAAGGTAGGTGACAAAGATCAACTTACCTATGGCATTGTCGTATGGGACACATAAATGAGAAACGCGTAAAACAGCTCATACAGAATGGAGCTATTTCGCCCTTTGATTTCGAATCATATGGCACGTGTGAATCATGTCTCATCGGCAAAATGACTCGTATTTCCTTCAAAGGTGTTGGAATGCGCGCTGCCGACCTATTAGGACTCATACATACGGACGTATGTGGCCCTATGTCGATCAACGCACGAGAAGGCTATAAGTATTTCATCACTTTCACGGATGATTTGAGTAGATATGGCTATGTCTACTTAATGAAGCACAAAAGTGAATCCTTTGACAAGTTCAAAGAATACCAGAATCGGGTACAGAACCAGCTGGGTAGAAAGATTAAAGCACTACGCTCGGATCATGGTGGTGAGTATCTTTCACGCGAGTTTGATCAACACCTAAAAGACTGGGGGATCGTGCTACAGTTGACTCCACCTGGAACACCACAATTAAATGGTGTGTCCGAACGGAGAAATCGAACTTTACTTGATATGGTTCGATCCATGATGAGTCACACCGTTGTGCCTGATTCATTATGGGGCTATGCTCTTTTGTCGGCCGCTCTAATACTTAACCGAAGTCCGTCTAAAGCTGTTGACAAGACTTCATTCGAGTTATGGAAGGGAACGGTCCCTAACTTGTCCTTTATTCGGGTTTGGGGCTGCGAGGCTTATGTCAAGTGGAGACACGAGGATAAGCTCGGCCCGCGATCGGTCAAGACATACTTTATAGGCTATCCAAAGGGAACGTTTGGTCATTACTTCTACTCGCCTACCGAACAACGTGTTTTTGTTGCGGCTAGTGCGACGTTCTTAGAGAAAGAATTTCTCGAGAACAAGTCGAGTAATAGAACCTTCGAGTTATCGGAGGTTCAAGAACCAACTACCGAGCAACCATTGGAGGAAACAGTACCTTCAACCGAGGCTGCGGTAGATATCCCTGAGGAACCTAGGAGGTCAGGAAGAGTCTCTATTCCACCGGACAGATACATTGGTATGGTCGAGGAACACGATACAGATGACGTCTTACTCCTAGAGGGTAATGAACCCACAACCTATAAAGTTGCCATGACCAGTTCTGACTCAAAGCTATGGCTAGAAGCCATGCAATCCGAGATGGACTCCATGTATGAGAACAACGTGTGGGATCTTGTGGACCTACCTGCAAAGGTACGTCCCCTTCAATGCAAATTGCTTTACAAGATAAAGCATGCCGTGGAAGGACAACAAGATATCCACAAGGCTAGACTAGTTGCTAAAGGTTTCACTCAAGTGCCAGGCTTGCACTATGATGAGATCTTTGCACCCGTAGTCATGCTACGTTCCATTCGGATTATCTTAGCGATCGCCGCATTTCATGATTATGAAATATGGCAAATGGACGTTAAAACCGCCTTCTTAAACGGTTATTTGGAGGAAGAGTTGTACATGGTACAACCCGAGGGTTTTATCGATCCAGCAAATCCTAAGAAAGTTTGCAAGCTTAAGCGTTCCATCTATGGACTTAAGCAAGCATCGCGAAGTTGGAATCATCGCTTCGACCAAGTGATAAAAGAGAATGGGTTCATTCGATCAGTCGAGGAACCATGTCTCTATATCAAGTCGAGTGGGAGTAAGATTGTATTCCTAGTACTGTATGTCGATGACATACTCTTGATTGGGAATGACATACCTCTCTTATCTTCGGTTAAAGCATGGTTGAAAAACCATTTCCAGATGAAAGATCTGGGAGAGGCACAAAGAATTTTGGGCATCCGTATCTACAGGGATAGATCACGACGGATGTTGTCTCTCAGTCAGGAGTCTTATATAGAGAAGATTCTGGAGAGATTCAGTATGACGAACTCCAAGAAGGGGTTCCTTCCCATGACTCCTGGGCTTCACTTGAGCAAGACTCAAGAAGCTAAGTCAGAGGAAGAGAAAGAGCGCATGAGTCGGATTCCTTATGCCTCGGCAATAGGATCGATCATGTATGCCATGATATGCACACGTCCAGACGTTGCATATGCATTGAGTATGACCAGTCGATTCCAAGCTCATCCAAGTTAACCACACTGGATGGCCGTGAAAAACATTCTTCAGTACCTACGGAGGACTAAAGATTGGGGATTGACTTATGGAGGCGACTCAACGCTCTGCGCCACGGGTTACGCAGATGCTAGCTTCCAAACAGATCGAGATGACTCGAAATCTCAGTCTGGTTTTGTCTTTACTCTTAATGGCGCTGCTGTCAGCTGGAAAAGTTCTAAACAGAGTGTTACAGCAGATTCTACGACTGAGTCCGAGTACTATGCCGCCTCAGAAGCAGCTAAGGAAGCAATATGGATGCGTCAATTCTTACAAGGACTATCGGTAGTGCCTAGTTCGAATGACCCAATCACCGTCTATTGTGACAATAGCGGTGCCATCTTCCAAGCTAAGGAGCATAAGTCTAGCAGCAAGGCTAGGCATGTACAACGGAAAGCTCATCTAATCAGAGATTACGTGGAGCAAAAGGAGATTTTTATTGAAAAGATCGCTACGGATGACAACATAGCTGATCCTCTCACAAAAGCATTACCACGTGATAAGCATGAAGGGCACATTCATTCCATGGGAATTGGATGTGTTCCTAAGTTGTAGTACTCTTTTATGAATTCATGTAATAATTCATTTTCTCGTGTACTCTATTCAACCTTATTGTTATGATATAAAATGTTTTGTTTCTCATGTGGAATTGTACGCCAATTTTGAACACCACAAAGTGAACTGATTAACATTACATCGTTTTGGTCCTTGATTACCCTCTTGAGCTGATAACTCAGGTAATCATTTTGTGACGTTGGTTGATGGTGGGTTCAACGAGCCATAAGTCACGTGGATGACTGACCAATCACAAAGGCGAGTTATACGGATATCTCGTAGGACACCCCGTGACAACGTTATGGAGTCCTAAATGTTTTATAACATTGGGTGCCAGGTCGTGGATAGGACCTCCATAGTGTTCCTTAGAGTCGAGTCTTTTGACTTTCAACTGTTTCTTGAGATTAAGACAGATTTTGGGTAACTTTGGTTTCTTTCCCACGGTCACCGTAACAGGGGCCAAGAGGATTTTTTCTGGGTTATTTCATGCTGGGCGATATCGGCAGGATTCGAGTTGAGGGAAATATCCAAACCATTATCAGGATTTTATCATTTCTCAGGGCCACTCGAGGAGTAGTAACTGAAATGCATGGCCATGCTCGAATACAGATTCGTTTTATCAGTTAAGTTACTCTCTAGTCGGGGAAACCACTCTTGATACAGATCGCTTGTGAGATACGACCTTTGCGAATGCGGATTTGCAAATTGTCTTACATTGAGTGGGAGAAATTTTAAAAGGATATGAGATTCGGTTATCGCACCTACACTTGTACGGACAAGTGGGAGTTTGTTGGAGATTGTGTCCTCCACATGTAGTGTGATAACGTCATTGAACATACCCTTGTACGGACAAGTGGGAGATTGTTGGGGCTGGTGTCCTTGACAATTAAGTACAATGACTTATTAAATCTCTTTAAGGATCACAAGGGCATACTTCTGTATTATTACCAGTTGATCCACGTTTATCAATAACGGTTGGCTTGCTAGATAAGTTTGACGTTATTGTCATACGGATGGCGGTGGTCAACTGGTCCCTATACGTCACACCTATAGGACACGTTTGAGAGATGTGAAGGTATGAAAATACAGTCACATTTTGCCGGATATGACTAAACGGTTAGTCAGAGGTATTGACTATTAAATTAGTCAATAAGATGTTGAGATTATTATTTAATACGGATTAAATAATTTTAGCTAATACGGATTACAAGATTAATTCGTAAATTAAATATAAACGGTTATATTTAATTAAATATTGTATTCGCGTATTAATATAAACAGTTATATTAATTTGGGTAATTATACAATATCGTATTTTGTCAGACTATATTAATATCTGACAACATTTTACGATTTATAATTAAAAATACCGCGAACAACTTAAAGCTAAATGGGTCGAATCACGAACCAGAATAAGGTAAGAGTGGAAAGCCCACTCCTACCCTACTTAGGGTATTTCGGCCGAAACAACTACATAAGGAGGTGGACTCTCCTTATGTCAGTTACTCTTGGTGCACTGTTAAATTATCTCAGGGTAAAATTAGGGTTTGAGAGCATTCTTCTCCCAAAACCTCAGATCTCACATCTAAAACCTCAAGGGCTCTCCCTATATTGCAAGGCAATTGGAGAGGATTTCTAGCACACGCGGCCACGTCTCAAACTAAGTCTTGGGTGCAAGTTATAGGCGAAAGTAGCAAATTGCCCCCATACGTTTGATGTTATGTGCAATTTGCCCCCATAAGTTTCAACATGTGCAAATTAGTCCCATATGTTTCAGTTTATGTGCAAATCAACGGCGAAAGTAGCAAATTGCCCCCATACGTTTGATGTTATGTGCAATTTGCCCCCATAAGTTTCAACATGTGCAAATTAGTCCCATATGTTTCAGTTTATGTGCAAATCAACCCAATTCTAAATTTCTGACATATTTACGCACGGAAACATACAAACATAATGACGAAAAATATAATAAAATAAAAATAAAATCATTAATGTAATAAAATCTCACCTAATTTAGTCACCTCATACTGATGTAGCTCAATTTTTCTATCTAACTCTATTTTTTACTCTCTCTTCCTCAAAAACTCGAGCATGTACCATGATAATTCAACATTCATCTATGTTTACTAGTTAGTCTTTTTTATTTTATTTTTTTCTTTTGCATAAAATTAGCTATGTAATTTTTTGTTAGTTCTTCGTAGTTTTCAAAATAGTTCAACAAAAATCACAAAAAGTAATTGTGGGAGAAATACATGAGAAGAAAAAAAGTAAAAAGCTCACTGAGGTATGATGAATGAAAATCCTTTTGTCGTTTAATTTTCCAGGTTAAAGATTTTATTTTATTTTATTATTGTTTTGTCATGTGGTTAGCAGATTTTTCAAGGTAGGTAAGTTGGAAAATTAAAATTGGGTTGATTTGTACATAAACTAAAACATATGGGACTAATTTGCACATGTTGAAACTTATGGGGCCAAATTGCACATAACATCAAACATATGGGGGCAATTTGCTACTTTCGCCGCAAGTTATAGGAGGGAATTTGCATTAATTCCTGTTCTTAGGCCTTTTGCGCGAGGACTAAAGGTTGTACTTCTTTTCTCATGTTTTTAATCTTATGACGATATTCACAATTGCATATTTCATTATAATCCTGCAAATTTAGGGTGAATACGCGTTTTATTCCCCACATATACAATTGTACAAAATAACAATTGATAAAATGGAAGTCCATTTTATCCTATGAGATAAGTGCACCGATTTTTATGGGTGGGTGTTTAAGGGATTGTGTTATGTTTTTGCATGGGAGACAATCACTAAACATGCCTTAAATATGCAACATGGAGAATATAAGCTAGAGCCACCCTATGAGCATGGGTAAGGCAAAAAGCTCTCTTTTGTGCTTCCCATAGCCGTGCTCCCTTACACCCACCACCACACTTATGTGAAATGTTTACATCTCAATTCATTCCAATCCTAAGTTACTTTTTCTAGTGTGAGAAAGCTAATAAACCCTCTCTAATGTTATAAGATAATATATACATACTATTTGTAGTATTCAAATAATATTCTAATAAGAGAGATTAGAATAATTTAA